>JAIOJX010000003.1:20406873-22806873 GCA_022376925.1 Tragulus kanchil | reverse complement strand
CATTCTGAAGTCCCTCCACCTCCCTCCTCACCCTACCCCACTGAGCTATTTCAGAGCACTAGCTTTGGGTGTCCTGCTTCATGCAACAAACTTGCACTGGTCATTTATTTCACATATTAGCAATGTAGATCAAACTATTTAATACAGCTAGATTAGCAGTTTCTGTTTTCATCAAAAAAGTGAAAAAAACCTCAAAAAAATTCTGATATTACACTGACAGAGAAACATATCATGAAGTGAAAGACCTCATCAGGAAAAACAAACAAGAGCTACAGCAAAATATCCCTGGTGATCATACTATGAATTAAAATATTATTTTATTCAAACAATAATCTAGACATACAATATCCAAAATCTGGATTAAACCAGACTCTAACACAACATGATGAACTACTGATAAATGTAACAACATGGATGAATCTCAAAACCAAAAGTAAACTAAGTGAAATAATTTAGATTTGAAAAGACTGCAAATTGATTTTTAAGACCTTCTGAGAAACACAAAACTCTATGAAATAAGATCAGATATGAGAGGACCAACTTGGAAGGTAAGACAGGACTGCAAATATGCAAGAGTGGACATTTTAACTTGATGGAAATGGTCCAATTATAGTGATGTAAAATTACTGTAATGGTTATATAACTATGTAAATATTTTCAAAACTTTTTGAAGCATAGAAACTGATAAATTGTGTTATGTTTTCCCATTTAAAATAAATATGTTTTAAGCATGAGCCTTAAAGACTTTCCTTTAACAATCTTTTGGCTTTATACATTTTATGAACTGAGAAAACATAACCCTGGACATTTATTTGGACTTCCTATATTTTATTTTCTAAAATTACTCAGTTTGAAATTAACATGAAAATAGAGGTTACCAATACTAATCATTAAAATGCACATTGAAATTTGAGAGAGACACATCCTGGCACAGAATGACATTTTGTTAGTTCAATAAACCCATTCTTGTCTTCAACTTACCCTACTTGTACTTCTTTTTTATTAATTTATATTTCTTTAATTGGAGGATAATTACAATATTGTGATGGTTTCTGTCATACAACAACACTGATCAGTCACAGGTACGTATCTCCCCCTCATTCTGAAGTCCCTCCACCTCCCTCCTCACCCTACCCCACTGAGCTATTTCAGAGCACTAGCTTTGGGTGTCCTGCTTCATGCAACAAACTTGCACTGGTCATTTATTTCACATATTAGCAATGTAGATCAAACTATTTAATACAGCTAGATTAGCAGTTTCTGTATTTCTCCAGACATAGTGCATAAAATGTTTCCAAAACAGTTTTTCAGGACACAAGTGGAAGGCGTTTTTATTTCATTCACAGAAGAAATGTAGTCCTTGGCTGAAGAAATAATGCTCAACATCTGGTCTAAAGGTTGAAACAAGGGATTTTACAGAGACTATATTGAAGAACAGGAAAAAAGTGATATAATTTAAATAAGAAATAAGTAACATTATAGCCGCTATATCATATATATATATATATATGTATATATGTATATATGTATATATACACATATATATGTGTGTGTATCATGAATGCATTAATGATATAATCAAATATTTTTGTCATTTTCTTGAAAGCAAGTTAGTCCATTTGTGCTGATGCCAAAGCAAAGTCTGTGGTGAACAGATACAATTCTCACTGTGCTTTGGTATTGTTCCATGTTTTACCATTGCAAATATGTTTTTAACATTCTAATTATAAGAATTTTTTAAAATATTGAAGTTAGAATTTCCTATGTGGAAGAGCAATTTGGATTCAATAAGAAGAAAAGTGACTATGAACCCTGAGCTGAAACTCATTATGTATTTGGATTTCTCTTCTAAATGCAAGTGGTAAATTCCTTCTGCCTTCCTCACACAATCAGCATTGTTGTTCGTTGCTTTTCCACAGTACTACCTACACCAATTATCATCCAAACCCTCTAAAAATGCAAAATGAGTGACTAGTAAACTGTAATTTATAGATTAAAGGAATTCTTTTTTACATCCTGGCACAGAATGACATTTTGTTAGTTCAATAAACCCATTCTTGTCTTCAACTTACCCTACTTGTACTTCTTTTTTATTAATTTATATTTCTTTAATTGGAGGATAATTACAATATTGTGATGGTTTCTGTCATACAACAACACTGATCAGTCACAGGTACGTATCTCCCCCTCATTCTGAAGTCCCTCCACCTCCCTCCTCACCCTACCCCACTGAGCTATTTCAGAGCACTAGCTTTGGGTGTCCTGCTTCATGCAACAAACTTGCACTGGTCATTTATTTCACATATTAGCAATGTAGATCAAACTATTTAATACAGCTAGATTAGCAGTTTCTGTATTTCTCCAGACATAGTGCATAAAATGTTTCCAAAACAGTTTTTCAGGACACAAGTGGAAGGCGTTTTTATTTCATTCACAGAAGAAATGTAGTCCTTGGCTGAAGAAATAATGCTCAACATCTGGTCTAAAGGTTGAAACAAGGGATTTTACAGAGACTATATTGAAGAACAGGAAAAAAGTGATATAATTTAAATAAGAAATAAGTAACATTATAGCCGCTATATCATATATATATATATATATATATGTATATATGTATATATGTATATATACACATATATATGTGTGTGTATCATGAATGCATTAATGATATAATCAAATATTTTTGTCATTTTCTTGAAAGCAAGTTAGTCCATTTGTGCTGATGCCAAAGCAAAGTCTGTGGTGAACAGATACAATTCTCACTGTGCTTTGGTATTGTTCCATGTTTTACCATTGCAAATATGTTTTTAACATTCTAATTATAAGAATTTTTTAAAATATTGAAGTTAGAATTTCCTATGTGGAAGAGCAATTTGGATTCAATAAGAAGAAAAGTGACTATGAACCCTGAGCTGAAACTCATTATGTATTTGGATTTCTCTTCTAAATGCAAGTGGTAAATTCCTTCTGCCTTCCTCACACAATCAGCATTGTTGTTCGTTGCTTTTCCACAGTACTACCTACACCAATTATCATCCAAACCCTCTAAAAATGCAAAATGAGTGACTAGTAAACTGTAATTTATAGATTAAAACTTTCATTTTGTGTGTTCTACTACTGAATATAAGATGAATTCTTCCTATTTATGATATTCCTCTAACTGATAAATGCTGTCCTTTGCTCCACTGAGACGTCAAATCCTCCAGCATATGTTGAGCTGGAAAAAAAAAAAACCTAAAAACAGGGATGATCTGAATGAATATAGCATTATCATTCTTGTACATTCTTCTTTGTCAATACAGTCTATAAGGATTTAGAGTTAAAAAAATAAAGATAAAACATTTGTCAATTTAAAAAGGACAAGATGGAACGTGCCATTAATACCACACTGACATAATGAAAATCCTTCAAAGAGACAAACGCCAGGAAACCTAAAAGTCATGTAGGATGTTTTTTAAATGTGTATTATAAGGATACAAAGATATAAAAAACATAATCGTCAAAATCAAATGACCCACATGCTAAATGAATGAAGAATAATGCTGATAATGTACTTCTGCAAAGGATTTAGCTGGTTAAAGCGAGTAGGCAAAGAGAAATAGGAGCATTTTCCTATGGACGATGCATTAGGTACAGCACAATATTAATAGTTCAAGCAGCATAGAATATTCTGTTTTACTCCCATAATAATAATAAGGATATAACTGGATTTCAGAATACAATTATTTTGCTGATGACTCTAGAAAGGCACTATCTAAATACACAGTGAAGTGACACAGCTTTAAGGAAAGATGATGGAAAACAAGAAGGGGCTAAGGGAGAAGAGGAGGAAGGGTAGGAGGAGGAGGAAGAAGGAGGAAAGGAAGAAAGAAAAACCACGACAGGCATCCTATGTCACAATTATTGGACTTTTGCTAGAGTCCTGTGCAAGAAATACTGGTACCACACTGTTCAGTTGATCTTTCTTATGAATGAGAAAACAGAACAGTTTCCTCTGTTTTATATATCCCTTCCTCTTTTGCTCTTTTTCTCTATGCCCTACCCTCCTTAATAATAAACGCTTATTATCACATGACGGCTGCAAAAGTGCCAGGCATTGTGCTCCCACAATGTAACGCCTGAATATTGAAAAGGGGGATTTTAAAACGCTCTTTTAAATGTCGAATGTTCTTCCTGGAGTATGTTGGAAGGTTATTTTATCCTAGATTTTAAAAGCTTTTGAATGTCAAGTGTTTTGCCTTTAGAATAAGAGCTAAGTAAGTATTCACGCATTTCAAAGAACTGAGATATCCACAAAACTAGAATAACAACAAAGCCATAGTCGTCATGACACATTTGTCTTTAAATCATTGGCAGGATTTCAGAAAGTGAATCATTCATAAAATATGTTCTATATCATTTGCAGTACAGAAGGAAAAATATTTGTAAACTAGTTTTCTCCAAATTAGTAAATATTATACAAAATCCACTTAAATGCACCTGGAAAAACACTTCATTGCCATTAAAGCTTGAGAAATACAATTCATATTCACTACTTAAAACTCCTGGCAGCCTTACTATAGAAAATACGCTAATGCTTTCAACCCATAGAAACAGAGTATTTGTGTATGTGCTCTTACCAAAGTATTCCTTCAAATTATGAAATAATACTCTTTGCTCTAAGAATAAACTTCTATAAAACTTTAAAGTAAATATGAAATTGTCTTATGATGATGATTCACTAAATACTACATTACACTAAACATGTTATTACATATTGGTTCAAGCAGCATAGAATATTCTGTTTTACTCCCATAATAATAATAAGGATATAACTGGATTTCAGAATACAATTATTTTGCTGATGACTCTAGAAAGGCACTATCTAAATACACAGTGAAGTGACACAGCTTTAAGGAAAGATGATGGAAAACAAGAAGGGGCTAAGGGAGAAGAGGAGGAAGGGTAGGAGGAGGAGGAAGAAGGAGGAAAGGAAGAAAGAAAAACCACGACAGGCATCCTATGTCACAATTATTGGACTTTTGCTAGAGTCCTGTGCAAGAAATACTGGTACCACACTGTTCAGTTGATCTTTCTTATGAATGAGAAAACAGAACAGTTTCCTCTGTTTTATATATCCCTTCCTCTTTTGCTCTTTTTCTCTATGCCCTACCCTCCTTAATAATAAACGCTTATTATCACATGACGGCTGCAAAAGTGCCAGGCATTGTGCTCCCACAATGTAACGCCTGAATATTGAAAAGGGGCATTTTTAAAACGCTCTTTTAAATGTCGAATGTTCTTCCTGGAGTATGTTGGAAGGTTATTTTATCCTAGATTTTAAAAGCTTTTGAATGTCAAGTGTTTTGCCTTTAGAATAAGAGCTAAGTAAGTATTCACGCATTTCAAAGAACTGAGATATCCACAAAACTAGAATAACAACAAAGCCATAGTCGTCATGACACATTTGTCTTTAAATCATTGGCAGGATTTCAGAAAGTGAATCATTCATAAAATATGTTCTATATCATTTGCAGTACAGAAGGAAAAATATTTGTAAACTAGTTTTCTCCAAATTAGTAAATATTATACAAAATCCACTTAAATGCACCTGGAAAAACACTTCATTGCCATTAAAGCTTGAGAAATACAATTCATATTCACTACTTAAAACTCCTGGCAGCCTTACTATAGAAAATACGCTAATGCTTTCAACCCATAGAAACAGAGTATTTGTGTATGTGCTCTTACCAAAGTATTCCTTCAAATTATGAAATAATACTCTTTGCTCTAAGAATAAACTTCTATAAAACTTTAAAGTAAATATGAAATTGTCTTATGATGATGATTCACTAAATACTACATTACACTAAACATGTTATTACATATTGGTGTCAGTCATAACTAGATTGAAGATAATACATTAATAAATTGTCTAAACCTAACATCTTTCCACAGATGAATGAATAAAGAAAATGTGGTGTGTATATATATACATATATAGATAGATAGATAGATATACACAAACACAATAGAATATTACTTGGTCATTTAAAAGAAGGAAATGATGCCATTTGCAGGCAATATGAGTGTACCATGGGGTTTATCATACTGAGTAAAGTAAATCAGACACAGAAAGAAAAATATCAGATATCACTCATATGAAGAATCTAAAAAAAATTATACAAATGAACTTGCTTACAAAATAGAAATGGACTCACAGAGAACAAACTTGTGGTTACCACAGAGAAGGGTGAGGGGAAGAAACAGATTGGGAGTTTGGATTCAAATGTATACACTGATATATTTAAAACAGATAACTGACCAGGGCCTAATGTGTAATACAGGGAATGCTGCTCAATACTCTGTAATAATCTAAACGGAAAAATAATTTGAAAAAGAAAAGATACATGCATATGTATAAGTGATTCACTTTTCTGTACATCTCAAATGCCATAGCATTGTTAACCAACCATGTTCCAATATAAAATTTAATAAAATAAAATAATATCATTCAGATTTAAAATGAATACTTCAATTGTTAGTGGGACAAGACTATGTGTCAGTATTTAAACCTATCAATGTAAAAAACACCTATTCATGCTCTTTTTGGAGACCATATGTTCTATATATTGCATACAGAGAAAAATATTTGTAAACTAGTTTTCTCCAAATTAGTAAATATTATACAAAATCCACTTAAATGCACCTGGAAAAACACTTCATTGCCATTAAAGCTTGAGAAATACAATTCATATTCACTACTTAAAACTCCTGGCAGCCTTACTATAGAAAATACGCTAATGCTTTCAACCCATAGAAACAGAGTATTTGTGTATGTGCTCTTACCAAAGTATTCCTTCAAATTATGAAATAATACTCTTTGCTCTAAGAATAAACTTCTATAAAACTTTAAAGTAAATATGAAATTGTCTTATGATGATGATTCACTAAATACTACATTACACTAAACATGTTATTACATATTGGTGTCAGTCATAACTAGATTGAAGATAATACATTAATAAATTGTCTAAACCTAACATCTTTCCACAGATGAATGAATAAAGAAAATGTGGTGTGTATATATATACATATATAGATAGATAGATAGATATACACAAACACAATAGAATATTACTTGGTCATTTAAAAGAAGGAAATGATGCCATTTGCAGGCAATATGAGTGTACCATGGGGTTTATCATACTGAGTAAAGTAAATCAGACACAGAAAGAAAAATATCAGATATCACTCATATGAAGAATCTAAAAAAAATTATACAAATGAACTTGCTTACAAAATAGAAATGGACTCACAGAGAACAAACTTGTGGTTACCACAGAGAAGGGTGAGGGGAAGAAACAGATTGGGAGTTTGGATTCAAATGTATACACTGATATATTTAAAACAGATAACTGACCAGGGCCTAATGTGTAATACAGGGAATGCTGCTCAATACTCTGTAATAATCTAAACGGAAAAATAATTTGAAAAAGAAAAGATACATGCATATGTATAAGTGATTCACTTTTCTGTACATCTCAAATGCCATAGCATTGTTAACCAACCATGTTCCAATATAAAATTTAATAAAATAAAATAATATCATTCAGATTTAAAATGAATACTTCAATTGTTAGTGGACAAGACTATGTAGCTAAAGACTTATCTAATGTGTCAGTATTTAAACCTATCAATGTAAAGAAGCACCTATTCATGCTCTTTTTTGGAGACCATATTTTGGTGAGTTTTTACAAAGCATTTCATGTTTTTAATAGGAAAACTATGATTAGATTTTCTCACACACTATAAAGTACTTTATATTTTCTCTCAGATATAAACATGGAAAAGAGACCACATGGAAACCGTATGGATGAGAAACAGAATTTATGAAATTAAAAATTTGCTGGGAACACTTAGCCACATGGAGATAACAGAAGAAAGGATAAATGAAATTGGTGATAGAGCTAGAGAACTCATCCAAGATAAATACAGAGAGAAACAATGTTGCAAATAATAGTAACTGGAGCCTCAAGAAACGTTAAATGGCATCATATAGTCAAAAGTGTATGGAACAGAAATCACAGACTGACTAGACAGGACAGGGAAGGAAGAAAACAAAAACACCTTGAAGATGCCATTCCTGAAAATATCCCAGATTCTAAGGAGAAAAATTTTTAGATAGATGCCTTAAAAATGCAAACATATCCTAAGAAGGAAACCATATTCAGTGTGTTCCAAGTCAGAAAGAACAACTTGTGACAGCAGCAAAGGGAAAACCTCATACATGTGCAAATATATACACACAGTGAAACAAGAATCCAGTTAATCAGTGAAACAAAAATGATGGAGGCTGGAAGGGAGAAGACATCCTTAAACTGATGACAGAAATAAAAATGTCAATCCCAGTTTCTAATTTCAGTGACTATATAATTCATGACCAAAAGTTAAATAAATACATTTTGATAAAAAGCAAACTAAGAGAGTCTGTTATTGGGAGAACTGAACTGAAAGAAAGTAAAAGGATAGTGTTCTGCTGAAGAAGTGTATACGATGGCTTAAATTTTCAGAAAAGACGAAAGAGCAGAAGAGATGGTAAATCTATGGGTAAACATAAAAACCTTCCTATTTGACAATGTCCTTGTATTTTCTTACTAAAATAAATAATATCATTCAGATTTAAAATGAATACTTCAATTGTTAGTGGACAAGACTATGTAGCTAAAGACTTATCTAATGTGTCAGTATTTAAACCTATCAATGTAAAGAAGCACCTATTCATGCTCTTTTTTGGAGACCATATTTTGGTGAGTTTTTACAAAGCATTTCATGTTTTTAATAGGAAAACTATGATTAGATTTTCTCACACACTATAAAGTACTTTATATTTTCTCTCAGATATAAACATGGAAAAGAGACCACATGGAAACCGTATGGATGAGAAACAGAATTTATGAAATTAAAAATTTGCTGGGAACACTTAGCCACATGGAGATAACAGAAGAAAGGATAAATGAAATTGGTGATAGAGCTAGAGAACTCATCCAAGATAAATACAGAGAGAAACAATGTTGCAAATAATAGTAACTGGAGCCTCAAGAAACGTTAAATGGCATCATATAGTCAAAAGTGTATGGAACAGAAATCACAGACTGACTAGACAGGACAGGGAAGGAAGAAAACAAAAACACCTTGAAGATGCCATTCCTGAAAATATCCCAGATTCTAAGGAGAAAAATTTTTAGATAGATGCCTTAAAAATGCAAACATATCCTAAGAAGGAAACCATATTCAGTGTGTTCCAAGTCAGAAAGAACAACTTGTGACAGCAGCAAAGGGAAAACCTCATACATGTGCAAATATATACACACAGTGAAACAAGAATCCAGTTAATCAGTGAAACAAAAATGATGGAGGCTGGAAGGGAGAAGACATCCTTAAACTGATGACAGAAATAAAAATGTCAATCCCAGTTTCTAATTTCAGTGACTATATAATTCATGACCAAAAGTTAAATAAATACATTTTTGATAAAAAGCAAACTAAGAGAGTCTGTTATTGGGAGAACTGAACTGAAAGAAAGTAAAAGGATAGTGTTCTGCTGAAGAAGTGTATACGATGGCTTAAATTTTCAGAAAAGACGAAAGAGCAGAAGAGATGGTAAATCTATGGGTAAACATAAAAACCTTCCTATTTGACAATGTCCTTGTATTCTTATAAAACAAGTAAGTGACTAAAACTAAAATTATAACACTGTGTACTGAGCTTTACCATGTAAGCTAATATGTGACAGGTGATGACTATAATGTAAAGATAGGTTGTAGCTTTGCCAGTTTTTAAAACTGTAGTCAAAAATGAATCAGAGCAAGAAATAAAATATAATGCCTCTTCAAATAACTTTATAGAGTTTGCAATAAAAGTATTCAAAAATTAAATTATATTTACAGCATATATCTTGTAGACTATACAAAAGTGAGCTTTGTTTTATTCAACCTTTCTGAAAATCTCAGCCTTTGATCAGAATGTTTAGCAGCCATCATTTTAGATGTGTAATTACGCATACATACATATGTGCAATTATTGATATGGTTGGTCTTATGACTACTATGTTAGTTCTGCTTGCAATTTTATTTTCTCCTCTGTTTTCTTTATTTGTTGGTTTTCTACCTCCTTTTCTCGATCTGATTATTTGAGTATTAAATAGGATTTAAATTTGCATGTAGCCCTTTGGTAGTGGTTATTCCAGGGTTTATAATTTGTGTCCCCAGGAAGTATCAGGTCCAAAGATATTCTTTCTACCAAAATATAATAAAACAGAGTTTTCTAAGTTTGTTTCACATGCAAAAATGATACACACAATATGGAAAAAATATATATACCATAATATTACAATTATTTTTGCCAATCCACATTCTGTGCCTACCATATTTCTTGTCTAATTTTCCTTTCATGTATCATAAAAGTGCTCAAATTATTTTCTTTGTATCCATTATCTATCTCATCCCCCCACTTTGTCTAATTCTAATTCATAAAGCCCTCCAACATTTTTGTACTTCAAGGATTCTCCTAGATTGAATTATCTAGTGAAGGAAGAATGACTAAAAAGGGGTAGAGCCACTAAAGGGGAAAACAACTAAAAAGGACTTTGCATTCACTCGCTTGCACTAAGTTCTAATAAATATTTTAATAAAAGTAATACAGAATTACTTCATATGTAGATAGTTCAAGTTCTTATTTAATTTAAATTTCACCTCTGAAAGTGAAAAGTGTTAGTCACTCAGTTGTACCCAACTCTCTGCGACCCCATGGACTGTAGTCCTCCAGGTTACTCTGTCCATGGAATTTTTCAGCCAAGAATACCAGAGTGGATGGTCATTCCCTTCTTCAGAGATCTTCCCAACCCAGGAATTGAACACCCAGCTTTCCCACCTTGCAGGCAGATTCTCTACCAAAAGAATCACCTTTCAGTTTTACCTCTATAAATGTTATTTTTATATACCTGAGTTATGGTTGATACTGTTTTATAATCTAGTCGTATTTCCAGGTTGTTTCTATTTTTGGCCTTTTAATTCTTATAATGTCTTATAGAAATTATAATCCATGATCTGATGCATAGGAATCAGCATATAATTTTTATTTTCCATATGAGAAAGATTCAAACCAAATATATTGTGAATTTTTCTTGATTCCTCCTATTGCAAATGTTAGGTATATTGGCTCCTATTTCCTATTCTTATACCTTATTATCTTTCTCATGTATTCTGGAAATGCTTAGGTTGTCCTATATATTATTGATTTGATTTTTCCACAACATTACCTCTCTTTTCCCATAAGACTAGTTTACTCAGTTCAGATTTTTCCACTGACCTCTACTATGTTTTCTTTACTATGTTCCCTTACAAGCCTTCCTCATTACTTCCTTGTCTTGCTGTCTCAGCTTACTGTCTTTTTGCAAAGGTGAGTTATTCTACGCTGATTTGAGAGTGAGAGTCTCTTGAAATTTTTCTTGCATCCAAATGATTCTAGAAGTATCCGTTTCTTTCGGGTTTCCTAGATTTATTTGGCCTTGCCTTTTATATATCAAGTTTTTCTAATTAGCTTTCTTCTAACCTCATTACAAATTCTGTGAAATGGTGATACATGTCTAAATAACTAAACCGCATTTCATTCTGAAGTACAGAGCATTAATACAGGACAATGATATAAGTCTATGCTAAAAAAAAATAGACAACCATGTGCAAGCTGGTGGAAAGGAAAATTCTACTAAAATTTTTGTATTATACAATTTATATGGTATGTGACTTAGACATTGAAAACAATCCAGGAGGAGCAGCTCAACTCAATGCTGTCTGGTATTGTCTTTTATACTCTCACCTTGACAGTCAAATTTGAGTATTTCCTAGACTAATGCCTAGTGTATAGCAGTTTTCACTCATAATTTCATTCACTTGTGTCTTGTTTTTGTCCTTCCTTCATGGATCCTTTCTATGTTACATAAGCAAATCATGTGGAAAATATTATTATATACCTTCTATTGCTTCTTGAATTACTCTTTTGTATATAATCCTTCTACCATAAGTCACCTACAGTCTCCTTCCTTCTAAATATCCCTATGTCCCACATGCATTGTAGTTTATGACTATAAATACCTATGTAGATGTTTCATCAACTGGTTAAGTGAAATTATTTTATTTCTGTATATTGATTATCAAATACTATGGGAGACTTTCAAGAAATCAGTTTTCTACATCATGGAATCAGCATATAATTTTTATTTTCCATATGAGAAAGATTCAAACCAAATATATTGTGAATTTTTCTTGATTCCTCCTATTGCAAATGTTAGGTATATTGGCTCCTATTTCCTATTCTTATACCTTATTATCTTTCTCATGTATTCTGGAAATGCTTAGGTTGTCCTATATATTATTGATTTGATTTTTCCACAACATTACCTCTCTTTTCCCATAAGACTAGTTTACTCAGTTCAGATTTTTCCACTGCGCTCTACTATGTTTTCTTTACTATGTCCCCTTACAAGCCTTCCTCATTACTGCCTTGTCTTGCTGTCTCAGCTTACTGTCTTTTTGCAAAGGTGAGTTATTCTACGCTGATTTGAGAGTGAGAGTCTCTTGAAATTTTTCTTGCATCCAAATGATTCTAGAAGTATCCGTTTCTTTCGGGTTTCCTAGATTTATTTGGCCTTGCCTTTTATATATCAAGTTTTTCTAATTAGCTTTCTTCTAACCTCATTACAAATTCTGTGAAATGGTGATACATGTCTAAATAACTAAACCGCATTTCATTCTGAAGTACAGAGCATTAATACAGGACAATGATATAAGTCTATGCTAAAAAAAAATAGACAACCATGTGCAAGCTGGTGGAAAGGAAAATTCTACTAAAATTTTTGTATTATACAATTTATATGGTATGTGACTTAGACATTGAAAACAATCCAGGAGGAGCAGCTCAACTCAATGCTGTCTGGTATTGTCTTTTATACTCTCACCTTGACAGTCAAATTTGAGTATTTCCTAGACTAATGCCTAGTGTATAGCAGTTTTCACTCATAATTTCATTCACTTGTGTCTTGTTTTTGTCCTTCCTTCATGGATCCTTTCTATGTTACATAAGCAAATCATGTGGAAAATATTATTATATACCTTCTATTGCTTCTTGAATTACTCTTTTGTATATAATCCTTCTACCATAAGTCACCTACAGTCTCCTTCCTTCTAAATATCCCTATGTCCCACATGCATTGTAGTTTATGACTATAAATACCTATGTAGATGTTTCATCAACTGGTTAAGTGAAATTATTTTATTTCTGTATATTGATTATCAAATACTATGGGAGACTTTCAAGAAATCAGTTTTCTACATCATGGAATAATGAAGGAGACCAGTTTTTTTACACAAAACTAGACTGGATTTTAGACTCAGGGACCAGATGGTAGGAGAGCCATGAAGTACCTTCTTACCTATTATTTAATATGGTTTCTCTCTCACAGAGTAAAGCCTGGATATGCCACAAGCAAATGCCTAGGTTGATTTTTATCTCCATCCCATTCCATCTGCTTTTTAATTAGTGTCAATCCCATGTAGATTTTGGTATTAATTGCTTGTAAGTACACGCTTCCAATGCTATTGAGCGTATTTGCCTTCTGTACTTGTACAGATTTTTTTTTTTTTTCCAGAGTTTCAGCGTTTATTTTCCAAATGAGCTGGTATGATTGTAACCCTCTCCTGTCACACCCAGGGTATCCATGAAACCAGCGTTCCACGAATTAAACAGTAGGGATGAAATGGAGGGCAGGAGAGCGCCCCCACTGGATGCTTGTGAGAAAGCAAGTAAGGAGAGACTGCCCCTTCTCCCATCCCCACCCTGACCCTTATCTCCAGCTTCCAGGAGAAGCACAAGTAAACTGGAGACTCCAGAAGAGTCTAAATAGTATAATGTTGCCGTCATTTAATTCTAAGTCATGTCTGACTTTGGTGACCCCATGGACTGTAGCTAGCCAGACTCCTCTGTCCATGGGATTTCCCACAGATTTTTTTTAAAACAATAACAAGTTAGTACTGGGTGAATTAGACTCCATTTTAAATTTCGGCAAGAGGTCATACTTAGTGAATTAAGTCAGACTGAGAAAAAAGATATCATGTGATATTGCTTATATGTGAAAGCTAATTAAAACTTATTTTAAAAACAGAAACAGCATCACATATGTAGAAAATGAACTATGGTTACCAATGAGAAAAGAGGGGGTAAACTGGGAGATTGGGATTTTCATATACATACTACTACATACAAAACATATAGCTAATAAGGGCCTACTGTACACAACATGCGAACTCCACTCAATACACTAAAGTGGCTATAATGGAAAAGAATCTAAGAAGAGTGGATATACATATATGTATAACTGATTCATCTTCTGTATTTAGCAGAAACTAACACAACATTACAAATCAACTATATTGTAAAAAAAAATTAACTGTAAAAAAGACAAATATGTGAAAGAAATTTCTAGAAGTTACATCATGGTACTCTCATTATTATCATTTTTATTATTTGTACCATGCAATTTAGAAATTAATATATGCTACTTAGAGTCTGTTTGCTTTCCATTATTATTGTTACTTTTGTCTTTATCAATAAATTACAAATAATATGGCTTTCAACTTAACTACACACATAAGATAGTGTTAAACAACCATGAAACATTTGATATACATTTGTTGATTGATTATAACAACTAAATGATAATGCTATAGTATATCCTTTGAAATGAATTTTTCACAATAGAATACTAATCCTTAATTATTACGTAAATATTTTTAAGACAAGTTAGTATTTAAAAATAAAACCCATATCCCCATATTTGAATTACAAATAGAAATAAAAATTTGTTTTTGAAATGTTTTTGTTATGTTAAAATTAAAGTTATAAAAATAAATTATATAGATTGACACGTTTAGAAAAGAGAAATTATGGAAATCACAATTGTAGAAATGAATATGCCTGTTTTATAAAAATATTTAGAACACTAGAAGAATACTTTTAAATCATGATTAATAATGATCAATGTGAAGCTTACTATATTTCATGAAACTATTAGCCAAAGAGCAGCTGCTCTAATCAGAGTCATCAACATGCCATGAAATTTATACAAGAGGGGACTTGTCAACAGTGTGTGTCATGGTCTGTTTGAACACAGCTGCAAATGGGATTTTCAAGCTGACCCCCATCTGGAATAGGACTCAATGCCTTCCTGAAAGATTCTCAACAGAGCCCAAATGCACAACAGAGCAGGTCCAAATATGTCAAAGCAGAAGGACAGATGGTAAAGTAACTGAATAAGACTTGGTGATTTTCAATTACATATAAAAATCTTATTCCAATGATTTCCTACAAATATCCTACTATATGAATTTAATGTCCCATAAGAAAGAACTTTCTTGGGTTTTGAGGAAGAGGAACTATAGGTGAATTAAAAGGGTAAAATATTGTTCTTTCTCTTTTTTAAAAATAATATTGAGAGTTCATAGAGCTACTCTTGACTTTAGGAGATGCAATCGTTCAGAAAATCCCTCTAGAAGCAAACTGTTTGGTCTCTGATTTTAACTAAAATTTACTTTTAATGTAATTTAAATGCTGAGTAGATGCATATTTAAGATTTTAAGAAACAGTTTCTAAACAAAATCTATGGCTTTCAACTTAACTACACACATAAGATAGTGTTAAACAACCATGAAACATTTGATATACATTTGTTGATTGATTATAACAACTAAATGATAATGCTATAGTATATCCTTTGAAATGAATTTTTCACAATAGAATACTAATCCTTAATTATTACGTAAATATTTTTAAGACAAGTTAGTATTTAAAAATAAAACCCATATCCCCATATTTGAATTACAAATAGAAATAAAAATTTGTTTTTGAAATGTTTTTGTTATGTTAAAATTAAAGTTATAAAAATAAATTATATAGATTGACACGTTTAGAAAAGAGAAATTATGGAAATCACAATTGTAGAAATGAATATGCCTGTTTTATAAAAATATTTAGAACACTAGAAGAATACTTTTAAATCATGATTAATAATGATCAATGTGAAGCTTACTATATTTCATGAAACTATTAGCCAAAGAGCAGCTGCTCTAATCAGAGTCATCAACATGCCATGAAATTTATACAAGAGGGGACTTGTCAACAGTGTGTGTCATGGTCTGTTTGAACACAGCTGCAAATGGGATTTTCAAGCTGACCCCCATCTGGAATAGGACTCAATGCCTTCCTGAAAGATTCTCAACAGAGCCCAAATGCACAACAGAGCAGGTCCAAATATGTCAAAGCAGAAGGACAGATGGTAAAGTAACTGAATAAGACTTGGTGATTTTCAATTACATATAAAAATCTTATTCCAATGATTTCCTACAAATATCCTACTATATGAATTTAATGTCCCATAAGAAAGAACTTTCTTGGGTTTTGAGGAAGAGGAACTATAGGTGAATTAAAAGGGTAAAATATTGTTCTTTCTCTTTTTTAAAAATAATATTGAGAGTTCATAGAGCTACTCTTGACTTTAGGAGATGCAATCGTTCAGAAAATCCCTCTAGAAGCAAACTGTTTGGTCTCTGATTTTAACTAAAATTTACTTTTAATGTAATTTAAATGCTGAGTAGATGCATATTTAAGATTTTAAGAAACAGTTTCTAAACAAAATCTCTGACTTTCATATTCTAACATAAAACCAGTATCATTTTGTAAATAACCTAAATATCATATAATTTGAAGTCGTGTATTACATACACATACTGCATAATAAAACTGACTATACATTTTTAAATCACTAAAAGTCCATGTTATTACTATATATATGTAACATATACATAAATGCCTGAATTTTTTCTGCTATAAATTATAT
The DNA here is from genome assembly GCA_022376925.1 of Tragulus kanchil. NCBI lineage: Eukaryota > Metazoa > Chordata > Mammalia > Artiodactyla > Tragulidae > Tragulus > Tragulus kanchil. Next base: position 22,789,946 of record JAIOJX010000003.1, on the reverse strand, counting down.
GAAAAAACATATTTCACATTATGTGATTGTACAGTATAAGCTTCTTTTTTGTTAAATGCAACTAGAATATACCTAGAATATTACTAGAGCATTCGCATATTAGCAAAATTCTAAATTTTATAACTTTTCAATTTAATATAATGCATTTGAATCCCATTTTATTTGTAGATTATGCTATACATATTTTTTAAAATATGCTATATACATTTTAAAATTTTCAAAATTAATGAAATAAAGATTTTTCCTAAATACAAAAATTTTGCTCATATTTTTACATTTGTAAACCCATTCTATTCTATGGTTTCGCAACATTCACTCAATTTACACACTAGGTAAATTTAGAATAAGCTTTAACTCTGCTGGTTCATTATTTTTATTATTTTTTGAAATAGCTGTAGAATTTATGAGGCTGTGTATCTGTTTCAAAAATACTGCTATTTCTCAGATTGTAACTGCTTTTAGAGCTCCTGCCATGCTTTCTGAACTTCCTCAATAGTTGAAATATTTACCTTTTGAAGGAGCAAAAGGATTTGGAGAAAAGAAATCATTAACTCATCCGTACATTAAAATCCTTGACAAGTAAATATTTGGTATAGCATGGAACTTGAAAACTTTCCGTTGGTCCTCTATCAGAGAATATTTTCAATTAGTCGCTAGAAGGTGTTGAAAATATTACCTTATTACCACAAAAAGAACAATCTGTGCTGTTTAAACAACTCAATATAGTAGATTTATGTCAACTGCTACAAAGTACTTCACAAACTGCTATTGTTTTAGTTTGTATCATGATGTGATTGCCAATTAACAGGAGATATATTTTAGATACGATAAAATAACCTTGAAATGGAAGAAAGTATGAAAAGGAAAATTCCAAAATATACTGATCAAAAAAAAAGACATGTGGCTAAAGTTCTATAATAATTATCAAAGGCAATTTAAAGTTTAATGTAACATGGGATTAAATAAAGAGAAACAGACTATCTAAAGACAGCTGAAGGAATACAAAGTACAGCAATAAGTTCTGCATGAACATATCCTGGCTTTTTAGCATCTAGTTGCTAGTCCAAAATAAAATTAATTATTGTCTTATATAAGAAAATATACGAATTGCCACAGCAAACTCAAATAAAATTTATTCTGTAAATGCTGAATACAGACATAGCTTTATATATATATATATATATATATATATATATATATACAAAGAGTTATGTCATTAACTATTATGTTAAAATCAGTATAAGACAAATTCTACTACCTTATTTACCTTAATACTTAAGAATCTATCATATGTGTGAAATATTTCTATATAATTTATACTTCTTTCAGCTAGAATTTTCAGAGATGGGTAAAAGAAATCATACTACATATTTTTTACATAGTCAGTGCCTTTGTATCATGCTTCAGGACAATTACTTTCCATTACCTTGATGCAAAATATATCTAGATATTGCTGGTGTCAGTTTAGTCAACACAACTCTTTGTGACCCCATAGACTGTAGCCCACCAGGATCCCCTGTACATGGGACTTCCCATGTAAGAATACCGCAGTGGATGGCCATTTCCTTCTCCAGTGGATCTTCTGGACGCAGGAACCAAACTCTGGTCTTCTGGATTGCTGGCAAATTCTTTATGGACTGAGCCACCAGGGAAGTTCATATATTTTAGGCAGTAAAAATGCCTTTAGTGTATTCTGTCCCCATGCCTGAATTCTCCACTAAGAGCTTTCACTGATACCTAAAATCATTCCTATGCACACAAGCAAGCAACTAGCAGTTTATCCCACTACTTGGAATGTTTAAACTTAAATTCTCTGTAAAACAAAACTTCAGAATGTGGCCCATTCGTTCCCTTCCAACTTAATTCTATCATATCTCTCATATTATACTCTAGCACCAGACCTACTTCTGGTTTACAAAACATATATTATTAATTTATTTCATTGCCTTAAGTTAATTGGTTAACTCCCACTCCTTCAAGATGGATTTTTTGTTTTTAATTTTGGAGACCTTCTAATACTTTCCAAATCTGAGTTACAAGCAGTTACTTATGTGCCCCACATGGAACTGACAGCATCCTCTTATAGTATTTCTGTGCTTCTCTATGATCTGTAGCTTCGGTGAGGGCAAATGCCATATTTGTTGTGTATATTCTTGATCTCCAGAGATTAGTGTACAATTTAACAAAGAGGAAGTACTTTATACAATTAGCTAAAAGAGTAGATGATTTCTGACAAAACACGTTACATGGAGACTTAACCAATAGTGAATTTGGAGAAGTATTTTGAATAAATGGCATTAAAATGAGTGAGTGAAATGACAAAAGCAGTCATTTGATAAGCAAATCAATGCATACTAAATGTTTTGCTACCACTACTTATAAAGTCCATCCATTTGTTATAGTTTTTGTTTCTGAGTCCGCATGCATTCACACTCAGAAACCTACTTGTTAAATTGTAAAGCGATAATGTCTTTTGGTTAACTATGTCATATTGGTTATTTTCTGAAATTACTCTTTAGGAATACTATTACAGAACTGTATTTATATTATGCATATGGAATTATATGTGAATCTCCTCTTATTAATGATTAATAGTAGAAACAAAAGGGTGAAAAAATAATACAAGGAGGCTATTATCTTTTTAATAAATGAGCAAAATCACCATTCATAGAGTATAAAAATAAACTCTGTCATAAAAATTTAAATAATTTTATAAACAAATGCTATGTCAATGAAATCTGAATAAAAATGCATAATGGCCAATATTAATTTTATCTTGAAATTGCTGCTTATCATTATTTAGAAATGATGCTTTTGTTTTCAGTTTGGATTAGTCTATCAATATTTCCATTATGGTCTTTCCTATGTGTCCTTAGTTACTGAAATTCCTATTTTGGTCTTCCAAAGAATTCTGGAAAAGCAGACAATTGTTCAAACTATTATCCTGCAACGAAACACATTAATTCAATGCCATTGCAAAATTATCACTTAGGGTACCCAGCCTACCCCCCAAACAAAACCATATATCTAGCACCAGACCTACTTCTGGTTTACAAAACATATATTATTAATTTATTTCATTGCCTTAAGTTAATTGGTTAACTCCCACTCCTTCAAGATGGATTTTTTGTTTTTAATTTTGGAGACCTTCTAATACTTTCCAAATCTGAGTTACAAGCAGTTACTTATGTGCCCCACATGGAACTGACAGCATCCTCTTATAGTATTTCTGTGCTTCTCTATGATCTGTAGCTTCGGTGAGGGCAAATGCCATATTTGTTGTGTATATTCTTGATCTCCAGAGATTAGTGTACAATTTAACAAAGAGGAAGTACTTTATACAATTAGCTAAAAGAGTAGATGATTTCTGACAAAACACGTTACATGGAGACTTAACCAATAGTGAATTTGAGAAGTATTTTGAATAAATGGCATTAAAATGAGTGAGTGAAATGACAAAAGCAGTCATTTGATAAGCAAATCAATGCATACTAAATGTTTTGCTACCACTACTTATAAAGTCCATCCATTTGTTATAGTTTTTGTTTCTGAGTCCGCATGCATTCACACTCAGAAACCTACTTGTTAAATTGTAAAGCGATAATGTCTTTTGGTTAACTATGTCATATTGGTTATTTTCTGAAATTACTCTTTAGGAATACTATTACAGAACTGTATTTATATTATGCATATGGAATTATATGTGAATCTCCTCTTATTAATGATTAATAGTAGAAACAAAAGGGTGAAAAAATAATACAAGGAGGCTATTATCTTTTTAATAAATGAGCAAAATCACCATTCATAGAGTATAAAAATAAACTCTGTCATAAAAATTTAAATAATTTTATAAACAAATGCTATGTCAATGAAATCTGAATAAAAATGCATAATGGCCAATATTAATTTTATCTTGAAATTGCTGCTTATCATTATTTAGAAATGATGCTTTTGTTTTCAGTTTGGATTAGTCTATCAATATTTCCATTATGGTCTTTCCTATGTGTCCTTAGTTACTGAAATTCCTATTTTGGTCTTCCAAAGAATTCTGGAAAAGCAGACAATTGTTCAAACTATTATCCTGAGTCACAACGAAACACATTAATTCAATGCCATTGCAAAAATTATCACTTAGGGTAAATAACCACTCTCCTTTTTTAGAAAATGAAGTTTTATTCACTTTCATTATTTTAAGTAAAAAAGAAAATATATATATATATGAATAATGCTATTTGAAAAAGTTATTAAAATATTTCAGATGTTTTAGTCTACTATTACCCACTTGATAAATTGTCTCTTAAGAACACTAATTGGTAATGTACTTTCTGTGGATCTTTAATTTACTTTTTTTCTCATAGCGAGACATGACAATAGAGAAATCAAGTAATTGAAATGAAGAGCAAATCAGGTTAAAATTAAAGACTAACTTCGTAATGGGTTAGAAAATTAAATAAAACTTTTAGAATAGTAGTAACTTTGGCAAATCCTTTTATATAGCAGAAATTACAATTTTATGCTCCATAGAGAAAATCTTAAGGATGTATTCTCCAAGGAGTAGGAATTTCTGGCTATTTCATTTCTGTTTTATCCCTAGCACTTGACTGCAATATGTACATAAAAGGTATTCAGTAATTAAGTAAGCAAATAGTGTTATGGAGAGATAGATGAACTAATGTTTGGATGGAAGGACTATTCATTTAAATTGTGATTTTATTGTTTTTTAATGTCTTCATATAATTTATATATACATTTCTAAAGGTATGAAAATTTGAGGCAATCAGCAGTGTAGGAGAAAACAAAATGTAACAGAGGTCTAAGGATCTTGGTAAACGTAAAGCGATTAACTCTTTGATCATCAAGGAATCAGTTATTAACATAAAAAGAAGCAAAATGACAACTGGAAAGAGAAACAAGAGGAGTTGTATAAGGAAAATCACTTGCTGCCTTTTAAAAAAATTATAATGCACACTAATTGTGGCAAATCTAGGTTCTGTAAAATTTACAAAGTCTTTAGATACCTCTTCCTACCTTGATAAAATTCAGAACTTTGTCTGAAGCAAAATTATAAGATTAAGAGTCTGAGCTGCGTTTTATTTCTCTAGATAAAGAGATGATTAAAACAATATGAATATATCTAACACATGTACACATAAAATATTCAAGCATATATATGAATAGTCATTCAGTATACACCCATGACATAAAACTTACAAGATATATGAATTATTTAACATCATGTAATTAGCATTTCAGAACACATACCACTTCCTTGGGAGAAACTTTCAAACATTAAATATATTTCTTTCCTTAGAAAGATGACAACCTAATCATTAGCTGGTACCAACACGGCATTACATGATCTATTTAAATAGCAGTTGCAAATTAACATGATCTACTTTAAATAATGTACTTTCTGTGGATCTTTAATTTACTTTTTTTCTCATAGCGAGACATGACAATAGAGAAATCAAGTAATTGAAATGAAGAGCAAATCAGGTTAAAATTAAAGACTAACTTCGTAATGGGTTAGAAAATTAAATAAAACTTTTAGAATAGTAGTAACTTTGGCAAATCCTTTTATATAGCAGAAATTACAATTTTATGCTCCATAGAGAAAATCTTAAGGATGTATTCTCCAAGGAGTAGGAATTTCTGGCTATTTCATTTCTGTTTTATCCCTAGCACTTGACTGCAATATGTACATAAAAGGTATTCAGTAATTAAGTAAGCAAATAGTGTTATGGAGAGATAGATGAACTAATGTTTGGATGGAAGGACTATTCATTTAAATTGTGATTTTATTGTTTTTTAATGTCTTCATATAATTTATATATACATTTCTAAAGGTATGAAAATTTGAGGCAATCAGCAGTGTAGGAGAAAACAAAATGTAACAGAGGTCTAAGGATCTTGGTAAACGTAAAGCGATTAACTCTTTGATCATCAAGGAATCAGTTATTAACATAAAAAGAAGCAAAATGACAACTGGAAAGAGAAACAAGAGGAGTTGTATAAGGAAAATCACTTGCTGCCTTTTAAAAAAATTATAATGCACACTAATTGTGGCAAATCTAGGTTCTGTAAAATTTACAAAGTCTTTAGATACCTCTTCCTACCTTGATAAAATTCAGAACTTTGTCTGAAGCAAAATTATAAGATTAAGAGTCTGAGCTGCGTTTTATTTCTCTAGATAAAGAGATGATTAAAACAATATGAATATATCTAACACATGTACACATAAAATATTCAAGCATATATATGAATAGTCATTCAGTATACACCCATGACATAAAACTTACAAGATATATGAATTATTTAACATCATGTAATTAGCATTTCAGAACACATACCACTTCCTTGGGAGAAACTTTCAAACATTAAATATATTTCTTTCCTTAGAAAGATGACAACCTAATCATTAGCTGGTACCAACACGGCATTACATGATCTATTTAAATAGCAGTTGTTTAAAAGAACATAATTAAACAGACAACTAAGTTTCATTGAGTCTGAAATCTAAGCAGGAAAACAACATAGAGCTTTGTAAAGTATTACTTGGAGAAAAAAAGAAACAGAAAATCTCAATCGATTAAAATTTAATCAGTCGACTGTTCTTTCAAGCTGTGTAAAGTATGTCAGCTGATTTTTAAATACATAAAACAGTTCAGGTATGAAAGCAGTAGTCAGCATTCATCTTAGTTTTCTCATCCTTCTTTGGCAACAGGGGTCTACATTTCCCACAAGCTCTGTTCTTTAATTAACAGTCAGCTCTTGGACCAAGTTTGTAACTTTAAGTCAGCATCGGTCAACTGTATGAACAAGTCAACAGGATATTTTCATAGGAACAGGCACACAAGCTAGAACAGCAATGAACATGAATGAAGATTCACATTCACATTACAGGCAGATGACAGTGACTACAAGTTTTAACGACTATTCTATTCACTGTGTTACTTGAATCACCGCAAATTCATACAGAAGAACATTAAGTTGTTAGTGAAATTTACCAGATCTATAAATTTTAAACATTAAATTTTATTAAAGTGTCAGGATTAATGTCATGGTACAAATAACTAAACTTTTTCTCTTTTTAAAATTTATTGTTTACTTATTTTGTCACACTTTTGGATGGCATGTGGGATCTTAGTTCCCTGACTAGGATTCAAATCCCTGATACCTGCCATGGAAGCAGGGAGTCTTAACCATTGGATAACCAACTTTTTTTTTTTTTTGGCCACTTCTATTGGTCTTCATTTATTTACTTTCATCCATCTGTGTCTTGTGTGGGCCTCCCATTGCAGTGGCCTCTCTCACTGTAAAGCACTGGTTCTGGGTGCATGTGCTCCAGAGCGCTGGCTCGGTAGTTGGGACACAGAGCCGCTCCATGGCACGTGGGATATTCCCAGGCCAGACATCGAACCGGCGCCCCTTGCATTGTAAGGCGGGATCTTTACCCACTAGACCACGAGGGAAGCCCGATAACCAACTTTTGAAAAAATTATTGGTATATAGCTGATTTACGATGTTCAGTTTCAGTTGTACAACAAAGTGAATGACTAATACATGTATAATAATATGTATATATATACATATTATACATATTATATATATATATATATATATATATATATTCACCCTTTCAGATTCTTTCCCCACATTACAGAGTATTCATTAGAATGTCCTGTGCTATACAGTAGGTCTTTATTAGTTGCCTATTTTATAGAGTGTAGTATGTATGTCAATCTCAATCTTCCAGTTACTCTCTGGTACCATATGCTTGTGTACTATAACTAGAGCTCTAGTTCTGTTTTTCAGTTAAAATCATTTGTTCACTTCAGTTCAATCAGTCGTGCCTGACTCTGCAACCCCAGGGACTGTGGCACACCAGGCTTCCCTTTCGTCACCATGTCCCAGAGCTTGTGCAACATCATGTCTATTGACTCAGTCCATTTTGTCCTCTTTTGTCCCCTTGTCCTTCTGCCTTCTATTTCTCCCGGCATCAGAGTCTTTTTCCAATGAGTCCCTTTGCATCAGGTGACCAAATTATTGGATTTTGTCCTCTTATGTACAAGTTTTAGCTATTCTATTCACTGTGTTACTTGAATCACCGCAAATTCATACAGAAGAACATTAAGTTGTTAGTGAAATTTACCAGATCTATAAATTTTAAACATTAAATTTTATTAAAGTGTCAGGATTAATGTCATGGTACAAATAACTAAACTTTTTCTCTTTTTAAAATTTATTGTTTACTTATTTTGTCACACTTTTGGATGGCATGTGGGATCTTAGTTCCCTGACTAGGATTCAAATCCCTGATACCTGCCATGGAAGCAGGGAGTCTTAACCATTGGATAACCAACTTTTTTTTTTTTTTGGCCACTTCTATTGGTCTTCATTTATTTACTTTCATCCATCTGTGTCTTGTGTGGGCCTCCCATTGCAGTGGCCTCTCTCACTGTAAAGCACTGGTTCTGGGTGCATGTGCTCCAGAGCGCTGGCTCGGTAGTTGGGACACAGAGCCGCTCCATGGCACGTGGGATATTCCCAGGCCAGACATCGAACCGGCGCCCCTTGCATTGTAAGGCGGGATCTTTACCCACTAGACCACGAGGGAAGCCCGATAACCAACTTTTGAAAAAATTATTGGTATATAGCTGATTTACGATGTTCAGTTTCAGTTGTACAACAAAGTGAATGACTAATACATGTATAATAATATGTATATATATACATATTATACATATTATATATATATATATATATATATATATATATATATATTCACCCTTTCAGATTCTTTCCCCACATTACAGAGTATTCATTAGAATGTCCTGTGCTATACAGTAGGTCTTTATTAGTTGCCTATTTTATAGAGTGTAGTATGTATGTCAATCTCAATCTTCCAGTTACTCTCTGGTACCATATGCTTGTGTACTATAACTAGAGCTCTAGTTCTGTTTTTCAGTTAAAATCATTTGTTCACTTCAGTTCAATCAGTCGTGCCTGACTCTGCAACCCCAGGGACTGTGGCACACCAGGCTTCCCTTTCGTCACCATGTCCCAGAGCTTGTGCAACATCATGTCTATTGACTCAGTCCATTTTGTCCTCTTTTGTCCCCTTGTCCTTCTGCCTTCTATTTCTCCCGGCATCAGAGTCTTTTTCCAATGAGTCCCTTTGCATCAGGTGACCAAATTATTGGAGCTTCAGCATTAGTCCTTCCAATGAATAGTCAGGGTTGATTTCCTTTAGGATTGGCTGGTTTGATCTCCTTGAAGTTCAAGGGACTCTCCAGAGTCTTCTCCAACACCACAGATTCATAGGCACCAATTCTTTGGTACTCGGTTCTCTTTATGGTCCAACTTTCACATCCATATATGACTACTTGGAAAACCATAATTTGAACTACACAGACTTTTTGTACCTTTTTATATAGATTTCACATACGAATTAATTTGTAGCCTTTATATAGATACTACATATATATGATATCGTGATATTTGTCTTTCTGTGTCTTACTTCACTTAACAATAAACTTTCTACTGAATACATACTTAGACTGAAATGTACCTCTGCTTTTAGTACCTTCTTTTGACTAGTAAAGTATTTGTGATACATTAAGAGTAAGCCAGTTTTCTTGCAGATTTAATACGTGCAAATGTACCTTTTATGGGAATAAAATGTCATGTTCCAAAATTCACATATTCATTCATATGTCTGTTGAAATATATTACTGAAAGCCTATTGAGAGCACTGAGTAAGGTTAAACGGGAAGGTAATAGACACTATAAAGCTCTACATGAGGGGCTTCCCCTGGTGATCCAGTGGGTAAGGACACCGCCTTGCAGTGCAAGGGGCACCAGTTTGATCCCTGGCCTGGGAAGATCCCATGTGCCGCGGAGCGGCTGGACCGATGTGCCCAATTATCGAGCCAGCACTCTGGAGCGCATGCGCCCAGAGCCAGTGCTCTGCAGCAAGATGGGCTGCTGGAATGGGAGGCCTACACAGGCCAAAAGAACAAAGATGACAAAAATGGATGGATGAAAGACAAATAGAAGTGGCCAAAAGAAAAAATCAGAAAATAAAACAAAACAAACACCAGAAAAAGTTGGGAAAAAAATTAATTACAGACATAAAACAATAAGAAATCTTTTCTGAAAGAGATCAATATGAAAACAGAATCTTTGGGATCTTGTTTATATAGTCCCCAGAGGGACTGTAGAGAGAACTTTATTTTATATAATAGTCATTTCCTCAGTGTGGAAGTCAACTTGAACTTCTCTGACAAAATACCAAGGACTGGGCTCCTTAAACAACCAACACTTATTTCTCACAGTTTTGAAGGCTGAGAAGCCCAAAATCAAGGAACTGACAGACTGGAATCCTGGTGAGAGCTAGCTCTGAGGTTTTCAGATAGCTCCTTCTGCTCTGGCCTTGTTCTCAAATGGAGAAAAAAGCTCTGGGCTCTTGTTTTCTTCTAAGTACACCAAGGTGATGGTAGTCTTACCACCATTAACTCATCTAAACCTACTTACTACCCAAATAGCTCATCTCCAAATATCCTCATATTGAGGGTAAGATTTAATGTATGAATTTCAGGGGGACATTAGTCTTAAGTTCATAAAACTTAGAAAGTGCATGTAAGAATATGATTACAGAATAGTTAATATCATTTAAAAGAGACCATAATGACTAAGAAGTGAAAAAAGTCAGTTTTATTTCTTTACCTAAAGCATGCTGCTCAGTTTAAACTATAAATGATTATGATTTCTGTTTGCATATTTTGTTTCTCCTAATGGAAAATATTATAATATGTTCTTGACTATTAAATTAACAGGGCATAGGTTGTATGTTTCAGTATTTAATGTTTTCCTTTTGCTTTCTTTTTTACTTTAATAAATATGGTATACAAATTATAATGAGTAATGTATAATTTAGATACATATTATATTGCCAGAGTAATAATTACCTACTCTATATATTTATTATTTACTTTTCAGAATATTAACTATCCTGCTTTACTGCTACAGCAATATTCATACATTATTATTCTGTTTGTACCTTGGAAAGCTTAGGGTAAAATTTTTCCTGAGTGCCACTATTTTCAAATTTATTAACTTGAGATTATAAAAATTCCTGACTCCTAAATTCCTGACTCCACTACAGTAACTTATCAGTATTTTCACTGAATCCCAGGATAATAGGGATAGATTTAATGCATATGATTTTTCAATCTAATTAACACAACAGAATCTTTGGGATCTTGTTTATATAGTCCCCAGAGGGACTGTAGAGAGAACTTTATTTTATATAATAGTCATTTCCTCAGTGTGGAAGTCAACTTGAACTTCTCTGACAAAATACCAAGGACTGGGCTCCTTAAACAACCAACACTTATTTCTCACAGTTTTGAAGGCTGAGAAGCCCAAAATCAAGGAACTGACAGACTGGAATCCTGGTGAGAGCTAGCTCTGAGGTTTTCAGATAGCTCCTTCTGCTCTGGCCTTGTTCTCAAATGGAGAAAAAAGCTCTGGGCTCTTGTTTTCTTCTAAGTACACCAAGGTGATGGTAGTCTTACCACCATTAACTCATCTAAACCTACTTACTACCCAAATAGCTCATCTCCAAATATCCTCATATTGAGGGTAAGATTTAATGTATGAATTTCAGGGGGACATTAGTCTTAAGTTCATAAAACTTAGAAAGTGCATGTAAGAATATGATTACAGAATAGTTAATATCATTTAAAAGAGACCATAATGACTAAGAAGTGAAAAAAGTCAGTTTTATTTCTTTACCTAAAGCATGCTGCTCAGTTTAAACTATAAATGATTATGATTTCTGTTTGCATATTTTGTTTCTCCTAATGGAAAATATTATAATATGTTCTTGACTATTAAATTAACAGGGCATAGGTTGTATGTTTCAGTATTTAATGTTTTCCTTTTGCTTTCTTTTTTACTTTAATAAATATGGTATACAAATTATAATGAGTAATGTATAATTTAGATACATATTATATTGCCAGAGTAATAATTACCTACTCTATATATTTATTATTTACTTTTCAGAATATTAACTATCCTGCTTTACTGCTACAGCAATATTCATACATTATTATTCTGTTTGTACCTTGGAAAGCTTAGGGTAAAATTTTTCCTGAGTGCCACTATTTTCAAATTTATTAACTTGAGATTATAAAAATTCCTGACTCCTAAATTCCTGACTCCACTACAGTAACTTATCAGTATTTTCACTGAATCCCAGGATAATAGGGATAGATTTAATGCATATGATTTTTCAATCTAATTAACACAACAGACATTCCTTGTTGGTATTTTCACTTTTAATTAAACTAAAAACTGTATACTATAGCATGGGTGAAGAAATTCAAAAGATACTGCATGACAAAAAAGTGTTTTTGAAAAACAGATGGAGTAATATTCATTTTGGGCACTTCTGTCAAAGATAGTATAGAAAATATCAGTTTTAAAGGAACCTGATGACTTTTATTTCCATTTATTGCATTAGAGGAGACAAAAATATTCTTAAACTTCTTATCTTCAGGATTTATAATTCTTAACAGATAAGCTGTTTGTATAATTTAAATACAATTCTTCATATATGAACTCAGTCATGAGAAGACATGAAAAGTCAGTCTCCGGTTCTCAAATATGAAAAATCCATTTAGGTAACTCATTGAATATTCATGTATGCATTATGCAAAATGTATTTTAATTTTCCATCAAAACTTCACTTTACAACTCCACTTTTTTTCTGTTGTGATTTACTACTACATATGGTTTCTTTGGTTTTACTCTTGTCATACTGTATACTTAAATCAATTTTTGTCTTTACTATGTTAAAACACAATTTCCTTGAGGCCAGAATCAAATTAGAATGAATGAGTTCTTCTTACGTGAAAACAGAAGAGGGTCTTCACAAACACACACACTGCAAGCACAGATGAAAACTTGGTGTAGCCTGAATGGAAAAACAGTGCCCAGAATGGAGGTTGGGAGCAAACCAAACTCAAAGAAGGAAATGAAAGAGCTACAGTAAACACACACACACACACACACACACACGTGTGCACACACACACACACATACACACACTGCCTCTAAGTCTAAGGATGCTAACAGAACTTGCAAATGCAAACTTAGTGTTTAGAGGCCATGTGATTAAATGGTCCATTTAAATAAATATATACAGATAACCAGCTAAAATGGTAACCTGAATATAACTACACTCTCTCCAACAAAGTCATGTGCACGCTGCCATGTCTGAAATAGATAACCAACAAAAATCTATTGTATATCAAAAAAAGAAATTACTTCGACACCAAAAGAATTAGATCTTCACTGATCTAATCAGGAGAAAAACCACTTTGCAGAAAAACTGGAGAGAATATAAATAAATATTAATTGACCATAGAAATCAAGACACAAGCTAATTCACTGCAGAATACCAATATCAGAAACTGGGGGGGTACTGCCAAATGTAAAAGAGAAAATAAAATTATTTTTGAAATACTGTTAAAGTAGTTATTCCTCCAAATTGCACTCGTATTCCTCATAACCTGATATATGAAAATATCAGGGCACTTCTGTCAAAGGAAAAAACCTGATGACTTTTATTTCCATTTATTGCATTAGAGGAGACAAAAATATTCTTAAACTTCTTATCTTCAGGATTTATAATTCTTAACAGATAAGCTGTTTGTATAATTTAAATACAATTCTTCATATATGAACTCAGTCATGAGAAGACATGAAAAGTCAGTCTCCGGTTCTCAAATATGAAAAATCCATTTAGGTAACTCATTGAATATTCATGTATGCATTATGCAAAATGTATTTTAATTTTCCATCAAAACTTCACTTTACAACTCCACTTTTTTTCTGTTGTGATTTACTACTACATATGGTTTCTTTGGTTTTACTCTTGTCATACTGTATACTTAAATCAATTTTTGTCTTTACTATGTTAAAACACAATTTCCTTGAGGCCAGAATCAAATTAGAATGAATGAGTTCTTCTTACGTGAAAACAGAAGAGGGTCTTCACAAACACACACACTGCAAGCACAGATGAAAACTTGGTGTAGCCTGAATGGAAAAACAGTGCCCAGAATGGAGGTTGGGAGCAAACCAAACTCAAAGAAGGAAATGAAAGAGCTACAGTAAACACACACACACACACACACACACACGTGTGCACACACACACACATACACACACTGCCTCTAAGTCTAAGGATGCTAACAGAACTTGCAAATGCAAACTTAGTGTTTAGAGGCCATGTGATTAAATGGTCCATTTAAATAAATATATACAGATAACCAGCTAAAATGGTAACCTGAATATAACTACACTCTCTCCAACAAAGTCATGTGCACGCTGCCATGTCTGAAATAGATAACCAACAAAAATCTATTGTATATCAAAAAAAGAAATTACTTCGACACCAAAAGAATTAGATCTTCACTGATCTAATCAGGAGAAAAACCACTTTGCAGAAAAACTGGAGAGAATATAAATAAATATTAATTGACCATAGAAATCAAGACACAAGCTAATTCACTGCAGAATACCAATATCAGAAACTGGGGGGGTACTGCCAAATGTAAAAGAGAAAATAAAATTATTTTTGAAATACTGTTAAAGTAGTTATTCCTCCAAATTGCACTCGTATTCCTCATAACCTGATAATAATCTTATCTTAGTCACATAGACAATTAGAAGTTAATTCTTTAGGGAATGTGAAATAGGGAACCTGGAAAAGGTGGAACCAAGGCAAAGCTGAGGACATTTTCTATAAAGGGGAAGTTAGGTGTAATTTTGAATAGTGAATGTTAACCTGTTTTAGCCCTCCTTTTTTACTCAAATCCTAAAATTCTGAAAAATATTGTATCTTTGAACTCTTCAATCAGGACACTAGAAGAGCCAACTCATGAAGTCTAAACTGAAAATAATAGAAAGGGGGAGGCAATGAAACTAGGGCTTTGGAAAAACCTAGAGTGGTGAGATAGGGAGGGAGGAGGGAGGGATATTCAAGTAGGATGGACATGCACAAATCTTTGGCTGATTCATGCTGATGTGTGGTAGAAATACAATACTGTAAAGCAGTTATTCTGCAATTAAAATTAATAATAAAAATAGTTTATGGGAAAAAAGATAAGAACATCATTAAATAAGTAATTCAAAAAGGCCCCAAACTGAAGAATATAAGCATCAGGGTATTCTTATGGTCATAGACAAGAGACAAAAACTGCCTTTTACCACAGCATCTCAATGTACAATTTCTGAACACTCTGCCAAAATGCTGTGCTGTGCACAAGAGACATCTCCTAATGTTTGCAATCCCATGGATTATAGCACAACAGGCTCCTCTGTCCATGGGAATTCCCAGGTGAGAATACTGGAGTGGGTGCCCATTTCCTCCTCCAGGGGATCTTCCTGACCTAGGGATTGAACCCGAGTCTCTTGCTCTCCTATACATGGATTCTTTACCACTGTGCCACTATGGATATAGATAAATTCCTAAAAAGCTCATAGAAGGAAAGAGAGGATAATAAAAATATAATTATAATTATATATATGATATATAATCATATGTGTGCTTAAATGGTGCTTGGGAGATAGTAAGTCTCATATATATATATATATATATATATATATATATATATATATAAATAAAATATACATATATAGAGAGAGACAGAGAGTTCTTAAAATAGCAGTGACAATAATGATATTGATGACTGTAAATTAAGTATTTACACTAAGTATTTCCAAATGTACAGTTGTAAAGTGACCTGTTTAGACAAACTATCTCATATTATTTGGAGCTCCTTCATATATCCAGAATTCAACTGTCTTAAAATGTATTTTCCATAATGTTTACTCTGCTCATTAAAATTCTAAAACTAAACATATACAAGGCTATGCACAATAATGAAAGTTTATCCTCGTAAATTTATTTTAACATTGCAGATATGGCTCTGGCAGGTCTGTAAAGAGATGAAACTGTTTCCTGCTAAAAACACCTGAGGGTTAAATTAAAGATATTTTAATGCGGCTATGCCTACAGGAGTTCTCTGAAGAGTCTGTTTGTGTAGAAAATGTATGAATTGTTTTTCTTACCTCCTGAGGTGCTCCATGATGATGGACTGTACTGAGCAGACATTAAGTGCTTTATAACTTTCCCAGAATAGAGGAAGTACCAAAAAAAGTAAAATACATAAAAACTTAACCTCAAAATAATTTCAAATTAAAAGAGCTTCTCAAACAATTTTTCAGTTACTGCACCCATTAGCTATTAATAAAAGTGTTCTTCTGACAGAAGGATTTTTTTAAATCTAATTTTCTTTGCTTCAAGGGTTTTTTAAATCTCAGATGACATTATAGCTTTGGCCAATAATGAACCAAGCCTTTAAATAAGAATAACCCACTGAAGTTTAAGGGAAAAAGTTAGCTATTGGAGACAATAATCTATTTATAGTAAGGTACATATTGAAATAAAAATAAAACATAATGTCCTAAAGCTCATGTTAACACTCAATAAATAGAATTTTAAATCTTATTTGGATGCTAAAATGGGACTGTTACCGTTATAATTTTTAAAAGGGCTGGGTATATTATGTTTAAAATAGTTTCTGTCATAGAAGACTCATGAAAAGTGTTAATTAAATTAAATATGTAACTCCAGAATTTTATCCCCAAATTTAAGCAAATTTCACATTATATATATTATTACTTTATTCATATGAATATTAGAGCATGAATCGTCATCATGGCTTAAGTGTTAATAGGATAGTCTGATCAATTTCTAATGGTTATAATCATATGTCATATTTTAATTACAGACTTTAATATAAATGTTTATAAACTTATAGTTTTATTAATTTCAAAGAGTCATAGTGTGTTAAAGATTACAAAATTAATATCTGAATATTGTTCAAATTAATTCTCATAAGTCAATAAACATTGCACAATCTCCATGTAGGCCCTGGTGAAAGCACTGGAAAGCCCACAAAGAAAATTAAACATACAAAACAAAACAAAAAAGACAACTAGGATGTGTTCGCTCTGAAAGCTTAAACCTGTGGATTTGATGGTTGCTTAAAGAAAGGTCAAAGTTTTGAATACGACCAGAAGACCTTAATAGACAAGGCATTACAGGAAAAAAGACCACTTTGTGCATTTGAATTACATAGTGTACCTGCTGTATGAATTTAGTGTCTAAGCTATTAATTTAGACCAGGCTACTATGATGAAGGCTTCCCAGGTGGTTCAGTGGTAAAGAATTATCCTGTCAATGTAGCCAATGCAGGTTCAGTCCTTGGGCTGGGAAGATCACCTGGAGGAAGAAATGGAAATCTACTCCAGTGTTCTTGCCTGGGAAACTCCATGGGCAGAGAATCCTGGTGGGCTACAGTCCATGGGGTCACAAAAGTGTCAGACATGACTGAATGACTAAACAACAATTATCATAATGAAGGTATGAAAAGTTGCTGGATGGAAGCCATCAGGAGATCACAGAGAGCAGGTGATTGAGAAAACTAGTCACATGTACAAAAAGCAAAAACAAAGGCAGTAAATGTAGTTTTGGAGCTATCATTAAGAGTGTCCAATGACAATGTGGAGACGGAACAGTGAGAGGGAGGCATGGAGGAAGTAACATCGAAACCTATACTGGCACGTATGGAAGGGATGGCTATTGTCATTGTGCTAAGGGAATAGGAGTGCCTACAATCACTTGGGGCGATGGTCCGGAGGGGTGGGAGGGGGGAACTGGGAGGGGGGGTGTCCGGGGATATGCGTATGAATGATCTGGGAACATACATGTCGGTGAAAAACAAAACTCTGTAAAATCTTTAAAGAATAATAATAAAAAAAAAGAAAAAAAAAAGTGTCCAATGATAATCAACTTAAGAAACCCTTGAGACTCGTCAGAAGGAATTTTGCATTCCCCAGTGCCCAGCTATATGCAAATAACACAGTTTTAGATATATTTTCATCACAGTAAACACCATATAATATTCATAATGAGAGACTTTTTTTCACTGCTAGGCCCAGAGTATCACACACAACGACAACAATGAATACATACTCAACACACTATCTGTTGAAAGAATAACAGTATAGACTATAAAAATTAGCAACATTAACAGGAAATATGTGAGAATAACACAAGCATCTTACAACTCAAGAAAAACCTAATGTCTAAAAAGATTTGGGAAATGTGTTGGAAAATGTGGGACAATGACAGATTTTCGAGGCATTTAAGCAAGACTGCCACCTAATTCCTGAGAACGGAGAGTTCAAGATCACAGTGAACAAATGTGGGTTTGATTTGGTCTTTAATTAACTCCTAAGGACACTTAATAACAGGAACATTACAATTCAAAAGCTTAAACTTAGTCCACTGACCCTATAACAGTTACACAGATATTTCAGAAGGAATGTGGTTCAGGATGTTGGGTGAGATCACGTACTTTTCCAGTACCTTTGGCTAGCTTTCTAAAGGGGCACACCATGCCTCTGAATGATTAAGATCAGCAATATACATCCTCCTTGACTATGGTAGTGTTTTTCAGATCTGGCACTCAGACTTCTAACTCACCTCATAAAATAAGACCAAAATAAGATACTGATGAATGGTAGGAAGACCTGAGTTTTCTAAGAGAAATGAAAACTCCTTTCCAATTAGGGAAAATTATGTGAGGAAACTAAACAGGTTGGAAAGTATAAAGCATATGAAAGATCAGAGTCTAAATGACAAACTAGAGATAAAAATACGTCATATATTTAAAAACTCATGCTATAATTTCTGATACTAATATTTACCAAAATCCTGTTGGAAGACATATTTAAAATCAGTCTCAAAAAAAACAGAAGCCTGAACAATTACCAAAGTGCTTTTACTCAAAACGGTGTGGTACTTTCTTCTCCAAAACTACTTATTTCAAAACGTTTGAACTGAAAATTGAAGGGTATTCAGAAGGTCTAAAAATGATAAGAAAAGATTTCACAACTAAGTCGAGAAATATTTTGTAAGTTATTACAATAATTGTTTCTGTAGAATTTGGTAAATTTTTTTTTTCTGATAATTTAAATTAGACTGTTGGGATGTACAAAATGGAAAAAGTCCTGTCTTAAGGAACTTCTGGAACTTTAATGTAACAGTGCTTTTTAAGAGTTCTGTCTCCCTTTACTCAGTGATATTTCCTACTGAAACTGTAGCCACATCACTGTGGACAAGTGCAATTTACATATGAAGATTGACTGCCTTTGCCATGAGAAATGGTTTACTGGGCACTCAGGACCCTTCACAGCACCAGTGAGCCATTTTCTTTCTAGGCATTGATCTGAAATACCCTGTGTATAGCATGTTGGCCTTGGACAAACAGACACTGTTAGTTATCTTTCCAGCAAAAATGAGTTTACTGGGAATCAGTGACAAACTGCAATTTGGAATCTGCAACTATGGGAAACCAAGGGCACGCCCCACACATAAATGGAGAGAAGAACTATTTTAAATGGGGGGAAAGCTGGGAGTGCACTCTAAACGAAGAGTACCCTAGACAATACTTGAAACTATAGTGGCTTTCTTATTAGCTGAGTTGTGACAGTCACTCACGGCCTGAGTTTTTGCCAATACAAGAAGAGGAAGAAAGAGGACGTCTTTCTTATACCTGTTGACCTCTATCATGTGAGAATTCCCCTTTCTGCTTTTTCAACGCTAATCGCAATTTTGGTTTATTAGTGTTTACACACAAAAGGGAAAGTGAATAAAAGCCCCCACAGCCTTGGAGGGCAGAAATGTGCTCAACCCGGGAAACAGAAGAAAGCTGGTCAGAATAGAAAATATTCCTATTGGCTCAGGACGGAACAGAGTTACAGGCAGCCTAGTCACAGCCAGGGAAAGCCACCCCCGAGGTAATAAATAACTGGCATCTGTGTGACTCTGGGAGGAAGTAATCTTTTCTAATGCAGTTGATAAACTGTTTATCCTTATAGGAAAATCTGAGCAACTGCAGGAGAGAGATAGAAATAAGTGTTTGTAAAGAGGTAGTCCTCTGAAACAAGATACTGGCATGACAGACTCTTGACTTGTGTGAGAAATCTCGTGGGGTCAACACAGAAGATCTGTGGAATAAATGGATAAAGACCATGGGGAGCAGATTCAAAAGAGAGTTTTCTGCAAAACTGGTATAATTAGTACATTGCCAATATTGGCAAAGTATACACATTTCTACAGAAATCAAGAAATCGGGTGGAAAATGTATGTATTCACATTTTTCACTGTCCTAAACGCTTGGAGCTAATCCATTGACTACAATATATTTTTTTAACTTTTGATCTCATATTGGAGCATAGTTGATCAACAATATTGTGATAGTTTCTGCTGTACAATGAAGTGAGTCAGTTACCTCTATGCAGACATTTATTCTCTTCCCATTTAGGTTGTTACATAATATTGAGCAGAGTTTCCTCTGCTATATAGTAGGTTCTTCTTGGTTAGTCATTTTATTTATAGCAGCATGCATAGGACAGTCCCAAATCCTCAATCTATCTTTATCACCCATCCTTTATCACTGAAACTATGTCTCTAGGTTCATAAATTTGCTCTCTAAACCTGTAAATCTGTTTCTGTTTTGTAAATATGTTCATTTGTATCATTTCCTTTTGTTGTTTAGTTTCTAAGTTGTGTCCAACTTTTTGCAATCCCATGGACTGTGTAGCCCACCAGGCTCCTTTGTCCATGGAATTCTCCAGGCAAGAATATTGCAGTGAGTTGCCATTTCCTTTTCCACATTCCTTTTTAGATTCCACATATTAGGGATGTCACATGGTACTTCTTACTGTGTCTGACTTACTTCACTCAGTATGACAATCTCTAAGTCCAAAAATGTCGTGTCTCCAAGGGTATACAAAAGCTAAGCTGATACTATTAAAAACTAAGATAATCACAAATGTATATGTATCTATTTACTTACCAATACCTTACTGTCCTATACCATGAAAAGGTTGTCTAAATTTATCTAACTTCTTCAGAACTGTTGAAAAATTTAATCATGTATTTGTCATGCCAAAACGAATGTACATACGGAAAAAGTATCAGAATAACACACAAATGTGTATAAGATGTACAGAAAGATAGTACTGTTTCTGCAGTAACAGCATGTTTAGCAAGTTTCTGTAGCATGATATTAACTGAATAATAAAGACCATAGAATACATACAAAACATAAATTTACAAGATGAAGAGATTCACAGTGGCAAAGTCAGCATCCAACTATGAAAAGCCACCCTTTCCTTACTTATATTTGGGATCAGGACTGCTTATTCTTAACAAGCTTGGCTTTATCAAGAGAGGTCTACTGTTGCAATCTTTATAAGGGCTGCTTTGGTTAACTGTTGAAATATGCCTGTCTGGTCTCTCTGAAGGTTGTGACAAAACCAAATGAAATGAGATAATGCATAAGACAGTGTGCTGCAAATTATAAAGATCTATACTAATTTATCATTATAATTCTTGTGAATCTCAATAATAAAATTTTGTCACTTCTCTTGTTAATAATACCACTAGTTCTCATATATATTTTTCATAAAAATAAATTGTTTTGCTCATTTTATTTTGCACAGGAAGTTTATTTCTTTAAAGTTATTTTCCTAAGTATTTAACTCTAGGTTTCTCTTTTATTATGAAAACTGGAAAATAATACATAGTTTACATGAGGCTAAGATGGTTGCATGGCATGACCAACTCAAAGGAAATGACTCTGAGCATGCTCCAGGAGATGGTGAAAGGCAGGGAAGCCTGGCATGCTGCAGTCCATGGGGTCGCAGAGTCAGGCATGACTGAGCAACTGGACTGAACTGACATGAGGTACACATTCCTTTTAGATTCCACATATTAGGGATGTCATATGGTACTTCTTACTGTGTCTGACTTACTTCACTCAGTATGACAATCTCTAAGTCCAAAATGTCGTGTCTCCAAGGGTATACAAAAGCTAAGCTGATACTATTAAAAACTAAGATAATCACAAATGTATATGTATCTATTTACTTACCAATACCTTACTGTCCTATACCATGAAAAGGTTGTCTAAATTTATCTAACTTCTTCAGAACTGTTGAAAAATTTAATCATGTATTTGTCATGCCAAAACGAATGTACATACGGAAAAAGTATCAGAATAACACACAAATGTGTATAAGATGTACAGAAAGATAGTACTGTTTCTGCAGTAACAGCATGTTTAGCAAGTTTCTGTAGCATGATATTAACTGAATAATAAAGACCATAGAATACATACAAAACATAAATTTACAAGATGAAGAGATTCACAGTGGCAAAGTCAGCATCCAACTATGAAAAGCCACCCTTTCCTTACTTATATTTGGGATCAGGACTGCTTATTCTTAACAAGCTTGGCTTTATCAAGAGAGGTCTACTGTTGCAATCTTTATAAGGGCTGCTTTGGTTAACTGTTGAAATATGCCTGTCTGGTCTCTCTGAAGGTTGTGACAAAACCAAATGAAATGAGATAATGCATAAGACAGTGTGCTGCAAATTATAAAGATCTATACTAATTTATCATTATAATTCTTGTGAATCTCAATAATAAAATTTTGTCACTTCTCTTGTTAATAATACCACTAGTTCTCATATATATTTTTCATAAAAATAAATTGTTTTGCTCATTTTATTTTGCACAGGAAGTTTATTTCTTTAAAGTTATTTTCCTAAGTATTTAACTCTAGGTTTCTCTTTTATTATGAAAACTGGAAAATAATACATAGTTTACATGAGGCTAAGATGGTTGCATGGCATGACCAACTCAAAGGAAATGACTCTGAGCATGCTCCAGGAGATGGTGAAAGGCAGGGAAGCCTGGCATGCTGCAGTCCATGGGGTCGCAGAGTCAGGCATGACTGAGCAACTGGACTGAACTTACATGAGGTACATAATAGATGAAAGGATCAAGGGAGCCTATGGCCTGGCACCAAATTTCCTAGAATAGAAAAGTGAATCAGATGGTCCAGCCCATGATAGATAATTTCTTGGCATTGTACTTGCAGATCTGATCTAAATGGAATATGTCTGAGACTAACACTTTATTCATATGATGATGAAATTTAAATAAGAAAATAAGGTTTTTGCCATTGATTTTCATCTCTAGTTTCAGAACATTCTTTTAAATACAGTGTTTCATTATACTCTTTATATCACTATATGACTTCTGTGAGTCAGTGACAGGGTAAAATGTGTAGTTACTTTGTTATGCACAGTGATGTAAAGAAATCTGAGTTAATTTTCTCAAAATAATAAAAAGAATCATGTTAAAACCATTCAATTAGTTTTTTTATGACATGAAAGCAGACAGTAGTGGTTAAGCATTTAGTTTTAAGATGCACAGCTCTGGTGCTTACCATTTTTGACAAGGGGTAAATGACTTATGCTATCTGCCTCATTTTATGTACATTACAGGTGAACTTAAGACTAAATGAGTTAAAGCATGAAAAATAATTTAAAATATGCCCTGATGAAAAAAAACCATGATAATTGATAATTATTAATATTAGAGATATATTTATCATTATATGCAAATATTTCAGTTATACTGGGCAAGAAAATACTGCACTAAAGAGGAAGAATACATATATAAATAATAAAATATAATTTTATATAATACTTCTATTTCTTCTGAATGCAAATACAGAAAAGAATTACTTCTCAGACACAAACATAACAAGTCACACAAATAAACATCTATCGCAGACAAATATTTGTTCTCTTTTGTACTAGTGAGATTTTTGATCTAAAACTTTGATTTTGATAGTATTTTCCCACAGAGCACAGAGTTTATTGATATTTTGTTTCACTATCTTTTAAGGTCTAGCATCTCTTCTTTAGAGTATGTTGCATTTCTTAGAACACGGTTATCTATAGGTAAAAACTAGAAGTTTTCTTTTTGATTCTTTAAGGGATTACTAATCTTTAAACAAAAAATTTAGCTTTCACCAAATATATTCCTATGTTCTAGGATTTTTCTACATTTCAGGTTACTGGGTATATATAAGTTATTACTTCATGTAAGAAAGATAAGACATTGAAAGCACTAGAATAATCAAGCAAACAGTATGATTACGAAAAGGAAATTATTTAAAATAGGTGAAAAAGTCTTAAGCTCTTAAAAGAGGTTCTGTTCTACCTATTGTTAGTTACTTGAGTATGGGCAATCTCCTAAAGCTTCATCCATAAAATTGTGATAAATAAGTCTAAGTTTCAAAATAATAGACTTCTGTGAGTCAGTGACAGGGTAAAATGTGTAGTTACTTTGTTATGCACAGTGATGTAAAGAAATCTGAGTTAATTTTCTCAAAATAATAAAAAGAATCATGTTAAAACCATTCAATTAGTTTTTTTATGACATGAAAGCAGACAGTAGTGGTTAAGCATTTAGTTTTAAGATGCACAGCTCTGGTGCTTACCATTTTTGACAAGGGGTAAATGACTTATGCTATCTGCCTCATTTTATGTACATTACAGGTGAACTTAAGACTAAATGAGTTAAAGCATGAAAAATAATTTAAAATATGCCCTGATGAAAAAAAACCATGATAATTGATAATTATTAATATTAGAGATATATTTATCATTATATGCAAATATTTCAGTTATACTGGGCAAGAAAATACTGCACTAAAGAGGAAGAATACATATATAAATAATAAAATATAATTTTATATAATACTTCTATTTCTTCTGAATGCAAATACAGAAAAGAATTACTTCTCAGACACAAACATAACAAGTCACACAAATAAACATCTATCGCAGACAAATATTTGTTCTCTTTTGTACTAGTGAGATTTTTGATCTAAAACTTTGATTTTGATAGTATTTTCCCACAGAGCACAGAGTTTATTGATATTTTGTTTCACTATCTTTTAAGGTCTAGCATCTCTTCTTTAGAGTATGTTGCATTTCTTAGAACACGGTTATCTATAGGTAAAAACTAGAAGTTTTCTTTTTGATTCTTTAAGGGATTACTAATCTTTAAACAAAAAATTTAGCTTTCACCAAATATATTCCTATGTTCTAGGATTTTTCTACATTTCAGGTTACTGGGTATATATAAGTTATTACTTCATGTAAGAAAGATAAGACATTGAAAGCACTAGAATAATCAAGCAAACAGTATGATTACGAAAAGGAAATTATTTAAAATAGGTTAAAAAGTCTTAAGCTCTTAAAAGAGGTTCTGTTCTACCTATTGTTAGTTACTTGAGTATGGGCAATCTCCTAAAAAGCTTCATCCATAAAATTGTGATAAATAAGTCTAAGTTTCAAGAAAATTTAAAAAGTATTTATTTTAAAGTAGATAAGGGATAAAAAAATGCTAGAAACATAATAGAAATTCATTTAGTAATAATGACAAAACAGATATTTATATATTTATAGAGCTTTGAATTACTGTTTTTTTTGTTGGTAGTTATACCAAATTTCTTAGGCTAGCCAGTCAACAAATAGCTATTAAATTCTTACAAAGCATATTATTGTCTTAGAAAGGCAAGGCTTTAAAAATGCACATTAAGACCTCATTCTCAGTCTTTGCGTGGATGATTTGACTATGCCAAGTCTTATGAATTAATCACTGGAGTCAAGGCAATAAATGTCATAGACTGGCAGATGCAGCATAACATGGACGCCTTCTGTTCTAATAAGCCTCACCATAGCTTATAAAGATTGGGTTTGCTATAGTAAAGAGAGGTTCTGTTAGTAAATATAGTGAAAGTGATGTTAGTTGATATATAACAAAGATACATATCCATTATTTGTGAAATTTTTTTAAAGAAATTCATAGATCGGTCATTTGGTAACTCATAAGAAATCATTGTTATTACTACTTGCCATACTGAAGGGACTGAATTATGGTAGCAGAATAAAACTTTGCTTTAAAATTGCCCAATAAAGCCTAAAGTTGAAAGAAAACCAATGGTGCTGAATCTGAAGCTCCGATACTCTGGTCACTTGGTACGAAGAGTTGACTCATTGGAAAAGCCCCTGATGCTGGGAAAGATTAAAGGCAAAAGCAGAAGGGGGCACCAGAGAATGAGATGGTTGGAGAGCATCACAGATTCAACAGACATGAACTTGAACAAACTCCAAGGGATTACTAATCTTTAAACAAAAATTTAGCTTTCACCAAATATATTCCTATGTTCTAGGATTTTTCTACATTTCAGGTTACTGGGTATATATAAGTTATTACTTCATGTAAGAAAGATAAGACATTGAAAGCACTAGAATAATCAAGCAAACAGTATGATTACGAAAAGGAAATTATTTAAAATAGGTTAAAAAAAGTCTTAAGCTCTTAAAAAGAGGTTCTGTTCTACCTATTGTTAGTTACTTGAGTATGGGCAATCTCCTAAAAAGCTTCATCCATAAAATTGTGATAAATAAGTCTAAGTTTCAAGAAAATTTAAAAAGTATTTATTTTAAAGTAGATAAGGGATAAAAAAATGCTAGAAACATAATAGAAATTCATTTAGTAATAATGACAAAACAGATATTTATATATTTATAGAGCTTTGAATTACTGTTTTTTTTGTTGGTAGTTATACCAAATTTCTTAGGCTAGCCAGTCAACAAATAGCTATTAAATTCTTACAAAGCATATTATTGTCTTAGAAAGGCAAGGCTTTAAAAATGCACATTAAGACCTCATTCTCAGTCTTTGCGTGGATGATTTGACTATGCCAAGTCTTATGAATTAATCACTGGAGTCAAGGCAATAAATGTCATAGACTGGCAGATGCAGCATAACATGGACGCCTTCTGTTCTAATAAGCCTCACCATAGCTTATAAAGATTGGGTTTGCTATAGTAAAGAGAGGTTCTGTTAGTAAATATAGTGAAAGTGATGTTAGTTGATATATAACAAAGATACATATCCATTATTTGTGAAATTTTTTTAAAGAAATTCATAGATCGGTCATTTGGTAACTCATAAGAAATCATTGTTATTACTACTTGCCATACTGAAGGGACTGAATTATGGTAGCAGAATAAAACTTTGCTTTAAAATTGCCCAATAAAGCCTAAAGTTGAAAGAAAACCAATGGTGCTGAATCTGAAGCTCCGATACTCTGGTCACTTGGTACGAAGAGTTGACTCATTGGAAAAGCCCCTGATGCTGGGAAAGATTAAAGGCAAAAGCAGAAGGGGGCACCAGAGAATGAGATGGTTGGAGAGCATCACAGATTCAACAGACATGAACTTGAACAAACTCCAGGAGATAGTGTGGGATGGGTAGGCCTGGCAAGCTGCAATCTATGGGCTTGCAAAGAATCAGATATGTCTTAGGGACTGAACAATGACAAGAAATCACTGTTACTTACTACCTGCCCTATTGAAGCATTTGAATTATGGTAGCTGAATAATGACTTTGCCTTAAAATTACCCAATAAAACTAAAGTTGAAAGAAAATCAACATGAACTATTTACCTTCTGAGCAGTGAATCAGTCTTTGCACCCCAATACTCTGCCCCAGGCCCTTGGTGTTTTGTTGCACTTGAGAAACCATAAAATTACAGTTATTACTCAGTATCTGCAGGGAATTGGCTTCAGGATCACCTCAGATAGGATACCAAAATCCGAAAATGTTTAAGTCCCACAGTCAGTCCTCCATATCCATAGTTCTGCGCCTGCTGATCCAATTAGTCATGGTTTTATAATACTGAGATTATTTATTGTAAACCACCCGTGTATAAGTGGATCAAGGCAGTTCAAATCTGTATTGCTCAAGGGAGGTTCTACTATAATTATAGGCAGTAGTACCTATGCAGTAGTCTTTACAAAATTTTCGGGGTAAAGGGAAACACAGGACAACGTTAGCCCAAGGTTCACAGTTGGTAACTACTGGAAGGAGGATTGCAGTCCACAGAATGTGACTCATGGATTCACAGACTCTACCGTCCATAACTGTAACCCCTATGCTGCTTTCCCTACTACACTTACAGAGATCCAGGGTGTGGCGAGAGAGAAAGAGTGAGAATAATCATTTGTCACAGAATTTGTTTGCTGAGGCATCTAGGAAAAAGTATACACTGAACATGCTTGTCTTACTGTATTGTATTTGTCAACACATTGCAGGGAAATATCAGAAAATAATTGGACATTGGAAATAAGGTACAGAGAGATCAAAAAAGTACAAAATTTTAGAACTTTAAATGCTGGAGGAGACAACTTTCTCATTTCTCTCATCCTCAACTAACTAAAAAGAAAACTAAGAAAGCCTTTGATCAATAAGAACAGATTAAACTCCATCCTTGTCTTGAGAATCAAATTAAGAGGATGATCAATATACTTGATATCAAAAGTTTTAAGGTGTCTCTGATGTAAAGTCCATCTTATTGTGTGGAATAAAGTAAGTCTTTTCTATTCAAAGAAACTGCTCAGGAAAAGAAAATAAAGGTGTGGCCATCCTGCAAAGCCTGGTAAATTGGAAATGCCCTGAATTAACTTGAGGGGGGTAAAAGTTATTAGTTAAATTGACAGTTCCAGAAAGGAGTGAATCCAGCAAAGATAGGCAGTCTGAATAATGTGTGTTCCAGAGAAGTATCAAAATAAAAACATTAACAATATGCTACCAGAAAAAAAAAAAAAAAGAATTGGGTTATATCTAAGGTATATCTAATTTTATCAACAACACAATATAGCATAAGAATATAATACTAAAAAATTTTGAGCAAAGAAATCTTGGATTGATAACGAAGTAGTCCATAAAACTATACACCAAATATATAAACAAATAAAGACATTTTCAGATACACAAAGACTCAGAAACTTTCATTTTCTCACAATATTGCTTTAAAAAATTCACATGAGAATGCGTTCTGATAGAAAAAAAAATCAAGAAGAAAGAAAACATGGCATTCTGAAAATCTTAGTACAATACACACAGAGGTCCAATAGGCACATGAAAAGATAACTCAACATAGCTAATTATTAGAGAAATGCAAATCAACACTACAATGTGGTACCACCGTATACCAATCAGAATGGTCATCATTAAACAGTATACAAACAGCACACGCTGGAGAGGGTGTGGAAGAAAGGCTATCCTCCTATCCTGCTGGTGAGAATGCAAATTGTTGCAGCCACTACAGAGAACAGTTTGGAGCTGCCTCAAAAGAACTAAATATCCAGTTGTCATGTGATCCAGCAATCCCATTCCTGGCATGGGAGATTACCTGTACAAAGGTATAATTTGAAAATATACATGTACTCCTATGTTCATAGCAGCACTATTTACAATCACCAAGACATGTGAGCAACTTGAATGTCTTTCAACAGATGAATGAATAAAGATATGGATGAAGATATATACAATGGAATAATAGTCATAAAAATAATAAAATAATGCTGTTTGCAGCTAGATGGATTGACTGAGAGGTTATCGTATTAAGTGAAGTCAGACATAAAGAGAAAGACAAATACCATGAAACCACTAATATTTGGAATCTAAAATATGACACAAATGAACTAATCTACAAAACAGAAATAGACTCACAGACACAGAGAACATATTTGTGGATGCCAATGGGGAGGGAAAGCAGGGGAGGGTTGGATTGGGAATTTGGGACAAGCAGATGTGAACTATTATATATAAAATGGATAAACAACAAGGTCCAATTGTATAGCACAAGGAACTTTATTCAATATTATGTAATAAACCATAATGGAAAAAAATGTAAAAAATGAAAAAAATATATGTATATATGCATGTATTATATGTATGTTCATATATATATTATATATATATGAATCACTTTGCTCTATGTAAGAAACTAAAACAATATCATAAATCAACTAAAGTTTAATTTAAAAATTAAAATATTCTAGTACCAACAAAACACTGCAGAAACGTTTCCTTTTAGGGGATTTATACCATAATTTTTGACCTTTCTGTTCTGGTTTTAATTTAACCTCACTTTCAAAAATACCAGTCAATTAGTAAAAAGAAAATCAAGTTTAAAAAATTTGAAGTCAATAGCACACCAAGAAATATTTACCTTGCTCTTCTGTTTGCCATTATTTTTATTTCATACACGATGAGTTTTAATGGATTATCTAGATACTAATGTAAAATTTTATTTTTGCTTCTTTTATCCTAAAAAATAAAAACTACAGTAATGTCAAAATTTGAAGCATTGCTTATCATTCCTTATTTCTCCACAGTTTTAGAGGCAGCATTACTGTCTTCAGCTAATGCTTTTCCTCAGACAAAAACAAAAGAATGACATGTTTCATTGGATCCCTAAATAATTATGCTTCTATAGATGATAAGTAATTTTTCTATTGACTTATGATAAGTTCATTGAGTTTTAACATTATTAATACAAATTTAAGATTCTTATGAACCCCATATTATAGGACAGATTGAAAACTTCATATTACCCTATGTTTGAAAAAGCACAAAATATTGAGGTGCTTCTTTTCTGTTTCTTTTGCCTTCATTTTTTTACAGTGGATCTAATTCACTTCAAGTTATGCCTTTATTCTAAGTATACTTATTCCAGTGAGACTCAAATCTGTTTTTCAAGAGACCATTTCAAACCTCCAGAAAAGGTTACTGGATAGATGACATATATCTATCTCTTTAGGTATTAGCTTGATGAAAGCCTTGCTTAAATCTGTCCCCAGCCTATCCTTCAATGCTGAAAGCCGTTACCACTCCAAAATGCCACTCATGGTGTAACCATTAATATTTTCCTCATACGATGGATTGCAGCGCAGGGTGTATTTAAAGTATCATACTGTCTGTCACTCTATGTGTTGTTGATAAAATATCTCCAAACCTGAATCCACATACTAAAGAAACAGTTGTTTTCAGTTAGGTTCAGTTCAGTCGCTCAGCCGTATCTGACTCTTTATGATTCCATGGACTGCAGCACGTAAGGAATCTGTCGTTTCCTGGAGCGTGCTCAAACTTGTGCTCATTGACCTGGTGATGCAATCCAACCATCTCGAGTTCATGATCTGACTGTGGCTCAGATCATGAAGAAAGTAGGGAAAACCACTAGGCCATTCAGGTATGACCTGAATCAAATCCATTACAATTATACAGTGGAAGTCAACCTTTTGGGAATACAGTAAAGGTTTTTTTGTTTTGTTTTGTTTTGTTTTGTTTTTTTTCAATTTAAATCAATCTCACTGAAAATTCGGAACTCTTTTCAATATCCTAAACTGCTGTGTTATCTCCTCTTTCCCTTGACTTACCTATATTCCCTTGCTTTCAAGTTACATGGCAATGTATTTTTCTCAGTAATTTATCAGTTAGATACTGGAGGGCTGAAAGCATCTTTTGTATTACCTGCACATCCAGCATTCAGCAAATTTCCTGGCACACAGTAGGTGCCAAAAGAATATTTATTAATATGACCTAGAAAAAGACTCTATTTGTCAAGAAACACTGCCCTGTTTAATCAAGACAAGGGTCTCTGGCTTTTCTCAAAGTCTTTCCAAGAAATAAATTATTTTTGAATGCACACATTATTCCATTTTGGCACACTAGGAAGGATTATTTGAAGCCCCGTAACTAATATAATCAAGGAGGTTGATTATGTAAAGGATGAATAGACTGGTAGGGCTCAAGCAAGCATTTGGTAATCTTCACTCAGCTCACTGACATTAACTAATAGGCTGAATAGTTTTGTCAGAATACTAAAGAACTTCTTTGAGAGATGCTACATTTTGTGTGTGTGTGCATCAATAGGAATAGATAGGATTTATTGTTTCTGTCACATCTTACAAAGTCTGAGCTACCAAGACTTATCAGTTGTCTTCAAGGGTAATTCCCATGTAAATGGAAAATGTAAAAAAAAGAGCATCACTGAGTATACCTGAACTCCACAGTTAGCTGCATAGCAAGTCATTTACACTTTCTGGCAGCCTCCTAGATGATAGCAATGTTGCCATTAACAGATGGAGTCTCAATGTGAAAACAGCTACTGTAAAACCTGCAATATGTCAGGTTAAAGATTAAGTAAAATCAATGTTAGAAGGTGCTATCATATTATACATTACAATTGTATGTACTGTACCAATTATAAGCTTCATGAATTTATCAAATATCAAAATTTATGACAAAAACTTCAGTGGAGATAAGGTGTTCTATGGAGACAAATCCATGACCCTAATGTGAGTGACAGAAGCTATGGAAGCTGCAGAACATCATGCTCCTCTGCTTTCAAAATTAAAGATGCACAAAACAAGAACATTTTTATAGGCTGCTGTTAAGGTTGATGGACCAAGAAGTTGACAGCCTTGAAAATGTTTTAAGTGCATATAATCGCATAATCAACATCAAGACTTTTTTTCCCTTCTTTTTACAGATAAATGGCTTAATAATCTCAAAGAGCATTGCTTTGAAGTTGATAACTTTTAGTGGGTAAATAGCTTCAAATGCTTGATTTTAAGATGCTTTATATTTAGACTTAAATATCTACTTAATAATGCAAAAGACTGGACTGTCAAGCTAGGTTAAAACAAATCAGAAACCTTACCCATTATCAAATCTTATTAATAGTTTTAAAGATCCAGTCAATAAGGAGGTACAGATGAAACCCAGAGAAGCCTGAGTCATTCCTTCCTCACTTAATTCAGGGATCTCCATTTTTCATTTCAGAAATAAATTATTTTTGAATGCACACATTATTCCATTTTGGCACACTAGGAAGGATTATTTGAAGCCCCGTAACTAATATAATCAAGGAGGTTGATTATGTAAAGGATGAATAGACTGGTAGGGCTCAAGCAAGCATTTGGTAATCTTCACTCAGCTCACTGACATTAACTAATAGGCTGAATAGTTTTGTCAGAATACTAAAGAACTTCTTTGAGAGATGCTACATTTTGTGTGTGTGCATCAATAGGAATAGATAGGATTTATTGTTTCTGTCACATCTTACAAAGTCTGAGCTACCAAGACTTATCAGTTGTCTTCAAGGGTAATTCCCATGTAAATGGAAAATGTAAAAAAAAGAGCATCACTGAGTATACCTGAACTCCACAGTTAGCTGCATAGCAAGTCATTTACACTTTCTGGCAGCCTCCTAGATGATAGCAATGTTGCCATTAACAGATGGAGTCTCAATGTGAAAACAGCTACTGTAAAACCTGCAATATGTCAGGTTAAAGATTAAGTAAAATCAATGTTAGAAGGTGCTATCATATTATACATTACAATTGTATGTACTGTACCAATTATAAGCTTCATGAATTTATCAAATATCAAAATTTATGACAAAAACTTCAGTGGAGATAAGGTGTTCTATGGAGACAAATCCATGACCCTAATGTGAGTGACAGAAGCTATGGAAGCTGCAGAACATCATGCTCCTCTGCTTTCAAAATTAAAGATGCACAAAACAAGAACATTTTTATAGGCTGCTGTTAAGGTTGATGGACCAAGAAGTTGACAGCCTTGAAAATGTTTTAAGTGCATATAATCGCATAATCAACATCAAGACTTTTTTTCCCTTCTTTTTACAGATAAATGGCTTAATAATCTCAAAGAGCATTGCTTTGAAGTTGATAACTTTTAGTGGGTAAATAGCTTCAAATGCTTGATTTTAAGATGCTTTATATTTAGACTTAAATATCTACTTAATAATGCAAAAGACTGGACTGTCAAGCTAGGTTAAAACAAATCAGAAACCTTACCCATTATCAAATCTTATTAATAGTTTTAAAGATCCAGTCAATAAGGAGGTACAGATGAAACCCAGAGAAGCCTGAGTCATTCCTTCCCTCACTTATCAGACACGGGATCTTTGGCCCAGGGTAATGAATGGGGTCTCTATCTAACAGGGTGTACTGGTTATTACCTCACACAGCAGGGAGTATATAGGTTAAGAAACAGCTCCATTTTTTTTTGTCCCAGATGTGGTACAGCTTATGTGATATTCTACAGAAAGTCACACATCATAAGTACACCGATCCTAGGTGTATATGTGTGAGTGTGTGTGTTTTGACATAAGCAATTCTAAACCAAGAACATCCTGTTCAAAGTGCTTTATAACAAGGTCACTTCACCTAAAAAATATTGTTACCTATTTATAGGAGGATGATCATCAGCAAGAAATTGGGTTATTCATCTAATTTCCTTTCCCCCATAGGGAATCAAAGAAAAATGAATCAGAGACCATGTGCATCACTTATTTCTTCTTCAATGGTCAATAAGTCAGTTTTTCAAGAATTTCACAATCATGGAAAAAAGTCACCATCTCTCACAAGTGATGTTATATGTCATATACATTTAGTAAACAGAACCAAGAAAAGAAAAATCGTATAAAACCACATTTAATGAAACGTTTATTTAAATGGTTTCTTAAGTTTAAACGCAATAAAATTATTCTAGAGCATGTTTTGTATTTAATAAACTTACCAATATATATGATGCAAATATAGTTCTGTTGAAGCATCATACATTTATATAGTCCTTACAGTTTTAAGAAAACGGAAAACTGCAATTTATAAAACACTTCTGCATACATTTAAAAGATTTTAGTCCTTTGACAGGCTTATTTGAAACAAAAAAATTAGAAAATCGCATAATCAACATCAAGACTTTTTTTCCCTTCTTTTTACAGATAAATGGCTTAATAATCTCAAAGAGCATTGCTTTGAAGTTGATAACTTTTAGTGGGTAAATAGCTTCAAATGCTTGATTTTAAGATGCTTTATATTTAGACTTAAATATCTACTTAATAATGCAAAAGACTGGACTGTCAAGCTAGGTTAAAACAAATCAGAAACCTTACCCATTATCAAATCTTATTAATAGTTTTAAAGATCCAGTCAATAAGGAGGTACAGATGAAACCCAGAGAAGCCTGAGTCATTCCTTCCCTCACTTATCAGACACGGGATCTTTGGCCCAGGGTAATGAATGGGGTCTCTATCTAACAGGGTGTACTGGTTATTACCTCACACAGCAGGGAGTATATAGGTTAAGAAACAGCTCCATTTTTTTTTGTCCCAGATGTGGTACAGCTTATGTGATATTCTACAGAAAGTCACACATCATAAGTACACCGATCCTAGGTGTATATGTGTGAGTGTGTGTGTTTTGACATAAGCAATTCTAAACCAAGAACATCCTGTTCAAAGTGCTTTATAACAAGGTCACTTCACCTAAAAAATATTGTTACCTATTTATAGGAGGATGATCATCAGCAAGAAATTGGGTTATTCATCTAATTTCCTTTCCCCCATAGGGAATCAAAGAAAAATGAATCAGAGACCATGTGCATCACTTATTTCTTCTTCAATGGTCAATAAGTCAGTTTTTCAAGAATTTCACAATCATGGAAAAAAGTCACCATCTCTCACAAGTGATGTTATATGTCATATACATTTAGTAAACAGAACCAAGAAAAGAAAAATCGTATAAAACCACATTTAATGAAACGTTTATTTAAATGGTTTCTTAAGTTTAAACGCAATAAAATTATTCTAGAGCATGTTTTGTATTTAATAAACTTACCAATATATATGATGCAAATATAGTTCTGTTGAAGCATCATACATTTATATAGTCCTTACAGTTTTAAGAAAACGGAAAACTGCAATTTATAAAACACTTCTGCAACTGAGTCAGGTATTTTGAAGAAATGATTCTGTTTGGGGAGAAATGACCTATTCCATGACAGGCATTTAATTTATAGAAACAAGTAGAAAGTTAATCAGACCTCATTCTTTCACTAATAATCCATAGAATTGGAAAATGTACAGTCTGATTTCCTGATTAATTAATAGTAAAGAGATTTCAATTACTTTTTCACTCTACAGAGTCAGCGTCCTAGGTATGCCATCATTTATTGTTGTTATTGTTGTTGATTTAGTAGCTAAGTCATGTACAACCCTTTTGAGGCCCCGTGTACTATAGCCCCCCAGGCTCTTCTTTCCATGGGATTTCTCAGGCAAGAATACTGACTTGCTATTTTCTTACCCAAAGGATCACCCCAAACCCAGGAATCGATCCTGTGTCTCCTGTATTGGCAGGTGAATGTTTGACCACTGAGTCGCCAGACAAGCCCTGTGCCCTCAGTACAGAGGTACAAAATCCCATGCAGAATGAATTTATAATCTGTGTGTTACCACCTTAAATCCTCAAGAATTTTATCTTTGAATTTGTGCGCTGTGAGGTCTTCTGAAGCAGAGAGATATAGGATGTACTTTTAATTTTACAATTTATTTCTGTTTCTATAGGGTGATTTTCCCTTCTACTTTTCCCCTTCCTTCTGAGTTGCAAAATGTATCTCCTCATTCCAAATTGTTTTTTGCAACTCTCTTCTTCAACAATAGCTCATTCCTAAATTATTACCTCTTAATCTAACACTTTCACTTTTTTTATTTAACTATATGGTGTTTTTGAAACAGTTTAAATTTACAATGGAAAAAGTCACCATCTCTCACAAGTGATGTTATATGTCATATACATTTAGTAAACAGAACCAAGAAAAGAAAAATCGTATAAAACCACATTTAATGAAACGTTTATTTAAATGGTTTCTTAAGTTTAAACGCAATAAAATTATTCTAGAGCATGTTTTGTATTTAATAAACTTACCAATATATATGATGCAAATATAGTTCTGTTGAAGCATCATACATTTATATAGTCCTTACAGTTTTAAGAAAACGGAAAACTGCAATTTATAAAACACTTCTGCAACTGAGTCAGGTATTTTGAAGAAATGATTCTGTTTGGGGAGAAATGACCTATTCCATGACAGGCATTTAATTTATAGAAACAAGTAGAAAGTTAATCAGACCTCATTCTTTCACTAATAATCCATAGAATTGGAAAATGTACAGTCTGATTTCCTGATTAATTAATAGTAAAGAGATTTCAATTACTTTTTCACTCTACAGAGTCAGCGTCCTAGGTATGCCATCATTTATTGTTGTTATTGTTGTTGATTTAGTAGCTAAGTCATGTACAACCCTTTTGAGGCCCCGTGTACTATAGCCCCCCAGGCTCTTCTTTCCATGGGATTTCTCAGGCAAGAATACTGACTTGCTATTTTCTTACCCAAAGGATCACCCCAAACCCAGGAATCGATCCTGTGTCTCCTGTATTGGCAGGTGAATGTTTGACCACTGAGTCGCCAGACAAGCCCTGTGCCCTCAGTACAGAGGTACAAAATCCCATGCAGAATGAATTTATAATCTGTGTGTTACCACCTTAAATCCTCAAGAATTTTATCTTTGAATTTGTGCGCTGTGAGGTCTTCTGAAGCAGAGAGATATAGGATGTACTTTTAATTTTACAATTTATTTCTGTTTCTATAGGGTGATTTTCCCTTCTACTTTTCCCCTTCCTTCTGAGTTGCAAAATGTATCTCCTCATTCCAAATTGTTTTTTGCAACTCTCTTCTTCAACAATAGCTCATTCCTAAATTATTACCTCTTAATCTAACACTTTCACTTTTTTTATTTAACTATATGGTGTTTTTGAGAAAGTTTGAGAGACTGGATTTTAGGCAATCACCATTATCTTATAGGAACCTAAAACCTTACACTTATTTTGAACACAATAAGACATTACCACTATGATTAGATTTTTATTTTTATTTTCAGTCATTTGTTTAGAATGTAGAAACTATTTTGGTATAACTTTCACTGTAGTTCTACAAGCAACAAATTTTATTTGTCTTGAGAGTATCTTTGTTTAACTTTAAATTTGAGGGATATTTTCACTAAATTTCTATTTCTAGCTAGGGATATATTCTTTCAATGCTTTGAAATATCAATTCCAGTATCACCTTAATTCCACTGTTTCTTTTGGAAAATCACCTCTTAATGTCAGTGTTGATACTCTAAAGTAATATTCCTAAATTACCATTAAGATTCTCTCTTAAATCACTATTTCAAAATATTTAATTGATTTTGTATGGCATATCTAGACATGAGTTCCTTTTTATTTACCATACCTAAGATTTGTAAAGAATGCTATATCTCTGGTTCTGAATCATTCAAGAGTTTTGGAAAATTCTCAACTATTATTTCCATAAATACTGAATTTTCCCAATTCTTTCCTTTTCTTCTAAAATTGCAGTTACACATATGCCAGATCTTTTCACTGTTTCCCATATGTCTCATATGTTCCCGCTATTCTATTCTCTATTTGGATATTTTCTACTGATATTATTCCCAGTTGACATAACCTCTGCAGTGACTAATCTTCTGTTAAGTCCATCTTTTGCATATTTAATTGGGTTGTTGTATTTTATACCCTTTGCATTTCAAGTTAACAGTTGAATTGATTCCAATTCCTGCTGAAATGTTCCAACTTCTCTCCTACTTATTAAACATATAAATCACAGTTATTTAAATATCATGTCTGATAACTTTAATACTCAAATTATCTATAATTATTTTCTTTTTGTTGCTTTTATTTAACCTTTCATACATTTGGACTTTTGCCCAGAAATATCTGGTACTTTTGGTTCAACAGCAGACAGTATGTATGAAAAAGAATACTTAATTTAAACTTCTAGCAGATGCTGCCTTTATTAAGAGAATATTGATTATGTTTTATGAAATACAATTAGAATTAAGGTATATCTTTTTTTCCAGCTTTAATGAGCTAAAGTTGATATATAACATTTTTAAGACAACAGTAGGTTGACCTGATAGACATATACAGCAATATAAGTACCACTTTGGATAACATCTTCATCACATCACATAATTACCATTTTCAAAAATTTTATGGTAAGAGCATTAAAGACCTGCTCTATTAGCAATTTGTAAGTATAGCACACGGTACTGTTAACTCTAATTGCCAACACTGAGCATTAGATCCCCAGAACTTACTCATTTTCTAACTCATGTTCCATCCATGTTTTCTTACTCGTTTTCCATCCCTGTTGTCACAAATGACATGATTTCCTTTCGTATGGCTAAATAATATTCATGAATACTAGGATTGTGTTTTCTATTTCTGTCAAGAATAAGGCAGATGCTTTTAATAGAGTTGTGGAGAGAGCTCACTTGTATTTCCTTTCAGGTTGTGGTGGGGGTTGCATAGTAATTAATCTATATTTATGTTGCTGCTGTCCATCGCTAAGTAGTGTCTGATTCTTTGTGACCACATGGACTGTAGCATGGCAGGCTCCTCTGTCATGCTCTATCTTCCAAATTTGTTCAAATTAATGTCCAATGAGTTGGTGATGCTGTCTAACCATCTCATCCTCTATCATTTACTTCCCTTTTGCCTTCAATCTTTTCCAGCATTAAGGTTTTTTTCCCATAAGTTGGCTTTTCATATCAGGTGTCAAAAGTAATGGAGTTTCAGCTATGCTATCAGACCTTCCAATAAATATTTAGGATAGATTTCCTTTAGGGTTGATGTGTGTGAACTTCATGCAGTCCAAAGGACTCTCAAGAATCTTCTCCAGCACCACAGATTGAAAGCATCAATTCTTTGGTGCATACTTTTCTTCATGGTTCAACTCTCACATTCATACATAACCACTGCAGAAACCAAAGCTTTGACTACATGCACTTTGGTTGGCAAAGTGACGTCTCTCCTTTTTAATACACTATGTTTGTCATAACTTTCCTTCCAAGGCCCAAGTATCTTTTGATTTGGCGTGAAAATTTTAGACCTTGTCTGCTTGGTGTCTAATTAGTAAATTCAAATAAGTGTTTCAGTACATATTTACTTTAGTTGTGATTCAAGGCATCTTTTTTTTTTTTTTGGCCATTTTTATTGGCCTTTCATTTATTTCCATTTTTGTTCTGTGGCCTGTGTGGGCCTCCCATTGCGGTGGCCTCACTCACTGCAGAGCACCGTCTCTAGGCATACATGCACCAGAGTGCTGGCTTGGTAGTTGGACACATTGGTCCAGTCGCTCAAAATTTTATGGTAAGAGCATTAAAGACCTGCTCTATTAGCTTTGTTAACCATTTTAATTGCCAACACTGAGCATTAGATCCCCAGAACTTACTCATTTTCTAACTCATGTTCCATCCATGTTTTCTTACTCGTTTTCCATCCCTGTTGTCACAAATGACATGATTTCCTTTCGTATGGCTAAATAATATTCATGAATACTAGGATTGTGTTTTCTATTTCTGTCAAGAATAAGGCAGATGCTTTTAATAGAGTTGTGGAGAGAGCTCACTTGTATTTCCTTTCAGGTTGTGGTGGGGGTTGCATAGTAATTAATCTATATTTATGTTGCTGCTGTCCATCGCTAAGTAGTGTCTGATTCTTTGTGACCACATGGACTGTAGCATGGCAGGCTCCTCTGTCATGCTCTATCTTCCAAATTTGTTCAAATTAATGTCCAATGAGTTGGTGATGCTGTCTAACCATCTCATCCTCTATCATTTACTTCCCTTTTGCCTTCAATCTTTTCCAGCATTAAGGTTTTTTTCCCATAAGTTGGCTTTTCATATCAGGTGTCAAAAGTAATGGAGTTTCAGCTATGCTATCAGACCTTCCAATAAATATTTAGGATAGATTTCCTTTAGGGTTGATGTGTGTGAACTTCATGCAGTCCAAAGGACTCTCAAGAATCTTCTCCAGCACCACAGATTGAAAGCATCAATTCTTTGGTGCATACTTTTCTTCATGGTTCAACTCTCACATTCATACATAACCACTGCAGAAACCAAAGCTTTGACTACATGCACTTTGGTTGGCAAAGTGACGTCTCTCCTTTTTAATACACTATGTTTGTCATAACTTTCCTTCCAAGGCCCAAGTATCTTTTGATTTGGCGTGAAAATTTTAGACCTTGTCTGCTTGGTGTCTAATTAGTAAATTCAAATAAGTGTTTCAGTACATATTTACTTTAGTTGTGATTCAAGGCATCTTTTTTTTTTTTTTGGCCATTTTTATTGGCCTTTCATTTATTTCCATTTTTGTTCTGTGGCCTGTGTGGGCCTCCCATTGCGGTGGCCTCACTCACTGCAGAGCACCGTCTCTAGGCATACATGCACCAGAGTGCTGGCTTGGTAGTTGGACACATTGGTCCAGTCGCTCCACGGCACGTGGGATCTTCCCAGACAAGGGATAGAACCAGCGCCCCTTGCACTGCAAGGCGGTGTCCTTATCCAATGGAACACCAGGGAAACCCTCAAGGCATCTTTGTTTTCTGTTTTTCGTCTTTATCACTAGAGCTATTTACAGGAGAGTTGCAAGGTTTTAGGTTTTTTTGGGGGGTGGGGGGGTGCGGAGAGTAGGTACTCATTTGGGGCAACACTTCCTTTTCACACATACAAAAAAGAAGATATTTTTGAAGTTTCTCTTTGGGACTTTTTTCAAGCCTCTTCTACATTCTGTCACCTTGCGTGATCTAATTTATGTATGCCTAGTATTTTACTTTTCAGCTACATGCAGATGACTCACAATGTTTATCTCCACCCCCATGTCTCTCCCCAGCAGAACATTCACATATGTACTTTAATATCTTCACAATATCTATCTCTCAGATTTCCTCTCAGATTTTTATCTCAACCCACAATTACCACATTTAATCATTTCTATCACATTTTCCTTGTAAATTAGATAATAAGAAAACATCTGACTTTTCCCATATCAAGCAATGTATATAATCTGTAATGTAAAAAATTAAGTCACAGTCTTTCTGAGGCCTCTCCGTCTCTCTAGAACCCTGAGAAAGTCTGGAGAAAAGGAATTTTTCAGATAGGCTCATTCAGTCCTGTAGTCTCCAGGCCACACTGTGCCCTGAAGACAAGTTCACCGTCTGGGGTCT
Organism: Tragulus kanchil; assembly: GCA_022376925.1. Taxonomy (NCBI): domain Eukaryota; kingdom Metazoa; phylum Chordata; class Mammalia; order Artiodactyla; family Tragulidae; genus Tragulus; species Tragulus kanchil. The sequence continues at coordinate 22,748,115 of JAIOJX010000003.1, read as the reverse complement.
CGGGTTCCTACACAGAAGGCTACCTTGGCTCTTTTTGTGCTGTACTGGATACAAAGATTTTTCAAAAACTTAATAATACACTGTCAACCACCATGGGGCACAATCTGCTTCCATTCCTCTACAGGATCCTGGCTGTTGCACATAATCTTTGCCACAGAGTGTGTTTGAAGGCTCAAACATTCACAGAATTCCACATCACAGTCTCCTTCCCATTTTGACTCTTGAGGAGTCTCCCTGGACCCTCGTCAGCAGTTCCTGCTTTGTTCTGCCAATCATTTTCTTTAACACCTTCCAACTCTGTGCAATTCTGCTTACTTTCCCTTCCATGACTTTCTGGAGTGAACGTGGGAGAGTAAGAAAGAACGGGTCACTTTTATGTTTTCTTTGTACCTCATCTTGTTTTGTCATTACGTGTTCTCTGATAAATGGGACAAATGTCACTTTCTTTTAAAACATTTTCTCAATAAAGGCTATATTAATATTGGCCACTGTCTCAGAATTCTAAGGTGTCTCTAGGATTTCTGCCACCTGCTGTATACACTATACAATCTCCTCTGCTTGAATGTGGACAGGACATCTAAATCCCTCTGTCATATCATTTGTCGTAGCAGATTATAGGAGATTCTTCCACTAAGTTTGAAAATACACATTTCCATGTTTCAAAAAAGGGTATATGGCTAGGGCATGAGGTAAACTTGTAAGGGCTCAAAACAATCCCTAACCTATAGGCACCAAGAAAAGAGGAACCTCTAATCAAATCCAGCTCTTTAACCAAAAAGAACTGAATTCTGTCAACATCCACCTGAACCTAGAAGTAGATCTATCTCATTCTAAGATGAGATGGTAGTCTCCTCCACCACTCTGAATGTAATTGATAAAACTTAGAGAAAAAAAGTCCTATCTAACCTGTATATGGACTCCTGAATCATGATACTGTCATATAATAAATGTGCATATTCCAAGCTATGTTTATGGCAACCTGTTACACCACAATAGGAAATGAATGCCCTGGTCTTCCCTCCTGTTAGTAATTACATGAACATTGCTAGTATAGTTTTTCGCATTTCTTAGTTAGAAGTGGGGCAGATCTTAAGACAAGTTCCTTGTGGTTCCTACACAGAAGGCTAACCTTGGCTCTTTTGTTTGCTGTACTGGATACAAAGATTTTTCAAAAACTTAATAATACACTGTCAACCACCATGGGGCACAATCTGCTTCCATTCCTCTACAGGATCCTGGCTGTTGCACATAATCTTTGCCACAGAGTGTGTTTGAAGGCTCAAACATTCACAGAATTCCACATCACAGTCTCCTTCCCATTTTGACTCTTGAGGAGTCTCCCTGGACCCTCGTCAGCAGTTCCTGCTTTGTTCTGCCAATCATTTTCTTTAACACCTTCCAACTCTGTGCAATTCTGCTTACTTTCCCTTCCATGACTTTCTGGAGTGAACGTGGGAGAGTAAGAAAGAACGGGTCACTTTTATGTTTTCTTTGTACCTCATCTTGTTTTGTCATTACGTGTTCTCTGATAAATGGGACAAATGTCACTTTCTTTTAAAACATTTTCTCAATAAAGGCTATATTAATATTGGCCACTGTCTCAGAATTCTAAGGTGTCTCTAGGATTTCTGCCACCTGCTGTATACACTATACAATCTCCTCTGCTTGAATGTGGACAGGACATCTAAATCCCTCTGTCATATCATTTGTCGTAGCAGATTATAGGAGATTCTTCCACTAAGTTTGAAAATACACATTTCCATGTTTCAAAAAGGATATATGGCTAGGGCATGAGGTAAACTTGTAAGGGCTCAAAACAATCCCTAACCTATAGGCACCAAGAAAAGAGGAACCTCTAATCAAATCCAGCTCTTTAACCAAAAAGAACTGAATTCTGTCAACATCCACCTGAACCTAGAAGTAGATCTATCTCATTCTAAGATGAGATGGTAGTCTCCTCCACCACTCTGAATGTAATTGATAAAACTTAGAGAAAAAAAGTCCTATCTAACCTGTATATGGACTCCTGAATCATGATACTGTCATATAATAAATGTGCATATTCCAAGCTATGTTTATGGCAACCTGTTACACCACAATAGGAAATGAATGCCCTGGTCTTCCCTCCTGTTAGTAATTACATGAACATTGCTAGTATAGTACCTTATTTCTGCATTTCTTAGTTAGAAGTGGGGCAGATCTTAAGACATTGCATGATCTCTCCCTTTTCTCTAATGAATACTAACTTCAAACTGTGTATATTGCTGTCCTTTACTGGTCTCCATCAGATCTCAGATTTTTTGCTTAACAATGCTTCCCTCGCTCCACTGATTAGATACAATACTGTCTGCTTCTAACAAATTGCCACAATTTACCAGCAATTAACAGTAGACTAAAATAGAAGAGAAAGAAACCTCCAAGGTTTAAAGAAGAAAACATTACTTTCCGACCTTCTGCTTTGCGTCAAAGGCAAGCTTTGGATTTGCGTTTTCCTGGAGTGTTATAAATGGCAATTAGGAAAATACAAATTGATATTTGCACAGTATTTTGATAGATCAGCTTCATAATATAATTGTGAGATGTTATGAACAAGTTAATATGTTCATTTTGCTATTTATTTGACATCACCAAGATTATTTAAATGATAATGGCAACATTGACCTTGGAGTCAAGCATTCTTATACACCATCCCTATGCATCTGCATTCCTTGCTTCTTAAGAAAATATAATCACCCCTTTTCTGTTTAATTTCAATCTTCATAGGATTCATAAAACTGAGTGTCTTTCTTTAAAATGTTTGTTCTTTTCTCATATGTTTTACAGACATCTTCAAGCATATTACTGAGTTGAGAGAATGTGACCATAACCATCCACATATTCACCAAGATTCCAACCTTAACATTTTACTATACTTCAAATATTGTGCATCTGTTTATCCTTCTATTTATCTACCCATCATTTCATCTTATTTTTGATTACTACAAGTTAAATGTCATATATCAGTAGAGTTCCATAAATGGCATGCATATCATCAGAGCTTATTATTTAAAATATTTTTTCTTTGATGTAACTTTCACCTATAATTGAATCCACAGATCTTAAGTGCACACTGGTTCAGTTTCTACAAAGGCATGAACCTACTTAAGATGCCAAAACATACTGGCACCTATACATTTATATAAAGTTTAAAGTATTTTTGTGTAACTCCTCCATCAACATGCCCCAAGTGTAAAGTACTTGTTAAACTGAAACTTGCCTAAACCGTCAGTTTTCCTCATTAAATCTTAACATGTAGAATATACTTCCCCAGCCTTGCTTACCCTCAAGCCATTTATTTTTAAGAACTACCTTTCTTGACAGGCATTTTCCATTCTTGTTTCCTTGTTCTATTTACTCTAGATCAACCACCTACCCCAAGTCATGTAAAATTTCTTAGATACAATACTGTCTGCTTCTAACAAATTGCCACAATTTACCAGCAATTAACAGTAGACTAAAATAGAAGAGAAAGAAACCTCCAAGGTTTAAAGAAGAAAACATTACTTTCCGACCTTCTGCTTTGCGTCAAAGGCAAGCTTTGGATTTGCGTTTTCCTGGAGTGTTATAAATGGCAATTAGGAAAATACAAATTGATATTTGCACAGTATTTTGATAGATCAGCTTCATAATATAATTGTGAGATGTTATGAACAAGTTAATATGTTCATTTTGCTATTTATTTGACATCACCAAGATTATTTAAATGATAATGGCAACATTGACCTTGGAGTCAAGCATTCTTATACACCATCCCTATGCATCTGCATTCCTTGCTTCTTAAGAAAATATAATCACCCCTTTTCTGTTTAATTTCAATCTTCATAGGATTCATAAAACTGAGTGTCTTTCTTTAAAATGTTTGTTCTTTTCTCATATGTTTTACAGACATCTTCAAGCATATTACTGAGTTGAGAGAATGTGACCATAACCATCCACATATTCACCAAGATTCCAACCTTAACATTTTACTATACTTCAAATATTGTGCATCTGTTTATCCTTCTATTTATCTACCCATCATTTCATCTTATTTTTGATTACTACAAGTTAAATGTCATATATCAGTAGAGTTCCATAAATGGCATGCATATCATCAGAGCTTATTATTTAAAATATTTTTTCTTTGATGTAACTTTCACCTATAATTGAATCCACAGATCTTAAGTGCACACTGGTTCAGTTTCTACAAAGGCATGAACCTACTTAAGATGCCAAAACATACTGGCACCTATACATTTATATAAAGTTTAAAGTATTTTTGTGTAACTCCTCCATCAACATGCCCCAAGTGTAAAGTACTTGTTAAACTGAAACTTGCCTAAACCGTCAGTTTTCCTCATTAAATCTTAACATGTAGAATATACTTCCCCAGCCTTGCTTACCCTCAAGCCATTTATTTTTAAGAACTACCTTTCTTGACAGGCATTTTCCATTCTTGTTTCCTTGTTCTATTTACTCTAGATCAACCACCTACCCCAAGTCATGTAAAACGTTTGCTTAGGGTCAGAAGACAAGGAATCTTGCTTCAAAATGATCCTCCTGCTAGTGGGGAAGCGAGATTCTCTCTCTGTGGTTCCACTCTAGGGCAGGGATACAGAGGCTTTATCCCAAGGCATTTTGACAAATGGACATAAAACTCTCTGCTTTATGTCACAAAATCATACCAAGTTATTACACATTTAGTGCCAGGGCCAATTTACTGAATAGATGATTGACTGAAACAATCTTATTTTGGCACATACTTCTTATATTCTTATATTATCTTTCCTGTTTAATTTTTTAAAGACAGCTGCAAGAAAGAATACAAAAAGAGCACAGCATCCCTTTCAAACTGATAGAGGTCTGTTACAAATTGAATTTTTTTCTGACATACACTTTTTATCAGAAATCAAAATACTCCTCAAACAGATATTCGAAGGTGAACAGAAATTACAAATAGGTAGTTAAAAACACATGAATATGTAAGTGGATCCTAGCTCATTTTTAGCACCTGGATCACTCAACATTCACTTCAAGAACATTCTAGTCACTTTAACCAACAAGAGATTTATTACAATAAATTTGGAGTTTATAAAAATTTTGAAAAGTATGACAGGCCAGATCCTTGGCTAAGTCTCAAAGAATATTGCACAGAATATAGAGAATTGGCTCCAGCCTACGTTTGGTTAAATACTAAAATCAAGAAGTCACTGCTACAACAAAACTCTGTAAAACCCTTAAAATAAAGAATAAAAACAAACAAACAAAAAAAAAAACAAACAAACAAAAAAGAAGTCACTGCTTTCCCTAATGCTGTCAAAGCAACTGTATCTTGATGTGTAGGAATCTGGAAAAGGGACAGAGTAATTCTGCTGCTGGATGAAGCACAAGCTGGAATCAAGATTACTGGGAGCAATGTCAATAACCTCAGGTATACAGATGATATCACTCTTATGGCAGAAAGTCAAGAGGAACTAAAGTGCCTCTTGATAAAGCTGAAACAGGAGAGTCAAAAAGATGGGTTAAAAATCAACATGCCATAAAACTAAGATGGTGGCATCTGGTCCTATCACTTCATGGCAAACAGATGGGGAAAAAGTGGAAACAGCAACAAACTTTAGTTCCTTGGGTTTCAAAATCACTGTGGACGACAACTGTAACCATGAGATTAAAAGACGTTCCTTCGAAGAAAAGCTACAACAAACCTGAACAATATACCAAAAAGCAGAGACATTACTTTGACATCAAAGGTCTGTATAGTCAAAGCTATAGTTTTTCCAGTAGTCATGCAGTAGGGATCATACAAGTTGGACCAAGCCTTCTTTAAGGCTGATTGCCGAAGAATTCACACCTTTGGACTGTGGTATTGGAGATGACTCTTGAGAGTCCCTTGGACAGCAAGGAGACCAAACCAGTCAATCCTGAAGGAAATGAACCCTGACTATTCATTGGAAAGACTGATGCTAAAGCTACAGTATCTTGGCTACCTGATGTAAAGAGCCAACTCAATGGAAAACACCCTGAGGCTAGGGGAAGACTGCAAGTAGGAGGAGAAGGGGGCAATACAGGATGAAATAGTTTTGGAGTTTGAGCAAACTCCAGGAGTGAAGGACATGGAAATTTCATTTTTGAAATCTCCCCAAACAGATAAGTACTCTGGTAGTTAAAACACATGAATATGTAAGTGGATCCTAGCTCATTTTTAGCACCTGGATCACTCAACATTCACTTCAAGAACATTCTAGTCACTTTAACCAACAAGAGATTTATTACAATAAATTTGGAGTTTATAAAAATTTTGAAAAGTATGACAGGCCAGATCCTTGGCTAAGTCTCAAAGAATATTGCACAGAATATAGAGAATTGGCTCCAGCCTACGTTTGGTTAAATACTAAAATCAAGAAGTCACTGCTACAACAAAACTCTGTAAAACCCTTAAAATAAAGAATAAAAACAAACAAACAAAAAAAAAAACAAACAAACAAAAAAGAAGTCACTGCTTTCCCTAATGCTGTCAAAGCAACTGTATCTTGATGTGTAGGAATCTGGAAAAGGGACAGAGTAATTCTGCTGCTGGATGAAGCACAAGCTGGAATCAAGATTACTGGGAGCAATGTCAATAACCTCAGGTATACAGATGATATCACTCTTATGGCAGAAAGTCAAGAGGAACTAAAGTGCCTCTTGATAAAGCTGAAACAGGAGAGTCAAAAAGATGGGTTAAAAATCAACATGCCATAAAACTAAGATGGTGGCATCTGGTCCTATCACTTCATGGCAAACAGATGGGGAAAAAGTGGAAACAGCAACAAACTTTAGTTCCTTGGGTTTCAAAATCACTGTGGACGACAACTGTAACCATGAGATTAAAAGACGTTCCTTCGAAGAAAAGCTACAACAAACCTGAACAATATACCAAAAAGCAGAGACATTACTTTGACATCAAAGGTCTGTATAGTCAAAGCTATAGTTTTTCCAGTAGTCATGCAGTAGGGATCATACAAGTTGGACCAAGCCTTCTTTAAGGCTGATTGCCGAAGAATTCACACCTTTGGACTGTGGTTTTGGGAGATGACTCTTGAGAGTCCCTTGGACAGCAAGGAGACCAAACCAGTCAATCCTGAAGGAAATGAACCCTGACTATTCATTGGAAAGACTGATGCTAAAGCTACAGTATCTTGGCTACCTGATGTAAAGAGCCAACTCAATGGAAAACACCCTGAGGCTAGGGGAAGACTGCAAGTAGGAGGAGAAGGGGGCAATACAGGATGAAATAGTTGGATGGCATCATCAATTCAATAAGTATGAGTTTGAGCAAACTCCAGGAGTGAAGGACATGGAAACATGGTATGATGCAGTCCATTGGTGGCAAAAAGTTGGACAAAACTGAGTGACTCAACAACAACAACTCCAATGACAGGAGTAAAAAGGGTCTAATAAAGACACTGCCACTGTAAATACTTCTGGCATTGATGCTGTCATATCTGTACACCAAATAAATACAGAAAATTCATGTTTTCCAAATTTATTAGGAAAAAACCAGGATGGATAACAGTCAACTTTTATAACAGGCCATCTAATTAGTTAGGATCACATTAGAGCGTCAAATGGAGGGGTAAATTATTAAAGGATCTATAGTTCTTAGAACACAAATATCTCCAACTGGAAATAAAAAAGACAAAATGGGTTGCATTTCCCAAACTGTGTTACCATGGATGCCATATACGACCTACTTAAGACCAATAGTTTACTGTAAACTTAGGACTGTATACAGAAATACTCCATTTTTAACTTAAGAATAAAGTCTCCTTTACAAATCAATTTTCTTGTTCTGAATAGGTCATTACAGATAATTTAAATGCAACTGAAATGAAATGGGAAAAGTGGATGCAAGGTAGCTGATGTACAATTAAAAGAAATACTGCTTTTGAAGTGAAAAACATACAAATTAGAATATGTTTCCAGTGAATTGGTGTAACGAGAACTTAACTAGTGCACAGAGGCAGAACACAGTTTCCACTAATTAATTTTAAAAAATAAAAGGAATGGCATAAAATGACCATACATTTCCCTAGGCATTGCTATTACATTATTAGAAACCAGGTCATAAGGCAAAATTACCTTTGACATAAATGAGAAAGTATAGTTTTTCCAGTAGTCATGCAGTAGGGATCATACAAGTTGGACCAAGCCTTCTTTAAGGCTGATTGCCGAAGAATTCACACCTTTGGACTGTGGTATTGGAGATGACTCTTGAGAGTCCCTTGGACAGCAAGGAGACCAAACCAGTCAATCCTGAAGGAAATGAACCCTGACTATTCATTGGAAAGACTGATGCTAAAGCTACAGTATCTTGGCTACCTGATGTAAAGAGCCAACTCAATGGAAAACACCCTGAGGCTAGGGGAAGACTGCAAGTAGGAGGAGAAGGGGGCAATACAGGATGAAATAGTTGGATGGCATCATCAATTCAATAAGTATGAGTTTGAGCAAACTCCAGGAGTGAAGGACATGGAAACATGGTATGATGCAGTCCATTGGTGGCAAAAAGTTGGACAAAACTGAGTGACTCAACAACAACAACTCCAATGACAGGAGTAAAAGGCTCTAATAAAGACACTGCCACTGTAAATACTTCTGGCATTGATGCTGTCATATCTGTACACCAAATAAATACAGAAAATTCATGTTTTCCAAATTTATTAGGAAAAAACCAGGATGGATAACAGTCAACTTTTATAACAGGCCATCTAATTAGTTAGGATCACATTAGAGCGTCAAATGGAGGGGTAAATTATTAAAGGATCTATAGTTCTTAGAACACAAATATCTCCAACTGGAAATAAAAAAGACAAAATGGGTTGCATTTCCCAAACTGTGTTACCATGGATGCCATATACGACCTACTTAAGACCAATAGTTTACTGTAAACTTAGGACTGTATACAGAAATACTCCATTTTTAACTTAAGAATAAAGTCTCCTTTACAAATCAATTTTCTTGTTCTGAATAGGTCATTACAGATAATTTAAATGCAACTGAAATGAAATGGGAAAAGTGGATGCAAGGTAGCTGATGTACAATTAAAAGAAATACTGCTTTTGAAGTGAAAAAAACATACAAATTAGAATATGTTTCCAGTGAATTGGTGTAACGAGAACTTAACTAGTGCACAGAGGCAGAACACAGTTTCCACTAATTAATTTTAAAAAATAAAAGGAATGGCATAAAATGACCATACATTTCCCTAGGCATTGCTATTACATTATTAGAAACCAGGTCATAAGGCAGGCTCTAAGCCTATCCTTTCTGTATTAAGCTAGTTGATGCCATTTGGCAGAAAATAAGAACAAAGGGGTTAACCCAATTTTGCATTCATATTTATTCCATTCTGAAATCCCCTCTTGTGATAAATGAAAGTGAATTGACATAAGTGGTTAAAGAATAGAAATAGATAAAAACAGTCGATCTCTAGCTTTGGTAAGAGGATGGTGTAGCTTATTTTTACTGTAGAACAATGTCTTCATTTACTGTCAGTCTCTGAAAAATAATTTAAAAAAAGGACCCACTGAAGCAAATTCATCTTTTAACAAGTGTCTCTTTCAAAATAAACTACTAATCAGAGATTAATCACAATGGCAAAATTACTTTATGGGAAGGGTTCTTGTAATTTTATACTTTCTTTTACATGTGTATTTTTATTTAATATTAACAAAGGCTAGAAAAGGCAACAAAACTGGCAAATTAATTATGTGAAGTTATAATTTTAAAGTCTCCCAGAATATTTCAGTAGAAAAAATGTTTTGAAAGTGATAAATGTTGCATTTCTCTTAAAGATGGTTTCCTATTAATTATACCTGAGATTTCACACAAACCCCAAAGGGACCCTAAGATCGTTACCACAATTCTTCAATTAAAATAGATAAATAGGACCTCTATTTATCTCAAAAGAGATTTGAACAAGATGAACAGATCATTATTTATAGTGGAGTATTTGGATGAAACTTACTCTGACAGAGTTATGGCTCACTATTGATATAAGTCACCATGAGAGCACCATTCTTCACCTTTGCCCACATAACAAATAACTTCAAAGACATGCCGTAATTGGTGCAATGATAGTAGGAAGAACAGTATTCAATTCTTTAAAAAGCTCAGTTGAAGATTTTTAAAGGAAGGAGCAGCAGGGTGGTTCTTACATGTCCTCACACCAAAAGCTCTGATAGCATTAGATTTTTTAAAATGAAACAAAACAGGTAGAACTACCCCATCTTTCAAAAAGGAAACACAAGGAAAAATTGAAAATATTTTTCAATAAATGAAAATCACAATTAGCAAGATCTGTGAGATGTAATGAAGAAGCACTTACAAGTAAATTCAAAAATTCAAAAATAATGTGTTTATACTAGAAGAGAAAAAAAAAAAAAATCATTGAGATAATGCCCACATTGTGCTTGTAAGCTTGTGTTTAGTCATTCAGTCAAGTCTGACTCTTTGCTACCCATGACTGTAGCCCTCCAGGCTCCTCTGTCCATGGGATTATCCAGGCAAATACGGAGTGAGTTGTCATGTGCTCTTCCAGGGATCTTCCTAACCCAGGGATTGAGCCCAGGTCTCTTGCATTGCAGGTGAATTTTTTTTTTTTAAGATTTATTTATTTATTTTGGGCAGGAGTCGGGTTGGGGAGGGAGGGGAGTGGGCGGGCCACTTCTATTGGTCTTTCATTTCTCTATTTTCATCCATCTTTGTTCTTTGGACCCTGTGGGCCTCCCATCGTGGTGGCGTCTGTCGTTGCAGAGCGCCGGCTCTGGGTGCACGCACTCCAGAGCTCCGGCTGGGTAATTAGACACATCGGTCCAGCTGCTCCGCAGCACGTGGGATCTTCCCAGGCCAGGGATCGAACTGGCGCCCCTTGCACTGCAAGGCGGTGTCCTTACCCACTGGACCACCAGGGGAAGCCCTGCAGGTGGATTCTTTATTGTCTGAGCCACTAGGGAAGCCCAAGGATACTGGAGTGGGTAGCCTGTCCCTTCTCCAGAGGACCTTCCTGACCAAGTAATCAAACTGCGTCTGCTGCAGTGGCAGGCATTCTTCACCAGCTGAACTACCAGGGAAGGAGCTAAAGTATTATATGCCTATCCGAATATTTTAACAAAACTTTTCTGAAGAAAAATTCAAAACCTATTTATAACAGGATCACAGAGCCTGAAATAACTGACAAAAGAATTAATTTCAAAAATATACAAGCAGCTCAGACAACTCAACAACAAAAAAAATAAACAACCCAATCAAAAAATGGGAAATAGACCTAAACAGACATCTCTCCAAGAAGACATACAGATCGTCAAAAAACACATGAAAAGATGCTAAACATCACTTTTTGTTAGAAAAATGCAAATTAAAATTACAATCAGATATTATCTCATACCAGTCAGAACAGGCATCATCAAAAATTCTACAAACAATAAATGCTGGAGAGGTTGCAGAGAAAATGGAACCCTCTTGCATTGTTGGTGGGAATCTAAACTGATACAGACACTAGGAAGACAGTATGGAGATTCCTTAAAAACCTAGGAATAGAACCACCATATGCCCCAGCAATCCCACTACTAGGCATATAGATTGAGGAAATCAAACTTGAAAGAGACACATATACCCTGTTGTTCATTGTAGCACTGTTTACAACAGCTAGAATATGGAAGCAACCTAGATATCCATCGACAGATGAATGGATAAAGAAGCTGTGGTACATATATACAATGGAATGTTACTCAGCCATGAAAGGAAATGCATTTGAATCAGTTCTGATAAGGTGGATAAATCTAGAACCTATTATACAGAGTGAAGTATGTCAGAGAGAGAAAGATAAGTATTGTATACTGCCACATATATATGGAATCTAGAAAGATGGCGCTGATAAATGAATATGCAGAGCAGCAATGGAGAGGCAGACATGGGGAACAGTCTTATGGACACCAGGGTGAGGGAGGGGAATACGCTGTGGGACTAGGGCATCTCAGACAGGGACTCTGTGGCGACCTGGAGGAGTAGACTGGGGAGGGACACAGGGGGCAGATTCTGGAGGGGGACGTGTGTATACCTGTGGAGGATTCAGGTCAATGTGTGGCAGTAAACAATGAAACTCTGCAAAAATAAAATAAAATAATAAAAGACAAAGAAAAAAATAACCAAAGATTTTCTCAGCCTGAATAAAAGCACCTATTAAAAACTTATAGCCAACCTCATACTTGAAAATGAAGTATTTTCCCTCTGAGATAGGATAAAGAAGGCAAAGATGTCTCCTCTCACTGCTTCCATTCAACACTCTCCTTTTCAAGAGGCAAAAGCTAGTAAAATAAATAAAATATATAATGACTTGGGAGGGACATAGTACAAGTACTTTCTCCACTGATTTCACAATCAAATACATATAAAATACTTTATAAAAAAAATTTATTTTTGAAAAGGAAACAAAAATAAACAACCCAATCAAAAAATGGGAAATAGACCTAAACAGACATCTCTCCAAGAAGACATACAGATCGTCAAAAAACACATGAAAAGATGCTAAACATCACTTTTTGTTAGAAAAATGCAAATTAAAATTACAATCAGATATTATCTCATACCAGTCAGAACAGGCATCATCAAAAATTCTACAAACAATAAATGCTGGAGAGGTTGCAGAGAAAATGGAACCCTCTTGCATTGTTGGTGGGAATCTAAACTGATACAGACACTAGGAAGACAGTATGGAGATTCCTTAAAAACCTAGGAATAGAACCACCATATGCCCCAGCAATCCCACTACTAGGCATATAGATTGAGGAAATCAAACTTGAAAGAGACACATATACCCTGTTGTTCATTGTAGCACTGTTTACAACAGCTAGAATATGGAAGCAACCTAGATATCCATCGACAGATGAATGGATAAAGAAGCTGTGGTACATATATACAATGGAATGTTACTCAGCCATGAAAGGAAATGCATTTGAATCAGTTCTGATAAGGTGGATAAATCTAGAACCTATTATACAGAGTGAAGTATGTCAGAGAGAGAAAGATAAGTATTGTATACTGCCACATATATATGGAATCTAGAAAGATGGCGCTGATAAATGAATATGCAGAGCAGCAATGGAGAGGCAGACATGGGGAACAGTCTTATGGACACCAGGGTGAGGGAGGGGAATACGCTGTGGGACTAGGGCATCTCAGACAGGGACTCTGTGGCGACCTGGAGGAGTAGACTGGGGAGGGACACAGGGGGCAGATTCTGGAGGGGGACGTGTGTATACCTGTGGAGGATTCAGGTCAATGTGTGGCAGTAAACAATGAAACTCTGCAAAAATAAAATAAAATAATAAAAGACAAAGAAAAAAATAACCAAAGATTTTCTCAGCCTGAATAAAAGCACCTATTAAAAAAACTTATAGCCAACCTCATACTTGAAAATGAAGTATTTTCCCTCTGAGATAGGATAAAGAAGGCAAAGATGTCTCCTCTCACTGCTTCCATTCAACACTCTCCTTTTCAAGAGGCAAAAGCTAGTAAAATAAATAAAATATATAATGACTTGGGAGGGACATAGTAAAAGTACTTTTTCCACTGATTTCACAATCAAATACATATAAAATACTATGAAATCTATAAAATCTATAATTAAAAAGTAAATTTTGACAGATTACAAGGTCTATACAGAAAAGCCAGTTCAGCGACCCGGTGGTCCAGTGGGTAAGGACACCGCCTTGCAGTGCAAGGGGTGCAGGTTCGACTCCTGGCCGGGGAGGATCCCACGTGTGGAGCAGCTGGACTGATGTGTCCAATTACTGAGCCAGAGCTCTGGAGCACATGTGCCCAGAGCCAGTGCTCTGCAACAAGAGAGGCCACTGCAATGGGAGGCCCACACAGGCCAAAGAACAAAGATGGACGAAAATAAATAAATGAAAGACCAATAAAAGTGGCCAAAAAATTAAAAGAAAAACAGAGAAAACTCAGTTCTATTTATATTAAAAATGACAAAAAAGAAAATTAACTTTTAAAATATACTGAATATATTAAAAATGATTCTTAAAAGACATACAAGATAGCTCCATTTTTGAACTTTTAAAAGCTCAAAATACTTTTGAGAAAAATTAAGGAAGACTCTGGGAGGTAGTGAAGAACAGAGGAGCCTGGCATGCTGTAGTCTACGGGGTCACTAAGAGTTAGACACGACTGAGAGACTTAAAACAACAACAACAAGGAAAACAAAGGTGACTTATGAGATATAATATGCTACAAATAGGAAGCTGTAGTAAGACTGAGGGGAGAAACTTATGGGGGGCCACAGGGGCAGATTCTGGAGGGGGACGTGTGTATACCTGTGGAGGATTCAGGTCAATGTGTGGCAGTAAACAATGAAACTCTGCAAAAATAAAATAAAATAATAAAAGACAAAGAAAAAAATAACCAAAGATTTTCTCAGCCTGAATAAAAGCACCTATTAAAAAAACTTATAGCCAACCTCATACTTGAAAATGAAGTATTTTCCCTCTGAGATAGGATAAAGAAGGCAAAGATGTCTCCTCTCACTGCTTCCATTCAACACTCTCCTTTTCAAGAGGCAAAAGCTAGTAAAATAAATAAAATATATAATGACTTGGGAGGGACATAGTAAAAGTACTTTTTCCACTGATTTCACAATCAAATACATATAAAATACTATGAAATCTATAAAATCTATAATTAAAAAGTAAATTTTGACAGATTACAAGGTCTATACAGAAAAGCCAGTTCAGCGACCCGGTGGTCCAGTGGGTAAGGACACCGCCTTGCAGTGCAAGGGGTGCAGGTTCGACTCCTGGCCGGGGAGGATCCCACGTGTGGAGCAGCTGGACTGATGTGTCCAATTACTGAGCCAGAGCTCTGGAGCACATGTGCCCAGAGCCAGTGCTCTGCAACAAGAGAGGCCACTGCAATGGGAGGCCCACACAGGCCAAAGAACAAAGATGGACGAAAATAAATAAATGAAAGACCAATAAAAGTGGCCAAAAAATTAAAAGAAAAAC
This sequence comes from Tragulus kanchil, assembly GCA_022376925.1. Classification (NCBI taxonomy): domain Eukaryota; kingdom Metazoa; phylum Chordata; class Mammalia; order Artiodactyla; family Tragulidae; genus Tragulus; species Tragulus kanchil. The sequence continues at coordinate 22,733,044 of JAIOJX010000003.1, read as the reverse complement.
AGAGAAAACTCAGTTCTATTTATATTAAAAATGACAAAAAAGAAAATTAACTTTTAAAATATACTGAATATATTAAAAATGATTCTTAAAAGACATACAAGATAGCTCCATTTTTTTGAACTTTTAAAAGCTCAAAATACTTTTGAGAAAAATTAAGGAAGACTCTGGGAGGTAGTGAAGAACAGAGGAGCCTGGCATGCTGTAGTCTACGGGGTCACTAAGAGTTAGACACGACTGAGAGACTTAAAACAACAACAACAAGGAAAACAAAGGTGACTTATGAGATATAATATGCTACAAATAGGAAGCTGTAGTACAGATGCAATACTGTTGCTAATTCTCTCAAATTGAGCTATATATTCTATGCAATTTCAAGAATAACATTATATCTCTGAAGAAATTAACTGTTTAAAAAATTTATATGCAAAGTAAAAATATCAAGAATAGACAGAAAATCTTGACAGAGAAAAATATAGGATGATTTTTACGACTATCTATAAGGTCAAAATATTTAGAGAATTGTGTAAACAATATAAAAATAGCTAACCTTAATCAATGGAAAAGAATGGAGAGCCCAGAAGTCAAACTTACACAGAACATCAATTCAAAACCCACAGAGTTGCCGAGGGAACTGAATAGGGAAAGAAAAGTCTTTCCAAAATTTTGTGCTGCAATAGCACAAAAAATGCATAACATATTTAAAAAAGCAAAATCTTAACCCTTACTATATACTAGATACAAACATTAATCTAGAATTTCTATAGGTCTAATAGTAAAAGTTTAAAGTTTAAATCTTCTAAGTTAAATCATGGCATACTGTCCTTGTCATCTATCAGTGATCAATGATTTCTTCAAAAGAATATAAAAGTCACTAATCATAAACACAAAATATATAAATTAGAAATCAACAAAATCCATTTTCTCACCAGTCACCACCTTTGAAAATTAGAATCAAGTCATGTACTGGGAGCAAATATTTCCACATATCGAGTACATATAACTTCTACAAAAAACAGGTAACCTAATATAGGACAGGGAACACATAGACACACATACATATGTTATATATCATGTATTCTATGCTATATTATAATAAAATTAATCTTTATTATATTTTATTTTATAATATACAACATGGTATCCATTTTAAATTATATAATATACTCTGTATATGTATTACATATTGTGTGCCATATAAAATCAATATGTACAGTATATTATCTTCTTCAAATACAAAGAGTCAAAAACTCGGTCTGACTTTGGTCATAATATGAAGAAACCGAGAAGCTCATGTGAATAAAAAGTGAAGAGTACACACTGGCAGATTTTTTTAATAAAATTAAATTTATATGTAACTTATGACCAAGCAATTGCACACTCCACCTAACAGACATAAAAGTATATGTCCAGAAAAATAATTGTATGTATCACATTTTATAGATCTTTATTACTTACACCAAAACATCAAAAGTAACTCAAATGCCTTTCAGCACTAGAATGGACAACACTGTGATATATTCTTACAGGGAAATATCAGCAATAAAAGATTGCTACATGGAAGAATATGAAGTGCATTTTGTTGAGAGACATAATTCATGACAAAATAAGCTATTACATATGGTTTTATATATATGAATCTCTATATAAAATGAAATTAATTTGCAAAGGAAAAATCAGAACCACAGTATGATGGTGATTAGTTAGAAGAAAGGACAAAAGCAGGTTCTGGAAATGGAAAATTTTGGGGGGGCGGGGGGAAAGGGGGCAGGCCACTTCTATCAGGTTTTCATTTAACTGTTTTCATCTATCTCTGTTCTTTGGACCCTGTGGTCCTCCCATCACCGTCGCCTCTCTTGTCACAGAGCACCGGCTCTAGATACAAACATTAATCTGGTTCATCAAATTTTTTCTTCTAAGTTAAATCATGGCATACTGTCCTTGTCATCTATCAGTGATCAATGATTTCTTCAAAAGAATATAAAAGTCACTAATCATAAACACAAAATATATAAATTAGAAATCAACAAAATCCATTTTCTCACCAGTCACCACCTTTGAAAATTAGAATCAAGTCATGTACTGGGAGCAAATATTTCCACATATCGAGTACATATAACTTCTACAAAAAACAGGTAACCTAATATAGGACAGGGAACACATAGACACACATACATATGTTATATATCATGTATTCTATGCTATATTATAATAAAATTAATCTTTATTATATTTTATTTTATAATATACAACATGGTATCCATTTTAAATTATATAATATACTCTGTATATGTATTACATATTGTGTGCCATATAAAATCAATATGTACAGTATATTATCTTCTTCAAATACAAAGAGTCAAAAACTCGGTCTGACTTTGGTCATAATATGAAGAAACCGAGAAGCTCATGTGAATAAAAAGTGAAGAGTACACACTGGCAGATTTTTTTAATAAAATTAAATTTATATGTAACTTATGACCAAGCAATTGCACACTCCACCTAACAGACATAAAAGTATATGTCCAGAAAAATAATTGTATGTATCACATTTTATAGATCTTTATTACTTACACCAAAACATCAAAAGTAACTCAAATGCCTTTCAGCACTAGAATGGACAACACTGTGATATATTCTTACAGGGAAATATCAGCAATAAAAGATTGCTACATGGAAGAATATGAAGTGCATTTTGTTGAGAGACATAATTCATGACAAAATAAGCTATTACATATGGTTTTATATATATGAATCTCTATATAAAATGAAATTAATTTGCAAAGGAAAAATCAGAACCACAGTATGATGGTGATTAGTTAGAAGAAAGGACAAAAGCAGTTCCTGGGAAATGGAAAATTTTGGGGGGGCGGGGGGAAAGGGGGCAGGCCACTTCTATCAGGTTTTCATTTAACTGTTTTCATCTATCTTTGTTCTTTGGACCCTGTGGTCCTCCCATCACCGTGGCCTCTGTTGTCACAGAGCACCGGCTCTGGACACATGCGCTCCAGAGCTCCGGCTCGGTAATTGGACACATCGGTCCAGCTGCTCCGCGGCACGTGGGATCTTCCCAGGCCAGGGATTGAACCGGCATCCCTTGCACTGCAAGGCGGTGTCCTTACCCACTGCACCACCAGGGAAGCCCTGGAAATGTTTTTTGACTGGGGTACTGGTGTAGACACAGGTGTTTACATCAGTCACAAATCACAGAACTGTCACTTCGTATCTATATATCTCACTGTATGTAAATTTTACTTTATTTAAAAAAACATAATGGAAAGAAAATGTAGATTAAAACATCAAGAGGACATTATTCTATTGCAATATAGGAACATTCTTTGTATTCAGATTTAAATACATAGTATGTTAAAATCAATTACAGACACCATGGGAACTGTGACCACTGGCTGAAACCTATAAAATTATGGTTAATTGCTGAGGCACCTTGCAGACTGTAGAAAGCTGATGGAGAAAGTGTCAAACATAAGAGAGAAAGAATTTCTAAGAGATCCCCAAATCCCTTATATCACTGGGGGTTCTTGCTCTAGCCTGGGACTATTTTGGAACTTTGAGGTATTTGGAGGAAAATGGCCATTTGTTTTAAGCCAGTTTATTAGGCTTTTCGTTGTGAATATAATAAATAATTCATCTGACTGACTAGATTTTAAAAGCCCTTGTTACAGATTCAATTTATAGTCTCTATAAATTTAAATAATAATCACTCTGGCCAATCTACTGGCTTGTTTTAGGAGGCAGGATTGATAACATTCTTAATAACCAGTCAGGGAATTAATGTGGAAAGGTTTTCACTGCCTTTTTCACCTTCAGGATAAGTTAGAGCAGCCAGAAGAACAAAGGACAAAAAGACAAAATAATTTTACAGACTATTTATTCCTTTACAGCCTTTTCTTGGAAGCCTTACTCTGTGAAGTCTAATTACATGTCACTACCCAGAACAGAATTACTTGATACCCTAAGAGTAATGATTACACTGTGGATCTTGTCACAGCCAGGAATGAGAAAAGCTGGTGGACATCAGTGAGGCAAATCTTGCTCAGCCTCTCCAAGAGGTTATATGTATAAGTGTGTGTACGAGAGGTCAGTATGACAAATTAAAACAAGTCTATTCAGAAAACAAGTATATAGCCACTTTTTCTAATCTGGCCTCCCACGGATAATTTCAAATTATTTTACATAATGTTGATAATAATCAATGTCAGAGCATAAATTTCAGGCAAGGAAACTGAAACATACTAGAGTATCAAATTTATTCCAAACAGAATTCAGACTGAAAGCTTTGGAAGAACAATTAGGGGCATAAATGAAAGTTTTTTATTTAAAGGAATATATCATATATTTTCCTATTTATCATAAAAGCAGGTAATTAAGTGGTAAAGTGTCACAGAAACAAATCTGAAAAATCCTAGGATGTCAGTATGGTCCAGACTTTCAATATTTTAGAAACTCCTCTAGATACATATGGCAATAATAGGTGGGCATAATTTAACACAGATAGAAAAATGTATCCTTTATCTCCCATATACCTATATACATTGTATTTTAATGGGTTATGGGGTTTTCTGAATTTTACTATGCATACTATATATTTGCACTCTGGCAAAGAAGTTAGAAACTAACATTATTGGTAATTTAAACAAATTAGTATCAATAAGCTTCATGCAACAGTGGTTACAAGGCCCCAAAGAAACCAACCCAAGAACAGTCTTCGGAGGTTGAAAAAAGAAATTTTTGAAGAAGTCCCAGGCTGCAGAGAGCTTTGCAGTAGAAGCAAAAAATCTTCGGGAGGAATTTATAGCTAAATTTAAATAATAATCACTCTGGCCAATCTACTGGCTTGTTTTAGGAGGCAGGATTGATAACATTCTTAATAACCAGTCAGGGAATTAATGTGGAAAGGTTTTCACTGCCTTTTTCACCTTCAGGATAAGTTAGAGCAGCCAGAAGAACAAAGGACAAAAGACAAAATAATTTTACAGACTATTTATTCCTTTACAGCCTTTTCTTGGAAGCCTTACTCTGTGAAGTCTAATTACATGTCACTACCCAGAACAGAATTACTTGATACCCTAAGAGTAATGATTACACTGTGGATCTTGTCACAGCCAGGAATGAGAAAAGCTGGTGGACATCAGTGAGGCAAATCTTGCTCAGCCTCTCCAAGAGGTTATATGTATAAGTGTGTGTACGAGAGGTCAGTATGACAAATTAAAACAAGTCTATTCAGAAAACAAGTATATAGCCACTTTTTCTAATCTGGCCTCCCACGGATAATTTCAAATTATTTTACATAATGTTGATAATAATCAATGTCAGAGCATAAATTTCAGGCAAGGAAACTGAAACATACTAGAGTATCAAATTTATTCCAAACAGAATTCAGACTGAAAGCTTTGGAAGAACAATTAGGGGCATAAATGAAAGTTTTTTATTTAAAGGAATATATCATATATTTTCCTATTTATCATAAAAGCAGGTAATTAAGTGGTAAAGTGTCACAGAAACAAATCTGAAAAATCCTAGGATGTCAGTATGGTCCAGACTTTCAATATTTTAGAAACTCCTCTAGATACATATGGCAATAATAGGTGGGCATAATTTAACACAGATAGAAAAATGTATCCTTTATCTCCCATATACCTATATACATTGTATTTTAATGGGTTATGGGGTTTTCTGAATTTTACTATGCATACTATATATTTGCACTCTGGCAAAGAAGTTAGAAACTAACATTATTGGTAATTTAAACAAATTAGTATCAATAAGCTTCATGCAACAGTGGTTACAAGGCCCCAAAGAAACCAACCCAAGAACAGTCTTCGGAGGTTGAAAAAAGAAATTTTTGAAGAAGTCCCAGGCTGCAGAGAGCTTTGCAGTAGAAGCAATGATAGGTAAACCTGAAAGGAACTGATGGCCTGAGAGGATTGCAAGGCCAATTTTGTCAACAAAGCTATATCTAGGTAAGATTCTCAGCACATAATTATTTGAGCAAAATAAGAACTAGTCCTCTAGATTTTAATATGGAGACGGTGAATAATATGTCTTCTATAGGTGTCTTCATCAGTATTTCTAGTGAAAGTGTTCTGAAGTTTTGTGGGATTTCTTGTTCTCCTCTAGGATTCCCCAATCTCTTCAGTTTCCTGGTTCTTAGGATGTGCTGACTGTCAGCAGACACCCTAGGAAAGCACTGCCTTGAACTGCACGGTGATGCAGCACAGACTGCAAGATAAGGTGAAAGAGACCTGCTATAAAAGCATTTTCCTTCCATGCCCATTTCCCACTTTCTCCTCTTCAACATGTGTATTTACATAGATGTTTGGAACGTATTGAAGGATAACCTACTGATGATTAAAATGCATAATGTGAACTATTTTTTACAATAGAGCCACTTCTTTTTAGCTAGGCTTTCAACTACATAAGTTTCACGCAAGTCAAGAACCACAAAGACGCTCTTCTGTTTCCTCCCACTCTGCGCCTCTTCCCCTAAGGTAACCGCTCTTTTAGTAACTAATTATGGTTATTCGGATTGCTTACTTTTGAAATTCATATAAACAGAATTATACATTATGTACTCTTTTATATCTAGGTTCTTTCATCTAACACTATATCCATAAAGTTCCTTCACGTCATGTGTGTGGACATTTCATTCATTTCTACTGACTTTGTAGACGGGTTCCTTCTGCCATTATGGCCGTTACTCATGTCATGACACCTTCAGTGTGTCAGGGCATATATCCAGGCACCTTAGAAGTTATAAAATCAGGCACAGAACTACTGGAAGCATTTTCTCCCCAGAAATCATTGACTCTGCTGTTATTATTCCAGGTAGAATTTTGAGGTAATGTACAGTGTAACTTCTTTTTTACCTATTCTACTTAAATACATTAAAATTAATTTGAATGTTTTAGATGTTAACAATGTGCAGTCTTCGGAGGTTGAAAAAAGAAATTTTTGAAGAAGTCCCAGGCTGCAGAGAGCTTTGCAGTAGAAGCAATGATAGGTAAACCTGAAAGGAACTGATGGCCTGAGAGGATTGCAAGGCCAATTTTGTCAACAAAGCTATATCTAGGTAAGATTCTCAGCACATAATTATTTGAGCAAAATAAGAACTAGTCCTCTAGATTTTAATATGGAGACGGTGAATAATATGTCTTCTATAGGTGTCTTCATCAGTATTTCTAGTGAAAGTGTTCTGAAGTTTTGTGGGATTTCTTGTTCTCCTCTAGGATTCCCCAATCTCTTCAGTTTCCTGGTTCTTAGGATGTGCTGACTGTCAGCAGACACCCTAGGAAAGCACTGCCTTGAACTGCACGGTGATGCAGCACAGACTGCAAGATAAGGTGAAAGAGACCTGCTATAAAAGCATTTTCCTTCCATGCCCATTTCCCACTTTCTCCTCTTCAACATGTGTATTTACATAGATGTTTGGAACGTATTGAAGGATAACCTACTGATGATTAAAATGCATAATGTGAACTATTTTTTACAATAGAGCCACTTCTTTTTAGCTAGGCTTTCAACTACATAAGTTTCACGCAAGTCAAGAACCACAAAGACGCTCTTCTGTTTCCTCCCACTCTGCGCCTCTTCCCCTAAGGTAACCGCTCTTTTAGTAACTAATTATGGTTATTCGGATTGCTTACTTTTGAAATTCATATAAACAGAATTATACATTATGTACTCTTTTATATCTAGGTTCTTTCATCTAACACTATATCCATAAAGTTCCTTCACGTCATGTGTGTGGACATTTCATTCATTTCTACTGACTTTGTAGACGGGTTCCTTCTGCCATTATGGCCGTTACTCATGTCATGACACCTTCAGTGTGTCAGGGCATATATCCAGGCACCTTAGAAGTTATAAAATCAGGCACAGAACTACTGGAAGCATTTTCTCCCCAGAAATCATTGACTCTGCTGTTATTATTCCAGGTAGAATTTTGAGGTAATGTACAGTGTAACTTCTTTTTTACCTATTCTACTTAAATACATTAAAATTAATTTGAATGTTTTAGATGTTAACAATGTGCATGTTCTCTTTCAATAGTAAGTATAAACAAGGACAAATGAGTTAACTTACTTCCAATAGCAAAGTGTATGCAGAAATTCACATTATTTATGCATTTATTTAATTATTTTTTAAAAAATATATATTGAGCTCCAACAAGAGCCAGAAATTATGTTCAGGTCAGGTAATGAATGATAAAGAAAATAATGTCAACTATAATAAGAAATGTTTCAGGCACATTTTTTTTTTTTTCTCAAGGCCCACAGGTGTTATAAAATCTACTGACACAATCCTGAAAGCATTAGGACAGAAGCATATATTTTTAACTAAGAAGGTACTAATGACAAAGGATTAAATGTGCTAGAGCTGGGAAGGAGAGGCAGAGGGGTGATTGGAATCACTAAGCAAAGTGGAAAGGACAAAAATACCTTGTGTATTATAAGACTAACTGTTCCCTATGTTTATGGTTTAATAAACATGCATTCTCAACAAGGAAACTGAAAAGCAAAATGCATGCCATACATCTTTATAAAAATAGGGACAACATCATATTTAAGTTAAAATAACTTTTTTTTTCAGCAGTAGCAGTAATGTGGAGTTCATTCATTTTAGCTTTGGCTAGCACTCAGGTTACATCAAAGTTTGATTAAGTTGGTCACTTTTTAACTGATTTTTGTACCTGTTGGCCCTGGTACAAAGGATCAGGACATGTTACTATGTTATGACATGTTACTATAAATAATACTACAAAATATTTTGATTATTAGATCTAAATAGTACCAAAGGCACTCACGCTGAAATATAATTTCCTATATTTCCTTTTTATTGCTATTAACTCCTAAGTCTGAACCTGATCCTTATTTTGTTGTCTCAGACTTTAGAATTAGATGCAAGGGTTTACTGAAAAATTTTGGGCCAACTTGAAGATTTTTCTGATAGACCTGCTTTCTTAGACACTGCATTATTTCAGTGTATTACCTTTTGTAAAAAAAAAAAAAAAAGTATATTATATATTAATGGAGATTTCAAATGTATATTTTTAAATAGTAAGAGATAGCACCCATATCAGTTATATGTCATATTCACCCATAAAGAACTCATGGATCTCTGTTAAATTTTTTTTTAATTGATCAATTTCTCTATTGGTAATGGATCTCTTCATAAGTTCTATTTCTTTCTGGTCAGTCTTAGGAGACTGAACTAACACAATCAATTTCATTATCAATATTAATGATTCTAAGAAAATTCCAATAAGAACAAGCTGAAATAAAGTTTTCTGGTAACAGGCAGCTTTGTCTGAAATGATTCCAGATTAAGATCACTTAAATTTGTACTCAAAACCTTTCCTAGTGTAAAAATGTGTTTTCAATGGGTTTATTTATTTTGAAATTTAAAAATTACATACTTAAGTTTCCCGATTAATGCAAGGGAAGTGAGGAAACTTGGCTAAACCAGGAAGAATGTTTAAAAAGCATGACTGAGAAACTTTTCTTTTTGAAGGCTTTTATAAAATATTTACCCACAAATAAATACAATGAAGGGATCACAGAGTTACAACACTTAGATCCTGCAGTTGTCATTGGTTTAAACTAAAGGCATGCATTCTCAACGAGGAAACTGAAAAGCAAAATGCATGCCATACATCTTTATAAAAATAGGGACAACATCATATTTAAGTTAAAATAACTTTTTTTTTCAGCAGTAGCAGTAATGTGGAGTTCATTCATTTTAGCTTTGGCTAGCACTCAGGTTACATCAAAGTTTGATTAAGTTGGTCACTTTTTAACTGATTTTTGTACCTGTTGGCCCTGGTACAAAGGATCAGGACATGTTACTATGTTATGACATGTTACTATAAATAATACTACAAAATATTTTGATTATTAGATCTAAATAGTACCAAAGGCACTCACGCTGAAATATAATTTCCTATATTTCCTTTTTATTGCTATTAACTCCTAAGTCTGAACCTGATCCTTATTTTGTTGTCTCAGACTTTAGAATTAGATGCAAGGGTTTACTGAAAATTTTGGCCAACTTGAAGATTTTTCTGATAGACCTGCTTTCTTAGACACTGCATTATTTCAGTGTATTACCTTTTGTAAAAAAAAAAAAAAAAGTATATTATATATTAATGGAGATTTCAAATGTATATTTTTAAATAGTAAGAGATAGCACCCATATCAGTTATATGTCATATTCACCCATAAAGAACTCATGGATCTCTGTTAAATTTTTTTTTAATTGATCAATTTCTCTATTGGTAATGGATCTCTTCATAAGTTCTATTTCTTTCTGGTCAGTCTTAGGAGACTGAACTAACACAATCAATTTCATTATCAATATTAATGATTCTAAGAAAATTCCAATAAGAACAAGCTGAAATAAAGTTTTCTGGTAACAGGCAGCTTTGTCTGAAATGATTCCAGATTAAGATCACTTAAATTTGTACTCAAAACCTTTCCTAGTGTAAAAATGTGTTTTCAATGGGTTTATTTATTTTGAAATTTAAAAATTACATACTTAAGTTTCCCGATTAATGCAAGGGAAGTGAGGAAACTTGGCTAAACCAGGAAGAATGTTTAAAAAGCATGACTGAGAAACTTTTCTTTTTGAAGGCTTTTATAAAATATTTACCCACAAATAAATACAATGAAGGGATCACAGAGTTACAACACTTAGATCCTGCAGTTGTCAATCTCCATCAGAGCTGCCCTTGGCCTCTCAAGAGAAAGTTACACATCAAAGGAAAGGTGATGAAGTTCTCATCAAACAGTTAAAAACCCCTGCAACTCTCCTTGACTTTCTTTTCTCAAGATAAGGTTTCGAAGTGATTGAAGTAGGTAACATTCTGTCAAAATAGCGTTATGTGAAAGGAATTTCTTAAGAAAACCTAGCTTTTTCGCATAATTTTCCCACATAGATTCCATTAGCCTTTGTCGTAGTACTTTTATTCAAGTAGGGTTTACTAGATGATGAACATGCTTAATCGGTGAGATTCCCCGTGAGTTATAATTAAGAAACTACAGTACCTCTTATTTAAAAGAAGCTTTCTGAAACCAAATCAGGCCCATATTGAATTTTAGATTCTTTAGTACGTGTAATTTTCAATAATTTTCAGGTTATTATTGTGCATTATTCACCTTTAAGAGTTTCGTATTAAGAAAATAAGCAAATGTTTCACCATTTAAGTCTAATTTTTTGACACTTTCAAAAGGCTGAATAATAATATATATTGCACTGCTGACTGGCTATTTTATTCACTCAAGAAAAATACCTAACAATTATTCATCATACACACCTCCTTCACTAACTAGTTCAGGTAAATTTGGACGGTTTTCTCTTCTTTGGAAGGATAGGCCAAAACCTTTTGATTCTGACACAGATCTATTTGAATGGGAAATAAGAAATTAATTTCTCATTGAAAAATACCTTTTCTCCCCAGATATAGCTAAATAACTATTTCAAAGTTAAATTTAGTTGACATAAAGTTTTCTGGTAACAGGCAGCTTTGTCTGAAATGATTCCAGATTAAGATCACTTAAATTTGTACTCAAAACCTTTCCTAGTGTAAAAATGTGTTTTCAATGGGTTTATTTATTTTGAAATTTAAAAATTACATACTTAAGTTTCCCGATTAATGCAAGGGAAGTGAGGAAACTTGGCTAAACCAGGAAGAATGTTTAAAAAGCATGACTGAGAAACTTTTCTTTTTGAAGGCTTTTATAAAATATTTACCCACAAATAAATACAATGAAGGGATCACAGAGTTACAACACTTAGATCCTGCAGTTGTCAATCTCCATCAGAGCTGCCCTTGGCCTCTCAAGAGAAAGTTACACATCAAAGGAAAGGTGATGAAGTTCTCATCAAACAGTTAAAAACCCCTGCAACTCTCCTTGACTTTCTTTTCTCAAGATAAGGTTTCGAAGTGATTGAAGTAGGTAACATTCTGTCAAAATAGCGTTATGTGAAAGGAATTTCTTAAGAAAACCTAGCTTTTTCGCATAATTTTCCCACATAGATTCCATTAGCCTTTGTACGTAGTACTTTTATTCAAGTAGGGTTTACTAGATGATGAACATGCTTAATCGGTGAGATTCCCCGTGAGTTATAATTAAGAAACTACAGTACCTCTTATTTAAAAGAAGCTTTCTGAAACCAAATCAGGCCCATATTGAATTTTAGATTCTTTAGTACGTGTAATTTTCAATAATTTTCAGGTTATTATTGTGCATTATTCACCTTTAAGAGTTTCGTATTAAGAAAATAAGCAAATGTTTCACCATTTAAGTCTAATTTTTTGACACTTTCAAAAGGCTGAATAATAATATATATTGCACTGCTGACTGGCTATTTTATTCACTCAAGAAAAATACCTAACAATTATTCATCATACACACCTCCTTCACTAACTAGTTCAGGTAAATTTGGACGGTTTTCTCTTCTTTGGAAGGATAGGCCAAAACCTTTTGATTCTGACACAGATCTATTTGAATGGGAAATAAGAAATTAATTTCTCATTGAAAAATACCTTTTCTCCCCAGATATAGCTAAATAACTATTTCAAAGTTAGGCATATTGTTGTTCTTGAGTTTGGAATGGAAGAAGCTACAGTGACAAAGAATGACATACCCTTGCCTTTGTAATTCCTATGGTACTTTTTCTACAGGCACAGTTACAGAAGCAGAACAGCCTACCAATCATACTGTTTCAGTGCCTTTGTTTAAACACATTTGTTTTTTATTAGGATATCCAATACTCTATAGTTTCTTCCTTTGGAATAATAGTAATAAAAAAGCCTCTACTAATATACTGGCTTTAGAAAGATAAACTCCCTGTAGTTGGTCTTTAGAGTAGAAAACAGAATTATATTCAGAGTTCTCTGGAGCTGAATAACATATACTCCCCATTAGAGTGCATGCTATCCCAGTGAGACATGCTTCTTTGAGAAAAAGGTTCTCATGGTAGCAAACATATGGTTTTACTTCATAGAACTATGGAATCTGAAAATACTAATTTCATCATGGTGTAGGTCAGAAATAATGAAGACTCAAAATTTAATTTTTGATATCAATGAGATTTTAAGAAGTTAAAAGAAATACACAACAACTTTACCAATTTTAAGAAGATGATGTATCAATAATAATGGGTTCAATTCTCTTAGTGAGATGCCAGAGGGACTGGTAAGTTTCCTACTAGGAAACTAAAGAAAGAAAAGTATTCCTTCATACATTCAGGGGATTTACTTGGTTATGCCAAGGCTTTGTTCTAGGCTGTATTGGCAATTAATAGAAGCAGTTATTCCTGTATGTTGAAATTCAATGTTTTATCTGGACTTCATATAACATTAGTCAACAGTGTTACATGCTTGCAAGTATCTTTTATATATTTAATAGGAAGCAAAAGAAGCTGAGGGCTAAGAAAAGACAGAGGTAGTTCTTCAAAAAATCATGATTTTTTTTAAAGTACCACCACTAGAGTTAACTTTCAGAGATATTTATATTTATTTATGGTTTTCTGTTCTCTCCCTTTCTCTCACAAGTGCCTGGATTAACTGCAAGATATAGAATTTCAGTCAATATATCCTACAAAAGGGGTATTTCTTGTTACTAGGTAGGCCCTTTCCACTGCTTTCTCCCGTGATTGCTGTGTTTCTCTTACCTGTTCAGACTTTTTTCTTCTTTTTCTCAATCCCAGATTTTCTGCAACAATCTTAGCTCTTGTTCATTCACAACAATTTCTACAGATGTTTTTTTCCATTTTCATATCTCCAACCATGATTTGTTTTTAAATAGTTTAAAGGTATTGAAGGCTAATGTACTTTCAGATACTTAACTCTCACCAAACCAGTTCAAACTCCAGAAGAGCGCTTCCTCAGGAGTTAACAACAGTCAACCAGTATCTTGGTAACTTAACACCTGAAATACTAAGCTCACTTTTTATTGAAATCCTCATCAGATATCCAGGTCTTTTTATATCAACCGATTCTCTTGCCTACAATGCTTTATAAACACAAGTGTAAAGCATTTGAGCCTATCATAAGCAAATAATTTTAAGCTTCATTTAGCTCCCTCAAAGTTCATATTCTCTCCCTAATGTACTGAGTTTCTGTTGAAAATAATTCTTGGCAGTTCTCTTAAGCAGAGACTCGTTTTATCTTCCCCCAATTTATATAACTCAGGTCTTAATGGAGAGGTATAGGATTCACACTATACCCCATTACCCTTTCCAAAATATTTTTCTATCCTCCTCCTTCGAAACTCATAAGTCATATGACATTCATGTCAAAATATTACAGTATCCACCATTTCTCTATGATTCTGTCATTTACTTCCTGGTCACTGTTCATTATTATTTTTTTTTTACCTGCCCCTCCTTCTGTCATTAATCTTGGGGATTTTTATCTCTGTTTGCAAGAAAGATGTATCCAAAACAAGCCTTCTGAGTTCCTTAACTTCTTGGATCCAATATCATTGCTCCAACTGACCCTAGATGCTTAAGACTTATATATTTAATAGGAAGCAAAAGAAGCTGAGGGCTAAGAAAAGACAGAGGTAGTTCTTCAAAAAATCATGATTTTTTTTAAAGTACCACCACTAGAGTTAACTTTCAGAGATATTTATATTTATTTATGGTTTTCTGTTCTCTCCCTTTCTCTCACAAGTGCCTGGATTAACTGCAAGATATAGAATTTCAGTCAATATATCCTACAAAAGGGGTATTTCTTGTTACTAGGTAGGCCCTTTCCACTGCTTTCTCCCGTGATTGCTGTGTTTCTCTTACCTGTTCAGACTTTTTTCTTCTTTTTCTCAATCCCAGATTTTCTGCAACAATCTTAGCTCTTGTTCATTCACAACAATTTCTACAGATGTTTTTTTCCATTTTCATATCTCCAACCATGATTTGTTTTTAAATAGTTTAAAGGTATTGAAGGCTAATGTACTTTCAGATACTTAACTCTCACCAAACCAGTTCAAACTCCAGAAGAGCGCTTCCTCAGGAGTTAACAACAGTCAACCAGTATCTTGGTAACTTAACACCTGAAATACTAAGCTCACTTTTTATTGAAATCCTCATCAGATATCCAGGTCTTTTTATATCAACCGATTCTCTTGCCTACAATGCTTTATAAACACAAGTGTAAAGCATTTGAGCCTATCATAAGCAAATAATTTTAAGCTTCATTTAGCTCCCTCAAAGTTCATATTCTCTCCCTAATGTACTGAGTTTCTGTTGAAAATAATTCTTGGCAGTTCTCTTAAGCAGAGACTCGTTTTATCTTCCCCCAATTTATATAACTCAGGTCTTAATGGAGAGGTATAGGATTCACACTATACCCCATTACCCTTTCCAAAATATTTTTCTATCCTCCTCCTTCGAAACTCATAAGTCATATGACATTCATGTCAAAATATTACAGTATCCACCATTTCTCTATGATTCTGTCATTTACTTCCTGGTCACTGTTCATTATTATTATTTTTTTTTTACCTGCCCCTCCTTCTGTCATTAATCTTGGGGATTTTTATCTCTGTTTGCAAGAAAGATGTATCCAAAAACAAGCCTTCTGAGTTCCTTAACTTCTTGGATCCAATATCATTGCTCCAACTGACCCTAGCAATCACCTCTAAAGGCCACCTGTTTTGCCAGTAATAGCTGCTTCAAATCCAACACCTCAAATTTTCCAGCTATAGTACTACTACCCCAGCAACCCTAAAACCTCTCCCAAACCACCAGACTTTTAATTCTGCCTCTTTTTAAAGTTTTTAAATAAATTTTTAATGATGTGTTAAGAAAGCACATTGATAACAATTTTAAAAAAACTTGCAATTTACTCCTAACAGTCCCCTTAGAGGAAACAGTTTTGATTAATTTAACTATTCTGCTTTCATTGTGTGTTATTGTGAACAATGCTATTGTTTTCTTTCTATTTTAGACATGGTATAAAATTATGACTACAGGAGATGAGACTTTAACATGAATGGTTTCCAAATACATAGTGCTAATCCTCCAAAAATCAAACATCACATTTTTAGTAAATTATTCTTCCTTGTTAATATTTTATGAGCATGTTAATATCACTGAGAGTCAGTAATGGAATGCATCATTTGCATAATAATGTATGTATATCCCTTTCTTCTCTAATACTGCTTTTATTCAGAATTAATAATTTTCTTCTTATTACCTCCTTTGCAAGTAGTTTTGGTCTTAGGACTCCAATCAAGCTGGTTAAAAGCCATTAAGAGTGGTCAGCAACATTTGGAGAAATACACCTCAGAGGAAGTGGAGGTGAACACCCCTGCAAAAAAAGCCTCAGGAGCTAATTTGTTTTACTTTATTTCAGTATCTCTTAAGCAGAGACTCGTTTTATCTTCCCCCAATTTATATAACTCAGGTCTTAATGGAGAGGTATAGGATTCACACTATACCCCATTACCCTTTCCAAAATATTTTTCTATCCTCCTCCTTCGAAACTCATAAGTCATATGACATTCATGTCAAAATATTACAGTATCCACCATTTCTCTATGATTCTGTCATTTACTTCCTGGTCACTGTTCATTATTATTATTTTTTTTTTACCTGCCCCTCCTTCTGTCATTAATCTTGGGGATTTTTATCTCTGTTTGCAAGAAAGATGTATCCAAAAACAAGCCTTCTGAGTTCCTTAACTTCTTGGATCCAATATCATTGCTCCAACTGACCCTAGCAATCACCTCTAAAGGCCACCTGTTTTGCCAGTAATAGCTGCTTCAAATCCAACACCTCAAATTTTCCAGCTATAGTACTACTACCCCAGCAACCCTAAAACCTCTCCCAAACCACCAGACTTTTAATTCTGCCTCTTTTTAAAGTTTTTAAATAAATTTTTAATGATGTGTTAAGAAAGCACATTGATAACAATTTTAAAAAAACTTGCAATTTACTTCTAACAGTCCCCTTAGAGGAAACAGTTTTGATTAATTTAACTATTCTGCTTTCATTGTGTGTTATTGTGAACAATGCTATTGTTTTCTTTCTATTTTAGACATGGTATAAAATTATGACTACAGGAGATGAGACTTTAACATGAATGGTTTCCAAATACATAGTGCTAATCCTCCAAAAATCAAACATCACATTTTTAGTAAATTATTCTTCCTTGTTAATATTTTATGAGCATGTTAATATCACTGAGAGTCAGTAATGGAATGCATCATTTGCATAATAATGTATGTATATCCCTTTCTTCTCTAATACTGCTTTTATTCAGAATTAATAATTTTCTTCTTATTACCTCCTTTGCAAGTAGTTTTGGTCTTAGGACTCCAATCAAGCTGGTTAAAAGCCATTAAGAGTGGTCAGCAACATTTGGAGAAATACACCTCAGAGGAAGTGGAGGTGAACACCCTGCATGCCATTTCCTTTATTCCTCCCCAGTGGACAGAATGTGAAAATGATTACTGGAGCCTCAGGAGCTAATTTTTGTTTTTACTATTCATTTCAGTATCGTTGCTTGAAGAAGTCCATGGAGAGAAGTGCCTGGCTGGCTGCTGTCCACAGCGTGGCAAAGAGTCGGACACAACTGAGCAACTAGCACTTTGCTCGATCTGGCTCTTTTTTTTTGATAAGTGCTGTCTATCTTTTTAATCCATCTTTATCTCCCTTTTTCTTTTGCCTTTATCCCATCGTCAATAGAACTCCTAAACAAGAGTTGGAATCCTTTCATTTTAGTTCTTTTTTATTCCTATGTTTCCTACTGTTTTTCAAATGTGTTGCTACTGTTGTTGGTCCTATTTTCTGGAAAATTCTCTACCATTTTATTTTTGGTCTTATTATTAAATTTTTTGGAAAAAAAAAGAATCTTATGTTTGCCTCTTGAAATAATGGTTTTATACTTAGAATACTGGCATTTAATGATAAATTGCTATACTTAAAAAATGCATTGGTCACCTCATACCAGAATGGCCATTATCAAAAAACCTACATAAATGCTGCAAAGGTTGAGGAGAAGAGGGAACACTCTTGCATTGTTGGTGGGATTGTAAATTGATACAGCCACTATGGAAAACTAAAACAGAAGCACCATATGAACCAGAAATCCCACTATTAGCCTTATACCCTGATGAAATCAAAATCGAAAGAGACACCTGTACCCCAACATTCATTGCAGCACTCTATACAATAGCCAGAACATGGAAGCAAACTAGATGTCCATCGACGAATGAATGATAAAAATAATGGTTTTTTAAATCAAACATCACATTTTTAGTAAATTATTCTTCCTTGTTAATATTTTATGAGCATGTTAATATCACTGAGAGTCAGTAATGGAATGCATCATTTGCATAATAATGTATGTATATCCCTTTCTTCTCTAATACTGCTTTTATTCAGAATTAATAATTTTCTTCTTATTACCTCCTTTGCAAGTAGTTTTGGTCTTAGGACTCCAATCAAGCTGGTTAAAAGCCATTAAGAGTGGTCAGCAACATTTGGAGAAATACACCTCAGAGGAAGTGGAGGTGAACACCCTGCATGCCATTTCCTTTATTCCTCCCCAGTGGACAGAATGTGAAAATGATTACTGGAGCCTCAGGAGCTAATTTTTGTTTTTACTATTCATTTCAGTATCGTTGCTTGAAGAAGTCCATGGAGAGAAGTGCCTGGCTGGCTGCTGTCCACAGCGTGGCAAAGAGTCGGACACAACTGAGCAACTAGCACTTTGCTCGATCTGGCTCTTTTTTTTTGATAAGTGCTGTCTATCTTTTTAATCCATCTTTATCTCCCTTTTTCTTTTGCCTTTATCCCATCGTCAATAGAACTCCTAAACAAGAGTTGGAATCCTTTCATTTTAGTTCTTTTTTATTCCTATGTTTCCTACTGTTTTTCAAATGTGTTGCTACTGTTGTTGGTCCTATTTTCTGGAAAATTCTCTACCATTTTATTTTTGGTCTTATTATTAAATTTTTTGGAAAAAAAAAGAATCTTATGTTTGCCTCTTGAAATAATGGTTTTATACTTAGAATACTGGCATTTAATGATAAATTGCTATACTTAAAAAATGCATTGGTCACCTCATACCAGAATGGCCATTATCAAAAAACCTACATAAATGCTGCAAAGGTTGAGGAGAAGAGGGAACACTCTTGCATTGTTGGTGGGATTGTAAATTGATACAGCCACTATGGAAAACTAAAAACAGAAGCACCATATGAACCAGAAATCCCACTATTAGCCTTATACCCTGATGAAATCAAAATCGAAAGAGACACCTGTACCCCAACATTCATTGCAGCACTCTATACAATAGCCAGAACATGGAAGCAAACTAGATGTCCATCGACGAATGAATGGATAAAAAAGTAATGGTACATTTATACAATGGAACACTTCTCAGCCATAAAAAGAAATGCCGAAGGTCAGTCCTAATGAGGTGGATGAATCTAGAACCTATTATAAAAAGTGAAGTAAGTCAAAAAGAAAAAGATAAGTACAGTACACTAACACATATATATGGAATCTAATAAGATGATAATGATAACATGCAGAGAAGCGATGAAAAAACAGACATACAGAACAGACTTATGGACATTGAGGGGAGTGAACAGTGGGTGAGAGGCATGGAAAGAGTAACATGGAAACCTATACTAACATATGTAAAAGATATAACTATTGTCAGTGCACAGTGGGAATAAGGAACCCTACATGAGACTATTAGCCTGGAGGGGTTAGATGGGGGGGACTAGGAGGGGGACACAGGAGGGAGGGGCTACGGATATACATATGACTAATCTGGGATTATACATATGTGTAAACAGCAAAACCCTGTAAAAGCAAAAAGTAAAATGAAAATAATCATAATAAAAAAATGCATTGGATTGATGTGTGGCAGTAAACAAGAAAATCCTGTAAAAATATATAACAATAATAGATAAAATTTGTATGGAAAAAAACACAAGTGCTTTTTTTCTCTCATATATTACAGTATCCTCCAGAGGACTTAATGGGATAACATGTGACTATTTCAGTCTTCAAATGGTACTCTGCTTATACACATGAAAGGACTTAACAGATGCTATCTGAAACTATAATAACCTTAATCTCTCCTAGAGAATTCCACAAAATATGGAACCAAAATTTGTTTGTTCCACTGAAGAATTATAAGAACTTTCTCCTCATAAATATTAGTATGTTCAATAATCTTATGCATAATTCTGGAATGACAGAGTAAAGACCTTAGGAGCTTCCTCTGTGTCTCTCTAAAACAATGAAAAAAAAAAAAACAAACAAACAAGCAAAACTACTAAAATTAACTGCTAAGGTACTCTAACATCAAATCTATGCAACAAATTATTTTCCAGAAACTATTGACTCGGTGACACAGCAGGGTCTATAAGTTTTAACTTAGGGCTATTCTTACCACTTGCTCCTTCTCCAGCTCAGTGGCAGAGTGGTTAAAAGCAAAATGCATTTCAGACAAAGGAGAAATTTGACCTCTTCTGGACTCCCTTAAAAAGCACCACACCCGAAACACAGTCAATAGTTCATCTGAACTTGCAATTTCCTACAAAATCTCTATTCTCAGACTGTGGTGATTTTTTGACAATTTAATTTAAAGAGTTGAGCTCAGTTAGGGGGGGTATGCTACATGAACAGATTATTAAAAAATAATAATTGGAGACTTCAATACCCCACTTTCAATAACAAAAGGAATAACTAGGGAAAAGATCAACAAAGAAATAGAAGATTTGAGAAAAAATATAAACCAACAGACATTTGTAGAACACCTTCCTTTATGACAGCAAAATATACATTATTCTCAAGTATAAAAAATCAAATAGACACACAACAAATTATAAAAATTCAAGTCAATATGGCACTGGTATATAATACCAGAATACACCAGAACGAAGGGACAGAATTGAGGTTTCAGATGTTCTTATGTTTATGGGATAATCAACAAGGGTGCCAAGACTAAGTAATGGAGGAAAGACAGTCCTTTCACACATTGTGATAGGACAACTGAATATCCAAATTCAAAGAATGAATTTGGATCTCCTTCTCAAAACATACACAAAAATGAACTCAAAAATAGGGCTTCCCTGGTTATCCAGTGGATAAGGACACTGCCTTGCAGTGCAAGGGGTGCCGGTTCGATCCCTGGCCTGGGAAGATCCCATGTGCCATGGAGCACTTGGACTGACGTGTCCAATTACCGGGGGCCTGGGAAGATGACAACAGAGGCCACCGCGATTGGAGGTCCACAGGAGCCTAGAGAATTCCACAAAATATGGAACCAAAATTTGTTTGTTCCACTGAAGAATTATAAGAACTTTCTCCTCATAAATATTAGTATGTTCAATAATCTTATGCATAATTCTGGAATGACAGAGTAAAGACCTTAGGAGCTTCCTCTGTGTCTCTCTAAAACAATGAAAAAAAAAAAAACAAACAAACAAGCAAAACTACTAAAATTAACTGCTAAGGTACTCTAACATCAAATCTATGCAACAAATTATTTTCCAGAAACTATTGACTCGGTGACACAGCAGGGTCTATAAGTTTTAACTTAGGGCTATTCTTACCACTTGCTCCTTCTCCAGCTCAGTGGCAGAGTGGTTAAAAGCAAAATGCATTTCAGACAAAGGAGAAATTTGACCTCTTCTGGACTCCCTTAAAAAGCACCACACCCGAAACACAGTCAATAGTTCATCTGAACTTGCAATTTCCTACAAAATCTCTATTCTCAGACTGTGGTGATTTTTTGACAATTTAATTTAAAGAGTTGAGCTCAGTTAGGGGGGGTATGCTACATGAACAGATTATTAAAAAATAATAATTGGAGACTTCAATACCCCACTTTCAATAACAAAAGGAATAACTAGGGAAAAGATCAACAAAGAAATAGAAGATTTGAGAAAAAATATAAACCAACAGACATTTGTAGAACACCTTCCTTTATGACAGCAAAATATACATTATTCTCAAGTATAAAAAATCAAATAGACACACAACAAATTATAAAAATTCAAGTCAATATGGCACTGGTATATAATACCAGAATACACCAGAACGAAGGGACAGAATTGAGGTTTCAGATGTTCTTATGTTTATGGGATAATCAACAAGGGTGCCAAGACTAAGTAATGGAGGAAAGACAGTCCTTTCACACATTGTGATAGGACAACTGAATATCCAAATTCAAAGAATGAATTTGGATCTCCTTCTCAAAACATACACAAAAATGAACTCAAAAATAGGGCTTCCCTGGTTATCCAGTGGATAAGGACACTGCCTTGCAGTGCAAGGGGTGCCGGTTCGATCCCTGGCCTGGGAAGATCCCATGTGCCATGGAGCACTTGGACTGACGTGTCCAATTACCGAGCCGGAGCTCTGGGGCGCATGCGCCCAGAGCTGGCGCTCTGTGACAACAGAGGCCACCGCGATTGGAGGTCCACAGGAGCCAAAGAACAAAGATGGATGAAAATAGAGAAATGAAAGACCAATAGAAGTGGCCCACCCATCCTCCTCCCTTCCCACCCTGCCCCCCAAAAGATAAATAAATAAATAAACAAATAAAATGAACTCAAAAATAGATCACAGGGGGCTTCCCTGGTTATCCAGTGGATAAGGACACTGCCTTGCAGTGCAAGGGGTGCCGGTTCGATCCCTGGCCTGGGAAGATCCCATGTGCCATGGAGCACTTGGACTGACGTGTCCAATTACCGAGCCGGAGCTCTGGGGCGCATGCGCCCAGAGCTGGCGCTCTGTGACAACAGAGGCCACCGCGATTGGAGGTCCACAGGAGCCAAAGAACAAAGATGGATGAAAATAGAGAAATGAAAGACCAATAGAAGTGGCCCACCCATCCTCCTCCCTTCCCACCCTGCCCCCCAAAAGATAAATAAATAAATAAACAAATAAAATGAACTCAAAAATAGATCACAGGGGGCTTCCCTGGTGGTCCAGTGGGTAACAACACCACCTTGCAGTGCAAGGGGTGCTGGTTCGATCCCTGGCCTGGGAAGATCCCCCATGCCGCGGAGCAGCTGGACCGATGTGTCCAACTATCGAGCCAGCGCTCTGGAGCTCGTGCGCCCGGAGCCAGTGTTCTACAACAAAGAGAGACCATTGTGATGGGAGGCCCACACAGGCCAAAGAACAAAAAAATGGAAATGAAAGACTCAAAGAGGTGTCCCCCCCGCCAAAAAAAATGGATCACAGACCTAAATCTAAAGATTTTTAAAAAGTTAACAGAATAAAACATCAGAGTAAATCTTCACAACTCTTGTTAGGCAATGGTCTCTTAAATACTACATACACTAAATGTACAACTGGCACTGAAACAAAATGGATAATTTGGGGGTTCCCTGGCGGATCAGAGGTAAAGTATCCACCTGCCAGTACAGGAGACACAAGTTCAATCCCTTATCTGGGAAGAATCCACACACCACTGAGCAACTACTCCCATGTGCTACAACTATTGTGCTCTGGAGTCATGGAGCCACAACTACTAGGCCACGTGTCACAACTACTGAAATCCGTGCACCCTAGAGCCTGTGCCCTGCAACAAGAGAAGCCACAATGTAAAAAGCCCACACAACACAACTAGAGAAAAAACACAACTAGAGAAAAAGCCCACATACAGCAACAAAGACTCAGTGAAGCCAAAAAATAAAGCAAATAAAATATTTTAAAAATAGATAATGTGT
This sequence comes from Tragulus kanchil, assembly GCA_022376925.1. NCBI lineage: Eukaryota > Metazoa > Chordata > Mammalia > Artiodactyla > Tragulidae > Tragulus > Tragulus kanchil. Next base: position 22,709,318 of record JAIOJX010000003.1, on the reverse strand, counting down.
ACATAATCAAATTTGAAGCTTTGTGCAGCAAAGAACAATCAGAAAGAGAAAAGTCAAACTGCAAAATGAGAAAAAACATTTTCAAAGCATGTGTCTGACAAGGTCCTTGTATCCAGACAACCTTATAACTCAACAATAATTAGTTAAAATTGGTTCAACACTTCAGAATTTCCAGGATGAATTCAAAACTGGCCCATACACAGGAGAGGAGAAACCAAAGAAGGTGGCAGATGACTCCATAAGAGTAGGCAGAAATTTTAATAAGTAAGGAGACTTATAAATGAGGCTTCTATTCAGTAAGAGAAAGATGAGTAGCTTCCCATGTCTCCATGCCAGGATCTATATTTTCTCCATGGGGTCACACAGAGTCAGAGATGACAGAACAAGGAAGAAAAGCATACAGACATTTTAAATTTAAATGGGGAAACATGTGGACCATGAAACTACACACTCAGTAGAATATATTCATTGTATCCAGCTTTCAATTATTTGTATACATAGATTCATGTCAGAACTTAAAACGAATTGGATTATCCTCTGAAATTATTTAATGGCATCATAATGTCAATCTTAAAGAATTTATTTAGCATAACAAAAAATGGAAATGAAAGACTCAAAGAGGTGTCCCCCCCGCCAAAAAAAATGGATCACAGACCTAAATCTAAAGATTTTTAAAAAGTTAACAGAATAAAACATCAGAGTAAATCTTCACAACTCTTGTTAGGCAATGGTCTCTTAAATACTACATACACTAAATGTACAACTGGCACTGAAACAAAATGGATAATTTGGGGGTTCCCTGGCGGATCAGAGGTAAAGTATCCACCTGCCAGTACAGGAGACACAAGTTCAATCCCTTATCTGGGAAGAATCCACACACCACTGAGCAACTACTCCCATGTGCTACAACTATTGTGCTCTGGAGTCATGGAGCCACAACTACTAGGCCACGTGTCACAACTACTGAAATCCGTGCACCCTAGAGCCTGTGCCCTGCAACAAGAGAAGCCACAATGTAAAAAGCCCACACAACACAACTAGAGAAAAAACACAACTAGAGAAAAAGCCCACATACAGCAACAAAGACTCAGTGAAGCCAAAAAATAAAGCAAATAAAATATTTTAAAAATAGATAATGTGTACATAATCAAATTTGAAGCTTTGTGCAGCAAAGAACAATCAGAAAGAGAAAAGTCAAACTGCAAAATGAGAAAAAACATTTTCAAAGCATGTGTCTGACAAGGTCCTTGTATCCAGACAACCTTATAACTCAACAATAATTAGTTAAAATTGGTTCAACACTTCAGAATTTCCAGGATGAATTCAAAACTGGCCCATACACAGGAGAGGAGAAACCAAAGAAGGTGGCAGATGACTCCATAAGAGTAGGCAGAAATTTTAATAAGTAAGGAGACTTATAAATGAGGCTTCTATTCAGTAAGAGAAAGATGAGTAGCTTCCCATGTCTCCATGCCAGGATCTATATTTTCTCCATGGGGTCACACAGAGTCAGAGATGACAGAACAAGGAAGAAAAGCATACAGACATTTTAAATTTAAATGGGGAAACATGTGGACCATGAAACTACACACTCAGTAGAATATATTCATTGTATCCAGCTTTCAATTATTTGTATACATAGATTCATGTCAGAACTTAAAACGAATTGGATTATCCTCTGAAATTATTTAATGGCATCATAATGTCAATCTTAAAGATAGTTCTTCCCTATTGCTTAGCATGATGTATTTATATATTACTTTCATAAAAATTGAAATATTAACTTTCTTATGTATCTATGACAAAACTACACATGACTGTAAACTCTCATATTTAAAGGATTTCTATTTTTCGTAAAGGACCTGCCATTCTGCCACTACCTATCAAATTAGGTCACTGCATTCACTGATTCCTAGGGCTCATTCAAATTCTTACCTTTTCTTGATACACTAAACCTTCCTGAAATGTGAGTCAATTTTCTTTCTCTTTTATATTTTTGCTTTCTTATCAGTGAAAATGAAGAACAGCTGTCACAATCCTTTCTCTGAAAATGTATTTATAGCCTGAGAAGGGCCTTGGGAGATCATCGATCCTCTCCACTTATAAGTAAGGTGTTGGGGAACAGTGAAGGTCACCCAGCAAATTCATGGTGAGGTTAGACAGAAGGAGCAATCATTTGACAAGCCTGAGCTTTCTGCAGTTTTTAAAGCTTTAGTACATTACTGAATCACTCCAGAGATTTTTTATCCTTTCAGTTTAAAGAAAAAGAAATGATTTTACGATTTACTTTAAAGCTAATTTATAGAGCTAATGGATAGACAAGGAGAAAATACACCTATGTCGTCAAACTTCACAAACTGTGAAAGAAAACACTTAACCCCTTTAAAATTGGCTACCTCCTGGAAATCTAAAAAGGAAGAATCATGGGCTTCCCTGGTGGTCCACTGGTAAGGACACCGCCTTGCAGTGCAAGGGGCACCGGTTCGATTCCTGGCCTGGGAAGATCCCACGTGCCGCAGAACGGCTGGACAGACGTGTCCAACTACTGAGTCAGAGTTCTGGAGTGCATGTGCCCAGAGCCGGTGCTCTGTGATGAGAGAGGCAACTGAGATGGGAGGCCCATACAGGCCAAAAAACAAAGATGGAAATAAATGAAAGACCAACTGAAGTGGCAAAAAAAAAAAAAAAAAAAGGAAGAATCATTACACATATTCTAAGAATACCTCCAGAAGAAAGCGTTTGCACTGATACTGTAGTTCATGTATTTAAGGTATATGGAAATAAAGCCATTTTAAAACAAATGAGCAAGAGATTATGGAATTTGTGTATTCTGTGGACTGGTAACGCAGGAGATACTATCTGTAATAGTTTCTCATTTTTCACTAAAGAAAATGAGATAGTTTAAGTAACTATTAGCACTTTAAGCACTGTCACATAGGCAGAATTCCTAGAGTTAAATAGAGGAAAACATAATAGATGCATTCTTAATTAGTGGGCATATTTAGTTTTTGTATTTATACTAAATTACAACATGATTATATGAACAATACACACCACTAGTTGTACATATTTCCCCTTAAAGTAAAAGTTATGTATTAAATCTGATTACTTAACACATCTTCTCGTTAGTATCTACTTCAATGCTATATAAAATGCAATATTTCTAGACTTATTTTAATTCATAATTCATTCTTTTGTCATGATTATTGTGATACTTTATCACATTATGTACAGCTGAAGTGATTTACCTGTAGGCATTGTAACTGCAGCAGTTAGGCAACCTGAGCCTTCCAGAAGTTAATAAGTTTCAACTATAAGGAGAATATATCTCCTTATATATAGGTTTTTCTAAAAGAAAAAAGTAATGACCAGGTCCATCGCATTTTTAAATTAAAATAACAATAGGCAAAAGTCTGAAAATCTACTGATAGAGGTCAACATCAGAAATCAGAGTGAAAATGAATAAATAATAACCACTTGGTGAAAAATGAAAAATAGTTCAAATGTGACTGATGTTCAGATTCCCACAGCATCTCTCTCTCTCTGTCTCTTGTCTCTTTCTGTCTTTTCACACACACACACCTGCACATACATACATTATATACACATATATGTGTATAGATACATATGTTTATATACACACACACAAAAATTATACTATTCTTATATGTCCTGCCTGTCATGTTTTATTCTGTGTCTTCAGACTCATATCCTAGAAGAAGCCAATCTAAACTGTGAAAATCCTCATTTCCACTGGGAATTTTATTTTTAGGTTTTCACTCTGCATCCATCTGCCTATGAGCAATTTTCCGTGCTTCAAGCATGAGCAAGCAGTATTAATCCAATTTCTAGTTTCTGTGAAGCACATTATGTTAGATCATATGCACTTCATTGCTTCTTCTTAGAAACTTTGTGTTTACTTAACTGTTTCACTATCAAACTTTATCGACAAGAGTAGCAAAGAAAACCAACAAACTAGGTAAAAAATGTGATTAATTTTAGTTTCCATCAGTTTTCATGATATAATGATCTATTCTCTGACAGAATAAAGTTACACATCGATAGTTGAGTAAATATCAATACTACAAAAATTACTTATTTTTCTAATGCTCATATACTTCAATTTTGTTCGAGGGTATGTACGACAACAACTTCAGTATTAATAACACAACACCATTTTATATAAACTCACTATAATTTATATAAAATTATTTACCTCACTTAAATTTTTTGAGATATTAGGAAACAGTGTATATGTCTACCCTGTGCGTACAATTTGGTCTTTAATATTTGCCAAATAAGTCACAGCCCTCACAAAAAAGATTTAGTATGACTGCATGGTACAAATTTCTGAATATAAAAAACTAGACTAAATATTAGATTATATTGATGAAAAATCTGAAACGAATCAGTTTTTCATTATTCCAAAATTGCCTGGTAATTTCTGACGGTACCAAGGTTTATTATTTTACCTAAAGGAAGTACAATTTGAACATACGGTGTCAATCCATCAATATCTTTACTAGTGCGACATATAAACAGTTGGCCCTGAGAACTCCATGCTAGGAATTATAGAACATATGCTCCTCAACTTAAAACAATCTGTACAAAATTTAATTCAATTTCACACGTATTTAGATAATGACTAAATAATAGGCTCTGTAGTGTAAGCTGTGTTAAATCAAATCCTTCAAAAAAGAAATCAATGCACGGCAATGAAAGGAAATAAAATGAAAATGAGGTCTAATATAAAAGGATAAAACAAAATCATATGCTCCTTTCTTTCTAGATTGACTTAGGGATGACAAAAAATCATATACATTTAGGTATACAACTTGATATATTGATACATATATATACTGTGAAATAAATGATCATCACAATCAAGATAATTATTCATCAACTCACATAGTTACTTGTGTGGGGGTGTCTGTGTGTGTGTCTGTGGGGTGAGAGCACTTAAAGATCTACCTGCTTAATAAACACCAAGTATCCAATACAGTATTATTAGAATTCTCACTCTATACCATGCACGTGATCTCCAGGATATATCATATTAATCTTATATAACTAAACACTATACTCTCTGACCAATGTCCCCCATTCTCTCCCTCTCCAAACCCTGGTAACCACCTTTCCAGTCCGTGCTTTGATGAATCTGACTAAATTAGGTTCCACATATAAGTGAGATCATTAACAGTATTTGCCTTTCTGCATTCAGCTTATTTCCTCCAGGTTCATCTATGTTGCCACAACGGCATAATTTCCTTTTTATGTGTCTAATTTATTTTTTAATTGCAGAAAAATTATTTTACAATGCTGTGTTTGTTTCTGCCATACAACAATGCAAAATAGTCAGAACTATACATACGCCTCCCCTCTTTTAAATATTATTTACCTCACTTAAATTTTTTGAGATATTAGGAAACAGTGTATATGTCTACCCTGTGCGTACAATTTGGTCTTTAATATTTGCCAAATAAGTCACAGCCCTCACAAAAAAGATTTAGTATGACTGCATGGTACAAATTTCTGAATATAAAAAACTAGACTAAATATTAGATTATATTGATGAAAAATCTGAAACGAATCAGTTTTTCATTATTCCAAAATTGCCTGGTAATTTCTGACGGTACCAAGGTTTATTATTTTACCTAAAGGAAGTACAATTTGAACATACGGTGTCAATCCATCAATATCTTTACTAGTGCGACATATAAACAGTTGGCCCTGAGAACTCCATGCTAGGAATTATAGAACATATGCTCCTCAACTTAAAACAATCTGTACAAAATTTAATTCAATTTCACACGTATTTAGATAATGACTAAATAATAGGCTCTGTAGTGTAAGCTGTGTTAAATCAAATCCTTCAAAAAAGAAATCAATGCACGGCAATGAAAGGAAATAAAATGAAAATGAGGTCTAATATAAAAGGATAAAACAAAATCATATGCTCCTTTCTTTCTAGATTGACTTAGGGATGACAAAAAATCATATACATTTAGGTATACAACTTGATATATTGATACATATATATACTGTGAAATAAATGATCATCACAATCAAGATAATTATTCATCAACTCACATAGTTACTTGTGTGGGGTGTCTGTGTGTGTGTCTGTGGGGTGAGAGCACTTAAAGATCTACCTGCTTAATAAACACCAAGTATCCAATACAGTATTATTAGAATTCTCACTCTATACCATGCACGTGATCTCCAGGATATATCATATTAATCTTATATAACTAAACACTATACTCTCTGACCAATGTCCCCCATTCTCTCCCTCTCCAAACCCTGGTAACCACCTTTCCAGTCCGTGCTTTGATGAATCTGACTAAATTAGGTTCCACATATAAGTGAGATCATTAACAGTATTTGCCTTTCTGCATTCAGCTTATTTCCTCCAGGTTCATCTATGTTGCCACAACGGCATAATTTCCTTTTTATGTGTCTAATTTATTTTTTAATTGCAGAAAAATTATTTTACAATGCTGTGTTTGTTTCTGCCATACAACAATGCAAAATAGTCAGAACTATACATACGCCTCCCCTCTTTTAAGCCCCTCCTTTCCTCATCCCATCTATTTTATACAAAACAGCATACATATGTAGACGCTATTGGAGGAGAGTAAGACAGGGAGATCACTTCCTGCAATTACATCAAAAATAACCTGCATGTGGAACAATTCCTGCAAAACACCTTCTGAATGCTGGCAGAAGACCCCAGACTTCCAAAAAGACCAACTAAGCGAGCCCTAATAAGCTGCCACTTTCGCCCCCTAGTGCCTGGGCGGGGAACCAACACAGAAGGCGACCCATAAGCAAAGGCGAGTGGAGAACCAGGGACTACGTGAGAAAAGAGGAAGGGAATTCACTCCTGTAGCAGCTGGTGCAGTGGATTAAACGCCAGCAATTTAGCCTGAGACTGTGGACTTTGGGGGTAATTGTGGACTTTGGAAGCAAGAGTAAGCTGGAGTAAGGCCAGATCTGAGTCTGAGTTGACCACAAAGTGCCCACAGCAGGGCCAGAGACCTTCCTAGAAATACTGGAAGATATCCTGAGTAAGCAGATTGGCTGGGTACTCACCGTGCAGAGAGGAAAATGGAGGACTCGGGAGGACATTCTTCCTTCTTTCTAAAACTGAATAACATCCTATTATGTGTGTATACATTTAGAAATATATAAACATGCTTCTCTGACGGCTCAGATAGTGAAGAATCTGGCTGCAAGGCACGAGACTCGGGTTTGATCCCTGGGTCAAGAAGATTCCCTAGAGAAGGGAATGGCTACCCATTCCAGTATTCTTGCTTAGAGAATTCCACGGACAGAAGAGCCTGGTGAGCTGTAGTCTGTGGGGTCACAAAGAGTCAGACACAACTGAGCGACTAACTATACACATATATTAATATAGTACATAATAATATATATTATTATATTTTATCATATATACCATATATGATAAAACAATAAGCAATGGTAAGAATGTAAAGAAACATGTAAAGATTTTATCTAGAAGTGTATTTCCATCAGCAATCATTGAAGGTGTTTCTACACCTTGGCTACTCTGAATAATACTGCAAGGAACAGGTATCTTAAGCACTGATTTCATTTCCTTTGGATGAATATAACAAGTGGGATTACCTGATCATATGGTATTTCTAATTTAATAGAAGGATCTGTAGTACTGTTTTCCGTAACAGCGATTTACATTCCCATCAACACCGTACAAGGGTTCCCTGTTCTCCACATCCTCACAACACTTATCACTTTTGATAACAACCATCTTTAGAGGTGTGAGATGATAGTGCATTATTGTTTTGATTTGCACTTCCCTGATGATTAACAGTGTTGAGCACCTTTTTAAACACCTGCTGTTCATTTGTAGGTCTTCATTTTCAAACAGTCTATTCAGATCTTCTGCCAATTTTTAATTAAATTATTCCTTTTCTGCTATTTAGTTGTGAGCGTTCCTTACATATTTTCAATACTAAGCACTTATCAGATGTATGGTTTGCAAATATTTCAAGCCATACATATCACTTAAAAGAATATCATGGGGGATCCCCTGGTGGTCTAGTGGGTAAAGAGTCTGCCTTCCAGTGCAAGGGGCACTGGGTTGATCCCCGGCCTGAGAAGACCCCACGTGCCACAGAGCAGCTGAACCAGTGTGTCCAATTACCAGCCAGCACCCAGAACTGGTGCTCTGCAAGGAGAGAGGCCACTGCAATGGGAAGCCCACACAGGCCAAAGAATAAAGATGGATGAAAATAAATAAATTAATTAATTTAAACAAATGATTAAAAAGGCCAAAATATAAAAACAAGAAGAAGAATATCAGTTAAGAGAAAGTTTAGGGATTTATTCCTGGGCTCTCTGTTCAGTTCCGTTGGTCTGTATGTCTTTTCTTTTCCTATGTTTTTATTACTTAGTTTTGTAATATATATTGAAATCAGGAAGTGTGACACTTCCAGCCAAGTTTTTTCTTGCTCAAGATTGCTATGGCTATTTGAGTCACTTGCAATTTCACATGAACGTTAGCGTTATTTTTCCTATTTTTGGTAAATAATATCAGTGTTTGAGACTTTCATAAGGACTGTATTGAATCGGAGATAGTTGTAGGCAGCTAAAGACATTTAAATAATATTAATTATTCCAATCCATAAACATGAAATATATTTCCATCTTCCTGTGTCTTCTTTAATTTCATTCATCAATGCTTACAACTCTGTCACAAGTCTTTCACCTCTTTCGTTAAGTCTATTCCTAGGCATTGTATTCCTTTTGTTGTTACATGAGAATGGGGTCATTTTCTCATTTGTCTTTTCTGTTCATACACAGAAACACCAAGCTTTTGTATGTTGATATTGTATACTGCAACTTTATGGAATGTATTTATTAGTTCTAAAAATTCTTTTGCTGACTCCACAGAACTTCAAACAGAGGTATTTTAGTGGGCAGAAATGTTTGCTTTTCCCTCACAGCCTCCTTATTCAATGTATTATCCATTCACAGAATACTTTGAATTAAGGGGATCAATCATTTTTGATATCTTAGATAAACAAGTGTTAATCCTTAAGGTAAAGGTTTAGGCATTTGTTGTTGTTGTTCAGTCACAAACTCATGTCTGACTCTTTTATGGACTGCAGCCTGCCAGGTTCCCCTATCCTCACTGGCTCCTGGTCAGTTCAGTTCACTCACTCAGTCATGTTCAACTCTGTGACCCCATGGACTGCAGCACACCAGGCTTCCCTGTCCTTTACCATCTCCTGGAGTTTGCTCAAACTTCTGTCCATTGAGTTTGCCATCCAACCATCTCGTCCTGTCATTCCCTTCTGCTTCTGCCTTCTATTTTTCTAAACATCAGGGTCTTATCCAATGAATCATCTCTTCTCATCAGGTGGCCAAAGTATTGTAGTTTCAACTTCAGCATCAGTTCTTCCTGTGCATACTCAGGGTTGATTTCCTTTAGGATTGACTGGTTTGATCTCCAGGTCATCCAAGGGACTCCCAAGAGACTTCTCCAGCACCACAGTTAGAAAGCATCAATTCTTCAGTGCTCAGACTTCTTTATGGTCCTACTTGCACATCCATATATGACTACTGGAAAACCGTAACTTTGACTATGCAAAACTTTGTCTGTACAGTGATGTCTCTGTACTGTCCAGGTTTTAGGTTACAGTTTTTTGTTTCAAACAAAGACATTTAAATAATATTAATTATTCCAATCCATAAACATGAAATATATTTCCATCTTCCTGTGTCTTCTTTAATTTCATTCATCAATGCTTACAACTCTGTCACAAGTCTTTCACCTCTTTCGTTAAGTCTATTCCTAGGCATTGTATTCCTTTTGTTGTTACATGAGAATGGGGTCATTTTCTCATTTGTCTTTTCTGTTCATACACAGAAACACCAAGCTTTTGTATGTTGATATTGTATACTGCAACTTTATGGAATGTATTTATTAGTTCTAAAAATTCTTTTGCTGACTCCACAGAACTTCAAACAGAGGTATTTTAGTGGGCAGAAATGTTTGCTTTTCCCTCACAGCCTCCTTATTCAATGTATTATCCATTCACAGAATACTTTGAATTAAGGGGATCAATCATTTTTGATATCTTAGATAAACAAGTGTTAATCCTTAAGGTAAAGGTTTAGGCATTTGTTGTTGTTGTTCAGTCACAAACTCATGTCTGACTCTTTTATGGACTGCAGCCTGCCAGGTTCCCCTATCCTCACTGGCTCCTGGTCAGTTCAGTTCACTCACTCAGTCATGTTCAACTCTGTGACCCCATGGACTGCAGCACACCAGGCTTCCCTGTCCTTTACCATCTCCTGGAGTTTGCTCAAACTTCTGTCCATTGAGTTTGCCATCCAACCATCTCGTCCTGTCATTCCCTTCTGCTTCTGCCTTCTATTTTTCTAAACATCAGGGTCTTATCCAATGAATCATCTCTTCTCATCAGGTGGCCAAAGTATTGTAGTTTCAACTTCAGCATCAGTTCTTCCTGTGCATACTCAGGGTTGATTTCCTTTAGGATTGACTGGTTTGATCTCCAGGTCATCCAAGGGACTCCCAAGAGACTTCTCCAGCACCACAGTTAGAAAGCATCAATTCTTCAGTGCTCAGACTTCTTTATGGTCCTACTTGCACATCCATATATGACTACTGGAAAAACCGTAACTTTGACTATGCAAAACTTTGTCTGTACAGTGATGTCTCTGTACTGTCCAGGTTTTTCATAGCTTTTCTTGCAAGGAGCAAGTGTCTTAATTTTATGACTGTAGTCACTGTCTGCACTGATTTGGAGCCCATGAAAATAAACTGTCACTGTTCCCACTTTTCCTGTTCCATTTGCCATGAAGTGATTGGACTGGATAATGCAATATCATTTTTTTTCTTTTAAGGTTGACTTTTAAACCAGCGTTTTCACTCTCCTCTTTCACCTTCACCAACTGGCTCTTTAATTCCTTTTCACTTTCTGCCATTAGGCTGGTTCATTTGTCTATCTGAGGTTATTGATATTTCTCCCAAAAATCTTGATTCCAGCTTGTGATTCATCCAGCATGGCATCTCACATGAAGTACTCTGCAAAAGTTTTAAATAAGCAGGGTGAAATATAATGTCTTGTCACATTCCTTTCCCAATCTGTAACCAGTCAGCCATTTCATGTCTGGTTCTAACGGTTGCTTTTTGAACCGCACAGAGGTTTCTCAGGATATCCCTTTCACTTGAAGATTTTTCCACAGTTTTTTGTGATCCACATAGTCAATGAAGCAGATGTTTTTTCTGGAATTCCCTTGCTTTCTCTATGATCTAATGAATGTTGGCAATTTGATCTCTGGTCCTCTGCCTTTTCTAAACCCAGCTTATTGATCTGGAATATCTCAGATCATATACTGCTGAAGCCTAGCTGGAAGGAATTTGCGCATAACCTCACTGGCATGTGAAATGAGTGCAACTAGAAGGCAGCTGGAACATTCTTTGGCATTGTTTTTCTTCGGGCTTGAAATGAATACTGATCTTTTCCATTCCTGTGGCCACTTCTGAGTTTCCCAAATTTGCTGATATATTGAGTGAAGCTGATATATTGAGTGAATATATTCCATTATATAATGGAATATTTTTTTTAGGATTTTAAATAACTCAACTAGAATCCCATATCCTCCACTAGCTTTGTTGGTAGTAATGCTTCCTACAGTCCACTTGCCTTCATACTCCAGGATGTCTGGTTCTAGGTGAGTGACCACACCATATTGTTTTCTTAGCCATTAAGATCTTTCTTGTACAGTTCTTCTGTGTATTCTTGCCACCTCTTCTTAGTCTCTTCTGCTTATATTAGGTCCTTACCATTTCTGTCCTTTATCATGCTCATCTTTATATGAAGCTTCCCCTTGACATTTCCAATTTTCTTGAAGAGACCTCTAGTCCTTCCCATTCTCTTCTGTTCCTCCATTTCTTTGCATTGCTCACTTAAGAAGGCTTTCTAATCTCTCCTTGTTATTCTCTGGATCTCTGTATTCAGTTAGATATACCCTTCTCTTTATCTCTTGTCTTTCACTTCTCTTCATTCTTCAGCCTTTTGTAAAGCCTCCTCAGACACTTTGCCTTCTTTCATTTCTTTTTCTTGGGATGGTTTTGGTCACCACCTTCTGTACAATGCTATGAACTTTCATTCATAGTTCTTCTGTCTACCAGATCTAATTCCTTCAATCTGTTTGTCGCCGCTACTATATAATCAGAAGGGATTTAACTGAGGTCATGCTTGAATTGATCTCTCCCTTTTCTTCATTTTAAGGCTGAATTGTGCAATAAGGAGCTGATGATTTGGTCCACAGTCAGCTCCAGACTGACTCTACAGAGGTTCTCCATCTTTGGCTGCAAAGAACATAATCAATCTGATTTCAGTATTAACAAGTTGGTAATGTTCATGTGGATCGTGCTCTTTTTGATTTCTTGAAAAAGGATGTTTGCTATGACCAGCATGTTCCCTTGACAAAATTCTGCTACACCCTGCCCTACTTCATTTTGTACTTCAAGGCCAAAAAGTGAAAGTGTTAGCCACTCAGCTGTGTCTGACTCCAAGCCCAATCTTGCCTGCTATTTCGGGTAGCCCTTGACATCCTATTTTTGCATAGGTCTGTGCAGCATGAAATTGTCAAAACCATAACTCAAATTTGGTGCCAATCTTCTTTCTTAAACTGCAGGGCTCTTTCCACCACCTTACCACTTGCTCAGTAGAAGTACTAGCATACTGTGTGGGAGGGAGTACTTCAATCTATTATAAGTTACTATCACTCATTTGAACCCTGTGAGGGATTCATGTAATAGACAGAATTAAAATCACTTCTAGTCAAAACCACTTTAAAAGTGAAGGAAGGAGAATGAAAGGGATGAGAAGGACAAAAAACTGAACACAAAATCCTTGACAATCAAGGACAGAGACTGGACTAGAGATACTAAACCAAGGGCATAAAAATGAAACTAAATCATAATAATTAAAAAAATAAAAACTCACATCATCCAAAAATAAGAACAGGATGCTGACTTGTGAAAGCCCAAGAAGGAAATACAAATGGCTTCATATGATTACTATAAGGAAACCTATAAAGAGGTATTCCCAGGGTCAAAAGAGCGAATAAGGTGTAGTGAGGCATCCAAAAACCAACAATGTTAGGGAGCCATTACTATCTGTGCACGTGAAGGGAAGAGGACAGAAAATATTTTAAAACTTCTCAGTAAGAATTTGAACAGGAAGGTTTACCCAGCTGCAGCTATGGAGAGAAAGAGATGCAGAGAGAAATATATACAGACAAAGCAATGAAGAATAAAGAATCTCTCCTTACTCTCACCTTCCGTTAGTGCTCATCTTTTTGTTAAAAAAATCAGAATCCAATAAAGAAGGAGCCTGTCACACTTCATGCCCAACAATGTCCAGGCTTTGAAAGACAGAATCACAGTTCCAATGGCAATCTTGATTTAAAACAAAAGACACTGTAATCTGAGGAAATGATACTGCTTCATATTCTTCACCTTCATTGGTACTGAACAGCATCTCTGAGTTGGTATTTCATTTAATATGTTCATTTTTATGTCTGACTTAATGCAGTAGTGAACATATTTTATTTTGTAAATTCTTTGCTTATTGATGGGAAATGTGAAGGAACTAAATATTTTTTTCCCTTTTGGGGCAATTTAAATATAACCTGAATTTTGATAAGTATGACCCAGTTCTTTTTTTTTTTTTTTGACATTTTATTTATTTATTTATGTATTTATCTTCTTGTGGGGGGGGTTGGCATGGGGAGGAAGGGGGATGGGCGGGCCACTTCTATTGGTCTTTCATTTCTCTATTTTCATCCGTCTTTGTTCTTCAGCTCCTGTGGGCCTCCCATTGCAGTGGCCTCTGTTGTCGCAGAGCACCAGCTCTGGGAGCGCCAGCTCTGGGTGCATGCGCACCAGAGCACCAGCTCGGTAATTGGACACATCAGTCCAGCTGCTCCACAGCACGTGGGATCTTCCCAGGCCAGGGATCAAACTGGTACCCTTGCACTGCAAGGTGGTGTCCTTACCTACTGGACCACCAGGGAAGCCCCAGCCCCTGACCCAGTTCTTGAAAGGAAAGGACTGTATGAACTCTGGAAAAGATATGTTTATTTTCTTAACTATGTAGTGGTATGGCATCAAAACGTTTATATATTTTTTTTATCTTCAGGATCACAAAGACAACTAGGTATAGAAATGATGAAATCTGTCTTGATAAGGCAGAAATGAAGTAAGCAAAGGGCTGTCTAGTTTCCAGCTTCTGCACTATTGCTAATACATTTTCATATGATATTACTATGAGATTTCTAAGTTTAATTGTTTAATGAGTTCCCTTTTTCAGTGATCTCTGGTATTAATACTACAGTCACAAAAAACTTACGCTTCAGATTCTAAACTTAAATTAAAACTATAGTGGAAACAGAATTATATATGAGAGGAGGATATATCTGAGCTAAAATCTTGACCAGTCCTCTTTTTCAACCCTCCCCCGATACCCACAAATAAACTTTTCAACCAACTCATATTCTTTCTTCCTAGCTCTAAGTTTGTGCAGTGATAGCAATATCCAGTAGTGGATATCCTCTTCTCCCCTCTGAGATTAAAGCAGATATTGCTGATTCATGAGGAGTCATTCTTATTGAACAAGGATGCAGCCAAAGGTTTCTTCTCATCATTTTCTGCAGCCAGAATGAATTCATAGGTAGTTGCAAAAAAGTTGAAACCTACTTTTCTTCCTTGAGCTAGTAACTCAGCCTTATCAAAATTTGGACTCTTTGGTGATGAGCTGAAATTAGAATACCTGTATTAAGAGTATTTATTTATATTTCATAAAATGAAGTATGTACAGTGTCTGACATTTTTCAGGCACCTAATATGTGTCAACTGCTTTCTCCTTCTACCATCAAGAACATCAAAAATAACTACTTATACCAGTTCATTTGTTTCTATACCATATCACTACACAATTGTGTTTGTATGATTAATGTTTACATTTTTTTTTCATTTTAGATAATTTGTCAAAGCTAACATAAAATTTAGTGAATCACTAACCATATGTACAGTAGATATATATGCACATATATGCATATATAATGGATGTATATATGTATATATATGCATATATATGTATATATATGCATATATATGTATATACACATACACATACACACACATGAGTTTGAGCAAGCTCCAGGCGATGATGAAGGGAAGTCTGGCAGTCCATGCCAAGGGTAGCAAAAAGCTGGACACAACTGAGTGACTGAACTGAAGTGAACTGAACTATGTGCATGTTTAGTAAGTTCAACTATTCCAGTTTAAAATTTTTCTGGAGCATTTAGCATTTATACAATATCAGAGTTCCCTAGAAGAGATTCATGCTAAAAAAGTACTAAGGCAACACACTAGAGTTCCAAGAGTTCAAATATTGAGAGAGGAAAGACAGATACATAAATCATATACATTTGGCACTTCTGTTGATGTTTTCCATTGCTTTTTACATTAGGTTTAGTAACAGTTTCTTCTTCCTCAGTCAATCAAACATTGCTACTGTGGTCATAGGCACATTAGACTAATATGTTGGTCTCAATGGAACATCCAGGTATTACCTGTTTTTCACAGAATTGCATCATGCAACCCTAGGGACTTTAACTTTGTACCTTTAAGTTGTTTTCCAAAGTTAAGATGGCATTACAAATATTCTGTTCTTCCAGTTTTCCAACTGTTACATGCTGAAAATTTCTCCTATGTACCTATACACATACATACTTATCTAGAATAATGCCAGCTCTATAAAGGGAAAATAAATATTTGCCCAAATTCCTCATAACTCACAAGTTCACATAACTAATAAAGTCAGCATGGCCTCATTATTATGCACTGCCATATGCTTCCTCTTCATCTTTCCAACCCACCCCCCATCTTTTCAAATGTGCCATTTCAAATCTATCTGGAATAATAAATTGGCTAATACTGGCCCCTAAATCTCTACAGCACGGCTACCCTTTAAATGGTACAGTGTCTGACATTTTCAGGCACCTAATATGTGTCAACTGCTTTCTCCTTCTACCATCAAGAACATCAAAAATAACTACTTATACCAGTTCATTTGTTTCTATACCATATCACTACACAATTGTGTTTGTATGATTAATGTTTACATTTTTTTTTCATTTTAGATAATTTGTCAAAGCTAACATAAAATTTAGTGAATCACTAACCATATGTACAGTAGATATATATGCACATATATGCATATATAATGGATGTATATATGTATATATATGCATATATATGTATATATATGCATATATATGTATATACACATACACATACACACACATGAGTTTGAGCAAGCTCCAGGCGATGATGAAGGGAAGTCTGGCAGTCCATGCCAAGGGTAGCAAAAAGCTGGACACAACTGAGTGACTGAACTGAAGTGAACTGAACTATGTGCATGTTTAGTAAGTTCAACTATTCCAGTTTAAAATTTTTCTGGAGCATTTAGCATTTATACAATATCAGAGTTCCCTAGAAGAGATTCATGCTAAAAAAGTACTAAGGCAACACACTAGAGTTCCAAGAGTTCAAATATTGAGAGAGGAAAGACAGATACATAAATCATATACATTTGGCACTTCTGTTGATGTTTTCCATTGCTTTTTACATTAGGTTTAGTAACAGTTTCTTCTTCCTCAGTCAATCAAACATTGCTACTGTGGTCATAGGCACATTAGACTAATATGTTGGTCTCAATGGAACATCCAGGTATTACCTGTTTTTCACAGAATTGCATCATGCAACCCTAGGGACTTTAACTTTGTACCTTTAAGTTGTTTTCCAAAGTTAAGATGGCATTACAAATATTCTGTTCTTCCAGTTTTCCAACTGTTACATGCTGAAAATTTCTCCTATGTACCTATACACATACATACTTATCTAGAATAATGCCAGCTCTATAAAGGGAAAATAAATATTTGCCCAAATTCCTCATAACTCACAAGTTCACATAACTAATAAAGTCAGCATGGCCTCATTATTATGCACTGCCATATGCTTCCTCTTCATCTTTCCAACCCACCCCCCATCTTTTCAAATGTGCCATTTCAAATCTATCTGGAATAATAAATTGGCTAATACTGGCCCCTAAATCTCTACAGCACGGTACCCTAGCTACACTAAGATCAGGTGGAGGTTTTAAAATTATTTCTCTATGTAGTTGATTAGATTCTTAGCCAGGGGCCATTCTTCCCCCCCTGCCTCTCTATGGGGAAGAGACAGCCAATTTCTTCTTCCAGTTATAAGAGCTTTTCAAAAAGGAACAAGTGGTCTATGATTTTGATTGCTATGGAGAGGTCTAGTCAAGTAAGGAGTTAGAAGAGATCGTTGAATTTGTTAATTAGTAGGTCACTGGTGAATTAAGCTCTCAAAAACTATAGTTTCAGTAAATTGGTAGGAGGAAAAAAATAACAGAGAGTAAGCTGAGACTGGAAGAAAAATCAGTGGAGGCAATTGTACTATTTTGAGAATTTTTCCAGTGAACAAACTGAAAAAGAATTGAGGTTACGTAAATACTGGTTTAAAAAGTTGACATTTTAAGATATCAAATTTGAGAATGTTCAGTATTCATGACTAATGAGCCATTATAGGTCTTTCTTTTTTCTATAAAGAGCCTGAACTTTAAAAAATGTTATAAATAGAGGCAATTTGTATAGGAACCAACTTTTTATTTTGGAACAGTTAGATAATTGGTATATCTTTGTTGGAGAGTGTGTACAAAGTATTTTGAATGTTGGCTCAGTTTTCTCTTGAGACTTGCTGTATGTCAAAACCATTACCAAAAACCTAGGACGAGATGGGATTTCTGCCACACCAGTATCCCTTCACTGTTAAGGGTGGAGGAAGTCCTCCTCAGATCTCTCTGAGCATACTGGGGCAGCTCTATAGAAAGGGTGAAAAAGAAAATGAAAGCTTTCACAGGTTTGGCAATGTCCCAATGGCCTGAGAGATGAGGTTATTCACAGGAAAACCCAACTCTCACAGAACTGGGACTCTATATTAATTTCATCTCCACTCTATCTACTGTCCATGTATCAAGGATTCCTCACTGGCAGGCATGGAAACAAACTGGCGGCTCAGGACAGCTGCCTTTCCTCATAACTAATAAAGTCAGCATGGCCTCATTATTATGCACTGCCATATGCTTCCTCTTCATCTTTCCAACCCACCCCCCATCTTTTCAAATGTGCCATTTCAAATCTATCTGGAATAATAAATTGGCTAATACTGGCCCCTAAATCTCTACAGCACGGTACCCTAGCTACACTAAGATCAGGTGGAGGTTTTAAAATTATTTCTCTATGTAGTTGATTAGATTCTTAGCCAGGGGCCATTCTTCCCCCCCTGCCTCTCTATGGGGAAGAGACAGCCAATTTCTTCTTCCAGTTATAAGAGCTTTTCAAAAAGGAACAAGTGGTCTATGATTTTGATTGCTATGGAGAGGTCTAGTCAAGTAAGGAGTTAGAAGAGATCGTTGAATTTGTTAATTAGTAGGTCACTGGTGAATTAAGCTCTCAAAAACTATAGTTTCAGTAAATTGGTAGGAGGAAAAAAATAACAGAGAGTAAGCTGAGACTGGAAGAAAAATCAGTGGAGGCAATTGTACTATTTTGAGAATTTTTCCAGTGAACAAACTAAAAAAAAATTGAGGTTACGTAAATACTGGTTTAAAAAGTTGACATTTTAAGATATCAAATTTGAGAATGTTCAGTATTCATGACTAATGAGCCATTATAGGTCTTTCTTTTTTCTATAAAGAGCCTGAACTTTAAAAAATGTTATAAATAGAGGCAATTTGTATAGGAACCAACTTTTTATTTTGGAACAGTTAGATAATTGGTATATCTTTGTTGGAGAGTGTGTACAAAGTATTTTGAATGTTGGCTCAGTTTTCTCTTGAGACTTGCTGTATGTCAAAACCATTACCAAAAACCTAGGACGAGATGGGATTTCTGCCACACCAGTATCCCTTCACTGTTAAGGGTGGAGGAAGTCCTCCTCAGATCTCTCTGAGCATACTGGGGCAGCTCTATAGAAAGGGTGAAAAAGAAAATGAAAGCTTTCACAGGTTTGGCAATGTCCCAATGGCCTGAGAGATGAGGTTATTCACAGGAAAACCCAACTCTCACAGAACTGGGACTCTATATTAATTTCATCTCCACTCTATCTACTGTCCATGTATCAAGGATTCCTCACTGGCAGGCATGGAAACAAACTGGCGGCTCAGGACAGCTGCCTTTCCTCATATCAAGGGTAGTGGCCAGGAATTGACAGTGGGCAACCTCTCTCATCTCTTTGGTGGTTTTCCATGACTAGGACCTCTACAAAACCTCACTCACTGCTGAAGTCCTAAAGGAATCATTCCTGCCTATAATACTTCCCAAGAAGGCAAATGCGAGGCAACCCAGCCACTGATCACCAGAGAATGTGGCCTGCAGGGTCAGTTCTCCTCCGTCATGTTCTGCTCTGCTGCTGGCTGGGAAAACACAGTCAAATCACCTAACCACAGGATTTTAAGTCTCATCTATGACATACAGGTGATGGTGATACCTTTGTCCTAGATTTCTTGTGGAAAATACATGATCTCTGGTAGAGATACCCCTGGCCTAGCCAGCAGCATAAAGCAAACAGCAAATTAGAAGCTATCAAAATTGTCCACTCTCTTATTTCTTCTATCTTCTATCTATATAAAATTAAAGTATACACATTTTTTTCTAATGTTCAACAAAGCGTACTTAATATTTGATCCCTGAACCACTGTGCATTCATTGCTCAGAACACATGAAAAGCAAGTTCAAAAGTATTTGGGGAAATCTACAGAAAAACAAGCCTGGTCAAGATTACGAATAACCACGGACAACAGAAAAGCATTTCTGTGTGTGTCTATGTCTATAGAAGGCTGCATATCATATGTATCCTTTTGTTAGACACATTTCTAAAAATAAAAATTATAGAAAGTGAAAAATGAGAAGAAATCAGCATCATTAGATATTAAAAGATGAGATGGTTTTCAACCATATTTGTTTTCAAAACAAGTTTTTATGCATAGAGTATCATTTCCTATTATATTCAATAAAATATGTCTGTCTGGAATTGCTTCTTCAGGAAAAGGGCTGCATCACCAAATGTAACTGGAAAGAGAACTGTGCTCTTTTCTCACAGGAACCATGGAAATGAGGTTATTCACAGGAAAACCCAACTCTAATATTAATTTCATCTCCACTCTATCTACTGTCCATGTATCAAGGATTCCTCACTGGCAGGCATGGAAACAAACTGGCGGCTCAGGACAGCTGCCTTTCCTCATATCAAGGGTAGTGGCCAGGAATTGACAGTGGGCAACCTCTCTCATCTCTTTGGTGGTTTTCCATGACTAGGACCTCTACAAAACCTCACTCACTGCTGAAGTCCTAAAGGAATCATTCCTGCCTATAATACTTCCCAAGAAGGCAAATGCGAGGCAACCCAGCCACTGATCACCAGAGAATGTGGCCTGCAGGGTCAGTTCTCCTCCGTCATGTTCTGCTCTGCTGCTGGCTGGGAAAACACAGTCAAATCACCTAACCACAGGATTTTAAGTCTCATCTATGACATACAGGTGATGGTGATACCTTTGTCCTAGATTTCTTGTGGAAAATACATGATCTCTGGTAGAGATACCCCTGGCCTAGCCAGCAGCATAAAGCAAACAGCAAATTAGAAGCTATCAAAATTGTCCACTCTCTTATTTCTTCTATCTTCTATCTATATAAAATTAAAGTATACACATTTTTTTCTAATGTTCAACAAAGCGTACTTAATATTTGATCCCTGAACCACTGTGCATTCATTGCTCAGAACACATGAAAAGCAAGTTCAAAAGTATTTGGGGAAATCTACAGAAAAACAAGCCTGGTCAAGATTACGAATAACCACGGACAACAGAAAAGCATTTCTGTGTGTGTCTATGTCTATAGAAGGCTGCATATCATATGTATCCTTTTGTTAGACACATTTCTAAAAATAAAAATTATAGAAAGTGAAAAATGAGAAGAAATCAGCATCATTAGATATTAAAAGATGAGATGGTTTTCAACCATATTTGTTTTCAAAACAAGTTTTTATGCATAGAGTATCATTTCCTATTATATTCAATAAAATATGTCTGTCTGGAATTGCTTCTTCAGGAAAAGGGCTGCATCACCAAATGTAACTGGAAAGAGAACTGTGCTCTTTTCTCCCAAGGAGATTTGGAAAGCACATTATATTAAAAAACCTGAAAAAAAAAAAAAAAACCTGGAGCAAAGTAACAGGAGTAACTTTATCAAAAATTTACCCCCAAATATTGAAATCTCACAATAAAAGTGCTTTGTACAAAGCACTCCATAAAATGTTGAACTAGTCAGAAATAGGTTTTCTTATTCCATCTCTGACAGGACTCTCTAAAACATTTCTGAATGTATGAAACCTCTGCTCCTACTAAAAGCTCACATGGATGAAGTAGGTACTTGACTGTAATAGTAAAGATAATGGAGAAAAAGATACAAAGAACAAGATCAAACTGTGCTTTGTACAGGTCAGTGGTCAGGGCTATGAAGAAAAGCCAACTTGTTAAAACGGTCTAGTTTCTTTTTTTATAGTATTCAGATACACTCTGTCATCCTGCCTCAGAGAGTGTTTCATTTCCGGTAAAAATTTGTTTATACTTTGCACTCTTTGTACAGTTTCTAAGATAAGTAAGTAAGGAGGCACCAAAGCCATCTTGCTAGTTCTTATAGCTCTGACTCCATAACCCTTCGTGAAATTCACCATTGAAGATGTCTCCATGCTGAGCTATTACACTGCAATTTGACACTTTGTTGAAAAAGAAAAACAAATTACATGACTGTGCTGTTTAGAAAGCAGCACTTCCAGATAAAATCTTCTTTGATGTCTTCTATTCCATAGTGATTGAAACGTTTACAATATCCATTTTAAGCAAAAAGCTGTTGGCCATGGTTTGGCACCAATTACAATCTTGAACCCCGTATGTGTATTTCTTTCATCACTATGGTTTTTGAGAGTAAAAATGCTTTTGAAACCTTAAGAAATTTAGTTGAACTTTTATCTTCCCCCACTATATCATCCCAAAGGAGATTGTTTCATTCTCCAACAGAAGGCAAATCTAGATAGTTCCCTGTTTTAAAATGAAAGGAATTGGTTTATTTGGACATTATTCATTATTTTATTGATTTATTTAGTGCTAGAAAATGGAGTTTCAAAGATAACAGGTGTAATGTTTTCTACCTCCTCAAATATTACAGATTAATATGACAGATTTCTATGAAAATAACCCCAGCGAAGCATATGGAGTATCATAATTGAGGAATGTACCAAGTGCCAAATATCGAGATAGCACAAAGGCAAAAATAAGCAGTTCTCTTTGGTGTGGAAGGGGCTGAAGAGTGAATTTTAACTGGTGCTTACTGAAGACTTGGTTCATTGAGGAGATCATAGAGGTAGAGCTCAGCAGGTAAATAGGCTTTTTGATGTCATAAGATGCAAAGGGCAGAAAAAATATCACAGAATCATGTGCAAGACCTGGACAGAGGAGTTTCACAGTCATTAAAATATACAAGCTAGGTGATATGATACAAAAGTATTAAATCTATAACTTGAAAATAACTTATAAATTAAATAACCTGTATGAGTGAAATGCCAGGTATACCATTCCAAAATGACATATACATTTAAATCTCGGGGATCTAGATATTTTCTTGAATTATTAACTCAATCCAGTAGACAGAATCATTAACTGATCTGGAATACTGTCGAAAAACTGAGCTTGAAAAACCACAAGTTTTGATATAGCCATACTTGAGGTGCCTGTGTATATGCAGATGGACTCTCTACTGGAGGAGTTAGATATTTTGGTTAAACTCTCAAAAGGAAGCATTGTCTACAGCCAGTGGAAATTTGCTGTATGATTCAGAGAGCTCAAATCTAGTGCTCTGTGACAACCTAGAAGGGTGGGATGGGGTAGGAGGTGGAAAGGAGGTTCAAGAGGAAGAGGGCATACTTATACCTATAGCTGATTCATGTTTCCATATATGGCAGAAACAAATATAATATTTTAAAGCAATTATCCTGTTAAAATAAATAAATCTTAAACATTAAGAGCAGATAATCAAAATTTTAATGAACAATTTTATATCTTTTTTAGGTAGGAACTTCAATAGATTCTAGGAAAATATTTTATGAACAACGGAGACATGTTCTAAGAGGCAAAAATAATCAAAATTATAACATTTTATATAGAAGGCAAATCTAGATAGTTCCCTGTTTTAAAATGAAAGGAATTGGTTTATTTGGACATTATTCATTATTTTATTGATTTATTTAGTGCTAGAAAATGGAGTTTCAAAGATAACAGGTGTAATGTTTTCTACCTCCTCAAATATTACAGATTAATATGACAGATTTCTATGAAAATAACCCCAGCGAAGCATATGGAGTATCATAATTGAGGAATGTACCAAGTGCCAAATATCGAGATAGCACAAAGGCAAAAATAAGCAGTTCTCTTTGGTGTGGAAGGGGCTGAAGAGTGAATTTTAACTGGTGCTTACTGAAGACTTGGTTCATTGAGGAGATCATAGAGGTAGAGCTCAGCAGGTAAATAGGCTTTTTGATGTCATAAGATGCAAAGGGCAGAAAAAATATCACAGAATCATGTGCAAGACCTGGACAGAGGAGTTTCACAGTCATTAAAATATACAAGCTAGGTGATATGATACAAAAGTATTAAATCTATAACTTGAAAATAACTTATAAATTAAATAACCTGTATGAGTGAAATGCCAGGTATACCATTCCAAAATGACATATACATTTAAATCTCGGGGATCTAGATATTTTCTTGAATTATTAACTCAATCCAGTAGACAGAATCATTAACTGATCTGGAATACTGTAGAAATACTTAGCTTGAAAAAAAACCACAAGTTTTGATATAGCCATACTTGAGGTGCCTGTGTATATGCAGATGGACTCTCTACTGGAGGAGTTAGATATTTTGGTTAAACTCTCAAAAGGAAGCATTGTCTACAGCCAGTGGAAATTTGCTGTATGATTCAGAGAGCTCAAATCTAGTGCTCTGTGACAACCTAGAAGGGTGGGATGGGGTAGGAGGTGGAAAGGAGGTTCAAGAGGAAGAGGGCATACTTATACCTATAGCTGATTCATGTTTCCATATATGGCAGAAACAAATATAATATTTTAAAGCAATTATCCTGTTAAAAATAAATAAATCTTAAACATTAAGAGCAGATAATCAAAATTTTAATGAACAATTTTATATCTTTTTTTAGGTAGGAACTTCAATAGATTCTAGGAAAATATTTTATGAACAACGGAGACATGTTCTCTATCTCTTTAGAGTTGGCAATCTACTAAGTGAAGAGAAAAATTTTTGCTTCCAGGTGGATTCCATAATATAATCTTCAATGCTATTGAATTCTAATCTTTCCTTTCTTTGGAGCTATTATACAAAAACCCAGAAGGTTGTAGGTATCTGATAGCAGTGAAAAATAATTACTGCCAATAGGTATGCAAAATTCTTTCCAATTCATTCTGTTTATTTGATTTCCATCCAGCACCATATAAACACCCTTCATTGTTTTACATATGCATATTCATTCTGAAATTTCTGAACAATAAATGTGTCTGTTCTTTGGAGTCTCCACTATCCTGGTTAAAATATCACTTTAACAATTCATTACATAAAATCCTAAACAAATTTGATTTTATATTCATATGAAACTTACCCTTGAAAATTATCTTTTAATACATAGACTATACATACATTGAATATACACTGACATATGATGCACTTTTTGAAATGAACCCCAACTCTAATTGGGTAGTATACCACAAGGCACAAATTGTTGTCCTCCTCAGGAAATGGAGCAAAGATGACAATGAGAAAGTTTGGTGGCAACTAGCCAGATGAATTATGAGAGGGGTCAAATAGAAGGAACAGAAAGTTTAAGGACCCAAGTGCAAATAAAGAAGGTGCTGACTTACAGGAATGGTCTCTCAATTGCATCAAAAAAGAAAAGGGAAGAGTTTCAAACATAAAAAGGTAGTCAAAACCTGACACTCTTCCAAGGATCTTCCTGAGATCTTCCAAGGATATATATTTGATCTCAAGGGAAATAAAATGACATTCAAACTGGAGTGGAATGATGAATTTTATCTTTTATCCCACTCTAGATGCTGACAAGGAAAAAAAAATTAATGGTGGCAGAGTGGATACACAGAAACTGACTAGGAGTAGCAGAAATGGAATGGACTTCTCTGGTGGCCTAGGGAATCCACCTGTAATGAAGATGATGCAAAAGATGTAGCCTCAATCCCTGGAAATGGAGCATGTTCTCTGGTGGCCTGGGAATCCATGGAAAAAGAGATGACAATTTTATATCTTTTTTAGGTAGGAACTTCAATAGATTCTAGGAAAATATTTTATGAACAACGGAGACATGTTCTCTATCTCTTTAGAGTTGGCAATCTACTAAGTGAAGAAAAATTTTTGCTTCCAGGTGGATTCCATAATATAATCTTCAATGCTATTGAATTCTAATCTTTCCTTTCTTTGGAGCTATTATACAAAAACCCAGAAGGTTGTAGGTATCTGATAGCAGTGAAAAATAATTACTGCCAATAGGTATGCAAAATTCTTTCCAATTCATTCTGTTTATTTGATTTCCATCCAGCACCATATAAACACCCTTCATTGTTTTACATATGCATATTCATTCTGAAATTTCTGAACAATAAATGTGTCTGTTCTTTGGAGTCTCCACTATCCTGGTTAAAATATCACTTTAACAATTCATTACATAAAATCCTAAACAAATTTGATTTTATATTCATATGAAACTTACCCTTGAAAATTATCTTTTAATACATAGACTATACATACATTGAATATACACTGACATATGATGCACTTTTTGAAATGAACCCCAACTCTAATTGGGTAGTATACCACAAGGCACAAATTGTTGTCCTCCTCAGGAAATGGAGCAAAGATGACAATGAGAAAGTTTGGTGGCAACTAGCCAGATGAATTATGAGAGGGGTCAAATAGAAGGAACAGAAAGTTTAAGGACCCAAGTGCAAATAAAGAAGGTGCTGACTTACAGGAATGGTCTCTCAATTGCATCAAAAAAGAAAAGGGAAGAGTTTCAAACATAAAAAGGTAGTCAAAACCTGACACTCTTCCAAGGATCTTCCTGAGATCTTCCAAGGATATATATTTGATCTCAAGGGAAATAAAATGACATTCAAACTGGAGTGGAATGATGAATTTTATCTTTTATCCCACTCTAGATGCTGACAAGGAAAAAAAAATTAATGGTGGCAGAGTGGATACACAGAAACTGACTAGGAGTAGCAGAAATGGAATGGACTTCTCTGGTGGCCTAGGGAATCCACCTGTAATGAAGATGATGCAAAAGATGTAGCCTCAATCCCTGGGTGGTAAAGATCCCCTAAAGGAGAGCATGTTCTTGCTCCGGTGTTCTTGCCTGGTGAATCCCATGGACAAAAGAGCCTGGCAGGCTACAGTCTATGGGGTCACAAAGAGCCAGACATGCCTGAAGTGACTGTGCACACACACGTGCAGAAAAGAAATGCTACATAGATACTTATAAGAACAGCATCTTGAATACATAGCTTAATACATATTTATTAAATGAATGAGTATAACATGAAGAATTCGAAATGTCCTAGAACTCTGAATTATGCAATTGGCTGACAGGCAGAGTGATCTACTGTGACAGAATTAATGGTATAAGACAGTCTTAAATATATTTCATCGTGACTATATATACTAACTAGTGATAGTATGTAACAGAGAAAAGTTAAAGACTAAAGGAATAATCAATAAAGTTTATTTGGAGAAAACAGAATAGAAGACACAGAGTCTAGGATGAAGAGAATGCCTCTCTTTTCCACTGTGAAAGGAGAGAGAGAGTATATGGCACAAATTGATTTAGGTTGGTACATTTAAGATGTGAAGGCGTGGCTATACAATTGCTTCTTTTTTTCATCTGAGAAACAGAAGACAAAGGTATGCCTTGAGAGAGAGGAAGGAGATGGTAAAGTCAGCACAGTTTGACACAAGTACTGAAAATTAAAACAGACATGGTGAAAACTATGATAGAGAGTCAACAAGAGAAAAACGGAATAACATTTGACATTGATGAGACCTCGCTGTGGTCGGTGATCATTATGGACCCTGTGCTGTGAAGTTACATTACTTGCTCTTAGCATTGTCAAGCTGCCTGTGTGCACTCACAACACAGGTACACATGACTTGAAAGTTTCAGCAAGGAGATCTGCCACAAGGAACACCAGGTAAGTCAGGTTAGGAAATTAGAAAGAAAGAAGTCGAAATGATTCACCATAGTCTAAACTTCACAGAGAAAGAAGTGAAACTAGGAGTTTTGTTCAATAAGGAGAAAGTTGAGAGATCAATATATTGATGGGGCTGATGAGGTCAAAGAACAGGTTAAAGGAGGGAAACTGCGCAGGCAGGCTGGTCACAGAAAGCGTTTAGTGAATTAAAGATACAGGAGATTCTGATGGAAAGAGGGATTGTTCTCATTTCAGTTCTCATTGCCATTCTACAATTCACGACTGTCCATGACAGCAGACTGACTGGTTCATATCTCTGATCCTTTGCCTCTTCCACTACAATGGCATAAATCAGAGTTTTCCAAAGTTTATTTTGCTGAGAATCACTCTGATAGTACAGAGTCTATAAACTGATGTTTCTGATCTGAGTTGGGGCTTAGAAATAGATTTTTTCGACCAGTTTTTCCAAATAAGGTCAGGTCACAATTTTAGTGGTACTGCTATGGACAGGTCAATCTCACAGATACCATAAACTAAAGAGAGGATGAATTCAAATGTCACTTGGTATACAGGCAGCAGTCAAGTATCAGTTACTTTCCTCTTCTCAATGAATATTTACTTGTTGCTATCATATGAGCAGATGAAGTATAAAAATGTAAAGAACTGTAATAAAAATATTAGTATAAAGAATTCTCATTACACAAGCAATCTGTATCTGAGTCACTCTCAAATTCTAATTTCTGACATTCCCAGCCTCTCTTAGTCAAGGGATGAGAGCCCAGACTGAGACAATACTGCAAAAGGAGACTTCACAAATATTTGGCATTTTGGTCTAAGCATGGTCTATGTATATCCCTGATACAATACGTTTTTCAGAATTATTCTTTTATTCCCTAGCATTTATCTTATATTCCTGTGCCAAATTCTTCTTCACTCTGGTAATTCCTATATAACCATTATCACCAATGCTACATAATTCTTGTTCTGCTACTGAGCACCTCCTACAGACCAACTATATTTTTTTATAGTTCATAAATAATTTCAACAAACATGAGCTAAGCTTTAAGGAAGTGACAGAAAGAAGCTGACTAACCCTAAATTTCATTGAGCTAAGAGTACTGATTCTACAATGCTTCCTCCAAAAAAGATTTGGGTGATGGTAAAAATATATGCAAGCAATAAAACTGCTAACATAGAAAGCTTATGAAGAATATTATGGAAATAGAGAACAATACGTACTATCATATGTATATATAGTCACTTAAATTGACCATTCAGGGCTTCCCTGACAGTCCAGTGGGTAGAGTCCGCCATGCATAATTTTAAAAATATAGTCACTTGAAATTCACCGTTCTCATTGCCATTCTACAATTCACGACTGTCCATGACAGCAGACTGACTGGTTCATATCTCTGATCCTTTGCCTCTTCCACTACAATGGCATAAATCAGAGTTTTCCAAAGTTTATTTTGCTGAGAATCACTCTGATAGTACAGAGTCTATAAACTGATGTTTCTGATCTGAGTTGGGGCTTAGAAATAGATTTTTTCGACCAGTTTTTCCAAATAAGGTCAGGTCACAATTTTAGTGGTACTGCTATGGACAGGTCAATCTCACAGATACCATAAACTAAAGAGAGGATGAATTCAAATGTCACTTGGTATACAGGCAGCAGTCAAGTATCAGTTACTTTCCTCTTCTCAATGAATATTTACTTGTTGCTATCATATGAGCAGATGAAGTATAAAAATGTAAAGAACTGTAATAAAAATATTAGTATAAAGAATTCTCATTACACAAGCAATCTGTATCTGAGTCACTCTCAAATTCTAATTTCTGACATTCCCAGCCTCTCTTAGTCAAGGGATGAGAGCCCAGACTGAGACAATACTGCAAAAGGAGACTTCACAAATATTTGGCATTTTGGTCTAAGCATGGTCTATGTATATCCCTGATACAATACGTTTTTCAGAATTATTCTTTTATTCCCTAGCATTTATCTTATATTCCTGTGCCAAATTCTTCTTCACTCTGGTAATTCCTATATAACCATTATCACCAATGCTACATAATTCTTGTTCTGCTACTGAGCACCTCCTACAGACCAACTATATTTTTTTATAGTTCATAAATAATTTCAACAAACATGAGCTAAGCTTTAAGGAAGTGACAGAAAGAAGCTGACTAACCCTAAATTTCATTGAGCTAAGAGTACTGATTCTACAATGCTTCCTCCAAAAAAGATTTGGGTGATGGTAAAAATATATGCAAGCAATAAAACTGCTAACATAGAAAGCTTATGAAGAATATTATGGAAATAGAGAACAATACGTACTATCATATGTATATATAGTCACTTAAATTGACCATTCAGGGCTTCCCTGACAGTCCAGTGGGTAGAGTCCGCCATGCAGTGCAAGGGGCACTGGTCTGATTCCTGGCCAGAGAACATCCACGTGCTGCAGAGCAGCTTGACCGGTGTGTTCAATTACGAGCCAGCGCTCTGGAGCACATGTGCCTAGAGCCAGTGCTCTGCAGCGAGAGAGGACACTGCAATGGGAGGCCCACACAGGCCAAAGAATAAAGATGGGTAAAGATAAATAAATAAATAACCAGTAAAAGAGGCCAAAAAAAAAAAAAAACTGACCATTCAATTTAGCTCTCAAATTAGGTACAGACAAACCTATAATGGTTTCGTATAATTCTTATTATATAATAAAGGAAAAATCAATCCCTTGGGATAATTAGCATTATTTCCTAGAAATGATCTCTAAAAGGAATTTACGGTCTGGGACCTTATTCAGTAGTTACTGAACAAAACAAGAGACAACGCAGTTGAAAGTACTTCTGCAATTGAATACAGGTCATATAAAGTGAACATGGAATTTAACCTGGGCTCGATGTTCCCAGAAATTAGCAATGCTTAAGAACCTTGCCCCCATCCAACACACACAGTTCTGCATTCCAGAATGAACTTATCTCAGAAGAAACACCCTTCTCTATATGGCTTACTGTTCTTTCTTGCTCACAGCCCTATAAATTCAAACTTGATTCTTTATCTGCCTCTACAAAACCCCAGACCCACTTCCTTGTCTTTGAGACCTTCCCTATTAATGACCATTTTCCCACATGCCATTTTTAATAAATCATCACCTTAATCATGTAGGCCATATAGCCCCTCACATATTTTGATGCTGCATAGGAATTGTGAATAAAATATTAAAGCATTTTTCTTTTCAGGCTCTCAATCTTGTTCACTTGGCTAACTTCTTTTCCCCATTAAAAAAAAAGTTTAGAAAATAGGTCAGTCATCTAATTCTCATTACTTGAAAAAGTTTGATTTTTACACATCTATTTTGTGAGTCTTGATGCCTTAAGCATTCCCAAGGCCTTATGTTTCTATCAGTACACACTTACTATTCTAAGAAAAGAGCAAGTAATTTTTGAAATGGTGAAGGAATCATGAGGTCAAATTGAAGAGAAAAACAAAAGAGAAAAAAATAGCTTCATGTTTTTGCTCTGCCAGGTCTTTAGTCTTGAACTGATAATTTTCACAAAATTTTCCATCTATGAGCTAAATATTTTATGGTGGTCATCTTCACCAAAATGAGTTCATCATGACACTTCTTTCTATATTCTGGTTTACTGCTTGTACTGTCTGTACTTTTCTTGTGGTAATGAATTATGAAACAAGGGGTTCTGCTCTCAACATTTATAAATTGGGTGTTAGCACTTCCTGTCCTTAGAATTATTTTTCAATTCTCTTTTTTACTTCATTGTCCAACTTAAATATTTTACATACTTATTCCTTTCAGAACACAACAGAATTTTTTCTTTAATGTTTTCCTTACATCTGAAACTAAGATGAGCTATTCTAGAAAATAGAGACAATATTCACATGAGAAATGCTTTAACCTTGCAGTCTTAGCTGGACTTCCACTCACGTGCCTTTACCAAGACCTATGTAGAGTCAGTCCCAAATACATCCCGTATTTTCCTCTCATTCAGCCTCCAATCCCATTACCAAATATTTGATTCTCATTCTTAAAATTTTACACAGTAACTATATGCTAACAGAACGCGACACCATTGCACCATATGGAGGATTCTTGTTCACTGATGTAGAAATTAATCTGTCACAAACGCAGAGATTAATCTGTCATCAACATACAAAACTTTGATTGGTAGAGGAATTGGAATTTGCTTTTTACTTCTTACATTTAATATGAATCATTACCATACATGTTTACTCTCATAGTTTGTTGCATGACAATAGGCTTATTTCTCACAAAGTTTGGTGACTTGCATTTGTTGGGATCAAAGGAGGCATGGCCTCATCCTAACACAATCATTCTTGCTCTACCACTGTAACTATTTTCAATTTAGCTGCATAGGAATTGTGAATAAAATATTAATGCATTTTTCTTTTCAGTCTCTCAATCTTGTTCACTTGGCTAACTTCTTTTCCCCATTAAAAAAAAAGTTTAGAAAATAGGTCAGTCATCTAATTCTCATTACTTGAAAAAGTTTGATTTTTACACATCTATTTTGTGAGTCTTGATGCCTTAAGCATTCCCAAGGCCTTATGTTTCTATCAGTACACACTTACTATTCTAAGAAAAGAGCAAGTAATTTTTGAAATGGTGAAGGAATCATGAGGTCAAATTGAAGAGAAAAACAAAAGAGAAAAAAATAGCTTCATGTTTTTGCTCTGCCAGGTCTTTAGTCTTGAACTGATAATTTTCACAAAATTTTCCATCTATGAGCTAAATATTTTATGGTGGTCATCTTCACCAAAATGAGTTCATCATGACACTTCTTTCTATATTCTGGTTTACTGCTTGTACTGTCTGTACTTTTCTTGTGGTAATGAATTATGAAACAAGGGGTTCTGCTCTCAACATTTATAAATTGGGTGTTAGCACTTCCTGTCCTTAGAATTATTTTTCAATTCTCTTTTTTACTTCATTGTCCAACTTAAATATTTTACATACTTATTCCTTTCAGAACACAACAGAATTTTTTCTTTAATGTTTTCCTTACATCTGAAACTAAGATGAGCTATTCTAGAAAATAGAGACAATATTCACATGAGAAATGCTTTAACCTTGCAGTCTTAGCTGGACTTCCACTCACGTGCCTTTACCAAGACCTATGTAGAGTCAGTCCCAAATACATCCCGTATTTTCCTCTCATTCAGCCTCCAATCCCATTACCAAATATTTGATTCTCATTCTTAAAATTTTACACAGTAACTATATGCTAACAGAACGCGACACCATTGCACCATATGGAGGATTCTTGTTCACTGATGTAGAAATTAATCTGTCACAAACGCAGAGATTAATCTGTCATCAACATACAAAACTTTGATTGGTAGAGGAATTGGAATTTGCTTTTTACTTCTTACATTTAATATGAATCATTACCATACATGTTTACTCTCATAGTTTGTTGCATGACAATAGGCTTATTTCTCACAAAGTTTGGTGACTTGCATTTGTTGGGATCAAAGGAGGCATGGCCTCATCCTAACACAATCATTCTTGCTCTACCACTGTAACTATAGCTATTGTAAGTGATCCTTAAACAGTTTTAAAAGAAAAACAAAATAAAGCATGCACTGTATCAT
This sequence comes from Tragulus kanchil, assembly GCA_022376925.1. NCBI lineage: Eukaryota > Metazoa > Chordata > Mammalia > Artiodactyla > Tragulidae > Tragulus > Tragulus kanchil. Next base: position 22,676,196 of record JAIOJX010000003.1, on the reverse strand, counting down.
CTTTTCAAATGCTCTGTTCATTCACATTACAACTAGATCTCAAGAATGGCATTTGCATATTGTTTAGTTACATTACAAATAACACAGAAAGAAAAGAGGTAGATAAAAGGAGACGGGAGTTTTAGCAAAGTATTCCAAAGCGAAGCATTTATAACGCCACATATAAACATCCTGATGGCAATTCCCATGTAGTGAATATAAATATTTCATAAAGATGTTGGAAGAAATGTGAAAATATTTTAACCACTCTAAATGCAGGCACTTTTGATTAGCCACTTCACCATCAACAAATGCTCATTTTAGGTCTAATAGTTTACTCATCAAGTTGATAATCATAGAAATTATTCTTGGGTAAAATAAAATCATCATCCTACAAATACTCAGTTAAATCTGAGTTAGTCATAGTCTTGACGTGCAGAGTGGGGCAGAAGGGAGCAACTGAAACATTAGATAGGGGCCAGCTATAAGAATTCCTCTTAAAATACAAACTTTTAACTAAAGTCAAACGGAAGGTTTTTGCTGAGAACTTATTGTTCAAGTTGTTTAGGTTGCTCAATAGTTGAACGAAAGAAAAAGATATGTGATTAGTATAACTGCCTGGGAAAATATTATTATGAATAGATATCTGTCATTATGGAAATCCATATATTGATGGGCTTATTAGTAACCTTAACACTCTAGAATAAAGAGCAAAATTAATCTATCAAGAGAGGACAGTACTTAAAGATACAAACATTCCCATTTATTTTACTTAGGCAAACTGTAATTTAAAACAATTATCCCCATACATACCTTGGTTTAGATTTCACATAGCTTATTTCTGACTACCAAAAAATAAGAAGAAATAAGTATCTTCAGGAAATTTTGGAAAGCAATCATGAGTTATTTATTCTACTAGACAATCTTACAGTGATAAATACATATTCTCTTCAGCAGGTTATTCACTTTTCCCACAGAAATAAAACCAATAATTACTAAGGATCTCACAATATTGTTTTTGATTATATAATCAGAAAAAAGCTCCCAGTACCCATCCTTGGGGAGGTGGTTAGATAAAATACCCTCTACCTATGCTGTAAAATACTTTGAAGCATTTCAAATGAATAGATACATATGTACCAAATGCAAATGGAAACATGGCATAGTTTTAAAAGACATGAACACTGTATTCATATGCATAGGAAAAAAATCAAGCTGTGGGAGGGGTGTGGCAGAGTGGATACAAATCTCTTCTTCACACTACTGCATTCAAAACTATAACTTTTGGAGGGGAACTGGGTGTATACTGGTGGGTACAGCTACCTTCCAAAAATAAAACTTTTTTTTTAAACATTTATTTATTTATTTATGGGGGGCGGGTTGGGGAAAGAGGGGGTGGACGGGCCACTTCCATTGGTCTGTCATTTGTCTATTTTCATCCGTCTTTGTTCTTTTGGCTCTTGTGGGCCTCCCATCACAGCAGCCTCTGTTGTCGCAAAGCGCCAGCTCTGGGCACATGCGCTCCAGAGCTCTGGCTCAGCAATTGGACACATCAGTCCAGTCGCTCCGTGGCACGTGGGATCTTCCCAGGCCAGGGATCGAACCGGCGGCCCTTGCACTGCAAGGCGGTGTCCTTACCCACTGGACCACCAGGGAAGCCCCCAAAATAAAACTTTTAAAAGAGTTTTCTGTGAATTCAGTTTAATCTTGATGCTGTCAGCTGGTTAAATTTTAGTCTCAATCAATTTTGCAAGTACATCAATCTGTTTAGCCTAACCTCTCTCCCTTACAGGTTCCATATAACCCTGGGATCTATCACAATGGAAAGGCACTGACAAAATGTGAACATCTAACCCTTATTCTTTTGCAGGTGCCTGTGGGGAAACAACCTACTGAAGGTTTTTTCAGCTCTGGCTGAGCCAGGAGAAATCCATCTCAGAAATGAAAACAACTAAGACAAAAGCAAGTTGATTCAATTCACATGAGCTCATTAGCTGGGGTCATACTGGACAGCAACAGGTGGGAGATCTGCTATGGACTTGGGAAGGCTGGGTCTGTGCAGACTCCTTAACTTCCTGCTGGTTCTGTTCCCCTGCAGCTGTTCTGCGCTCTGTCCACTGGGAAGATCATGTAAGCGACTCAGTTCACAAAGGGTGATTACTAAATAGGGCTGTGACTGATTCCCAGCCCGCGCTAGTATCATTCCCTGTAAACACCTGCAGGCTTCAGCACTGAGTAAAAGCAGAATGGTGAATGTGTTCAAGGCCTTGACCCAAGAGGTCTTGAGCTCTTCATTCCCATCCTTTCTCTCTGTATGTATGTCTGCGTGTATTTCTTAAAGTCTCGTCACACCTGCTATTCTCTGTGTACCAAGCTGAGGAGCTGCAGCAGGTACCCATGCTGGAGTATACTAGGATTTATTTATTATGTACTTGATCTTCTCTTGTCACTCCACATAGCCGGTATTTATGGTTCCCTTGACGGTGGAAGCAAAGTTCTTACAAAAACCATCTCTTGAGTAAGGAAGTTCAAAAATGCTTATGTAGCAAAGTTAACTCTTTGTAAAGATACATCCTTTTAACAGAAGGCAGATTTTTTTTTTTTTTCATTTAGAGCTCAAGAAAGAAAGTGGCAAAGAAATTCTTTCAAAGCACTTACTAAATTTAACTGAAATCTTATGTCCAGCACAAAATATCCTACAATGATCTAAGATGCTGATCACAAATTTTGGCTGTCAAAGATTTTAGAAAATATTCCAAACTGAATAATAGAAAAACCAAATATCCCTATATCTATTAAAATACAATTCAAATGTTTATAAATGATCAAATCCCAGATGTGATCTCTGCGAAATTTCTTGTATATATAAAACCAGAGTTTTTATACATATACACATAGACACACACACATATACATTTCTTACTTCATTTTACAAGGTCAGAAAATTCTTAACTCCAAAATCTTACAAGGATATCAAAAGGGCAACAATCAGAGGCAATGCATTATTAAACTGAATCTATATACATATAAAAAGAATACCATATGTATCATGACCAACTGCAGTTACAAGAGTCAAAATCATTTAATTCACTATAGAAACAGCAAAATGAAGAAAAAATGCAATGCTTCAAATGACTTCCATAAATGCAGAAAAATAATGTAACACATTAATGATAAAAAAATGATGTTTGCAACAACAAAAGCATTACACTAAGTGAAATTAGAGTGTCCACTGGGAAGATCATGTAAGCGACTCAGTTCACAAAGGGTGATTACTAAATAGGGCTGTGACTGATTCCCAGCCCGCTAGTATCATTCCCTGTAAACACCTGCAGGCTTCAGCACTGAGTAAAAGCAGAATGGTGAATGTGTTCAAGGCCTTGACCCAAGAGGTCTTGAGCTCTTCATTCCCATCCTTTCTCTCTGTATGTATGTCTGCGTGTATTTCTTAAAGTCTCGTCACACCTGCTATTCTCTGTGTACCAAGCTGAGGAGCTGCAGCAGGTACCCATGCTGGAGTATACTAGGATTTATTTATTATGTACTTGATCTTCTCTTGTCACTCCACATAGCCGGTATTTATGGTTCCCTTGACGGTGGAAGCAAAGTTCTTACAAAAACCATCTCTTGAGTAAGGAAGTTCAAAAATGCTTATGTAGCAAAGTTAACTCTTTGTAAAGATACATCCTTTTAACAGAAGGCAGATTTTTTTTTTTTTTCATTTAGAGCTCAAGAAAGAAAGTGGCAAAGAAATTCTTTCAAAGCACTTACTAAATTTAACTGAAATCTTATGTCCAGCACAAAATATCCTACAATGATCTAAGATGCTGATCACAAATTTTGGCTGTCAAAGATTTTAGAAAATATTCCAAACTGAATAATAGAAAAACCAAATATCCCTATATCTATTAAAATACAATTCAAATGTTTATAAATGATCAAATCCCAGATGTGATCTCTGCGAAATTTCTTGTATATATAAAACCAGAGTTTTTATACATATACACATAGACACACACACATATACATTTCTTACTTCATTTTACAAGGTCAGAAAATTCTTAACTCCAAAATCTTACAAGGATATCAAAAGGGCAACAATCAGAGGCAATGCATTATTAAACTGAATCTATATACATATAAAAAGAATACCATATGTATCATGACCAACTGCAGTTACAAGAGTCAAAATCATTTAATTCACTATAGAAACAGCAAAATGAAGAAAAAATGCAATGCTTCAAATGACTTCCATAAATGCAGAAAAATAATGTAACACATTAATGATAAAAAAATGATGTTTGCAACAACAAAAGCATTACACTAAGTGAAATTAGAGAATAAAAATTCTGGATGATCTCTCATACATGGAATCTATTTAGAAATACATTATAGGGCTTTCCTGGTGGTCCAGTGGGTAGAGCGTCTGCCTGGCAGTGCAGGAGGCACCAGTTTGATCCCTGGCCCTGGAAGATCCCACATGCCAAGGAACGGCTGGGCAGGTGTGTTCAATTATGAGTCTGTGCTTGGGAGCGATAGGAGACCCACATAGGCCAAAGAACAAAGACTGATGAAGAATAAACGATGACTTAGAGGCAAAAAAAAAAAAAAAATTGAAATAAAACCCTCAACTATATTCATGTATTCAGAGAAATGATTGGTGATTGCCAAAGGAGAAGGAAGCACAAGAAATGAGTGAACTGTTTCTGTTATGTCTTTATTAGTTTAAATAAACTGAAAAACATTTTTAAAAGTGACCACTGATTTAAAGGGGATTAATAAGCTTCATGAGACAAGGGGTTTCTCTATATCAGGTAACTAAAAAGAAATGCAAATGCTGCTGGAAAACTAGACTAAAACTAAGTTAGGGCTTTTTTTTAATTTTAAGAGGTCAGTGATCAGAGATCTCTCAGTCATTTTAAAATTATGAAGTTAATAAAATTTAATAAAATTTAGAATTATCATTGGGATAATACATATATATTTATGTATTTAAAATATATATATATGTTTAAATTGTCAGCATTCAGTATATTCAATGGTGAAACACTTTTTCTCCTTAAGCATTTCACTAAGATTGAGAAGGAAATATGTCTATTCTCACAACTTCTATTTAAAAATCCAACTCCTATTCAACAGAATAATGCAAGAATAAATAATGGAAGACATAAAGATTAAAGGGCAAAATTAAACATCATTTTTGCAACAAGAGTGTATACATTAAAATTTTAAAATAATGCCCCTTCAAACTATTAGGATCAATAACTGAATTTCTGAAGTATGCTGAATTCCACATATGCAATTCAAGTGTAGTTCAATATACCATTAGCAAATATTTTTAAATGAAATTTTTAAAAGCATTTATGATAGTTTCAAAAAACTTCAATACCTAAAAGTAAACTTAATCAATACTGTTGAAACATTCAACCAAAAATAAAACTACAAAATAGTGAAAACCAATGAAGCCTATATGTTTTGAATACCCACGTTCATAGATTGTACTGCTCAATGTTTATAAATGTCAGTTTTCCCCAAATTACTCTATAGATGTAATGCATTCTCAAACAAAATTTCAGATTTAGCTTTGGATTCCAAAGTTCACATGGAAATCCAAACAACCAAAGGCATCTGAAAAGCTGCAGTATCAACAATTAATGTAATGTGATATTGGCACTTGACAAAAAATATATAAATACCATTCAGACATGTGCTCAAAGTCATTAGTCATCAGGAAAATTAAATTTAAATCCTAGTGATAGACCACATCAACAGAAATCATCAAAATTACAAAGATTATGAGATAATAAATTACAGATAGTGATACTATTTATGCTGAACTGGTGGGTTGTATATTTGTTTTTTATGAAATATGCAATATTTATGAATTTAATGTACCCTCTAAACCCAGCTGTTCTACTTCCTGGCAAGTATCAATTGCACATGTGAAAATATGGACAAAAATTTATATATACATATACATGTTTATAAAATTATTATTTTTTACAGTACCAAACTGCAGTAATGTGACTGAATGTCTCTCTCTCTCTCTCTCTCACACACACACACACACACACACACTACTGCCTGAAAGAAACCAGAAAAATAGTGCATAGGGTAAAATTTCAATTGGTACATAAATTTTCAAAACAGGACAGCTTGTACATTTCTGCGTTCTGCAAAACTACCCCTCCATGTCTATCATCCTGGTAGAGTGCCTTCTCCAGGCTTGTGTCATGAACGTCTATTTTCAGCATAAGGAACGTGATTCATGCCTTTTCTAATTGAAGATTTCCCTTGTGACTCACTTCCCCTTGTCTCCACTCTGGTTTCCCATCACTATCCTGTCAAGCAACCTTGTGGTATTTCAGGAATTATAAACACCTGGTCTGCAGTTAGAACAATTTAAACACGTTTTAAATTATACATTTTATTTAATATTTGCAAACACTTCTGAAATCTCCTAAACTGGATGGAAAACCCAGCTAACAGTCGATTCATTCCCACGTGGCAACTGCCAGCCCTGGAGAGAACAGCAGCTACCTATGAGGGCACACCCACCCTAGTTGGCATAATTCCTCCCCGACATAATGACTGCATAAGTATATATTCTTGCCAAGGCTCATTTATTGGTTATGTCATGGCCACAATGGGCATTTGAATTAATACTTCCAATTAAAATTCCGAACAGTCGACCAAGCAGCGTTTGCCCTTTCCCTTACTGAAAGAAATTTAGAAATTTCTCTTGCCTCGAAACTACCTCCTTCTAAAGGCAAGAAATGGTTTGCCAATGAGCTATTAAAACTCGTTTCCAGTTTATTCTCCTGGCAGGGCTGAAGATGCGTCATCTCTCCCTGTTCGATTTTTCCAGAATTCTCTTAGAGTAATGTGATAGCAACTAAGTGGCTGATTACTTCTTTTAATCTTTCCCTTCACTGAAACGTTATTAAGGATATGCACTATACAGAATTTTAGAAAGTTACCTTATTTTCCACCTGAAATCACATATATTAGTTTTCCTTTAAGGCACAACAAGTCATCCAAAGCTCAGCAACTGCGACACGTGTTACTTATAATTTCTGCACATCAGTCGGCCGAGCCGGACTCACCTGTGTCCTCCGCTCAGGGGCTCGTGAGGCTGCCGTCCAGGTGTCCTCCTGAAGACGGCTCCAGGGTTAGAAGAGGCTGCTTCCAGCTCCATGGAGGGGACTGACACCAACTTCCTGCAGGCGACTGACCAGAAGCACCCGAGGCCCCTAAAAACCCCTCCGCTCCTGGAGGCCACTAGCATCTCCCGAAGGCAGCAAAGCGTTCCTGGCCACAAGTTTGTTTTTTGTTTTTGTTTTTTCATGCCTTTTCTAATTGAAGATTTCCCTTGTGACTCACTTCCCCTTGTCTCCACTCTGGTTTCCCATCACTATCCTGTCAAGCAACCTTGTGGTATTTCAGGAATTATAAACACCTGGTCTGCAGTTAGAACAATTTAAACACGTTTTAAATTATACATTTTATTTAATATTTGCAAACACTTCTGAAATCTCCTAAACTGGATGGAAAACCCAGCTAACAGTCGATTCATTCCCACGTGGCAACTGCCAGCCCTGGAGAGAACAGCAGCTACCTATGAGGGCACACCCACCCTAGTTGGCATAATTCCTCCCCGACATAATGACTGCATAAGTATATATTCTTGCCAAGGCTCATTTATTGGTTATGTCATGGCCACAATGGGCATTTGAATTAATACTTCCAATTAAAATTCCGAACAGTCGACCAAGCAGCGTTTGCCCTTTCCCTTACTGAAAGAAATTTAGAAATTTCTCTTGCCTCGGAAACTACCTCCTTCTAAAGGCAAGAAATGGTTTGCCAATGAGCTATTAAAACTCGTTTCCAGTTTATTCTCCTGGCAGGGCTGAAGATGCGTCATCTCTCCCTGTTCGATTTTTCCAGAATTCTCTTAGAGTAATGTGATAGCAACTAAGTGGCTGATTACTTCTTTTAATCTTTCCCTTCACTGAAACGTTATTAAGGATATGCACTATACAGAATTTTAGAAAGTTACCTTATTTTCCACCTGAAATCACATATATTAGTTTTCCTTTAAGGCACAACAAGTCATCCAAAGCTCAGCAACTGCGACACGTGTTACTTATAATTTCTGCACATCAGTCGGCCGAGCCGGACTCACCTGTGTCCTCCGCTCAGGGGCTCGTGAGGCTGCCGTCCAGGTGTCCTCCTGAAGACGGCTCCAGGGTTAGAAGAGGCTGCTTCCAGCTCCATGGAGGGGACTGACACCAACTTCCTGCAGGCGACTGACCAGAAGCACCCGAGGCCCCTAAAAACCCCTCCGCTCCTGGAGGCCACTAGCATCTCCCGAAGGCAGCAAAGCGTTCCTGGCCACAAGTTTGTTTTTTGTTTTTGTTTTTTTCTACATGGCCACTGCCTTGTTAAGCCCCCTAGGAGTTTCTAGGGCAGTCCGCTGGCAAGGAGGCGACGTTAGCACTGAGCAACGCTTTCCTAGACGCCGCAGTGGAGAAGCCAGCCACACAGCTCCTAGGCGCTAAGGCCGGGGTCTCCACACAGAAGCCTGGAAGTTTCCTCTGCGGAACTGCCTTGTCCATTTCCTGGGCCTGCGCAGTGAGGAGCAGCAGGTGGGCGTGGGCGCCCGGAGGCTGCGCTTCCAGGGCTTCACCTGCTGCGGCCCTTCAGCCTCTGCTGCTCCAGCCCGAGGTCACCACGGCCCAGGACGGCTCACCCGGCCTCACCTGGATTTCAATTCAGCTCCTATGGGGCGCAGAGACATTCCTGAAATGACGGCCGGGCCTGCTGGAGGGCGTCCCCGGCCTGCACAGCAAGCCGCATTTGGGAACCGCGTTGGGGAGCCTGGTGCAGCCCGAGGGCGCGCGCCTCTGGCCAGGACTCCCCGCCCACCTGCTTCCTGCACTGGCTGCGTCCCCCAGGAGGAAATTCAGCTCCCCTCCAGGATTTCTGGCTGCTCGCACCACCCTGGCTCCTAGGCCAAAGGTTCTCAGGCCAAGGTAGGAAACCAGAGTGTTTTTATTTCTTCAAGGGTTGAGCATTGCGTTCAAAAACTTTGCTGACATTAAGAGGTAGAGTAAACATACAGGTGTAAACGCAAACCGTTTTCCAACTGAAGGCAAGTTTCTTAGCAAATTTCAAGTGTACAGTAAAGGAGTGTTAACTATAGTCAATATGTTTCTCCTTTTCTTTTTAACCCTAAAATTAGTTATATTGTCTTCCCACAATATTGAAAAAAAAGCTAACGAATGGCACTTGGTAGAAACGCTCAGATTTCTTGACTCTCTCTTTTTAAAGTTTTTTTTTTTTTTTCCCAGCCATCTTTATTCTTTGATATGTGTGGGCCTCCCATTGCAGTGGCCTCTTGTTGCAGAGCACTGACTCCGGGCACATGCGCTCCAGAGGGCTGGCTTGTAATTGGACACACCTGGTCCAGCTTCTCTGCAGCACGTGGGATCTTCCCGGGCCAGGGATTGAACTGGTGCCCCTGGCACTGCAAGGCGAACTCTTTACCCACTGGACCACCAGAGAAGTCCTCCCTTTTTTAAAATTAAGATCAATGATCCCAAGTTAGGGAATAAAAATATGACCTTCAAGGTAAGTTAACGGATCCATTGTTTTCCACATGTACTATGCCAACATTTTTTTTAAAATAGTAATCCATGGAAAAACTGGAAATAATTATTGTCTCATATGACATTATGAAATATCTCTGCCTTTCACAGAGGTGAATAAATGTAAATATATAATTTGTAATCAGTAGAAAGCTGAAACTTTAATGTAAAATAAAGAATTATGTAAGGTGGTAATCTAGATGTATACATAAAAGTTCAGGAAACTTCATGGCAGGAACTTGTGGCAGTAGATGTTTATCATCAAATTCTAATAAATAACCAGCATCTATAATGATAAATGATAAATAATATATAGGAACCACAAGTGTAGGTGCTTTGAAGAAGCACTATAAAACAGTCTTTTAAATTCTGTTCTGAAAAATCATTCAAACTGTGTGTGTTTGGAGGTGGAGAAGTTGTCAAGGCTTCTATCAAAGCTGCTAAGATGCTCAAATGATTCAGTTTAATACGCCTTTGAACTCAGTGCCTAATTTATTCAGATCTGTTTTTATTTTCCTACCTCTCTGTCTCTCTCTCCCTGTTGAAGTTAATAGACTATCATGTAGTGGATAATAATGTAACCTCTAGGTTCAAACTTAGCAAGTCTGAGTGTTCACTTTAAAATACATTATATGGGGCTTCCCCTGGTGGTCCAGTGGGTAGGGACAACGCCTTGTAGTGCAAGGGGCGCCGGTTCGAGCCCTGGCCTGGGAAGATCCCATGTGCCACGGAGCGGCTGGACTGATGTGTCCAATCACCAAGCCAGAGCTCTGGAGCACATGCGCCCAGAGCCAGTGCTCTGCAACGACAGATGCCACCACGATGGGAGGCCCACAGGAGCCAAAGAACAAAGACGAATGAAAATAGAGAAATGAAAGACCAATAGAAGTGGCCCGCCCACTTCCCTCCCTCCCCAACCCGACCCCCGCCCAAAATAAATAAATAAATAAATCTTTAAAATACATTTTATGATGATTCGGTAATTAATGACATAGTACATGTATTAAGTGTATGACAATGTCCATTACATAAAAAGTACCCAGTATATCTTGACTGTTTTTATTGAGTAACAAATGCACACATGCACATACACATATGAATGTATGTGTAGACACATGCAGGTATACACACACACATATATATTATCATATGTACTATTCATATTATAGTATGTACACATGCCCATTTTTTTCACATAAAAATTTGTAGAAAAATATAGGCAGTATATTTTTGGTTACACTGTAGCATTTCATAGTAACTAAACACATGAAATACTGAACTGAATCAAGTGTTTAAGCGACAGTAGGACTTGACAGCTTCCAGAAGTCAAAGTGAAAGAGCAACATGTCATTGGTGGAAACTACACTGTGGACTACTTAATGCACTTTATTATCTAAGGAATGTATAAACTGTCAGTGATGAATATTGTCAAATGTTCCCCTATCCAACCAAATTTATAACTCAATTTAGTATTAGCTCTTAGTGTGCTTTTCGTATAAACTTTCCAAATAACAGTTTTATTCCTTCTAGTTCAATTTTGCAGAGTTCGTCTGTGTACTGTCAATTATGTCGAAAGCATAAGCAGTGACACATTATAATGTGAAAAATAACATATTTTTACTTAAAGATTCTACATTAGCAAATTTGAATACCTTAAATCTATCATTTAGATAAATAGCTACTCCAATAATATCTTAATGTGCTGTGAATACAGCCTATCTTACCAAGATAAGGCTAAATATTCCACAGTAAAATTGTGCTAAGGATAGAGAGAACTGATTTCTTCTGCTTCGGTGGTAAGACTATAAATTGCCACAACAACTCTGGAAACTATTCTGGTAGTTGTTTTGAAAAACAGTAGCAAAACCTGAAACTGCTCTTAACCTATGACTCAACTCTCTCACTACTAGTGTTTTATCCCAGAGAAGGAAAAACTTAGGTTAATACAAAAACCTGCATGTTACACTTTATATAATAGCCCCAAACTGAAAACAACCCAAGTGACTTTCTGTGGATTCATGATTAAACAAACTATGATGCATCTGTATCATGAAACAGTATTTGACAATAAATAGGAACGATCCATTTGTGCTCATAACAATTTAGAGAAATCTCAAAGGATTTACGCTGAAAGAAAAAGACCTGACTCAGAAAGAATATGTGCTGTGTGCTTGTGTTTACTCGACATTCTTTAAGTGACAAAATTCTAAGGATAGGATGGAAGGAGATGTGAATGAAAGGTGCAAACTAAGAAAAGGTAGCAAGAGGAATTTTGTGGTGAAAAACCAATTCTGTATCTTGAATGTGGTATAAAGTAACATCACACTACAAGTGGGTGTACTGACACACCCACCCACCCGTATATGCATGCATACTAGCAGAAGTGTATAGAACAGGTGAAATCCAAGTAAGGTCTGTGGATTGTACCAAAGTCATTTTCCTGGTCTTGATTGTCAAAGATAAACAAATCATGATACTGATGCTGAGGGCAGATTTTCATTAGTATATGCTAGTGCAATAGAGAAAGAATGCAGCATGTTACAATCTAGTGTTTGTTCAAGTCTTTGTGGGCCATGGTTGTGAAGAAGAAGGCTCAGAGGAGTCTGACTAGAGTTTGGTCAACTAGAGAATTTTGCCAACTGTAGTTACATAAGATGTCACCATCAGGAAAAAGTGAGTTAACTGTACACAGTGTTTTTTGGTTTTTTTTTGTTTTTTTTACTATCTTTAAAACTTCTTGTGAATCTATAATTATTTCAAGATAAAAGTTAAAAATATGCAATGTGTTACATGGTTATAATTTAAGGTTAATAATCTTAAAGTGTTCAGAGTTCGCCATTATCATTAGCAGTATAAAGGACAGAGAGTTTTGTGATCTGCCAGTAGCCATTGAAGATACATAAAAAGTCTTTTTCTTACCAGTATATTCTTAGCCATTAGGCAGTTTGCCTTCTACATTTTAGATGCTTAATTAATTTTGTATACTAAACTTATGCATAATCAGCTTATTAGTATTTATTTGGTTTGTCCAACTCCCTTTAACATGGCTTTATATTCACCAGAAATTTTGTATTAGCCTTATTTAGTAAAAAGCACAACTGCTGTCTTGTATCCTAAGACAGTATACTCTTCACATCAAAGTAAAGAAAAATAATATTCTACCCTGAATTTGCTATTTTTTAAATACATGTATTGCTTTGTTTATTTTTCCCTATAAATCAGTAAATTGTTATTAGGTTTCATTCAGAGGTCGTCTTTGAGTTACAATGCAGCAAATCTGTTTTCTGGATTAGAATCCAGCATTAGTTGATTAGTTGATTTGAGAGATCCATCTCACTGAGAATTTCACTAAAGTCAGACTTGGCCTCAACACACTCAGAGAAGGGATTCAAATCTTATTCAGTCTTTAGTCTGCTGTGAAATACTCATGAATAAAGCTTAGACAGTTTTCTCTTTCGGCATCTTTTTATTTTGGGAGGTACAAGCCCAGTTGCATAGAGTGTCCCAGCCCCTCAAGGGGCAGAGCCACATGTAAGGTATGAGGTCTGTACGCTGGCTCAACTCCTTGTCAGCACACTGTCAAAATAAAGAATGATGTATAAATCCATACACTCTGCCAACAGCAGCATATAAACTACCTGGAGTCCATCCAGCTCTACACAGAGGGCACCTTATGCAGGAAGCCCAGAATATTCTTATGATGTCATGTTGGTGAAGGGTGCTGTCAAGGGTAGAGATTTGTGAAATTTTCAACAGTAGCAGGTAGCACATCTTTCCAGTTGTTTATATTCTATGTATCTTTTGTATTAAAAAAAAAGAAGTATTTTTTGTTTGATAGTTTATTTGTATAATTGTATGTGTTTTAAATATAAATTTATCAGGCATGGAGATATATGTCAGAAATATTAAAAATCACTTGATGTAGGTGAAAGCCGGTTTTCTGTGATCAGAATTAGATTATCCCAGGAAGAAGTTTTAGAGAATAAAGAATGAGTTGAGAAGGAGACAAAAGATGAATACAGTTAGGCTTAGGTGATTTCTAGTTTTGCAGTCCATGGAGTGTAGCTACAGTCTTGGACTATTAGAAACTCCCATTTAAGAAACGTCTACTTTTTACTTGGAAGCATTTCATTAAAATATAAACCGAGATAGCTCTGGAAATATGAAACAGTCTTATCAAAGATTAGATCTACTTGCAACTGAGAAATGATAGCGGCCCAAATATTACAGAAAGCTGGATAGAGAAGTTAATGATATAGCTCACAGAGCTAACCTCTGTAACCATGATTGTGACTTGAGATGTTTCATGTTGTCTTAAAATCTGATACCATTTCTGTCTGCACAAGACAGCTGCTTCCCTAGGTGGTGACCTCCAGTCTGAAGAGGAAGATGGGAGAGGAAGGGGCCATGGAGTGCATAGAAATACACTGAATAAGGAGCAAAAGTAAATTTGATGCTTCTAGTCATAAAGATGGAAAAACGTATAGCTAATGTGCTGAGCTATGCTTAGTCACTCAGTCGTGCCTCACTCTTAGCCAAGCAGGTGGCTTGTATACCTTTAAGACAAAGAAGCAATAAATATGTGAATAATTGACAAGGTTGGTCAAATTAGTGAAGAAGTATCATGTTTGTTTATGTAGTTTTCCCAGCCCTAACATCCCTGTCTCTTGACTTGGATTCATTCTACCCTCCTGGTACATAAAGGATTATCTTTCACATGGGAGATTCAGAGGGATGAGGGAAGGTCAAAGTGTCCTTCTTGTATCAGATGTTTCTTAAATAAATTTAATTCAAAATAATCAATATGCCAGAGTATCACACTTTATCATGTTAAACTTTTGAGTTCTTGTATGCATATCCAAATGGAAATTGACCTGGCATTTCTGGAGTTAAAACTTCTTAGGTGAAACACTGATTTTGCTTCAAAAAAATTATTTCTCCTATTTTGGGCTTCCCTGGCAGTCCAGTGGGTAAAGAGTCCACCTTGCAGTACAAGGGGTACCAGTTCAATTCCTGGCCCAGGAAGATCCCACATGCCACAGAGTGGTTGGACCAGTGTGTCCAATTACGAATCAGCACTCTGGAGTGCATGCGCCCAGAGCTGGTACCCTGCAGTGAGAGGTCACTGGAATGGGAGGCCCACACAGGCTAAAGAATGAAGATGGACGAAAATAAATAAATAAATGAAACAATAAAAGAGGGACCAACATTTTTTTAAAAATTATTTCTCCTGTTTTGTCAGAAATAAAATGGAAAAGAATAGTCTCCCTTATATATCGAAAATCCTTTTTCGAAGCTTCTTCTACAATCCAGAATTTGAATTCTCTGAAACATTTAGATGTGTTACTTGAAATATAGCCTTGACTTAAAAAGAGCCACTGAACTGTTTAGTTAACAAGCAATTTGTATATTTAGTTTAAATATTTAAAACCAACTTATGTATTAATCATAAAATGCAGACAGAAATTCAATCTCATTACATGCTTGAAAAGCTACTGATCATTTACCTTAAGAAAATTTACGTTTAAATTGTATTTCTATCCATGCAATTCAAATAAATGGCCTTCTTACATTTTGCCAATGTATTTTTATATATTCTAAAAATCTGCATTAAGCAAACAAGAAACTGTTCTTATTTATATTCCACAGCTATTGAACTGTAGGGTACAAATAACAAACTCATTATCACACTTCGGTTTGTTTTGGAGAACTATCGTAATTTAGTGGAGAGAAGAGTTCCAGGAGAAGGATAATGTATAACCACCAAATGTAGCATAGAATATTTAGGCTGTAAATAGTAGAATATAAATGATAGGTTACCACTGTTCTATTCAACTTACTCTTAACTCAAGAAAACTTTGGCGTGTAATTTCAAACTCTGTAAATTCCTACAGTTTATTACTTATGGATTCAGCTCAGGAAATGTGCTGCATTCTGTTAAATCATTACAGATTTTTGTAAGAACGTTGGGTACATAATATTCTGTTTTTGCAGTTAGATGAACTAAATAAAGATTTATTGCTATGTTTACTTTGCCTGAGGCTGAGGACTCCAATTGGATAAAACAAAGTTATTTTCCTGCTGCAAACTTTTATTGTTCTGATTAAAAATGTTTATTCTTTTCATTCTATTAGCATAAGGGAAAGACAGTTATTCAGCACTGACTCTCTTACAGATATTCTGTTAGTCTATTAATGCAATTAATTAAAACAATCATTTATTGCAAAAGCACTGTATGCTTATTTCTATTTATTTTGCTCAATATAATGTAGGCTAAGAGTTTTTCACATATTTACTTCAGAGGCTAGATTCTGTCCAATAAATCTAAGCATGTTTTGGGAACTGTTAACACAGTCTGGAATCACAGGGACTAAATGCTTTTGTGAAAATTAGTAAAAGGTATAACATTTTAAAGATATTTCTACATATTATTGTTAAAAAGTTTTGAATGCAATAGGCAGTATATATAAAGTCCCCAAATCAAGGGACATCATTGCTATAAACTTTACCATAAACTTCAAACATCATTTTGCACACAAGTAATTTTTAACACCTGGCATTTTTTTTTTCCTTTGGTAGTTCTTTTTAAATAATAGATTCTAGCCTTAGGTACAGTCCTACTTTTAATTTAAGTGGAAACATAAAAGCATGAAATTCTCCTTGGTAGACAGTATTCTGTGACTACGCATTATTTTTAGAGGGATGGGCCATGACTGACCTTGCACTTTTCATATAATAAAGGTCCTTATCTACAGTTCTTCACCACGCACTAGAGAAGAATAACCCTCCTTTCAAATTTTGAAGATATACACAATACGTTTCTATAAATCAAGATACTTTAAAAAGTGGAAACCTTTAAAAATGGGAAAGGATTAGCAGCCCTTAACAAATTTATCTTAAATTATCACTGAAATATCTGTGACAACTCAGAGACATGATGTACCTCATGAAATGGATGAAAATTAGATTAATAATAAATAAAACTATTTCTAGGACCTGAGAATTTTCTGAGCTATGATTGGACATGACTAGAGCTGTTCTCCAAATATCAAGTATTAGCTCACAAAAATTTGGCATTGGGAACATGTAAGCCTGTGTCTATGATGAACTAAATAAAGATTTATTGCTATGTTTACTTTGCCTGAGGCTGAGGACTCCAATTGGATAAAACAAAGTTATTTTCCTGCTGCAAACTTTTATTGTTCTGATTAAAAATGTTTATTCTTTTCATTCTATTAGCATAAGGGAAAGACAGTTATTCAGCACTGACTCTCTTACAGATATTCTGTTAGTCTATTAATGCAATTAATTAAAACAATCATTTATTGCAAAAGCACTGTATGCTTATTTCTATTTATTTTGCTCAATATAATGTAGGCTAAGAGTTTTTCACATATTTACTTCAGAGGCTAGATTCTGTCCAATAAATCTAAGCATGTTTTGGGAACTGTTAACACAGTCTGGAATCACAGGGACTAAATGCTTTTGTGAAAATTAGTAAAAGGTATAACATTTTAAAGATATTTCTACATATTATTGTTAAAAAGTTTTGAATGCAATAGGCAGTATATATAAAGTCCCCAAATCAAGGGACATCATTGCTATAAACTTTACCATAAACTTCAAACATCATTTTGCACACAAGTAATTTTTAACACCTGGCATTTTTTTTTTCCTTTGGTAGTTCTTTTTAAATAATAGATTCTAGCCTTAGGTACAGTCCTACTTTTAATTTAAGTGGAAACATAAAAGCATGAAATTCTCCTTGGTAGACAGTATTCTGTGACTACGCATTATTTTTAGAGGGATGGGCCATGACTGACCTTGCACTTTTCATATAATAAAGGTCCTTATCTACAGTTCTTCACCACGCACTAGAGAAGAATAACCCTCCTTTCAAATTTTGAAGATATACACAATACGTTTCTATAAATCAAGATACTTTAAAAAGTGGAAACCTTTAAAAATGGGAAAGGATTAGCAGCCCTTAACAAATTTATCTTAAATTATCACTGAAATATCTGTGACAACTCAGAGACATGATGTACCTCATGAAATGGATGAAAATTAGATTAATAATAAATAAAACTATTTCTAGGACCTGAGAATTTTCTGAGCTATGATTGGACATGACTAGAGCTGTTCTCCAAATATCAAGTATTAGCTCACAAAAATTTGGCATTGGGAACATGTAAGCCTGTGTCTATACAGAAGGGCAGATATTATATAAATAGATGTTGAGACCACAGACGGGCTTTCTTTATGTGCCAATCTGGAAATTAGACAGGGAACTCTCTTCTAAAAATAATCTGTTCAGGTGCCCTCATCCACTTCTACCAAAGTACCTCTCCTTGGGCAAATGAGCTTTTCTGTTTAAGGACCATTTCTAGAATATACAGTCCCAACCATCTCCTGGTCTTTCTTGATCTGATGTCTAATTCTCCAGGTGGAAAAATACAACAAATTAAAAACCAAAATTGAAAAAGTAAACACAATGAAACTAATCTATAAAGATATATATAGGGCTTCCCTGGTGGTCCAGTGCGTAAGGACATCACCTTGCAGTGCAAGGGACGCCGGTTTGATCCCTGGCCTGGGAAGATCCCACTTGCTGCGGAGCAGCTGAACCGATGTGTCCAATTACCGAGCCAGAGCTCTGGAGCACATGGGCCCAGAGCCAGTGCTCTGCAACAACAGAGGCCACCGCGATGGGAGGACCACAGGGGCCAAAGAACAAAGATGGATGAAAAAAGACAAATGAAAAAGACCAATAGAACTGGCCTGCCCGCCCCTCTCCCTCACCAAACCCGCCATCGCCCCCCACAAAAAGATATATATATATATATATATATATATACACACACACACACACACACACACACACACATATACATATATATATATATATATATATATATATATACACACATTTATGATTTACACTGAAGATACTATGTAACTCACCCAGAAGTGTCTTAAAAACAAATCTTTGGATGACATTTTGCAAAAGATTTATAGGGCAATCATTTGGGCTTCCCAAGTGGTGCAATGGTAAAGATTCCTCTGGCCAATTCTGGAGATGCAAGAGACACAATTTCAATCTCTGGGCTGGAAAGATCCTCTGTAGTAGGAAATGGCAACCCACTCCAGTATTCCTGCTAGAAAGTCCCATGGACAGAGGATCCTGGCAGATTATAGCCCGTGGATTTTGCAAAGTCCTACTGAGCTGATTGACATGACTAGACCCCAAATATCAAGTATTAGCTCACAAAAATTTGGCATTGGGAACATGTAAGCCTGTGTCTATACAGAAGGGCAGATATTATATAAATAGATGTTGAGACCACAGACGGGCTTTCTTTATGTGCCAATCTGGAAATTAGACAGGGAACTCTCTTCTAAAAATAATCTGTTCAGGTGCCCTCATCCACTTCTACCAAAGTACCTCTCCTTGGGCAAATGAGCTTTTCTGTTTAAGGACCATTTCTAGAATATACAGTCCCAACCATCTCCTGGTCTTTCTTGATCTGATGTCTAATTCTCCAGGTGGAAAAATACAACAAATTAAAAACCAAAATTGAAAAAGTAAACACAATGAAACTAATCTATAAAGATATATATAGGGCTTCCCTGGTGGTCCAGTGCGTAAGGACATCACCTTGCAGTGCAAGGGACGCCGGTTTGATCCCTGGCCTGGGAAGATCCCACTTGCTGCGGAGCAGCTGAACCGATGTGTCCAATTACCGAGCCAGAGCTCTGGAGCACATGGGCCCAGAGCCAGTGCTCTGCAACAACAGAGGCCACCGCGATGGGAGGACCACAGGGGCCAAAGAACAAAGATGGATGAAAAAAGACAAATGAAAAAGACCAATAGAACTGGCCTGCCCGCCCCTCTCCCTCACCAAACCCGCCATCGCCCCCCACAAAAAGATATATATATATATATATATATATATACACACACACACACACACACACACACGTACATGTACATATACATATATATATATATATATATATATATATATATATATACACACATTTATGATTTACACTGAAGATACTATGTAACTCACCCAGAAGTGTCTTAAAAACAAATCTTTGGATGACATTTTGCAAAAGATTTATAGGGCAATCATTTGGGCTTCCCAAGTGGTGCAATGGTAAAGATTCCTCTGGCCAATTCTGGAGATGCAAGAGACACAATTTCAATCTCTGGGCTGGAAAGATCCTCTGTAGTAGGAAATGGCAACCCACTCCAGTATTCCTGCTAGAAAGTCCCATGGACAGAGGATCCTGGCAGATTATAGCCCGTGGAGTTGCAGAGAGTCAGATACAACTGAACACACAGCATTTAAAATCCACTGTTCAATAATTAGTAAAGCAAAGTCATATGATGAAATCAGAGATGCTGTGAGGAAAGCCTTACACTCTTCAGTCAACAATATAAATGAAACATTTTATGCATAAAATTTGCCACTATAACTTGTGTTTTATGTGGTAGAAACTAAAAGGTTACTTGACTTTATGCAAGTAGATTTATGAAGTTTTTACAAAAGGATTAAACTAATCTTAGAATATGTTTAAGAGAAAGGTGATTTTGTGTCATTTACATGTCCAATAATATGGTTGTCCTGCAGGTAATATTTATATCACTATATTGTAACAACACATTACTATATTGTAATAGAAAGTATTTATGAATACAGTATGAAAGTAATAGAAAGTATTTATGACCTTTTGTCTTTCAAAATCAATGACACAGTATGAAAGAATTATAGCCATGTAACAAAATGTGAATGTTAAAAATGCATTGTGAAAGAAGTGATGTCATTGAGCAGCTGGGAGGAAGGAGAGGTTGAAGAGATACAGCAGTACCAGTTTTAACATGTATATAAAAATTCAGAATATACTATCTAATTTGATGGTTCAAATTACATTTTAACACTGTACTCAGATTTATAAGAGTGATAAAAAGGAAAACCAAAATAAAAATAAATCTAACAAATATTGGAAGTAATTTAGGACAAGCAAGACAAGAAGATTGCATAGGTCAGCTATCTGTCTCATCTCTCAGAGTGTAAAGACCCTCATGTCCTAGAGTGTATAAAGAAAGGCTTGGGGCTTCTCTGGTGACCCAGTGGCTGAAACTCCAGACTCCCAATGTGGTAGGCCTAGGTTCAATCCCTGATCAGGGAGCTAGATCCCACATACTGCAGCTAAGACTCAGCACAGCCAAGTAAATAAATATTAAAGAAAAAAAAAATGATGTGGTGGGGAAAATACTTTAAGAAAAGAAGAAAAAGAGAGGTTTAACGTTGGTAAATAGGAAGTGGTGTGAACATATTATTTATATTTATAAAGATGAACAAATAACAGAAATTGTCAAATAGCATGCTTTCCAAAGGGAAGAGTGCCAGCACTGTTTCTTAACTTTTAAAAGCTTATGTCAGTTTTGAGATTTACAAACAAAATAAGGAAAATAAGAAGTTCTTCATTAAATCATAAGCTCATGAGATATTGAGATGAATAAGTACTAAATTAATGTGTTAATTGGATTTCCCCTCCCCCATAAGCAATGAAATAGAGTATAAATATTGAATAGTCATTTATTTTAAAAAAGCATTTAGGTCATGCGATTTATTTCTCCCTATAATCACTAGCTATCGAAAGCTGATAGATAAGGTAAAAGGTGAAACAGCATGCTTCTCTAGAGCAAGATTATATTTGTAAAACATCCAGAACCATGAAGGACACCAGAGGTGAACATGGGACAATGAAACTGCAACACCACAGTGACTGCAGTCAGCAGGAGTATAAGATTCTGGAACAAAACAGTCATACATAGATAGAATAAGTGTTTTCTGCACTTTGGGAAATACTTTCCAGGTATGACCTAGCCTCAATGTTGTTTTCTTTCCCTTAAAAACTAGGCCACTCCTTATAATGCCTAGCATTGGAGCACAAAAATTGGTCCTTTGAGGTCAAAGGCAGTTACGAGAGGCAAAGTTTTATCAAGACAGAAAAAATGAAAGATCCCCCTTTTAAGTTTCCCTTTAAGATGATACACATTTGTACAGCAGTCTTGGAATATAATCTGAGCTCCGGACAATCAGATGATGATGAACCTATACTTGGCACCTAAATTTCTTATAAGTATAGGCAAATGAATTGAGAAAACTTGGTAAAACTTTTACTTTTTATGAAGACTGATTTGGGACAAATGTTTCAAAAATTAGAACTGGGCAACAGGAGAGAGCAATAAACATTAGATACAAATAGAATTGGGAAGTTTCCCATGCTCACATTCCTCAAGAAGAGAAATGTCAATTCCCAGATGAGACTGAAAAAGTTAAAAGTCGCATTGTACTTAATCTGTATATTGATTTAAGACAAGGATGAATGCATGTGTTTGTGTATAAATCTTCTAGTATATGTGTTTGTTTTCTGATACTGAATTATGTATCACTCATTGCTCAATATTAATGCAGAAAATCTCTAGTGCTGCTTAAGTATACATGATTCTATAAAGTTAGCACAACTTATTATAGGTATTAACAGGTTGGAGCATACTTTAAACTTATATTTTAAGTCAGAATCTGTATAAAAAGCCTATGCAGCATTCTTTAAAAATGTTGTATGACAGACAAAATAATGCCCACCCAAAGATGTTTATGGGTAAATATCGAATAGTCATTTATTTTAAAAAAGCATTTAGGTCATGCGATTTATTTCTCCCTATAATCACTAGCTATCGAAAGCTGATAGATAAGGTAAAAGGTGAAACAGCATGCTTCTCTAGAGCAAGATTATATTTGTAAAACATCCAGAACCATGAAGGACACCAGAGGTGAACATGGGACAATGAAACTGCAACACCACAGTGACTGCAGTCAGCAGGAGTATAAGATTCTGGAACAAAACAGTCATACATAGATAGAATAAGTGTTTTCTGCACTTTGGGAAATACTTTCCAGGTATGACCTAGCCTCAATGTTGTTTTCTTTCCCTTAAAAACTAGGCCACTCCTTATAATGCCTAGCATTGGAGCACAAAAATTGGTCCTTTGAGGTCAAAGGCAGTTACGAGAGGCAAAGTTTTATCAAGACAGAAAAAATGAAAGATCCCCCTTTTAAGTTTCCCTTTAAGATGATACACATTTGTACAGCAGTCTTGGAATATAATCTGAGCTCCGGACAATCAGATGATGATGAACCTATACTTGGCACCTAAATTTCTTATAAGTATAGGCAAATGAATTGAGAAAACTTGGTAAAACTTTTACTTTTTATGAAGACTGATTTGGGACAAATGTTTCAAAAATTAGAACTGGGCAACAGGAGAGAGCAATAAACATTAGATACAAATAGAATTGGGAAGTTTCCCATGCTCACATTCCTCAAGAAGAGAAATGTCAATTCCCAGATGAGACTGAAAAAGTTAAAAGTCGCATTGTACTTAATCTGTATATTGATTTAAGACAAGGATGAATGCATGTGTTTGTGTATAAATCTTCTAGTATATGTGTTTGTTTTCTGATACTGAATTATGTATCACTCATTGCTCAATATTAATGCAGAAAATCTCTAGTGCTGCTTAAGTATACATGATTCTATAAAGTTAGCACAACTTATTATAGGTATTAACAGGTTGGAGCATACTTTAAACTTATATTTTAAGTCAGAATCTGTATAAAAAGCCTATGCAGCATTCTTTAAAAAATGTTGATTATGACAGACAAAATAATGCCCACCCAAAGATGTTTATGGGCTTCCCTGGTGATGCTGTGGTATGCTTGCCAATGCAGGAGATGTGGGTGCCATCCCTGGTCCAGGAATGTCCCCTAGAGAAGGAAATGGCAACCCACTCCAGTATTCTTACTTGGAAAACCCCATGGGGCAGAAGACCCTGGTGCATTACAGTCCTTGGGGTTGCAAAGAATTAGACAGGACTTAGCAACTGAACAGCAACAAAAGATGTTTACATTCGAATCCCTGTAACCTGAGAATAATGATAATATACATGAAAAGGAAAAAGCCCTTTTGCCAGGGCTCATCAGCGGGATGCATAGAGAACAGTGGGTGTGACAACTTTAAGAGATAATACACAGACATACAGACTGAGAATAAAGATGGGAACGGAGTCTCAAGACCTCTTGGGTCAAGGCCCCGAACACATTCACCAGGCCTCTAAGCATACAGGTGTTTACGGGGAATGATATTAGCATGGGCTGGGACCCACTCACAACCCTGATCAATAATTGCCCTCGTGACTCTAAGTTGCTTAGTTGTCTCCTTAATGGAAAAGGCGTAGTACACCTGGGGAGAACTAGACCAGCAAGAAGTTAAGGAGTCTGTTTTGTGTGCACATGTTTCTAGCGTGCACTGACCCAGCATTCCAAAGTCCACAGCAGATCTGCCACCTATTGCTGATCAGTATGACCCAGCTAAGGAGCCCATGTGAATTGAATCAACTTGCCTTTGTCTTATTTCTTTCATTTCCAAGATGGTTTTCTCCTGGCTCGGCCAAAGCTGCAAAAACCTTCACTGGTTTGTTTCCTCACAACCTTACAAATGGTATCAAGGTTAAAGACCTTAACACATAGAAAATATTGTGTATTATCTGGCTAGACTCAAAATAATCATGTGGGCATTTACAAGTGTGAGAGGAAGGCGGACAGTGGATCAAAGAAGTGTTGCAAAAAAGAGACGAATTATGAATTGCTTTTTACAGTATACATGATTCTATAAAGGCACAACTTTGGATTAACAGGTTGGAGCATACTTTAAACTTATATTTTAAGTCAGAATCTGTATAAAAGCCTATGCAGCATTCTTTAAAAATGTTGATTATGACAGACAAAATAATGCCCACCCAAAGATGTTTATGGGCTTCCTGGTGATGCTGTGGTATGCTTGCCAATGCAGGAGATGTGGGTGCCATCCCTGGTCCAGGAATGTCCCCTAGAGAAGGAAATGGCAACCCACTCCAGTATTCTTACTTGGAAAACCCCATGGGGCAGAAGACCCTGGTGCATTACAGTCCTTGGGGTTGCAAAGAATTAGACAGGACTTAGCAACTGAACAGCAACAAAAGATGTTTACATTCGAATCCCTGTAACCTGAGAATAATGATAATATACATGAAAAGGAAAAAGCCCTTTTGCCAGGGCTCATCAGCGGGATGCATAGAGAACAGTGGGTGTGACAACTTTAAGAGATAATACACAGACATACAGACTGAGAATAAAGATGGGAACGGAGTCTCAAGACCTCTTGGGTCAAGGCCCCGAACACATTCACCAGGCCTCTAAGCATACAGGTGTTTACGGGGAATGATATTAGCATGGGCTGGGACCCACTCACAACCCTGATCAATAATTGCCCTCGTGACTCTAAGTTGCTTAGTTGTCTCCTTAATGGAAAAGGCGTAGTACACCTGGGGAGAACTAGACCAGCAAGAAGTTAAGGAGTCTGTTTTGTGTGCACATGTTTCTAGCGTGCACTGACCCAGCATTCCAAAGTCCACAGCAGATCTGCCACCTATTGCTGATCAGTATGACCCAGCTAAGGAGCCCATGTGAATTGAATCAACTTGCCTTTGTCTTATTTCTTTCATTTCCAAGATGGTTTTCTCCTGGCTCGGCCAAAGCTGCAAAAACCTTCACTGGTTTGTTTCCTCACAACCTTACAAATGGTATCAAGGTTAAAGACCTTAACACATAGAAAATATTGTGTATTATCTGGCTAGACTCAAAATAATCATGTGGGCATTTACAAGTGTGAGAGGAAGGCGGACAGTGGATCAAAGAAGTGTTGCAGAAGAAGAAGTGTTAGAGATCGAAAATGCCAGAAAGGAACATGAACCAAAGAATAGGAGCAGGTTCTAGACAGAACAACACTCAGCTGAGAGGGAAATGGGGATCTCTATCCTACAGAGCTTAATTCTGCCAGCAGCTCATATAATTAAGGAAATAAATTCTTCCCTAGAACTTCTAGTAAGTAACTCTATTTTCCTAACGTAGGTTTTTTAGCCTAGAGAAACCACTGTTAGGCTTCTAACATAGAGTACTACAAAACAATAATGAATGAGTATTGTTTTAAGATGCTAAATGTGTGGCATCAATAAAAAACTAATTGCTTCCAAGTCATTACTCTGGTATAATTATGTGCTTGATTATATGTATAATGTGAATTTATTATGTGAATAGTTCTAATAAAGAACTTTTCATAAGTCTACTGTTTACAAAACTCTTTGTTTTAGATCATTATTATTTCTGTCTAACAGCTGAATAAACTGAAATCTCAAAGGAAATGTAACTTTTTAAAGCTATATGGCTCACATACCCTGTGACTTGCATTCGAAAACAAGGCTTCAAATCCAATTGTGTTTAAACACTGTGATCCATATTTATATTTTTATGTGCATGTCCCTCCACACACACATGCACACCTACTGCATTTCCAAAATTCGTCTTAAAAATCTCTAAGTAGCATAATGGTTAACAGAATATGGGTCAAGTATTTTATTAGAGTGCTTCTCCATTTGAATAAAAACTGATCTTGCAACGTGTATTTAAATAAATGTAAATTACTTTGCTTAATTCCTTTGAATGCATTTCCCCTTTAAAAAATTAGCATTTTTACTGAATTTAAGGCTAAACATTTACTTATATAAATTTTGAAACTACCTTAGATTGCTAAGGGTAATTTTAGCAATATAAATAAAATGTGTGTGTTTAAATATGTGTAACATAAAATAGGTCCCCAAAATAAATGAAGTTTAACAACCAGTGACAGCTGAAAGTAAAATTAATTCTGCGTTGGCAAAAATCGTAGGAATTACAAAGACTTAAGCAACTTTCATATAACACGTCTGCATGTTTAATCTGCATGTTAGACAGAAACATTGCATTAACATTTCATTGTCTAATTTATCCCGTATTTTTAAGATAGGGGGGAAAAAAGGGTGAACCAAAGAATAGGAGCAGGTTCTAGACAGAACAACACTCAGCTGAGAGGGAAATGGGGATCTCTATCCTACAGAGCTTAATTCTGCCAGCAGCTCATATAATTAAGGAAATAAATTCTTCCCTAGAACTTCTAGTAAGTAACTCTATTTTCCTAACGTAGGTTTTTTAGCCTAGAGAAACCACTGTTAGGCTTCTAACATAGAGTACTACAAAACAATAATGAATGAGTATTGTTTTAAGATGCTAAATGTGTGGCATCAATAAAAAACTAATTGCTTCCAAGTCATTACTCTGGTATAATTATGTGCTTGATTATATGTATAATGTGAATTTATTATGTGAATAGTTCTAATAAAGAACTTTTCATAAGTCTACTGTTTACAAAACTCTTTGTTTTAGATCATTATTATTTCTGTCTAACAGCTGAATAAACTGAAATCTCAAAGGAAATGTAACTTTTTAAAGCTATATGGCTCACATACCCTGTGACTTGCATTCGAAAACAAGGCTTCAAATCCAATTGTGTTTAAACACTGTGATCCATATTTATATTTTTATGTGCATGTCCCTCCACACACACATGCACACCTACTGCATTTCCAAAATTCGTCTTAAAAATCTCTAAGTAGCATAATGGTTAACAGAATATGGGTCAAGTATTTTATTAGAGTGCTTCTCCATTTGAATAAAAACTGATCTTGCAACGTGTATTTAAATAAATGTAAATTACTTTGCTTAATTCCTTTGAATGCATTTCCCTTAAAAAGTTAGCATTTTTACTGAATTTAAGGCTAAACATTTACTTATATAAATTTTGAAACTACCTTAGATTGCTAAGGGTAATTTTAGCAATATAAATAAAATGTGTGTGTTTAAATATGTGTAACATAAAATAGGTCCCCAAAATAAATGAAGTTTAACAACCAGTGACAGCTGAAAGTAAAATTAATTCTGCGTTGGCAAAAATCGTAGGAATTACAAAGACTTAAGCAACTTTCATATAACACGTCTGCATGTTTAATCTGCATGTTAGACAGAAACATTGCATTAACATTTCATTGTCTAATTTATCCCGTATTTTATCTTAGCATTGCCATTGTACCACTTCCATCATTACTACTTCCTCTCAAAGAAGACTGAGTAGTTGAACTCATGCTAAGGACACAGTTTCAGTGTAGACCGAGGTCTTGTGAACCACCACTGAGCATGGGGTCCTTGGGATAGGGTGAGACAGCAGGCACAGGAAAGAATGAGTCTTCTGCAGGAGTAGAGGTGATGCTGGAAAAATAAGAAATTAGGGACATATAGAGCAGATTTTTTGTGGAAAGTAAAAATCTGTCAGTTGTGTCCGACTCTTTGAGACCCATGGACAAGCTGTGAAATTCTCCCCACAAGAATACTGGAGTTGGTAACCGTTACCTTCTCCAGGGGATCTTCACCACCCAGGGATAGAACCCATATCTCCTGCATTGCAGGTAAATTCTTTACCATCTGAGCCACCAGGGATAGTCCAAGAATACTGGAATGGGTAGCCTATCCCTTCTGCAGGGGATTTTCCCAAGCCAGGTATCAAACTGGTGTCTCTTGCATTGCAGGCAGATTCTTTACCAGCTGAGCTACAAGGGAATCTTTTTTTATGGAGACAAGACCAAATAAATTCTAGAACCATTAAGTTAGATGGTGTCATTTGTTTTATTTGAAAATATCTGAGGTAAAAAACCAAATAGACTGCAGATATCAATAATATGGACTTTACAGTAGAATTCTCACTTAAGGACAGTAGTGCCCTTGGAAGGAGGTGCGGATAATTGCTACTGTCTCCATCTGTGGTAGAAAGCAGTCTTATGTGGCTGTAAAATATTTTTTCTGAGGTAAAGGACCAATAGGGGTACATTTCTTAAAAGTTAGCATTTTACTGAATTTAAGGCAACTTACTAAATTTTGAAACTACCTTAGATTGCTAAGGGTAATTTTAGCAATATAAATAAAATGTGTGTGTTTAAATATGTGTAACATAAAATAGGTCCCCAAAATAAATGAAGTTTAACAACCAGTGACAGCTGAAAGTAAAATTAATTCTGCGTTGGCAAAAATCGTAGGAATTACAAAGACTTAAGCAACTTTCATATAACACGTCTGCATGTTTAATCTGCATGTTAGACAGAAACATTGCATTAACATTTCATTGTCTAATTTATCCCGTATTTTATCTTAGCATTGCCATTGTACCACTTCCATCATTACTACTTCCTCTCAAAGAAGACTGAGTAGTTGAACTCATGCTAAGGACACAGTTTCAGTGTAGACCGAGGTCTTGTGAACCACCACTGAGCATGGGGTCCTTGGGATAGGGTGAGACAGCAGGCACAGGAAAGAATGAGTCTTCTGCAGGAGTAGAGGTGATGCTGGAAAAATAAGAAATTAGGGACATATAGAGCAGATTTTTTGTGGAAAGTAAAAATCTGTCAGTTGTGTCCGACTCTTTGAGACCCATGGACAAGCTGTGAAATTCTCCCCACAAGAATACTGGAGTTGGTAACCGTTACCTTCTCCAGGGGATCTTCACCACCCAGGGATAGAACCCATATCTCCTGCATTGCAGGTAAATTCTTTACCATCTGAGCCACCAGGGATAGTCCAAGAATACTGGAATGGGTAGCCTATCCCTTCTGCAGGGGATTTTCCCAAGCCAGGTATCAAACTGGTGTCTCTTGCATTGCAGGCAGATTCTTTACCAGCTGAGCTACAAGGGAATCTTTTTTTATGGAGACAAGACCAAATAAATTCTAGAACCATTAAGTTAGATGGTGTCATTTGTTTTATTTGAAAATATCTGAGGTAAAAAACCAAATAGACTGTAGATATCAATAATATGGACTTTACAGTAGAATTCTCACTTAAGGACAGTAGTGCCCTTGGAAGGGAGGGTGCGGATAATTGCTACTGTCTCCATCTGTGGTAGAAAGCAGTCTTATGTGGCCCCGAATATTCCCATTCTAATAATTCTTTCTCTGTTGGTGCGTGTGAGAGCAGTGAATAAAATGGGGTATCACTTACATTATTAGGTCACTAAGCTGTTGACTTTGAGGGTAGCCCTGACCACACCAGGTAAGAGCTTTAAGTGAAGAGAAAGTATCATTGGAAAGTTCTCCTATAGACATGAAGGAAAGCAAAATAACCATGTATATTGTAAACTACATGTGGAGAAGGCACTAAAACTAAGACCTGAAGAAAGCCTCTAGAAATCCCTCAAGGAGCAAAAAGGTAGCGGGATGGAGATCTGAGTCCTCATACCACAAGCAGCTGCATTCTTCCATTCATCTGAACAAGATTTGATGAGCACCCAACCTCCAGATGAGACAAGTATCCCAGCTAGCCCTTTGATTTGTTTTATGAGGTCCTAAAAGATGACCGACATTACATCGTTCTCAGAACTTCTGATCTACAGAAACTGTAACAGTCATTTTGTGTTCATTTATGCTGATGATTTTGTGGTAATTTCATATAAAATTAAAAGACAATCCAAATGTTGACATTCTGGAACTAGGGGTGCCACTAATATTTTTTTTTAATGTTTTTTAAAAAAACCATTTTAAATATGAGACCATCTTTGGAATCAGGCAGTAGGTGGAAGATGAAACAGTTTTTATGAGAATAGGAGAGAAACCCTAACTTGCCTTTAACAGACTGCTAGTAGAAATTGGTCCTCTAAGGATCCTGCTTGGGAGGATGCAAAATGAAGTAAAGAACGTGTTACTAATCTTTGGAGGAAGGGGCGTTTTTATCATGTAGTGGCAGAAAACTTAGTAAAACTGAAAGAAGAATTTTCAAGTGGTAAACTAAACTACGTAAGGAGATTTCTACTAAGAATGTAGTGTAAACATGATAGATTTCTGCAAGGAATGCAGTGTGAACATGATAGCTATAGTTAGAGAGCTGTAATGCCTATTTGACAGTTGTTGAGAGAGTAAATTCTAAGAATTCTCATGGCAAGGAAAACATTTTTTTTTCCTTTTTTGTTATGAGATAATTGATGTTATTAACCTTACTGTTGTAATCATTTCACTATATAAAAAGTTGAATCAGTATGCTATATACCTTACACTTAGTACTGTATATCAATAATATCTCAGTAAGACTGAAAAAATATAAATATCCACCAAGATCAAAAGTAAATGTATTAAGTATTAAAGAAATGTAAACCATAATAATTACTTTGAAAAAAAAAATTTCTAACCAAAGTTTTAGTACTGCTATCTTCTTACTACTTAGGATGCATGAGAGGAGATATAAACTGAGAGAAGAGCTGTTAAAGAGGAGTGAGGGATGTCTGATTTTGAATCTTTTAATTTCTTTGAATGGCAGAAGATTCTAAAATTCAGAAATGGCTACTAGAAACTTGACATAGAGAAAAATGAGTGTCACTTACATAGTACAATATAACCTTTTGCTAAAATCTCAGAAAGACCAAACCTCAAAGTATTCAGTAACACAAAGGGACTTTTCAAGAGATTGAGGATGTGTTTTACAAATTGAATCCTCTCAATAAAACTAGGAAGCTTAAGGGCATTGTCCCTCAACCATCCACTAAAAACCAAAGATAGAGAAGGGATTATCTTAAAAAGTCCTACGTCTTTGACTAATGGATTGAAACCAGGTGAAATTCAAACGAGATCCAGAAAGCTTTTGAGAAAATTGTTTTAGCCAAAATAATACCAGCTTAGACTGTAAGAACAGAGTAAAGATAAAATTAAAGTAAGCCTCTGGCTTAATAAGATTCTATCCTATGTGTCTATATATACTACATTTCTTTCTTTCTTTTCTGATGGACACTTAGGTTGTTTCCATATCTTGACTATACAGAATAACGCTGCAGTAAATTCAGATGCTTTTGTAACATCTTGTTTACGAGTCCTTCCGGTATATACTCAGAAGCTTGACCATGTGGTAGCTCTATTTTTAATTTTTTGAGACCCTTTCATAGAGTTTTCCATAGTGTCTGCACCAATTTGCATTCCCACAGTGTGTAAGAGCTCCCTTTTCTTCACATCCTTGCCAACACTTGTGATTTCTTGCCTTCTTGATGGTAGATGTTCTGACAGGTGTGAGGTGATATTTTATTGTGGTTTTGATTTGCATTTCCTTGATGATCAATCAGTGTTGTTGAGCATTTTCCATATATCTATTGGTCACATGGGCATCTTCTGTTGAAAAATGACTGTTCTGCTCTTTTTTGCCAACTTAGTACTGTATATCAATAATATCTCAGTAAGACTGAAAAATATAAATATCCACCAAGATCAAAAGTAAATGTATTAAGTATTAAAGAAATGTAAACCATAATAATTACTTTGAAAAAAAAATTCTAACCAAAGTTTTAGTACTGCTATCTTCTTACTACTTAGGATGCATGAGAGGAGATATAAACTGAGAGAAGAGCTGTTAAAGAGGAGTGAGGGATGTCTGATTTTGAATCTTTTAATTTCTTTGAATGGCAGAAGATTCTAAAATTCAGAAATGGCTACTAGAAACTTGACATAGAGAAAAATGAGTGTCACTTACATAGTACAATATAACCTTTTGCTAAAATCTCAGAAAGACCAAACCTCAAAGTATTCAGTAACACAAAGGGACTTTTCAAGAGATTGAGGATGTGTTTTACAAATTGAATCCTCTCAATAAAACTAGGAAGCTTAAGGGCATTGTCCCTCAACCATCCACTAAAAACCAAAGATAGAGAAGGGATTATCTTAAAAAGTCCTACGTCTTTGACTAATGGATTGAAACCAGGTGAAATTCAAACGAGATCCAGAAAGCTTTTGAGAAAATTGTTTTAGCCAAAATAATACCAGCTTAGACTGTAAGAACAGAGTAAAGATAAAATTAAAGTAAGCCTCTGGCTTAATAAGATTCTATCCTATGTGTCTATATATACTACATTTCTTTCTTTCTTTTCTGATGGACACTTAGGTTGTTTCCATATCTTGACTATACAGAATAACGCTGCAGTAAATTCAGATGCTTTTGTAACATCTTGTTTACGAGTCCTTCCGGTATATACTCAGAAGCTTGACCATGTGGTAGCTCTATTTTTAATTTTTTGAGACCCTTTCATAGAGTTTTCCATAGTGTCTGCACCAATTTGCATTCCCACAGTGTGTAAGAGCTCCCTTTTCTTCACATCCTTGCCAACACTTGTGATTTCTTGCCTTCTTGATGGTAGATGTTCTGACAGGTGTGAGGTGATATTTTATTGTGGTTTTGATTTGCATTTCCTTGATGATCAATCAGTGTTGTTGAGCATTTTTCCATATATCTATTGGTCACATGGGCATCTTCTGTTGAAAAAATGACTGTTCTGCTCTTCTGCCAACATTAAAATTGGATTATTTCTTTGTCAACGAGTTACATTGTTCAAAGGTACAAACTTAAAACTAGAATATACATTCTGGAGATCAAAGGCACAGTATTGTATTATAATGTTGTCTATGGATGACCATAGTCAGTTGTCCAAATGTTTACTTGTCTTTCAGATTCCGGTATTTTATTCATTTTGGCAGATGTTCACCACCTTCTTTAATGCAAATTAAGTTTCTTAATCTCTCTTTTATCCCGGTGTTTTGTTTTTTTTTTTTTTTTTTCTCCCTTGAAAACTTCCCTATAACATAAAAGTGCTTTTTACCTGTTCTTTTTATTTCCTGCTTGTAAGGAGTATGTCACTTTCCTCTGTTTTCAGACTAATGACCTCTTCATTATCCATTAAATTAAGTGATTTCTATTGCCTCTGGGGCCTTCAGCCTCGTTTATTTCCTCTATCTCATCAGTTTTCAAGCTTTTTCCTTCCATTATCATTTCCTTTCTGTCTGCAAACATCCTCAGATCTTCCCTATGCCTGATATCAATTCTTTTCAGTCATGCCTGAGTCTCTTCTTGTCAAATCAATTCTAGCAAACCATATTCAGCCTCTACTTATTTCCTCCATACATACTCCCTTCTGTATCAGTTAGAACTCTGTCAGAGAACAGAAGTCACTCGGTTATTGTAACAGAGAGAATCCAATGTGAAAAAAAAAAGGTGTACCTAGGTATAAGCTTAAAAGAAAAACATAAAGCTCCAATGTAGTGTGCAGGTAGTAGCTGTAGAAAGTAACTATAACCCCCAGGGCTAGGAGAACCAAGGAAAGATGCTGGAGTTATTAAAACCTAAAGGGTTTGTCTTCAGGGATGCAAGCCAATTAGCTAAGGTTAGAGTAGCTGTTCTACTGGTGTTGATAGACCGGAGCTTGGAGGAGGGCCCAGTGGGAGGGGTCTCTCCTTAACTGTTTGTTGTATACTAGCTACAAAGCTAAGATGGCACATTTTGGAAAAACAGGATTCATTTGCTGCTACAAAAAGAAGTATGTGCTGAAGCATGAGCAGGCTATATTGGGTTGATGGCACATGAATTGGAAACTGAGAAGAATCCCCTAATTATGATCCAGGTAGAACCGATCCCCCTTTTCTCTTCAAGCTCCTCTTTTCCCTGATTAACAAAAAAGCTTAGAAGTGACTTTTAATATATGAGATTTTTTAAAAGCGAGACTTTTTTTCAGTGTGCCCAAAGAGAACTCTGACCTTTGCCCTTAGTTCCTGAGAAGTAAACTCTATGGTCTTGGAATGTCCTGCATAATAAATATATCTTTGTCTGGTTCCTTGGGCCATGCAGCTAATCTAACAGTATGACTTGTGGGGGGAGGATTTGAGACACAAAGTTATCAGCTCAGTGACTCTAGAGGGGCTGGAGGCTAAAGTCAATCTTGTGGGTTGGTCACCACGTCTACCTGAGGGAGCCCCATAAAGACTCTAGACACCAAGGCTTGAGAAAAATTCCCTGGTTGGCTGTGTTCTGTGCATATGTCAGACATCATTGCTCAGAGGAGTTCATGTTGTCCACAACTCTATGGAAAAAATGAAACTGAATGTTGCACTTTTGGAATCTTCCTCTGTGTATGTCTCTCCTTTTTTTTAACGATTTATTTATTTATTTATTTTGGTGGGGGTGGGGTGGGGAGGGAGGGGAGCAGGTGGGCCAGTTCTATTGGTCTTTCATTTGTCCATTTTCATCCATCTTTGTTCTTTGGCCCCTGTGGGCCTCCCATCGCGGTGGCCTCTGTCGTTGCAGAGCACCGGCTCTGGGCGCATGCACTCCAGACCTCTGGCTCAGTAATTGGACACATGGGTCCAGCCGCTCCACGGCACGTGGAATCTTCCCAGGCCAGGGATCAAACAGGCGCCCCTTGCACTGCAAGGCGGTGTCCTTACCCACTGGACCACCAGGGAAGCCCTGTGTGTGTCTCTTCCCTTGACTCATTTTGATCTTTGTATTTTATGCTGTGGTAAATTGTAACCACAAATATAATTGCTTTCTGTAAGTTCTGTGAGCCCTTCTAAAAATTACCAAAACTAAGGATAGTATTTGAAGCCCCCAAACTCATAGTTAATGGCAGAAGTGAGGGCCACCTTGGGGTGCTTAGTCACTCAGTCATGTTCTGCTATTTGCGACCTCATGGACTGCAGCCGCCAGGCTTCTCTGTCCATGGAATTTTCCAGGCAAGAATACTACAGTGGGTTTGCCCTTTCCTTCTCCGGGGAATCTTCCCACTCAAGGATCAAGGCTAGGCCTCCTGCACTGTAGGCAGATTCTTTACCATCCGAACTACCAAGGGACTGTTCACTAGTTCATGCTGTTCATGGGGAAAATGTTTCCTATAAACAAGTAAAAATTACATTTAACTTAAAATCTATTTTAGGTTGTCATTAGTTTAGTATTTCTAATATAATGAAAGAATTAAAGAGGACAATTTAATATGTCTCTCTCAATGGCATTTTAAATATTTCATGAATTATTGAAATATAATGTTAAAAGAAACATCATTGTTATTTTAAGTATTCCAGAAATTTTCAAAACATCTCATAGTTCTAATGGCAGTAACAAATGTAGGAAGTCAGAGACCAAATCAATGCAAATACCAGGCACTGCATAGTAAACCAGGGCATGTGAATCTCACCCTAGCTCTTCTGCTTATGAATTTACGAGACCTTCAGCATATCACTTAAACAGTTTCTCTTCTTCTATTATAATTGTGTTTGAGGGCTCTGTGGTGTACAACAATATAAGGCAGGAGAAAAGTACTTTTTCAGGGACATTTTCATTGTAACATTTTCACTTCTATGAGTTTATCTTTTTCAACCAGATTATGTAGAAAAACATTAAGTAGAAATGACTATTATAAAATGTACACAGTGAGAGTAGTCCAAATAATATATGAAATGACTCAAACGCATTTGAGAACTGTTTGTTGTTCATGTATGAATATCCCCTTCTATTAAATATGTCTTTTCTAATCCAGATATCATTTGCATTACTTTCAAGCACTTCTGCAAAATTTCACTCAGGTTATATATCCTGTTTTTACGTGACAAGTCATCATGATACTCTTCCCCTGATATTTTGGCTTTGCTAATAAGAAATGTTTTATTATTTATTTTTTATAGTAGAAAAGATCGTATCTTTTTATAGTAGAAAAGATCTCAACCCCTTTCCAATAAATTGTAGATTAATCCCCATCAAGGCTTTAAAAGTCAAAGGACCCATTTTCAACATTGTCAGAATGGAGAGAAATTAGGTATTCCCATTTACAAGAACTACTGAACTTTCGTGCTATGAATGGTGATTGTTCTGGATCCAAATTGTCTTTTCAGTTCATTATCAAAAGCCTCATCCCAAGCACAACTGCAGTGTTGGACCCAACAGTGCCCTTTTCAAATCTCTGAACCAGCATGAGGAAAAACCAATTCAAACGACTGATTCCCCTGTTAATTTAATGCATGCTCTGTGTTGACCAAACATTTTCACCCAAATCACAATGAATAAATCTCCTCCACATGCCTTGGTCGAGAGTGATATCCTGATTCCAGTAAACTGTTCAGTTCCCTAGTCTTTCTGCAGAACTGGTTTCCTATCATGCTTTCTTCAGTTTCATTCTCTGAAAATTGTTCATCCCCAAATTCTAACTTGTAGTTATCAGTGTTTAGATAAAATAAATGATAAATAATGGTTTTTCTGCACTTATATTAATATATTCTCATATATTTCTTATTTGGTAGGACAGGACTAACTTGCATCATATTTCTTTTTTTTTTTTTTTTTTAACAATTTTGACCTCTTTTTACTGATTTTTAATTTATTCATTTTTCATCCATCTTTATTATTTGGCCTGTGTGGGCCTCTCATTGCAGTGGCCTCTCTCATTGCAGAGCACCTGCTCTGGGCCTATGCGCTCCAGAGCACTGGCTCATAACTGGACAGCCTGGTCGAGCTGCTCCGTGGCATGTGGGATCCGCCAGGGGTAGGGTTGAACCGGTGCCCCTTACACCGCAAGGTGGACTCTCTACCCACTGGACCACCGGGGAAGTCCCGCATCATATTTCTTGATGTTGAATGTTTTCATGTTGGGTCCTCTGGTACATAGTACTCTGCTTCGCAGATATAACCTGCCCTTACTTCCTGAAATCTAGGTGGACTCCCTAACATTTTTCCTGATCTTTTAGACAGGATGTTGCAACTACTGGTTTTAGAACACCAGTAACACACTCCCACCCCACCACACACGTAGATTTAACTGACACATAAAATCAATGCATCCTGAATTATGGCTACACTTCATTAAAGTTGCTAGTAGGCCTACAAATCATAACAGTAAAATAAAATTTAATGTAACAGTTTCACTACACACTAAAATATATGAATATATCATATCATAATAATTCTTTAAGAGTTTTCTTTACTTTGATTTCACCCTCAGCAGTGCTGATCAGTGTGAAATCTCAATTCTCCTAGAAATAACTGAAAATTTAATTTAAGATATGGAATTTAGCTAGACCAAACCCAGCAGATGTTATCGTACTTATACTGAACATGGGTGAAAAATCAATCAGAAAATATGTAATGCTCATATATAGAGATACAGATCTCCAGGAATGTCAAAGGAAAGTTAGATGATGAATTGGTTTGATTAAAGTAACATGAAAAAATTTGAGTAGAAAGATGCCATTGAAAATGATAGATAATCTGCTATCATGCTCCCTGGCTAACATGGTTCAAGAACACTGATGCTAAATTAAGTGAAAACAAATAAAATACTCTCAGTAAGGTAGAGACTCACCCTCATTTGCAGTCATTGCACCTGAATATATGTTTGAAAACCAAACATCAAAAGTGTAAAATATTAGACTCCATAATCAATGGGGTCCTCCTTTAAGAAAGCCAATAAATAGTTCTAATGGTAATGAATATTTGCCCCTCTTTCTTAAGTAAATTCAGCAGATGAGAGACAAAATTTATGACAACTCAGATATCATGAAAGAAAAGACATCGCTCCATTTTAAAACCCTCATTAGGTATAATTCTTTAAATATCTGGAGTGAAATGGGAAACAGTAAATTTCTTCTTTCACTGGATGATATATTAGTCTTGTTGCCTTCCTGGTCCCATATGGCCAGAACCTCAAGGATACTCCCTGATAGCGGATTATTTAAAATTCACTCTTCTAAAGCAGATGATGAGATCTGTATAATTCATTCTACTGATTATTTTCCACAAATACCAGGAAATTCAGAATGAAATTCAAATTTTATACTTTAAAAATATGTA
This sequence comes from Tragulus kanchil, assembly GCA_022376925.1. Taxonomy (NCBI): domain Eukaryota; kingdom Metazoa; phylum Chordata; class Mammalia; order Artiodactyla; family Tragulidae; genus Tragulus; species Tragulus kanchil. The sequence continues at coordinate 22,637,904 of JAIOJX010000003.1, read as the reverse complement.
TGAGGTTCTTATTTAAAGTATTTTACTGGTTTGTAATTGCCTATTATCCAGAGAGTTCTTGGTCTACCTCTCTCTGTGGTCTTTAAGACCTGTCTTTCGCATTTTCCACTATAAATCATAACAGTAAAATAAAATTTAATGTAACAGTTTCACTACACACTAAAATATATGAATATATCATATCATAATAATTCTTTAAGAGTTTTCTTTACTTTGATTTCACCCTCAGCAGTGCTGATCAGTGTGAAATCTCAATTCTCCTAGAAATAACTGAAAATTTAATTTAAGATATGGAATTTAGCTAGACCAAACCCAGCAGATGTTATCGTACTTATACTGAACATGGGTGAAAAATCAATCAGAAAATATGTAATGCTCATATATAGAGATACAGATCTCCAGGAATGTCAAAGGAAAGTTAGATGATGAATTGGTTTGATTAAAGTAACATGAAAAAATTTGAGTAGAAAGATGCCATTGAAAATGATAGATAATCTGCTATCATGCTCCCTGGCTAACATGGTTCAAGAACACTGATGCTAAATTAAGTGAAAACAAATAAAATACTCTCAGTAAGGTAGAGACTCACCCTCATTTGCAGTCATTGCACCTGAATATATGTTTGAAAACCAAACATCAAAAGTGTAAAATATTAGACTCCATAATCAATGGGGTCCTCCTTTAAGAAAGCCAATAAATAGTTCTAATGGTAATGAATATTTGCCCCTCTTTCTTAAGTAAATTCAGCAGATGAGAGACAAAATTTATGACAACTCAGATATCATGAAAGAAAAGACATCGCTCCATTTTAAAACCCTCATTAGGTATAATTCTTTAAATATCTGGAGTGAAATGGGAAACAGTAAATTTCTTCTTTCACTGGATGATATATTAGTCTTGTTGCCTTCCTGGTCCCATATGGCCAGAACCTCAAGGATACTCCCTGATAGCGGATTATTTAAAATTCACTCTTCTAAAGCAGATGATGAGATCTGTATAATTCATTCTACTGATTATTTTCCACAAATACCAGGAAATTCAGAATGAAATTCAAATTTTATACTTTAAAAATATGTATGAGGTTCTTATTTAAAGTATTTTACTGGTTTGTAATTGCCTATTATCCAGAGAGTTCTTGGTCAGTACCTCTCTCTCTGTGGTCTTTAAGACCTGTCTTTCGCATTTTCTTTTTTAAACTTGATTCTATGTGTTTATCGTTTGCCTATTTTGATGGCCTATATGCACTGCTTTTTGGGACTAGGGAATCTCAGTTTGAGTTATTCAACAAACAGATGCCAAGACAGGATTAGAAATACAAGCAACTTCCCGGGGGAACGGTCAGTGAAGGAAAGAGTGGAGGAAATGGGCCTTAGCAGAGAGAGTCTGCGGACTGCAGTACAAGACTGCCCTGTGATGGGACAGGCAGGGGGGGATAATCTTGCAGTTATAGAATCTCAGCATGGTTTCTTCCAGGGCATTGACTTTCCAGCCAGTGCCACTGGTTGGATCATTTCTGAGAGCTACAGAAATGGGCCAGCACTCCCACGGAGGCTCTGCCCCAACACTGGTTGAGAGTAATCTCGGGTGGTGGGACCTGAGCAGAAATATGGTGCTTGTTCCCCAACAGTGATAGCTGGTACTGTGAATCAACCGCATTCTGTCCCTCATGGAGTCTGAGTGGTACATTATGGCTTCCTTCAGGAAGGAAAAAAATAAGAGTCTTTCAAATTCAATAGCGATGTACTTAAAACTCATCAACCAAAAGACAAAAATAAATACTGTTGCATGGACTTAAGGGACAGGGTGGGAATCTCTTAGATAAACATGGGGAAGCTGTGTTCATAGGGTTGGAGCTGGCATCCCTGTGAGGCCACATGCCAGCCTTGCAAAAGGTGAAAGATGATGCAGGTTTGGGAACTCGCTGTCTAAAGGATACCAGGAGCCTGAATACATCAGTACATTCATTGGTGCCCTATTTGAAAGAGAATGTTTCTCCTCCAACTGGACAGCCAAGCAGAGAAGCCCTGGACTGTTCGCCAAGCACCCTCATTGGTTCACCCTCTTTTCACTTCTCAATTGTGATCTCTTCAAATGTTTAAACCTTGGGATTAAGTTAAATAAAAGGAAGTATATCACTCCCACAATAACAAATGTCTATCCAGAACTTCTTATAAAGCAAGGTCCAGAGAATGTGTTAGTATTCTCTGAGAACAGAACATAGATGTTTTAATACAAGCACAGGAGAGCTCATGTCTGTGGTCTTCCAGAGAACAGACTGTCTAGTTTCTGTTGTTATCAGGATGCTGGTTATGTGATTTTTAAAGGTGAACTTCTTAGTAACCTGGTTGCATTCAACAAGGTTCTCCAGAGAATTCGAAAGAATAGAGAATAGGCTATATGAAGAAATATTTAACAGTAAATTTATTATAACAATTGACTTCTTTGGTTATGAACCATTAGAAATCCCAGCATTGGTTGTCTGTAAGCTGAGAACTAGGAAACAGGAAGGTATGATTCAGTCCTAACTGAAAAGCCTGAGAACTATAGAATCACTGGTATCAGTCCAGGGAGCCAAAGAACAGGAAACACTGACATGGAGGGTGTCCCTACTCAGAATTTCATCCTTCTTTTGCATTGTTGTCCATTTGGCACCCAGTGGATTGGATCATGAGAGGAATCCCCTTTGGTGAGAGGACTATTATGTATTCAGTCCACTGATTCAAATGCTGATCTCTTTCAGAAACACCCTCACAGACACAGCCAGAAATCATGTTTTATCAGCTACCTGCACATCCCTTAGCCCAGGTAAACTGACCCATAAATTTAATCAATACTCTGATTAGTCCATCTCCATTAAGTTTCAGGAGTGGAAGAGGCAGTGATGAGTTAGCTGAAGGACTGAGGAGAGATTGTTGGGTCCTGGGTTCTGCATAACAAAGAATTACAACCCGGTGGTGCTCACTTGGCAGGGGTGTTGTTATCCTTATATTAAAAAATGCCATTCTGATCTTTCATTCCAGATCATCTTTCTATGGCTCTGTGGTTATTGAAAGAGGAGCACAAAAGCAGGGGGTGGAGGGTAGGGGTGGTTTATTTCCTTCTCTACCTGAAGACACCTTGACAGTATCACAACTAGTTCAGAATGCACGGAAAATACACAGTACAGACAAGTGCTATCTCTTGTGTCCAAATAACTTTGCCCAAATCTTTAGTTTTCACTCCCTGCCTGTGTGGAAAGGCAGATGCCTTATGAGAGTCTTCCCATGATGACATTTAAAAAGAAGATGCTATGGGTGGTGCCTTGAGATGTATATTTATGATTATGTGTTGAGGAAATTTTTTCTCACTCCTTTATATCTGCCACAACATCTGTTGTGGTTTCTTTCGTCCTTATTATTAAAATTCAGTGCTGGTAGTTATAGTATAATCAGGATCGATGGTGGATAATTTTCTCCCTTCTCTGCCTTCCTTGCTATTATTTCTTAAAATGTAACAGAAGAAGAAATATATTTAGAAAACAAAATGTTAAGAATTGCTGAATTCAGAAGGATATTCAGGTTTATATACATAAAGGCCCTGTGCAGTATTCTGAGGGGCCTTTGTTGATTACCCAGTGACAGCTATGGGGAGCTGGGGTTGGATACAGTTTCTTGGTATTTTCTACCCAGTGGGCTCCATTTATCTGCCAAATAGAGTTGTCTTCACAGTTTATACCTTCACTGTTAAGTTGCTTCAGTCATGTCTGATTCTTTGGGATCCCACGGACCACAGCCCACCAGCCTCCTCCGTCCATGGGATTCTCCAGGCAAGAACTGTTTCTTTTGTGTCCCCATCAATGTTTTCAGTTACTCTTTCTTCACCTGAATACTCACACCTCTGAAGAGATGTGACTGACTTCCCAGGTAAGCCTGGATATATAGATAGTTATCAGAAAAAACTTCTCCACTTTCTGAGAAATTATCTTCTGTCCATGCTCACATCTGAATACAATGATCTCAGTGACTTGGCAGCCATAATGTCCTTGGAAATTATTGTCTTGGGAGTCTACATCCAAAGACTATCAAGGCTTCCCCGGTAGCCCAGGAAATCCACCTGCAATGCAGGATAGCTGGATTCAATCCCTGTGTTGGGAAGATCCCCTGGAGAATGGAAAGACAACTCACTCCATATTCTTGCCTGGAGAATTCCATGGCTCCTCCATGGGTCACAAAGAGTCAGACATGACTGTGAGACTTTCACTTCATGATAGGAAATGAAGATTTATGATTGTATCTGAAGGAGAAATGTTTAGGAATGTGTATATGGTGGATACAGAAAGGATGGGATGGTGAGGCTTTTCCAGTATACTTCTCCAGTCAGACAAAATAGTTGGTTTGACCTAAGCCTAAGTCATCCACAGTTAGGAAGTAAAAATAATGTGAAATAGAATCAATCTTCCTTAGGGTTGGAAAAGCGAATTTAGTGCAAGTCTGTGTTTTCTTCTCTAGGCAGACGTACTTGAGATGTTTCAAGAGAGTCAATTCAATACAGTTTGGAAAAACCAATTTAAGTTGCTGAATTCAGAAGGATATTCAGTAACAGAAGAAGAAATATATTTAGAAAACAAAATGTTAAGAATTGCTGAATTCAGAAGGATATTCAGGTTTATATACATAAAGGCCCTGTGCAGTATTCTGAGGGGCCTTTGTTGATTACCCAGTGACAGCTATGGGGAGCTGGGGTTGGATACAGTTTCTTGGTATTTTCTACCCAGTGGGCTCCATTTATCTGCCAAATAGAGTTGTCTTCACAGTTTATACCTTCACTGTTAAGTTGCTTCAGTCATGTCTGATTCTTTGGGATCCCACGGACCACAGCCCACCAGCCTCCTCCGTCCATGGGATTCTCCAGGCAAGAACTGTTTCTTTTGTGTCCCCATCAATGTTTTCAGTTACTCTTTCTTCACCTGAATACTCACACCTCTGAAGAGATGTGACTGACTTCCCAGGTAAGCCTGGATATATAGATAGTTATCAAAAAAAACTTCTCCACTTTCTGAGAAATTATCTTCTGTCCAGGCTCACATCTGAATACAATGATCTCAGTGACTTGGCAGCCATAATGTCCTTGGAAATTATTGTCTTGGGAGTCTACATCCAAAGACTATCAAGGCTTCCCCGGTAGCCCAGGAAATCCACCTGCAATGCAGGATAGCTGGATTCAATCCCTGTGTTGGGAAGATCCCCTGGAGAATGGAAAGACAACTCACTCCATATTCTTGCCTGGAGAATTCCATGGCTCCTCCATGGGTCACAAAGAGTCAGACATGACTGTGAGACTTTCACTTCATGATAGGAAATGAAGATTTATGATTGTATCTGAAGGAGAAATGTTTAGGAATGTGTATATGGTGGATACAGAAAGGATGGGATGGTGAGGCTTTTCCAGTATACTTCTCCAGTCAGACAAAATAGTTGGTTTGACCTAAGCCTAAGTCATCCACAGTTAGGAAGTAAAAATAATGTGAAATAGAATCAATCTTCCCTTAAAGTTGGAAAAACCAATTTAGTCCAAGTCTGTGTTTTCTTCTCTAGGCAAACGTACTTGAAATGTTTCAAGAGAGTCAATTCAATACAGTTTAGAAGCGGAAGCAAATAGACATTAATTCTAGAAAACAGCATAAAATTATAGTCCAGTACATGTCTTATAATCTCTCAAAATGGAATAATCCAATACATTGCATTTAATTATTAATTTACAAAATATCAAAGTGACAATTAGATGTATTTATTAGTGTTGATTATTTGTGTGAAAGAAAATCAGGCTACAGTCAAGCCTCTTTTGCACACAGGAAGCACTCTGTAGACTGGTTAAATTGAATTACATTGAACCAGTAAAAATTGTGAGTTAAGAATATTGTGAGTTGTTAATAATTTTGAAAGTAGTGTCACTGACCAGCACAGTGATGTAGTCCTGTGGTAACCAATGTTAGCTCATTTTGCCATAAGAGATAAAAACAAGGGAACTAAGAATACCATAGCAACAATTTTTGAGTCCAGATGAATGTGTGCTTTGCTTAGAATGAAAAAGAAAAATACAATTCAGCAAGGTTGCTATGTTCCAGCACTCAAGTACACGTGTACATGTTCATGCCCACACAGGTACAGCGAGAAGAGTGTATTTGGCATATCGTCCTAGTTCTTTATTCTTTGCTCCTAAAATTTTTCACAGAAATCCAGTGGGGTTGTTGAGGATCATGAACTTTTTGTAGCTATTCAGCAACCTTTCCCTTCTATCACAACTCTAATTGCCATTGGAACAATCACAGTATTTTGACTACACGTACTGAAATTCTTTCCTGGAGGGAAAATTATCCAAGTATCTATACTAGGAAATTATTTTTTTTTTTAAATTTTGTCCTGTTTTATTGGATTTTGTTTGTTTATTTTCATCCATATTTATTATTGGGCCTGTGTGGGCTTCCCATTGCAGTGGCCTCTCTCACTACAGAGCACTGGCCCTGGGCCATGGGCTCCAGAATGCTGGCTCATAATTGAGCACACCTGTCCAGCCACTCCATGATACGTGGGATCTTCCCAGGCCAGGGATCGAACCTGTGCCCCTTGCACTGCAAGGCGTACTCTCTACCCATTGGACCACCAGGGAAGCCCATAGCTTTTTATTTTTAAGCCATTTCCTATTGCTTAGCCTCCAGATTTTTCTTTTGTTTCACTCATGCAAATAAAAAACTAAAAAATCAATTAGACTACCTAAACTATACAACTTCATTGTCATATATATGGTAGATGCTGAACTTTTAATTGAGGACAGCATGATTTAAGTCGCATGAGGAAAAAAGGCGTTGATTCATGATAATTTGTTATGCTTACATATAAGCAGTAATGCCTGTATAGGTAAATATATTGGCTATTCAAAAATAAATGACAGAGATAAGTCATCTTAAGAAAACAGCAGAAAGCTGACGTTTTTCCTTTGACACTTCTAATGGCATTTGCAAGTGTGACTGATCATAATGTGATAAAATGGCTTCCTTCTGTCAGTCTCTATGTGAGAAGTACAATTGGAAATAGTGTGAAAAATGTCTCCCATGTTATTTATGTTTCAATTCAAAAAGAGAACAATGCAAGAGCATTTTCTATGCACGAAAATGTGTTGAAAGAAAAAGGTAAATGCAGTCCTGAAAATAGGTATTATTAGCTGCCTGATGTTCAGTAGAATACATGGTTTAGGGCATTACAGCGAGGTGACTCTGGTTCCCACCACAGCCTCCCCATTTCTAGTTCTGTCACCTCAACCAAGTTACTTACCTTTTTAAGGCTCAGGTTTATGATGAATAAAAATGAGATAATAAGTGCTTCTTTGAAATGTATTATAAACCTAAATAATGTAATAAGCTTAGTCCAGACTTGGCTATTAAAGGAAATTATTTTTTAATTTTTGTTTTATTGGATTTTGTTTGTTTATTTTCATCCATATTTATTATTGGGCCTGTGTGGGCTTCCCATTGCAGTGGCCTCTCTCACTACAGAGCACTGGCCCTGGGCCATGGGCTCCAGAATGCTGGCTCATAATTGAGCACACCTGTCCAGCCACTCCATGATACGTGGGATCTTCCCAGGCCAGGGATCGAACCTGTGCCCTTGCACTGCAATGCGTATTCTCTACCCATTGTACCACCAGGGAAGCCCATAGCTTTTTATTTTTAAGCCATTTCCTATTGCTTAGCCTCCAGATTTTTCTTTTGTTTCACTCATGCAAATAAAAAACTAAAAAATCAATTAGACTACCTAAACTATACAACTTCATTGTCATATATATGGTAGATGCTGAACTTTTAATTGAGGACAGCATGATTTAAGTCGCATGAGGAAAAAAGGCGTTGATTCATGATAATTTGTTATGCTTACATATAAGCAGTAATGCCTGTATAGGTAAATATATTGGCTATTCAAAAATAAATGACAGAGATAAGTCATCTTAAGAAAACAGCAGAAAGCTGACGTTTTTCCTTTGACACTTCTAATGGCATTTGCAAGTGTGACTGATCATAATGTGATAAAATGGCTTCCTTCTGTCAGTCTCTATGTGAGAAGTACAATTGGAAATAGTGTGAAAAATGTCTCCCATGTTATTTATGTTTCAATTCAAAAAGAGAACAATGCAAGAGCATTTTCTATGCACGAAAATGTGTTGAAAGAAAAAGGTAAATGCAGTCCTGAAAATAGGTATTATTAGCTGCCTGATGTTCAGTAGAATACATGGTTTAGGGCATTACAGCGAGGTGACTCTGGTTCCCACCACAGCCTCCCCATTTCTAGTTCTGTCACCTCAACCAAGTTACTTACCTTTTTAAGGCTCAGGTTTATGATGAATAAAAATGAGATAATAAGTGCTTCTTTGAAATGTATTATAAACCTAAATAATGTAATAAGCTTAGTCCAGACTTGGCATATTTTAATGAACTAATGTTATTTTTAACTTGTTATTTTTTGTGTGTTTTTCTTTAGCAGTGTTCATTGCTAGCTGCAGTTATTATTCATATGAGCTTTTCTTCAATGCTTATATGAATAACATTTACGTATATCTATATCCAGAAGTTATTGCAAAAGATGATTCACCATTGTCTCTTCACATACTCCCTCAAGAAAAAGTCAAGCACCTTTGGAAAACTTTAGTGCGGTTTTTAAATAGAACAGTTAAATTGGAAAAACAAAATCCTTCCTCTTCATTAACAATGTCATTTTTATGTAAAACTGTCTTGTAACTTGAAGATCCAGTATCATGTTTTTAACATGTAACAATTTAATATTTAAGAAATACTAAATTATGTTAAAGTGGAGGGGGTCACTGAAGAATCTCTACTTCCTTTGAGTTAACTTCTGCATTTATGAACATGGTGCCCCTTGCACTGCAGAGGAATTGTAATTCAGGACAAGCAAATTATGGTGAACCACATAAAAATCTGAAGAAATAGAGATCAACTTGTATAGGGTGTGAGAAGGAAATTGGAGAGGATTGTTTTAACAAATTTTATTGAAGAAAAACAGAGTTTGACTTTGTTGTAATTTCTCATTGTTTTCAAGTAGTGGTTAGGATGTTGTTGGTAGGAGAGGGAGGGATCTTCTTTTTCTCAAAAGCAGGGGATAGAATTCCCAGATGAAAAAATCTTCCCTGTTCAGAATAATTCTTACCTTTGGTCTCCCAGCATGATATAGGCTGCTAGGATTAGTACCTGCTGAGAGTTTCCCCTTCAAGGATTCCCCACTCCTTTGTAAGTAAGATTTCTTTTATCTTCAAGGTTTAATTCAGCAAACAATGGAGAATCACTGAAAGTAGGTTGGACAAGAGTTGACAGATTCTGAAAGTTGAATATGACATAAATGATTGAAGCCCAAGAAAAAGCAAGGTAGAACTATTTTTAGTACTATACCACAGCCTCCCCATTTCTATTTTACCTTACCTTTTAAGGCTCAGGTTTATGATGAATAAAAATGAGATAATAAGTGCTTCTTTGAAATGTATTATAAACCTAAATAATGTAATAAGCTTAGTCCAGACTTGGCATATTTTAATGAACTAATGTTATTTTTAACTTGTTATTTTTTGTGTGTTTTTCTTTAGCAGTGTTCATTGCTAGCTGCAGTTATTATTCATATGAGCTTTTCTTCAATGCTTATATGAATAACATTTACGTATATCTATATCCAGAAGTTATTGCAAAAGATGATTCACCATTGTCTCTTCACATACTCCCTCAAGAAAAAGTCAAGCACCTTTGGAAAACTTTAGTGCGGTTTTTAAATAGAACAGTTAAATTGGAAAAACAAAATCCTTCCTCTTCATTAACAATGTCATTTTTATGTAAAACTGTCTTGTAACTTGAAGATCCAGTATCATGTTTTTAACATGTAACAATTTAATATTTAAGAAATACTAAATTATGTTAAAGTGGAGGGAGTCACTGAAGAATCTCTACTTCCTTTGAGTTAACTTCTGCATTTATGAACATGGTGCCCCTTGCACTGCAGAGGAATTGTAATTCAGGACAAGCAAATTATGGTGAACCACATAAAAATCTGAAGAAATAGAGATCAACTTGTATAGGGTGTGAGAAGGAAATTGGAGAGGATTGTTTTAACAAATTTTATTGAAGAAAAACAGAGTTTGACTTTGTTGTAATTTCTCATTGTTTTCAAGTAGTGGTTAGGATGTTGTTGGTAGGAGAGGGAGGGATCTTCTTTTTCTCAAAAGCAGGGGATAGAATTCCCAGATGAAAAAATCTTCCCTGTTCAGAATAATTCTTACCTTTGGTCTCCCAGCATGATATAGGCTGCTAGGATTAGTACCTGCTGAGAGTTTCCCCTTCAAGGATTCCCCACTCCTTTGTAAGTAAGATTTCTTTTATCTTCAAGGTTTAATTCAGCAAACAATGGAGAATCACTGAAAGTAGGTTGGACAAGAGTTGACAGATTCTGAAAGTTGAATATGACATAAATGATTGAAGCCCAAGAAAAAGCAAGGTAGAACTATTTTTAGTACTATAGGACAAAATGCAATGTGTATAACTTACGTTGATACAATTAAGAATATATAAAATGGAAAAGAATAAATGGGGTACTTTTGCATAGATTGATAATGATTCCAGTGACATTCGCTTAAGGCTTTAAATGTTTACTCTTTTTGTGTAAGTAAAGGAAAGTGTATTTTCTCAAATTCTCAGAAGTTAATGATGATATTGTTTCAAGAATCACATGTTCATGATTAACATGGCTTGAACTTAACCGTGTGAGCATGTGTTTCACTTAGCAAAAATAAAGTTCAAAACATTTAAGTAAGATCTACTGATAATTTATTTGCACATTAAAGAGGAATATTTTCAGGAAAAATCAAGTGTTATTGAACAAGGAAATTTGTACTTCTCTTAAACAACATGATAATAATTTGTTTGATTTCAAAATTCATCATCTATTTATCTGTCATCATTATTTATCTGCTTATTTCTCCATTTCAAATTTAAGGTATATTTCTTTTTCTTTACTGATAATTGAGTGAGGATTTGGGGGGAAGAGGTGAATAGTCAGTTGTCTATTTTTAAATTGGATGAAGTCTATTAATAGAAGTGAAAAGAATAAAATCTCACTGAAAAATGATGAAAATTAAGAATAAGTGCTGAAATAAGGCAAACAAAATTACTTGTGAGAACAAAGATAACATTGAAAGGAGGCAGTGAAAAAGAAGTTCCAGAGACATTCATTATAAGTGAATGAAATGGAAGGCTGTTTGGATCAGAAGAATATTTGGAAACTGAGACTTTTGAAAAATTTTTTTAAACACTGGTTGTGTTTGCACATTCCCCATTACATGGGGATCCATTTCCTCTTTAGGAGAACCTCCAAATCCAGGAATCGAACCCCAGTCTCCTGCATGGAAGGCAGTTTCTCTATCCATTAAGCCAGAAGAGAAGCCCCGAGACTCTTGAATTTTAATGAGTTTTAATTACTTAAAGCTGATTACAAATATGAAAGTCATTACATTGAGAAAGCTGTTCTAACAATTGAATCTTGCATTGCATTTTTTATCTAGCAGCATATTTTATATTTGCTTTTCCCATAAAACCAAGGTAGCATCTAACATGATTCATCTCTCCATCAAAACTGACAGTCATTTAATAAAGGAGAGAAAAATCACAGATATGAAACACAGGCATTAAAAGTTACACAGTGAAAAACTCCAGAAGGTTGGTAAAAGTGGGTTAAAGGCCTTCAAATTGCTTATATTTGAAGACCCAGAACCCTGTTCCTCAAAGAAAGATCCTTTTTCTGTTTTTAGATATTTGTACTAAAATATTGATTGGAGATTTAAGAAATATAAAGTAGAATTTGGAATAAACATGATTTACTATTATTAGTACATTTATCATGCATGCACTTTTATTCTGTGCATCTAATTAATCCAGTTATCATTGTTATCGAGTTTAAATACTTTGAAGACCAAGATGGAAGCATGATTATTTAAAAAGGAGTGACATTTTAAAGTAATGTATTGTATAGTTCTGTGACGCGTTCAAAGGTAGGTTGGTATGACTATTCCAGATATCAAGGTTAATTGTCATCCATTCAGTATAGAGGCTTTGCCTATACTTGTGTGCTTACTTGCTGATTTAGGTCTGACTCTTTGCAACTCCATGAACTGCAGCCAGCCAGGCTCCCCTCTCCATGCAATTCTCCAGGCAAGAATACCAGAATGGGTTGGCATTTCCTACTCCAGGAGATCTTCCCAACTCAGGGATTAAACTAGTGCCTCCTTTATTTCCTGCATTGACAGGTGGATTCATTGCCACTGAGCCACTAGAAAGTGTAGAAATCTACACTTCCACAATTAACTTGAAAGGATGACCATAATAGTTTCCCAGATTAGAAAATAAAGTTCTAAAGTTTGAATTGAATTTGAGATCTGAAAATTTTATTTAATATAAGGCTACTCATTTACCTCTAATAAACAAGCACCCTGTTATAAACGTAATTATATTTCTCCACTATTCTAGCTATTAAATTCCCAAACCTGAAAGCTAGATTATCCACTTCTATGAATACTGCACAAACCTACACTCCAGTAGGTATTGGTGTACAAAATTATTTAAACCATTTTTCTTCTAAAACTTAAAATTTAGGGATTAGTACAGATAATAAAAAAGTAAATCCACCAGGCAAGTGTTAGTTTTCTGTCTGATCAGCAATTATATGAAATAAAATTGTGTACAAGTTTCAACCATTGATTTTTGCATTATTTATTTATTACTCAGGCAGTACCATGTTAGAGAAGACAAATGACTTTCACCTAAGCATAAAATCACCATCTGAATAAAACTTGTTATTAAAACATTCCTCACAGAGAATGCTTGGATTATTTTTAAGGAAGGGATGCTTCTTTTCCAATGCACTTCCCTACTCCCTAAAATGGCTTTCTTTTAGTTCTACTTGTTAAAATTCCAACTATCCTTCATTGTCTGTTTCACTAATCAGCAAAACAGTACATTTATCATGCATGCACTTTTATTCTGTGCATCTAATTAATCCAGTTATCATTGTTATCGATTTTCTGGCTGGACTGTTAAAAGGAGTGACATTTTAAAGTAATGTATTGTATAGTTCTGTGCGTTCAAAGGTAGGTTGGTATGACTATTCCAGATATCAAGGTTAATTGTCATCCATTCAGTATAGAGGCTTTGCCTATACTTGTGTGCTTACTTGCTGATTTAGGTCTGACTCTTTGCAACTCCATGAACTGCAGCCAGCCAGGCTCCCCTCTCCATGCAATTCTCCAGGCAAGAATACCAGAATGGGTTGGCATTTCCTACTCCAGGAGATCTTCCCAACTCAGGGATTAAACTAGTGCCTCCTTTATTTCCTGCATTGACAGGTGGATTCATTGCCACTGAGCCACTAGAAAGTGTAGAAATCTACACTTCCACAATTAACTTGAAAGGATGACCATAATAGTTTCCCAGATTAGAAAATAAAGTTCTAAAGTTTGAATTGAATTTGAGATCTGAAAATTTTATTTAATATAAGGCTACTCATTTACCTCTAATAAACAAGCACCCTGTTATAAACGTAATTATATTTCTCCACTATTCTAGCTATTAAATTCCCAAACCTGAAAGCTAGATTATCCACTTCTATGAATACTGCACAAACCTACACTCCAGTAGGTATTGGTGTACAAAATTATTTAAACCATTTTTCTTCTAAAACTTAAAATTTAGGGATTAGTACAGATAATAAAAAAGTAAATCCACCAGGCAAGTGTTAGTTTTCTGTCTGATCAGCAATTATATGAAATAAAATTGTGTACAAGTTTCAACCATTGATTTTTGCATTATTTATTTATTACTCAGGCAGTACCATGTTAGAGAAGACAAATGACTTTCACCTAAGCATAAAATCACCATCTGAATAAAACTTGTTATTAAAACATTCCTCACAGAGAATGCTTGGATTATTTTTAAGGAAGGGATGCTTCTTTTCCAATGCACTTCCCCTACTCCCCTAAAATGGCTTTCTTTTTAGTTCTACTTGTTAAAATTCCAACTATCCTTCATTGTCTGTTTCACTAATCAGCAAAACAGCAACTTATAAGCTTTCCGCAGTCATTGTGTGCAAGTTTTCTCTGAGGTTCTCGCTGGACAAGTAGCCTTTTCCTTGTGCCTATTTATCTTATTGTACTCTAAATATCTGTATGTCTTAAAAATTTTACCTGGTGGATGTATGTACCTTGCCTTCCTGGATGGCCATATAAAGCATTACTGAGATATGCCAATTCTCTTTCCAAATTTTCACCTCAAATGAGATTTTCAATAAATCAATCACTTATGTGAGGATAATTTTTCTCAACTGTGGTGAGAATTATATTCCATGTTTAACATTAAATGAGAACATGAAATATAATGAGATGAAGTCCATTTATTTTCTTGTACTTATGTACAAGATTAAATTCTTTGAAGTCAGGGACATATATCTATCACAGTGTTTAAGTACAATTATTTTCAAATACTTAACAATAAGTATTTAAAAATAAATTCAATAGTTTATTTTATCTAAATAATAGAAAGCACTAATTCCTTGAGTTAGAAAATTATATGTGGCGCTTCCCTGGTAGATCAGTGGGTAAAGAGTCCACCTTGCAGTTTAAGGAGCCCTGGTTCGATCCCTGGCCTGGGGAGATCCCAGCTGGACTGGTATGTCCAATTACTGAGCCAGAGCTCTGGAGTGCATGTGCCCAGGGCCGGTGCTCAGCAATGAGAGAGAACATTGCAATGGGAGGCCCACACATGCCAAATAAAAGATGGATGAAAACAAATGAAAAACCGATAAAAGACGCCAAATTTTTTTAAAAAAAAATCACTGATCACCATAACAAATATAATAATGACGAAAAATTGAGATACTTTGAAAATGACCAAAATATGACAGAGAGATATTAGGTGAGCCAATGACATTGGGGAAATGGTGCCAATAGAGCCTCTCAATGCAGAGTTGCCACAAAACTTCACTTTGTGAAAAATGACATATATGCGAAGAGCAATAAAGCAAAGTTTAAGAAATGAGATATAGCAATCTATTCTTATTCTTATTATGAAACAGGAATCTATACTCATGAGCAGTCATTTTGTTGTAAGAAAACCGGTGAAGTTTTCTCTACTCCTAAAATGAGGTTCCTCTTCAGCTGAATGAAAACAATAAAGCTTTCAGTCATTGTGTGCAAGTTTTCTCTGAGGTTCTCGCTGGACAAGTAGCCTTTTCCTTGTGCCTATTTATCTTATTGTACTCTAAATATCTGTATGTCTTAAAAATTTTACCTGGTGGATGTATGTACCTTGCCTTCCTGGATGGCCATATAAAGCATTACTGAGATATGCCAATTCTCTTTCCAAATTTTCACCTCAAATGAGATTTTCAATAAATCAATCACTTATGTGAGGATAATTTTTCTCAACTGTGGTGAGAATTATATTCCATGTTTAACATTAAATGAGAACATGAAATATAATGAGATGAAGTCCATTTATTTTCTTGTACTTATGTACAAGATTAAATTCTTTGAAGTCAGGGACATATATCTATCACAGTGTTTAAGTACAATTATTTTCAAATACTTAACAATAAGTATTTAAAAATAAATTCAATAGTTTATTTTATCTAAATAATAGAAAGCACTAATTCCTTGAGTTAGAAAATTATATGTGGCGCTTCCCTGGTAGATCAGTGGGTAAAGAGTCCACCTTGCAGTTTAAGGAGCCCTGGTTCGATCCCTGGCCTGGGGAGATCCCAGCTGGACTGGTATGTCCAATTACTGAGCCAGAGCTCTGGAGTGCATGTGCCCAGGGCCGGTGCTCAGCAATGAGAGAGAACATTGCAATGGGAGGCCCACACATGCCAAATAAAAGATGGATGAAAACAAATGAAAAACCGATAAAAGACGCCAAATTTTTTTAAAAAAAAATCACTGATCACCATAACAAATATAATAATGACGAAAAATTGAGATACTTTGAAAATGACCAAAATATGACAGAGAGATATTAGGTGAGCCAATGACATTGGGGAAATGGTGCCAATAGAGCCTCTCAATGCAGAGTTGCCACAAAACTTCACTTTGTGAAAAATGACATATATGCGAAGAGCAATAAAGCAAAGTTTAAGAAATGAGATATAGCAATCTATTCTTATTCTTATTATGAAACAGGAATCTATACTCATGAGCAGTCATTTTGTTGTAAGAAAACCGGTAAATCCCAGCAGAACAGGAATAGAGACACAGATGTAGCGAATGCACTTGTGGACACAGTAGGGGAAGGTGAGGGTTGAATGAATTGAGAGAGGGTTTGATTGTTGTTGTTTAGTCACTAAGTTGACCATGTGTAAGATAGGCAGCTAGTAGGAAATTTCAGTAAAAGAGAGGAAACTCGGCCTAGTGCTCTGTGATGACCTAGAGGAGTGGAATGGGAGGGTAAGAGAGGAGGGAGGCTCAAAAGGAAGGGGGCATATGTATACCTGTGGCCTATTCACATTGTTCTACAGTAGAAACAAAGCATTATGAAGGAATTATCCCCCAATTAAAAATAAATTTTAAAAAAAAGGTAAAACACATCAAACTTGTGGCACGTTTTCAAGTTTATGATGAAAAACTAAAAGTTTGCCTGAAAAATCAGTAACTAAAAATAAATATGAACATTTTCTTCAATGGTCATTTAACCCATGCTATAAACTTTTCTAGTGTACATTTCTGTATATTTTATACTTTTTAAACTAACAATGATAGCTTTTGATATTAAATAACATGTTTATAATTATTACTAATAGATGACAAATGATTTGATCATAAGGAAGTGGAACAAGCAAGTGTTGGTTGTAAGCATTAGTCATTTGCTTTGGAAATTCAGTATATTTAGTTTTCTTAGGAATTTCAAGGTTGACATTTTCTCCCAGAAATTCTTTTAAAAAATTAAATTATGTTTCTAAATTATAATGCAAGGGAGAGCCCTGCTGGCAGACTTTTATAGATGCAGCAAGTGGACCTATAATTGAAGCAAACTATCTTAGGAAACGCAACAGTAAAATGTATAATATATTTTATTGTGTTTTGGCCATGCATCTTTTATATTCTAGAATTTAATCTCAGTAGTTTTTAACTAAATGCATACCTTACTTTTGAAGATACATAACACATTTCTTGCAGTTTGCCTATTGAAATAATCTGGAAATGTGGGGTTAACTTTCCATGTGGAATTTATACATTAAGGGATACACAGTCTATTTTTATGTATGAAAAAGCAGTTCTACTGAAATATTGAATTTCTTAATATCTGTGTTAGTCACTAAATGCTTTTAAAGCATCTTGACTTTTTATTTTGTTCTGTTTATTTCCTGTACTTAACTGCTCTTTATAACTTGCCCTAGAGAACATTCTAAAAAGAGAGAACTTTGCACTAGACTGAGAGAAAATAGTTGACTTCCTTTGTAAAGTTGCATTCAGATAGGAGCTGAATAAAGCAGACCAACAGGAAACTGGGTGGAGGAAAATAAATTGTCTATTAGCTCTTCAATGTGGATTACTTGTTTCTTTGTAGTGAATGTGCAGAACCAGAAAAAATATATATAAATTAAATGTAGATGGAAAAACTTTCTAAGTCTGCGGTCCAATATTATTTACATTATTGCATTGCATACCTCACTGTGCTTACTATTTGGGTGAATATTTAAGACTTAACTATATATTTAGAAAAATGGTGGTAGCAGCATGTTATACTTGAAGCTATATAGCTGAATAGTGGATTAAAGCTTGAGGAATTGGGGCTTCCCTGGTTGTCCAGTGGGTAAGGACATCGCCTTGCAGTGCAAGGGGCTCCAGTTCGATCCCTGGCCTGGGAAGATCCCACTTGCCATGGAGCGGCTGGATCTTTGTGTCCAACTACCGAGCCTGAGCTCTGGAGCACATGCGCCCAGAGCCAATGCTCTGCAGCAAGAGAGGCCACTGTGATGGGAGCCGCACACAGGTCAGAAAACAAAGATGCATGAAAATAGATAAATGAAAGGCCAGTAAAAGTGTCCCCCCACCAAAAAAAAAAAAGCTTGAGGAATTGTTCTGAAAAATGGAAAGTTGGAGATACCAAATATATAAATATAAAATCAAAAAAGGAAATAAGTTTATCATTAATAAAAATTTGGGAGTTGTTTATATGGAAACATAATAAGCAGAATTTTACCATAAAGGAACTGGAAAGCTACAGTATTAATTTTTTCTATAGTTGCTAAGTGTTGATGTATAGATATTTTGACAAATCAAAAAGGAATGCTATAGATACATAACACATTTCTTGCAGTTTGCCTATTGAAATAATCTGGAAATGTGGGGTTAACTTTCCATGTGGAATTTATACATTAAGGGATACACAGTCTATTTTTATGTATGAAAAAGCAGTTCTACTGAAATATTGAATTTCTTAATATCTGTGTTAGTCACTAAATGCTTTTAAAGCATCTTGACTTTTTATTTTGTTCTGTTTATTTCCTGTACTTAACTGCTCTTTATAACTTGCCCTAGAGAACATTCTAAAAAGAGAGAACTTTGCACTAGACTGAGAGAAAATAGTTGACTTCCTTTGTAAAGTTGCATTCAGATAGGAGCTGAATAAAGCAGACCAACAGGAAACTGGGTGGAGGAAAATAAATTGTCTATTAGCTCTTCAATGTGGATTACTTGTTTCTTTGTAGTGAATGTGCAGAACCAGAAAAAATATATATAAATTAAATGTAGATGGAAAAACTTTCTAAGTCTGCGGTCCAATATTATTTACATTATTGCATTGCATACCTCACTGTGCTTACTATTTGGGTGAATATTTAAGACTTAACTATATATTTAGAAAAATGGTGGTAGCAGCATGTTATACTTGAAGCTATATAGCTGAATAGTGGATTAAAGCTTGAGGAATTGGGGCTTCCCTGGTTGTCCAGTGGGTAAGGACATCGCCTTGCAGTGCAAGGGGCTCCAGTTCGACCCCTGGCCTGGGAAGATCCCACTTGCCATGGAGCGGCTGGATCTTTGTGTCCAACTACCGAGCCTGAGCTCTGGAGCACATGCGCCCAGAGCCAATGCTCTGCAGCAAGAGAGGCCACTGTGATGGGAGCCGCACACAGGTCAGAAAACAAAGATGCATGAAAATAGATAAATGAAAGGCCAGTAAAAGTGTCCCCCCACCAAAAAAAAAAAAGCTTGAGGAATTGTTCTGAAAAATGGAAAGTTGGAGATACCAAATATATAAATATAAAATCAAAAAAGGAAATAAGTTTATCATTAATAAAAATTTGGGAGTTGTTTATATGGAAACATAATAAGCAGAATTTTACCATAAAGGAACTGGAAAGCTACAGTATTAATTTTTTCTATAGTTGCTAAGTGTTGATGTATAGATATTTTGACACAAGGTGCTTAGGACAAAAATGTGTCTTTTGAAATGCAGGGTCATCTGTGGCGTCAAACAAATAGCTGAGAAAATAAGAGAAGGAAAGGGAAAAGGAGAAAGGGAAAGATATACGAACTGAGTTCAGAGTTCCATAGAACAGCAAGGAGAGATAAGGATGCCTTCTTAAGTGAATAGTGCAAAGGAATAGTGGAAAATAGTAGAATGGGAAAGACTAGAGATCCCTTTAAGAAAATTGGAGACACCAAGGAAAAGTTTCATGCAAGGATGGGCACCATAAAGGACAGAAATGGTTAGGACCTAAGAGAAACAGAAGAGATTAAGAAGAGGTGGCAAGGATAAACAGAACTGTACAAAGTATTTTTAATGACCCAGATAACCACGATGTTGTGGTCACTCTCTTAGATCCAGACCTCCTGGAGTGTGAAATTGATTGCACCTTAGGAAGCATCACTACGCTAGTGGAGGTGATGGAATTCAAGCTGAGCTATTTCAAATCCTAAAGGATGATGCTGTTAAAGTGCTGCACTCAATATGCCATCAAATTTGGAAAACTCAACAGTGGCCACAGGACTGGAAAAGACCAGTTTTCATTCCAAATCTAAAGAAAGGCAGTGCCAAAGAATGTTCAAACTACTGCACAATTACCCCCTCAATTTCACATGCTAGAAAAGTAATGCTCAAAATCCTTCAAGCTACGTTTCAGCAGTATGTGAAATAAAAATAAAGTGACGCTTCAGCAACCTCATTGCGCTTCAGTTCCATTAAATATCATGTTTTCTTGGGTCAGAAGGCCTAGTTCCCGTCCTTTGTAGCAAATCCGTATGTGTCTTTTGAAGTTAAACTCAATTTGGACAATAAACGTATTTTTTAGTTTACAAGCTCTGGGACACATGTTTAATTCTCTGAAATTCACTTATCTCTTGTGTTAAATGGGGATAATTACCATATTATCACAGAACAGAGATCAGCAAATGTTTCCTACAGAGGAACATGTAGTGAATATTTCAGGTTCTACAAACTCTACAATCTCTATGACAACCACTCAATTCTGCTTTTATAGGATGAAAATAGTTATAAACAATAAGGAAATGAATAAATATGGCTGTGTTTTAATAAATATTTACAAATACAACTGAGGGCTTAATTCAACCTGAGAAACCTCAGAGTTTTCAGTTTACCTACTTCTCTTACAAAGTATAAAACTTTGTGTCCTTTCCATGATATAACTGCTCAAAGTTGTTACATGCAAATCCACAAGCTAGACTTAGTATGTGAAAGTCACGTGGCCAAATGAATTCAGAACAATATACTAATATCAATTTTCTAAAAGCTAAAGTGTTTGCAAATACGATTAAAATCTCTTTTCTATTTCAAAATGTGGACTAAACTTGAAGCATAACCCAGCAGTTTGTGGAATGAACGAAAAGAAAACATGTCTGCCTTTTTCTTTGAAGGAAATCATCTGCTCTATGTATATCTAAGAATACTTGAAACAGAATCAAATATTCTGAACATACTTAAAAAAATAACATTTTGAATGACAATAAATTCAGCCTGGGTCACATTTACCTTTTACATAGATATTTTAAACTATTTTCCTCCAGTATTGTTGAGATATAGTTGAAATATAGCAACTTAAACTCTGTAAATTTAAAATGTATAGCATAATGATTTGATTGTATACATCATAAGGTGATTCTTATATTAATTTTATTGAGCATTCATCATTTCATATAGATACAAAAATAAAGAAATGGAAAAAGTACTTTTCCTTATGATGAGAGCTCTTAGGACTTACTCTCTTAACCACTCCGATATACTAAAACATTCAGTGGCTTCCCTGGTTGTCCAGTGGGTAAGGACATCGCCTTGCAGTGCAAGGGGCACCGGTTCGATCCCTGGCCTGGGAAGATTCCACTTGCCGCAGAGCGGCTGGATCTTTGTGTCCAATTACCAAGCCGGAGCTCTGGAGTGCATGCGCCCAGAGCCGGCGCTCTGCGACAACAGAGGCCACCTCGATGGGAGGCCCACACGGGCCAAAGAACAAAGATGGATGAAAACAGACAAATGAAAGACCAATAGAAGTGGCCCGCCCGCCCCTCCCTCCCCAACACTCCCCCCCAAAATAAATAAATAATAAATATAAAAAAAACATTCAGGAGTTTAATTATATTTATCATGTTGTACACTCCATTCTTACTGCTTATTTATGTTATAATTGGAAGTCTGTACCTTGTCACTGCATTCATTCAATTTCTCATCCCTCAACCCTCAACCTCTGATAATGACACATCTGATTTATTGTGTTTGTTTTTGAAGTATAATTGCCATTATAACACTATGTCACGGTGTTGCTTCCTGTTATCCACATTCTGATTCAGTACTTCCCTATGTTTCAAAATAACCACCAAGGTAACTCTAGTTATGTCACCTTACCAAGATTATTGACTAACCTCCCCACACTGTGTATTTCATATCCAAGACTCTTATTGTACAACTGGAATTTTGTATCTCTTAATATCTCTCATCTGTATTTTTTTCCCCCTTTCTCCCCATGGCCTCTTTGCTCTATGTATATCTAAGAATACTTGAAACAGAATCAAATATTCTGAACATACTTAAAAAAATAACATTTTGAATGACAATAAATTCAGCCTGGGTCACATTTACCTTTTACATAGATATTTTAAACTATTTTCCTCCAGTATTGTTGAGATATAGTTGAAATATAGCAACTTAAACTCTGTAAATTTAAAATGTATAGCATAATGATTTGATTGTATACATCATAAGGTGATTCTTATATTAATTTTATTGAGCATTCATCATTTCATATAGATACAAAAATAAAGAAATGGAAAAAGTACTTTTCCTTATGATGAG
The DNA here is from genome assembly GCA_022376925.1 of Tragulus kanchil. NCBI lineage: Eukaryota > Metazoa > Chordata > Mammalia > Artiodactyla > Tragulidae > Tragulus > Tragulus kanchil. The sequence continues at coordinate 22,615,535 of JAIOJX010000003.1, read as the reverse complement.
AGCTCTTAGGACTTACTCTCTTAACCACTCCGATATACTAAAACATTCAGTGGCTTCCCTGGTTGTCCAGTGGGTAAGGACATCGCCTTGCAGTGCAAGGGGCACCGGTTCGATCCCTGGCCTGGGAAGATTCCACTTGCCGCAGAGCGGCTGGATCTTTGTGTCCAATTACCAAGCCGGAGCTCTGGAGTGCATGCGCCCAGAGCCGGCGCTCTGCGACAACAGAGGCCACCTCGATGGGAGGCCCACACGGGCCAAAGAACAAAGATGGATGAAAACAGACAAATGAAAGACCAATAGAAGTGGCCCGCCCGCCCCCCTCCCTCCCCAACACTCCCCCCCAAAATAAATAAATAATAAATATAAAAAAAACATTCAGGAGTTTAATTATATTTATCATGTTGTACACTCCATTCTTACTGCTTATTTATGTTATAATTGGAAGTCTGTACCTTGTCACTGCATTCATTCAATTTCTCATCCCTCAACCCTCAACCTCTGATAATGACACATCTGATTTATTGTGTTTGTTTTTGAAGTATAATTGCCATTATAACACTATGTCACGGTGTTGCTTCCTGTTATCCACATTCTGATTCAGTACTTCCCTATGTTTCAAAATAACCACCAAGGTAACTCTAGTTATGTCACCTTACCAAGATTATTGACTAACCTCCCCACACTGTGTATTTCATATCCAAGACTCTTATTGTACAACTGGAATTTTGTATCTCTTAATATCTCTCATCTGTATCTTTCTTCTCCCACCACATCTGCTCCCCAATGGCCTCTTTGTTCTCTGTATCTATAACTGTGTTTATATTTTGTTATGTTCATTTATTATGAAGTATTTATTGGAATGAGTATTGAAAAACTGGCTTTATATTATATTTGACTCTTCCCTTGTGAGTTGTATCTATTTTAGATAAAAGAAACTATAAGTCAATTATTCTTTTATTATGGGAAAACTTCATGCAGTTGGTTTGAGACTCAGGTAAAAGATAGGTTTGAGAGTTAGCAATCATGCTTCTAATTTACTTAAAATGTGTTAGGTTTAGCCTGTGTCTCACAGTACTCTTTTCATAATTAATCTGCTTTCAAATGTAGATTAATCATTTTACTAATTCAAGGGAACAAAAGGCATTAGAAATAACTACTCTTGGACCTTTGGTAAAGGGAAAAAACAGCCTAGATATATGAGGCAATCTATGAGGGTGGATTCTAAGACTATTAAAACCATAAAATACTAAAAAGCAAAAAAAAAAAAAAAAAAGATGAATGAAAATACAGAGTAAAACCTAAATAGCATTAGACCCTAAAGAACTTTATTTCCTGTTGTTCTAGAACTAATAGTTAGAAACCGTAACAGAAAACAAAAGGTCATATCCCACACTCTTACGTTCAGAGACTCACCATATGCTGAGGTCAGCCTAAGAATCATGCAAAAGTGTAAGGCAGATGTCAAAGGGAACTTGCTTTCATGGCCATTAATAGAGAAAATATGGAGGAAGATAGGTTGGAGAGATGGGCAGACAGAGAGCAACAAGGAACATTATTTTGTTTAACTATTGCTTGTGTTGTGCAAAAATAGAACCTGTTCATACCTCTATAACCCAGAATGGAAATATTTGAAGTTCTAAGCAATGCAGTCTGATGTAGAAATATTCATCAGAAGTATATCAGTACGAGGTCAGCAACTGGGGATCATTTAGAAGGAATTTACAAATTTTTGAAAAGGCTACCAGTATCTAGAGAAGCTGCCTGGGACTATTCCTTCATCAGCAAGGCTAGTTGATGTGATGATTTATTCACATTAAGTTCAGGTACATGGGATAAGTGCTTGTTAAGTAGAATTCTTTACTCTTGTACCTTTCAGAACTATTAATATGATGATGCATACTGTGAACACCTGACTAGAGGGAAATTACATACAATATTCCCTCAACTTGCTTTGGTAACTTGTACTTCATTGATACTTGTATAATTGAACATCAAGATTAGGATGACTGAAATACAATTCTGAAAAAAAGATGCAAAATAGTTGAAAATTAAATTGAAAATTGGAATAACTCAGTACTATGAATAACTATTCAGAATTTTCCAGCTTTTGAAATTGTCCTTATTGTATTTAAATTATAGAAAACATCAGGTTAGGTTATGAATTTGGACACTTTAAGTTTTACTGACTTACACAGAAACAAAAATCATTACAGACGGTTCAATGAATCATCTAGTAAATTTAGTAGGAAAAGAAAAAGTCGATCGAATATATTGCTTCTCTGAACTAATAAGCTTCAAAAGTTGAAAGTCAATCTAGAAAACTCTAAGAATACACAATCATTGGAAAATAATGGAATCACTTGTAAAGAGAAGATACACCTGAGAATTGTAGTTGAAATGAAATAATGCATTTGCATGAAAAGCATGCCAGATTAGTCAAGAGATCTGGTGCAAGCAACACTTTTGTGTATGCTCAGTCATGTCTAACTCTTTGTGGCTCCATGAACTGCAGCCTGCCAGGCTCCTCTGTCTATGGAATTTTCCACACAAAAATACTGGAATGGGTTGCCATTGCCTCCTTCGAGAGGTTCTTCACAGCCCAGGGATCAAACCCGAGTCTGCTGTTCCTTCTGAATTTCCAGGTGGATTATTATTATTCCCAGTGAGTCACCTGAAAAGCTCTCACGTACATGAATCAAATAGGTAAAACATGATTCAGATGAATTAAATATGTGAGGCTGGCTAAGAGACTTAATCTTTCTGGACTTCATTGATCACCCTAAGAAAAACTTAATTTTTGAAAAGGCTACCAGTATCTAGAGAAGCTGCCTGGGACTATTCCTTCATCAGCAAGGCTAGTTGATGTGATGATTTATTCACATTAAGTTCAGGTACATGGGATAAGTGCTTGTTAAGTAGAATTCTTTACTCTTGTACCTTTCAGAACTATTAATATGATGATGCATACTGTGAACACCTGACTAGAGGGAAATTACATACAATATTCCCTCAACTTGCTTTGGTAACTTGTACTTCATTGATACTTGTATAATTGAACATCAAGATTAGGATGACTGAAATACAATTCTGAAAAAAAGATGCAAAATAGTTGAAAATTAAATTGAAAATTGGAATAACTCAGTACTATGAATAACTATTCAGAATTTTCCAGCTTTTGAAATTGTCCTTATTGTATTTAAATTATAGAAAACATCAGGTTAGGTTATGAATTTGGACACTTTAAGTTTTACTGACTTACACAGAAACAAAAATCATTACAGACGGTTCAATGAATCATCTAGTAAATTTAGTAGGAAAAGAAAAAGTCGATCGAATATATTGCTTCTCTGAACTAATAAGCTTCAAAAGTTGAAAGTCAATCTAGAAAACTCTAAGAATACACAATCATTGGAAAATAATGGAATCACTTGTAAAGAGAAGATACACCTGAGAATTGTAGTTGAAATGAAATAATGCATTTGCATGAAAAGCATGCCAGATTAGTCAAGAGATCTGGTGCAAGCAACACTTTTGTGTATGCTCAGTCATGTCTAACTCTTTGTGGCTCCATGAACTGCAGCCTGCCAGGCTCCTCTGTCTATGGAATTTTCCACACAAAAATACTGGAATGGGTTGCCATTGCCTCCTTCGAGAGGTTCTTCACAGCCCAGGGATCAAACCCGAGTCTGCTGTTCCTTCTGAATTTCCAGGTGGATTATTATTATTCCCAGTGAGTCACCTGAAAAGCTCTCACGTACATGAATCAAATAGGTAAAACATGATTCAGATGAATTAAATATGTGAGGCTGGCTAAGAGACTTAATCTTTCTGGACTTCATTGATCACATCCATAAAAAAGGAAGGATTAAAATTCAATGATTTATCAGTTTCTTTAACTTTTTAAACATTGGCCATCATTCTGCAATTTAACTGTTACAAGATTCCTAATATTAAGCATTAATTGAGGAGTTAGTAGGAGATGCAGTGGACAGAATCCGGAGTTACTGCTTGCTAATTTTCCTCTTGATTGCCTTGAGGGACACTCTTGTGAAATATTAGAAGCACGCACTGACACATGAACCCACGACACATGAATGATGTTTAAAGCTCATAGAAAAAGAGAGGTTAAGTGAGAGAGTGAGGGGGAGGAAGGGAGGTAGACAGAGGGGAGAAAGATGAGATTGAGGAGGAAGACTGAGTGAGAGAGGGAGGAGGGTAAGAGGAAGGAAAGAGGGAGAGAGGCTAATAACTACAGCTAATGAGGGAACACAGCTCTAGAAAAACGATGATCACAGTAGAAGGATATGCAACAATAGCAGCAGGCCCACGGGGTTGGAAGGAGCCGGGGGAACAGGAGTCAGTATTTAATCATTTTAAGAAATGTTTAGGTGTGGATCATGTGACTTTTTGAAAACTAGAGTACACGTTCATAATGTCACAGTATGTATTCCAGTCCAGCTCATCAAAAAATAACAAATAAACACCACTAACCCAAGTTTTGAGTTCTACTGAGTTTTAAAGGACAAGGCACAAATCATATGAGTATTTTGAAATAGAATTGTGCCATTGGCCATGAAGGAAAATCTGTAGCAAAGCAGTAAAGTAAATATAATTTATGGACCCTTGTAGGGAATGGATGGGTGTACAACTTCAGAATACTGAAATAGGACACCAAGAATAAAGAAGAGGGAAGAAAAATTAGATACTCTCTGAATATCAGTTCTAAATAATGTGAAAGGATTTTTATATTTTTATTATAAAAGAGTTCTGTCTTATAGCAGGCCAGTGTTGCATGGAACCAAAAAGAAATTATCTGAAGGAATGGCTAACCTGGTTTTAGGGGGCAACGGATAAGACTTTGAATAGCCCTGTTGAAGCTCTCTGCATCTATGATAAAACATAATGTAGGGCTTCCCTGGTGGTCCAGTGGGTAAGGACACCACCTTGCAGTGCAGGGGGCGCCAGTTCCATCCCTGGCCTGGGAAGATCCCACGTGCCGCAGAGCGGCTGGACCAATGTATCCAACTATTGAGCCGGAGCTCTGGAGCACATGAGCCCAGAGCTGGTGCTCTGCGACAACAGAGGCCACCACGATGGGAGGCCCAGACAGGCCAAAGAACAAAGATGGATGAAAATAGATATAGGAAAGACTGGTAGAAGTGGCCCGCCCGCCCCCCTCCCTCCCCAACCTGCCCCCCCACCAAAAAAATATATTAATAATGTATATACTTCCTACAGATAGACTGAATGATGACATTTTAAAGATGTCTGCACACTAACTTCTGGAACCTGTGAACCATGTTACAGTCAATGGCAAAAGGGTTGTTGCAGATGAAAGTAATATTATGGATCATAAAGTAGGGAGATTATTTTAGATTATCCAGATGGGGAAAATATAGTTTATGGGCCTTTAAAAATTCAGGAGGAAAGAAGAGCCAGAAACCAGTGAGAGAAGAAGAATCATGAGATAGTAACGCACAAGAGGGACACTGCCTCTTGTGAATTTAAAAGACATTTTAAAGAATTGCCTTTTATTTATAGATGTATACATTTAGATGAAATAAAGTATTTATATCTTTAAAATTTTTATCAATCTGCAAAGAACTCATTGGAATAAAACTGTTGCTACTAAACAGGCCTACTCTAAGCTTTAAGGTAGAAACAGTTCGCCAAGAAGCAAGGAATACTTTAATTGCTAGAAGCCAAGAGCCTTCAGATTCAAGTCAACAAGGGACTAAATTCCACCAACTATCCTGTGCCTTGAAGCGGGTCTTCCCCAGAGCCTCCAGCAAGGAATGTCACCTGGTTGACATTTTATTTTAGCCCCTAAGATCTGCATCTTATTTCTGATCAATGGACCTGTGAGATAATAAATTTGTATTGTTTCAAGCAGCTTGTGGTATATATTTTAAAAGCTGAAGTAGAAAATCGGTGCACATACAGATCACTGTTGCTTAACACCACAAGTGTGAATAAAATGCTATACTCAAAACCATTGTATTTTAAAATATACGATCAAAGTTTAAAATGAGGTAACTTCTTAGTTGGAACAAATGTTGTTTCACCTGTGTCTTAATAATTTAAGCACATTAACATTTACAAACTAGGAAAAGAAATACTGCAGTGGCCTTGAGTGGTAGATAGAGTGAACCTATAATAAAGAGGGTCAATTTTGTGCTAAGGCAAGAACTATGAATTAAATAAAGCAATAGAAGGTATAAATTGGTCAGGTAGCTACGAGTATGATAACGTTTATTTGTTTTTCTCTGATCAGGTCACATAATTGAGTATCTTAGTAACTAATGCTACTTAATAGAATTTTTTATGTTTGACTTTGGTTAAAATCTTTTTTCTGTATGATGATATTAGAAATAGTATGGTATGCAACAGATTTACTGCAAATTCATATATTTAAGTTCAGTGTATAGATCAGTGTTTCATGTTTAGTTTATTTCATAGGGAAATATTACTTCTTAACATATCAGATAGTTTATGTGAAAAAAAAAGGTACGTGTGACCTAAAATGAGCAAAAATTAAAAGCAATATGTTCAAAAACATACAGATTAGTTACTTGAGAATTACTTAACTATAAACAAGTAGTTTATCTGATAAAAAGCTTTAGAAAACCTAGATACACCAAATGTTTACTGCCCCTCCCCCAAATAATGGTCATCAATAGGACAAATTAATTTTTTTTTAAATGTGATATATAAGTATATACATATATATATACACACACAAATATTAAAATGAAGTACCATTTATAGATTCCAACTGATAAGCCAACTACCAATCCTTTATTAATTCTCTTTCCTTGTCTATCTGTATTTCTATCTTGGTATGACTCCATGTAAGAAAAACATCTGAAAATATAACCAAGTATCATATTTCATTGTTGATTTAAACCAAATCTACACTAGAAAAGAAATGCTCACTTTTCTTTTTAGACAGCTATTTTCAATACTTGTCTTAAGAAATATTAATATAAAACCAATATATGTGATTTTAGAATTTCATAGCTTAATTTGAAATATAGACAACAATATTTTGACATTCACATATTCCAATATGATTTTTTTAAAGATGGTCAAACATTTATGTGAATTTAAAAGACATTTTAAAGAATTGCCTTTTATTTATAGATGTATACATTTAGATGAAATAAAGTATTTATATCTTTAAAATTTTTATCAATCTGCAAAGAACTCATTGGAATAAAACTGTTGCTACTAAAATTTGCTTCTGAATGTTAATGTTCAGATTCACCTGATTTTTGCAAATACTCAACTAATTTTTTGAAAGAAGAAAATTATTGAAAATAAATTGATAGAAGCAATGTTTGTCAAAGGAAGAATGTTTTTGAAAATGATCACTTATAGATTATTGCATTTTCATATATTCATTGTCTAGTGCTATTTAGTTTTTATTGCAAATGTTTCATTACTTTCAATAGTAGGTATGACTTTAAAACATTTCTATAAGTTGTATTTCACAGAACTCATTTTCTTTTTGCACGTTTGTCAGTTTTACAAATTTTACTTAATAGTTCTGGCTCTAATTCAAGTTTGGAGGCAATGTCAAGAAAAAAATGCATGACTCCAAATGTATTGCCTCATTCAAAACCATTAAGTATTCATGCTTAATTTTACAGTGTTTAAGGAACCTTAAAACAATTTGTCCAAAATAAACATTGTTCTCTGTGTGTTTATTTCTACTTTTCAACCTCCTAAATTCATTTCAGTCTAACAAGTGACCTTATCAAGGGCGTAGTGCTGCCTCATGTGCTTTATCTTTTTCTTAATCATATTGTATATCTTGTTGGAGCACTGCATTTATTTGAAGTTTTCTCTTACAATATCTTGTCCTAATACAAACTGTATACTACTACTTTAATTTCTTTCAGTTGTTTAATCTGCTTTTGAAGAACTTCAGAAATAGCTCTGAGAAACACAGGAGAATAATCCAAAAGACTGTGATCTTTAAAGATACATATTTTTAAGTGACAGGTTTATAACACACTGGCTGTGATTCTGTGTACAAGCTACTACTATTTGTCTCACTATGATCATGTGCAGAATGATGATAAAATCACTTTATTTTTTTCATAGTTGAGGTTATGATTAAATAATAATATAGATAAAGAACCCCCAGGAAAAATATTCCATATACATTATGCCATTGATAAATATTTAAAAAATAAGGGTAATGTTGTGCTTTTAAGCTGTTTGTCCATACCAAGAACATTAAGATTTTTGCTTATGTTTCATTATAAATATAGTATTATCTGTTACAGTTAGCTCTAGGATCTAATTAAGGTGTTTTTACTTGTGGTTTTATTTTTCTTCTATGAAATGAAATTTAAGTCTTTCTTTTCGTTCTCTCACTCTGTCTGTCTCTCTTTTTTTTTTTTGCTTGTGGTAGTCACTTGTCCCAGCTTTAGTAACATAGGAAGAAAGCTGGTCTTTCCATAGTTGTAAATAATCACAGATATTATTAAGTGAATGTGATTTCATGGTTACCTGCAGGAGTTCTAAGAATTTTTTCATGAGCCGTTTATACTTACTGGAGGCTCTTCCTTGTTTTGCTCTACTTCTAAAGATTGCATTCCAGAATATCCTTGATACTGGGAAAGAATTATCCTAGTTGGCAAACTTCTGTCAGTTAAACAGTGTTCTTTTGATCTGTCATATATATGGGTGATGTAAACTGAGAGATTTATGATAGAATCAGCTTTCTAAATAATTATTAGTTTTCTAAATTAGTTTCTAAAAACAACTAAGCATAGGTACTCTAAAATACCATCTGTATTTTAGAGCCACACATAAGGAAATACAAATACATTTATAAGTGGTATCAGTCTCAGTAATGATAACAGCAATAATCTAATCAGCCATATGCCTATTTTCTTTAATGAGTAACATGAATCTTTATAAGTTATCATGAATTGGTAAGTTAGAAATAAAGCCAAAGGAAGTTAAAACTTTTATTTTGGCTTAACTTAATCTTCCATGGATATATTTAGAGCTCTAATAAGAGAATGAAGCTTAAAAGAATTTCCTCTAGTAAACTATTAAAAAACTTCCAGGAAATTATGATATATTCCATCACTTTCTAGATAATTATTTCATGAAAAAGGATTATTTTAATTCATATATTCAAGTGGGCTTTCCTAATGGCTCAGCCAGTGAAGAATCTGCCTGCATTGTGGGAGACCTGGGTTCAATCCCTGGGTCAGGAAGGTCCCCTAGAGAAGGAAATGGCAACCTGCTCCAGTATTCTTGCTTGGAGAATCCTATGGACAGAGAAGTCTGGAAGGCCACAGTTCATGGGATCTCAAAGAGTCAGACATGACTGAGCAACTAACACTTTCACTTTCATTTATTGAAATATACCTAATTATATATTGATTTATGTCCAACTCTAGTTTTCTTATTTATTTCGGTCATGTGACTAAGTAGAAAAGACTGTAACATTTAGATATAATGCACATGATTCTCTAAATTGTTTAAATTAAATAGTAAAATTTATTTTTAGTAAAGCATCAATGAAAATGAAGTGATAATTTAAATAGTAATTTAGAGAATGTATAAAAACATGGTTTTGTAATGCTTTAAATCTCTGTTATTTCTGCTGTATATTTATTTCATTAGCAGTATAAGTTGTATTCTTTTTTTGTAAATTTTTTTAACAATCCTTTTTCAAATTTTGGCCTCTTTTATTTTTTTTTTTTATTTATTTTCATTCATCTTTATTCTTTGGCCTATGTGGGTCTCCCATTACAGTGGCCTCCAGAGCGCTGGCTCATAATTAGACACACTGGTCCAGCTGCTCCACAGCACGTGGAATCTTCTCGGACCAGGGATCGAACCGGTGCTCCTTGCCCTGCAAGGGGGACTCCTTACCTACTGGACCACCAGGGAAGCCACCTATAACATGTATTTTAATCTCACTTTTGCTATTATCATACCTTTACCTTCACATCTGGAACTTTCAGATTTGTTCCTATTAAGCCAAAATAAAATAGTTATCTAGTGTTCTGCTATAAGAAGATTGAAACTTTTTTCTTTTTTTATAATTCTGTTTGAACTTTTTGGAAATATGGATGCAGGCTTCTGAGAATTTGTTCATATACATGATGCAAATATTTAAGGGGTTTTGAGTTTTATTTTATCCATTAAGTCACTTCTATAGAATTTTTTGATTATCACAGTAAAAGTTAACAAGGTTCTTCCAGTTTTAATTTCAAAAATTTTTTCAATTGTGGGCTTTCCTAATGGCTCAGCCAGTGAAGAATCTGCCTGCATTGTGGGAGACCTGGGTTCAATCCCTGGGTCAGGAAGGTCCCCTAGAGAAGGAAATGGCAACCTGCTCCAGTATTCTTGCTTGGAGAATCCTATGGACAGAGAAGTCTGGAAGGCCACAGTTCATGGGATCTCAAAGAGTCAGACATGACTGAGCAACTAACACTTTCACTTTCATTTATTGAAATATACCTAATTATATATTGATTTATGTCCAACTCTAGTTTTCTTATTTATTTCGGTCATGTGACTAAGTAGAAAAGACTGTAACATTTAGATATAATGCACATGATTCTCTAAATTGTTTAAATTAAATAGTAAAATTTATTTTTAGTAAAGCATCAATGAAAATGAAGTGATAATTTAAATAGTAATTTAGAGAATGTATAAAAACATGGTTTTGTAATGCTTTAAATCTCTGTTATTTCTGCTGTATATTTATTTCATTAGCAGTATAAGTTGTATTCTTTTTTTGTAAATTTTTTTAACAATCCTTTTTCAAATTTTGGCCTCTTTTATTTTTTTTTTTTATTTATTTTCATTCATCTTTATTCTTTGGCCTATGTGGGTCTCCCATTACAGTGGCCTCCAGAGCGCTGGCTCATAATTAGACACACTGGTCCAGCTGCTCCACAGCACGTGGAATCTTCTCGGACCAGGGATCGAACCGGTGCTCCTTGCCCTGCAAGGGGGACTCCTTACCTACTGGACCACCAGGGAAGCCACCTATAACATGTATTTTAATCTCACTTTTGCTATTATCATACCTTTACCTTCACATCTGGAACTTTCAGATTTGTTCCTATTAAGCCAAAATAAAATAGTTATCTAGTGTTCTGCTATAAGAAGATTGAAACTTTTTTCTTTTTTTATAATTCTGTTTGAACTTTTTGGAAATATGGATGCAGGCTTCTGAGAATTTGTTCATATACATGATGCAAATATTTAAGGGGTTTTGAGTTTTATTTTATCCATTAAGTCACTTCTATAGAATTTTTTGATTATCACAGTAAAAGTTAACAAGGTTCTTCCATAATTGTAAATAGGTATAATTTTAAATTCCCTTGGATAGCAAGGGAGATCAAAGCAGACAACCCCAAGGGAAATCAACCCTGAATATTCATTGGGAGGACTGGTACTGAAGCTGCAACTTTGGTCACCTGATGCAAAGAGCTGACTCAGTTGGAAAAGACCCAGATGTTGGGAAAGATTGAGGGCAGGAGGAGAAGGGGCATCAGAGAATGAGATGGTTGGATGGCATCACTGACTCAGTGGACATGAATTTGAGCAGACTCAGGAAGATAATGAAGGACAGGGAAGCCTAGTGTGCTGCAGTTCATGGGGCCCCAAAGAGTCAGACACAACTTAGCAACTGAACGGCAATAACATAATTTAAAATACTTTAAAATATCTCCTGTGTTATCAAAATTTGTTTGCCTCTTTATCAGTTCATAATAATAAAATCGCTAAATTTTCTGTATCAACTAATTTTTCTTAATCTACAATAAGCTGATCGGTTGGTTACAATGCTATAACCCCATGGCCCAGACTTTCCAAATGAATTTACCAAAAGGAATATGTACATGTAATACTTACAGTTAAGTATTTATATTACCATAAACTTTTTCATAACACTCCACTAACTAAACAGTTAGCAATACTATAATCTCCTAAATAAGGCATATTAGTATATTTATTTCTGTGTAATTAATCATTCTAAAACTTTGGAATTTAAATTTTGTTCTCTGATTACACACTTTCTATGGGTCAGAAGTTCAGGAGAAACTTTTCTGGATGGCCTTACTCAGAGTTAAGCATTAGGCTATAATCAAGCTGCTGTCTGGGTAGCAGTCATTTTAGGCCTTTCCTGGAATTAGGAGAATTCACTTTCAAGCTGATTTTCATGGTTGTTTTAAGACCTCAGTTCTGTTCTGCCTGTTGGCTGAAGACATTCATTCCTTGCCATGGAGGCCTTTCCATAGACAGATGGTCCAGATGACGTTGCAGCTGGCCTTTCTCAGAGTGACAGATAAAATTTGAGCCTCTTGTAATTTATTCATGGATGTGATACATCTTTACTTTTTCTGTATTCAGTTGTTATTCAGACAAACCATGGTATTAAAACAATATTACAGGCAACTAAGGAAGATTATGAATGGCAAGAATGGTTTCATGACCAATTGAAAAAGCACCCATTGCATTATTTAATTTTAGCCTATTTCATATTATGACTACTTTGAATAGGAATAGTAGAAAAATACATTTAAAATCAGAAAAAATACATTTAAAATATAAATTGAAATACATTTAAAATCAGCAAAATTCTCTAAGTAAAAATTGATTTAAATGTATTTCACATGATACCTTAACTACCTTCTAAGACTTACATAGCAGACATACACAAGTTTAGTAGAAAATTTACATTTGTTTAAATAAATAATATTTAGCTAGGTCAGAAAAATATGTGGTACAGTTTCATTCAGTTCAAGCCAATTGCACTATTTTTACCATTAGAAATGACTGTAAATTTCTACCCCTGCTCTTTAAATGTCATAAACATACTGGAGTATATGCTGAATCTTTAGGAATTTGGCTCAAGATCGTTGGAGTATTATTTTTAGAACCAATACAGACTGTTATATAGAACCAATATAGATTGTTATATATCTTTAGAAAAGCAGATTTATATTTTCATAATATTTTACCTAACATAAAATGTATTTTTGAAAGACATTGACTGTTTAGAAAGCAAAGATTATATTAATGATACAAAACCCTGTACCTAGTCCCTCCTTATCTACTTAGCCATTTAGAAGTGTCTCATTCTCTTATGTTCATTTCTGCTTTCTGCCGAAATGTTCATTTCTGATTTCCGTATAGCATATCCTGTTCTGCTATTAAATACTTCCATTGTAATGTTCAGTGGAGTCCTGAGAATACTGTGGAAATGCTTGGTTCTAGATACTATTTGTGAAGAATTTATATAAATTGTTTATAGCATTCTCAGGCCAGAAAATATGTCAAAAATGCATGCCTGGGGAACTGTATTCAACATCTTGTGATAACCTATAATGGAAAATAATCTGAAAAGACATACACATATATGTAAAACTGAATCACTTTGTCGTACACCTGAAACTAACACAATACTGTAAATCAAGTAAAATGTATAGAAAAAATTTAATGTGTGCTTATACAGTTACACAATTAAATTTAAAGACACACACATGTACACGTACACATTTCAGTCGTACGTCTTTTGGAAATGTTGCAGTTATAAAACTTGTCTCTGCGAAAATGAACTATCTGCCTTATCTGCTTTGAGGAATACTACCTTATGTTTCATCGTCATTTGACCAGTTTTTTACCTATAATCCAGCTATAATTCACAAGAGCTTTATTAAATAGAAGAATATTCTCAATTCAGAAGCATATATATCACAGTTTGAAATATGATCACTTTGAGGTAAGATCCATACATGGTTACTGTAGAAGTTATAGTTTAATCATATGATCATATTATTTTAATAATAAATTATGTATAACATTAAATTAGTAATATTTTCATGCTTTCAGCCTCATTATGCACAGACTAAATTTCAGCTAATCAAGTGAACCATTTAATGACTGTTAGAAATAGCATCAGCCTCTTCCATGTCAGGCTAAGAAGTATCTAATTCTTCTGAGAGATGATCTAAAGGAAAGTATAGACATTCACTGGAAAATTGTGAAGTGCAGGTATCAGAAATATTTTTACTGAGTGTCAGAAAAATTACCATCACTTTTTATATACAGTGAAAAATGTATTCATAGTACATATATGTATATATATGTATATCCTTGATCATCATTCAAAATATTGATGTTTGTCAAATTGCCACTATCAAATTCTGTACTGTTTTGACCAGAGAACAATGAATGCTCACAGAAAAGTCATCTCCTTTCTAATGCCAAAGTCTCATAACCTGAATTACTTGATTTTCTTTCAGTCACTTGGCCTCACTTATTTTGTAAATTTTGCATTTACAGCAGTTATTCCAACAAGGTCTCTGAGAGAAGGCACTTTAAATTTATTTCTTAATTAGAACTACCCTGACTGGCAGAAGAACAAGGGAAATGGCAGATTGGAATTTTAACATGATTTCATATTCATCTTGGCTGCCAAGGCTAAACTTGTAATTAAGGGATAATCCCACGGCAGGACCAGACACATAAGCAAGTAAACAGAACATAGGCCTTTGCTTACGGGGCATCTTTATTTAGTTTGACTTTTTTTGTAAATCAAGTAAAATGTATAGAAAAAATTTAATGTGTGCTTATACAGTTACACAATTAAATTTAAAGACACACACATGTACACGTACACATTTCAGTCGTACGTCTTTTGGAAATGTTGCAGTTATAAAACTTGTCTCTGCGAAAATGAACTATCTGCCTTATCTGCTTTGAGGAATACTACCTTATGTTTCATCGTCATTTGACCAGTTTTTTACCTATAATCCAGCTATAATTCACAAGAGCTTTATTAAATAGAAGAATATTCTCAATTCAGAAGCATATATATCACAGTTTGAAATATGATCACTTTGAGGTAAGATCCATACATGGTTACTGTAGAAGTTATAGTTTAATCATATGATCATATTATTTTAATAATAAATTATGTATAACATTAAATTAGTAATATTTTCATGCTTTCAGCCTCATTATGCACAGACTAAATTTCAGCTAATCAAGTGAACCATTTAATGACTGTTAGAAATAGCATCAGCCTCTTCCATGTCAGGCTAAGAAGTATCTAATTCTTCTGAGAGATGATCTAAAGGAAAGTATAGACATTCACTGGAAAATTGTGAAGTGCAGGTATCAGAAATATTTTTACTGAGTGTCAGAAAAATTACCATCACTTTTTATATACAGTGAAAAATGTATTCATAGTACATATATGTATATATATGTATATCCTTGATCATCATTCAAAATATTGATGTTTGTCAAATTGCCACTATCAAATTCTGTACTGTTTTGACCAGAGAACAATGAATGCTCACAGAAAAGTCATCTCCTTTCTAATGCCAAAGTCTCATAACCTGAATTACTTGATTTTCTTTCAGTCACTTGGCCTCACTTATTTTGTAAATTTTGCATTTACAGCAGTTATTCCAACAAGGTCTCTGAGAGAAGGCACTTTAAATTTATTTCTTAATTAGAACTACCCTGACTGGCAGAAGAACAAGGGAAATGGCAGATTGGAATTTTAACATGATTTCATATTCATCTTGGCTGCCAAGGCTAAACTTGTAATTAAGGGATAATCCCACGGCAGGACCAGACACATAAGCAAGTAAACAGAACATAGGCCTTTGCTTACGGGGCATCTTTATTTAGTTTTTGATTCAGAGAGATATTTTTAAAGGGTTATGAAAATAATTGCCATAATAGCACACTACACTTTAAGAAGCCCCTTTTATGCTGAATTCTAATATGTTACCTCATTGACTTGAAGAGGAACCTTTCTTTTTAATGAAAAGCTGTTCCTAAATCATAACTAAAGTTTATTAAAACGAGAGTAAACTAATACTAAATTCGCTAAAAGCTAGACTTCACAAGTTGTAGAATCAGACTAATTTTGGTTTACTCACTAGCCTCCTCTTACATAGCTCCTTTCTTAATTGTTCTTAACCTTCCAAAAAAGGGGGATTCAGTATAAAGATTAAATAGAAGATAATATACTGAGTTTTGGGGCTTCCCTGGTGGTCCAGTGGGTAAGGACACCGCCTTGCAGTCCAAGGGGCGCCGGTTCGATCCCTGGCCTGGGAAGATCCCACATGCCGTGGAGTGGCTGGCCGATGTCTCCAACTACTGAGCCGGAGCTCTGAGCCGGTGCTCTGCGATGACAGAGGCCACCGCGATGGGAGGCCCACATGGGCCAAAGAACAAAGATGGATGAAAAATAGACAAATGAAAGACCAATAGAAGTGGCCCGCCCGCTCCCCTCCCTCCCCACCCCATCCCCCCAAAATAAATAAATAAATAAATAAATAAATGTTTAAAAAATATACACACACACATATATACATATATATATATGCTGAGTTCTGATCATGATTTATAGGTATCTGACTTAGTCTCCTAATGTAAGTAATTATAGAACAGGAAAATCTATCTGAATTAATGTTTTAGGTTAAACACTTCAGAGATGTACTGTTTTATATGAGAACAAATAAGGGAAAGCCCATACCCATTCCAGTACTTTAAGGGAGGTACTTCCAAACCACAGTTGAAAGAGAGTTGAACTCAGAGAGCAGTGTTCTAACTGATGGAAGAACCGGAGAACAGAGTAGACTGCTGATTTGACTGCAATTTAGGCTGCTTTCTGGGAAGGAGAATCCCATCACTTCAGGGAATTAGGAATTCAGCACCATGGCACTGATAGGGGAGTTAGGAAAACAGCACTTTGGGGAATTAGGAATTCATCACCATTGCACTGAAAGGATATGAACTTGTCATAAGAATCCTGGAAGAACTTCTAAGGGAAACAGGGAAGATACGTGGGCAAAAGGAATAATTTACTTCTGATTCATGTGGTGATAATATAAGGACTGAATAAAGACGTAATTCTGTGGAAGAATGGCATGATTTAAAGGGACTATGAAAATGAATTCAGATATAGTATGGCCAAGATGGCCTTCATGTTCCTCTCAGCTTTATTTAACGGCAGTTTCTTCCTGCCCTTTAAATTCCTTTTCTTAAAGCATTTACTTTAGAAAACTTGTAATTGCAAACTTTCTCTAACCCCTTTGAAAAAGTGTTTTCAAAGTTTTTTTTTTTTTTTCCTTTTTGCAAACTTTAAGACCCAGAAATGCTTTCTCAAAGACCTGAGATCTGTCTCTTTGAAATGTAAGCCTTCAAGAAGATAGCATCCCTCTCTGTCTCTCTATGAGAGAGTAGGAGCCATCTTCAGTAGATGCATTGCTCAATGTTGTCACACTGCCTCCTGTCAGGAAGATAGAAGAAAGTTTACTTTTCCTTTGATTAAATCTACCTAGCAATTGAAGGTGGCCTATGATGCAGTCACCACTACCTCAGCAATTAGAAACTCTCCAGCCTGTTGATTCAAGGAGTTTATTTCAGCCTCTTTCCCCTGTTGCAGTAGTCTTGAGCGATGTTCCTTGCCTGGTTAACCCTGTTCAGTGCAATTTTTACTTGACAACTGCTTACCTTACTTGCTTTCTTCTGGAGAATTGTATTTATGCATCATCTAAGTCAACTTTATGCCCAGGGAGGTCTAGCTTGCTCACGAGTAGCTGTAGGGTGACTTCCTAAACAGTACAGCTTGAAACACAATTGATGTGCTTATAGAGAAGAGTGATAAGTCGGTTTGGGGCAGCCAGCTGCAGAAGAGCCCCATTATCCTTTGGGGATCAAAATCTGTCTTAGGATAAATGATTCTCTGTTTCATCAGTATTATAAGAAATCTTCTCTTCCCAGATGCTGACATGTTCTGTTGGAGTAATCGAGTAAACATGTATCTTGACATTTAATGAGACCACTTCTGCAAGCCACAAATACATAGTACTTATTTCTTTATGAATATAGCTTCATAGTCACAGAAGTCCTAGAGACTCATACAGCAAGATGCAACAGAACTCTTTCCTTCTTAAATAGTACTACTTTATCCAAGCAGCTGGAGATTGACTGCTTCATTAGGAAGTCAATGCATGTCCAAGATGCCCACTGATGCTATGATATTTCTATCAACGCAGATTCTTTTCTAATGGTAGTCGAACTGTGCTGTTTAAATGTTTCAAAGTGGGATAGTACTAGTTACATCAATAAATATTCTGAGCAAGTGAGTATATTTGCAAATGGATGTGTCTTTATCTATCTTTCCTTTTCTAAGATTGCCAGATTTGTAAATCAAGCATATCAGAGAGCAAAAGTTCTAAATTATTTAATTGTTCGATCTTCTTTGAAGAAATAGAAAGAGACAGTGCTTCAGATAATCAACATTCAAGTCACTTAGAGATATACAGCCTGGATTTATCTTTTTGAATTACTCTTGACATCTAATAATTTTTAGCTTGAAATAATTTTATTTTCTTTGATTTTCATGCTTTTCAGCCTTTTCAAAAAAAAAGGATAGCTTATTCAGCTACATCAGATAATCTCTATTATTCAAATGGCTTAAAGTTTTCATATTTTGTCTCCTAATTTTTATGTTTTCTTTTTGCTATTTATTATATATATATATATATATATATTTTTTAACTTGAAGACCTCTTTTTTTATTTACTTAAGGCCATCATCTACATCATCAATAGCCAATGGATCATTACATATATAAATAAGACTGCCAGATCCAGTTAAAACATTGCTAAAAAATATTTTGATGCGATAGATTTTTAACTATTTATAATATATTTTATTATAATTTTTAGTAAGCTGATGATTTGCCTATATCTTATGATGGATATCATAAACAATGGCTTAATTAGACCCTTCAGGGACCTTGAAACACAATTGATGTGATTATGGAGAAGAGTGATAAGTCGGTTTGGGGCAGCCAGCTGCAGAAGAGCCCCATTATCCTTTGGGGATCAAAATCTGTCTTAGGATAAATGATTCTCTGTTTCATCAGTATTATAAGAAATCTTCTCTTCCCAGATGCTGACATGTTCTGTTGGAGTAATCGAGTAAACATGTATCTTGACATTTAATGAGACCACTTCTGCAAGCCACAAATACATAGTACTTATTTCTTTATGAATATAGCTTCATAGTCACAGAAGTCCTAGAGACTCATACAGCAAGATGCAACAGAACTCTTTCCTTCTTAAATAGTACTACTTTATCCAAGCAGCTGGAGATTGACTGCTTCATTAGGAAGTCAATGCATGTCCAAGATGCCCACTGATGCTATGATATTTCTATCAACGCAGATTCTTTTCTAATGGTAGTCGAACTGTGCTGTTTAAATGTTTCAAAGTGGGATAGTACTAGTTACATCAATAAATATTCTGAGCAAGTGAGTATATTTGCAAATGGATGTGTCTTTATCTATCTTTCCTTTTCTAAGATTGCCAGATTTGTAAATCAAGCATATCAGAGAGCAAAAGTTCTAAATTATTTAATTGTTCGATCTTCTTTGAAGAAATAGAAAGAGACAGTGCTTCAGATAATCAACATTCAAGTCACTTAGAGATATACAGCCTGGATTTATCTTTTTGAATTACTCTTGACATCTAATAATTTTTAGCTTGAAATAATTTTATTTTCTTTGATTTTCATGCTTTTCAGCCTTTTCAAAAAAAAAGGATAGCTTATTCAGCTACATCAGATAATCTCTATTATTCAAATGGCTTAAAGTTTTCATATTTTGTCTCCTAATTTTTATGTTTTCTTTTTGCTATTTATTATATATATATATATATATATATTTTTTAACTTGAAGACCTCTTTTTTTATTTACTTAAGGCCATCATCTACATCATCAATAGCCAATGGATCATTACATATATAAATAAGACTGCCAGATCCAGTTAAAACATTGCTAAAAAATATTTTGATGCGATAGATTTTTAACTATTTATAATATATTTTATTATAATTTTTAGTAAGCTGATGATTTGCCTATATCTTATGATGGATATCATAAACAATGGCTTAATTAGACCCTTCAGGGACCTAAGTGGAGTATTTTGGGTCCCACACTAATGGATAGGTTGTTGACTTGTACTCAGGGGAGAGGTAGTAAATTATTGTGTTGTTTCAGAACATGTCCTGAAAATAACAAGTGTTCTTTCAACTGCGAGCTAATACTTTTATATCACTTTCTTGAATACTTACCTAGTTCATCAGTTTGATACATCAAAAATCAGAACCTGTCTTTTGTTGACTTATTTCACACTAAGACCTAATCTTAGAATTGGAGGAAGTCATCTAACTATTGGGCTTAATTTAATAGGAAATTAGTTTGTTCTGACAATGTACAGGACAATTAGAGATTTATTCAGTCAACTGCAATAAAGAGAAACATCTTAAAAGAAATTTTAAGGCTTTATAGAGGCAGTCAAACAAGGAAGTCATCAAGAAGTCTTGTGATAGTCAAGTGGAGTGATAAAAGTGGGTATTATATCAGATTGTGTGGGGTCAGGGGAGCAGTGTGGTCCTTTGTGGTCAGTTATATCCTCAAACACAAATAAATGAGGGGATATATTTTTCCCAGGGCCAAAAATCAGGTGAAGTTTAACATTATCAAGGCAAATATCTGTAATATCATTCTAGAGTGCAAAGTTCTCTCCTGCTCATAAATGTGTACAAAACCTAGAAGAATTTACTATCTGAATTGTTAAATTAAAGTGATTTTTTTCCAATGAAAGTAAGTGTAACTCCCCAATCTCCTCCATGTGGGTTAATGTCACTTAGGCTTTTTTTCTTTCCACGAGAAATATTGAGAAAGAATAAGCATGATTCATTTCATAGAGACATTCTTCCATAATTTGTGGGAGAATATCTCATGCTTTTGCCCATTCCTTTTTATTTACAAGCAATATAAATTATTTTAGGGGAATGGAATGGCTCAGATTCTATAGTAACATCTTTTGGGAAAACTATGCCAAGTTTTAGGCTCTACATCTTCCAAATGACCAAAAGACTCTCATCTGGAAGATAGCCAATATCTTTGTCATAACATGCAAGATTTTCAAAGGGTCTCTGGCTATAGGTACTCTTCTGTACTCATACATAATTCTTTCTCTATCTCTTCTGTATATATTGACAACTTATTTATTCTTATTAATTAATGCTTACTGAGTCTTTCCTATACATTGAATTGGTACCAACAGAAATTTATACTTTTTTCCTTCCATCACTGATATTTATTTTCCTGAAATTATTAAAATATCTTCTTTTTTGCAAACATTCGTTTCCCTTCTGTCAGTCATTCTGAGTATTCATTCTTTTATTCACTCAGCTTTTGCTGCTGTTCTTTGAATATCTGATGATCTCTGGGTGACAGTCTATTTTTAGTAAAGAGGAATTAAGTTTATTGATTAATATTCTGGAATGGATTTCCTATTTTTGTCAGTTTTCCCATGAATCAAAGAATTACCCATATTTTCATATTATATTAGGATACAATTGATATGCTTACTTTTAGGATGTAAATAAGGAACTGGCAAACAGGAAGAAGAAGGGCTTATGCTAAGGCAAGTCAATCCTGACAGCTAATTCCTAGCTTCTTTCTGACAGGCCGCCAATTTCAAGATTTTTTTTTTTCTTTCACTTTGGGAGAAAACTCTGTTCTGCTGGGAAGGAGAGGTAAATAATTAAAGTTTCAAACATCACTTTAATTAATCATGCTTTCTCCTTCCAGATATATTTTTTAAACAGTTGAGTTGATGACTAATGTTTATTAAGTTTGATGCTTCACCAATTTGACATATATTTATTGACCCAAACAGTTCTTGTTCTGAAAAACGTCTCACTGAAGAAATTGTACACAACTCCAATCCTTGTAGTGGGGCTGCTCTCTGGTGGAGTTCAGGAAAGGAAACAGACCACAGCAGTAGAATGACTCAGCAGATGAAGTAAAGGATGCTATGAAAGCAGTAAGAATCACTTCTGGTGCCAGCACTGGAGACAAGATCATACAAAGGCTGAGCCATAGGATAATCAGGAGTCAGCAAGGCAAGACTCATAGTTTGGGAGAAGAAGGGTAGCTATGAACAGAAAAGGAACTGCATACGTATATAAGGAACTTTCCACTGTCCAGTGAAGTTCCCAAGAGTTTTAGGCTCTACATCTTCCAAATGACCAAAAGACTCTCATCTGGAAGATAGCCAATATCTTTGTCATAACATGCAAGATTTTCAAAGGGTCTCTGGCTATAGGTACTCTTCTGTACTCATACATAATTCTTTCTCTATCTCTTCTGTATATATTGACAACTTATTTATTCTTATTAATTAATGCTTACTGAGTCTTTCCTATACATTGAATTGGTACCAACAGAAATTTATACTTTTTTCCTTCCATCACTGATATTTATTTTCCTGAAATTATTAAAATATCTTCTTTTTTGCAAACATTCGTTTCCCTTCTGTCAGTCATTCTGAGTATTCATTCTTTTATTCACTCAGCTTTTGCTGCTGTTCTTTGAATATCTGATGATCTCTGGGTGACAGTCTATTTTTAGTAAAGAGGAATTAAGTTTATTGATTAATATTCTGGAATGGATTTCCTATTTTTGTCAGTTTTCCCATGAATCAAAGAATTACCCATATTTTCATATTATATTAGGATACAATTGATATGCTTACTTTTAGGATGTAAATAAGGAACTGGCAAACAGGAAGAAGAAGGGCTTATGCTAAGGCAAGTCAATCCTGACAGCTAATTCCTAGCTTCTTTCTGACAGGCCGCCAATTTCAAGATTTTTTTTTTTCTTTCACTTTGGGAGAAAACTCTGTTCTGCTGGGAAGGAGAGGTAAATAATTAAAGTTTCAAACATCACTTTAATTAATCATGCTTTCTCCTTCCAGATATATTTGTTAAACAGTTGAGTTGATGACTAATGTTTATTAAGTTTGATGCTTCACCAATTTGACATATATTTATTGACCCAAACAGTTCTTGTTCTGAAAAACGTCTCACTGAAGAAATTGTACACAACTCCAATCCTTGTAGTGGGGCTGCTCTCTGGTGGAGTTCAGGAAAGGAAACAGACCACAGCAGTAGAATGACTCAGCAGATGAAGTAAAGGATGCTATGAAAGCAGTAAGAATCACTTCTGGTGCCAGCACTGGAGACAAGATCATACAAAGGCTGAGCCATAGGATAATCAGGAGTCAGCAAGGCAAGACTCATAGTTTGGGAGAAGAAGGGTAGCTATGAACAGAAAAGGAACTGCATACGTATATAAGGAACTTTCCACTGTCCAGTGAAGTTCCGAAGAGTAAGCTTAGGGAGCAGTGCAGGCAAAGCCAGACTGAATGATGAAAACGGAGAATTTGAGAACACCTCAGTGAGTTGGTTGTGATGAAGAATGCAGAGACCAGTTGGCACTGGATTATATAAAATGAATCCTCTTAAGTCCTCTGTAAGTCCCTCCATTCTGGTAACAGATCTACATGCAAATAAAAAGCTTTAAAACTATTAATATATAACCAGGTGTTTCATTAGATGCACCTTGATAAGAGAAAGAAAAACAGTTTAGGGAGTTTATATTATCTAATGATTTAGTAATATTAGATTTAGTAATATTCAATTTATGTTTTATAAGCAAGCATATCATTTGGGATAGCCTTGAGATGAGTGTCAGACTGAGATGGCAGACCGTTTGACAAAATGCCGTTTTTTTCTAAATGGAAATGACGTGGCATGGAGAGATCAAATGGAACCACACTGAAAATATGGCTCAGATATTGAGACAGATAACAAACATGTATGATGAAGGTAGGAAGAGTTTTATAATGCTACTCATCTAATATGACTTTCCGGAGAAGGCAGGCAGATCTAAAATGACTTGAAAAAGAAGAAGTGATGAAATTGGATTTTATTTTTGGATGGCTCAGAATGAGAATTTCTTCTCATAGGGCAATGATTTACACAACTGTGATTTCCTGTTTGCACCAAAGCACGTGTGCAGGCTTTCTTATTAGCTTGTCATCTCTGGGGAGGGATGGGTTAGGAGAGTGATGGACTTGAAAACCTCCAGTACTCAACATAAAAAAGTGAAATCAATTCTTGATGCAGAGAGAAATCTTTCTAAGTTTCTGAGTGTAACAAAAAGCTTTTTCTCATTCCATGCTGATGCATAGAACTATAGATTTTAAAGTAACAGAAACTGTCACCTTTACTTCATCCATTTTCTGGGAGGACAGGGAAATCATATTTCACGTGATCACTCCAGTCTAAATGCATTCAACTATTAAGTTTTTTGAGAGGGTAGTTTTAGTCAAAAGAGCAGATGTCTGCTGAGACTACCAGCCAGAGTCCCTTCCCAAAATAAAACATTAGCAGTTTGAAATGGGTATGATGACAACTAATCCATAGCAAGTCATTGGCATTGGATTATGGGTTTTTTTTTATATCAAGGACTAGGTCAGCACCAGAATTGTGGCTAGAAAAGATAGATTTGGACCACAAATGGAACTAGCTAAGAGTCTGTGTTCACAAGCAAAGAGATTTAGTGTGAATTGTGTACAAAGGAATGAGAGGAAGAATTGACTAGTTCCAGAAAATCAAGAAAGTTGTTTGTTTAGATTATTCCAAGACAAAAAGTATAAATTTTGGAGTAGACATCATAAAATTGAAATAATTTTCAAGTTCGAACCTCTAAAGTTTGATAAAGTCATCTTTTAAGAACTCTCAACGAAGCCAAAATTATATCCTTCACACCATTCCTCTTAGTGAGGTGGACAAATACTTCTAACACTCCTAGAATAACCATAAAAGAAAACTCTTGCCTATATGATCACCAGATCTTTTACACAAAGATCTTTAAATCACTAGATGAGAGGAACACACCAGTTTTGATAGTCTTCAACAGTTCATATTGCTTTAAGCACATAAAAATTGCCTACCTTATCTGAATTAAAAACTTCAGAAAAGACAGAATTGCTAACATTTTAGAAAATATAATTTTTTTGGATTTAAACACTCTCTCCTAATGAGTTTTTTTAACTTCTTCTGGATGCAGAATTAATTTATAGTAATGATTATCTAATAAAGAGAAGTGAAGGAGTGTTAATTCAGACTTGGTACTTACTGGTATGCAACCAGTAATATATTAGTAATAAGTTAACATAGTTACAGATGGTTGATGATGTGAATACACTTTCATTCCTATAAGAGAGAAATCTTTAAGTTTTAGTAACAGATTCCATGCTGATGCATAGAACTATAGATTTTAAAGTAACAGAAACTGTCACCTTTACTTCATCCATTTTCTGGGAGGACAGGGAAATCATATTTCACGTGATCACTCCAGTCTAAATGCATTCAACTATTAAGTTTTTTGAGAGGGTAGTTTTAGTCAAAAGAGCAGATGTCTGCTGAGACTACCAGCCAGAGTCCCTTCCAAGATAAAACATTAGCAGTTTGAAATGGGTATGATGACAACTAATCCATAGCAAGTCATTGGCATTGGATTATGGGTTTTTTTTTATATCAAGGACTAGGTCAGCACCAGAATTGTGGCTAGAAAAGATAGATTTGGACCACAAATGGAACTAGCTAAGAGTCTGTGTTCACAAGCAAAGAGATTTAGTGTGAATTGTGTACAAAGGAATGAGAGGAAGAATTGACTAGTTCCAGAAAATCAAGAAAGTTGTTTGTTTAGATTATTCCAAGACAAAAAGTATAAATTTTGGAGTAGACATCATAAAATTGAAATAATTTTCAAGTTCGAACCTCTAAAGTTTGATAAAGTCATCTTTTAAGAACTCTCAACGAAGCCAAAATTATATCCTTCACACCATTCCTCTTAGTGAGGTGGACAAATACTTCTAACACTCCTAGAATAACCATAAAAGAAAACTCTTGCCTATATGATCACCAGATCTTTTACACAAAGATCTTTAAATCACTAGATGAGAGGAACACACCAGTTTTGATAGTCTTCAACAGTTCATATTGCTTTAAGCACATAAAAATTGCCTACCTTATCTGAATTAAAAACTTCAGAAAAGACAGAATTGCTAACATTTTAGAAAATATAATTTTTTTGGATTTAAACACTCTCTCCTAATGAGTTTTTTTAACTTCTTCTGGATGCAGAATTAATTTATAGTAATGATTATCTAATAAAGAGAAGTGAAGGAGTGTTAATTCAGACTTGGTACTTACTGGTATGCAACCAGTAATATATTAGTAATAAGTTAACATAGTTACAGATGGTTGATGATGTGAATACACTTTCATTCCTATAAGAGAGTAAGAAAAGGTAAAACCAGAGAATCAGGCACACTCAAAAAAGGTTCAGGACTCAAGATACTTCATAGTTGTTAATAGCATTAAAAAATGCTTCCAAACACAGACATTATTTGGAAAGTAGAAATATCTCAATGTGTATTGTTATGAATAACATCAAAATTTTGCCTTAAAAATCAGCATACCTCTCAAAATCAAAAGCCAGAATCAATAGCTTCCTTCCTGATATGGTAGGCAGATTATTTGTACTTGGACTGTATAATTTATGAACTTGACCTGATATATTTATTTACACTTTTTTCTTAAATTGCATTATGTTATTCTACATGATAAATATTAATTTCATTGGATTTGTTATAAGTGTTCACCTACTAACTTTCATTTGGTAGGTGTATGAAATTGACAGGTTAATTAATCTTTTTGTGCCTCAGTTCCTTTATTGCTTGCATGGCAGTGGTGTTATACTTATCTTATTTTGGTGCTGAGAAATACAAGCTAAATATCTCCCACCCACAAAGATCAAAATATTACTTCTTTTTAAATGGATACTTCCCTCTAACTTCATGAAGACTCTTCAGATGAAAATACTGACTCTTCTTATCATAACTTTTGTTATCACTGCTTCTGATGATTTAAATGAGTGACCTTAATCCTTTTGCTATTTAATAATATGGGTAAGCTCATGAATGCTTCCCAAAAAAGTTGATCTTGTCAAAAGGAAGGCATAAACCCCCTATTTGATTAAAGACAGTAATGATAAATAAGAATGTAATCTGTAGCTAAATAACATATCTTTCAGCCTCAAAATTTCATTTAGCACATGGAAAGAAATTAAAAATAGTTGCTAATACTATTATTTGATCACTAATACTAATTTTATGACTATACAATTAATTATAACTACTTGACATGCGACAGTCTTAAACTGATGTGCTAAAGACTATGGTTATCTGTTTTGTTTCCTTCATTTTCTCCTTTTTTTCTGACAGTTGTTTACATATTTTAATTTTAAAGTTTCTGGTTCAAAGTAAGGACTGCCAGTTCTTCATTCTGAAAGTTAACATAGTAATAAAAAGGTCCCTATATGTTCATGTGGGCTGCCCTGGTGGCTCAGTGGTAAAGAACCCACCTGCCAATGCAAGAGACTTGAATTCAATCCCTGGGTCTGGAAGATACCCTGGAAAAGGAAATGGCAACCTGCTCCAATGTTCTTTCCTGGAGAATTCGATGGACAGAGGTGCCTGATGGACTAGAGTGCATGGGGTCCCAAGAGTTGGACACAGTTTAGTGACTAAATAACATGTTCATGTAATATCTCACTTCTTTGCTTCTACTTGCAGTTCCTTTTTCTATTCCTACATTATTTTTAATGTAGGAGTTGTGTGATACACCATTCATTATCTCTGTAATTTCTAATTCATTGACTACAATAAAGTCTTTAACTTTGCAGATCACAACAAACTGTGGAAAATTCTTTTTTTTTCAGACCCCCAAATCATAAACTGGATAGCTTTGTTAGACATTTACCCCAGGAGCACTCCTTCCCTTCTGTTGCTGCCAGCCAACCACACTCATCCTCATCAACTCTCAAGTGTTGCTGAGGCTGTAGAATGATACTATCATTGTTGTCCTGGTAGAGCGTGGAGATGGGAACAGCTTGGTGGGGATGCAGACTGCCTGGGGAAACCCCAGGTCAACAGTGTGCATCAGTATAATTGGAGCTGTTGAGGGAGATGGTCAGTGAGAAAGGAACTCTCCATGGCAGTAACTGGCCTTGAAACCCTTGGGGGCGATGGTCCACGTGTGCCCACCTAGGTGCCAGAAGATGTTGAACAGCTGGTGGTGATGGAAGAGGTCCTTTCAAGAAGCCTTTGAGGCAGATGGCTGCCCTCTTGAGGGAGGAAGTGTAGCATTGTTCAGGGTGGAGTGACCACCAGCAGGGAAGCGTGAAGAGTACGTCTCTGTCTGGCACAGGTATCTTTAAGCCGAACATTCACCTCAGAGTCTCTGACTCCTTTGATCACTCTCTGTAGAAACAGGCCTAAGTCCTTGTGGGGCTCCTTATTCCTCCTAGCCACATCCAGCAGGTCGAAGTAAAGGACCCCTTGAGACCACAGTACTGGCTTCAGTTATAAACATTTTACCTGCTGTTGGAGTGGCCTGGCCCCTGACACGGGGTTCCTGACCAGGGTCAAAGACAGTTCCAGTTCTGGCCTCAGATTATAGTAAGTGTTGGGCACCAGCTTGGCCATTGTCAACTGCTCTTCGTCCCTGATGGCAGACAGGTTAAAGGTCAGAGGCGTGGAAAAGGCTCGTGGAGTAAAGGAAGGAAGCTTCCTCTCAGGACTGTGGTTGTGAATAAATGAGAGGTAGGAGTACCTGGCCACTTTACCTGCCTCCTGAGAAATCTGCAGGCAGGACCAGAAGCAACAGCTGGACACAGAACAATGGACTGGTCCCAAATTGGCAAAGGAGCACTACAAGGCTCTATACTGTCACCCTGCTTCTTTAAGTTATATGCAGAATACTTCATGCAAAATGCTGGTCTTGACGAAGAACAAACTGGAATCAAGATTGCAAGGAGAGATATCAGTAACCTCAGATATGCAGATGACACCACCCTAATGGCAGAAAGTGAAGAGGAATGAAAGAGCCTGTTGATGAAAGTGAAAGAGGAGAATGAAAAGGCTGGCTTAAAACTCCACATTCAGACACTAAGATCATGGCATCTGGTTCCATCACTTCATGTCAAATAGATGAGGAAGCAATGGAAACAGTGACAGACTTTATTGTCTTGGGCTCCAAAACCACTATGAACAGTGACGGCAGCCACAAAATTAAAAGATGCTTGCTCCTTAGAAGAAAAGCTCTGACAAACCTCGATAGACTATTAAAAAGAAGAGACATGGGCTTCCCATGGTGGTCCAGTGGATAAGGACACCGCCTTGCAGTGCAAGGGGCACCGGTTCGATCCCTGGCCTGGAAAGATCCCATGTGCCACGGAGCGGCTGGACTGATGTGTCCAATTGCCGAGCTGGAGCTCTGGAGCGCATGCGCCCAGAGCCAGTGCTCTGCGACAACAGAGGCCACCGCGATGGGAGGCCTGCAAGAGCCAAAGAACAAAGACGGATGAAAAATAGAGAAATGGAAGACCAATAGAAGTGGCTCGCCTGCTCCCCTCCCTCCCCAACCCGACCCCTGCCCAAAATAAATAAATAAATCTTTTAAAAAAAAAAAGAAGAAGAGACAATTTTAGTGTACCTATGACTGATTCAGGTTTATGTATAACATTAAACAACAAAACTGTAAAAGTAAAATGAAAATTATATATATATATGTGTTTATATATATATGTATATATATAAACACACATATATGTATATGTATAAAAGCAGAGACATCAAATAGCTGACAAGGATCCATATAGTCAAAGGTATGATTTTTCCAGTAGTCATATATAGATGTGAGAGGTGGACCATAAAGAAAGCTGAGCATCATCGACTCAGTGAACATGAGTTTGAGCAAACTAGGGCAGATGGGGAAGGACAGGGAGCCCAGCATGCTGCAGTCCATGGCATTGCTAAGAGTCAGACATAGCTGAGCCACTGAACAACAACAGTCTCTCTCATTTCCAATTCCTACATTTTTACATTTCCATATTAATTTCAATTTTCTTAAAATAATATAAGGCTTGAGACCTATAATATTACACCTTTTAAATTTTCATGTTGAAATTTATGTTTTATAATTAAATTTAAATAGTCATTTGTGTGCATATGTATACTCATATGTATATATACACATATATCCTGCATGGGTTATCAGTCATTGTGTTTTTTTTTTTTTTCTTTTTCCCCATCATGCCTCTTTTATTTATATTTATTTTCATCGATCTTTTTTTATTCTTTGTCATGTGTGGGCCTCCCATTGCAGTGGCCTGTCTCACTGCAGAGCACCAGCTCTGGGCATATGCACTCCAGAGCGCTGGCTTGTAATTGAACATGCTGGTCCAGCTGCTCCACAGCATGTGGGATCTTCCCGAGCCAGGGATCGAACTGGTACCCCTTACACTGCAAGGTGGACTCTTTACCCACTGGAACACCAGGGAAGCCCTAGTCAGTGTGTTTTTAATAGAAATTCACTGTGTATACTCTAGCATATGAAATGTAAACGTCATATGGAATTACTAGATGAAGACTTTACTCCTTGAAATCTTCTATTCCTAGCACCTGGCCTTTTGTCATTTATTGATGCAGAAGTTAAGTTGAAAGAGAACTTGGTTTTTGTCCATTTACAGATTGTTCAGTATTGCTTTGACTCTTTTTCTTTGACAAACTGCTGTGTACCAGGAAAGCATTCTGTTTCTGGCTTTGAGTTTGACCTCAGTTCTGTACCAGGAAGAAACTGTGGTTGTGTCTGGTCTTCTTATCGCTCTGACTCTCCATGGCATTGAAGAACATCTAGTGAAGCCCAGTGAACTGCTTTCTGTTGTTTTGCCCACCTCTACCCTTTGGCCTCCCATTACAATGTCAGGTGACTGTAATTAATCTATGGTGACAAAAGCAGTTTCAAGTGGCTAGTTTCCTTTTTGACCTTTTGTCTCTCCTCTGGCTGTTCTGCAATAGTGGATTAGATTTAGATTTGTAGCAAACACCTTTTATGTCCTATGTCATGACCCCTCAATTCACTAGGTTTTCTGTACAGCTCTGATAAAGAGCTTTGAACGCTTTGACCCACACCCCCGTCTCAAGTGCGCTCCATGATTCTCTCCACTTTAACACCTCAGATTTTTCTCTAAAGTAAAGGGGAGGCACTAAGCCCTTCAGAATCAAAGTTCACACTCCTGGAAAGCAATTCACAACCGATGGGGAGAAGTTGATTCATAAAGACCACAGCTTCCAAGCTCTTGCAGGATGACTTTGATAATCATACTGTAAAGTTTCATTTTAGTTTTTATTTTCCTTTGGTGTTTCTGTCTTACCACTCCTTTACTCAGCTCTATGGAACTTATTCTCAAATAAATTACTGGTGTTGAGGCATATATCTCCAAGGAATTGGGAAGCCTCACGGTTCAACAGGTAAAGAATCAAAAAAAAAAAAAAAAGAAGAAGTAAAGAATCTGCCTGAAGTGCAGGGGTTGCAGGAGATGGGGGTTCAATCCCAGGGTCGGGAAGCTCCCCTGGAGGAGGAAATGGCAACATACTATTAGAATTCCACAGTAAATATAAATAAAACTTTATATCTTCCATAATATAAAAATTAACTCAAAATGATCACAAGTCCCAGTGTAATACCATAAAGCTTCTTAAAAAATATAAGATAATGGTTTTATGACTTTGGTTTAAGTGAAGATTTCTTAGATATGACACAAAAAATATGGTAGAGTAGTCCCACTTTATCATCAGGGAATACTTGTTCCAGGCCCCTAGTGGATGCATGAAATTGTGAATAGTACTGAGCCCAAATATACTATGTTTTATCCTATATATACATATTAATGATTAAGTGTAATTTGCAAATTAGAAATAGTAAAGAGGTTAACAGCATTGATAAGTTGAGCATTCATAAGTTTGCTGTAACAAAGTTATGTGAGTACGGGTTCTCCCTCAAAATATCTTAATGTATTCTACTCACTCCTCTTGTGACAATGTGACATGATAGAATACCTATATAATAAGATATAGTGAAGTGAATATAATAGACATTGTGACGTGATGCTAATGTTGACCTTCTAACAATATCTCAGAAGGAGAATGACCAGCTTCACGGGAACCTGGATCATCAAGTCTTGGCGGGGTGAGATGGTGTGAGATTCCATCACACTGCTCAGAAAAGTGTGCCCTTTAAAACTTAAAAATTGTTTATTTCTGTAATTTTTCATTTATTACTTTCTCATCTCAGGTAACTGAAACCACAGAAATTGTAACTGCAGATCAGAAGAGACTATGTGCACAAAGGAAAATAGAATGATAGGTCGTTCTATGATATGGATTTTAACCCTTAGCTGCTGCCTAGCAGCTCAGTAATTTAAGATGCAATAAGAAACTTATGTAGTATTTGCAATGAATTATTTTTACACTATTATGCAAAGTTGTCAATTAATTAGAAATTGCAGGATATTCATTCCAGCTACTCCCATTTTGATCCTTAAAAAGCATCTGGACAGTCCATTGTGTACCAATGTTATCCAGATTAAGAGGCTTGACTTTAACAGTTTCCTAAGCTGAGTTGCAGTAACACATGTAGCTTTATCATTTTAATTATTTTTGTTTTCAATGATTTAATATCAGCAAATGTGTTATACTATAAGCATCAGTAAATATAAATAAAACTTTATATCTTCCATAATATAAAATTAACTCAAAATGATCACAAGTCCCAGTGTAATACCATAAAGCTTCTTAAAAAATATAAGATAATGGTTTTATGACTTTGGTTTAAGTGAAGATTTCTTAGATATGACACAAAAAATATGGTAGAGTAGTCCCACTTTATCATCAGGGAATACTTGTTCCAGGCCCCTAGTGGATGCATGAAATTGTGAATAGTACTGAGCCCAAATATACTATGTTTTATCCTATATATACATATTAATGATTAAGTGTAATTTGCAAATTAGAAATAGTAAAGAGGTTAACAGCATTGATAAGTTGAGCATTCATAAGTTTGCTGTAACAAAGTTATGTGAGTACGGGTTCTCCTCAAAATATCTTAATGTATTCTACTAACTCCTCTTGTGACAATGTGACATGATAGAATACCTATATAATAAGATATAGTGAAGTGAATATAATAGACATTGTGACGTGATGCTAATGTTGACCTTCTAACAATATCTCAGAAGGAGAATGACCAGCTTCACGGGAACCTGGATCATCAAGTCTTGGCGGGGTGAGATGGTGTGAGATTCCATCACACTGCTCAGAAAAGTGTGCCCTTTAAAACTTAAAAATTGTTTATTTCTGTAATTTTTCATTTATTACTTTCTCATCTCAGGTAACTGAAACCACAGAAATTGTAACTGCAGATCAGAAGAGACTATGTGCACAAAGGAAAATAGAATGATAGGTCGTTCTATGATATGGATTTTAACCCTTAGCTGCTGCCTAGCAGCTCAGAAATTTTAAGATGCAATAAGAAACTTATGTAGTATTTGCAATGAATTATTTTTACACTATTATGCAAAGTTGTCAATTAATTAGAAATTGCAGGATATTCATTCCAGCTACTCCCATTTTGATCCTTAAAAAGCATCTGGACAGTCCATTGTGTACCAATGTTATCCAGATTAAGAGGCTTGACTTTAACAGTTTCCTAAGCTGAGTTGCAGTAACACATGTAGCTTTATCATTTTAATTATTTTTGTTTTCAATGATTTAATATCAGCAAATGTGTTATACTATAAGCATCAGCACAGATATGCAAGTGGAGACAGAGGAAGCATTCAAACTTAATTTGGTTAAATTAATGGCACTGGTCCCTGAAATGCCCTGTGATTTCTCATTTAATCTCTCCATTTTAACCTGTTCCTTTCTGGAATTTCACAAGTACAATTAATTCTCATTGTTCAAAGTGTGGCAAAATGAATTTCATCATTTATTACACGCAGATTCCTTTTCTTCCATTTACTATGCTGGGTATATTCCACAGGAAGTAGCACACACAAGGTCATTAGCAATAGAAGAATATCACTTTGAACTCTTATTTTTATCAGATTCTCCCAATTTCCTCCCTAACTTTTCAGAAAACCTTGTCATTCAACATATCATTCATTTAATTTTATTCTACCTATGACCTTTTAAATACATACTTTCCAAAATAATAGATCCTGTAGTTAAATGTTTGAACCATATTCCATTGAGTGAGATGTGGTGAAGCCAGATGCACAAAATCTGGGAAGAGTTGGATAGCGTTATACTCACAGTTCCTGGGGAAAGCACATGATTCACCATAGAACTACTCAGGGAAGCACCGTAGTTGGTCATAAGGTAGAAAGAATGGAACTATATTTAGCAAGTAGTTTTTCTGTTGTTTTCACTGGAAGGAAGGATGAGACAGCGTAAGTCGGTTCAGGATTGCTAGTGGTGTTTGAAAGTGGAACCCCTGAAAAACTCATGTTCACTGTGACTGTTAGACCATATAGCTTGGGACATTCTAAGTCTCCAGATGTCTCTTTCCATGTAAACACTCCAAGTGATACAATGTTTACATGAGTGATATGGTGACCATTTTGCAGATGTTAAAACATGAATATACAGAAATTAAAAGTTAATGTATTAAGCCTAAGAGGAAAAGGAAAAGCAATAAGATAATTATCTGTACTATTTATAACAGAATGATTTACTATTTACAATTTAATGATTATTTATATATTATACTTTGATAAATTCAGTAGTCAAGATTAATTTCCACATTTTCAGGTTTGTGTCTTTTGATTTATTCAACAACTTAATGTTGATACTATAAGATTAGCAAATGTGGATAAAACTGTGTTTTGTGTTCATGTTTTAAAATTAATATTAGCTTCCAAATAAGATCTATAAATGAATAGATAATATTAGAACATACAGGATTTAACATTATTCTGTCCAGTGAATAATTAAAACTTCATAATAGAACTTATCAAAGTAGATGCTTCTTGATAAATATCTTAAAAGTCAGTAATCTAAATGTATCAGATCTTGTAAAAAGACAGCCCAAAAGCCATACCTATGTAAATATTTAGCTTATAGCCTTTTAAATTAAAAATTAACATTTCCAATTTAATCTTTATAACTGAACACTTGAATCTGATCCAACACAATAAGAAGAATAAAAAACAACAAACACATAATGCAGGCAATCTCACTATTGAGGAATAATTTATCAGGTAATATTAAATATTCAAGACTTTTCTGAATAATTTTTAGAGTTAATTTAGGACCAAACAATATTATGTCTGTTGACTATCTAACCACCCAGGAACTCTAATAATAGTATTATGATTTTTTTTATATTTTAAAAATATCATTCTATATATGTCTGTATTATTTTTGGATAGCATTCACTTTTGAGTGTGTACTACTATGAAGTCACTCAAATTTTTCAGAAAAGCTGAATGAAATGTGACTGAAGAATACTAATATTTGAATAACTCTTCCTTTTCCCTCTCCATCTACATATATATATATATATATATATATATATATATATATATTTCAGTTACCGATAAATTTGTCTTTACTGATCAGATCATAGAATTAAGAGTCTCTCCCTGCATTCATACTTTTTTACTTTCCACAAATTCCACATTACTCGTCCATCATTCCCCATCCTTCTGCACACACAGTGTTTCCGTGTACAAGCACTATCATATGGATAGTATGTTGTGAGACCACCAGCTTAAAAATATTTTATCCACAAGTTTGGTAAACCTGTGGATTAAATTCAAATGAAGTATATTATCTGGAAGAGACACCTCTTTAAGCCAAATATAGTCATAATAAGGTCTTAGATAGCACAAAGGACAGGTGACATTCATAACTAGGGAAGAAGATGGAAAAAACATGACTTCGAAGAAAGGGATTAAAGAGATTGGAGGAAAGTATGATGTCATTGCAGGGATAATTTAAGAAGTAAGGGTCAATTCAGTGAAACCAGTATATAGAAGTGAAGGAAGAGCCTTCACTTTTTTTCAAATTTACATATACCCTTTCTTCCTGACTTGAGCAGAAATTCCTCTAAGTCTGCATTGACAGTGCAAGGCGGTAGTAAAATACTGATACCAAGAATTAAAGTAAAATACTGATAGCTGGAATTAACCCCTCTCATTTGCTCAATCATAGGATCCAGATATAGGAAGTTCTATCCTAGGATCTAGAACCTAAAATGTGTGTGTAAAACTCACTCAGTCGTGCCCGATTGTTTGTGACCCCATGGACTATCGCCTGCCAAACTTCTGTGTCCATGGAATTCTCCAGACAAGAATCCTGGAGTGAGTAGCCATTCCCTTCTCTAGGAGATCTTCCCAACCCAGGGATTGAACCCAGGTCTCCCACCTTGCAGGCAGATTCTTTTACTTGTCTAAGCCACCAGAGAAGCCCAGAATCTGAAATAGGGAGATGAAATACAATTCAACCTAGCCTAAAGCTGCAGTATCATACCCACTCTTCACTTAAGAATTCTCTGTGCTAAGAAAAGCATATTGTTAGCTCCAGGACCGTATGATAAGTTTAACCCAACATTCTTGCAGTATACTTCCTTGTAAAGGGCTGAGATGAACTGGTGTGTGTGTGTGCTGTGTGTGCGGTGGTGGGGTGGGGGGTAGTCACTCAATTGTATCTGTCTTTTTGCAACCCCGTGAGCTGTAGCCCGCCAGGCTCCTCTGCCATGGAATTCTCCAGGCAAGAATACTGGAGTGGGTTGCAGTTAACATGACTTTAAAAGAGAATATAAAAATGGAAAGGGCCATCAGACACACAGCTGAGATCTGAGTAAATAACCTGGTGAGTAGAACAGAAGGCAACATGCTGACGATCAACTGAAGGGACTCATGACATGTAGTATGGAGATGAGTCATGTAGTGGGGAAATGAAAGATATATGAAGGGAATGAATTAGCAGCCTTACAATCAAAGCCAGAGAAGAGGTTGTGAGCAACACTGTGGCTTTGGAGTGTTGTGTGGTCAGCAGATTTTAAGCTATTGGCTGGACATTCCTGGAGCAGCATGGCCTTGGGGAAGTTTGCTCCAGAAGCAAGTACTCACTGATAAAGGAAGTTTCTATATATTCAACCATCCTTTATATATTATAAGACATGGGGAAAAACTAAAACCTCAATATTACAGTAAATGGGACTAGAATTGGCAATTTTTTAGCTTTCGTTGAGTTCACAGATTGTAGAGAAATTATATTTTAGAGAAATAACAAAATTGAGTTAATTGTAATAAATATGTACCAACCCAACACTTAAAAGAACAAAAAGAAAACTTGTTTTTTTTTCTGCTGAGTAATTGGAAACACAACGAATGCATCTCCAGCCCAGTGCCTGCCAAGCTCATCCAATATTTGAAGTGTGATTAGCCCATTCACCTCAAATTAATCCTAGAGTCCTCAAAGATAGGCTCAGACTGCTGCCTGTAGGAGTTGCCTCTTCTGCTCACTTGCAGGTAGCATATCTCCTTAGCAAAGCTTTACTTCTGCCACGACCCCTTATGAGAATGCTGGTATCTTGGACAGCCATTCCATACCTGGAAGACTCACTGAGTTGAGTGTTGGAGCACCAGAAATAGCCTCCATGAACTCGTGAAGAGAATTCCTCCCCACACCTGTGTGTGTTTTGTCACCAGCAGACACATTTTGGTTCAGTTTCCGAAAATGTTTCATGGATTCAGTCCATCAGAATTTCTCTTCCTCCATAGATAACATACAGTAACCCAGGAGACAAACAGATATGTGAGTGGCCAACATTCCACTCCTCTCATCCCTCTAAGGAATAACACATTTAAACTGGAATGTATCTGAGACTTTAATTTGTGAGTGGGTTGCAGTTAACATGACTTTAAAAGAGAATATAAAAATGGAAAGGGCCATCAGACACACAGCTGAGATCTGAGTAAATAACCTGGTGAGTAGAACAGAAGGCAACATGCTGACGATCAACTGAAGGGACTCATGACATGTAGTATGGAGATGAGTCATGTAGTGGGGAAATGAAAGATATATGAAGGGAATGAATTAGCAGCCTTACAATCAAAGCCAGAGAAGAGGTTGTGAGCAACACTGTGGCTTTGGAGTGTTGTGTGGTCAGCAGATTTTAAGCTATTGGCTGGACATTCCTGGAGCAGCATGGCCTTGGGGAAGTTTGCTCCAGAAGCAAGTACTCACTGATAAAGGAAGTTTCTATATATTCAACCATCCTTTATATATTATAAGACATGGGGAAAAACTAAAACCTCAATATTACAGTAAATGGGACTAGAATTGGCAATTTTTTAGCTTTCGTTGAGTTCACAGATTGTAGAGAAATTATATTTTAGAGAAATAACAAAATTGAGTTAATTGTAATAAATATGTACCAACCCAACACTTAAAAGAACAAAAAGAAAACTTGTTTTTTTTTCTGCTGAGTAATTGGAAACACAACGAATGCATCTCCAGCCCAGTGCCTGCCAAGCTCATCCAATATTTGAAGTGTGATTAGCCCATTCACCTCAAATTAATCCTAGAGTCCTCAAAGATAGGCTCAGACTGCTGCCTGTAGGAGTTGCCTCTTCTGCTCACTTGCAGGTAGCATATCTCCTTAGCAAAGCTTTACTTCTGCCACGACCCCTTATGAGAATGCTGGTATCTTGGACAGCCATTCCATACCTGGAAGACTCACTGAGTTGAGTGTTCGGAGCACCAGAACTAGCCTCCATGAACTCGTGAAGAGAATTCCTCCCCACACCTGTGTGTGTTTTGTCACCAGAAGACACATTTTGGTTCAGTTTCCGAAAATGTTTCATGGATTCAGTCCATCAGAATTTCTCTTCCTCCATAGATAACATACAGTAACCCAGGAGACAAACAGATATGTGAGTGGCCAACATTCCACTCCTCTCATCCCTCTAAGGAATAACACATTTAAACTGGAATGTATCTGAGACTTTAATTTGTGGATTTATTAAACATTTTAACATACAAGTAGCTGTGGGTAGCACAGCATGGTAATAAAGAGAAAGGCAGAATTTAAATGTAAAAAAATCATAGTTCAAACACCTGTTATATGAATATACTTTAATTTTGAGTGGTCTGAATTGTGATTCCTCATCAGTATTGCATAAGTGATAGGGCTCTCTCTTATTTAATGTGCTTTATGGTTATATCTCTCCCTGTGACTCCTTTTTGTTTTTGTTAAGGACCTGGCTCTTCCTCATTTGGAATCTTATCCCCTCGCCTACTGAATAGTTTTTCTTTGCAGAAGCTTCTATTGTCACTTGTTTTTGTCATTTGTGACCTTGGGAATGGGCCAGGAATTTCTCAAGTGGTTCACGTGAAATCTGGAAAGGAAAAGAAGTGTTAAGGGTTATCTACTGGACTCTTCCAGTGATCTGTTTAAATGAAAGGTGGGCAGGATTTTACTTTTGTTTCCTGTGAATCGATATAGAGGGAAAAATAGGTTAAAACAAAAATAGAGAGAGAGAGAATAATCAGAGAGTTATCCAGCAGCTGGGCAAGTGATAAAGATCTCTTTGCTTCCATTAGAGATGCATTCAGTGAGTGCATGCTTTTCATCCAGGAGAATTTTATTGACAAAGTGACCAACTTCAGTATCATTTGCATTTTATAAGACAGCTCAGTGGTCACTCTTTTTAAAAATCACCTTGCTTAGTTATACTGAAAAGAACCATGCCATTTTATCCTACACACCTTTGTCCTTTGAGATCTTATGAAAGATGATATACAAAATTAAATTCAAGAGACTTACCAAAAATTTAACACAATAGAAAAATCAATTCCTGCCTAATTTTCCCATACGTATTTTAAGACTGTCTTTAGGCCAAATGCTATTGGCACAGTGTTTTACACATTTGTTCTTATTTAAAATACATCATAATTTGATTTTATTTAAAATGTGCGGCTGTCTTTTAACATGCTTATTTTATATTCATTTCTATACCACACACTGACAACAATTAATAGGTATCTATATTTTATATAGACATGTGATCAATCTATGTAAAATGTATTGCAGTTTATGAAAAATATCTTTAAGTATGTATTTTCTTAATTCTGGCTGATAGCAATCATGTGATTTATATATTATTAGCCTTCTCTCAAAGCTGAGGAAGCCAAAATCCTAAGAGCTTAGATCTACTTGCTCAGATTAAAACTAATCCAAACAACTTGCAAATGCCAGCCTCAGAACTTAAACCGAGTCTTTTATCTTTTGCACTAAAACACAGAAGTTTGGTTGCTTAAGTTGCTTAAAGTCTTTTTAGGTCAGTCTTCCCCTGCGTGAATAAAGGGAGTCTTTCCTGATCCTCAAATGTGTAGCTGGTTATGTTCCCAGTGGGTTCTGCTTACATGGATTAAATAGGTGTTTTTAAAATTTTCCTATCCCAGTTAGGTGCAAACTAATGTACAGCATAATCCAAGGTAGAAATTCAGCCTGGACTTAACTAAGAATAGCTTTCTTTAGAAGGGTTAATCACATTAGAATCCTTCTGTGTAGCTCTGTTATTAAGACTTTTAGGTAAATAACCCAGCAGTGAGGGAATATGGAAATAGCTTAGGTATTGTATTTCAGGATTTTAAACAAAGACGAAACTTTCCCTCTAAAAATAATTGACACTGACACTCTTTTAATGAAATAAAATGTTTAGTTGCCTAGAGGGTAGCTTAGCCTATAAACCAAAATATCTACTTCCTGAGAACTTGAATGGTTTGAGTTGTAGATAAGCAGTACATAAAATCTTGGCCACCGAGTATAACATTAGAAGTTTATTTTATTTGACCTAAAGAAAGCACTATACAAGGCTTTCTATATTATAAGGGTATTTATTCATGCGCTAAGCCCTGACCTTAGGGACCATAATTGTTCAGTTTTTGTTATTGTTGTTCATACTTTGTTTTTGTTTGTAAATTTCAGATGCAGAATATACAGTTAATTAAATTCCAAGGATAGAACACTATCATCAGAATCCATGCTTGGCTTCTCTCTTATTTTATTTAATTACTGCTGCCTATCATTTTTTTCCTATTTGTATGTTTGTTTATTCAAGAAAAGGTTATTCTGCTTTGATTTCATTCTGTTGTTTCCTTATATTTACCCAAGATTCTGTGTTTAAAGTTCTGTCCATATTCTATGTATATCCTCACATGTTCCTTCTAATTGCTTTGTGTTGCTTTTTTTCATTTGTTCACCATTTAAATCTGTCCAACACCTATTAAAGAACCAAGTATTCTCTAAGTAAAAACTGCTGCTATCTGGAAATTCTGCAAGTCAAAAATAAAACTGTCCAGTGAGGAGAGGTTACAATAAGCCCATATAACAGCAACATGAACAGAATCAATTACTTGTGGCCCGTGGACATCACTGAAGTGAAGAGGCAATATGATAGCTGATAAAAAGGGGTGGATAACTCGGAAATGGAGCATCACATTCTACTTTATAGCTGCTGTCGTTCTTCAGTCACTTAGTCATGTCTGACTCTTTGCGACCCATGAACTGTAGCACGCCCGGCATCCCTGTCCTTCACCATCTCCCAGAGCCTGCTCAAGCTCATGTCTGTTGGGTCAGTGATTCCATCCAACCATTTCATGCTCTGTCACCCTCTTCACCCCCTGTCTTCAATCCTTCCTAGCATCAAGGTCTTTTCCAGTGAGTTGACTCATTATAGTTAGGTGATTCTGTTAGCCTGCAGATACACTTACCAGCGCTGGCAAGGTGCATATCCCACTAGAATACCTCACTAGTACCAGAGAGGTGCATAGGAAACTCTGTGTGTGTGTGTGTGTGTGTGTGTTGTGTGTGCGTGCATATGTGTATACACTTAATTGCTCAATCATGTCTGACTCTTTGCAACTTCATGGACTACAGCCTGCCAGGCTCCTCTGTCCATGTAATTTACTAGGGAGGAAAAATGGAGTGGGTTACCATTTCCTACTCCAGGAGATCTTCCTGATGCAGGGATCAAATGTGATTTCTGTGTGTTCTGCATTGGCAGGTGGGTTCTTTACCACTGAGCCACTTGGGAAGCCCATTCTTCTACAAGATAGGATCCCTCTCTGGCACACATAATGGACCTGTGGTACTTGTTCACAGCACTGTTGATCTGTGTTCTCGGATAGGACAATCTGGCATTTTGTTATTAAGGCTTGTATCGGCCTGTAGTTTAGCTTGTGCCTGTGTGGAGACGTGCAAGTTGAAGAGGATGACTGGGCAGTGTTCTTCTCCTGTGCCATCCCACAAGGGGATGCAAACCTTGCCTCCAACTCTCCACATCCTTGCTCTAGAATGTTTGTAACTCTCCCCAGGACAAAAACAAAGATGTATATATTTAATTTAACTGAGTTGAATCAAATTGCTCTAAAAAATGGCCATGTAGTTTGCATGCTCAGCATCGATGTAAAAAAGTTTTATATGTCTTCTCTACTTCTGTCCACACCCAGAATCGTATAGATTTCTAATCATTTCCAGTTTAATGGGTTCACAGTAATAATATTCATATTATTCATTACTAATATGTGTGTCTCTTCATATCCTTTTTACCCTTTCTGTCCCTAAACTTCACTTTGTTCATTCAGTTTTTACTTCTTGTGCCATTATCACAGTATTCTTTCCTATGGCTTCATTTTGCATGCCAGTAATGTTATTTTTCCTTCTTTTCTCCTGTTTTATACAGTTGAATTCTCTTGTGATAAAGTCTTCTATCAGATTCTACCTCTAAACCCTCACTCTACAGACCAGTCCAAGGAACAGATGGGGCTGGATAATATCCAGTCTCTTACTCCTTCCAGAAGGCTAAATACTTCACATATCAAACATACCGAGTTTAATACCATACTCCTA
Source organism: Tragulus kanchil (assembly GCA_022376925.1). Classification (NCBI taxonomy): domain Eukaryota; kingdom Metazoa; phylum Chordata; class Mammalia; order Artiodactyla; family Tragulidae; genus Tragulus; species Tragulus kanchil. Next base: position 22,572,764 of record JAIOJX010000003.1, on the reverse strand, counting down.
ATACCACCAAATATCACCTAATATCACCTAATATCCTAATATCACCACCATGGTCAACCTGCAGTCCTTGTGTTAGTAAATGGCAGTTCCATCAACCTTCAGTCCCTAAGACAGAACACTTTCAACATACCTTTGTCTTCCTCATGTCTCTAACAACATAAAGTTATCAGGGAGTCTCATGGTTGGTTGTTGTCGTGTCCAGATCTTGTGACCCTATGGACTACAGACCTCTCCTCTGCCCATGGAATTTTTCAGGCAACAATACTGGAGTGGGTTGTCATTTCCTTCTCCAGGAGATCTTCCCAACCCAAGAATCAAACCCACATTTCCTGCATTAGAGGCAGATGCTTTACCTCTGAACCACCAGGGAAGCCTTTCTATCGTGTACACACCCAGTTCTTCAAAACACACTTATGACCATGTCCAGATGGTCTCTTATAGTTTAGCTTTTTGTATGATATCTGATACATATAACTTATTTTATTTTATTACTTTTTGCTCTTTATGTTTTATTGCTGCTGCTACTACTCTTTAGTCATTAGGTCATGTTCTATTCTTTGTGGCCCCATGGACTGTGGCCCATCAGGCTCCTCTGTCCATGGAATTTCCTAGTAAAGAATACCAGAATGGGTTTCCATTTCCTCCTCCAGGGGATCTTCCTGGTGCAGGGATCGAACCTGTGTCTCCTGTTGGGCAGGAAGCTTCTTTACCACTGAGACACATGGGAAACCCCATCTTATCCATGTGGTGTACTAAATAGAAGATAATTTCTCATACTTAATGGAGAAAGTTCTGATATATTCCCTTTAAAATCAGGAACAATAGATGGATATCAGCTATTACCATAACCATTTAGTATGTCATTGGTGGTTTTGATCAGTATTCTGAGGGAAAAAATTATGGCTGCAAATACTGAAAGAAAAAAAAAAGTTACTTCACCATGGAATTGGACGTTCACCAAGGGAATGATATAAATATAAAAGAGGTGCAAGACTGAGCCTTGAGCACTCAAACATTTATGAGTAGAGAACATTATAAAGAACTGTGAAAGGAATCTGAAAATAAGTGCCCAGAAAGTTAGGAGAGAACTGCTCGAACATAGGCCCTGAATAAGAAAAATTCAGTCTTTCAAGGAGAGGATATTGATCAGCTGTGTCACACATTACCGATAGGTCGAAGAAAATGGAGACTATGTATTGACACTGGATGACCTATTACATCATTGGTGACCTTACCCTAAGACAGAACACTTTCAACATACCTTTGTCTTCCTCATGTCTCTAACAACATAAAGTTATCAGGGAGTCTCATGGTTGGTTGTTGTCGTGTCCAGATCTTGTGACCCTATGGACTACAGACCTCTCCTCTGCCCATGGAATTTTTCAGGCAACAATACTGGAGTGGGTTGTCATTTCCTTCTCCAGGAGATCTTCCCAACCCAAGAATCAAACCCACATTTCCTGCATTAGAGGCAGATGCTTTACCTCTGAACCACCAGGGAAGCCTTTCTATCGTGTACACACCCAGTTCTTCAAAACACACTTATGACCATGTCCAGATGGTCTCTTATAGTTTAGCTTTTTGTATGATATCTGATACATATAACTTATTTTATTTTATTACTTTTTGCTCTTTATGTTTTATTGCTGCTGCTACTACTCTTTAGTCATTAGGTCATGTTCTATTCTTTGTGGCCCCATGGACTGTGGCCCATCAGGCTCCTCTGTCCATGGAATTTCCTAGTAAAGAATACCAGAATGGGTTTCCATTTCCTCCTCCAGGGGATCTTCCTGGTGCAGGGATCGAACCTGTGTCTCCTGTTGGGCAGGAAGCTTCTTTACCACTGAGACACATGGGAAACCCCATCTTATCCATGTGGTGTACTAAATAGAAGATAATTTCTCATACTTAATGGAGAAAGTTCTGATATATTCCCTTTAAAATCAGGAACAATAGATGGATATCAGCTATTACCATAACCATTTAGTATGTCATTGGTGGTTTTGATCAGTATTCTGAGGGAAAAAATTATGGCTGCAAATACTGAAAGAAAAAAAAAAGTTACTTCACCATGGAATTGGACGTTCACCAAGGGAATGATATAAATATAAAAGAGGTGCAAGACTGAGCCTTGAGCACTCAAACATTTATGAGTAGAGAACATTATAAAGAACTGTGAAAGGAATCTGAAAATAAGTGCCCAGAAAGTTAGGAGAGAACTGCTCGAACATAGGCCCCTGAATAAGAAAAATTCAGTCTTTCAAGGAGAGGATATTGATCAGCTGTGTCACACATTACCGATAGGTCGAAGAAAATGGAGACTATGTATTGACACTGGATGACCTATTACATCATTGGTGACCTTAAGAGGAGTCATTTGGTTAATGGTGAGAGAAAAAACTAATTGAATTAATCATGATAAATAGAAGAATTAGACATATGCATTGTAGCTGCATTGCTGAGTTTCATTTGTTTGCTTTTAGAATAATATAAAAGGAAGTTAATTGCACATGAGAATAATTCAGGGAAGGAAAATTTTTATGTGCAAGAGATAGTAAAGAGAAATTTTAGAGATATTTCCTTGTTGCAGACTGGTTTCTCAGAGAAACAGATGCTGAAATATCTATGCTCATTTTTTTGGGGAGTTCATTGGAGAATGCTGTCAGTATTAAGGCCTATGGGTGAGGTGAACTTCTTGGGCCTATGACCTGTGTGTAATTCTACAGAGCCCCATGCTTGTAAGGGCCCCAATCTCGGTTTGATATTCTGCTGTCAGCGTTTGAAATTGTTAATCATTGTTGAGCAAAGGGCGCCACAAATTTAATTTGCACTGGGCCTTGCAAGTTATAGAGCTGATGCTACGAGAGAGCAAAAGATGCAAGATTGGGCAAGGCCAGTCCAATAGCATCTCAATTTGTGGTTAATTGGAGTGAGAGATCTAGACTTTATACCCTCTACTGACCTCCCTGAAAGATGACTGCACTGGAAAGGTAATCTGTCCAGCCTTGGGTTAAACAACTCCTTCTATAACATGCTTGTGAAATTTCTGTGCTTTTAAGAATAAGATAAAATAATAAGAACATGAGAGGAGAACAAAGTCAAAGAGCTCACTTACTGAGACAGTGTGAAGAAAAGGCAGGCTCCTTTCTAATCAGCAATGATGAGTGAAAAACAATGTAACAAAAAATGGCAAATTGAATATGGAGATACAAAGAACAGGATGAGTAAGGAAAATAACATTTTTCTACAATCATGAAAAAAGGTACTAGTGGACTATTCAGAATTATCTGAGCCTTGAGCCCCAAATTTATGAGTAGAGAACATTATAAAGAACTGTGAAAGGAATCTGAAAATAAGTGCCCAGAAAGTTAGGAGAGAACTGCTCGAACATAGGCCCTGAATAAGAAAAATTCAGTCTTTCAAGGAGAGGATATTGATCAGCTGTGTCACACATTACCGATAGGTCGAAGAAAATGGAGACTATGTATTGACACTGGATGACCTATTACATCATTGGTGACCTTAAGAGGAGTCATTTGGTTAATGGTGAGAGAAAAAACTAATTGAATTAATCATGATAAATAGAAGAATTAGACATATGCATTGTAGCTGCATTGCTGAGTTTCATTTGTTTGCTTTTAGAATAATATAAAAGGAAGTTAATTGCACATGAGAATAATTCAGGGAAGGAAAATTTTTATGTGCAAGAGATAGTAAAGAGAAATTTTAGAGATATTTCCTTGTTGCAGACTGGTTTCTCAGAGAAACAGATGCTGAAATATCTATGCTCATTTTTTTGGGGAGTTCATTGGAGAATGCTGTCAGTATTAAGGCCTATGGGTGAGGTGAACTTCTTGGGCCTATGACCTGTGTGTAATTCTACAGAGCCCCATGCTTGTAAGGGCCCCAATCTCGGTTTGATATTCTGCTGTCAGCGTTTGAAATTGTTAATCATTGTTGAGCAAAGGGCGCCACAAATTTAATTTGCACTGGGCCTTGCAAGTTATAGAGCTGATGCTACGAGAGAGCAAAAGATGCAAGATTGGGCAAGGCCAGTCCAATAGCATCTCAATTTGTGGTTAATTGGAGTGAGAGATCTAGACTTTATACCCTCTACTGACCTCCCTGAAAGATGACTGCACTGGAAAGGTAATCTGTCCAGCCTTGGGTTAAACAACTCCTTCTATAACATGCTTGTGAAATTTCTGTGCTTTTAAGAATAAGATAAAATAATAAGAACATGAGAGGAGAACAAAGTCAAAGAGCTCACTTACTGAGACAGTGTGAAGAAAAGGCAGGCTCCTTTCTAATCAGCAATGATGAGTGAAAAACAATGTAACAAAAAATGGCAAATTGAATATGGAGATACAAAGAACAGGATGAGTAAGGAAAATAACATTTTTCTACAATCATGAAAAAAGGTACTAGTGGACTATTCAGAATTATCTTAGCTATACAAAGTAAAAATCCATTCTGAATAATGATCATTGGAGGACAGAAAGTGAGGACAGCAGCTCTCATTATTAAAAGTGTTTATAACATTTGCCTATATTATTTTTATAAACTAGTAGCTTATTTTATAACAATAAGTGTTTTCTTAAAATATAAAAATAAGCAAAGCATAACAGAAAAGGTCAAGTAATTATATATTCTTATCGGAAGGATGTGTCTGATGTGTTCTTGAATAAAAAGAAAATTTACATAATATATAAACCCATTTTTTTAAATAAGTTTTTTAAATATAGCATATAGTTTAACCCTGCATACATGAAATTCTGGTGAAAAATACATTTATGAATGGTGATTACTCATACAAAAATGAAATATGAAAATAGTGCAGGAGATTTAAAGAGCAGAAAATTTTCTACTGGTATGTTCTGAGTTGACATCAGATATTCTTGGGCTTGGCAGGTGTTTACAGAAGACAATCTCATAGGTGGTTTTTGTCATTTATTTGGGCTTTGGTATTATTTTACGTTCCCACCAGCAATGTATGAATGTTTCCATTTCTCCTCATCATTATCAACACTTGTTACTGTCCATCTTTTTTATTATATCTATTCTACTGAGTATGAAGTGTAATCTCATTGTGGTTTTAATTTTCATTTTCCTAATGACTGATATTTAGCATCTGCTTCACTGGTGGCTCAGGCGGTAAAGACTCAGCCTGTAGTATGGGAGACCTGGGTTTGATTCCTGAGTAGGGAAGATCCCCTGGAGGAGGAACTGGCAACCCACTCCAGTATTCTTGCCTGGAGAATCCCATGGACAGAAGAGCATGGCGGCCCACAGCCCATAGGTTCACAAAGTGTCAGATAAGACTGAAGCAACTGAGCAATAGAGGCAGCAGCATGTAAAGTCACTGAGACAGTGTGAAGAAAAGGCAGGCTCCTTTCTAATCAGCAATGATGAGTGAAAAACAATGTAACAAAAAATGGCAAATTGAATATGGAGATACAAAGAACAGGATGAGTAAGGAAAATAACATTTTTCTACAATCATGAAAAAAGGTACTAGTGGACTATTCAGAATTATCTTAGCTATACAAAGTAAAAATCCATTCTGAATAATGATCATTGGAGGACAGAAAGTGAGGACAGCAGCTCTCATTATTAAAAGTGTTTATAACATTTGCCTATATTATTTTTATAAACTAGTAGCTTATTTTATAACAATAAGTGTTTTCTTAAAATATAAAAATAAGCAAAGCATAACAGAAAAGGTCAAGTAATTATATATTCTTATCGGAAGGATGTGTCTGATGTGTTCTTGAATAAAAAGAAAATTTACATAATATATAAACCCATTTTTTTAAATAAGTTTTTTAAATATAGCATATAGTTTAACCCTGCATACATGAAATTCTGGTGAAAAATACATTTATGAATGGTGATTACTCATACAAAAATGAAATATGAAAATAGTGCAGGAGATTTAAAGAGCAGAAAATTTTCTACTGGTATGTTCTGAGTTGACATCAGATATTCTTGGGCTTGGCAGGTGTTTACAGAAGACAATCTCATAGGTGGTTTTTGTCATTTATTTGGGCTTTGGTATTATTTTACGTTCCCACCAGCAATGTATGAATGTTTCCATTTCTCCTCATCATTATCAACACTTGTTACTGTCCATCTTTTTTATTATATCTATTCTACTGAGTATGAAGTGTAATCTCATTGTGGTTTTAATTTTCATTTTCCTAATGACTGATATTTAGCATCTGCTTCACTGGTGGCTCAGACGGTAAAGACTCAGCCTGTAGTATGGGAGACCTGGGTTTGATTCCTGAGTAGGGAAGATCCCCTGGAGGAGGAACTGGCAACCCACTCCAGTATTCTTGCCTGGAGAATCCCATGGACAGAAGAGCATGGCGGCCCACAGCCCATAGGTTCACAAAGTGTCAGATAAGACTGAAGCAACTGAGCAATAGAGGCAGCAGCATGTAAATGTTGGCCATCTAAATATCTTACTTAGGGCTTCCCTGGTGGTCCAGTGGGTAAGGACACTGCCTTGCAGTGCAAGGGGCGCCGGTTCGATCCCTGGCCTGGGAAGATCCCACGTGCCGCGGAGCAGCTGGACCAATATGTCCAATTACTGAGCCGGAGCTCTGGGGCGCATGCACCCAGAGCAGGTGCTCTGCAACAACAGAGGCCACCGCGATGGGAGGCCCACACGGGCCAAAGAACAAAGATGAATGAAAATAGATAAATGAAAGACCAATGGAAGTGGCTCGCCCCCCAAAAAAGAATAAATAAATATCTTACTTAGTGATAGGTCTGCACAGATGTTTTGCTGAATCTTTAACTGGAATTTTTGTCTTATTATCAAGTTGTAAAAGTTCTATATGCACTGTTAATATGGCTTCATCAAATAGGGTTGTTACATAGTCACTCAGTTGTGTCCAACTCTGAGACACTGTGGACTGCTTTACACCAGGCTTCCCTATCTTTCACTGTCTCCTAGAGTTTGCTCAGATTCATGTCCCTGGAGTTGATGATGATTTATGAGTGGCCTTGAACCTGTCATTGTGCCTGTGGATATGTCATTTAACTTGCTGATGTGCTAGAGTGAGCACATGCATGTGTGCTAAGTCACTCCAGTCGTTTGACCCTGTGCGACCCTGTAGTGTTTACTGGAGAGGACTTGGGTTAGGCCTTCATCATCTCTCACAGACATTTTTGCAGTGATGGTCTAAATTGTCTCCCTAGTTGTACTATTTCTGTTATGTGATCCATCTTCAACACATATTCCAAATTCATCTTTTAAGAAATTATATATGACCATATCACTTCCTTGATTAAAAGTCACATTAAGGGCTTCCCTTGTGGCTCAGTGGATAAGAACCCATCTGCCACTGCAGGAGACCCAGGTTCGATCCCTGATCCGGGAAGATCCCACATACCACAGAGCAGCTAAACCCACACAACAACAAAGACGCAACACAGCCAAAAATAAATAAATAAAAAGTTAAAAAAAAATTAAAAAATAAATAAATAAAAAATAAAAGTCACATTAAAAAGGTATATATTTAGACCATTCCCTTAATCATAGGCATTTAGATAATTTCCAATATTTTTGTTGTCATAACCACAGAAACATATAGCAATGGAATTCTTAATTCAGGTCTGTTTCTCTCAAGGACACTTCCATTTCCAGAGTATATATTATAAGAGACATACCAGATTATGTCACACAAACATACTTTCTATAATTTAAGATACACAAGTGTTTAAACTGCAAGAAATGTTTACAGTGTGTATGTGCATGCACATGCATGTATTTGTGTGTATCAGTTGAAAACTAGAAAGAAGTTTGAAAAGATAACGACCAAAATAACAAATATGGTTATATCTGGGCAGGGGGTCAGGGGTCATATTTAGAATGGTGATCAGAAGGATTTAACCTTGTCTAATGTGTATTTACATTCCTAAATGTTGCTCAAATTTTACATTTATACATAGACTTATGTAAGAATTTATTCTTTGCGGAAACAGCTTTTAAACAGATAATGAGATGTAAAAGTGTGACTTTAATTAAGCATCTGTAATCTTAAAGGAAAGCAAAATCATTTATATAGAAATAGTTGCTGCTATGATTATCTGAGGCATATTAGATTTGCCAACTTTGCGGGCTTCCCTGGTGGTCCAGTGGGTAAAGACACTGCCTTGCAGTGCAAGGGGCGCCAGTTAGATACCTGGCCTGGGAAGATCCCACGTGCCACAGAGCGCCTGGACCGAGGTGTCCAATTACCGAGCCAGAGCTATGGAGTGCATACGCCCAGAGCCAGTGCTTTGCAACAACAGAGGCCACTGTGATGGGAGGTCCACACGGGCCAAAGAACAAAGATTGATTAAAATAGGTAAATGAAAGACCAATAGAAGTGACCAGCCCACCCCCCTCCCTCCCCAATCCGCCCTCCCCACCCCACCCCCCAAAAAAAGATTTGCCAACTTTGAGAAAAAAAGAGAACTGACTAATCATAACTAAATGGTGGCCACCAGGAAAATTCCCCACTCGTTTTATAGTGTCTGAAAGTGGGGTTTTTTTTAATCACAATTTTGTTGTGTTTAGGAAGCTGATCATAACATTGACCAGTAAGAATTTGTCTGTTATTAAACCCTTTATTTAGTGGGCAATGAGTTTAATATTCATGAAGCTTTCATTACATTGCACTGATTTAAAGGTACACCATTACCAACAAAAGATAATGTTGAACTAAACTCATATAAAACAATGCAAGGCTTCATTCTCAATATAAATGACAAGAATTTCACTTAAACAACAGACTAGTCTTTTTAGATAGTTGAAAACAAATGTGAACATAGTAAAGAAATACATATTAATATTGTTATGAAATAATATATAGTTCAATAACTAGAGTTATTAGGCTATTTATTTCAAGGAACAATACACATCTAGGACATGAGAATTTTGTCTTCAAGTGCTGTCTTTCTGTACCAGTGCTTGGATACCGATTACTGCCAATTACACGCGTAATGGTACATTTGTAGTTATTACTGGGCTAAGATTTGTCATTACAGTTTGCAAATGGGCAATTTCCCTTCAAAATTTTGTAGTAATCATTGTCAAAACAGAACATTGGCACAACCACTTAAACACATTTTATATATATATATATATATATATTTTTTTTTTTTTTTTGTCCTTTTCACAGTAAACAAATGGTCTCTAAAATCAGCTATTACCATGGCTAATGAACACACCATAAATATCCCCTAAATTTCTCTTCGGACCAGTCTCATTAAATCCAAAGCATAACATAATTTAAATACATGAGTTATGATCCACCAGTATTGCTTTATACTTAGAAGGCCTATCAGGAAACAGTTAAGGACAGAAAACCAATTCCTTCTGGTCACAGTTTCTCTCACTCTCACTCTCCCTGTTAACTAAGTTACAAAACACTGCCCGAAGCTTTCTCCTTTCCCACCTCCCCTGCTTTGAATGTCATCGGTCATATCCTCACTGTCTCTTGAGTGCAGAGCCTCCTAGTTTTTCTCTTTATACTTAAGTTTTCCCTTACTTGTTACAAATATGCTTTAAATATCCTTTAATTATTCTTCCCAATAATTTGTGGATGGCTTGTCAAATTAGAATTGAAAGACAAGATAACTTATTCATTCAGCCAGTATTTATTAAATATCCTTCCTGGCTAATAGTCTGTATAAATTTATACCATTTTGTTGTGTTTAGGAAGCTGATCATAACATTGACAAGTAAGAATTTGTCTGTTATTAAACCCTTTATTTAGTGGGCAATGAGTTTAATATTCATGAAGCTTTCATTACATTGCACTGATTTAAAGGTACACCATTACCAACAAAAGATAATGTTGAACTAAACTCATATAAAACAATGCAAGGCTTCATTCTCAATATAAATGACAAGAATTTCACTTAAACAACAGACTAGTCTTTTTAGATAGTTGAAAACAAATGTGAACATAGTAAAGAAATACATATTAATATTGTTATGAAATAATATATAGTTCAATAACTAGAGTTATTAGGCTATTTATTTCAAGGAACAATACACATCTAGGACATGAGAATTTTGTCTTCAAGTGCTGTCTTTCTGTACCAGTGCTTGGATACCGATTACTGCCAATTACACGCGTAATGGTACATTTGTAGTTATTACTGGGCTAAGATTTGTCATTACAGTTTGCAAATGGGCAATTTCCCTTCAAAATTTTGTAGTAATCATTGTCAAAACAGAACATTGGCACAACCACTTATACACATTTTATATATATATATATATATTTTTTTTTTTGTCCTTTTCACAGTAAACAAATGGTCTCTAAAATCAGCTATTACCATGGCTAATGAACACACCATAAATATCCCCTAAATTTCTCTTCGGACCAGTCTCATTAAATCCAAAGCATAACATAATTTAAATACATGAGTTATGATCCACCAGTATTGCTTTATACTTAGAAGGCCTATCAGGAAACAGTTAAGGACAGAAAACCAATTCCTTCTGGTCACAGTTTCTCTCACTCTCACTCCCCCTGTTAACTAAGTTACAAAACACTGCCCGAAGCTTTCTCCTTTCCCACCTCCCCTGCTTTGAATGTCATCGGTCATATCCTCACTGTCTCTTGAGTGCAGAGCCTCCTAGTTTTTCTCTTTATACTTAAGTTTTCCCTTACTTGTTACAAATATGCTTTAAATATCCTTTAATTATTCTTCCCAATAATTTGTGGATGGCTTGTCAAATTAGAATTGAAAGACAAGATAACTTATTCATTCAGCCAGTATTTATTAAATATCCTTCCTGGCTAATAGTCTGTATAAATTTATACCATATTTTATTGCCATATTTACATGTTATGGTTAAGAGATGGCCTCTGTAAAACAAAACATGCTTCACTGAGAGGTGAGACCTGAATTTGATCTTGTTCTAATTGCCCCACTCTGAGCTTTAGAATTCTTACTTCGGAGACCCAAAATCTTCATCAATTTAGTGCCTATCGCCATGAATATTTTTATGGTTGCCTATCACTGCATAGATTTCTGGGAGTATATGAAGTACAGTTCTTGGCTCAGTTGTGATAATGGTGATTGCTCCACCTTTCTTTCACTGCTTGGGTAATGGTTGTCTCAAATATATCCATCTAGTCCATGAAGCAGGCCCTGATGCTGCAATGAAAATTGGTGAGAAGAAGAATGGGTGGTTGGCCTGAATTTGTTCTTCAGCATCTTGAGTTAATTTCTTTTTGTCATAACTTTTTAAAATTATTGTTGTGGATTTAAAGAATTACTGTGATAATAAGGTAATCTTCATATACCATGTATCCAGCATCCTGTCTTTACATTAAGATGGTATTAGGATGGGACATTTAATTAGGATATATTTACCATTCCTTTGATTTTCTATATCTTTGAATATTATAGATATATGTCCTTCATTAGAAATGAATTTTCAATATTTTCTCCCAGTTTGTGACTTATTTTTCCTTTCTGTCCAGTTTTACAGAGAAGAGGTTTAAATTTTAATAAAATTCAGCCTACCAGTTTTTTTCCATGGATAGTGTTGTTTGAATTGTATCCTTGATCTTATGAACAGACTCCAGATAATGTAGTTTTTCCCTGTTTTTTAAAGCATTTTTGTATTTGTGCATTTTGCATTTAAGTTTATGATCTACTGGAGTTAATGTTTGTGAAAGATGTAAAGCCTATGCCAGATTTTTGTTGTTGCTTCCATAAGTAAGCCCACTTGCTATAACACCAACTGGGAAGAATTGAAATCCGAACAATACTGAGTCTTCCAGTTGATGAACACAGAATATCACTTGACTTACTTAAATTTTTTTATCAGTATTTTAAAGCTTTTTATATACAGATGCCAGGCATATTATATGACATTAATAAATTATTGTGTTTTTAAGCTGCTACTCTATATGATGCATTTTTTTCAAATTCTAATTATTTACTGCTGGTATATAGAAAAGCAATTGATATTGTTTATTAACTTTTATTCTGCAACCTCTTCATCTTTTCAAAGAGCTTTTGTTTTTTATGCTTTAGGATTTTCTATGTAGGTGATCTTGTCATCTTCAAATAGGAATTTTAAAAAATCTATCCTTAATTATATTTAACTTATAATGTAACAATCTCTGCACTACACCAAACTGACTCAGTTATACACATATAGCCATTCCCTTTTTTATAGTCTTTTCAGTTACAGATTATCACAGGCTATTGAATATAGTTCCCTGTGCTATACAGTAGAACCTGTTGCTTATCTAGCATATATATAAATAATGTATATATTCTAATCCCAAATTTATAGTCCCCCCTGACCTTGGCAGCCACTAGTCTATTTTCTACGTCTGTGAGTCTGTTTTTTCTTTTCTGTAGACAGGTTCATTTGTGCCACAGTTTAGCTTTCATATGTATGTGATATCATCGTAGGGTGTCTGTCTTTCTCTTTCTGACTTACTTCACTTAGTTTAGTAATCTCTAGGTTCATCCATGTTGCTGCAAATGGAATTCATTCATTCTTTTTTATGGATAAGTAGTATTCCACTGATATATGTACCACCTTATCCATTCATCTGTTGGTGGACATTTAAGTTGTTTCTGTATTTTGGCTTATGTGAATAGTGCTGCTATGAGCATAGGGATGCATATATCTTTTTGAATTATAGTTCTTTCTGTGTATATGCACAGGAGTAGGATTGCTGGATCATGTGGATCAAATTAAATTTCTGTTTTTAGGTTTCTGAGGAAACTCCACACTGTCTTCCATAGAAGCTACACTAACTTACATTCCCATCAACAGTGTTAGGAGGTTTTCCTTCATTAAAAAGTCTACAAATAGCAAATGCTAGAGAGGCTGTGAAGAAAATGAAATGAAGTTTTTGTTGTTGCTTCCATAAGTAAGCCCACTTGCTATAACACCAACTGGGAAGAATTGAAATCCGAACAATACTGAGTCTTCCAGTTGATGAACACAGAATATCACTTGACTTACTTAAATTTTTTTATCAGTATTTTAAAGCTTTTTATATACAGATGCCAGGCATATTATATGACATTAATAAATTATTGTGTTTTTAAGCTGCTACTCTATATGATGCATTTTTTTCAAATTCTAATTATTTACTGCTGGTATATAGAAAAGCAATTGATATTGTTTATTAACTTTTATTCTGCAACCTCTTCATCTTTTCAAAGAGCTTTTGTTTTTTATGCTTTAGGATTTTCTATGTAGGTGATCTTGTCATCTTCAAATAGGAATTTTAAAAAATCTATCCTTAATTATATTTAACTTATAATGTAACAATCTCTGCACTACACCAAACTGACTCAGTTATACACATATAGCCATTCCCTTTTTTATAGTCTTTTCAGTTACAGATTATCACAGGCTATTGAATATAGTTCCCTGTGCTATACAGTAGAACCTGTTGCTTATCTAGCATATATATAAATAATGTATATATTCTAATCCCAAATTTATAGTCCCCCCTGACCTTGGCAGCCACTAGTCTATTTTCTACGTCTGTGAGTCTGTTTTTTCTTTTCTGTAGACAGGTTCATTTGTGCCACAGTTTAGCTTTCATATGTATGTGATATCATCGTAGGGTGTCTGTCTTTCTCTTTCTGACTTACTTCACTTAGTTTAGTAATCTCTAGGTTCATCCATGTTGCTGCAAATGGAATTCATTCATTCTTTTTTATGGATAAGTAGTATTCCACTGATATATGTACCACCTTATCCATTCATCTGTTGGTGGACATTTAAGTTGTTTCTGTATTTTGGCTTATGTGAATAGTGCTGCTATGAGCATAGGGATGCATATATCTTTTTGAATTATAGTTCTTTCTGTGTATATGCACAGGAGTAGGATTGCTGGATCATGTGGATCAAATTAAATTTCTGTTTTTAGGTTTCTGAGGAAACTCCACACTGTCTTCCATAGAAGCTACACTAACTTACATTCCCATCAACAGTGTTAGGAGGTTTTCCTTCATTAAAAAGTCTACAAATAGCAAATGCTAGAGAGGCTGTGAAGAAAATGAAATGAAGTTTTAATTCTTTTCCAATATTAGATCTTTTGTTTCCTTCTTTTTTTTTTTTTTGGTCCTATTGTACCAACAAAGAATTCCAGTAGGATATTTAGTAGGAATGATGAGATTGGATATCCTTGAATTGTTCCTCATTCAAGAGGAAAGCTTCTTTCTTCTCATTGATACTTAGAAGTTAGCTGTACTGTTGTTTGGTCTTGTTTTAAGGTGTTCTTTTAGGAAATTGGAGAAATTAGCTTCTTTCCCTAGTTTGTGGAGGATTTTCATTATAAATAAATGTTGGTTTCTTCAGATGCTTTTCTGTGTCTGTTGATATGATCAATAGATTCTTCTTTAGTATGTGCATGTGGTTGATTTCATTGATTGATTTTTGAATGTTGAAGCAACCTAGAAAACTGGAATAAAATTTCTCATGTTCACTGAATATAATGTTCATTTATGTTTTTAATTCAATATTTTAATATTTAGTTGAAGATCTTGGAGTCTTTGTTACTGAATAGTAATGCTCTGTGGTGTTTCTTTTTTTGGATGTTTTTTATCTGGTTTTGGTGTTAGTGTAATGCTAGCCTCATGAAATGAATTAGGAAGAACTTCTGCTTTGATTTTGTGGAGAATTTTTAGAATGGCTATCTTAAATAATCTCACTAGAACTTCTGCTTTGATTTTGTGGAGAATTTTTAGAATGGCTATCTTAAATAATCTCACTAGTAAAATTTTATGGGTCAGTTAATTATTTTGGAAGACTATTGACTTTTTTGCAAAGTTTATTATTGATTAAATTTCTTTAATAAGTATAGAGTACTTATTTTTGCTGTTGAGTGTTGGTAGTTTGTGTCCAAGGAATTATTCTAATTTATCTAAATTATTTAATTTAGGGCATATAAGTATTCATAGCATTTTATATTCTTTTGACTCTTCATGGAAAGTTTTTGTATATGCACAGGAGTAGGATTGCTGGATCATGTGGATCAAATTAAATTTCTGTTTTAGGTTTCTGAGGAAACTCCACACTGTCTTCCATAGAAGCTACACTAACTTACATTCCCATCAACAGTGTTAGGAGGTTTTCCTTCATTAAAAAGTCTACAAATAGCAAATGCTAGAGAGGCTGTGAAGAAAATGAAATGAAGTTTTAATTCTTTTCCAATATTAGATCTTTTGTTTCCTTCTTTTTTTTTTTTTTGGTCCTATTGTACCAACAAAGAATTCCAGTAGGATATTTAGTAGGAATGATGAGATTGGATATCCTTGAATTGTTCCTCATTCAAGAGGAAAGCTTCTTTCTTCTCATTGATACTTAGAAGTTAGCTGTACTGTTGTTTGGTCTTGTTTTAAGGTGTTCTTTTAGGAAATTGGAGAAATTAGCTTCTTTCCCTAGTTTGTGGAGGATTTTCATTATAAATAAATGTTGGTTTCTTCAGATGCTTTTCTGTGTCTGTTGATATGATCAATAGATTCTTCTTTAGTATGTGCATGTGGTTGATTTCATTGATTGATTTTTGAATGTTGAAGCAACCTAGAAAACTGGAATAAAATTTCTCATGTTCACTGAATATAATGTTCATTTATGTTTTTAATTCAATATTTTAATATTTAGTTGAAGATCTTGGAGTCTTTGTTACTGAATAGTAATGCTCTGTGGTGTTTCTTTTTTTGGATGTTTTTTATCTGGTTTTGGTGTTAGTGTAATGCTAGCCTCATGAAATGAATTAGGAAGAACTTCTGCTTTGATTTTGTGGAGAATTTTTAGAATGGCTATCTTAAATAATCTCACTAGAACTTCTGCTTTGATTTTGTGGAGAATTTTTAGAATGGCTATCTTAAATAATCTCACTAGTAAAATTTTATGGGTCAGTTAATTATTTTGGAAGACTATTGACTTTTTTGCAAAGTTTATTATTGATTAAATTTCTTTAATAAGTATAGAGTACTTATTTTTGCTGTTGAGTGTTGGTAGTTTGTGTCCAAGGAATTATTCTAATTTATCTAAATTATTTAATTTAGGGCATATAAGTATTCATAGCATTTTTATTATTCTTTTGACTCTTCATGGAATAAGTGGTTATGACTAATCATCCTTTTCTGACATTGATAATTGTGTCTTCTCTCATTTTTTTTGGCTAGAGGTAAGTCAATTTTATCTTTTCAAACAGAGCTTTTAGTTTTGTTGAATTTTCTCTCATTATTTTCCTGTTTTCAGTTTTACTGATTTCTGCTTTAAGTTTTATTATTTCTTCTACTTGTGTTTGGCTCAAGTTTCCCTTTCTAGTTTTCTAAAATAGAAGCTTAGATTATTAATTTTAGATCTTTCTCATTTCTAAAGATTATAAATTTCTCACTAAGCACTTCCTTTGTTGCTTTCCTATATTATATAGTGTTTGAACGTTGTCATTGCAGTTTAGAATACTATAAATTTCTCTTGGGGCATTTCTTTGTCCAATGTGTGTTTGAAATGTGTTTTTAATTACCATGTTTTGGGATTTTCCAGCTATCTACCTGTTGAGTTATAGATAATTCAGTCTGAGAACATATTTTGTACAATTGCGACTTTCAAATTTGTTAAGATTTTATATCAAAATGAGTTTTATCTTGGTAAATGTTCCCTGCATGTTTGAAGTGATAGGTATTCTACTATTATTAGATGGTATATTTGATAAAGGTCAATTTGATCAAGTCTGTTAGTAGTATTGTTCATGTCAAATATATCCTTATTGATTTTGTGACTGCTTGATATGCTAATTAGTTATTGAAAAATAGTGTATTAATAGAATAATTGGATAAGGAAATAGCATCCCTCTGCCATCCACAATAGGATAATGGGGTTTGCCTGGTAACTCAAGGGTAAAAGAATACTTCTGCCATGCAGAAGACACTGGAAACATGGGTTCTATCCCTGGGTTGGGAAAATCACCTGGAGGAGAAAATAGCAACCCGCTCCAGTATTCTTGTCTGGAAAATCTCATAGACAGAGGAAACTGGCAGGCCATATTCCATAGGGTTGTAAGGAGTCAGACACAACTGAACTGACCACAATAGAACAAGAGTATTTCTCTATTCTTCTTATAGCTTTATCATTTCTTGCCTCATGTATTATGATCTTCTGTTGTTAGATGCGTACATATTTAGTACTGGTATAACTTGGCGAACTGGCAGTCTTACCCTTATGTGTTATTTCTTATCTCTGATAATTTTCTATTTTGGCTAGAAAGTTTATTATTCTTTTGACTCTTCATGGAATAAGTGGTTATGCCTAATCATCCTTTTCTGACATTGATCATTGTGTCTTCTCTCATTTTTGGCTAGAGGTAAGTCAATTTTATCTTTTCAAACAGAGCTTTTAGTTTTGTTGAATTTTCTCTCATTATTTTCCTGTTTTCAGTTTTACTGATTTCTGCTTTAAGTTTTATTATTTCTTCTACTTGTGTTTGGCTCAAGTTTCCCTTTCTAGTTTTCTAAAATAGAAGCTTAGATTATTAATTTTAGATCTTTCTCATTTCTAAAGATTATAAATTTCTCACTAAGCACTTCCTTTGTTGCTTTCCTATATTATATAGTGTTTGAACGTTGTCATTGCAGTTTAGAATACTATAAATTTCTCTTGGGGCATTTCTTTGTCCAATGTGTGTTTGAAATGTGTTTTTAATTACCATGTTTTGGGATTTTCCAGCTATCTACCTGTTGAGTTATAGATAATTCAGTCTGAGAACATATTTTGTACAATTGCGACTTTCAAATTTGTTAAGATTTTATATCAAAATGAGTTTTATCTTGGTAAATGTTCCCTGCATGTTTGAAGTGATAGGTATTCTACTATTATTAGATGGTATATTTGATAAAGGTCAATTTGATCAAGTCTGTTAGTAGTATTGTTCATGTCAAATATATCCTTATTGATTTTGTGACTGCTTGATATGCTAATTAGTTATTGAAAAATAGTGTATTAATAGAATAATTGGATAAGGAAATAGCATCCCTCTGCCATCCACAATAGGATAATGGGGTTTGCCTGGTAACTCAAGGGTAAAAGAATACTTCTGCCATGCAGAAGACACTGGAAACATGGGTTCTATCCCTGGGTTGGGAAAATCACCTGGAGGAGAAAATAGCAACCCGCTCCAGTATTCTTGTCTGGAAAATCTCATAGACAGAGGAAACTGGCAGGCCATATTCCATAGGGTTGTAAGGAGTCAGACACAACTGAACTGACCACAATAGAACAAGAGTATTTCTCTATTCTTCTTATAGCTTTATCATTTCTTGCCTCATGTATTATGATCTTCTGTTGTTAGATGCGTACATATTTAGTACTGGTATAACTTGGCGAACTGGCAGTCTTACCCTTATGTGTTATCCTTCTTATCTCTGATCATTTTCCTTAAAGTCTGCTTTTTCTGAAATTGCCATAGCTGTTTCAGCTTTATTTTAACTGTATTCAGCATGTAACTCTCGACCTCTATTTTAAACTGAGTTAGAAAACTGTCCTTATCTCTCATCTCTGGGACAAGGTTCTAGTATATCTTTTCTTTCAGAGAACAAGCCTTTGCTGTTGAATAGTTGTGGTCCTACTTTACAAAGTAGATTATTCCTTCCCTTGACTTCCATGACTTCTATGAATTCCCAGAGTCTTGAGGTGGGGAGTGGGAGAGGAGGTCTTTCTTGGCTTTCTTATCTGTGGGATCCTGATGAATATCCTAGGGATAAAACACATAAAAAGTCTGGAATACTCCTAGATTGCAGATCCCTGGAATTCCTGATTCCTAGGTTTGTCTCCATTCAGCCTCCTGTAACTTAGTTTTCATTCACATAGTTTATATACATTTTTACTTCCACCAGCTAGTGTTGAAAGGAAGCAGATCTTGGTTGTGACTTTTTCAGTGATAAGTCACATTTACGTAAAATCAGGTTAAATGGAGTAACATTGCTTATGTCAGAACATATTTGAAAATAAATGTTAACTCCCAAAACTTTGACTCTACATCCCATAACCTTCAAAGGCGAATGCATTCTGTCTCTCAAATAGAATTTAAGCCACCATCCCCCAAATCAATAAAACTATGAGTAGTGTCATGGTTCAAAGGGAAGCTAAAATTTGTAAAATAAATGTCTCAGAAATGGGATAATGGGGTTTGCCTGGTAACTCAAGGGTAAAAGAATACTTCTGCCATGCAGAAGACACTGGAAACATGGGTTCTATCCCTGGGTTGGGAAAATCACCTGGAGGAGAAAATAGCAACCCGCTCCAGTATTCTTGTCTGGAAAATCTCATAGACAGAGGAAACTGGCAGGCCATATTCCATAGGGTTGTAAGGAGTCAGACACAACTGAACTGACCACAATAGAACAAGAGTATTTCTCTATTCTTCTTATAGCTTTATCATTTCTTGCCTCATGTATTATGATCTTCTGTTGTTAGATGCGTACATATTTAGTACTGGTATAACTTGGCGAACTGGCAGTCTTACCCTTATGTGTTATCCTTCTTATCTCTGATCATTTTCCTTAAAGTCTGCTTTTTCTGAAATTGCCATAGCTGTTTCAGCTTTATTTTAACTGTATTCAGCATGTAACTCTCGACCTCTATTTTAAACTGAGTTAGAAAACTGTCCTTATCTCTCATCTCTGGGACAAGGTTCTAGTATATCTTTTCTTTCAGAGAACAAGCCTTTGCTGTTGAATAGTTGTGGTCCTACTTTACAAAGTAGATTATTCCTTCCCTTGACTTCCATGACTTCTATGAATTCCCAGAGTCTTGAGGTGGGGAGTGGGAGAGGAGGTCTTTCTTGGCTTTCTTATCTGTGGGATCCTGATGAATATCCTAGGGATAAAACACATAAAAAGTCTGGAATACTCCTAGATTGCAGATCCCTGGAATTCCTGATTCCTAGGTTTGTCTCCATTCAGCCTCCTGTAACTTAGTTTTCATTCACATAGTTTATATACATTTTTACTTCCACCAGCTAGTGTTGAAAGGAAGCAGATCTTGGTTGTGACTTTTTCAGTGATAAGTCACATTTACGTAAAATCAGGTTAAATGGAGTAACATTGCTTATGTCAGAACATATTTGAAAATAAATGTTAACTCCCAAAACTTTGACTCTACATCCCATAACCTTCAAAGGCGAATGCATTCTGTCTCTCAAATAGAATTTAAGCCACCATCCCCCAAATCAATAAAACTATGAGTAGTGTCATGGTTACTGAAAATGCCCTGGGATATATTAGCCTGAAATATTTTGTAGTCACCATGCGTGCTGGGCAATCTCAAGAGGCAATCTGACTGAGTGATCAGCTCAGATAGCTGATGAAACATATTTTGGGATGTGTCTGTAAAGGTGTTTCCAGAATAAAGGTGTTTCCAGTCTGTAAAGGTGAATCAGCAGTCTGAGTAAAGATTCATACAGCATGCAGTACACAAATCAGTCTGCGTGAATTACCGGAGGGAATGATTTTACTCTCTGAGAGAACTTAATCTTTGTTGATAATTTTTATATTTTTATATATCTTTGAAACGTTAGCTGATAGGCAGAGTTAAGTGTATTTTTGATAGAACATACTACTTGGCTTTTTTTTTTTTTTTGATGTTGAACAAGAATAACAGTATGTAATGATGTATTTCATAGTATTGAGAGTGATTTGACACATTACCACAGCATGGTAAAATCCATGAATATTTAGTAAATT
This sequence comes from Tragulus kanchil, assembly GCA_022376925.1. Taxonomy (NCBI): domain Eukaryota; kingdom Metazoa; phylum Chordata; class Mammalia; order Artiodactyla; family Tragulidae; genus Tragulus; species Tragulus kanchil. The sequence goes on along the minus strand of JAIOJX010000003.1, from coordinate 22,552,020 downwards.
ATGTTTTAAATTAGCTCACTGCAGTGTTTAAAGATTATTGAGAACACCTGTGTAGCCTGCATTGTCATACTCAGTTCTAACAGAATCATTTGAAAGAACATATAAAGAGTCACATAAGCTACTTTACATAAAACTAATGGTAAATTCTGGCTAATGTTCAAAGGCAAATTCACTTATAGAGAAAACATAGTTTAGTGAATATAAAGCCAATATAAAGGAAATCAATTCAAAATCACTAGTATAGATATTATCCGAAGAGATTAAATAACATTCTCTTTTTATGGAAACCAAAGTTTTAGACCTAAAATGGAATGCTGCTTGTTCACAATTGAAAAAAAGAAAAACTGATGTGTTCTAATTAGAAAGGCGAGAGAAGTTGTGCAGTATTACCTAGGGGTATCCGGCAGAGAGATATCTCCTCATGATTGACATTAACAGGAGTTTCACATGTGTATTTGGAAAAGAAAATCTCCCTAATTAGTGTTTTCCTCCCTACATTTCCTCATAACCTTCAAAGGCGAATGCATTCTGTCTCTCAAATAGAATTTAAGCCACCATCCCCCAAATCAATAAAACTATGAGTAGTGTCATGGTTACTGAAAATGCCCTGGGATATATTAGCCTGAAATATTTTGTAGTCACCATGCGTGCTGGGCAATCTCAAGAGGCAATCTGACTGAGTGATCAGCTCAGATAGCTGATGAAACATATTTTGGGATGTGTCTGTAAAGGTGTTTCCAGAATAAAGGTGTTTCCAGTCTGTAAAGGTGAATCAGCAGTCTGAGTAAAGATTCATACAGCATGCAGTACACAAATCAGTCTGCGTGAATTACCGGAGGGAATGATTTTACTCTCTGAGAGAACTTAATCTTTGTTGATAATTTTTATATTTTTATATATCTTTGAAACGTTAGCTGATAGGCAGAGTTAAGTGTATTTTTGATAGAACATACTACTTGGCTTTTTTTTTTTTTTTGATGTTGAACAAGAATAACAGTATGTAATGATGTATTTCATAGTATTGAGAGTGATTTGACACATTACCACAGCATGGTAAAATCCATGAATATTTAGTAAATTATGTTTTAAATTAGCTCACTGCAGTGTTTAAAGATTATTGAGAACACCTGTGTAGCCTGCATTGTCATACTCAGTTCTAACAGAATCATTTGAAAGAACATATAAAGAGTCACATAAGCTACTTTACATAAAACTAATGGTAAATTCTGGCTAATGTTCAAAGGCAAATTCACTTATAGAGAAAACATAGTTTAGTGAATATAAAGCCAATATAAAGGAAATCAATTCAAAATCACTAGTATAGATATTATCCGAAGAGATTAAATAACATTCTCTTTTTATGGAAACCAAAGTTTTAGACCTAAAATGGAATGCTGCTTGTTCACAATTGAAAAAAAGAAAAACTGATGTGTTCTAATTAGAAAGGCGAGAGAAGTTGTGCAGTATTACCTAGGGGTATTCCCGGGAGAGAGATATCTCCTCATGATTGACATTAACAGGAGTTTCACATGTGTATTTGGAAAAGAAAATCTCCCTAATTAGTGTTTTCCTCCCCTACATTTCATTTCTCATAAGGTTTAGTTGATGAGCTGTATCAGCAATACGATTTTAGAAATGTTTACCAAAGAAAAAAATGAATCATGAAAATATTTCTTCCTTTGAATTTAGTATGAAATTCAATATAATTTCATGCATAATTAGACCTTAAATGATGCCATTAGAACACATAGTATAAAAGATAAACATACACATTTCCGTTTCCAGAGTTCTCAGTCTCAGTACTTGAAATTGTACTCTTTGTAAAACTAGAAATTAAAATAGATAAATAATGATTCGTGAATAGAGACCCATTGAGGACTTCTAACACCTAAAACTATAAAATTGTGAGTCTGTATTGTTTTTGACCACCAAGCTTGGCAGTTCATTACAGCAGCAACAGGAGACTATTATCTGGACATGCTGACAGTGAAATAGTGATAAAGTCTTTCTTCTTTTCCTTTTACATGTCTCTTTATTCTAGCTGTGTCTTTTTATACCTGATTACAGGTTTTAGTTTGTCTTTCTCCACTCCATACACACTTCTATTCAATTATGTATCTTTCAAAAATCGTTTTAGTTTGTCTGCTTTTTGATTTTCATGTTCATTCTTGACATTCTGCTTCTTAATTTATTCACCTAGATAGATGCAGTGGCCTGAAAAATTCCCATGACTTCTTTCATTTTCTGTTCCAAGATCTACTTGATAGATGGGCCAAAAACTGAACATAAAACTAATGGTAAATTCTGGCTAATGTTCAAAGGCAAATTCACTTATAGAGAAAACATAGTTTAGTGAATATAAAGCCAATATAAAGGAAATCAATTCAAAATCACTAGTATAGATATTATCCGAAGAGATTAAATAACATTCTCTTTTTATGGAAACCAAAGTTTTAGACCTAAAATGGAATGCTGCTTGTTCACAATTGAAAAAAAGAAAAACTGATGTGTTCTAATTAGAAAGGCGAGAGAAGTTGTGCAGTATTACCTAGGGGTATCCGGCAGAGAGATATCTCCTCATGATTGACATTAACAGGAGTTTCACATGTGTATTTGGAAAAGAAAATCTCCCTAATTAGTGTTTTCCTCCCCTACATTTCATTTCTCATAAGGTTTAGTTGATGAGCTGTATCAGCAATACGATTTTAGAAATGTTTACCAAAGAAAAAAATGAATCATGAAAATATTTCTTCCTTTGAATTTAGTATGAAATTCAATATAATTTCATGCATAATTAGACCTTAAATGATGCCATTAGAACACATAGTATAAAAGATAAACATACACATTTCCGTTTCCAGAGTTCTCAGTCTCAGTACTTGAAATTGTACTCTTTGTAAAACTAGAAATTAAAATAGATAAATAATGATTCGTGAATAGAGACCCATTGAGGACTTCTAACACCTAAAACTATAAAATTGTGAGTCTGTATTGTTTTTGACCACCAAGCTTGGCAGTTCATTACAGCAGCAACAGGAGACTATTATCTGGACATGCTGACAGTGAAATAGTGATAAAGTCTTTCTTCTTTTCCTTTTACATGTCTCTTTATTCTAGCTGTGTCTTTTTATACCTGATTACAGGTTTTAGTTTGTCTTTCTCCACTCCATACACACTTCTATTCAATTATGTATCTTTCAAAAATCGTTTTAGTTTGTCTGCTTTTTGATTTTCATGTTCATTCTTGACATTCTGCTTCTTAATTTATTCACCTAGATAGATGCAGTGGCCTGAAAAATTCCCATGACTTCTTTCATTTTCTGTTCCAAGATCTACTTTACATGTCTATCAGAGATGCAGGGTCCTCTAAGGAAGATTTGATATTTGAATAGCTCTTCTCACAAATGTTTGGTAAATTGCAACAAATTTCCTTTAAATCTAATAACATTATAGTGATTTTCCAAAATACACACACACACACCACAAACCTGTTTAAATTTATTTAACACTCAGCAACTTGACTAGCATATGATGCCCATTTGTTTAATCATAGAACAGTCTAGACATTGCTATGAAGGTTTTTTTTTTTTTAAGATGTGATCATCATTAGTAAATTTTGAATAAATCAGATTACCTCCTATATGTGGGTAAGCTACATGTAATCAAACGAAGTTCTTTAAAAACAAGCACAACACCTCTTGAAAAGGGAGGAATTCTACCCTTCAGTTGGACTTCAGGCTTATGATTGCAACATTAACTGTGGTAAGAGTCTTCAGCCTACCATCATGTCTTACAGATTTCAAACTTGGCAGCCCTCACAGTCATGTGAACCAATTTCTTAACTCTATCAATCAATCTATCTACCTACCAATATCTGTCTATCAGTCTGGGCTCTCTAAAGACATAAAAAGGATGGGATACACAAGAAAATCCAAAAGAACAATTAGATTCTGACTTCAGTTCTATCATTCCATAATTTGACCCCCATGTAGAAATCTAGAATATGTGATTATGGTGGTCCTGGAATGGAAACAGAGGAAAGGAGAAACATTATCAAGAAATACAAGAAAGCTATTTAAATGTAATTATCAAATATAATTCTGTTTAATCCTTCTGAGTGTCTGGCATCCTGTGACCCTCAGAGAATAGTTAGATCTATCAAGGGTAGTTTATCTGCAGGTGACACAAAGGCAAAACACATCATACATTTTTATCATCTTAAGGACTATAGTGTCAAGAAAGCTCTCAAAAACCAATTTTTAAAAATTTCTTTCCTGCAGTTGTTAATATGTTAGCTTTTTTGAACTCATGTTTGTAGCTGTTTGGTCATGGAGTAACAACTTCAGCTTCAAATGTTGTCGAAGGTTTAGGTAAAAAAGAAAATGGAAATGTCAGCACCAGTACTATCCGTCCGTTTTATGGAAAAACAGAGATTCAAGAAGTCTACTTCTTGAGATTCATTCACTTAAGTATCAAATGATGTCTAAGTTCTAACAAGGGTGGAATAATTTATAGCAAACTAATCTTCCCATAGATACAAGATATTTTAAGTTAAACCAAGAAAAAAAATCCATTTCATTAGAGGCACTATTTCCATTTTTCTTTTAATGCAATTTGATTCGGTTTAATTTAATTTGATTGGAATAATTATTTTTTAATGCAAATCTATTTAGTTCTTGAAAATAAGGTGACACTTGAAGTGCCCAAGTCATGGAACTGCTTGAAATGAAGCAGAAAGGCACAAGTTCATAATGCTAAAGAGGAAGAAAACTTACAGAAGAAGAAACACCTGGCTGGACTTCCTCATACCTGGTTGGGTCATAGCTTGACAGTCTAGTCCAGTGGCTGAGGAGTTTGCAGATGCAAGTTGTTGCTGGATGACTTGACAAATTCTGTATGTATTTTCACCAAGTGGCCCTTCTGGGGAATTGTCTCAAACTCGTCTGCTTTTCTCCCCTGAATAAAATGGCATATTCTACTTAGAAGCTAACAGGACATTTTTCTTTCAAATAATCTATAATAATTTTATTTCAAAATGATGCTAGAAAAGATTCTTGAGAGTCCCTTGGACAGCATATCAGTCTGGGGTCTCTAAAGACATAAAAAGGATGGGATACACAAGAAAATCCAAAAGAACAATTAGATTCTGACTTCAGTTCTATCATTCCATAATTTGACCCCCATGTAGAAATCTAGAATATGTGATTATGGTGGTCCTGGAATGGAAACAGAGGAAAGGAGAAACATTATCAAGAAATACAAGAAAGCTATTTAAATGTAATTATCAAATATAATTCTGTTTAATCCTTCTGAGTGTCTGGCATCCTGTGACCCTCAGAGAATAGTTAGATCTATCAAGGGTAGTTTATCTGCAGGTGACACAAAGGCAAAAACACATCATACATTTTTATCATCTTAAGGACTATAGTGTCAAGAAAGCTCTCAAAAACCAATTTTTAAAAATTTCTTTCCTGCAGTTGTTAATATGTTAGCTTTTTTGAACTCATGTTTGTAGCTGTTTGGTCATGGAGTAACAACTTCAGCTTCAAATGTTGTCTAAGATTTAGGGAAAAAGAAAAATGGAAATGTCAGCACCAGTACTATCCGTCCGTTTTATGGAAAAACAGAGATTCAAGAAGTCTACTTCTTGAGATTCATTCACTTAAGTATCAAATGATGTCTAAGTTCTAACAAGGGTGGAATAATTTATAGCAAACTAATCTTCCCATAGATACAAGATATTTTAAGTTAAACCAAGAAAAAAAATCCATTTCATTAGAGGCACTATTTCCATTTTTCTTTTAATGCAATTTGATTCGGTTTAATTTAATTTGATTGGAATAATTATTTTTTAATGCAAATCTATTTAGTTCTTGAAAATAAGGTGACACTTGAAGTGCCCAAGTCATGGAACTGCTTGAAATGAAGCAGAAAGGCACAAGTTCATAATGCTAAAGAGGAAGAAAACTTACAGAAGAAGAAACACCTGGCTGGACTTCCTCATACCTGGTTGGGTCATAGCTTGACAGTCTAGTCCAGTGGCTGAGGAGTTTGCAGATGCAAGTTGTTGCTGGATGACTTGACAAATTCTGTATGTATTTTCACCAAGTGGCCCTTCTGGGGAATTGTCTCAAACTCGTCTGCTTTTTCTCCCCCTAAATAAAATGGCATATTCTACTTAGAAGCTAACAGGACATTTTTCTTTCAAATAATCTATAATAATTTTTATTTCAAAAATGATGCTAGAAAAGATTCTTGAGAGTCCCTTGGACAGCATGGAGATCAAACCAGTCGATTCTAAGGGAAGTCAACCCTGAATGCTCACTGGAAAGCCTGATGCTAAAACTGACGCTCTGATATTTTGGCCACCTGATGCAAAGAGCCTGCTCACTGGAAAAGACCTTGATACTGGGAAAGACTGAAGGCAAAAGGAGAAGGGGGCAGCCGAGGATGAGATTGTTAAATCGCATCACTGACTCAATGGACATGAACTTGGGCAAACTCCAGGAGATAGTAGGGGACATGTGGACCTGGCTTGCTATAGCCCATGAAGTAACAAAGAGCTGAACATGACTTAACGACTGAACACAACAAATAATAATTTTAATAGTATATCTCTCAACTGTCACTTTTAAAAATCCTTTTCTTCAATATTATTTTAATGAACATAAATCTTTTTTTCCTCTGAAAGGGAGGTGCCAAAAAGGGGCAAAGAAAAATTTTAAAAAATCTTTCAGTAGTATTCATACAGAAATATCCCCCGGCCGCAGAAGTCTGAAGTCTTCCATATTGGTATAATTGTCACTAGGAAATTATGTTATCTCTAATTTGAATGACTCTTAGTAATAGTTTGCATCTAGATTTCAGCTTTTATCTTCTCAGTTTCCTCAAGGAAATAAATCTTACATTTATTTTAAGACTAAGGAATGCCCTGACTCCACTTGAATTACAGTGATTCTATTGGTGTTTACATGCAGGTTCAATTCAACCTTCTAAATGAGATAAATTGGTATATGTAGATACACATATGTAGTATAGCTGTAACACAAGTATATATATATATATATATATATATATATATATATAAATGTATATGTATATATATATATACACACATATACACAAAATAAATTTATATTAAAATATAAAATATATGCTATATATATAATATGATATGATATATGGAGAATCTACTATATGTATGGAAATTTCTATTTTAAACTTCCTCAGTTAGTTTGGAGTCAATGAGTACAGATAGCATATTAATCTTTCTGACAAAAGCCATCAACATGGCATCATTTATTCCACCCCTCTTATGTGGAGAAGAGCCACTTGAATTCATTCTTTAGAAGGGTGAGTTTTTCAAAGATGCTTCTGGAGATTGTGTGCCATTGGTAAGTGATAAGATGTATTGCTAGTCCCTTCACTTCTATTTGCAATTACCAGTGGTTATTAAGGACTTCTCTGGTTGCTCAGATGGTAAAGAATTTGCCTACAATGCCGGAGACCTGGGTTCAGTCCCTGGGTTGGGAAGATCCCCTGGAGAAGGGAAAGGCTACCCACTCCATTCATCTTGCCTGGAAAATGCCATGGCTGTCCATGCGTTGCAAAGTGTCAGACATGACTCTGACTTTTTACTTTACTAATGGTGATTAAACTCTCAAGTAATAACTTTTAAAAAGTGAACAAGAGACTTTGCTTTTTAGATTCACAACATTTGAACATTTTCAAGAAGAAAATAAAGTAAAAACATGGCAAAGGACACATGAATTCTGAGGAAAATCTTATCATAAATTAATTAATCTTATAAGACCCCAGAAAACCCCTGTTTCCTGAATTCACATTAGTGTGTAGATAGACTGGGAAAAGTGTTTCTGGGCATAGCATGTGGCTGATGCCTGTTTTCTAAACTAGTCCCCCTGACACTATTATATGCCTAGTGGGAATTATTACACAGCTTCTCCTTGAGAAAGTTGACTGAATCTGTCCTTAAGAATGTAGTGATGGGAACCTAGAGTTATTTGTCATAAACTCTAAGACTGTATCTCAGAGTAGGGAGATAAGAGCACCCTTCTACCTATAGCCTCAAAACCATGGCTGAACAAGCACTTGATAACACATGCCCACTACTGAATGGACAAGAGAGAACCAAATTCAATTAATTCAACTATGGAATGGTGTATATACTGGGGCTAAGAAATGTATTAAATTAATATTCAAAATCTCTCATTTTTGAAAACTGTGAGCAATAAATAAAAAATACTATAAACTGACAGATGAAAGTAATTGCACTTAGGTTTGGGAAATTTCATCAATATTATTGAACATTTTATAAAGGTAATTTTTGCAATTATTTTGAAGTCAATGAGTACAGATAGCATATTAATCTTTCTGACAAAAGCCATAACATGTGAAATTCATTTTTCACCTTCCTTAGTGGAGAATGACGATCATTTCTTTAAAAATTTTTGTGGAGAAGAGCCACTTGAATTCATTCTTTAGAAGGGTGAGTTTTTCAAAGATGCTTCTGGAGATTGTGTGCCATTGGTAAGTGATAAGATGTATTGCTAGTCCCTTCACTTCTATTTGCAATTACCAGTGGTTATTAAGGACTTCTCTGGTTGCTCAGATGGTAAAGAATTTGCCTACAATGCCGGAGACCTGGGTTCAGTCCCTGGGTTGGGAAGATCCCCTGGAGAAGGGAAAGGCTACCCACTCCATTCATCTTGCCTGGAAAATGCCATGGCTGTCCATGCGTTGCAAAGTGTCAGACATGACTCTGACTTTTTACTTTACTAATGGTGATTAAACTCTCAAGTAATAACTTTTAAAAAGTGAACAAGAGACTTTGCTTTTTAGATTCACAACATTTGAACATTTTCAAGAAGAAAATAAAGTAAAAACATGGCAAAGGACACATGAATTCTGTGGAAAATCTTATCAAAAATTTGAATTAATCTTATAAGACCCCAGAAAACCCCTGTTTCCTGAATTCACATTAGTGTGTAGATAGACTGGGAAAAGTGTTTCTGGGCATAGCATGTGGCTGATGCCTGTTTTCTAAACTAGTCCCCCTGACACTATTATATGCCTAGTGGGAATTATTACACAGCTTCTCCTTGAGAAAGTTGACTGAATCTGTCCTTAAGAATGTAGTGATGGGAACCTAGAGTTATTTGTCATAAACTCTAAGACTGTATCTCAGAGTAGGGAGATAAGAGCACCCTTCTACCTATAGCCTCAAAACCATGGCTGAACAAGCACTTGATAACACATGCCCACTACTGAATGGACAAGAGAGAACCAAATTCAATTAATTCAACTATGGAATGGTGTATATACTGGGGCTAAGAAATGTATTAAATTAATATTCAAAATCTCTCATTTTTGAAAACTGTGAGCAATAAATAAAAAATACTATAAACTGACAGATGAAAGTAATTGCACTTAGGTTTGGGAAATTTCATCAATATTATTGAACATTTTATAAAGGTAATTGCAATTATTTTGAATTGACCATGGTGAGACCTCCAGTTTTTTCCCCTTATGACAGAAAACTTGAATCAAAATGATATGTTGGTTAAGATAACAAACATCAAAGCAAACAGATTTTATGCATATTTTGGAAGTTAACTGAGCACACCATTGTCAGCAATAACTTAATTAAGTTACCACTCATAAATTCTACAAGCTATTATGAGTCATATATTTTCAGTCACTTGTGCAAATCTGTAGTCACTAGCAATTTTCTTCACATTATCTATTTTTTGCACTGGTTATAATCATAGGAATGTGTACATAAATTTACTGCCCATAGCAAGAAAACAAATGAGGTAATATGTATGAAAGCAATATGTAATTAAATCCAAATTAGATAATATGTTTATCTTACAAATAACCCACAGACCTACTATATTAAACAATAAAACATTTTGATTGAGGATGAATAAATCGTTCTTGAAAATGCTTTTACTCTCTTCATCACTTATCTTTAGATAAAACTTTGCAATATTTGGGCTTCCCTGGTGACTCAGATGGTAAAGAATCCACCTGCAGTGCAGGAGACCTGGGTTTGATCCCTGGGTTGGAAGATCCCATGGAAAAAGGAATGGTCACCCACTCCAGTATTCTTGCCTAGAGAATTCCATAGACATAGGAGCCAGACAGGCTACATTCCATGGAGTCACAAAGAGTCAAATGCGACTGAGTGACTTTCACTTTTCCATTTGCAATATTTAAAATGACAGTCATTTTGCTCAATGGTTTAAAAACTAACTGATGGTAAGTTAGGTTTGAAATTGTCTAAGGCCATTGTGTACGAGTTATTTTGGCATTGTTTTCAGAGAATCACTTGAATATTTCTTGTTTAAACTTTTAAGGCCATTGTGTACAAGCTTTATTTTGGATGAAAATTAATATTCAAAATCTCTCATTTTTGAAAACTGTGAGCAATAAATAAAAAATACTATAAACTGACAGATGAAAGTAATTGCACTTAGGTTTGGGAAATTTCATCAATATTATTGAACATTTTATAAAGGTAATTGCAATTATTTTGAATTGACCATGGTGAGACCTCCAGTTTTTTCCCCTTATGACAGAAAACTTGAATCAAAATGATATGTTGGTTAAGATAACAAACATCAAAGCAAACAGATTTTATGCATATTTTGGAAGTTAACTGAGCACACCATTGTCAGCAATAACTTAATTAAGTTACCACTCATAAATTCTACAAGCTATTATGAGTCATATATTTTCAGTCACTTGTGCAAATCTGTAGTCACTAGCAATTTTCTTCACATTATCTATTTTTTGCACTGGTTATAATCATAGGAATGTGTACATAAATTTACTGCCCATAGCAAGAAAACAAATGAGGTAATATGTATGAAAGCAATATGTAATTAAATCCAAATTAGATAATATGTTTATCTTACAAATAACCCACAGACCTACTATATTAAACAATAAAACATTTTGATTGAGGATGAATAAATCGTTCTTGAAAATGCTTTTACTCTCTTCATCACTTATCTTTAGATAAAACTTTGCAATATTTGGGCTTCCCTGGTGACTCAGATGGTAAAGAATCCACCTGCAGTGCAGGAGACCTGGGTTTGATCCCTGGGTTGGAAGATCCCATGGAAAAAGGAATGGTCACCCACTCCAGTATTCTTGCCTAGAGAATTCCATAGACATAGGAGCCAGACAGGCTACATTCCATGGAGTCACAAAGAGTCAAATGCGACTGAGTGACTTTCACTTTTCCATTTGCAATATTTAAAATGACAGTCATTTTGCTCAATGGTTTAAAAACTAACTGATGGTAAGTTAGGTTTGAAATTGTCTAAGGCCATTGTGTACAAGTTATTTTGGCATTGTTTTCAGAGAATCACTTGAATATTTCTGGAAATAAGATTTGAAACTGATATAATGAAATAACTACTCTCTTGCAGATCTTTGGTACTTTGAATGTCAAGATTATCTCTTATGAAATTAGAAGTCTATTTAGAAACTCAATTGTATGGTTTATGTCATATACAAATAAATGTTGTCTCCCTACAACTGGGTAAATATGTATCTCCTGAAATGCTGAATTCCTCTGATGATTTGAGCAAATGAGATAATGAGGGTAATATTAAAAACTGGATAACATCTTCAAATGTCACCACTCATTTTTATTTTATTTAGTATGTTCTTTCAACACTCTATATACATGGTTATTATTTATACTTAGTCCATCCAAATTTGAGTTCACTTGTGACTCTAGCAGTCATCTAACTCTTTTTTGTAGCCAGAGGCATAAATTCAGGGGAGCCTGATATAAATGACAATCAAAGGTTTCTGGCAATAACCTCATGAAAAGTACTTTTAGAGCTGCTATATACCATTTATCACTTGAAAAATGTTAAGGGCATAAATGCTTTGTGGCAAATACTTTTGATTGGATGTTGAATGTGTGATTCATTCATTCTGCAAGTTTGAATATTACTGAACAGTATATTTACCTCTCTAACCAGAATTTCATATATGAATTAAATCCATAATTCAAATATGAATTAGATTCAGTCTGGAGATATTTGAAAGGTGGAAGTGGAGTCTTATCCTCTAGTTTAGCTCTTCTTAGAGAAATGAGTTTCCTGTGGAAGCATTCCAGTGGCATATCCATCCTCCTATTCCTTATTCAAGAGACAGTTGCAACTCTTCCAGCATTTTAATGTGCCTAGTGGCTCTTGATGTCCATTCCCAAGCTCTGTGAGTAAGACAGGTCATTTCACTATGGCTTATTGATGGTGACTTAGTTCCAGTAAAGCCAGGAAGCACATTGTTCCCCTCGAGGATTAGTTATGAGGTAGCCAGGAAAAGAGGTCCATGTTAGAACTTAATCTGCCAGTCTTAAAACAATTCTCTGTTCCTACATATCTCTATTAAAATAGCTAGAGTGTTTCTCATATGAATTTAATTTATCAAATAATGGAAATGTGAGAATGTCCAAACTATGACTACCTAAAGAAAATTATGTCATATCTAATTGAATGATCAAAGAATCCATTTACTCCAAAAGAGTTCAGAAGCTGGAATATGCATGGGGAAATGTCAATGCTAAGTCTGGCAACTGGGTAGAGAACAGTCTAGAAATGGGCACTCCTGAAGTTAGGAATTGTATGATGCCTATATAAGTGGCAGAGAACAACCATCAACATCATCAAAATAATAATAGTAATGATTAAAATCTGGTAAGGTGTATAGTGGGCACAAAGTAATAAAATAAATGGATTTAGGAAATTGAATCTAGAATAAATTATTTTTCAGTAATAAGATTTAGGAGAAGATGCATTTTAGGGCGCATTCGCAGCAGAGTTTATATCTCATTTCTCGGGCCACATTCAAATATCTCCTCTGACAAAAGAGGGACAGTGTTTCCCTGAATTTGACAGATGGGAAACATGAGCAGTAAATTGATAAGTAATATTGTAGCATATAACCTAGAGTTGGCAGTATCACTGAAGATATCTCAGCGAGCACAAATAGAGTCAAAAGAAATCTTAATGTGTTGGAAGGTGTCCTGGAAGTGCTCCTGCATGAATTATAGATCATTGATGACATTCATGACTTTTCAGGAGAGGTCAGGAGCACTGACTGAAACAATATAGCAATGGCCAGGTTGCAACGCAGTTATCATGGTATGTTCACACTTTAGCTGTTAGACTGTGTGTTATGGTGGATGACCAAAAGAACATTTAACAAAGCAACTCAAGAGTGTTTTTCAAATTGATTAAAACTGGGGCTAATACCAAAAATCTTGCAGGTTGAGTAGACATCAGATGTGAAATGTTGAGAGATTACTAGGTGTACGTGTATATGGCTGAAAGAGCAAAGGCTGTTGCTATAGGAGGAAAGGTTGCATGAGAGCTAGTGAAGTGATCCACTGACACCAGAATATGTTTGTGGAAAGAAGCTTCAGTCAGTTCAGTCTCTCAGTCCTGTCTGACTCTTTGTGACCCCATGGACTGCAGCATGCCAGGCTCCCCTGTCCTTCATCACCTACTAGAACCTGCTCAAACTCATGTCTGTTGACTCAGTGATGCTGTCCAACCATCTCATTCTCTCTCGACACCTTTGCCTTCTGCCTGTATTTTTCCCAACATCATAGTCTTTTCCAATGAGTTGTCTCTTCGCATCAAGTGGCCAAAGTATCGAAGTTTAATCAGAAATTAAATCCAATACAAGTTAATTTAGAAATGCTAAGTTAATGTACTGTGATATTTATGTGTAACCGTGTGGTGCCAGTTGTCAGTAAATCTCTTAGGCTGCTTGTACACATCTCAGTCAGTTTTCACATAAGGATCATAGTTTCTAATGCTCTTTTGGGAGGTTATATCTCAGTGGTAGAACATTTGACTGCATAATAAGCCATGCTGTTTCTTATACGAGTGATTTGAATTCCCTGTAGAGGGAGGAAACCCCTTAAGATCATCCAAGAAATGATATGGTGGGAAAGAGGTCAGAGCAACCAAAGTAAATCTAAGAGGAATAACCTGTATTGGGGTATAGGGCTATGTTGGCATAGCATTACATTTAAATTTTATTTTCTTTATAGTTTTCTGACTTCCAGTTGCTTTAATGTTCAGAAGTTAATAAGAATTCAACCAGAAGAATAGAATGCAAAAATAATTATGATTTTATAATTATAAGAAAACAAAAGATCAAAGATTGTTGAATCAAGGGTTGTTCAATATATTACCACAAACTTTTCTTCATCTTGAAAATTCTCACAATGTTGAGGTTTTTTCTTTTTCCTCTTTTAGTAAGATGATTATTATATCTCTTTCAGTATCACGACTATACTCACAGCCAGGAAGTAGGAGAGCCAGCCAGGATAACAATAAACCTTCCTGCATGGTTCATTTCTTTCATTAGCGAAGAAATCATCTTCTAGAATTTCCCAGCAGATTTCTTATGCCTATACTGCCACATCATGGCTGTGCGATCATCTGTGGCAGCAAGAGAGCCTGGAAAAGAAGTGATCTGACATGTGACAATTTCTGTCACCTAGGCAAAGTGTGGCCAAGTGTATCTGCCATAGTCATCAAGTGAAAAATTCTTTTTTTGACCCTTATGACTGCCCTACATACATTGGACTAGAGACTCCCCTGTCCTTCATCACCTACTAGAACCTGCTCAAACTCATGTCTGTTGACTCAGTGATGCTGTCCAACCATCTCATTCTCTCTCGACACCTTTGCCTTCTGCCTGTATTTTTCCCAACATCATAGTCTTTTCCAATGAGTTGTCTCTTCGCATCAAGTGGCCAAAGTATCGAAGTTTAATCAGAAATTAAATCCAATACAAGTTAATTTAGAAATGCTAAGTTAATGTACTGTGATATTTATGTGTAACCGTGTGGTGCCAGTTGTCAGTAAATCTCTTAGGCTGCTTGTACACATCTCAGTCAGTTTTCACATAAGGATCATAGTTTCTAATGCTCTTTTGGGAGGTTATATCTCAGTGGTAGAACATTTGACTGCATAATAAGCCATGCTGTTTCTTATACGAGTGATTTGAATTCCCTGTAGAGGGAGGAAACCCCTTAAGATCATCCAAGAAATGATATGGTGGGAAAGAGGTCAGAGCAACCAAAGTAAATCTAAGAGGAATAACCTGTATTGGGGTATAGGGCTATGTTGGCATAGCATTACATTTAAATTTTATTTTCTTTATAGTTTTCTGACTTCCAGTTGCTTTAATGTTCAGAAGTTAATAAGAATTCAACCAGAAGAATAGAATGCAAAAATAATTATGATTTTATAATTATAAGAAAACAAAAGATCAAAGATTGTTGAATCAAGGGTTGTTCAATATATTACCACAAACTTTTCTTCATCTTGAAAATTCTCACAATGTTGAGGTTTTTTTTTCTTTTTTCCTCTTTTAGGAAGATGAGTATTATATCTCTTTCAGTATCACGACTATACTCACAGCCAGGAAGTAGGAGAGCCAGCCAGGATAACAATAAACCTTCCTGCATGGTTCATTTCTTTCATTAGCGAAGAAATCATCTTCTAGAATTTCCCAGCAGATTTCTTATGCCTATACTGCCACATCATGGCTGTGCGATCATCTGTGGCAGCAAGAGAGCCTGGAAAAGAAGTGATCTGACATGTGACAATTTCTGTCACCTAGGCAAAGTGTGGCCAAGTGTATCTGACATAGTCATCAAGTGACATTTTAAATATTTCAGACTATTGAAAGGTATAAAATTGTTATGACCCTTTGCATTAATAATGAGTGCTAGTGTATGCCCTTAGATACATACCTAAAAGCAAAATATCACCCCTGTATGTATAAATCCTCCAGCCACCCTATTTCCACAGCCCTATTCCTCCATCTTCACTACAGGTAAGCACTTACTTGAACTTGATGCTTATTAGTCCTACTCATTTGCCTCTATTTTACCATGCACACTATACATACAATGAAAAACATATGCACTTATGAAAATATACCCTTATATGTATATTTAAATACAAATAAGTGCATATGCAACATATAATAAAACAGTAAGATGCATTCCCTAGATACCAACTGGGCAAAAACTTTAACATCTGACAATATAAATGTTTGATGAAGATATGCAGAATAAAGAACGTGTGTATATTTGTGTTACAAGTGTAAATGGGTAAAAATACTTCAGAGAACAATTTGCCATTATTCATTAGTGAAAGATGTGCATAAATTCAAGTATGTGATTCTATTTCTATGAATAGACCCTAGAAAAACTCTTACCCAGGAGCACTGGGAGGAATGACCAGTAGGAATCTTCACAACTTTGTTTATAGTAGAACCATTTGCAAATAACCTTCATTGTTTCAAGTAGAGAAATGAAAAATAATACATATCATTTTCACTACTTTGAAAGTGAATGAAACAGGTATCATATTTGTAGATGAGTCTCACAAATATGATACTGAGCAAAAAAGCAATTGTCAAAAGAATTTATTACACCTTATAAAGTTTAAGTGCATGGAAAGAAATATCATGTGTTACCTTCATAAAGAAAAAAAGTAGAGAAGATGTTATCTGAAGTCTGTTCGAAAAGTTGAGCCATGCATGATTGAGAAGACAGTACAATAACATTTTTCCCTAGAAGAGCTAATAGGAAAAAGATATAAGACTTAAAGGAGGAATATTATCCCTGGGCTATAGTCCTGTATATTTTCTAATAATATCCAGCACTCATATGTAGACATGTGATTCATATCAAATAAGTAATCTTGCATGGGTCATCAAGTGACATTTTAAATATTTCAGACTATTGAAAGGTATAAAATTGTTATGACCCTTTGCATTAATAATGAGTGCTAGTGTATGCCCTTAGATACATACCTAAAAGCAAAATATCACCCCTGTATGTATAAATCCTCCAGCCACCCTATTTCCACAGCCCTATTCCTCCATCTTCACTACAGGTAAGCACTTACTTGAACTTGATGCTTATTAGTCCTACTCATTTGCCTCTATTTTACCATGCACACTATACATACAATAAAAAACATATGCACTTATGAAAATATACCCTTATATGTATGTTTAAATACAAATAAGTGCATATGCAACATATAATAAAACAGTAAGATGCATTCCTAGATACCAACTGGGCAAAAACTGTAACATCTGACAATATAAATGTTTGATGAAGATATGCAGAATAAAGAACGTGTGTATATTTGTGTTACAAGTGTAAATGGGTAAAAATACTTCAGAGAACAATTTGCCATTATTCATTAGTGAAAGATGTGCATAAATTCAAGTATGTGATTCTATTTCTATGAATAGACCCTAGAAAAACTCTTACCCAGGAGCACTGGGAGGAATGACCAGTAGGAATCTTCACAACTTTGTTTATAGTAGAACCATTTGCAAATAACCTTCATTGTTTCAAGTAGAGAAATGAAAAATAATACATATCATTTTCACTACTTTGAAAGTGAATGAAACAGGTATCATATTTGTAGATGAGTCTCACAAATATGATACTGAGCAAAAAAGCAATTGTCAAAAGAATTTATTACACCTTATAAAGTTTAAGTGCATGGAAAGAAATATCATGTGTTACCTTCATAAAGAAAAAAAGTAGAGAAGATGTTATCTGAAGTCTGTTCGAAAAGTTGAGCCATGCATGATTGAGAAGACAGTACAATAACATTTTTCCCTAGAAGAGCTAATAGGAAAAAGATATAAGACTTAAAGGAGGAATATTATCCCTGGGCTATAGTCCTGTATATTTTTCTAATAATATCCAGCACTCATATGTAGACATGTGATATGAGCACATATCAAATAAGTAAATTCACTAGAGTGAATTGCCATTTCCTTCTCCAGGGGATCTTCTTGACCCAAGGATCAAACCTGGATCTTCTGCATTGCAAGGGGATGCTTTACAGTCTGAGCCAGCAGGAAAGCCCTGTATATGAACTTTTAAATCCACTCAATTACAGAAACCTCACAAGCACAAGTCTCTGTGAATTAAGCATTTCTCTACTTTAAGAGTTAGGAACTGTGATATATGCCATTTAGATTCATAAAAGTTTGTTCTGGGGCTTCCCTGGTGATCCAGCGGGTAAGGACCCTGCCTTGCAGTGCAGGGGGCGCCAGTTCGATCCCTGGCCTGGGAAGATCCCACATGCCGCGGAGCGGCTGGACCCATCTGTCCAATTACCAAGCCAGAGCTCTGGAGCTCTGGAGCGCATGTGCCCAGAGCCAGCGCTCTGGGACAACAGAGGCCACTGCGATGGGAGGCCCACAAGGGCCAAAGAACAAAGATGGATGAAAATAGACAAATGAAAGAAAAATAGCAGTAGCCGTCGCCTGCCCCCATCCCTCCCCACCCCAACCCCCCAATAAATAAATAAATCTTTAAGAAAAAAAAAAAAGTTTGTTCTGTTTGTTTTGCTTTCTGGCTCTTTAAGTCTGTGAAACAAACAAACTCTTAAGAAATTTAAAAGTTCATCAATATAATAAAGAGGGTCTAGCATGTACCACTAGATTAAGTATTCTTGAACATGTCATGAAGGGTCGCATAGCCCACATTTGACTTTATTTTGACCTTGAGCATTTCTTTCACTGGCAGCACTCTGTGTTTTACACTTTCCTTGAGGCAGTTTCTTACTTTCAGTATATTTTGCTAGATGGAAAACCTGAGGATAAAAAAATAGTTTTATTTTCCAACTGTATAATTCTCAGGAGGGAAAAATTTTCAGTAGATTTTCCCTGAAACTAAACATTTCCTTCTTTAAGTCATTCTTCTTTACACATGCTTTACAATAGGCAGCTCACGTAAGCCAAATGACAGCTTTCAACTTTTCGTCTGGAAAAAAAGGAAATCAGTCATTTTCCTTGACTTAACCTTAAAGGAGGAATATTATCCCTGGGCTATAGTCTGTCTTGACTCATGTAGACATGTGATATGAGCACATATCAAATAAGTAAATTCACTAGAGTGAATTGCCATTTCCTTCCAGGGGATCTTCTTGACCCAAGGATCAAACCTGGATCTTCTGCAATGCAAGGATGCTTTACAGTCTGAGCCAGCAGGAAAGCCCTGTATATGAACTTTTAAATCCACTCAATTACAGAAACCTCACAAGCACAAGTCTCTGTGAATTAAGCATTTCTCTACTTTAAGAGTTAGGAACTGTGATATATGCCATTTAGATTCATAAAAGTTTGTTCTGGGGCTTCCCTGGTGATCCAGCGGGTAAGGACCCTGCCTTGCAGTGCAGGGGGCGCCAGTTCGATCCCTGGCCTGGGAAGATCCCACATGCCGCGGAGCGGCTGGACCCATCTGTCCAATTACCAAGCCAGAGCTCTGGAGCTCTGGAGCGCATGTGCCCAGAGCCAGCGCTCTGGGACAACAGAGGCCACTGCGATGGGAGGCCCACAAGGGCCAAAGAACAAAGATGGATGAAAATAGACAAATGAAAGAAAAATAGCAGTAGCCCTCGCCTGCTCCCCTCCCTCCCCACCCCAACCCCCCAATAAATAAATAAATCTTTAAGAAAAAAAAAAAAGTTTGTTCTGTTTGTTTTGCTTTCTGGCTCTTTAAGTCTGTGAAACAAACAAACTCTTAAGAAATTTAAAAGTTCATCAATATAATAAAGAGGGTCTAGCATGTACCACTAGATTAAGTATTCTTGAACATGTCATGAAGGGTCGCATAGCCCACATTTGACTTTATTTTGACCTTGAGCATTTCTTTCACTGGCAGCACTCTGTGTTTTACACTTTCCTTGAGGCAGTTTCTTACTTTCAGTATATTTTGCTAGATGGAAAACCTGAGGATAAAAAAATAGTTTTATTTTCCAACTGTATAATTCTCAGGAGGGAAAAATTTTCAGTAGATTTTCCCTGAAACTAAACATTTCCTTCTTTAAGTCATTCTTCTTTACACATGCTTTACAATAGGCAGCTCACGTAAGCCAAATGACAGCTTTCAACTTTTCGTCTGGAAATTCTCTTATATTCAAAAGTTCACTAGGTAATTTTTAGATCTTACTTTCTTTTCTGTCAGTCCATAACTCAGTTCCTATTTTATCAAACCTGTAATAGCAATTTCCTTACTACCTTTTCGGCATTCTTCTTGCTATTTGGACCTCCAACTATGACCCATACACAAAGTCAGTATTTTTGTTATGCTCTCATTTTATGCCCAGCTGCCAATCTCTGGCCTAATTATCAATAAAAAGACTTCTTTTCCCCAACTTTTCTCCTTAAAGAAAGAAAATTTCTTATTTCTTTATAATTATATGGGAAGCACATGTGTTTTTTCTGCTTCACTTAATGTTGACTGGGTTACAAGGATGGATAGGAGATCCAAACTGGCCTCTCTGAGAAGGATGGGTGTTTGCAGGGAATGTAACCTGGTATAGCCATTCTGGAGAACAGCATGGATATTCATTAAAAACCTAAAAATAGAGCTGTCATATGACCTTGAAATCCCACTCCTGGGCATGTATCTAGAGAAAAACATGATCCGAAAGCACCCCACTGTTCATTTTCTCATTGCAGCACTGTTTATAATAGTCAAGACATGGAAGCAACCTAAACGTCCACTGACAGAGGAATGGATAAAGGAGATGTGGCACCTATGTACAGTGGACTATTAACTCAGCCATTAAAAAGGGTGAAATCATGCCATTTGCAGCAACATGGATGGACCTACAGATTGTCGTACTGAGTAAAATAAGTCAGGCAGAGAAGGAGAGATGTCATTTTATGTTCCTTATATGTGGAATCTAAGAATACATGATACAAATGAACTGACTTACAAAACAAAAAGAGACTTGCAGACTTAGAGAATGAAATTATGGTTGCCAGGAGGGAAGGATGGTGGGGGGAAAGATAGGGAGTTTGGGATAGTCAAGCACACACTGCTAGATTTAAAACAGATAACCAACAAGGACCTACCATATAGCACATGGAACTCTGCTAAATATTTTGTGGCAACCTGGATGGAAGGGGATTTTGCACAGTGGGAATGGATACGTGTATATACATAGCTGAGTTCCTTGGCTCTACACATTAAACCATCACAGCATTTTTCATTGGCTGTACCCCAATACGAAATTGAGAAGTTACAAGATTGAGAAAAGAAGGATGGAAGTTTGGAGTGCTGCTAAGACTACTGGGAGGGTGTTTCAATTCTCCACAGTGAAGTTCTCTCCGTATGGCTGCTTGAGCTTCATCATCAAAAATAAGTTACTCATGCAGCGAAAGCTTACGCTATAAGTCTCTTAAAACTCAGTCTCTAACATTAAAAAGTGTGAATTCTGCCACATTTACTTGTTCAGCAAATCTCAGGACAGCTTCAGATTCAAGTGGAGAGGAAATAGATGTCATCTTTGAATACAAGGAGTGGCAAAGTATTTGGATCGGCAAGGATGGAGAGGAGATCCAAACTGGCCTCTCTGAGAAGGATGGGTGTTTGCAGGGAATGTAACCTGGTATAGCCATTCTGGAGAACAGCATGGATATTCATTAAAAACCTAAAAATAGAGCTGTCATATGACCTTGAAATCCCACTCCTGGGCATGTATCTAGAGAAAAACATGATCCGAAAGCACCCCACTGTTCATTTTCTCATTGCAGCACTGTTTATAATAGTCAAGACATGGAAGCAACCTAAACGTCCACTGACAGAGGAATGGATAAAGGAGATGTGGCACCTATGTACAGTGGACTATTAACTCAGCCATTAAAAAGGATGAAATCATGCCATTTGCAGCAACATGGATGGACCTACAGATTGTCGTACTGAGTAAAATAAGTCAGGCAGAGAAGGAGAGATGTCATTTTATGTTCCTTATATGTGGAATCTAAGAATACATGATACAAATGAACTGACTTACAAAACAAAAAGAGACTTGCAGACTTAGAGAATGAAATTATGGTTGCCAGGAGGGAAGGATGGTGGGGGGAAAGATAGGGAGTTTGGGATAGTCAAGCACACACTGCTAGATTTAAAACAGATAACCAACAAGGACCTACCATATAGCACATGGAACTCTGCTAAATATTTTGTGGCAACCTGGATGGAAGGGGATTTTGCACAGTGGGAATGGATACGTGTATATACATAGCTGAGTTCCTTGGCTCTACACATTAAACCATCACAGCATTTTTCATTGGCTGTACCCCAATACGAAATTGAGAAGTTACAAGATTGAGAAAAGAAGGATGGAAGTTTGGAGTGCTGCTAAGACTACTGGGAGGGTGTTTCAATTCTCCACAGTGAAGTTCTCTCCGTATGGCTGCTTGAGCTTCATCATCAAAAATAAGTTACTCATGCAGCGAAAGCTTACGCTATAAGTCTCTTAAAACTCAGTCTCTAACATTAAAAAGTGTGAATTCTGCCACATTTACTTGTTCAGCAAATCTCAGGACAGCTTCAGATTCAAGTGGAGAGGAAATAGATGTCATCTTTGAATACAAGGAGTGGCAAAGTATTTGGATCTACTTTAATTCACCAAAGGTGAATCTGAGTGCGAAGTTGAGGACTTTCTACATCTGAACAAACAAAAAAGTCTTAAAAGCCTTACTCTTATGATTCAAAGCATTACATCAATACTTAATTTTTTGTCTTAATTCTGAATTGTGCGTGTGCATGTGTGCTCAGTCACTTCAGTCATATCTGACTCTTTGTGACCCTATGGACTCTAGCCTGCCAGGCTCCTCTGTCCAGTGGATTCTCCAGGAAGAATACTGGAGGGGGTTGCCATGCCCCCCTCTGAGGGATGTTCCCAGCCCAGGGACAGAACCCATGTCTCTTGAGTCTCCTGTATTACAGGCAGATTCTTTAGTGCTGAGCCACCATGGAAGCCCTAAGTCTGGATTAGTCTATACTAAAATTATGAGGTTATTATATAAAAATTAGTATCAGTGTTGCTTATACTTATTTTTAAATCAAATGAAGTTTTCCAATTTTCAGCAAGACTGAAAAAAACAACATCAAAGTTCTCATTTCTCTAAGCAACAGGTCTTACCTCCAGTTGTCCATCAACCTCAATCTTTCACCCCATATTCTACTTGGAAAAAACAGGTGTTTTTAATTTAATTTTCTTTTCTTTTTTAACATTACTACCATTCTGTACCTATCCCACATGGGAGACTATCTACAATCTTTCTCCACTGCTATATTTGTGACTGGCAAAAATATGAAAAGAGGAATTATCTTGGACCATAATATGAATGTTTCTGTGAATTACACACTTAATATTTCATGGAGGAATTTTCTTCTTAACACTTTATCCAAATAAGCAAGATATACAGCAACACAATCTTGTCCAGTGGGAATTAATCCTCTGTGCTTATTCTTCCCATCAGAAAAATCTCCTTTGCCATTGCTTCATCAGGTTCAGTGGTTTTAATAGAAAGAGATACTCTGTTTGACTCATCTGCCCCTCAGTTCAATTCATGATTAATGGGGAAGCTGATTCTTTTTGCTCAACTTCTATTCCTTTCTTGAGATGATACATTTAGTAATGAAAAACATAAATTTTCTGCATGTTCACGTCACATTGATCAGTTATTCCATTTGTTATGTTTGTGTTGTATAATATTTGCTACTCACACATACATTTTTCATCTGTTTCCCTTTGCTCAGCTCTAAAAGGAGGATAATAACAGCCACACTGTTTAGGGAATTCCATTTATACTATGGAATTAATATATCTTTAACAATACCAGGAAACTATGGTGACTGGTAAAATTAAAAACACTTTACAGTCTTTATATAGTAGGAAAATTCCCAGCCAATGAAAGCCCAAGACAAGACAAAATATAAGAAGGAGAATAGTAGTCACATGTCAGTCAGAATACAGAGCTTGGAATAGTCAAAAATGGGGGAAAACATGCCAAGTTCTCTTAATCTCTGTATGATGACTCGACCCATGCTGAAACCCATCTGGAGTGTCAGCTTCAGCCCAGAAATGTTTGTCTGTTTGATTCACAGAAATACCCTATACTTCCAACATGATGTCTGAAACAGCTGGGAAGTGATAACCATGCCTTTAGTTAACTAGTTAATTAGGTGTTCTAACCAACCTGTTTATAGGTTGCAGTTTACAATGTCTCACATGATGCCTAGGCCACAGAAAATCAATGTCTTTCATATTTCGTAGTCTAAAGGACTTAAGCACAGGTCTTACTGATTCAGATAGCTATTACTTCCCTAATATAACAGAGGTTTTTCAATTCAGGCCACTTTCCAAACAATGGGATAATTCTTTGAGTTAGTTTCCTCATCCCTAATGGTGCCATCCTTATAGGCTGGAGCCATCCTGTACCACTTTTCTATGTATGGTGCTCTGAGTTAAGAGATCTCTGCTGAGCGGGAAACTGAACATGGCAAGATAGTGACATGCTTGGATGGGTGATAGGTCATATCAAGCAAGATGATTTTGATCAATCTTCAAAGCACCTGTCAAGGGGCTTCCCTGGTGGTCCAGTTGGTAAAGAGTCCATCTTGCGGTGCAGGGGGCACCAGTTCGATCCCTGACCCAAGAAGATTCCACATGCTGCAGAGTGGCTGGACCTGTGTGTCCAATTACGAGCCAGCGCTCTGGAGCGCATGCGTCCAGAGCCAGTGCTCTGAAACAAGAGAGGCCACTGCAATGGGAGGGCCCACACAGGCCAAAGAATAAAGATGAATGAAAATAAATAACCAATAAAAGAGTCCAAAGTTAAAAAAAAATAAATAAATAAATAAATAATACCTGTCAAGATAAAACTCAGATTTTTAAAACAAGGTCAAAGCCTCTCAAAAATCTTGCAGTCAACATTTCAGCTCATTAGAGAACTAGAAGCTGTTTCCTTTTGAGAATGTCAGCAGCAGTTCTTGTATCTGATGGACTTAATTACTGTGGGTGCATGGGGCATGCCACACTGAATACAGAGTGACAATTGCTTAATATTAAAAATATAATGGCAGGATTGCTTTCCACATTTCAGAAAGATAAAATATTACAATTTATAAGCAAATATATTCTTATCAGTTTGAAATTTTTTTCCAGTTGAATTAAATGCTCATTATCTCTCTCAGATAGTAACTTTTGGAAAGAGTTATAAAGGTGAAAATCTTTCTTATATACAACTGTTCAGTTAGACTCATCACACTCTTCCTTTTTTCCATTTGTATTTATTATGCAAAATTACTGTTTTTTTCACATGCCAATCAAGTAAATGTAGAAGAATCATTTTTAGGAAAATACAAAATCTGATGGCATGATTTTCAAAAGAAGATTTGGAGAGCTACCTTTAAAAACTGTAGAAAATTTTGCCTTAAGCCAGGGATTGGCAAACTATGGTCTGTGGACAAAATTTATTTCCACCCACTTCCAATCCTATTAGTATCGGTGGCCCAATTTGGGGTTAAAAATTTATTTTTAAAATATTTTAAATGGTTAATAAGCACTTACATAATACCTCAAATTTGCCTCTTGACCTAGTAAGTCTTTAATGTTGTTATCTTGCTCTTTATAGGTAATGCTGTCCATATTTATGCTATATATTCTCTATACATTATTAACCTAGTATTTAAGGATAGTGGCATAACAAAATTCACTTTTTCTCAAATGATAGCAAGAGAGTTTCACCATCTAACATTTTACAAGTATAGAACTAGCCTTTGATCTACAATCTTTAAATATTTGTATCAGTTCAGTAATAGTAACAATAACACTATATTATATTCACAAAGGAATTTCATACATATTATAATAAAAACACAAAATTAAGTAGAGCTATCTCCATAAACCTGTTTTCCAGGTGGAAATGAAATTAGTGTCAAAGAGGTTAAGTGATTGGCCTGGGGTTATAAATCTGATA
The DNA here is from genome assembly GCA_022376925.1 of Tragulus kanchil. Lineage (NCBI taxonomy): Eukaryota > Metazoa > Chordata > Mammalia > Artiodactyla > Tragulidae > Tragulus > Tragulus kanchil. The sequence continues at coordinate 22,526,133 of JAIOJX010000003.1, read as the reverse complement.
ATTATGAGGGCTTTTCCTGCAATACTCTTTTTACATGGATTCATGATGCCTCTTCAAATTTGTCTGAACTCTTAGTTCATTTAATTATGCAAGAAAAATAATCATAAACTAGTTATGCATATAATACTGAAGCTAACAGATAATGAATATAAAGCAATTAGCCTTGTTTTGTGTTGGTTAATGAAAATAAATCGTAACAATCAGGTCACCAGGTAAACACACTAGAATTAAAATAGATTAATGGAGCAATTAAGTAATCTGAAAATACTGATCTCACTTCTTCCAATGAGAACAAAACTCTTAAATCAGTTACTTATATTCATTAGATCTTTGACAAATTTTAACAATGTAATTTTTGCAACCAGCTATCCAGTTACTAATGACCTCTGTGTTAAATTTCAATTTCATTAAGCAATTCCAAGTCACATTAACAACTGATTTGTATTTCAATAGTAAGTACTTGTCTAACATGATTCCAATGTTGTTATTACAATTACATACCTATAAATTTAGAAAATTTACTTTTAATTTCCTAAGGAAACAAGTGATGCATAATAAGTCATAAAGGAAAGGATCATGTGGGAGTGAAATTGGGAAATTAAAGTTCATTGATGTGAAAGATCATGCAATAATTAAAATATAAATGATACATATATTTCATTGGAGTGATATTTTAAGAATTAATTAAAGCATTAACACCATATTTAAAAATTTAAAATATTATTTAAAAGTTATTTTAAATAATACATAGAATGACCTGCCATAAAGACACTACTGTGAGTTTTTTATTTTATTTGATGCTTGTATCAAGTGATTTAAAAGTGTCTTTTTTTCAGAAAACACAACTTTGTTTATAATTTCAGAGTTGTATGTATCTGATTATTTTTCCAGTCATCTTTAGAAATGAATAAGTTGATCGGAAACTATTAGATCACAAATACTTTCTTCTATTCTGTTTAATATTCTATAGAAGTCTGGACATTCTGGGTTTTTTCCTTTATTTTTTTATCTAAAACGAATTATGTCTACCACCCCAACCTAATTTCCATTTTATGTGTCAGCTACTTTTTAAGCATCTCTTTTGGTTACAGTTTTTCAGATTTCCTGTTGCATATCACCTTAAGTCTAATTTTTTAATCCTTTTTTCTTCTGCTTTTTAGAAGAGTCATGATTACATTTTCATCATTGTCATTTGTATACTTTTCTACATAAAATGCATTTCTATCAGGTTTGTATGTCTTAATACAATTATATGTTGCCCCATCCAGTTCCATTTTCATCAGTAGCTGTTTCATTACAAATTTATTACCCATTTCACATCTTTTAAATTTTTCATTGAGAACAAATAGCAGACCCTAAAACAATGCTTCTATATCCATTCTTCCAAAGCACTGATGTCCTCTGAATTTGATATGAGCCGGTGGATACCCTACTACGTGTACATTTCATTAGATCTTTGACAAATTTTAACCATGTAATTTTTGCAACCAGCTATCCAGTTACTAATGACCTCTGTGTTAAATTTCAATTTCATTAAGCAATTCCAAGTCACATTAACAACTGATTTGTATTTCAATAGTAAGTACTTGTCTAACATGATTCCAATGTTGTTATTACAATTACATACCTATAAATTTAGAAAATTTACTTTTAATTTCCTAAGGAAACAAGTGATGCATAATAAGTCATAAAGGAAAGGATCATGTGGGAGTGAAATTGGGAAATTAAAGTTCATTGATGTGAAAGATCATGCAATAATTAAAATATAAATGATACATATATTTCATTGGAGTGATATTTTAAGAATTAATTAAAGCATTAACACCATATTTAAAAATTTAAAATATTATTTAAAAGTTATTTTAAATAATACATAGAATGACCTGCCATAAAGACACTACTGTGAGTTTTTTATTTTATTTGATGCTTGTATCAAGTGATTTAAAAGTGTCTTTTTTTCAGAAAACACAACTTTGTTTATAATTTCAGAGTTGTATGTATCTGATTATTTTTCCAGTCATCTTTAGAAATGAATAAGTTGATCGGAAACTATTAGATCACAAATACTTTCTTCTATTCTGTTTAATATTCTATAGAAGTCTGGACATTCTGGGTTTTTTCCTTTATTTTTTTATCTAAAACGAATTATGTCTACCACCCCAACCTAATTTCCATTTTATGTGTCAGCTACTTTTTAAGCATCTCTTTTGGTTACAGTTTTTCAGATTTCCTGTTGCATATCACCTTAAGTCTAATTTTTTAATCCTTTTTTCTTCTGCTTTTTAGAAGAGTCATGATTACATTTTCATCATTGTCATTTGTATACTTTTCTACATAAAATGCATTTCTATCAGGTTTGTATGTCTTAATACAATTATATGTTGCCCCATCCAGTTCCATTTTCATCAGTAGCTGTTTCATTACAAATTTATTACCCATTTCACATCTTTTAAATTTTTCATTGAGAACAAATAGCAGACCCCTAAAAACAATGCTTCTATATCCATTCTTCCAAAGCACTGATGTCCTCTGAATTTGATATGAGCCGGTGGATACCCTACTACGCATCTGTTAATAAGTCTTTCTTCTTTGTTTCTCTTAAATATTTTGAAGAGGGAACATTCTATCCAGAGCAAGTGATAAATCCAGGGCCTGAAAATCTCCTGGGTTCTCTGCTCTGATCACCCATTTTTCACCTTGGATCTTTCCTTTAGGTGTTATTATGGAAGTAAATTAACATCAGTGACCTTGAGTTAGCCTTCTGTGGTGTCTTAACAGGAGCTATTTTTATGACTCAGCAGGAAGTAACTGCAGTATTTTTCTGATGCCACTTCGTGGTATAAAGGGAGATTGAGGGCTTCTGATTTAAAGCAATGGCCTACAGTATAACGTAAACATTCGCAACTTTCTAGACTATAAAAGTCTTAATATGTTTTTTTCTGTCTCTGTCCCTTGTTATTAATACTACTGAATTCACATCCCAAGTTTTCAGTGTGCCACCACCTCATCATATACAACTAGTAATGTTCAAAATCACATGGATTTGAGGTCCTTTCATCAATGTGTGATGAGGAGGCAGTTGGGAAATGAGGAGCTATGCAGCTCTGACACTCTGAGATTATGTCCAATGTCGTGTGAATAACTTAGACTTTAAATCTGAGCAAGCAAGCTCACAAACAGTTCAGTCTATACCTAAAGACTCAAGCGCATATTCTAACTAATGTTTCATCTTCAAAGGGTGAGGATTCATATTCCCGTACTACAACAATCCCAGAGACTTTGTTTTAGAGACTTGGGGTTAAGAACAAAGCCACTGTCTTCCTAGATTGGTATCACTTAAAGATACAGTATACCTGGAGTGTAGCAAGCAAAGCAAGATCAACAACAGTAATTCTAGGAAATACAGAGTTTAGAGACCATGGGCATTGATTATTGACTTTATTAGTGAAAAAGAACTCAATTAAAATAAGTTTAAGATAGAGAAAAACTATGTTCACAACTCAAAAGTCCAGGAATAAGACTTGAGGCCTAACTTTACTTAAAGATTCAGATATTTCACCCAAATGGGAAATCTTTTTTGACATTTGCTCCATTTTGAACATGTGCCTGACAATTCAACAGCTTTGACTCTACATCCTCCCAAGCTCGAGTACAGTGAAGAATGTTTCTCCTCCGTATTTTCTGCAAAACTGCTAAGACTCATTTTTACTGGACAAACTTAAGCCATGTGCCATTTGCAATACAGTCACTGTAGCTGGGGAGACTAGATACACTGGTTGGCAGAATTTGCTTACAAATCTGTTTCATGAAGCCATTTTCTATAGCTCATGTCCGTAGCACTATGGTTTGCATGGAATAGAAACCAATACAGGGCCTACATTTTCTCTTTATTGGTAGGTAAAAATAATAGTATTATAATCAATTTCATTAGAACATCTGGAATCATTTATTTCCTTAGAAGATGATACAGCAGAATCTTAGGCTTTATTTTGGTCTGTGTCAGTGGAAACATAGCCCCAATAATAGACTCTTTCTTGTTTGGAATGACTTGGAAAAGTGAGCCAGTAGATCAAAACTTTCCTACAAAATAGTGGAAACTCTATGAACCCAAGAAAAATATGCCAGCATGTGGAAAAGGTGCTCTGTCACCTGGGTGGATTGGCAAAGGAACGGAAGAGTAGATTGAAGTAGCTGTTCAGAAGTCTACATGCCTGTGTTCAGTGCTGCATATGTGTGTGCTAAGTTACTTTAGTCGTGTATGACTCTGTGTGACCCTATGAATTGTAGCCCATCAGGTTTCTCTGTCCATGTGGATTCTCCAAACAGGAATACTGGAGTGGGTTTCCATGCCCTCTTCCAGGGGACATTCCCAAACTCTGGATCAAACTTGAATCTCTTATATCTCCTGCATTGGCAGACAGGTTCTTTACCACTAGTGCCACCTGGGAAGCCCCTCCTGATGCTACCCTTTAATAGTTGTGAGGCTTGGGCATTTGATCTAATGTCTCCTTGAGGCTCAGTGGCCACTTCATGAAAGTACCTAGAGCAGTACCTTTCACAGAATAAGCAGGCAATAGAGCATCTTCCATTAAACAAAGCATATGAAGCTACTTAGCAGATTCTAATTTGAGAAAAGAGGAAGCCTTTTCACTGGTTAGGATGAAAAGGTTAAAAGACTTGAGGCCTAACTTTACTTAAAGATTCAGATATTTCACCCAAATGGGAAATCTTTTTTGACATTTGCTCCATTTTGAACATGTGCCTGACAATTCAACAGCTTTGACTCTACATCCTCCCAAGCTCGAGTACAGTGAAGAATGTTTCTCCTCCGTATTTTCTGCAAAACTGCTAAGACTCATTTTTACTGGACAAACTTAAGCCATGTGCCATTTGCAATACAGTCACTGTAGCTGGGGAGACTAGATACACTGGTTGGCAGAATTTGCTTACAAATCTGTTTCATGAAGCCATTTTCTATAGCTCATGTCCGTAGCACTATGGTTTGCATGGAATAGAAACCAATACAGGGCCTACATTTTCTCTTTATTGGTAGGTAAAAATAATAGTATTATAATCAATTTCATTAGAACATCTGGAATCATTTATTTCCTTAGAAGATGATACAGCAGAATCTTAGGCTTTATTTTGGTCTGTGTCAGTGGAAACATAGCCCCAATAATAGACTCTTTCTTGTTTGGAATGACTTGGAAAAGTGAGCCAGTAGATCAAAACTTTCCTACAAAATAGTGGAAACTCTATGAACCCAAGAAAAATATGCCAGCATGTGGAAAAGGTGCTCTGTCACCTGGGTGGATTGGCAAAGGAACGGAAGAGTAGATTGAAGTAGCTGTTCAGAAGTCTACATGCCTGTGTTCAGTGCTGCATATGTGTGTGCTAAGTTACTTTAGTCGTGTATGACTCTGTGTGACCCTATGAATTGTAGCCCATCAGGTTTCTCTGTCCATGTGGATTCTCCAAACAGGAATACTGGAGTGGGTTTCCATGCCCTCTTCCAGGGGACATTCCCAAACTCTGGATCAAACTTGAATCTCTTATATCTCCTGCATTGGCAGACAGGTTCTTTACCACTAGTGCCACCTGGGAAGCCCCTCCTGATGCTACCCTTTAATAGTTGTGAGGCTTGGGCATTTGATCTAATGTCTCCTTGAGGCTCAGTGGCCACTTCATGAAAGTACCTAGAGCAGTACCTTTCACAGAATAAGCAGGCAATAGAGCATCTTCCATTAAACAAAGCATATGAAGCTACTTAGCAGATTCTAATTTGAGAAAAGAGGAAGCCTTTTCACTGGTTAGGATGTATAAGACGTCTTGGTATCATTACAGTTTATTTATAACTTTATTATGAAATAATACTGAGCTGAAATCTCTCTTATCTCTCTATGCCAAGGGCTGAGGAGTTAAACTTGTGAGAGGTATGATAGTCTAAGTGTGATATTCAATAAGCTATCTATACTATCTTCTAAAATATTCACACACTTATTTTGTTTCTTCACACACCTTTTGTTTCACATACTCCATCTTAGATGGGATGGAGCTACTGGGTGAGGTCATACTTTCTTTTTAAATATGTGTTTCCCTCTGTTGAAAAGTCAGTGCCTGAATAATTCTTATCTATGAGGTCAAACTAAACTTCGTCAAATTACACTCTCAACCTTAGTTTATTATTTCTACCACCTTAGAATTGTTTCCTCAAAGTGCTTCCTAACATATTCACACTACCAAAATATGTTAGCAAATCCAAACAGTTCATTAGTGTCAAACCTTTCTAACTGGGCCCACGAGGTAGTTGGGTCTCTTAAGATATGTTGAACAATTGTCATTCTGCATCTTTGAGGTAGGTGGATGATTACCATTTAAAAGATATATTTCTTCTCTTTTATTTTATAGTCCCAAACTCTGATGATTTTCTTCTGCCATCTCTCTGACCACTCACTCCAGGCTGCTCTTCAACATTGATAAGCTATACTTAGTGCTGCCAGTAGAACTTTGTGTGATGAATATGGTGGCCACGAGCCATGTGTGACTACTAAACACATGAATTACCATTAGTACATCCGAGGATCTCTTTTAAATGTTACCCTGTAACTACACTCAAGCCCTTGGACTGTAGCCTGCCAGGCTCCTCCATCCATGGGAGTTTCCAGGCAAGAATACTGGAGTGGGTTACCATTTCCTTCTCCAGGGGATCTTCCCAACCCAAGGGTCAAACCTGGGTTGACCTGCATTGCAAGCAGACTCTTCACCATCTGAGCCACCAGGGAAGCCCAGTGTACTATATGGACAATATAATTCTAGACTGTTCTTCTCTTCCTCTGAAGGCTCTTATCTACTCTTAAGGTTTGAAAAGCCACTGATATTTTCCAGCTGGCCTCTTCAGTATCTTTTCTTATTTACTCATAAACAGGGCCCATGGAAAATGCAGCAAATGATAATGATTACATTGTTCCCAGTAATTGACCGTTTTTCCCTGCACTAGCCTTACTAGTATACAGCAATTTATTTTTTAAATTTGATTCTGTGTCTTAAATATGCCCACTCTTTTATTTCTCATTGCCACAGGCTTAATTCAGGTAATTGTTGTCTCTTTCCTATTCTACCAGAAAAGTTTTGCATTGCATAAGATCTTAGGTGTCTTGGTGGGATGGTAACATGCTGCAGTAAAAAATCAGCAATTTTCTTTTTTTTTTTTTCAGATATTCACAACTATGCTATTCTTTGTGTTTCTCTACTTTTTCTAGATTTTCATTATCATACATACACTCTTTGCTGTATCTCACAGTTTCACTTTTTTACACAATATTATAATTTCCTTAAGAATACAACTGTAGAAAAATTGTATATCAGAATAGTGTTAGTCATATAAATGACTTTTATTCAGTTATATAAATAACTGTGCCTCCTGTGTAATAATCCTAAATCTAAAAAATACTTTAGGTAAAAATGATACAGATAAAAATATTTATAGTTCAGTTATTCACAGTAGGAAAATAAGTATCCAGTATTTCTAACAAGAGAGTAATAACTAATGAATTTATGAGAAATATCCTATATATTTGTAAATGTATTTTCATACTTCTAGAAAACTCATTTCTGATGACTGATTAATTCGTCTCTGTCTCCTAGTACTACAAAAGTACAATAAAGATTTAATAAATGTTTTCAGTGTCATAAAAAAAAATTATTTGCCTGTCTTCAAGGCAAATAAAATGCCTTTAAAAAATTTAATCATACACTTAATAGGATCATATATAAGTAACACAAGTAAACAAAATCACCAGAAAAGTATATATAAAAAATTAACTCAAATTAAATACACCAATGCATGTTTTTTGCCAGCAAGTAGTTGGAATGTGTTTAGATTTTGATTCTTCCTATTTTTAAAATTATTTCTAAAGTAGTCCAAAATGGACAGAAGTAAATTTATCATAAAAGTATAAAGTACATTCACATTGTTGTGTGAATAGGAGATATCTAACCAGTGCCATACATGTGCTAGTGATCTCAGTTTCAAAAAAATTTGTGCAAGGTTTAAATTTTCATCATGTACAAAGAAAGGAGGACACATTTTAAGATGACTTCAAACTTTGAGTTGTCATAAATTTCTTGCAATTTTTTTTCTTTTTCCAAGTGTTTGACTCGGGCTACTCTATATAAGACTCCAAAATGATTTGAAATCACCTGTCTGAAATAGCATGGAAGCTTCTATAAAACACTTAAAACCTATATATTGAAAATAATTTGAGAGTGTATTTTAAGCTTTGACTGCACTGCCTGTGCATTTTAAGGCACAAGCAGGGCACACTCTCACTTTCAGTGATGTATAAGAAAGGAAAATATTAAGTTTAGGGAGGTAAAGGAATTCAAAAATTCCCATTTATTCCTCTCCTTCCTTCATTCTTACTTTTGTTTTGTGTCTTTTTCTTTAATTCTTCTACTTACAGTACACACATTTTTACTGAAAGGGATTGTGGTGAACAAATCGTCAGGTTATTCCCAAGAAGTTACACCTTTGGTTAAGTCCCTTCAAAGAACCTATGAATTGCTTCTGATCTATCTAATATGGCAAAAACAAACGTATTTGTAGATGTAATTAGTCTCTTGCTTGTATGAGTGCTCAGTTGCTTCAGTCATGTCCAACTGTTTGAGACCCCATGGATCCTAACCTGCTAGGCTCTCTCTCCTGTCCATGGGATTTCCCTAGCAAGAATACTGGAGTGGGCTGCCATGCCCTCCTCCAGGGGATCTTCCAGACCCAGGGATCCAACCTGAGGCTCTTGCATCTCCTGCATTGCAGGCGGACTTTTTATGACTAAGCCCCTGAGAAAGCAATTAAACTCTCTAATTTTAGTTCAAGTGGATTGCCACTTAATAGGATCATATATAAGTAACACAAGTAAACAAAATCACCAGAAAAGTATATATAAAAAATTAACTCAAATTAAATACACCAATGCATGTTTTTTGCCAGCAAGTAGTTGGAATGTGTTTAGATTTTGATTCTTCCTATTTTTAAAATTATTTCTAAAGTAGTCCAAAATGGACAGAAGTAAATTTATCATAAAAGTATAAAGTACATTCACATTGTTGTGTGAATAGGAGATATCTAACCAGTGCCATACATGTGCTAGTGATCTCAGTTTCAAAAAAATTTGTGCAAGGTTTAAATTTTCATCATGTACAAAGAAAGGAGGACACATTTTAAGATGACTTCAAACTTTGAGTTGTCATAAATTTCTTGCAATTTTTTTTCTTTTTCCAAGTGTTTGACTCGGGCTACTCTATATAAGACTCCAAAATGATTTGAAATCACCTGTCTGAAATAGCATGGAAGCTTCTATAAAACACTTAAAACCTATATATTGAAAATAATTTGAGAGTGTATTTTAAGCTTTGACTGCACTGCCTGTGCATTTTAAGGCACAAGCAGGGCACACTCTCACTTTCAGTGATGTATAAGAAAGGAAAATATTAAGTTTAGGGAGGTAAAGGAATTCAAAAATTCCCATTTATTCCTCTCCTTCCTTCATTCTTACTTTTGTTTTGTGTCTTTTTCTTTAATTCTTCTACTTACAGTACACACATTTTTACTGAAAGGGATTGTGGTGAACAAATCGTCAGGTTATTCCCAAGAAGTTACACCTTTGGTTAAGTCCCTTCAAAGAACCTATGAATTGCTTCTGATCTATCTAATATGGCAAAAACAAACGTATTTGTAGATGTAATTAGTCTCTTGCTTGTATGAGTGCTCAGTTGCTTCAGTCATGTCCAACTGTTTGAGACCCCATGGATCCTAACCTGCTAGGCTCTCTCTCCTGTCCATGGGATTTCCCTAGCAAGAATACTGGAGTGGGCTGCCATGCCCTCCTCCAGGGGATCTTCCAGACCCAGGGATCCAACCTGAGGCTCTTGCATCTCCTGCATTGCAGGCGGACTTTTTATGACTAAGCCCCTGAGAAAGCAATTAAACTCTCTAATCAGTTGTGTTTTTGAGTGAATCAAAGGATGGATTGCCCTTGGGGGTGGGGAGAAGGGGGAAGGTAGACAGACCTGATAGGCAATTTTTTAAGAAGAGCCTCCAGGCTTTGCCTCTAGTTAGAGAATCAAAATTAACAGAAATATTCTATCTCCATTTTCATCCTTAAGGAAGACAGCTGTCGTGATTTTTGTAGCCACAAAGAAAGGAATTCTGTCAAAACCCCAGGGGCTTAGAAGCAGGGCCTTCCCTTGAGAGGCCTCCAGGTAAGACTGCAGCCTAGCCAACTCCTTATCCTCAGCCTTGTGACCTCTTGAGCAGAAAAGTCAGTTTAGCCAACGCAGACTTCTACCTTACAGAAAGTACAAGATAATAAATGAGTTTCATTTCAAACTGCAGTTTGTTGATTTGTTGCACAGCACATAAAATTACAACCAGGATGAATTAGTCCTATACATATCTTTGAAGTAATGTTTTATAAGTCATGCTAATATTTCATTCCACAAACATTATAAGACCCTCCTGAATATATTCAATACATTTAATCCTTAAAATGACCCTGAAGGTATATGAATATTTTTGCTCTTCGCTTTCTTGTTTGCGAAAACCCACATTCACTGAGCTTGGACACAACTCCAGAAATAGTGGATGATGCACGAATATCACCCCAGTCTGTCGGACTAAAAGCCTGTTTCTTGCTGAGAGCTTTCAGTGATATTCACTGAATGATTGGTATCCTTGACACACTGCTAGTACATCTGCACATAAAATTAATTATGCAATTATGGAAACTGTGGCATAAAGGTATTCATATTGCTCTGTCTTCTGATTTTTTATTTTAATATCTTTGCACATTTTGGAAGAACAGTTCTAGCTGTATTTAGGTTGAAGGCAAATAAACTCATCATGGTGAAACATCACTGATCTAAATGTATGGATGTTTGCATTCAAGCTGGCAGTGGGCCTTTTGGAAAGACTAAATTGCTAAGAACAGCAAAGAACCAGGGCAGTGCTTAGAATACAGTGCAGGAGAAATAATTCCATTACTTATCACAAGCAAAATCACTCTCTCTAATGATAAGAAGAGATTGGTTGGGATGATCCCCTTAAGTTCTCTTTAAAAAAGTCTATGCCTTAACCGTGATGCTGTGACTAATGTCTCTTGCTTTATTCCATCATAGTTCTCTCCTTAAAGAGATGAAAGAGAGGCACATTAGAATTATATAAGGTAAAAAATTGAATACAGTTTGGTTTTCATCAGTCCTTAGAGGTTGCAAATCACTATTCAAGTCACATAACTCAAAAAAAAAAGGTAAAACAGGAATATCAGTGTGCTATGACAGAGTAATATATCCTGAACACACTGTGATTCACCCTGTGGAAAGCACCACAGAAGAAAAGGAACAGGATTGAGGTTTAAGCATTGTTATTAAATGAAGGTAAGGGAGTACACTGATCTGGTCTTTTTTTTTTTTTTTTTCCAAAATGTACCAGGATAAAATAATGACCTAGCTGGATATATATTATCTGCTTTTCCTACCTTCAAAGACTGTAGTGAGATTCATATAAGACCATGAATGTTAAAACACTTCAAAATAGTATATATAAAATGTAAGGAATTGTTGGACTTACCCAGTGAATCCGTGGTAAAGAATCAGCCTGTCAGTGCAGGAGACACACATTGTTTGACTGCTGGTTCAAGAAGATCTTCAAAATAGGTATGATATAAAATGTAAGCGATGATGACCCCATGGTTCGGGACTAAAAGCCTGTTTCTTGCTGAGAGCTTTCAGTGATATTCACTGAATGATTGGTATCCTTGACACACTGCTAGTACATCTGCACATAAAATTAATTATGCAATTATGGAAACTGTGGCATAAAGGTATTCATATTGCTCTGTCTTCTGATTTTTTATTTTAATATCTTTGCACATTTTGGAAGAACAGTTCTAGCTGTATTTAGGTTGAAGGCAAATAAACTCATCATGGTGAAACATCACTGATCTAAATGTATGGATGTTTGCATTCAAGCTGGCAGTGGGCCTTTTGGAAAGACTAAATTGCTAAGAACAGCAAAGAACCAGGGCAGTGCTTAGAATACAGTGCAGGAGAAATAATTCCATTACTTATCACGAGCAAAATCACGCTCTCTAATGATAAGAAGAGATTGGTTGGGATGATCCTTAAGTTCTCTTTAAAAAGTCTATGCCTTAACCGTGATGCTGTGACTAATGTCTCTTGCTTTATTCCATCATAGTTCTCTCCTTAAAGAGATGAAAGAGAGGCACATTAGAATTATATAAGGTAAAAAATTGAATACAGTTTGGTTTTCATCAGTCCTTAGAGGTTGCAAATCACTATTCAAGTCACATAACTCAAAAAAAAAAGGTAAAACAGGAATATCAGTGTGCTATGACAGAGTAATATATCCTGAACACACTGTGATTCACCCTGTGGAAAGCACCACAGAAGAAAAGGAACAGGATTGAGGTTTAAGCATTGTTATTAAATGAAGGTAAGGGAGTACACTGATCTGGTCTTTTTTTTTTTTTTTTTCCAAAATGTACCAGGATAAAATAATGACCTAGCTGGATATATATTATCTGCTTTTCCTACCTTCAAAGACTGTAGTGAGATTCATATAAGACCATGAATGTTAAAACACTTCAAAATAGTATATATAAAATGTAAGGAATTGTTGGACTTACCCAGTGAATCCGTGGTAAAGAATCAGCCTGTCAGTGCAGGAGACACACATTGTTTGACTGCTGGTTCAAGAAGATCTTCTGGAGAAGAAAATGGAAGCCCACTTCAATATTCCTGCCTGGGAAATGCCATGTGATAATTATATATATTGTTGTTCAGTCACTAAATTGTGTCTGACTATCTGCAACCCCATGACCTTCAGCATGCCAGGTTTCATTGTCCTTCACTATATCCTTGAGTTTTCTCAAACTTATGTGCATTGAGTCAGTGATGCCTTCCAACCATCTGATCTTCTGGCACCACCTTCTCCTCTTGCCCTCAATCTTTTTCAGTATCAAGGTCTTTTCCAGTGAGTCAGCATTTTCCATCTAGTGGTCAAAATATGGGAGCTTAAGCTTCAGCACCAGTTCTTCCAATGGCTATTAAGGATTGATTTTAGGATTGTTTGATTTTATCTCCCTGCTGTCCAAGCAACTCTCAAGAGTATTTTCCAGGATCAAAGTTCGAAAGCATCAATTCTTTGGCAGTCATCCTTCTTTATGGCCCATTTCTCACATCCATACATGGCTACTGGAAAAACCATAGCTTTGACTATATTGACCTTTGTCAACAGTGATATCTCTGCCTTTTAACACACTGTCTAGGTTTGTCATAGTTATTCATCTAAGGAACAAGTGACTTTTCATTTCATAGCTGTTGTCACTGTTTGCATTGATTTTGGAGCTCAAGAAAATGAAATCTGACACTGTTTCTCATCTATTTGCCAAGAAGTGATAGCACCAGATTCCATGATCTTAGTTTTTTGAATGCTGAATTTTAAGCATATTTCACTATCCTCTTTCAGATTCATCAAGGGGCTCTTTAGTTCCTCTTCACTTTCTTCCATTAAGGTGGTATCATCTTAACCTTAACCTTAACCATCTCAATAACCTGAGGTTATTGTTATTTCTCCCAGCAATCTTGATCCCAGCTTTTGAATCATCCAGGCCAGTATTTCACATGATGTACTCTGCATTTAAGTTAAATAAGCAAGGTGACAATATATTGCCTGGGTGTACTTCTTTCCCACTTTTTAACCAGTCTGTTTTTCTGTGTCTGGTTCTAACTGTTGCTTTTTGTCCTGCCTTTCTTTGGATTTGGAATAAAACTGACCTTTTCTAGTCTGGCCAGTGCTGAGTTTTCTAAATTTGCTAGCATAATTATTATAGCACTTTCACAGCATCGTCTTTTAGGATTTTAAGTAGCTTAGCTGAAATTCCATCACCACCATAACCTTTGTTCATAGTAATGATTCCTAAGGCCTACTTGACTTCACACTTCAAGATATCTGGCTCTAGATGAGTGATAATACCATTGTGGTTATCTGGGTCATTAAGAGCTTTTTTTTTTTTCTTTTTAACAGCTCATCTGTGTATTCTTGCCAACTTTTCCTAATATCTTCTTCTTCCGCCAGGTCTTTCCTTATTTTTTTTCCCTGAAATGTTCCCTTGGTATCTCCAAATTATACCAAACTGCCTCACAATATGCACCACCTTCTCCTCTTGCCCTCAATCTTTTTCAGTATCAAGGTCTTTTCCAGTGAGTCAGCATTTTCCATCTAGTGGTCAAAATATGGGAGCTTAAGCTTCAGCACCAGTTCTTCCAATGGCTATTAAGGATTGATTTTAGGATTGTTTGATTTTATCTCCCTGCTGTCCAAGCAACTCTCAAGAGTATTTTCCAGGATCAAAGTTCGAAAGCATCAATTCTTTGGCAGTCATCCTTCTTTATGGCCCATTTCTCACATCCATACATGGCTACTGGAAAAACCATAGCTTTGACTATATTGACCTTTGTCAACAGTGATATCTCTGCCTTTTAACACACTGTCTAGGTTTGTCATAGTTATTCATCTAAGGAACAAGTGACTTTTCATTTCATAGCTGTTGTCACTGTTTGCATTGATTTTGGAGCTCAAGAAAATGAAATCTGACACTGTTTCTCATCTATTTGCCAAGAAGTGATAGCACCAGATTCCATGATCTTAGTTTTTTGAATGCTGAATTTTAAGCATATTTCACTATCCTCTTTCAGATTCATCAAGGGGCTCTTTAGTTCCTCTTCACTTTCTTCCATTAAGGTGGTATCATCTTAACCTTAACCTTAACCATCTCAATAACCTGAGGTTATTGTTATTTCTCCCAGCAATCTTGATCCCAGCTTTTGAATCATCCAGGCCAGTATTTCACATGATGTACTCTGCATTTAAGTTAAATAAGCAAGGTGACAATATATTGCCTGGGTGTACTTCTTTCCCACTTTTTAACCAGTCTGTTTTTCTGTGTCTGGTTCTAACTGTTGCTTTTTGTCCTGCCTTTCTTTGGATTTGGAATAAAACTGACCTTTTCTAGTCTGGCCAGTGCTGAGTTTTCTAAATTTGCTAGCATAATTATTATAGCACTTTCACAGCATCGTCTTTTAGGATTTTAAGTAGCTTAGCTGAAATTCCATCACCACCATAACCTTTGTTCATAGTAATGATTCCTAAGGCCTACTTGACTTCACACTTCAAGATATCTGGCTCTAGATGAGTGATAATACCATTGTGGTTATCTGGGTCATTAAGAGCTTTTTTTTTTTTCTTTTTAACAGCTCATCTGTGTATTCTTGCCAACTTTTCCTAATATCTTCTGCTTCCGCCAGGTCTTTCCTTTTTTATCCTTTGTTGCGCCTATCTTTGCATGAAATGTTCCCTTGGTATCTCCAAATTATACCAAACTGCCTCCAACCAATATGCAGGCAATGCCAAAGATTATTCAAATTACCATATAATTGCACTCATTCCACAGGCCAGCAAGATTATGCTCAAATCCTTCAAGCCAGGCTTCAGCATTATGTGAACTGAGAACTTCAGAAAAGGCAAAGGAACCAGAGATCAAATACCAGCATACACTGGTTCATAGAAAAAGCAGGGGAATTTCAAAAGAACTGTCTACTTCTGCTTCATTGACTAGGCTAAATCCTTTGACAGTGTGTGGATCACAACAAACTGTGGAAAATATGTTGTTGCTATTTTCACTTAGCAAACACAGAAAAACTAAAGTACTGAAAATTTTATGTTCTGGAGATGTAATAAAAATGACCAGTGATATTAACAAAAGTGATTCATGTGGATTTAAAACATGAAACCAGAAATTCCCTAAAAATGGACATCATAATCATAAGATGTAAGGACATTAGTAGTGGCTGATGATGAAAAGTTAAAATTTAGAAGCTTATTTTCTTTTACCATCAGTCCCTTAACTGTGAAGTCTACTCCAACTTCCTATTTGTGTCTTCTTCACAGCCTCCAGAGACAAATTCCTGTCTTTCAGTGTTAAAATAAGAAGCATAAAAAATAGAGTCAATGACATATCCAGAAAATAACCACAGTGTTACTTTGCCCAAATACAATTACCTTCCCTCTTCCTATTTTGTTGATACACATAATCAGATGATCTAACATCTCCATCCTATATTTTAACTTACTAGAGAAAATTAATGACTGTATTTTTTACCTGACCCAAGACAGATTGTTCCTGACTGACATGATTTGTCTTTTCATTCATCTTTTGTGTGTTTGAGTTTTTGTTCTATTGATTTCATAGTCTTCTTGAGTGGAAGAAATCTCTACTTTTCATTTTCCAGACTCAGCTTTCCATCTCCCTTTTGATAGAGTGCCTTGATTTCCACTTTACTGATAGTAGGAACATCAGGCAAATGCTATTATCCTATCTTCCATCTTTTCTACCTTAAAATCTATCTCTTTGCTCTTCTGTATTACTCGAGTCTCATATAAAAATATCTCTATCACTTTTCAAGTCAAATGTTTCCTGTTTGGATCTCACTTCTTTGATTATTCTCTGTCCAACATTTCCAGCTTCTCCTTCTCCCTCAGCTCTTATGTTGCCACGTAATGTTAGGTTTGCCTTATCTCTATTTAAAGAAAGAAGTCCTACAGCATCTGGATAAAGAAACAACTTATTAAGTTGTAGATCCATCCTCTTTCATGGAAAACATAAATGGACAAACAATACCTTTGAGAACTAAGTCTGGTTGTCAGTTTCTCAAATATGGAAATATTTTTCCACTTACAATGTGATATATGAAGGTCAGTGAAGTCTCAGCTTTAATGACTGGTCTATGATTCACCCTCTTGAAAGAGAAGAATTCTGCTCAGTTGTAACAAGATGGAAGAATGTCACGTGCTCCTTCTATTCCTGCCTGTTCCTCAGTCAAAGGATATTAAGGACAGATATACATAGTCAAATAGTAGGATGTAAGAATATATAAGCTCCATCATTTCTGCTGGCTCTTGCTGATCTTAGCTAGCTATCTACCTGCTGGATGATTTTCAACTGATATTAACCTACACTTCTTGAAAGCCAGATACATTACCTAAGCTTTCTTAAAATCTATTGCCTATGCATGTGCCAGTAGGACCCTCAGTCTTTCTCTAGCATGGTTCATACATTCCATTGTCCATAGGATATGACATATTGGCAAATGCAAATAGTGGACAAATCAGATTCAACAAGATGCCAATGAAAATAATTGTTACTTCCTTAGTCAATAGTCCAAAAATAGGCACTGTTTAAAGTTGGAATATTCAGTAACTCAAAATATGTGCAGTCACCCATAGAACAATGGTTTCCAAATAAATTTAGGCATCACCTCCAAAACAAATGAAAGTCCATTCTGATACCCCATATCCAAAACCCGTTAAAGAAGAAATACAAAGATTGATGTTAGATATGACCCTACAATTTGAGTGTTTATTGGCCTTCTTCTGTCTCTTATTCATGGTAGTAGCTCTTGAGAAAATTCTGAGGATCTCCTGACATATCAAATAGCAGAGTTTGAAAATTTTTGAAATTCAGTGAAGCAGGAAGATGAGATAAAATGAGCTAAGTAATAAAATACAATAGAGGCAGTTTTGGCAGAAGTATAAATCACAAAAGGCTACTCAAATTTGAAAGAAAAACCATTCCCGATGATCCCCAACTTAAAATAGTTTGACTTACAATTTTTCAACTTTATGATTGTTCAAAAGCAATACCTAAATATTCTGTAGAAATATCCTTTGGATTTTGAATTTTGATCTTTTCCTGGGTTGGGGACCTCAGTCTGACACTGTCTTGTAATTCGAGGCAGAGGCAGAAAGCCATCACTCACCATGTGATCATGGAGATCAACAAAAGATACACATACAACTATTCTGAACCAATATGGCCATTCAACTCTTAATATCTGGAACAGTAATTTAGTACATCACATGAGATATTCAGTACTTGATTATAAAATAGACTTTGTGTTAGGTGATTTGACTGTAGGCTAATATAAGTGTTCTGAGAGTATTTAAGGTATGTTAGAGTGTGATATTTGGTAAAGTATACTTAAAACCTTACTGATTTAACGCGTTTCCAACTTACGATGGATTCATTGGGAGGTACTCTCATTATATGCGGAGGAAGATTAATGTTCGTAAAAATGAAATGCAAATCCAACAAATATCTCCTAATTAATGGTTAATATGTTAATAAAAATGTATTATATAAAAGTGTTCTTTGATATAACTACATTTAATTAAGCAAATATAGTGTGGGAAAGGACCATAACATAGGTGAATAAACCATAAAGTAATTCTACTTACGTATCCACCAAAATGGCTGAAAGCTTTTTCATTAACTGTCAAGAACTAATGTTGTTCAAGTCCAAAAAAGATTTTACACAATTGAATTTCCCAAGTTAACAAGAGCAAACAACAGTTATTCATACTTTGATGTTTTTGTGGAAGATTTGTTAATTAAAAGGCTATCCATGTGTACTTTCTATCTCACTAATATATTTTCTATGCCAGGAAGCATAAAATTGTGAAGCAGGAAGATAAAGTTTAAAATGTTAGCTAAGTATGACCCTACAATTTGAGTGTTTATTGGCCTTCTTCTGTCTCTTATTCATGGTAGTAGCTCTTGAGAAAATTCTGAGGATCTCCTGACATATCAAATAGCAGAGTTTGAAAATTTTTGAAATTCAGTGAAGCAGGAAGATGAGATAAAATGAGCTAAGTAATAAAATACAATAGAGGCAGTTTTGGCAGAAGTATAAATCACAAAAGGCTACTCAAATTTGAAAGAAAAACCATTCCCGATGATCCCCAACTTAAAATAGTTTGACTTACAATTTTTCAACTTTATGATTGTTCAAAAGCAATACCTAAATATTCTGTAGAAATATCCTTTGGATTTTGAATTTTGATCTTTTCCTGGGTTGGGGACCTCAGTCTGACACTGTCTTGTAATTCGAGGCAGAGGCAGAAAGCCATCACTCACCATGTGATCATGGAGATCAACAAAAGATACACATACAACTATTCTGAACCAATATGGCCATTCAACTCTTAATATCTGGAACAGTAATTTAGTACATCACATGAGATATTCAGTACTTGATTATAAAATAGACTTTGTGTTAGGTGATTTGACTGTAGGCTAATATAAGTGTTCTGAGAGTATTTAAGGTATGTTAGAGTGTGATATTTGGTAAAGTATACTTAAAACCTTACTGATTTAACGCGTTTCCAACTTACGATGGATTCATTGGGAGGTACTCTCATTATATGCGGAGGAAGATTAATGTTCGTAAAAATGAAATGCAAATCCAACAAATATCTCCTAATTAATGGTTAATATGTTAATAAAAATGTATTATATAAAAGTGTTCTTTGATATAACTACATTTAATTAAGCAAATATAGTGTGGGAAAGGACCATAACATAGGTGAATAAACCATAAAGTAATTCTACTTACCTATCAACCAAAATGGCTGAAAGTTTTTTTTCATTAACTGTCAAGAACTAATGTTGTTCAAGTCCAAAAAAGATTTTACACAATTGAATTTCCCAAGTTAACAAGAGCAAACAACAGTTATTCATACTTTGATGTTTTTGTGGAAGATTTGTTAATTAAAAGGCTATCCATGTGTACTTTCTATCTCACTAATATATTTTCTATGCCAGGAAGCATAAAATTGTGAAAACAAAAATATTTATGCCTGTGAACAATAAAGCTGCTCTTTAGAATAGTTTGGATTTATGATAAAGGCAGCATTGTAGATAATGTATACAAAAATATATGGGCTATATTAGAAATAAATATTGAATAGAGCATTGTGCAAAAACTAGAATGACAAATGGTTTAATGAGCTTTCATTCTGTATAGATGAATTAGGAATTAAGAATGAAAAAAATACTGAAAAGACAGGAAGAATATTCAAGGGAGAAATCAGAGAAGTATTCAACAGTGGCCAGAAATTACCCATAAACGTAGGTTGAAAGGAAAAATTAGAGTATTTATCCTTAAATAGCTAATTTTCTCAGAAAGAATAAAGCTTTTACTTGCTTGGGTTAAATTGGCTTCCTGGTCATGAGTCCTCACCTTGGAAATGAATGCAACTGCCTTCAAAATAAAACTAACCACAGAATGGTAATTCTATAGAGCAAGGGAATTTAAAGCCGCGTGTGAATTGAAAAGCTTATGAGTAAAGGTACATTTATCTGCCAAGATCTCAGTGTTGTGTTAAATCCCTAACATTCAGCACTGGAGTTGTCGGGGGACTGTTGTAGACTTTAATCAAAAGAACATTTTGCAGTTTGGTTTAAAAGGTCAAACTTGCTAACTTATCCTTATGCGATAGTAGTTTAGTAATGGTCTAGTAACTTGGCTTATAGATTGTCATGACCCAGATCGTTTTGTGGCAATAGGAAATTCATGTGAATACTTTCAGCCTTACTCAACCATTAAAAAGAGTATTAGCCTGGCTTTTGTGTCAAACAGAGTACAGCAATTCGTGGAAAGGAAGTCTCAGAAGTTCTAAGTAGAACAGACTCAAAGATGTTGAACATCTTCTTTGTCATAAACCTCAGAATACAGCACAAAATTGCTTCATAAAGATTAGCAGAAAGGCCTAGGGTTGCTTTTGGCTACTATGAGTGCCTGTATCCCTATTAGTCCTGAATATTTTCTCCAAGATGGGAAGAAAAGAATAAATGGTCTCTCCTCCACTATTTGCATTTCATAGTTATTGAAGGCAGGATTGGCTGATAAATGATTGTCTAGTTATACAGACAACTTATGGACATTTTGGTACCACATAATCAGGCAAAATGACCTACTTCTTTGAAAAAACAATGGTCTCAGAAACTGATGTGGGAAAATAAAATTTGTGAGTCATACAATTTGGATGCACTGAGTATGTGAAGATAGCAGATGTAACTCTTGAAGTACATACCTTCTCTCTTTTTCTTTCTCTTGAGTTATTTACTCTGAGAGAAGCTAGTTGTCATATTCTGAGGATACTCCAAGAGCTTAATGACAGATGTTCATGGCAAGGGACAAAGACTAGTCAGGATTCACACAATTTTAGAAGTAGGTCTTTACCCAGTCAGGCCAGGAAAAGACTGCAACTATGGTCACCACACTTAGGAAGCATTTCTATGAACAAAGCTAGTGGAGGCGATGGAATTCCAACTGAGGTATTTCTAATCTTAAAAGATGATGCGATAAAATGCTGCCCTCAAGCATGCCAGCAAATTTGGCAAACTCAGCAGAGGCCACAGGACTGGAAAAGATCAAGTTTTCATTGCAATCCCAGAAAGGCAACACCAAAGAATGTCAAGCTACTATTCAATTGCACTTATTTCACATGCTAGCAAGGTAATGCTCAAAATCCTTCAAGTTGCTTCAATAGCATGTGCACTGAGAATGTGCAGACGTAGAAGATGGATTTAGAAATGGCAGAGAAACAAGAGAACAAATTGCCAACATCTGTTGGATCATAGAAAAAGCAAGGAATTCGAAAAACCATCAACTCATCTACTCCTGCTTCATTGACTACTAAAGCCTTTGACTGTGTGTATGGCAAAAAACTGGAAAATTCTTAAAAAGATGTGAATATCAGACCACCTTACCAGTTCTGAAACTGTATGCAGGTCAAGAAGCAACAGAAAGAATAATGGTCTCATCCTCCACTATAGTTGCATTTAGCAGAAAGGCCTAGGGTTGCTTTTGGCTACTATGAGTGCCTGTATCCCTATTAGTCCTGAATATTTTCTCCAAGATGGGAAGAAAAGAATAAATGGTCTCTCCTCCACTATTTGCATTTCATAGTTATTGAAGGCAGGATTGGCTGATAAATGATTGTCTAGTTATACAGACAACTTATGGACATTTTGGTACCACATAATCAGGCA
Source organism: Tragulus kanchil (assembly GCA_022376925.1). Lineage (NCBI taxonomy): Eukaryota > Metazoa > Chordata > Mammalia > Artiodactyla > Tragulidae > Tragulus > Tragulus kanchil. The sequence continues at coordinate 22,504,162 of JAIOJX010000003.1, read as the reverse complement.
AAATGACCTACTTCTTTGAAAAAACAATGGTCTCAGAAACTGATGTGGGAAAATAAAATTTGTGAGTCATACAATTTGGATGCACTGAGTATGTGAAGATAGCAGATGTAACTCTTGAAGTACATACCTTCTCTCTTTTTCTTTCTCTTGAGTTATTTACTCTGAGAGAAGCTAGTTGTCATATTCTGAGGATACTCCAAGAGCTTAATGACAGATGTTCATGGCAAGGGACAAAGACTAGTCAGGATTCACACAATTTTAGAAGTAGGTCTTTACCCAGTCAGGCCAGGAAAAGACTGCAACTATGGTCACCACACTTAGGAAGCATTTCTATGAACAAAGCTAGTGGAGGCGATGGAATTCCAACTGAGGTATTTCTAATCTTAAAAGATGATGCGATAAAATGCTGCCCTCAAGCATGCCAGCAAATTTGGCAAACTCAGCAGAGGCCACAGGACTGGAAAAGATCAAGTTTTCATTGCAATCCCAGAAAGGCAACACCAAAGAATGTCAAGCTACTATTCAATTGCACTTATTTCACATGCTAGCAAGGTAATGCTCAAAATCCTTCAAGTTGCTTCAATAGCATGTGCACTGAGAATGTGCAGACGTAGAAGATGGATTTAGAAATGGCAGAGAAACAAGAGAACAAATTGCCAACATCTGTTGGATCATAGAAAAAGCAAGGGAATTCGAAAAAACCATCAACTCATCTACTCCTGCTTCATTGACTACTAAAGCCTTTGACTGTGTGTATGGCAAAAAACTGGAAAATTCTTAAAAAGATGTGAATATCAGACCACCTTACCAGTCTCCTGAGAAACCTGTATGCAGGTCAAGAAGCAACAGTTGAAACAGGACGTAGAACAACGGACTGGCTCAAAATTGGAAAAGGAGTATGTCAAAGTTGTATATTGTCACCCTGCCTATTTAACTTATATGCAGAGTGCATCATAAGAAATCCTGGAGACTTCCCTGGTGGTCCAGTGGGTAAGGACACTGCCTTGCAGTACAAGGGGCGCTGGTTTGATCCCTGGCCTGGGAAGATCCCACGTGCGGCAGAGTGGCTGGACCAATGTGTCCAATTACCGAGCTGGAGCTCTGGAGCGCATGTGTCCAGAGCCGGTGCTCTGTGACAACAGAGGCCACCGCGATGGGAGGCCCACACGGGCCAAAGAACAAAGATTGATGAAAATGGACAAATGAAAACCAATAGAAGTGGCCCGCCTGCTCCCCTCCCTCCCCACCCCACCCCCCTCAAATAAATAAATAAATAAATCTTTAAAAAAATAAATAAATAAGAAATCCTGGGCTGAATGAATCAGGATTGGAGTCATAACTACTGGGAGAAATATCAACAACCTCAGACAGTCAGATGATTTCATTCTAATGGCAGAGAGTGAAGAGGAACTAAAGAGCCTCTTGATGAAGGTGAAAAATGAGGGTGAAAAGGCTGGCTTAAAACTCAGCATTCATAAAACTAAGATCATTGCATCTGGTCCCATCAGTTCATGGCAAAAGATGAGGAAAATGTGGAAACATTTACATATTTCATTTTCTTGGACTTCAAAATTACAACATTTATGTTTTAAGCCTGGGATAAATCCCATGGACACCAGAGCTACAGTCCACAGGGTTGCAAAGATTTGGACACAGCTAAGCAACTGAGCATTTACTTGACTCTACGTGATTTGAGAGGTCTTTGAACTTTAGAGAGCTGTTTGAATTAGCTGGACACAGATGGTTAATGAAATTTTAAGCAGGAGAATAATCACAGGAGTGGTTGCAGGTCAGGTGAATAGTTTGCTTTAGATTTAAAAAAAAAAAAGTGTTTGGTCCGCATGTATATTTAATTAACCCAAGTTAAAACAAATATTTATATGTCAAAAGCAAACCAAAAAAGAAAAAAAAAAAAGGCAAAGCAAAAGGCAAAACTGTAACTCCTTCCAACTACATTTGAAGATAAGATTTTATATGGTTGTTGTCAATCCAAATATATCACTCCAAGGTTTTTTTTGTTTTGTTTTGGTTTCATTTTTTTACTAGTTACTTCACATGATCTTTACATAGATATACAGAATCCTGAATAATCCATGCCAGGGCAAAAAATTTTAATTCATTAATAAATCATCATGAACCTAGTCTAGCCCACTAAACAATCTAGAGAGGAAGACAGAAGACTGAGAAAACAAACTGAGGAACTACCTTCCTTCCTTCCTTCCTTTGTTCCTTCCAGAAGGTAGCGACCCTTCATGAAAGAAGGTCTGTCCTATAATGAAAATGACTTGTGTATTATCTGGGAGAGCAGACTTCCATTTTATGCATATCTCATATGAAAAACAGGCTACTTAACAACTGTGGATTAAAAGTCAAGCATATGGTTGAAGTAACTTCTTGTGGAAGAAGCATACTGTTAGGAAGAAAGCTACCTACAAAATGTGCCTATAACATTGAATTTCAAACATTATTAAGGATTAGATTATCCTTTATATCTTAATCTACTTAACTTTATCCATTGCTCTCAATCTATTAAATGTTTGGATTCTTTGTTTTATAGTAACATCTCCTCTTGTAAGGAACATGGTAGACCTTTAGTGCTGTCTCATGTAATCCTTATATGAACCTCCGTGAGTTACTTACTCTTTTTAAGAACAATCAGAGTGGAAAAAACAGGCAGGTTTTACACATAAACAAGTTAGACTCTGGTTTCATTCCTAGTCTATCTGACTAGGCCCCTGCATTTGTTCAGAGATTAAAATTGCATCACACAGGAGAGAACAAAAAAGTGCAGAATTTGGGATAGTATCTAGATTCTATTAATGTTTGTTACTCATCCCTTATGTAGTATGAAATTTTCAAGAAAACCTCTGAATAAGCATAGGCTCCAGCTATTTCTCTGAAGTGTTTACTGTATTTGCTTTCAATTTGAAGAGTCCCAGGAAAATTAAATTCACAAATTCCAACATTTTCTAATCAGATCTTGTCAGATAGTATGTCTTGACAAATTTCCGTGAAATCACTTACTCACACTTCTCAGCATAAATCTCCTTGTGAGAAATCCCTTGCAGAATGTAAAGCTGACCACCACCTCCCAAGAAAATACTTCAAAAGTGCACATAAGAGCATAGACTTACTGTTTAAAATAAGACCCTGAGCAGTGAAAAGCTTTGCCTACAAGAATATTGATTTGACTATGTATTCACCTCCTTTTTGCTTCCCTGTAGTTCAGCTGGTAAAGAATCTGTCTGCAATGCAGGAAACCCTGGTTTGATTCCTGGGTCTGGAAGCTGCCCTGGAGAAGGGATAGGCTACCCACTCCAATATTCTTGGGCTTCCCTGGTGGTTCAGATGGTAAAGAATCTGCCTGTGATGCAGGAGGTCAGGGTTTGATCCCTGGATTGAGAAGATCCCCTGGAGAAGGGAAATGCTACCCAATCTGTCCTGAATAAACTGGGGTCGCAAAGAGTTGGACATAACTGAGTGACTTTCACTTCCATTTTGCCTCTTCTTACTAAGTCTGTAGTCACCCATCCTATAGGATGTCACCTTTTCCTGCCCCCTTAGACACTGGTGATCAAAACACACCTGGAGATTTTTTTGTTGTGTGGTCTAGAGCCACTACCAGGTTTCCAGTCATATCAGGATCAAGCAAGATAAAACCACCATCACAGGTTGGCATAAGTGCACCAAGACCTGAATGGTGAGTCAAAGTGAACTGGGGTTTACATGCTATAGTTATAATAAATTAGCATTGCACTTTTTGCCTGCCTCCATAGGTTTTGCTTGGGTACTATGGGTAAGCACCTGTTCACCAGGAGAATACCTAAAGCTGTCAGTCGATTTGACAAGTGATATAGCAAACAAGGAAGAACCACATTAAAAACCCAAACGTACCCTACCGTGGGGCCGTTTCTGGTTTCCAGACAGCCCACATTCATCCTCTTTTCAGGAGCATACTTTCCCTTGGCTTAGTAAAACTCCGAAAACTGCTTTGTGACTCTTGACTGAGCTCTATCGAGAGGACAAGAACAAAGAAAATTGCTGTTTTGCTGGTGACAATAACCTCTTAATATAAATATGTACAGTTTGTATTCTTATGATACTTTGCTATTTCAGTTCTTGTATGCTTAATGTATAGCAATTTTTCCCAGTTTTTACTTTGTGAAATGAAGTGGGATTATACAAAAACTGTCTCCGCCCTTTTTTGAAATTATATATGCAATGTTAACTCCTAGGATAGTAACCTGAACTGTGTTTAAAAGTATAACCAAATAATAATTAAGTTAACTAGTAATAATGCTAGAAGAATCATGAAAAAAATCAGAGTGGCTATTTTTAAGCATGCAATCTAAGAAATATGTCACTGCTTAATTTTTTAAACAATTGTTTAGTTTCAGACTGAGATAGTACTTTAATCATCTGCCAGTTAAACACGTGCTCACACGCACACGGTCACTCACAAAATCCACATTTCTATCTCTTGATCTAAGCATTTTAAAGTCAGTGAGGCACAAATCAGTGAAAATAGTTACCTAACACAGTACGCTGGAAACAGCTGGCTGATTGATTGGGTTTTTCCATTTCCAATTAAGTATTGTTTATGTACAGCTTAAAAATTAAAATGCTAAGAGAATCTGAAAACAGATGCAAACTGTGTGCTCTTATTTAGAAGCAACTTTAATTTCATGCTTTTTTATTACATTATTTTGGAAGTTCTTTGAAGAAATCATGCATTCCAAAAAACAGTCCTTTTAGTGTGTAACATCGGCTGTATGGGGATTACATGCAACACATTTTACACAAGCATACAAGTCATCATTATGTTCGAATTTACTAGAAAATCACCTTCTGGAATCCTTTTCCAGACCACTTCAAGTCCTTGACTATATAGTAGAAAATAATCAAAATCTTAAATCCCAATTTTTAAATCACAACTTCTGATTGGCGAATAGTTCAGACTTTCTGAACTGAGTGTTCATCTTCCAGATCACTTTAAGTATTTTATTGGCGTTAGTCTAAGAAACAAGACTGAATTATCATCTGTGGTAATTTTCTTCAAAACAGTTTTTCTTATTTATCCTGAAGCCTCTGTTTGTGGATAAGTATTTCATAAGAAGTTCTAGAGAATCAGAAGTAAAACCTTAAGTGCTCACTGTACCAAAAGTACCAGCCTGAGGATCCTTCTTCCTCAAAGCCCTCCTGCAGGGGAGAAGAGCTGACTGTGACCTCCTGGGGGATAATAATTGTTGTGTCCTGAGGCACTTCTTTGATCTGAACATCACTGTTCTAAAGGTAAATTCTCCAGTGCCTCTGGGGAAGTAATTGATGATTATTCCACTAGTGTTTGTTGTTGATTTTAAGCATTAACTCTAATGTAACTAACTGTTAAGAAACTTAATTAAGTTAACTAGTAATAATGCTAGAAGAATCATGAAAAAATCAGAGTGGCTATTTTAAGCATGCAATCTAAGAAATATGTCACTGCTTAATTTTTTAAACAATTGTTTAGTTTCAGACTGAGATAGTACTTTAATCATCTGCCAGTTAAACACGTGCTCACACGCACACGGTCACTCACAAAATCCACATTTCTATCTCTTGATCTAAGCATTTTAAAGTCAGTGAGGCACAAATCAGTGAAAATAGTTACCTAACACAGTACGCTGGAAACAGCTGGCTGATTGATTGGGTTTTTCCATTTCCAATTAAGTATTGTTTATGTACAGCTTAAAAATTAAAATGCTAAGAGAATCTGAAAACAGATGCAAACTGTGTGCTCTTATTTAGAAGCAACTTTAATTTCATGCTTTTTTATTACATTATTTTGGAAGTTCTTTGAAGAAATCATGCATTCCAAAAAACAGTCCTTTTAGTGTGTAACATCGGCTGTATGGGGATTACATGCAACACATTTTACACAAGCATACAAGTCATCATTATGTTCGAATTTACTAGAAAATCACCTTCTGGAATCCTTTTCCAGACCACTTCAAGTCCTTGACTATATAGTAGAAAATAATCAAAATCTTAAATCCCAATTTTTAAATCACAACTTCTGATTGGCGAATAGTTCAGACTTTCTGAACTGAGTGTTCATCTTCCAGATCACTTTAAGTATTTTATTGGCGTTAGTCTAAGAAACAAGACTGAATTATCATCTGTGGTAATTTTCTTCAAAACAGTTTTTCTTATTTATCCTGAAGCCTCTGTTTGTGGATAAGTATTTCATAAGAAGTTCTAGAGAATCAGAAGTAAAACCTTAAGTGCTCACTGTACCAAAAGTACCAGCCTGAGGATCCTTCTTCCTCAAAGCCCTCCTGCAGGGGAGAAGAGCTGACTGTGACCTCCTGGGGGATAATAATTGTTGTGTCCTGAGGCACTTCTTTGATCTGAACATCACTGTTCTAAAGGTAAATTCTCCAGTGCCTCTGGGGAAGTAATTGATGATTATTCCACTAGTGTTTGTTGTTGATATAAAGGACCAACTACCCTCCTAAAACTGAAGTCTCTGTTGTTAAAAAGAAAAGAGAGAGAGAGAGAAAAAAAAAAAAAAAAAAAAACTCTTCAGAGTGATGCAATGCTACTTTCCTAGCATAATTTCTAGGTTGTGGTTAATGTCTTGGGTTTGGTTGTCTGGTACACCAGAGGCTAGCCAGGGACTTTTATTAGACTACTTTCTGTCAAGCCTCAGATTCCTCTTTCTGAGATGTTCCACCCACACTCTGAGGGTCATTGTGAGAATGAAACACAAGTTCTTACATGAATCCCTTGGCACATTGCATGATACCCGGTGAACACTGAATTAATAATGACCTAGAATTTAAATTTTCTGTGTAGCTCACTTTTATAATGGAGAAGGAAATGACAGCTCACTCCAGGATCCTTGGTTGGAGAATTCCATGGACAGAGGAGCCTGGCAGCCTGGGGACAGTCCATGGGGTCTGAGAGTCAGAATACGACTGAGCGAGTAACTATGAGAATGAAACTCAAGTTTTTACATAAATCCCTTGGAACAATGCATGATATCAAGTTAAATGTTTAATTGATAATTAATTAACATTTAAATTTTCTGTGTAGCTCACTTTTATAAACAAAATCCTATCCCTTTTCACTAGCAGCCCCTTTATAGGCCTGGCTTTTATTTTCTCAGATTTTACCTTCCTCACATAGAGTAACTTATGTACCTATATTATTATACCATTATTTTGCTATTTTTAGTATCATCTTATACCTTTTCTGAACTTAATAAAAGGAGCACTACATTATATAATGTATGTGATACAGACCTAATTGAGGAAACATATTTCTGATAATTCAGCCCAACATTTGGTAATTCAGCCCAACATTTGAACCTAAAACATCCCAGAAGAATGACATCAACAATAATGGTTACAGAATAGAATTCACATTTTATACACGTGAATAACTTTCCAAGAGAACAAGCAGTATTCTGATAATTTTTCATATCTCCAGGAATTTTTTTCTACTCAACTAATTTAGAATGGTTTTCGTTTAAATATATAAGTCTATCTAGGCTGTAAGGCAGAAGTAAATCTGGTGCTTAATAAAATAGCATTTATTTGCATTAGGTTTATAGAAAATATCTCAGTGTTACAACATGGTAGCTTTTTCATCTATAAATCCTTTCTGAAAAAGAAATTTTTTAATGCCTGTTGCTTTCAGAGATGATTTAAATTTTACAGTTAGATGTGCAGCAATATGGGTAATATTAAACTGTGCATCAGCCACATTTTCCACATTTCCACATGTATCACCCACATTTTCCACATTTCTCAAATGGAAACAATGACTTTTTTTCCTTAAATGAAAGTAGTATACTGAAATTGTGGTACTAATATAATATTCTTTGAAAAAAATATTAGCTCTGCATTTTAATGTTACCAAACCTGAACTGTGAGACCTCGTGGAGAAGAGATTTATTGGGAGCAAATGATTAGAGAGAACTGTCATTACTGGTTTAATTCAAAGTCAAAATTTCTCTAAATGTTCATGGCCGTCTTATTTTTAACTGTGATTATCAAAGGATTTTACCTCAATTAGAAACTTAAACCCAGGGCCCAGACCTGATCGAACCCTGCTTGGGACTTGAACCCACATGGCTGGAGCTTGAATTCCAGCCAAAACCCTGTTTGGGGCTTGAACCCACGTGACTGGGACTTGAACCTAGCCAAAACCTGGTTTGGGACTCGAACCCACGTGGCTAAGGCTTAACCCTAGCCAAAACCCTACTTGGGACTTGAATCCACGCAGTCAGGACTCAATCCCGGCCAAAACCCTGTCTGAGACTCAAACCCATGCGGCCGGGACTTAATTGAGCACTCACCCAATGCCTGGACCCACTGAGGCACAGGTTCTTCATGCCTCAACGCAGAAGAAATTCATCGAGAGGCAGAGTGATATGCAAGAAGAGGATTTATTAGGATAGGGTACTTGTAAGAGTTGCAGGTGGGCAGGCAGGAAAGCTCTGCTCTGCTCTCTCCATTGAGTGGGCAGCAATATATATAGGATGGTAGAAGACTGCCCTCAAGTAGACGCAGATGCAGGACATACATCATTGGTTGCTTCTACTCAACTAATTTAGAATGGTTTTCGTTTAAATATATAAGTCTATCTAGGCTGTAAGGCAGAAGTAAATCTGGTGCTTAATAAAATAGCATTTATTTGCATTAGGTTTATAGAAAATATCTCAGTGTTACAACATGGTAGCTTTTTCATCTATAAATCCTTTCTGAAAAAGAAATTTTTTAATGCCTGTTGCTTTCAGAGATGATTTAAATTTTACAGTTAGATGTGCAGCAATATGGGTAATATTAAACTGTGCATCAGCCACATTTTCCACATTTCCACATGTATCACCCACATTTTCCACATTTCTCAAATGGAAACAATGACTTTTTTTCCTTAAATGAAAGTAGTATACTGAAATTGTGGTACTAAATATAATATTCTTTGAAAAAAATATTAGCTCTGCATTTTAATGTTACCAAACCTGAACTGTGAGACCTCGTGGAGAAGAGATTTATTGGGAGCAAATGATTAGAGAGAACTGTCATTACTGGTTTAATTCAAAGTCAAAATTTCTCTAAATGTTCATGGCCGTCTTATTTTTAACTGTGATTATCAAAGGATTTTACCTCAATTAGAAACTTAAACCCAGGGCCCAGACCTGATCGAACCCTGCTTGGGACTTGAACCCACATGGCTGGAGCTTGAATTCCAGCCAAAACCCTGTTTGGGGCTTGAACCCACGTGACTGGGACTTGAACCTAGCCAAAACCTGGTTTGGGACTCGAACCCACGTGGCTAAGGCTTAACCCTAGCCAAAACCCTACTTGGGACTTGAATCCACGCAGTCAGGACTCAATCCCGGCCAAAACCCTGTCTGAGACTCAAACCCATGCGGCCGGGACTTAATTGAGCACTCACCCAATGCCTGGACCCACTGAGGCACAGGTTCTTCATGCCTCAACGCAGAAGAAATTCATCGAGAGGCAGAGTGATATGCAAGAAGAGGATTTATTAGGATAGGGTACTTGTAAGAGTTGCAGGTGGGCAGGCAGGAAAGCTCTGCTCTGCTCTCTTCTCCATTGAGTGGGCAGCAATATATATAGGATGGTAGAAGACTGCCCCCCTCAAGTAGACGCAGATGCAGGACATACATCATTGGTTGCTTCTTCACCAACTCCTCCTTCATCAGCTGTTTATATCTAGTCAAGCCTGCTTTAATGAACAAGGAACAGCTCTCCTGAGTTATCCTCAACTCACTGGCCTCCCAACCTTTCTCAGGTGTCTCCCTTCTACCTACCATCCCCTACTAGGACTCTACAACCACCTACCTATTCTACTCTGTCCCTATCAATTAGAAATTTGAACCAAATAATCTCTTCTCTTTTTCTCTATTAATCATTCTCTGTCTTGCAAATGACAGATGTCATCACGTATAAACAGAATGTAGGGCTTCCCTTGTGATCCAATGGGTAAGGAGTCTACCTTGCAGTGCAGGTGGGCACCGGTTCGATCCCTGGCCTGGAAGGATCCCACGTGCTGCATAGCAGCTGGACCAGTGTGTCCAATTGTGAGCCAGCTCTGTGGAACGCATGTTCCCAGAGCTGGTGCTCTGCAACTAGAGAGGCCACAGCAGTCAGAGCCGCACACAGGCCAGAGAGTAAAGATGGATGAAAATAAATAAATACAAAACCAATAAAAGAGGCTAAAATATAAAATAAACAATGTATTTTAAAATTTCGATTTTTATGTGATCAGAAAATCATGTATATTTCCAGTCATATCTATGTGTAATAAATATTGATATGGATGTCCAAATGTATCATATTGTGTCTAACATTGTAATTATTAATAAAGGAAAATGTGGATGATTGATGAAAAGAAATGGAATTTTAGAAGACCCTTTCGTATGTTTCCTGTGTTTTCACCAGTGGAGTGTTCTACTGATCGTGTAGTGGAAAAGAATATGGAATGATGTAAAAAGTTAAGTCTATAAAACAAGCAATTATACACTTTCTTATTATGTGGTGGTTTATTTTACAATATGTAATGCTGCTCCAGGTATAGAGTGTAAAAGGACTCAGGGGTTAGGGCAGTGCAGCATCAGCTGTTCTGAGTAAGGTGACCAGGATAGTCACTCCTAAACAGGTTATACTAAATTTACCTATAGAAATATGAAGTTTAAAGATCTGATCTCATTTTTATTTCCCATGTTCATTTCATTAGGGGAAATTGTCATCATAATTTCTTGGATATTTTCCCATGTAGCAGTGTTGATCTTAAAGTGTGAAGAGATTTCCAAATATACATCTGAGGAGTATAGACTGTGCTCTCTCAGTCTGTCTCAATCTCTTAGTCTCTGATGCTTTCTATTAATATCTCTGTCTTTCTAGACATACACACACACACACACACACACACACACCAGCACACCACATTCTGATCTCCATATAAAAGTTTCTAATCATCTTTAATTTCTTGGGGCTGATTTATAGACAATGAACCTTTGTCCTCTGATGGATATGCCTACAACAGATGGAAGGCTGTGCACATGGTGAGTCCATTTATAGAGATCAGAAAACTTGGAGGAGGATCTCGTTTAGGGGGAATAGTAAGATACAGTCTTGAAATATTGCACACAAATGTATGAGTTTTCATAGCAAACTGCCAGAAACTGGATTTTACGCAATTTTTTCTTACAATTGTTGTCGGCCGGAAGTCCAGTATGGGTGTCACTGTACTAAAACCACATATCAGCAAGGCTGCATTTCTTTCTGCAAGCTCTAGGGAGAATACATATCTCTGTTCATGCATATGTTAAAAGAATTAAGTTTCTTACAGTGGAAGGTCTGAGGTCCCCATTTCATGGTTTTCCATTAGTTGGAGACCACTCTTAGCTCCTAAAGGGCTCTGTCCAGTCCTTAGATATAGCCCCTACCTCTCAGAACAAACAACAGGAAATCTGGTTCGTTGTTATATTTGTCTGACTTTCTTCCATAAGTCACATTTCTCTCAGACTGCATCCAGGAAAGATTTTCCCATTCTTAAGGACTCATGTATTAGATTGGGTTTCTGCAGATAATCTATAATAGCCTGTACCTGAAGGTCCAAAGCCTTAATCATATTTGCAATACCATGTTTTCTACATAAGGTAACTCATTCACAAACTTCCGGGAGAAAACCTGGATCTTTGGTAGGGATACTTTTCTGACAACCTCATAGAAGGACAGTGAGATAGCCAAGTTGATATGCTGGACATGTGTTGATTTTCCATAAGAAGTCCAACAGCAATTTTAGCTTGTTTTCTGATACTTTCTATGATTAAGAACATGCTTATTGGAAAAGATTCTTCCCTGCTTCTTGATTTTGAGTCCAGAGTTGTTTCTTATCCTTAGAACAGAAGGGTCAATATGCATAAGATATTACAGTGGCTATAAGACAGAGTTGGATCTTTTTCGGTTTTTTGCATCTGTGTGAGTTTCAAATAAACTTCTCTAAGAGGTGGCAACTAAACAGAAAGTGGAAGCCATACTTACCTTCTTCTGCATAATCTTTATATCCTGGACTAAAGTTCAGCAATTTTTATGACGCAGGTCTATGCCCTCTGGATTGTCAAAAAAAGACATGGATGCAGCTTAATCTGCACCAACATTTGCTTTATTTCTTTTTATGGAGCTATCATAAGCAATCTAAATGGTCATCCAGGACAAAATTGAATTAGATGTGCAATTATCCTTCCTCTGCATGCTTCCACAAACCCTGTATGTCAGAAACAAGCTTCGCTTTGACTAGTTCCCACCCCCTCTAAGCCATCTAATCTGTTAATGTGAAGTACAGTTGCATTTCCATTGACATGTTTAAACATAATTTGCATTTAGAAAAATGATAGAAAGGGAATTGATCAATAATCAGATCCCTCCCAAATCATGTTGCCCCCCCCCTGATGTTACTCTCCCCAATCAAAAATTACAATATATAGATCAGCTATTTTATTTAATATGAGAAACACGTTTTACTGAAAGTAGCAAACCTTCCTCTGACTGCGACAATAATATCTTTCTCTATCATTCATTGCTTTTTCTATGTGTATTCTCTATCAGAACCATAAATTATCTCTATGACTTGTGGTTCCTTTTCTCAAGTATAAAATACCGTCATAACATTAATCCACAGCTTCAGATTCTAAGTAAGGCTTCCTTTTCTTTTCTTGTTCCCTAAAACAGTGCTTCTCAAATTTGAGTGTGTTTTAGAAGCACCTGAAAAAGAATGTTTCTATTTGCAATACCATGTTTTCTACATAAGGTAACTCATTCACAAACTTCCGGAGAAAACCTGGATCTTTGGTAGGATACTTTTCTGACAACCTCATAGAAGGACAGTGAGATAGCCAAGTTGATATGCTGGACATGTGTTGATTTTCCATAAGAAGTCCAAGAGCAATTTTAGCTTGTTTTCTGATACTTTCTATGATTAAGAACATGCTTATTGGAAAAGATTCTTCCCTGCTTCTTGATTTTGAGTCCAGAGTTGTTTCTTATCCTTAGAACAGAAGGGTCAATATGCATAAGATATTACAGTGGCTATAAGACAGAGTTGGATCTTTTTCGGTTTTTTGCATCTGTGTGAGTTTCAAATAAACTTCTCTAAGAGGTGGCAACTAAACAGAAAGTGGAAGCCATACTTACCTTCTTCTGCATAATCTTTATATCCTGGACTAAAGTTCAGCAATTTTTATGACGCAGGTCTATGCCCTCTGGATTGTCAAAAAAAGACATGGATGCAGCTTAATCTGCACCAACATTTGCTTTATTTCTTTTTATGGAGCTATCATAAGCAATCTAAATGGTCATCCAGGACAAAATTGAATTAGATGTGCAATTATCCTTCCTCTGCATGCTTCCACAAACCCTGTATGTCAGAAACAAGCTTCGCTTTGACTAGTTCCCACCCCTCTAAGCCATCTAATCTGTTAATGTGAAGTACAGTTGCATTTCCATTGACATGTTTAAACATAATTTGCATTTAGAAAAATGATAGAAAGGGAATTGATCAATAATCAGATCCCTCCCAAATCATGTTGCCCCCCCCCTGATGTTACTCTCCCCAATCAAAAATTACAATATATAGATCAGCTATTTTATTTAATATGAGAAACACGTTTTACTGAAAGTAGCAAACCTTCCTCTGACTGCGACAATAATATCTTTCTCTATCATTCATTGCTTTTTCTATGTGTATTCTCTATCAGAACCATGAATTATCTCTATGACTTGTGGTTCCTTTTCTCAAGTATAAAATACCGTCATAACATTAATCCACAGTTTCCGATTACTACAGTAAGGCTTCCTTTTCTTTTTCTTGTTCCCTAAAACAGTGCTTCTCAAATATGAGTGTGTTTTAGAAGCACCTGAAGGACTTGATAAAACTAAAATTGCTGACAACTATCTCCAGGATTTCCAGTTCAGTAGATCTGTATGCAGACAGTATAATCTGCATTTCTAGTAAGTTTCCACTTAATACCAAATGGTTCCATAAATAAAAACAAATAGAAGATATCCCATCTATATTGTGATAACAACTTCCAAAGAAGACGGTTACACCCCTAACCTTAAAAAGAGCAGTATGTTTTAGCTCGCAGGTTATAAATCACATGAGAAAGATTCTTAACTGTGAAGGAGAAAATACATGGTATGATTCATATGATGTACTTTCTCGTTGCATTTGTGTGCATTCGAGTATGTCATATAAACCATACACAAGTATACAGGTAAGCACAGCCGTGATATGTGCTTTAAAATCCGGCATAAACACGACAATAATATACATAGAACAGAACAGTATTTTCTTTCTCCTTCACTTGTCCCTTCTTCTTACAGTCTCTGGAATTGTTTGTAGCATAAAAATACAGTGGGAGCGGGGGGAACGGGGTGGGGGTAGGGGGACCAGGGATATGCATATGAATGATCTGGGAACATACATGTCGGTGAACAACAGAACTCTGTAAAATCTACAAAATAAAGAATTTAAAAAAAAATTCAAGTATATAGCAGCCCAGGTGGTGGAGCATACCATTTCACTGACAGAACACAGGGAGTGGCTGAGAATAAGAAAACTCCAAGCTCACTTCCTCCCCTGGGAACACCAAAATTACACCATTAACAGACCAACTATCAATGACAACAACCTGAAAACTAGCAAGAAAGATTGTCCACAACTAAACATACTGAGAAAGAACCACAATGAGTGGATAGAAGGAGTAGAGACATGGAATAGTCCAGATCAGAATCCCCATGAAAGGATGTAAACAGGTATTCTATGCAGATGAAATGTAAAGCAAGTTGGACTAGTTATATTTATATTGGACAAACCAGATTGCAAAAAAGATATTGTAACAAGATCAAAAACGTATATTACAGAATGATAATGGGGTACTTAAAAAAAAAAGATAAGACAAGAGTGCCCAGTAGAATTCAGTATTAGCTGAGGTGCATGTTGTTTCCTTGTGGTTTCTTGAATATTAAGGTCCTTTATGGTGATCACAGGAAAAAATAAGGTTAAATGCACCTCTTGATGAGGCCATGAAGGATCAGTTGATATCCTGGTTTCAGAATAAGGGACAAGCCTAGTTCAGCGCCATCAATTAAACTAACCGTGATCAGGCTGAAATTTGGATTCTGTGCCGAAGCCAGAGGTTAAAAAAAAAAAAGAGGGGGAGTCTAAGAAATCAGGAAGCTCCAGGAACACCCTTAGATAAGAGTGTATGTAGACAGAAAGAAGGCAGGAGAACAGAGGTAGGCGAGGCTGCGCACCATGTCCTGGCCTCTCAGTGCTCAGGATCAGCTATGAATGATAACAACTTCTTTGTGTTAACAGTCTGCCCGCACCTGTGTGACCTGCCGAATGCTCCGGGCATAATGGGAAGGTTCTGTTTTCATGCTCTCTCACTGAGAGTGGCTGAACCGTGGTGCAGTAATCAGCAACCTCACTTGAAAGCTTGCCATTTGAGCCAGGCGCACTCCACCGTTACATCCAAACTGCTGGTGGAGGTGTGCCAGGGAGTGAGAGGAGATCCAGAAAGCACAACTACAGTTGGTTCCAACAGTATGCACTCAAGTGCCGATCGTTGGGTAGTGGAAGATTTAAGACTGTGTGTGTCAGTGAGAAAGCAAAAAACATCACGGCTTAGAGTGTTCTTTCTTCTGGAAGTTTCCTGCTGGGAACTTTCTAAAGAACTTATTAGGGAAATAAAAGTATCAGAAGTCAAGTTTGTATGGAGTGAGGTTAACTGCACCTCTCAAATTCCTAAGTTACATGTTCAATTTAAAGTGAAAATTAGAAGTATTAAGGAATGTTTTCTTGTCCACAACTAAACATACTGAGAAAGAACCACAATGAGTGGATAGAAGGAGTAGAGACATGGAATAGTCCAGATCAGAATCCCCATGAAAGGATGTAAACAGGTATTCTATGCAGATGAAATGTAAAGCAAGTTGGACTAGTTATATTTATATTGGACAAACCAGATTGCAAAAAGATATTGTAACAAGATCAAAAACGTATATTACAGAATGATAATGGGGTACTTAAAAAAAAAAGATAAGACAAGAGTGCCCAGTAGAATTCAGTATTAGCTGAGGTGCATGTTGTTTCCTTGTGGTTTCTTGAATATTAAGGTCCTTTATGGTGATCACAGGAAAAAATAAGGTTAAATGCACCTCTTGATGAGGCCATGAAGGATCAGTTGATATCCTGGTTTCAGAATAAGGGACAAGCCTAGTTCAGCGCCATCAATTAAACTAACCGTGATCAGGCTGAAATTTGGATTCTGTGCCGAAGCCAGAGGTTAAAAAAAAAAAAGAGGGGGAGTCTAAGAAATCAGGAAGCTCCAGGAACACCCTTAGATAAGAGTGTATGTAGACAGAAAGAAGGCAGGAGAACAGAGGTAGGCGAGGCTGCGCACCATGTCCTGGCCTCTCAGTGCTCAGGATCAGCTATGAATGATAACAACTTCTTTGTGTTAACAGTCTGCCCGCACCTGTGTGACCTGCCGAATGCTCCGGGCATAATGGGAAGGTTCTGTTTTCATGCTCTCTCACTGAGAGTGGCTGAACCGTGGTGCAGTAATCAGCAACCTCACTTGAAAGCTTGCCATTTGAGCCAGGCGCACTCCACCGTTACATCCAAACTGCTGGTGGAGGTGTGCCAGGGAGTGAGAGGAGATCCAGAAAGCACAACTACAGTTGGTTCCAACAGTATGCACTCAAGTGCCGATCGTTGGGTAGTGGAAGATTTAAGACTGTGTGTGTCAGTGAGAAAGCAAAAAACATCACGGCTTAGAGTGTTCTTTCTTCTGGAAGTTTCCTGCTGGGAACTTTCTAAAGAACTTATTAGGGAAATAAAAGTATCAGAAGTCAAGTTTGTATGGAGTGAGGTTAACTGCACCTCTCAAATTCCTAAGTTACATGTTCAATTTAAAGTGAAAATTAGAAGTATTAAGGAATGTTTTCTTGTCAGCCTATTTTACTGATTACCACTATTTCATCCTTTTTTAGTGATGTCACCTAGTAAAAGTGAGAAAGAATATCTATTCCATATGCCTGCATTTTCAAATGTAACTGGACAAGGGTAACTCAGCAGGCCTAGGTTGCTATAACTCTTTATAGTCCAAAGATTTCAGGACTAGCTGTTGAGTAGCTCCTGAGAGATCCTCTCTGTGCCCCCGTCGTATCCTGACTGACAAGAGTCTGTGTATTTGAGGTCCAGAGAATCATCCAACTTGACAGTGTCCTTTGAGGTCCCCAATACAACTATTTGCAAACAAAGCCTAAATGCTTTTCTAGAGTGAAATAAAAATGACTAATGAGTGTTTTAGCAAAACCAGTAGAGGAACTCCGAGCAATTTGGATATAGTAATATCACAGCACACTCTCACACACATGCCCCCAAACGGTCACATAGGACACTGGGCTAGTAGTCTTGGGAAGGCATTTATAAAAATCATAAAATTCAATGCAAAATATACACTCAATGTACTAACATTTAGATAGTTTACTTACTTATCTGTTTGATCATTTGAGTTGGGTTACGGGTGAAGTTGACAGTTTATTCGTATTTAGTTTTATGTGAGAGTCTCATATTTGACAATCTGCTATTAGGACCAGTCATGATGGTATGGAGCCTGTGCTTTAAAGAGTAGAAGCAGTTACCTGCTCACGTAAGTATGAGATTGTCCAGGAGAAATGGGAAAAGGTATTTCTGCCTTTTAGAGTAAAGCAAGAGAGAAAAGAAAGATGAAGGAAGGTAGAAACTTTTTGGGGAATATCACCTCCATACCTCATTCAAACTGGAGATGATACCTTTATGATTCAGCATCACTTACATGAGTATTAGAATAAGTCATCCCGTTCTCTGGAGGATTTATGGCCATTTGCCAAAAAATGTCATAATATGTATAGGTGTCGATGGTACAGAGAAGTGAGTGGTGCGCCCTACAAATTGCATTGTGCACATTGTACCATGTCAACAAGCTATTCTACTCCTCTGACAAGACCTTGGTTACTGTTGTTGTTTTCATTGAAATATGTTTGACAAAAACCTGTGTAAATTGTTGGCTTTTCAAAATTGAAAGACGCATGTACCCCACTTTTCATTGCAGCACTAATAACAATAGCCAGAACATGGAAGCAGTCTAGATGTGCACTGACCAATGAATGGAAAAAGAAGCTATGGTACATATAGTCAATGGAATATTACTCAGCCATTAACAGGAATGCATTTGAGTCAGTTCTAATAAGGTAGATGAACCTAGAGCCTACTATACAGAGTGAAGTAAGTCAGAAAGACAAAGATAAATATCATATACTAATGCATATATAAGGAACCTAGAAAGATGGTACTGAGGAATTTATTTGTAGGACAGCAGTGGAGAAACAGACATCGACAACAATCTTATGGACATGGCTGTGAGGAGGGAGGAGAGGGTGAGATGTATGAAAAGAGTAACATGGAAACATACAGTACCAGATGTAAAATAGATAACCAGGGAATTTGCTGTAAGACTCAGGGAACTCAAACAGGGGCTCTGTAATAACCTAGAGGGATGGGATGGGGAGGGACATATGCATACCTATGACAGTTTCATGTTGATGTTAGGCAGAAAACAAGAAAACTCTGTAAAGCAATTATCCTTCAATTGAAAAAATATATAAAAATTTTAAAAAGAGAAAAATAAAGGTTAGTTTTTAAAGTTCTGATCCATCAAACACACGACTAGTGGAAGATTGATATACAGATTTGGGGAAACATGTTGTATCTGAAGTTTAATTTTACCACCACCATTTTATTTCTTACCAGAGATATAGGGTATGGATATTTAAGAAAGTCTCTTTTAGAAACTGTCTAGACATAACTAAAATCTAAGCTCATAACCAAACTCTGATTCATGGTAAAGTCTGACTTTTGTAATTTTGATTAGGATCAGTAATTGTGGATCTCTGCTTAACATTTCCAGATAATTGTGGTGTCATGCATGAATTAACAGAAACATATGGCACCTTAATGTATTGCTCTATTAATTGCTACTGAGCTGGTTTCCATGCTAATTAATATGAGAATACTCTAGAGGGCAATAAACAATCAATAACTTCACAAGTACACCTCCTGTCTTATAAATACCTGCTTTGAAAAAGGCTTATTTCCTAAATGGTGTACAGTAAATTGTGTTAAAATATTAGGCACACTTGAATGCATGTAACTTTAGTTTTCATTTTAAATTTTAAATCAATTTTTTAAACTTTAGGATCCTAGGAGTGAAGTATTAGTAGCACATTATTTATGCATCTATTCATTTGCTCTCATACATATTCCTGATTTATATTTCCCTCTATCCTAAGTGTTTAATGTGTCCCCTTGCATTTTTATGAATTCTTTAAAAATATATAGTTTGGTGTGTATTCTGAATATACATAATTAAAATTTTGATATAGACAATTTTCTATGTCATACTTTTTAGTGAGCATTAGTTAAAAATCTAGCCATACTACTTATCACACAAGTAGTTTTTGGCTTGTGAACAATTCAGAGTATTTTATAGTTCGTGATCTCCTGTGCTCAGCCAGTCCTCAATAATGGGCTCCTAGATCGTCCCTACTCCTACTACCTGACAGCGTTGCAATACAGATCTCATCAGTTCCTCTGGGATTTCTGAGCCATGCATTTCAAACTTATGTGAACTAATTCTACCAAGTTGTTTTCCAATATGAGAAAACCCATAGAAAAGGCAAAAAAAATATATCAGGTTGATTTTAAAAAGGCAAGATCAAACTACTTTGCCTCCTAAAAGAAATGTACTGGGAATATAGACAGAATTTACTTAAAAGTAAATGAGTTAAAAAGTATATCATGCTATCACTAATCAAAAGAAACCTAGGTTGGGCACATTAGTATCATATAAACTATATACTAGAGCAGAAAAGTATATTACCATAATGCTGAAATGATCAGTTTATCAAGAGGACATGATCATCCTAAATGTTTATGTAACTATCAGACAAACTCCAGAACACAAGACCTGACAAACTGGTAGAACTGCATTGAAAATAAATTATACAGTATTTCAACTAATTGAAAAATGAAAGCACTCTATTTCAAAATACATAGGATGCTGAAGAAATACTTAAGTGATAAAAATGTATAATTCTAAATGGCTATTTTATAAAACCAAAAACATCTTGTCATTTACCTCAGCAATCATGTGAGAAATGAGAAAAGAAGAATATTTGAAATTCATAGGAGAAAAAGGAAAAGAGTAAAGATCTGAGTAGAAATCAGTAAATCAGAAAATAGAGAAATCAATGAAACCAAGAGCTGGTGCTTTGAGAAAAGTGAATGAATGTGGCAAACATCTAGCAAGGTAGATCAGAGGGGCTAAAAGAGAGATCAAAGATATATGTATCAGGAATGAAAAATGTCACTAAAGAAATTAAGTGTCTCGTTAAAACACTTACCCTAAGGAATATTCCTGATCTAGATGGTTTTACCACTACAGTGACTACAATATATAAGGAAGAAATAATACTAATTTTATAAAAGAAACCTTCTAAAATTGGAGCAGAGTGAATAGTTCTCACCTAATTTTCTTACCATAGTATTGCACTAATATCAAAACTGGGCAAAAGGAACAGTACAGACTAATATTTTTCATGAAGGCAGATGCAGAACTTCTCAACACATTTTTAGCAAATTGAAACTATATATGTTTATCTATCAATATATCTGTCTACCTATCTATCTAAATAGTCCATGATTGAGTGTGGTTTATCCTACCAATGTCAATTTAGTAACATCTGAGAAGGAGTCATCATTATGTAAATTAGAAGATGCTTGCTCCTTGGAAGGAAAGCTATGACAAATGTAGACAGTATATTAAAAAACAGAGACATCACTTTGCCGACAAAAGTCTGTATCATCAAAGCTATGGTTTTCCCAGTCGTTGTGTATGGATGTGAGAGTTGGGCAGTAAAGAGGGCTGAGTGCTGAAGAATTGATGCTTTCAAACTGTGCTGCTGGGAAAACACTCTTGAGAGTCCCTTGGACAGCAGGAGATCAAATCACTCATCCCTAAAGGAAATCAGCCCTGAATATTACCATAATGCTGAAATGATCAGTTTATCAAGAGGACATGATCATCCTAAATGTTTATGTAACTATCAGACAAACTCCAGAACACAAGACCTGACAAACTGGTAGAACTGCATTGAAAATAAATTATACAGTATTTCAACTAATTGAAAATGAAAGCACCTATTTCAAAATACATAGGATGCTGAAGAAATACTTAAGTGATAAAAATGTATAATTCTAAATGGCTATTTTAAAAAACAAAAAACATCTTGTCATTTACCTCAGCAATCATGTGAGAAATGAGAAAAGAAGAATATTTGAAATTCATAGGAGAAAAAGGAAAAGAGTAAAGATCTGAGTAGAAATCAGTAAATCAGAAAATAGAGAAATCAATGAAACCAAGAGCTGGTGCTTTGAGAAAAGTGAATGAATGTGGCAAACATCTAGCAAGGTAGATCAGAGGGGCTAAAAGAGAGATCAAAGATATATGTATCAGGAATGAAAAATGTCACTAAAGAAATTAAGTGTCTCGTTAAAACACTTACCCTAAGGAATATTCCTGATCTAGATGGTTTTACCACTACAGTGACTACAATATATAAGGAAGAAATAATACTAATTTTATAAAAGAAACCTTCTAAAATTGGAGCAGAGTGAATAGTTCTCACCTAATTTTCTTACCATAGTATTGCACTAATATCAAAACTGGGCAAAAGGAACAGTACAGACTAATATTTTTCATGAAGGCAGATGCAGAACTTCTCAACACATTTTTAGCAAATTGAAACTATATATGTTTATCTATCAATATATCTGTCTACCTATCTATCTAAATAGTCCATGATTGAGTGTGGTTTATCCTACCAATGTCAATTTAGTAACATCTGAGAAGGAGTCATCATTATGTAAAATTAGAAGATGCTTGCTCCTTGGAAGGAAAGCTATGACAAATGTAGACAGTATATTAAAAAACAGAGACATCACTTTGCCGACAAAAGTCTGTATCATCAAAGCTATGGTTTTCCCAGTCGTTGTGTATGGATGTGAGAGTTGGGCAGTAAAGAGGGCTGAGTGCTGAAGAATTGATGCTTTCAAACTGTGCTGCTGGGAAAACACTCTTGAGAGTCCCTTGGACAGCAGGGAGATCAAATCACTCATCCCTAAAGGAAATCAGCCCTGAATATTCAGTAAGAGGACTCATACTGAAGCTGAAGCTCCAATATTTTGGCCACCTAATGCAAAGAGCTTACTCGTTGGAGAAGACCTGATACTGGGAAAGAATGAAGGCAAAAGGATGGAGGGCAGCAGAGGATGAGATGGTTAGATAGCATCACAGACTCAATGGACATGAATTTGAGTGAACTTCAGGAGACAGTGAAGGACAGGGAATCCTGGCATGCTGCAGTCCATGGGGCAGCAAAGAGTTGGACACAACTGAGACAGCTGAACAACATAACAATTCAATAAATTAACAAACTAAAAGACAGAGATATCAAAGGCATCCAGAATGGAAAGAAAGAAGCAGAGTGCAGTGTCTTTATTTGCACACAGAATGGTCATCTATATAGAAAATCTAATGAAATCTCTAAAAAGAATTCCTAGAATTAATAGGTGAGTTTAGCAGGATTGCAAGTATCAATGAACAATTGAAAAATTGAGGCAAAAATAATATATACCATAGCAGCAAATTACAAAAAGTATATACTTAATACTGAAGGATAAATTTGACAAAACATGTGAAAAGTATATAAAATATCAGTGATGGAAACTCAAAGAACTAAATAAATGGAAAATATCCAAAGTGAATGACTCAGATGTATCTCTACTCAAATTTGTTTACAGATGGAACACAATCCTTATCAATATTCCACTATTCTTTTTCAGAAATTGATAAGCAGAGTTTTAAATTCATATGGAAATATAAAGACTTATAAAATCCAAAACAGTGCTAAAATTAATGTCAGGGGACTAACAAACTTGATTTTAAGTTTCAGTTCTTCAACTGCACTCCATTATAAAATAAAAATTAAACTTTAAAATAGAAATATATATGGATAAATAAGAATATGAAATAAACATGTGAAAAGATACCCAATATCATTAATCATTAGAGAAATGCAGATTAAAGCCACAGAATGATGCTACTCTATACCTTTACGAATGTCTAAAACAAGACTGAGCATATCAAGCACTGTCAAGCAAATGAAGCAGCTGGAACTCTCATCACTAACATTGGGAATTTAAAATTGTGCAACTATTTTGGATATAGTTGATCAGTTTCTTATAAACTATTAAACAAACATGGTCCCTTTGATTCAGCAGGTGCCCTTCTGTGTATTCATATTTACCTGAGAGAAATCATGCATTGATTCAATGACCTATAAATTAATGCTCATAAAAACTTTAACTGTTATTAACAAAAACTAGAAAATAAATCAAGCATCAATGAATAGATAAATATGGTGTGGTACATGCATGAAATGGAAAGTCTTCTTTATGAACAGTGGCTCCTTTGAGGAACTGTAAAAGTCCTATTCGTCCCTCAGCTTGTTCATTCCTTCCACTGAAATGCTGTTTCTTCTTCTTCTATGTGTAAGTGGATTCTCTCTTACTTGCTATAGATGTTGTGTGAGGAATCTCTACTGTGGGACTTAAATTGAATACAAATATGTGTGTAGACTGCAAACTCTCTTAAAAGGAATAAGAAATACATCTTTATATTTGTATTTTCAACATCTAGCCAAGGGTATGAGATTTGTAGGTGTTTGTATTAGTTCAGGCTTAATTGGAAGATTGTTGTCCCGAACTCAAATGAGAAGATCCTGGATAATTAAAAAAAATCAGGTTTTATTGTGGAACTGAAGACCTGAAGAGCTCAAAATAAATGAAATTCAATAAATAAGATGGCAAGCTCTTTCTAGAAAGAAGAAAATAGTCCCTGGCTGCCTTCATGCCTGCCTACGTGTCTTAGTTCTATATTTACTCTAATGTGGCTCATGTATCTAGATGATAGCAGTGCTTTTGCATGACACCTATTTCCAAAAATTTTACTGAATGCTGTTTCTGTATCTACTCCTTTAACTTGTACATTATTAGTCTAGATAAGATAGGAGATGAAAAAAAAAAAACAATAGCTAAATAAGAATATGAAATAAACATGTGAAAAGATACCCAATATCATTAATCATTAGAGAAATGCAGATTAAAGCCACAGAATGATGCTACTCTATACCTTTACGAATGTCTAAAACAAGACTGAGCATATCAAGCACTGTCAAGCAAATGAAGCAGCTGGAACTCTCATCACTAACATTGGGAATTTAAAATTGTGCAACTATTTTGGATATAGTTGATCAGTTTCTTATAAACTATTAAACAAACATGGTCCCTTTGATTCAGCAGGTGCCCTTCTGTGTATTCATATTTACCTGAGAGAAATCATGCATTGATTCAATGACCTATAAATTAATGCTCATAAAAACTTTAACTGTTATTAACAAAAACTAGAAAATAAATCAAGCATCAATGAATAGATAAATATGGTGTGGTACATGCATGAAATGGAAAGTCTTCTTTATGAACAGTGGCTCCTTTGAGGAACTGTAAAAGTCCTATTCGTCCCTCAGCTTGTTCATTCCTTCCACTGAAATGCTGTTTCTTCTTCTTCTATGTGTAAGTGGATTCTCTCTTACTTGCTATAGATGTTGTGTGAGGAATCTCTACTGTGGGACTTAAATTGAATACAAATATGTGTGTAGACTGCAAACTCTCTTAAAAGGAATAAGAAATACATCTTTATATTTGTATTTTCAACATCTAGCCAAGGGTATGAGATTTGTAGGTGTTTGTATTAGTTCAGGCTTAATTGGAAGATTGTTGTCCCGAACTCAAATGAGAAGATCCTGGATAATTAAAAAAAATCAGGTTTTATTGTGGAACTGAAGACCTGAAGAGCTCAAAATAAATGAAATTCAATAAATAAGATGGCAAGCTCTTTCTAGAAAGAAGAAAATAGTCCCTGGCTGCCTTCATGCCTGCCTACGTGTCTTAGTTCTATATTTACTCTAATGTGGCTCATGTATCTAGATGATAGCAGTGCTTTTGCATGACACCTATTTCCAAAAATTTTACTGAATGCTGTTTCTGTATCTACTCCTTTAACTTGTACATTATTAGTCTAGATAAGATAGGAGATGAAAAAAAAAAAACAATAGCTAAATAATAGCCTTCAAGTATAAACACTCTGAATCTATTCTATAATAAAATAGTTGGACTTAGAGTTGACCTTGCAAGTTAAACAGAATTTAAACATTATTTTCCATGAAAGCATCAAATAGGTTACCTTTACTCTTCCAGAAAGCTTGCAATTCTCTTTCTGAATAGCAAATGTAAAGATTAGGTATTTCCCGTAAACTATGATTTGGGGTGCATATAATAACAAAGTACATGTTTCATAAATCCTGCAATAAAATGGTAATCAGTGATTCAGCAACCTTAATCTCTTGCATATTTCAAAAGCTGAGCAAACACTTTCTGCTATAGGAAATCAATACCAAAAGGGTACTAAAAATTTTAAGAAATAGAAATCAACGTTTGAGGAACATATGAGTCTCAGCACAACTAGCTATTAGGAAGGTTAAAATACTTCGCAGTTGAGCAACAAATTGAATGAAAGGACTATAAGATGTATATAAGAACTCTTAGGCCTGGTTAATATAGGCCTAAATCAGATATCACCAAATTGCTCTTAACATGCATGCATGCTCAGTCACTCAGTGGTGTCCAACTCTTTGTGACGCCATGGACTCTTCTGTGTATGGAACTGTACAGACAAGAATTCTGGAATGGGTTGTCATTTCTTACTTCAGGGCAACTTCTCAACCCACGAATGGAGTGAGGGCCTCCTGCATCTCCTTTGTCTCCTGCATTGGCAGGCAAATCCTTTACCACTGTGCAACTTGGAAAGCTCTGAGTCTTTAACATACTGTAGCCCAATCACTATTGAACTTATTTGAGTAATTATTAAATATATATGGGGTTTCCTTTAATATATTGCCTACTAATAAAAGGGTATGGAAGTTGGCAAATAACTATTTGACAAACACCTTGCATACATACATTTCTTTGGTCATTTGGAAGACCTATAAGATAAATGCTAAAAAACTAGTTTTAATCCGTGTACCTGAGTTTATCTCATAGTGATGTGAAAGTGTAGACTTTGATCAACAGATAAACATAGGCTGACTAGGAAATTGTAAAATATGGGCAAATTCAATGTGCAAGAATATGAGACTGTTTGAAAGAGTGGATTCATCTTCTTAACTGCCTCATATAAAATGAGCCTAATAGGAGTCCCTATTTACTGGGGTTATATAGGACTTAACTTTAGTATTATTTATAAAATACTTGGCATAAGGA
Organism: Tragulus kanchil; assembly: GCA_022376925.1. Lineage (NCBI taxonomy): Eukaryota > Metazoa > Chordata > Mammalia > Artiodactyla > Tragulidae > Tragulus > Tragulus kanchil. The sequence goes on along the minus strand of JAIOJX010000003.1, from coordinate 22,477,597 downwards.
TAGTACATATTAGGCACTCTGTTTTTAATATAAATAAAATTAATAAGCCAATAGTGTTGACTCCTGAGTTGAAATCAGTTTTAAAATGTACACATATAAATAAAGGGACTGTTTGATTATTCTATAATTTCTGATAATCTTATGATCAATGATTAAACATGAGAATTTAGTTTAACATGTATCAAACTTCTTTTCCCTTAGCATTACTTATTTCCATGCGGCTTTGATGGAAGGTGCTTGGACAAATCTCTTACATATTTCAAAAGCTGAGCAAACACTTTCTGCTATAGGAAATCAATACCAAAAGGGTACTAAAAATTTTAAGAAATAGAAATCAACGTTTGAGGAACATATGAGTCTCAGCACAACTAGCTATTAGGAAGGTTAAAATACTTGCAGTTGAGCAACAAATTGAATGAAAGGACTATAAGATGTATATAAGAACTCTTAGGCCTGGTTAATATAGGCCTAAATCAGATATCACCAAATTGCTCTTAACATGCATGCATGCTCAGTCACTCAGTGGTGTCCAACTCTTTGTGACGCCATGGACTCTTCTGTGTATGGAACTGTACAGACAAGAATTCTGGAATGGGTTGTCATTTCTTACTTCAGGGCAACTTCTCAACCCACGAATGGAGTGAGGGCCTCCTGCATCTCCTTTGTCTCCTGCATTGGCAGGCAAATCCTTTACCACTGTGCAACTTGGAAAGCTCTGAGTCTTTAACATACTGTAGCCCAATCACTATTGAACTTATTTGAGTAATTATTAAATATATATGGGGTTTCCTTTAATATATTGCCTACTAATAAAAGGGTATGGAAGTTGGCAAATAACTATTTGACAAACACCTTGCATACATACATTTCTTTGGTCATTTGGAAGACCTATAAGATAAATGCTAAAAAACTAGTTTTAATCCGTGTACCTGAGTTTATCTCATAGTGATGTGAAAGTGTAGACTTTGATCAACAGATAAACATAGGCTGACTAGGAAATTGTAAAATATGGGCAAATTCAATGTGCAAGAATATGAGACTGTTTGAAAGAGTGGATTCATCTTCTTAACTGCCTCATATAAAATGAGCCTAATAGGAGTCCCTATTTACTGGGGTTATATAGGACTTAACTTTAGTATTATTTATAAAATACTTGGCATAAGGATAGTACATATTAGGCACTCTGTTTTTAATATAAATAAAATTAATAAGCCAATAGTGTTGACTCCTGAGTTGAAATCAGTTTTAAAATGTACACATATAAATAAAGGGACTGTTTGATTATTCTATAATTTCTGATAATCTTATGATCAATGATTAAACATGAGAATTTAGTTTAACATGTATCAAACTTCTTTTCCCTTAGCATTACTTATTTCCATGCGGCTTTGATGGAAGGTGCTTGGACAAATCACACTGAGATCAATGGGAAGAACATTAAGCCAAACGTGGAAATATGTAGGAACTAAGGTCAGATCCCAGGGGAATTATGATCTAAAAAGGTCATCATTGCTACTTCTACACTGTAGCACCTACCTGACATTGCCCCTGACATGCATTCCAAATGATACAATTTTATGTGTGCTCCACTTGCTCTGGATTTAAAATTCTAAAGAGTCCAAATTAAAATTATTCAAGAATGACATTTCAATCCCAAAGTTAGTATATGACGAGAATAGAGAGAACTGTTCAAAAGAACATATGTACAGGGAATGACACATCATAATGAATTAAAATACAGAGGAGTATAGACTAATCATCCAACTCAATAGCCTGGTTCTCACCAACTTGAAGTCTTCTGAACTATATTGCAATAGGGAATTCAATAAAACTTCTTTTTTTAAAAAATACAAGAACAAGAGATAGCTGTTGTTCATAATTGTTTAATACTATCATTGGAAAATTGACTGTATAGCTAGATGAGAACATTATTTTAAACTAGAAATACAATCTCCATGGCCTGTTCTACTGGATTTAATATGTTTCAGGACTCCTAGCCTAAAGCAACTTGGAGCTTCCTCAGAAATCTCTAAAACTTTGGATAGGAGACAGAGAAGAGCTTCTGAGACTTCTGTTTTTAAGACTTCTGTTTTCAGTTAGAGCAGTTCTTTTCCATTTTTGATGCTGGAGGTCCCCATGAAATTAATTTTGATGTTTCAAAATTTGAAAATCGATGATGTATAAAATGATGACCTTTAAGTTCTTAAGCAACAATTATTTGTATAAATGCATTTTCTTATTTTGGAAAAGTGATCTTTCTTTTCATGTGAGATACTTTTTATCGAATGCTGACTGTGAAACAGATATTTTGCTAGTACTTTCTATAACCTTAATTTATCGAATGCTTACTGTGAAACAGGTATTTTGCTAGTACTTTCTATAACCTTAATTTAAACGTGAGTCTAATTCTTTCTAAAGAGTATTTGTGCATATACATATTTTTTCTTTCAGAGTTCAGTTTTGTGTTTAGAACTTTTTCAGATGTCTTCCTTTTGCCAATTAATTTTCATTCAGTCAAACATTCTGGTCTATACTCATCTATAATCACCTTGCTACAGTTGGGTTCTAACTGAAGGAAGATTAATACGTAATTGGGACCAATAAAATATCCTCTTTCTGTATTTACACAGGTGAAGTTCTTTCATCATAGGACCCTGTCAGCAAGTCTGCACTTTCTTAAAAAGTGCTCTTGAATGCTATGCAGTATCTGGTATAGATATGTAAAATTAAAACGCCCACATTTACTCCAGCCAAAATGAAAATAAAATTTTACAGTAATCTTTTTATTGGAAACAAATTGCTATCATTTCCTCTTAACAGATGGGAATCACTCATATTTAATCTCCAGTTTCTAACCAGAAAGGAAATTAAAAGTTTGTTGTAGGGATTATAAAGTAAGTCTTCCTGTCTCCTGTTTTCTTTAGTTGCAATCAGGGTAACCAGCTACAATCTTGATGCATTATAATTCCCAAGGCCTAGATTCTTAATGCATTTAACTTTTGACCTCAGTGCTTTTTGATCTTATCTTTGCTTCTAATTCTTTAACCCGTTTGTTTCTGATTCTGGATAATAAGTGACCTTGGCCACCTTTTCTGTTTTGTTTTGTTATCTTTTGTATTTTACTCTGTCCATAATTAAAAGGCTTTAAAATTTTTCAGATTGCTGTCCAAATAGCCCCCCAAAAAATTCTTTATTTAATGTATGTATCTTCCACATAAATTTGAAAATCGATGATGTATAAAATGATGACCTTTAAGTTCTTAAGCAACAATTATTTGTATAAATGCATTTTCTTATTTTGGAAAAGTGATCTTTCTTTTCATGTGAGATACTTTTTATCGAATGCTGACTGTGAAACAGATATTTTGCTAGTACTTTCTATAACCTTAATTTATCGAATGCTTACTGTGAAACAGGTATTTTGCTAGTACTTTCTATAACCTTAATTTAAACGTGAGTCTAATTCTTTCTAAAGAGTATTTGTGCATATACATATTTTTTCTTTCAGAGTTCAGTTTTGTGTTTAGAACTTTTTCAGATGTCTTCCTTTTGCCAATTAATTTTCATTCAGTCAAACATTCTGGTCTATACTCATCTATAATCACCTTGCTACAGTTGGGTTCTAACTGAAGGAAGATTAATACGTAATTGGGACCAATAAAATATCCTCTTTCTGTATTTACACAGGTGAAGTTCTTTCATCATAGGACCCTGTCAGCAAGTCTGCACTTTCTTAAAAAGTGCTCTTGAATGCTATGCAGTATCTGGTATAGATATGTAAAATTAAAACGCCCACATTTACTCCAGCCAAAATGAAAATAAAATTTTACAGTAATCTTTTTATTGGAAACAAATTGCTATCATTTCCTCTTAACAGATGGGAATCACTCATATTTAATCTCCAGTTTCTAACCAGAAAGGAAATTAAAAGTTTGTTGTAGGGATTATAAAGTAAGTCTTCCTGTCTCCTGTTTTCTTTAGTTGCAATCAGGGTAACCAGCTACAATCTTGATGCATTATAATTCCCAAGGCCTAGATTCTTAATGCATTTAACTTTTGACCTCAGTGCTTTTTGATCTTATCTTTGCTTCTAATTCTTTAACCCGTTTGTTTCTGATTCTGGATAATAAGTGACCTTGGCCACCTTTTCTGTTTTGTTTTGTTATCTTTTGTATTTTACTCTGTCCATAATTAAAAGGCTTTAAAATTTTTCAGATTGCTGTCCATGAACTGAGTCCTAATTCCAATCTCTTACACTTAAAGACAGTAAGTTTAAAACATTTATTATAAATGTATGTATCTTCACACAATAAAGTCTGCTTCATCTCTTTCTTTTATATATGTTAACATTTTTATGTAAGATGGAAATTTGATGTATATATGGAATAATACATAAGAACTGGCATTGAAATTCATTCTAATAATTAACAAAAATAACTATACTGGTGTATTCGTTCTTTTGCCATATTATATAAATTATCATGAATTTCTCAAGGTAGAAACATATAAATATTCAGTGTTAGGTATAATAATTAATAATACTTTGATCAATTATTTTACAGTAACAAGAGCCATAGATTGATTATATTGATGTTCTCAAAAAATAAATACTTAGAAAGGTAGCTTGCAATGTACAACTTAAACCTCTGAAAATAATTTGAGTCTCTGTGAACTATGTGTTCCTTTGATTGAATATACAGTATGAAATGTTAAATAATGCATATTAAGAAAATGATCATATCCCTGACAGATGATGTTAATAAGCACAGAAATATGGTAACAGAGAATATAGTGAAAGATGAAAGTCCCAATGCATTTTCATTGATCTTCTGTCAAAGAAATTTAGGCCACTAGTAACAGAGTATATATTAAAAGATTAAAGTGATGCTGAGTTTTCATTGATATATTTTCTGCCATAGGAAGTTTAGACCATTGTTTTCTTAACACCTCAAGTGGGGAAATAAATACCTTCTAGGCAAATAAAAAGTTTCTGCAGGCAAGGTAATTTAGTGTCTGCTCTGGCAGATGACATATGCAATTTTTCATCCTGAGACCACCTGAACAGCTGTCCTTGTGTGCTTAAATGGTTATTAAAATACCTCCTCGGAAGTGTTTACCTGAAGGCTGTAGGAATAAAAGGGAGCTATCTTCTCAATTTTGGAGAAATTCAATTTCATAAAGTTGATTTTAAGTTCTCTTTCCGCTCAGCTCTATTTTCTCCATGACGGTTTGAGATGGAAAGAATGAATACTCAGATCTGTTGTCGGGACCTTTTGGCCAAACCTTTTCTGTTTTGTTTTGTTATCTTTTGTATTTTACTCTGTCCATAATTAAAAGGCTTTAAAATTTTTCAGATTGCTGTCCATGAACTGAGTCCTAATTCCAATCTCTTACACTTAAAGACAGTAAGTTTAAAACATTTATTATAAATGTATGTATCTTCACACAATAAAGTCTGCTTCATCTCTTTCTTTTATATATGTTAACATTTTTATGTAAGATGGAAATTTGATGTATATATGGAATAATACATAAGAACTGGCATTGAAATTCATTCTAATAATTAACAAAAATAACTATACTGGTGTATTCGTTCTTTTGCCATATTATATAAATTATCATGAATTTCTCAAGGTAGAAACATATAAATATTCAGTGTTAGGTATAATAATTAATAATACTTTGATCAATTATTTTACAGTAACAAGAGCCATAGATTGATTATATTGATGTTCTCAAAAAATAAATACTTAGAAAGGTAGCTTGCAATGTACAACTTAAACCTCTGAAAATAATTTGAGTCTCTGTGAACTATGTGTTCCTTTGATTGAATATACAGTATGAAATGTTAAATAATGCATATTAAGAAAATGATCATATCCCTGACAGATGATGTTAATAAGCACAGAAATATGGTAACAGAGAATATAGTGAAAGATGAAAGTCCCAATGCATTTTCATTGATCTTCTGTCAAAGAAATTTAGGCCACTAGTAACAGAGTATATATTAAAAGATTAAAGTGATGCTGAGTTTTCATTGATATATTTTCTGCCATAGGAAGTTTAGACCATTGTTTTCTTAACACCTCAAGTGGGGAAATAAATACCTTCTAGGCAAATAAAAAGTTTCTGCAGGCAAGGTAATTTAGTGTCTGCTCTGGCAGATGACATATGCAATTTTTCATCCTGAGACCACCTGAACAGCTGTCCTTGTGTGCTTAAATGGTTATTAAAATACCTCCTCGGAAGTGTTTACCTGAAGGCTGTAGGAATAAAAGGGAGCTATCTTCTCAATTTTGGAGAAATTCAATTTCATAAAGTTGATTTTAAGTTCTCTTTCCGCTCAGCTCTATTTTCTCCATGACGGTTTGAGATGGAAAGAATGAATATCTCTGTTGGAAAACAGATCTGTGATGTCAAAAGACAGCATTTGGATGCCCATCATCATAACTGAAAATAATTCAGGGATAATCTATGAAACCATCCTAAAAACATATACAGACTTTTAGGAAGGGAAGATAAAGTAAAAACCCATGTGGATTCTTGATAATGTTTCAACAAAGATAGTTTATATTCTCTGAGGAAACATACATGTTTTCCTGTTTGTTTGTTTTTTTCTCTGCCTGAAGCAGTTATCCATTCAAAATTCCAATAAAAGCCTCCTTCAGATTTATTCTAAACATATTCTCCCTGTGAGGCCTATTCCACACCCCACACCCTCCACCTTGTTGCTGGCACTCTGAGTCCTTCTTAGCCAGATTTAGTTTTTCCTGTAACATTTCTGTTTCTAAGGTAGTAGATGATTACGTATGTGTTTTTATTGTTGGATCTCTTCTTGCAGAATATAAGTTCCACAAGAGCAAGTGCTCAATAAATATCTGTGGAGTTAAAGAGTAAATTAATGGATAATTAACAAAACAGTAAATACATAATATAATTTAGTAAGTTCCTGGTCCTGTTCAGAGAACTGCAGGTAGATATTTTCCCTGGCTTCATGCAGGAAATTTTCTAATGGGAAATATAGCTGTTAGATTAATTATTATGAATGTGACTAATTAATATGAAGCATTATGATAGGATTATTAAAAAGTATAGTATCACGCCTTTTAGATTTCAGAGACGTTCAACCAAGGAATGCAATGAAAATTCTATTCTAATGGATGAGTAAAAGTTCTTAAGAAATTTAAGCAAATAATTTTTTTGGTGTTCTCTGTGAGTCAACTTGTTTGTTGACCTAATATAATTTTCACACCATATTCCATATCTTTTTATCTGAAGCTTGGTTTCATTTTTCATGTCCCATGTTCTTCAAAGTAAAATGGTTATTAAAATACCTCCTCGGAAGTGTTTACCTGAAGGCTGTAGGAATAAAAGGGAGCTATCTTCTCAATTTTGGAGAAATTCAATTTCATAAAGTTGATTTTAAGTTCTCTTTCCGCTCAGCTCTATTTTCTCCATGACGGTTTGAGATGGAAAGAATGAATATCTCTGTTGGAAAACAGATCTGTGATGTCAAAAGACAGCATTTGGATGCCCATCATCATAACTGAAAATAATTCAGGGATAATCTATGAAACCATCCTAAAAACATATACAGACTTTTAGGAAGGGAAGATAAAGTAAAAACCCATGTGGATTCTTGATAATGTTTCAACAAAGATAGTTTATATTCTCTGAGGAAACATACATGTTTTCCTGTTTGTTTGTTTTTTTCTCTGCCTGAAGCAGTTATCCATTCAAAATTCCAATAAAAGCCTCCTTCAGATTTATTCTAAACATATTCTCCCTGTGAGGCCTATTCCACACCCCACACCCTCCACCTTGTTGCTGGCACTCTGAGTCCTTCTTAGCCAGATTTAGTTTTTCCTGTAACATTTCTGTTTCTAAGGTAGTAGATGATTACGTATGTGTTTTTATTGTTGGATCTCTTCTTGCAGAATATAAGTTCCACAAGAGCAAGTGCTCAATAAATATCTGTGGAGTTAAAGAGTAAATTAATGGATAATTAACAAAACAGTAAATACATAATATAATTTAGTAAGTTCCTGGTCCTGTTCAGAGAACTGCAGGTAGATATTTTCCCTGGCTTCATGCAGGAAATTTTCTAATGGGAAATATAGCTGTTAGATTAATTATTATGAATGTGACTAATTAATATGAAGCATTATGATAGGATTATTAAAAAGTATAGTATCACGCCTTTTAGATTTCAGAGACGTTCAACCAAGGAATGCAATGAAAATTCTATTCTAATGGATGAGTAAAAGTTCTTAAGAAATTTAAGCAAATAATTTTTTTGGTGTTCTCTGTGAGTCAACTTGTTTGTTGACCTAATATAATTTTCACACCATATTCCATATCTTTTTATCTGAAGCTTGGTTTCATTTTTCATGTCCCATGTTCTTCAAAGTAAAAGTATAATCATTTTATGGGTTGGGGGAGGTAGTCAAGACACACAAATGATTGACTATTAAAACGTGAAACTTAGATATGGCAAATCTTTGTTTTATATGAAAGTGAAAGGGAGATGAGATTAGGATTGCTACATCTCTTGTTGTTGTTGTTTAGTTGCTGTCTTGTTCTTTTGCAATCCCATGGCCTTTATCCCTGGCTTCCCCATTGGCTCAGTGGAAAAGAATCTGCCTGAAATTCAGGAGATGCAGGTTTGATCCCTGGGTAGGGAAGATCCTCTGGAGAAGAGCATGACAACTCACTCCAATACTCTTGCCTGAAGAACCCCATGGACCGAGGTGGCAGGCTATGGTCCACAGGGCTGCAACGAGCCAGACAGAACTGAAGCGACTGAGCGCACATAGACTGTAGCCAGCCAGCCTCCTCCGTCCATGGGATTTCCCGGGCAAGAACACTGGGATAGGTTGCCAGTTCCCTCTCCAGAGGATCTTCCTGACCAAGGAATTGAATCTGCGTATGCCTAGTATGTCTGTTACTTCTCTACGGTAACTTCATCCACAGCTACTGTTTACACAAAAATTCAGTCAAACATAGTGTAAATTATGACCAAAATGTTCTCTAAAATACAAGAATAGATCTTGCTTCTTTCTTCATGATGCTGAAGTACAAATATTCTTTGGATCAGAATCAGAGAGGAAAAAGTGCACCCAAAAGAGATGATGATGTAGTACTTGGATGTCCACAGAACGTTTGCCCTTCTTTGCAGCGCTTTCTTTCCTGGAGGAATGAAGCAATGGCTTCAAAGTGAACACTGTGTCATAAGGTTAAGTATTAGCAGACTTTCTGGATTGCACTGAATATGATGGGGACAAGGTGAAACACATACAGCCTGAGAATTCTTATAGTCCAGTTCACAGAGTCACATTCTTCAGATAACTCTCTCCCTCATGGGATAATTTTTTACAAATATCCTAAAATAGCCTCTCTAAAAAAATCTGGAGGATAGCTCTTCTTGTCCAACTGTGAAGCTAATGTACTAGTAAGACTGATCTCAGTATGCTGTTAAAAATAAAGAAAATAATATATATGTCAGGATCTGATGTTATATCAGTTTTTGATAACATTAGAAGATGAGGGAACAAAATGTTTGGGCCTGCTATTTTTGAGCTTTGGGTCAATTCTCAAGTCAAAAGGGTATGTATTCTTTGTTTATTTTTTAACAGGAAAAAATAAGAGAGGCACTGAGACTATGTGATTCTCCTGAGAACACACAAAGATCTGGTAGTTGGTCACTGGGTGTGTGAACCGTCCTTCTTGGATATTCATTCAGTATTCTTTTGATTGTTCAGGGGGAAGAATCTTAATTAATTACCAAGTATTAAGTTACTTCTCTAGATTTATATAAAACAAAGGACACAATTTAATGTGAAATGTTAATCTTATAATCTTCAACTATCTCATTCTTAGATTCTGTCTTTTCATTTATGTACTAAAGACTTAAAGCATGCATACAATATGCTTTATACCAGGTGGGCATTTTCTTGTACTCCCTCAAAACTGTCCGATGAGCTATCTTTTATTTTCTTGATAACATTATTTATTTGCATCTAATGTCCAAGTCAGGTGCCTTGTTACTTACTTAGCTAGTTTACTTAGCTAGCTAGTTTATGTCTGACTTGGTTCTTGCGATTCCCACCAGCTGTACACTGGGACAGCTGTGCCTCCCCCTCTTCCACTCAGAGCGATTTCCAGGGACTCGTATTTAAAGGAGAGTGAAACGCTGTCTCTAATTATAACAGCAATCTGTTCCGCGGCAGTCTTCACACTCTATTTACATTCCCTACTGTGTTTTTCCAATAGTTTTACTCTCTCTTCCATTTCTCTAATTTTGGTTTTAAACTCATCAAATTGCTCGTTAACTGAATTAATTTTAAAGTGCATTACTTGCAGTGGACTTTTTTGGGAAGCACGTATGATTGTTTATATGGACATTTAGGATCGTGTCTGAGTTATTTCTCCAAATATCAAGGACAAGGTGAAGCGTTGGATATTGGTAAAGATGCTTAGTTATCCACTTATCTTCTGATGTTGGGGTCACCTGTCTTACATTGACTCAGGAGGCATAGGTGGCAGAAGAGGAGGGACATGTTGGCACAGGGACCTTTTCAAGTATGTTCTAATTCATCCACATAATTACTGTTTAGCAGAAAAAGAAAACACAGTGTAAAAAACAGTTAGCAAGCCTGTGCTTCAATAAATGTGGCAAAGAAATTAAATCTCCACTAACAGTGCAATAAAGTATGTGCTTAGTTTCCAAGTTCTGAGTAATGATACAATTGTAGAATAGTGTTTTGGGATTATTTAGATCTGTTTCTTAATTTCATGACATGACAGGTTACAGGCCAAAGAAAAGGCATGCAAAGTGTCTAAAAGTGATTGTAAGCAACTTTATGCTTCACATGCTTTGATTTTGATATACTGGTATATAAAGATTTTTAAAAATCAGTTTTTTGTTTAATATTCAGATGTTAATATTCAAAAAATAAAAGTATCTTATAATCTAAACATGCTTTGTTATCAGACTATTTTTTAAAGAAATACAAAACTAAAAGTTCATAAATTATTTAAAATTTATTCTCTTTGTTATTGCCTCAAAATATGTTTTGTTACCTAAGAATTCAGTTGCTTTAGCATTCTTATTTTTTCAGATTTTCATGGCAAACTAATTCATTTTTCACAGGGAAGTTAGCATATTTTGCCCATTTCCAAAAAATATACGTCCAATGATTGGTTACTATTTTGAACAGATATGTTAAGGAAAAGTCACTATCTTTATAGCATTTTTACTTGCTATTGAAGTAGGGTATTTTCTTCTAAAATATTACTTATAATCATTTGTGTATTAAGGCTTCTTGATTATTAATTTATAACCCATTATCATTTAATTTGATTATTGAGACTAATTTTTTTTTTTAGAATGTCTATAACATAATCAGTTCAATTGGGAATAATAAATTCAGCTTTGCCTTTTTTCATATTTACATCTATTCTTTATTTCTTGACTCTGAGATCATTTGCTCTTTGTTCCAGAACAGTGGCAATAATCAAATGATTTTAAGCATTCTTATCTGTCTTTCAACCTTAAATAGAGTCTTTTTATTGTTTTAGTATTAAACTTTCGATTCTGACTTAGTTCTCAGAAATATTGTCTTAGTTCTTCATGAAGGTCTGGATTAATTGGACAAGGTGAAGCGTTGGATATTGGTAAAGATGCTTAGTTATCCACTTATCTTCTGATGTTGGGGTCACCTGTCTTACATTGACTCAGGAGGCATAGGTGGCAGAAGAGGAGGGACATGTTGGCACAGGGACCTTTTCAAGTATGTTCTAATTCATCCACATAATTACTGTTTAGCAGAAAAAGAAAACACAGTGTAAAAAACAGTTAGCAAGCCTGTGCTTCAATAAATGTGGCAAAGAAATTAAATCTCCACTAACAGTGCAATAAAGTATGTGCTTAGTTTCCAAGTTCTGAGTAATGATACAATTGTAGAATAGTGTTTTGGGATTATTTAGATCTGTTTCTTAATTTCATGACATGACAGGTTACAGGCCAAAGAAAAGGCATGCAAAGTGTCTAAAAGTGATTGTAAGCAACTTTATGCTTCACATGCTTTGATTTTGATATACTGGTATATAAAGATTTTTAAAATCAGTTTTTTGTTTAATATTAAGATGTTAATATTCAAAAAATAAAAGTATCTTATAATCTAAACATGCTTTGTTATCAGACTATTTTTTAAAGAAATACAAAACTAAAAGTTCATAAATTATTTAAAATTTATTCTCTTTGTTATTGCCTCAAAATATGTTTTGTTACCTAAGAATTCAGTTGCTTTAGCATTCTTATTTTTTCAGATTTTCATGGCAAACTAATTCATTTTTCACAGGGAAGTTAGCATATTTTGCCCATTTCCAAAAAATATACGTCCAATGATTGGTTACTATTTTGAACAGATATGTTAAGGAAAAGTCACTATCTTTATAGCATTTTTACTTGCTATTGAAGTAGGGTATTTTCTTCTAAAATATTACTTATAATCATTTGTGTATTAAGGCTTCTTGATTATTAATTTATAACCCATTATCATTTAATTTGATTATTGAGACTAATTTTTTTTTTTAGAATGTCTATAACATAATCAGTTCAATTGGGAATAATAAATTCAGCTTTGCCTTTTTTCATATTTACATCTATTCTTTATTTCTTGACTCTGAGATCATTTGCTCTTTGTTCCAGAACAGTGGCAATAATCAAATGATTTTAAGCATTCTTATCTGTCTTTCAACCTTAAATAGAGTCTTTTTATTGTTTTAGTATTAAACTTTCGATTCTGACTTGAGATAGTTCTCAGAAATATTGTCTTTATTTGCAACACCATGAAGTGGGAACACAAGTGAAGTTACGATGAGAGGATGGGGAAATCTCAATTCCTTTTTAAATGATTGTCTGATAACTTAGAATTTATACTTTCACAAAAACTTATTTTCTTTCAAAATCTGAGCATATTTGCATTTCTGATTTACCTTCAGTAGCTGCTACTACAAAAAGCTTTAACTCTTTTTCTCCTACTCAGTTATACTCTATGTAAACAATACAGTTATTTAATGACCTCTAATTCTCATATCAACAAAAAATGTAAACAAAATTCTCAATTAAAAATAATGCAGTTTTGGGCTTCCCTGGTGGTCCAGTGGGTAAAGAGTCCGCCTTTCAGTGTAAGGAGGCGCCAGTTCAATCCCTGGCCTGGGAAGATACCCACATGCTGCAAAGCAGCTGGACCAGTGTGTCCAGTTAAGAGCCAGCGCTCGGGAGCACATGCACCCAGAGCTGGTGCTCCTCAATGAGAGAGGCCACTGCAATGGGAGGCCCACACAGGCCAAAGAATAAAGATGGATGAAAATAAAATAAATTTAAAAAAAAAACATAAAAGAGGCCAAATTTTTTTTAAAGGCCAAATTTAAAAAAAAAATAATAATAATGCAGTTTTCTGTTTTCCATAAATATAAAATTAGTTACTTAGCACAACATCATACATTCATAATTAATTCCAATGGCAGGAAGTATATGGAAATGATCTGATCTATATATTTACCTCTATTGGACATGACAACTTTTCCTCATCAAGGGTTTTTTTCTACTTTAAGCATCTTACCATGTTTTGCACAACTTAATGCAAACCAAGTATGCTGGATCCTTGTATTAAGGCTTCTTGAATAATCATAATTTAGCTTTTCTTTTTTTGTTTCATATTTACATCTATTCTTTATTTCTTGACTCTGAGATCATTTGCTCTTTGTTCCAGAACAGTGGCAATAATCAAATGATTTTAAGCATTCTTATCTGTCTTTCAACCTTAAATAGAGTCTTTTTATTGTTTTAGTATTAAACTTTCGATTCTGACTTGAGATAGTTCTCAGAAATATTGTCTTTATTTGCAACACCATGAAGTGGGAACACAAGTGAAGTTACGATGAGAGGATGGGGAAATCTCAATTCCTTTTTAAATGATTGTCTGATAACTTAGAATTTATACTTTCACAAAAACTTATTTTCTTTCAAAATCTGAGCATATTTGCATTTCTGATTTACCTTCAGTAGCTGCTACTACAAAAAGCTTTAACTCTTTTTCTCCTACTCAGTTATACTCTATGTAAACAATACAGTTATTTAATGACCTCTAATTCTCATATCAACAAAAAATGTAAACAAAATTCTCAATTAAAAATAATGCAGTTTTGGGCTTCCCTGGTGGTCCAGTGGGTAAAGAGTCCGCCTTTCAGTGTAAGGAGGCGCCAGTTCAATCCCTGGCCTGGGAAGATACCCACATGCTGCAAAGCAGCTGGACCAGTGTGTCCAGTTAAGAGCCAGCGCTCTGGAGCACATGCACCCAGAGCTGGTGCTCCTCAATGAGAGAGGCCACTGCAATGGGAGGCCCACACAGGCCAAAGAATAAAGATGGATGAAAATAAAATAAATTTAAAAAAAAAACATAAAAGAGGCCAAATTTTTTTTAAAGGCCAAATTTAAAAAAAAAATAATAATAATGCAGTTTTCTGTTTTCCATAAATATAAAATTAGTTACTTAGCACAACATCATACATTCATAATTAATTCCAATGGCAGGAAGTATATGGAAATGATCTGATCTATATATTTACCTCTATTGGACATGACAACTTTTCCTCATCAAGGGTTTTTTTCTACTTTAAGCATCTTACCATGTTTTGCACAACTTAATGCAAACCAAGTATGCTGGATCCTTGTAAAAGTTCTGATAATAGACCATAATTATTTCCCATGAGTGTGCATGTGTGTGTGAATGAAAGCAAATGTGTTTGTATTGATATTATTTATCTATGGAACAGTACCCAAAGTTATATCCCACAAACACCAAGACTTTAAAAACTCATCCATTCATAAATAAATACACTTGTCTACCCCCACCCAGTCATAGTTACTAAGCATAAAATAAAAGTGAGTACTGTTTCTTATTAGGTATAATAATGTATATTGCTCCCATGAGTTACCTTAGTTAGAATTTATATTCAGCCCATAATTTTTAAAATTAAATCCTTATGATAGGCACTTATGTTTAAGATAGTTCTATTCTTCTTTAGATCAGTAAACAGGAGTATTTCTTGTTTTGTGTGTGTGGTTTTTGTTGTTTTTTTTATATAATGTCTTCATATGAAGCCTAAAGATTTCAAGTTAACCTCTTCTCTCAACAAGGTGTGTTTGGGTAAAAATAAATAAACTATTGTAAGGAGGGACATTTCTTGTCATGGCACTTGTCTTCTGACGGTCACTCAGTGGCACGTTGCTAAAGAGGGCTCTGTGCTTGTGGTGAAAAATGATCCCTAGGACTTGACGGGAAGGCTATGTTCCTTCCAAGCCCAGGGCAGAAGTCTGCTGAGACAAACAGAAGACTGTTAGTGAGCAAATTCATCAAAACTAGCATTATGCATTTCTCCCACTGGTCTGACGCCTGATGTTGCATGATTCCTACCAGCAACCGAACCATAAAACTAGTGCTACAAAACACAAGCACCTGTAAGTCAATGGGAACACATTTTTGCTCAACAAGAGATCCTGACAACTAACAACTGAACCATCTGCCAGAGACACAGTTTGAGTTTTTAAGACACATCCGTCCCCCTTCCCAGCTTCCAGCCTCATGCCCAATATATGCTTCCAGTGTCTAACTAACATCTTGAGTCATAGAATTATAAATCCTTGGGGCTCGCCTGGTAGGCAAACTATCTGAGGCAATCCTCAGACTTTCCAGATAAGGATAATGAACGCAAGCTAATCAGATAACAGTTCAAGGTCTTGTAGCTACTTCAAGAAAGTGATCAGAATAAATCCTG
The DNA here is from genome assembly GCA_022376925.1 of Tragulus kanchil. NCBI lineage: Eukaryota > Metazoa > Chordata > Mammalia > Artiodactyla > Tragulidae > Tragulus > Tragulus kanchil. The sequence continues at coordinate 22,461,754 of JAIOJX010000003.1, read as the reverse complement.
ATACAAGTTTTGATAGATTCTGTCCAATATTCTAAAGCGTGAAGCTCTTTTTAGATCTCCATTCCTTCCTTCAAGGTGCTGTCTCATTATTCCTCCCAGCCTCATGTCGTGTTCAACTGGTGTGTGCACCATTTATAACTTCATCCAAGTCATTCATAAAATTTTGACCAGGACAGAATTATGGCTGAGTTGCCTAATCAATCTTGGCACTTTTTCTTTTTTTTGCAATATCAGTGGGGAATTATTCCACTTTGTCAAATGATGAAGCTGTATTTTAAAAAAATGAACCCTTTGTAAGTTTTTGAATGCTTGTCACATATTTCTTTGCATCCCACATAGTTCATATTCAGTAAAAATCACTGAAAGAAGTACTGTGTTTGAAATAGGAAGCAGTGGTTCAAGGGAATGGTTCAAGGGGGTGGTATATAGCTCTGCCTTCATTTAAAAAGTATTATGCAAACAGTTTCTCTACTACTAACCTGTCATCATTCGAGCCTTGTTTTGTTGGCATATGCTATTTCTTCAGAGCTTTCCCTGTGTCAGTAACCCTGATGAGCAAATCCAGAACAGAATGCTTTGGAGACTGGGAATCTAAAGGGACACTGATCATTTTTGAAAATGAACCACATTTATGATTTAATTTTTTTAATATAAAACCCAAAGCAGTAAAGCTGGAGGAAGTCTTTGAGCACCTTGAAACATATGATGACTAATGTTTCCAAGTAAGCCTCCCTTCCGCATCCCCAAGCAATCAGCAGGAGTTTAAATTTTATGATGAATCTTCCATGCTTTCTGGCCACATTTCCCTGGTGAATGGTGGAGAAATCATTGAGTTGGCTGCCCAAATTTAAGAAAACAATCTGTAACACTGGAGCATAGTGAAACTAACTGGCATGTACAGGGAGTGAAAACATGACCATGCCCTCATTAGCACTGTGTGCTAACAAAAAAAAAGAAAGCAACCAAGTGTGAAGGTGAACCAGGACTGGAGAAGGTCTGGGCACCTACAATGGATGAATTTGCCTCACTGTGGAATTTTTTTCCCGGATCTAATTAAAGCCTGATCTTTTCCAGCTGTGGTCGCACAGATTGTTTTAGGATAAACTCAGTATATAATTAAAAATCTCATTAATCATTTCCCAAATTATTTGTTGTACTATAACATGGAAGGTGTTGTAGCTACTTCGAGAAAGTGAGCAGAATAGAGCCTGATACAAGTTTTGATAGATTCTGTCCAATATTCTAAAGCGTGAAGCTCTTTTTAGATCTCCATTCCTTCCTTCAAGGTGCTGTCTCATTATTCCTCCCAGCCTCATGTCGTGTTCAACTGGTGTGTGCACCATTTATAACTTCATCCAAGTCATTCATAAAATTTTGACCAGGACAGAATTATGGCTGAGTTGCCTAATCAATCTTGGCACTTTTTCTTTTTTTTGCAATATCAGTGGGGAATTATTCCACTTTGTCAAATGATGAAGCTGTATTTTAAAAAAATGAACCCTTTGTAAGTTTTTGAATGCTTGTCACATATTTCTTTGCATCCCACATAGTTCATATTCAGTAAAAATCACTGAAAGAAGTACTGTGTTTGAAATAGGAAGCAGTGGTTCAAGGGAATGGTTCAAGGGGGTGGTATATAGCTCTGCCTTCATTTAAAAAGTATTATGCAAACAGTTTCTCTACTACTAACCTGTCATCATTCGAGCCTTGTTTTGTTGGCATATGCTATTTCTTCAGAGCTTTCCCTGTGTCAGTAACCCTGATGAGCAAATCCAGAACAGAATGCTTTGGAGACTGGGAATCTAAAGGGACACTGATCATTTTTGAAAATGAACCACATTTATGTTTTAAATTTTTTTAATATAAAACCCAAAGCAGTAAAGCTGGAGGAAGTCTTTGAGCACCTTGAAACATATGATGACTAATGTTTCCAAGTAAGCCTCCCTTCCGCATCCCCAAGCAATCAGCAGGAGTTTAAATTTTATGATGAATCTTCCATGCTTTCTGGCCACATTTCCCTGGTGAATGGTGGAGAAATCATTGAGTTGGCTGCCCAAATTTAAGAAAACAATCTGTAACACTGGAGCATAGTGAAACTAACTGGCATGTACAGGGAGTGAAAACATGACCATGCCCTCATTAGCACTGTGTGCTAACAAAAAAAAAGAAAGCAACCAAGTGTGAAGGTGAACCAGGACTGGAGAAGGTCTGGGCACCTACAATGGATGAATTTGCCTCACTGTGGAATTTTTTCCTGGATCTAATTAAAGCCTGATCTTTTCCAGCTGTGGTCGCACAGATTGTTTTAGGATAAACTCAGTATATAATTAAAAATCTCATTAATCATTTCCCAAATTATTTGTTGTACTATAACATGGAAGTTGAAGCCATTCCTGCTGTGAAAAAATGGTTTTAATATTAATAACCATGGCTGTAACAGATGTCAATAGCAAAAGGACCTTTGTGTTTCTATTTATAGTTTCCATTTTCACGTCTCCAACACTAAACAAGGAACTGAATACACAACTATTCTTTATTCCAGTGTGCTTTCTTTCTTTAAAATACCTTGAGTTTTTTTTAACTTTTTCATTGTATATGATAAGAATATGACTGCAAGTCCAGATTAAATTAATTAAACAGATTCAGCATTTCATAAATGCAGTTTTAAGATAATATGTCAACCGTTTCTCTACTACTGACCTATCATCATTCCCGCCTTGTTTTTTTGTCATATGACCACAAAGTTATTAGATAACAACATTGTATTGTGGTTGGCAATCCATCCAGATGCTTACACTCAATATTTGTAGTGACCAGACACTGAACTTAAATCTTTGTATCAGATTTTCTTAAAATACAATTTTAAACGTTACACTTCATTTACTGTCATTATAGAATAAAACTGTGTGAGTGGTTGGTTCCCTTTTCTCCATATCTTCACCAAAGTTTTTTACTTTGTTATTTGTGTTCTTTTTGATGGTAGCTGTTCCTACCAGTGTGAGGCGATATCGTGCTATGATTTTGATTTGTGTTTTCCTGATGACTGATGATACTGAGAATTTTTTGAATGTGCTTGTTGGCCATCTGCATTTCCTCTCTGGAAAAGTGTCTATTCTTTTCTATCTTTTTTGCTGTTGGTGGAGAAATCATTGAGTTGGCTGCCCAAATTTAAGAAAACAATCTGTAACACTGGAGCATAGTGAAATTAACTGGCATGTACAGGAGTGAAAACATGACCATGCCCTCATTAGCACTGTGTGCTAACAAAAAAAAAGAAAGCAACCAAGTGTGAAGGTGAACCAGGACTGGAGAAGGTCTGGGCACCTACAATGGATGAATTTGCCTCACTGTGGAATTTTTTCCTGGATCTAATTAAAGCCTGATCTTTTCCAGCTGTGGTCGCACAGATTGTTTTAGGATAAACTCAGTATATAATTAAAAATCTCATTAATCATTTCCCAAATTATTTGTTGTACTATAACATGGAAGTTGAAGCCATTCCTGCTGTGAAAAAATGGTTTTAATATTAATAACCATGGCTGTAACAGATGTCAATAGCAAAAGGACCTTTGTGTTTCTATTTATAGTTTCCATTTTCACGTCTCCAACACTAAACAAGGAACTGAATACACAACTATTCTTTATTCCAGTGTGCTTTCTTTCTTTAAAATACCTTGAGTTTTTTTTAACTTTTTCATTGTATATGATAAGAATATGACTGCAAGTCCAGATTAAATTAATTAAACAGATTCAGCATTTCATAAATGCAGTTTTAAGATAATATGTCAACCGTTTCTCTACTACTGACCTATCATCATTCCCGCCTTGTTTTTTTGTCATATGACCACAAAGTTATTAGATAACAACATTGTATTGTGGTTGGCAATCCATCCAGATGCTTACACTCAATATTTGTAGTGACCAGACACTGAACTTAAATCTTTGTATCAGATTTTCTTAAAATACAATTTTTAAACGTTACACTTCATTTACTGTCATTATAGAATAAAACTGTGTGAGTGGTTGGTTCCCTTTTCTCCATATCTTCACCAAAGTTTTTTACTTTGTTATTTGTGTTCTTTTTGATGGTAGCTGTTCCTACCAGTGTGAGGCGATATCGTGCTATGATTTTGATTTGTGTTTTCCTGATGACTGATGATACTGAGAATTTTTTGAATGTGCTTGTTGGCCATCTGCATTTCCTCTCTGGAAAAGTGTCTATTCTTTTCTTCTGCCTATTTTTAATGGATTGCTGTATTATTGCTGTTGGTGGAATGAGCATTTACATATGTTGTATCCCTTATTGGTCAACTCATTTGCAGCTGTCTTCTCCCATTCAGCAGGGTTAGTTTTTGTTTGTTTTATCAATAGTTTCCTTCAATGTGCAAAAGCTTTTGAATTTAATTAGGTCTCATTTATTTCTTTTAGCTATTTTTCCCTTAAGGAAATGGATCCAAAAAAATATTGATGCTGTTTATGTCAAAGAGTGTTCTGCTTATGTTTTCTTCTAGGATTTTTTTTTTATATGATGTTAGAGAATGTTCTAATTTCATTTTTTTCACTTGTGCTGTTCAATTTTCCCAGCACCACTTATTAAAGAAACTGTTTTCTCCATTTTATATTTTTGCCTTTCTTGTCATAGATTAGGTAGGTACATAGGTTTATTTCTGGACTTTCTGTTCCATTGATTTGCATACCTGTTTTTGTGCTAGTACCATGTTATTTTCTTTGCTGTGATCTTGAGGTGTAGTCTGAAGCCAGACATCATGATGCCTCTAACTGTGATCTTCTTTAACAAGATTATTCTGTGTATTTGGAGTCTTTTGTGTTTCCATATACATTTTGAAAATATTTGTTGTATTTCTTTAAAAAATGTTGTTCCACACTTAGTGTCCACTATATGACAAGACTGAATATAGGAAGTCTTAAGAGATCAAATCTGTAGAGGAAAAAATAGTGTAAAGCTAGTTGGTATGTGAAGAAATATACAAATAAGGATATAATAAGAGAAGCTGCATAAATTGTTTTTACACATCACTGTGAAAAACAAAATTTTACTCAAAGATTGCTTCCTTAATCATTTTTGGTCTAATTTCATCTTAATTTTTTCTTATGCGAAATTTTTTCTTATGCATTATTTGAAAAATCAAATAATAGTTAATTCCTACATTATCAGAAGATTTCCATATATAATGAAATTATTCCACTTTTATGTCAATGCCATCAGATACTTCAAATAAGAAATCCATTAATTACCTATATAGGTTGAATTTTTAATCCAGTTTATGAAATCTAAATGAAACTGATAAAAGCTCATTCTGTCAAAGATGAAGCATCAAACAGTATTCTTTATGCTATTGCAAACTCAGTATTGAAGATAAAGTTTGGTGAAGCATGGTATCTTGATAAAAAAGAGTTTTAATAGACTGTACATGTAAGAAAAAGGTATACTTGAAATTGGTTTTGAGGCTACAAGTCATATATACATTTGAATAAACTGTCACCTTCCAGAAACATAAATGGAAATTGTACCTATCAAAATATATACATACATAAATACACACATATATGCATATACATATGTGTAGACACACAGACTCATGCAAGATTGAATTTAGTCATTAAGAAAATTTTAGTTATGTAGCTGTTGACTACAAGAAAAAATTGTTCATGATATCATGTCTTTTTCTTTTAATACCCAGAATCAGTTGTATTTTAGAAATGTCTGACCCTCAGAAAAACTACTTCATAAATCAACCTAGAGAACACAATCTGATGTTAGATATTTGTGAAATACTACTCCATATTTTGTTGAAGTGTATTTGATATCAGGAATTTTAAAGTATCCAGTGAATGGAGAACTAAAATCTCATTCTTTTAAGCTCAGTATAATAGTGCTGTAATTTAAATTATTTTTGAAATGAATATCTAATAGAATGGCTTTTTCTCATTTAAATACTAATCAAACAAAGACACTCTGGAATTCACTGGCAAAAGACCGTAGATGTACATTGGCCTATAAGATTTAATTTATTTTGAAAGTTTTTAAAATATTAGTTTAATAAAACCATTTGTTAGTCAAAATATTTCAAAAGTTACATAATTTCAGTTATGTTAGCAAAAGTGTTTACTTTCAAGAGTCCTTGTGTGAATAATAAATAACTTGGTCAACTTATTCATATATATAGAGAGAGACAGAGATTTAATTTTAATTTAATGAATGTCGTAGCGTATCAATATGCCACTCCTTGATTTGAAGATACAGAAACAAGAGAAATCAGGTTTAAAATTTTTCTTGCCATTAATCTGTAATAAACAGTAGTTATAAGAAAAAAAAACATACATAATGCAATAGTAGTTGTTATAAACAGGAATTTCCATGTAATGTAGGTATAGTAATTAGAATAGTCTAACTTCTTATAAATATTTTACAAATCTCCATGGCTGAATGCAATAAAGGTTTGAACCTCTCTAAGTCATGTCATAGTGCAGGTAAGTAGTTCTGTGCTCTCACTTATAGACTGTAGCTCCTTCTGTCTCATAGCTCTGCCTTGTTTAGGGCCTCAGAATTGTCCATTTAATTTTTTACCTTCCAATAAGGAAAGAGAGAGCTTAAAAGATTTTGGGTGGGCATTGGACTTAAAGCGGAAGGGGCTTAATCACTGCCTTTGTACACCCCAGGTGAGGAATAAACTGTCACTAAAACAAAATGGTTACCTATCAAAATATATACATACATAAATACACATATATGCATATACATATGTGTAGACACACAGACTCATGCAAGATTGAATTTAGTCATTAAGAAAATTTTAGTTATGTAGCTGTTGACTACAAGAAAAAATTGTTCATGATATCATGTCTTTTTCTTTTAATACCCAGAATCAGTTGTATTTTAGAAATGTCTGACCCTCAGAAAAACTACTTCATAAATCAACCTAGAGAACACAATCTGATGTTAGATATTTGTGAAATACTACTCCATATTTTGTTGAAGTGTATTTGATATCAGGAATTTTAAAGTATCCAGTGAATGGAGAACTAAAATCTCATTCTTTTAAGCTCAGTATAATAGTGCTGTAATTTAAATTATTTTTGAAATGAATATCTAATAGAATGGCTTTTTCTCATTTAAATACTAATCAAACAAAGACACTCTGGAATTCACTGGCAAAAGACCGTAGATGTACATTGGCCTATAAGATTTAATTTATTTTGAAAGTTTTTAAAATATTAGTTTAATAAAACCATTTGTTAGTCAAAATATTTCAAAAGTTACATAATTTCAGTTATGTTAGCAAAAGTGTTTACTTTCAAGAGTCCTTGTGTGAATAATAAATAACTTGGTCAACTTATTCATATATATAGAGAGAGACAGAGATTTAATTTTAATTTAATGAATGTCGTAGCGTATCAATATGCCACTCCTTGATTTGAAGATACAGAAACAAGAGAAATCAGGTTTAAAATTTTTCTTGCCATTAATCTGTAATAAACAGTAGTTATAAGAAAAAAAAACATACATAATGCAATAGTAGTTGTTATAAACAGGAATTTCCATGTAATGTAGGTATAGTAATTAGAATAGTCTAACTTCTTATAAATATTTTACAAATCTCCATGGCTGAATGCAATAAAGGTTTGAACCTCTCTAAGTCATGTCATAGTGCAGGTAAGTAGTTCTGTGCTCTCACTTATAGACTGTAGCTCCTTCTGTCTCATAGCTCTGCCTTGTTTAGGGCCTCAGAATTGTCCACTTAATTTTTTACATTCCAATAAGGAAAGAGAGAGCTTAAAAGATTTTGGGTGGGCATTGGACATAAAGCCGGAAGGGGCTTAATCACTGCCTTTTGTACACCCCAGGTGAGGACTCAATCAGACGGCCCTACCTAACTGCAAAGGGGCTTGGAAACACAGGCTAGAGTGTGTCAAAGAGAAATCTCAGATACTGGTGAATAACTGGCCAGTTTCTATTGCAGTCACCCAAGAGGGTACTTATTCATTTAATATTAGCTCATTAACCTTTTTACAGTTTAACAGGTTGTGATTAGAGCAAGAATACAATATCAAATGCCTTCAGGGAACAGCCAATAAAGAAATTGAATAGAGTATCCAAGGATGTTAGTAAAGAAAGTGGTGGAAACTGAGGCAAAAGGCAAGCACATATCCTAACCAGAAAGTCAGTAGATGCTGCCAACTCATGTGAAAGCAGACCTAGAGTTAATAGTTCAAACTGGTTATACAGACTTTCTAATGAAAAAAAATTTGATATTCAAATTTCTTTGAAAAATCAAATTTTATTTCAAAAACACTTTGCTGGGTAAGTAAATACTTACAAATCATTCTTACTGGGGAGAGGGAAAAGGGGTCAAAATCATTGAATTGCCCAAATCTCAAGTACAAACAAAAAATTAAGAAAGTCACAAACTTAAAATCTATATTTATCTAAGCATGTGATTTGAAGCTAGGCTCTAAATGATGGCTACACAGAGGGTGACAGGTTAAGGGTCAACTTGACAAGAAGGGAAAATGAAATGGTCAAAGTGTCCCCAAAATGAGACAGGGACCAGTATCTTAATATAGGGACTAATCAAGCAGATCAAACTGGCCATCAGACTAAAAGGAGAATGAATACCTTCTGTTCACTTTATTTACCTTTTTATCTCTGGTATTTTTTTCTAATTTTCATTATAATTACTTCTACTTATGCATATAGTTAAAAGTTACTTTTCCAGAAAACACTTTTCATGATGAAAAGCTGCTGTTATCTTTTCAAAAAAAAAAAGCTGGCTTTAACAAGTGACTATGTGCTTTGTGCTATACCACTTTCAGTCCTATTCTTGATTAATCGATCTGCAGACCTGCCTGATTTAGATCAATACTTATACTGTCTCCTTGCTTGCCTTGTTTAGAGCCTCAGAATTGTCCACTTAATTTTTTACATTCCAATAAGGAAAGAGAGAGCTTAAAAGATTTTGGGTGGGCATTGGACATAAAGCCGGAAGGGGCTTAATCACTGCCTTTTGTACACCCCAGGTGAGGACTCAATCAGACGGCCCTACCTAACTGCAAAGGGGCTTGGAAACACAGGCTAGAGTGTGTCAAAGAGAAATCTCAGATACTGGTGAATAACTGGCCAGTTTCTATTGCAGTCACCCAAGAGGGTACTTATTCATTTAATATTAGCTCATTAACCTTTTTACAGTTTAACAGGTTGTGATTAGAGCAAGAATACAATATCAAATGCCTTCAGGGAACAGCCAATAAAGAAATTGAATAGAGTATCCAAGGATGTTAGTAAAGAAAGTGGTGGAAACTGAGGCAAAAGGCAAGCACATATCCTAACCAGAAAGTCAGTAGATGCTGCCAACTCATGTGAAAGCAGACCTAGAGTTAATAGTTCAAACTGGTTATACAGACTTTCTAATGAAAAAAAATTTGATATTCAAATTTCTTTGAAAAATCAAATTTTATTTCAAAAACACTTTGCTGGGTAAGTAAATACTTACAAATCATTCTTACTGGGGAGAGGGAAAAGGGGTCAAAATCATTGAATTGCCCAAATCTCAAGTACAAACAAAAAATTAAGAAAGTCACAAACTTAAAATCTATATTTATCTAAGCATGTGATTTGAAGCTAGGCTCTAAATGATGGCTACACAGAGGGTGACAGGTTAAGGGTCAACTTGACAAGAAGGGAAAATGAAATGGTCAAAGTGTCCCCAAAATGAGACAGGGACCAGTATCTTAATATAGGGACTAATCAAGCAGATCAAACTGGCCATCAGACTAAAAGGAGAATGAATACCTTCTGTTCACTTTATTTACCTTTTTATCTCTGGTATTTTTTTCTAATTTTCATTATAATTACTTCTACTTATGCATATAGTTAAAAGTTACTTTTCCAGAAAACACTTTTCATGATGAAAAGCTGCTGTTATCTTTTCAAAAAAAAAAAGCTGGCTTTAACAAGTGACTATGTGCTTTGTGCTATACCACTTTCAGTCCTATTCTTGATTAATCGATCTGCAGACCTGCCTGATTTAGATCAATCAGACTTTCAGTGTCTGCTGTGCAGCCTTGTTTTAGCACCAAGAGAAACTTAGATATCATTAACAGAAGGTGAAATGCAGATTGAAGCTTTTCTATTGGGTGTTAGTCGTACATTAAGAACTCTGTAATAAAAGTAATGAATCACAGGGCCTATACATAGGTAGAGGGCTTCCTAGGTGGCACTAGTGGTAAAGAATCTTGCCTGCCAATGCAGGAGACACAGAGGTGGTGATAACACTCAGTCAGGAAGATCCCCTGGAGCAGGAAATGGCAACCTACTCCAGTATTCTTGCCTGCAAAATTCCATGGGCTGAACAGCCTGGTACAGTCCACAGGGCCACAGAGTTGAGCACGACTGAGCTACTGACTACCGTAATATGTAGAAGCCTTTCAAAAAATGCTTTGAAGACATAACATGTGTGTTATTGCTTTCTGGGTATTAAAAATCTTAGTGTCAGCATGGCGTATCAGGGGAAATGGCATTCCTGTTTCAAAGAACAGGAGGAAATGCAGTGGGGGTAGAGAACAATATGCAGAGGAGAAAAAATGACCCCAGTTGGACCTAGGATGATGGAGGTCAGTGTAAGGCTTAAACCATATGCATAAGAAAGAAGAGAATTGCTTCAAAGGACTCGACTGAATGTTTGGTTGACAGAATTGTCCTTTCAATTCAGTCACCAAGGCAGAGTTTGCCTACCAGCAGGTTCCCCTGCATGTCTGCTCCCATTCATCCAGTATTGTGTGAAGCTAGAAGAAGCAGAGAGTGTCAGTCAGTCTTTCCTCATTCGATCATTTGCCCAATATTGACATTTTTTAAGCCATTTAATAGCACAATGATGGCAATTAGAAGTATCCATAATAAGAGTTGCTAATGTACTGTGTGAACAATTGGATTATAGAAACCTCTATATATTTTAGTATAAATTCACCTCTAGGTAATGCTCTTAAGAAGATGTAACAGTAATTCCTCTTAGGATATCCTGATGTTATTAATTACCCATTATCTCTAAATCTTCCTGAAGTTTTTTTGGTTTAGTTTTGTTTTTTTTTTTTTAATGTGTGAGTCTATTGTCTAGATGAGATAATTCAATCAGTTCATAAACTCAGGATTTAATCTGGTAAACTTTATATAAATAATTTTAGTAAATACAAGGGAGCTAAGTAGTGTTAGAAATAAAGGATAACCTTTAATTATTTTTTAAATAGAGTGTTTCTAATTCTGCTTTTGTATATCTAATTAATTTTGAGCATATATCATTCTTAGGATCTTTGCATTCTAAACCCAATTTAGATTTTGGAACATGAAAATCATTTTATATATAGTAAAATTTGATTTTCAGAATAATTTAAAACATGATTTTTAGCACTGAAAATATTCCAACAACAAAGCAGGACTAAATTTAAGAATATATTCTAAAATTCTCTCATTCTGATCATGTGTGATTTCTTTTATAATGAAAACATAGAATAATTTCAGAAATATATAGTGATAGAATAAATTACATTCATATTAAAATAAAAATGAATTTCTATGTGTGTATATATATATGTATATGTGTGTGTGGCCATATTTATGAATATATACAATGTAAAGTATATTTACATTATCAAATATTTTCAGAGAGAAATAATATATCTAATCTTGGTTTCTTTTTTGAATATGCTGGAACAATCACCAATTTATCATCGGTCTGCTTTCCTTCCTATTCCCATGCCAGATTATAGGTTAAAATGTAAAATTAAAGATTTGTAGGGCTTCCCCTGGTGGTCCAGTGGATGAGGACACCGCCTTGCAGTGCAAGGGGCGCTGGTTCGATCCCTGGACTGGGAGGATCCCACGTGCCGCGGAGCGGCTGGACTGATGTGTCCAATTACCGAGCCAGAGCTCTGGCGCGCGTGCGCCCAGAGCCGGCGCTCTGCAACAACAGAGGCCACCATCGCGATGGGAGGCCCACAGGAGCCAAAGAACAAAGACGGATGAAAAGTGGAGAAATGAAAGACCAATAGAAGTGGCCCGCCCATCCCCCTCCCTCCCCACCCCACCCTCCAAAAGATAAATAAATAAAATTAAAAAAAAAAAAAAAAAGATTTGTAAATAACCATAAAAATTATATAGTAGAAATTCTTTACAAATTCAAAGTTATAGAAAACTTTTTTGGCAAAGGTAGGACAAGAGAAAAAGCTGTCCTGGACTCTTAAGTGCAGTAGATTTTCATTTAAAGCAGATATACCTAAGCTATAATTTATCAGAAGTGTTTTATTTACATAGCTTCCATAAACTTATATAATATTTGTCTGCACATGGAATGCAAGAACATGGTAGAATGCTCTCAATATGTAATTTATGGAGTTGTTTCCCTAATGTAGCATTTGCATCATCAAAGCTTGTATATAACATTGGTCTTTATTAGCCCAGTCTTCGAAATGCAGGTAACCAGTACAACAGTCTTTGTACAAGACTTTTTCGGTCACCAAGTCATTCATTTCTTTGTTTTTCCCTTTCCTTGTCTTTTTGATATGCATAAAATAGCTCTGCCTCTTATAGATTATAGCATTTTATAACAGGTGCATAAGACATGTGTCAGTATTTTCAAATGACCCTTTCCCGCTAAGTGCTGATTTCTCTGTTACATTTGCCTGACTCATTTAGCACTCTGAGGAGCCGCTTTGTGCTCTGTAGTTGGATGATATTTTAGGAGCAATTTTAAGCTAAAGACTTCATTCAGTTGGCAATTTTGAAATATACTAATCTTGTGGTGATGGTGGTGAACAAGATCTAGATTAGGAAACCTTTATTATTCATCTGCCCAATGCTTTCATGTCACTTGATCATGCTCTATTGTTAATACAGCTGAAAGCAATTAATTTTAGAAACAAGACAAGTTGTTAACACTGAACTTGCATGTCTTCCCACTGAAGATGCTGAACTTATTGGATCATTTCAATTATTTTTCTTTTAATTCTATATCAGCAGAAGATTTAAATGATTTCTTGCCCTGTTCCATGAATCTAGCTGATCTCCTCTCTTTCAAAATTGTGTGTCATCCTACAATTATAAACTGAAGGGTCAAATGTAAAAGTAATGAAGACCTGAAATTGTTTGGCAACTTGATAACATTGCATTACTTCACTTTCATGTTTGGTTATCAGAATTTTGAGTAGGCTAATTATTTTAGCTAGAAAAAGATTGATTTCTCTTAACTCTTTTGTATATTTTTCTGCTTAAAGTTTGATAATTTATGCTTATATCCAGAATTCAGATTTCTGCCAATATTGTGGTTACACTGTTGAAGTTATAGAAAAATTTTAAAATGACAAAAGAAATGGATAATATTCATAGTTTTTTCATTGCATGCTTAAATTGTAATCTTAAGTGCAGTAGATTTTCATTTAAAGCAGATATACCTAAGCTATTTACAGAAGTGTTTTATTTACATAGCTTCCATAAACTTATATAATATTTGTCTGCACATGGAATGCAAGAACATGGTAGAATGCTCTCAATATGTAATTTATGGAGTTGTTTCCCTAATGTAGCATTTGCATCATCAAAGCTTGTATATAACATTGGTCTTTATTAGCCCAGTCTTCGAAATGCAGGTAACCAGTACAACAGTCTTTGTACAAGACTTTTTCGGTCACCAAGTCATTCATTTCTTTGTTTTTCCCTTTCCTTGTCTTTTTGATATGCATAAAATAGCTCTGCCTCTTATAGATTATAGCATTTTATAACAGGTGCATAAGACATGTGTCAGTATTTTCAAATGACCCTTTCCCGCTAAGTGCTGATTTCTCTGTTACATTTGCCTGACTCATTTAGCACTCTGAGGAGCCGCTTTGTGCTCTGTAGTTGGATGATATTTTAGGAGCAATTTTAAGCTAAAGACTTCATTCAGTTGGCAATTTTGAAATATACTAATCTTGTGGTGATGGTGGTGAACAAGATCTAGATTAGGAAACCTTTATTATTCATCTGCCCAATGCTTTCATGTCACTTGATCATGCTCTATTGTTAATACAGCTGAAAGCAATTAATTTTAGAAACAAGACAAGTTGTTAACACTGAACTTGCATGTCTTCCCACTGAAGATGCTGAACTTATTGGATCATTTCAATTATTTTTCTTTTAATTCTATATCAGCAGAAGATTTAAATGATTTCTTGCCCTGTTCCATGAATCTAGCTGATCTCCTCTCTTTCAAAATTGTGTGTCATCCTACAATTATAAACTGAAGGGTCAAATGTAAAAGTAATGAAGACCTGAAATTGTTTGGCAACTTGATAACATTGCATTACTTCACTTTCATGTTTGGTTATCAGAATTTTGAGTAGGCTAATTATTTTAGCTAGAAAAAGATTGATTTCTCTTAACTCTTTTGTATATTTTTCTGCTTAAAGTTTGATAATTTATGCTTATATCCAGAATTCAGATTTCTGCCAATATTGTGGTTACACTGTTGAAGTTATAGAAAAATTTTTAAAATGACAAAAAGAAATGGATAATATTCATAGTACCATTCATTTTTATGCAGTTGCAATTAGAAAAAACACTATTAAACTTGGATAAATTAAGGTTTATTCACATTTAAAAGTGTGTAATGACTCGGGAACTGGATTTCCAATTCTTTGTATTATATATATCCCCAAGAGAGCATGACATAAAAGAAGTAAGACATATTATCCAACCTTCCCTGACTTTACTTTAATCCTCACGTATTATTTCAATTTTAATCTGCAAGACTAAATTTATAGAACAAGTTTGGCTACAATGTGTGATAGAAGCATTTTTATCAGTGCTATTCTGAGGAATTCTGTGACAACCAATAAGCAAAATAGATACAATGTATCTATCAGAACTATAGCTACAGCAGCATTTTAGAAACATCAGAAATATATGTGCTTTTATTCCTGATACTTCTTTACTGAGATCATGATTATCAGCATCAAAATATTAGTTCAGACTTAAGAATGATTCTGAATGCTGACTCCAGCATTAACAAAGTATTAACACAACTGAGTTAAAATGGTTAAATATAAAACAAGTGGATATAGTGCTATATTTTGCAAATTGTAAGAAAATTTCTATATTATGAAAGTTATTAAATGGATTTTCCTTACTCTGAATCTATCTAAAACTTATCTTCCTAATTCTATGCTAGAGAGAGATTTATATTGTAACAATAGATACCAAATATAATTTCACTTAGTTTATATGGTTCATTAGAGATAAACATGCAAGAAATTGTTTATACACATCACGAATTAATAGATTTTTAAGGGACAAGTTAATTTAGGTTGATTTCACACTTAAAAATAGGGCCTCTTTCCTCTGTTTTCATCATCAAAAATAAAATAATCAATATTATAGGGTACTAATGGATAAGGAAGAAACTATGTAAAAGGAAACAACTTCTTTAAGCGTCATATAAAGACAAACAATTTTTGAAGAAAGCTAAAAAATGCAAAATAAATGCAGAGTTTCTTTTTTCTTAAAGTTTGATAATTTATGCTTATATCCAGAATTCAGATTTCTGCCAATATTGTGGTTACACTGTTGAAGTTATAGAAAAATTTTTAAAATGACAAAAAGAAATGGATAATATTCATAGTACCATTCATTTTTATGCAGTTGCAATTAGAAAAAACACTATTAAACTTGGATAAATTAAGGTTTATTCACATTTAAAAGTGTGTAATGACTCGGGAACTGGATTTCCAATTCTTTGTATTATATATATCCCCAAGAGAGCATGACATAAAAGAAGTAAGACATATTATCCAACCTTCCCTGACTTTACTTTAATCCTCACGTATTATTTCAATTTTAATCTGCAAGACTAAATTTATAGAACAAGTTTGGCTACAATGTGTGATAGAAGCATTTTTATCAGTGCTATTCTGAGGAATTCTGTGACAACCAATAAGCAAAATAGATACAATGTATCTATCAGAACTATAGCTACAGCAGCATTTTAGAAACATCAGAAATATATGTGCTTTTATTCCTGATACTTCTTTACTGAGATCATGATTATCAGCATCAAAATATTAGTTCAGACTTAAGAATGATTCTGAATGCTGACTCCAGCATTAACAAAGTATTAACACAACTGAGTTAAAATGGTTAAATATAAAACAAGTGGATATAGTGCTATATTTTGCAAATTGTAAGAAAATTTCTATATTATGAAAGTTATTAAATGGATTTTCCTTACTCTGAATCTATCTAAAACTTATCTTCCTAATTCTATGCTAGAGAGAGATTTATATTGTAACAATAGATACCAAATATAATTTCACTTAGTTTATATGGTTCATTAGAGATAAACATGCAAGAAATTGTTTATACACATCACGAATTAATAGATTTTTAAGGGACAAGTTAATTTAGGTTGATTTCACACTTAAAAATAGGGCCTCTTTCCTCTGTTTTCATCATCAAAAATAAAATAATCAATATTATAGGGTACTAATGGATAAGGAAGAAACTATGTAAAAGGAAACAACTTCTTTAAGCGTCATATAAAGACAAACAATTTTTGAAGAAAGCTAAAAATAAATTGCAGTAGAAAAATGACAAGAAATGTGTTTTCATATCTGTCCCGTTTAAAGATGGTACTCTGATATATGCAGAATAACACCTTAAGAAACTTATGAGACATTGTTAAAACTGTCCATAGGTAAACCAAATACAGTGCATTCCCACCACAATTCTTTCCTAAAAGAAATTGTGTCTATTCTGAAGACTATAATGTTTTTTGAGTAGTAAATTCTACCCATGATAATGTCCTTTTTTTTCCCTAAAACAAATATTAATCCCCAAGGAGATTCATCTTATTCCAATAGAATAGAATTTGATGATTGTACATGAACTCAGCAAATACAGGTAATATTTTAACGTGACAATTTTAGATTGCTTAAATTATAATAAGATGGTAAAGCTTAGGAAAATATGTATAATATGTTAGCAGCAGTAACATTTCACATCCTTACATGAAGGACAGAAAGTGTGCCCACATTATGAGAATAAATAGTTCAAATGCCTGATTTATTGTAATGGACATGTGTACTATTAAAAGACTAAACAAAGATATACTAAGACATACTAAAATTTTTAAGAATTTATTTGAGCAAAAATGGATTCAAATCCTGAAGTAGCCAGTCTGGCAGATGAAAAGGCGCTGCAAGGAGCAGTAGAAAATGAAAGAGCTTAAGAAACAGAGGAGCACAGGAACAAGGAAGTTGCACTAGGCAAAAGAGCAAGTTGGTTGTGGCAGTTACTTTCCCCTACAGAAGTCTATCTACTTAACTAGTGTTGGACCAGTGATTCCTGATTGACTGGTTTAGGACCCCATTTTTAGGAGAGCCATGGCTGTACCAAAAATGTACTTCAATCGCAGTTTGGTGACCTGGGGACTCACTTAAAGGGCTCCCCTCCTGGTCCTGGGTAGAGAGAGATTTATATTGTAACAATAGATACCAAATATAATTTCACTTAGTTTATATGGTTCATTAGAGATAAACATGCAAGAAATTGTTTATACACATCACGAATTAATAGATTTTTAAGGGACAAGTTAATTTAGGTTGATTTCACACTTAAAAATAGGGCCTCTTTCCTCTGTTTTCATCATCAAAAATAAAATAATCAATATTATAGGGTACTAATGGATAAGGAAGAAACTATGTAAAAGGAAACAACTTCTTTAAGCGTCATATAAAGACAAACAATTTTTGAAGAAAGCTAAAAATAAATTGCAGTAGAAAAATGACAAGAAATGTGTTTTCATATCTGTCCCGTTTAAAGATGGTACTCTGATATATGCAGAATAACACCTTAAGAAACTTATGAGACATTGTTAAAACTGTCCATAGGTAAACCAAATACAGTGCATTCCCACCACAATTCTTTCCTAAAAGAAATTGTGTCTATTCTGAAGACTATAATGTTTTTTGAGTAGTAAATTCTACCCATGATAATGTCCTTTTTTTTCCCTAAAACAAATATTAATCCCCAAGGAGATTCATCTTATTCCAATAGAATAGAATTTGATGATTGTACATGAACTCAGCAAATACAGGTAATATTTTAACGTGACAATTTTAGATTGCTTAAATTATAATAAGATGGTAAAGCTTAGGAAAATATGTATAATATGTTAGCAGCAGTAACATTTCACATCCTTACATGAAGGACAGAAAGTGTGCCCACATTATGAGAATAAATAGTTCAAATGCCTGATTTATTGTAATGGACATGTGTACTATTAAAAGACTAAACAAAGATATACTAAGACATACTAAAATTTTTAAGAATTTATTTGAGCAAAAATGGATTCAAATCCTGAAGTAGCCAGTCTGGCAGATGAAAAGGCGCTGCAAGGAGCAGTAGAAAATGAAAGAGCTTAAGAAACAGAGGAGCACAGGAACAAGGAAGTTGCACTAGGCAAAAGAGCAAGTTGGTTGTGGCAGTTACTTTCCCCTACAGAAGTCTATCTACTTAACTAGTGTTGGACCAGTGATTCCTGATTGACTGGTTTAGGACCCCATTTTTAGGAGAGCCATGGCTGTACCAAAAATGTACTTCAATCGCAGTTTGGTGACCTGGGGACTCACTTAAAGGGCTCCCCTCCTGGTCCTGGGTACCTTGTTTTTAACAGTCATAAAATGTAATTTGTTTTCAGTTAAGGTTTCAAGTAAGAAGCTTGAGTTAAAGATTTATTATGTATTTCTTGAGGAAGAATGATTCTATTACATTCTTTAGTCAAGTGAAAAGCTAAAATTTTTAGGTAGCCTTTACTGGGATCACGGTTAACTTTTATTAACTATATATGTGAAATCTCATAAATTCGCTGTGGTTTAAAAATGTATTACATGAGATGAAATTGAAAAATAGCCGATGATTCACTCTGAATCTAATTTAAATGTGGGTGGGTAAAACTGAGAATTCAGGACATAAGATCCAATAGTATTCCATTTGTTTTGAAGTAAAGGTTGAACATACTGGAACTTTCTGCAGATGCGTGTGTGCATGCTAAGTTGCCTCAGTCATGTCTGACTCTTTGGGACCCTGTGGACTTTAACCCACCAGATTCCTCTGTCCCTGGGATTCTCCCGGCAATAATACTGGAGTGGGTTTTCATGTTGTCCTCCAGGAGATCTTTCCCACTCAAAGCTGAACAGACAGCCCACAGAGTGGGAGAAAATCATAGCAAATGAAACAACAGACAAAGAATTAATCTCCAAAATCTACAAGCAACTCAGACAACTCAGCACTGGAGAAACGAACAACCCAATCTAAAAAATGTTCAAATGCCTGAATTGTAATGGACATGTGTACTATTAAAAGACTAAACAAAGATATACTAAGACATACTAAAATTTTTAAGAATTTATTTGAGCAAAATGGATTCAAATCCTGAAGTAGCCAGTCTGGCAGATGAAAAGGCGCTGCAAGGAGCAGTAGAAAATGAAAGAGCTTAAGAAACAGAGGAGCACAGGAACAAGGAAGTTGCACTAGGCAAAAGAGCAAGTTGGTTGTGGCAGTTACTTTCCCCTACAGAAGTCTATCTACTTAACTAGTGTTGGACCAGTGATTCCTGATTGACTGGTTTAGGACCCCATTTTTAGGAGAGCCATGGCTGTACCAAAAATGTACTTCAATCGCAGTTTGGTGACCTGGGGACTCACTTAAAGGGCTCCCCTCCTGGTCCTGGGTACCTTGTTTTTAACAGTCATAAAATGTAATTTGTTTTCAGTTAAGGTTTCAAGTAAGAAGCTTGAGTTAAAGATTTATTATGTATTTCTTGAGGAAGAATGATTCTATTACATTCTTTAGTCAAGTGAAAAGCTAAAATTTTTAGGTAGCCTTTACTGGGATCACGGTTAACTTTTATTAACTATATATGTGAAATCTCATAAATTCGCTGTGGTTTAAAAATGTATTACATGAGATGAAATTGAAAAATAGCCGATGATTCACTCTGAATCTAATTTAAATGTGGGTGGGTAAAACTGAGAATTCAGGACATAAGATCCAATAGTATTCCATTTGTTTTGAAGTAAAGGTTGAACATACTGGAACTTTCTGCAGATGCGTGTGTGCATGCTAAGTTGCCTCAGTCATGTCTGACTCTTTGGGACCCTGTGGACTTTAACCCACCAGATTCCTCTGTCCCTGGGATTCTCCCGGCAATAATACTGGAGTGGGTTTTCATGTTGTCCTCCAGGAGATCTTTCCCACTCAAAGCTGAACAGACAGCCCACAGAGTGGGAGAAAATCATAGCAAATGAAACAACAGACAAAGAATTAATCTCCAAAATCTACAAGCAACTCAGACAACTCAGCACTGGAGAAACGAACAACCCAATCAAAAAATGGGAAAAGGACCTAAACAGACACCTCTCCAACGATGACATACAGATGGCCCAAAAACACATGAAACGATGCTCAACTTCACTAATAATTAGAGAAATGCAAATCAAAACTACAATGAGATATCACCTCACACCCGTCAGAACGGCCGTCATCTACAAATCGACAGACGATAAATGCTGGAGAGGCTGCGGAGAAAAGGGAACACTCCTGCATTGCTGGTGGGAGTGTAAATTGATACAGCCTCTATGGAAGACAGTCTGGAGATTTCTTAAAAAACTAAAAATAGAAGCACCCTATGACCCAGCAATCCCACTCTTAGGCTTATACCCTGACGAAATCAAAACTGAAAGAAGCACCTGTACCCTAATGTTCATTGCAGCTCTCTATACAATAGCTAGAACATGGAAGGAACCTAGATGCCCATCGACAAACGAATGGATCCAAAAGCTCTGGTACATATATACAATGGAATACTACACAGCTGTAAAGAGAAATGCAGAAGAATCAACCCTAATGAGGTGGCTGGATCTAGAACGTATCATCAAAAGTGAAGTCAGTCAGGAAGAGAAGGACAAATACAGTATATTAACACATATATATGGAATCTAGTAGGATGGTGATGATGGCACACGCAGTGAAGCGACGGAAAGACAGACATGGACAGCGGACATATGGACATTGTGGGGAAGGAACAGTGGGTGAGAGGTGTAAAGGAAGTAGCGAAAGTGAGAGGTGTGAGAAAAGGGGACTCAGGCTGTACTGAGAATTCAGGACATAAGATCCAATAGTATTCCATTTGTTTTGAAGTAAAGGTTGAACATACTGGAACTTTCTGCAGATGCGTGTGTGCATGCTAAGTTGCCTCAGTCATGTCTGACTCTTTGGGACCCTGTGGACTTTAACCCACCAGATTCCTCTGTCCCTGGGATTCTCCCGGCAATAATACTGGAGTGGGTTTTCATGTTGTCCTCCAGGAGATCTTTCCCACTCAAAGCTGAACAGACAGCCCACAGAGTGGGAGAAAATCATAGCAAATGAAACAACAGACAAAGAATTAATCTCCAAAATCTACAAGCAACTCAGACAACTCAGCACTGGAGAAACGAACAACCCAATCAAAAAATGGGAAAAGGACCTAAACAGACACCTCTCCAACGATGACATACAGATGGCCCAAAAACACATGAAACGATGCTCAACTTCACTAATAATTAGAGAAATGCAAATCAAAACTACAATGAGATATCACCTCACACCCGTCAGAACGGCCGTCATCTACAAATCGACAGACGATAAATGCTGGAGAGGCTGCGGAGAAAAGGGAACACTCCTGCATTGCTGGTGGGAGTGTAAATTGATACAGCCTCTATGGAAGACAGTCTGGAGATTTCTTAAAAAACTAAAAATAGAAGCACCCTATGACCCAGCAATCCCACTCTTAGGCTTATACCCTGACGAAATCAAAACTGAAAGAAGCACCTGTACCCTAATGTTCATTGCAGCTCTCTATACAATAGCTAGAACATGGAAGGAACCTAGATGCCCATCGACAAACGAATGGATCCAAAAGCTCTGGTACATATATACAATGGAATACTACACAGCTGTAAAGAGAAATGCAGAAGAATCAACCCTAATGAGGTGGCTGGATCTAGAACGTATCATCAAAAGTGAAGTCAGTCAGGAAGAGAAGGACAAATACAGTATATTAACACATATATATGGAATCTAGTAGGATGGTGATGATGGCACACGCAGTGAAGCGACGGAAAGACAGACATGGACAGCGGACATATGGACATTGTGGGGAAGGAACAGTGGGTGAGAGGTGTAAAGGAAGTAGCATGAAGGCCTGTACTATCATAAGTGAAGAAAATAGCTCTAGTCATTGCTCTGTGAGAAAAGGGGATCCTTCAGGGGTGCTGTGTGATGGTCGGGAGGGGAGGGAAGGGGGGGATATACATATGACTAATCTGAGAACATACATATCTGTAAACAACAAAACTCTGTAAAAGTTAAAAGTAAAATAAAGGTTTAAAAAAAAAAAAAAAAGAATCAAACCAGGGTCTCCTGCATTGCAGGGTGAATCTTTACCAGCTGAGCTACCAGGGAAGCCCAAAACAATGGATAATTATTGACAGAGTTTAAAGTCTTTAAATAAATGCAGTACCAAATTATTTTGGTTTAGAAATTTATAGATGTTCTATTTCCATATATTTGTATAATTAGCCTTAAAATATTTTCCAAACTTAAGTATAAGAAGACTTACCGGGCTTCCCTGTTAGCTCAGTAGTAAAGAGTTTCCCTGCCCATGCAGGAGACACCAGTTCGAGCCCTGATCTAGGAAGATCCCACATGCTGTGGAGCAACTAATCCCATGAGCCACAACTATGGAGCCTGTGCTCCAGAACCTCAGAGCTGCAACTATGGAGCCCATGTGCTGCAACTACTGAAGTCCCTGTGTCCTAGAGCCCAAGTTCCACAAGAGAAGTCAGTGCAACAAGAAACATGCTCACCTCAACTAGAGAGTAGCACCTACTCCCTGCAACTAGAGAAGAACCTGCAGCATCAGTGAAAACCCAGAATAGCCAAAAATAAATAAATAAATAAAAATTTAAAAAAACAAGAACACTTACATACAACCATACATCTGTATCCCAATATCAAAATAAGCCCCACACCCATGTGCTATTTGGAGCAATATCATCATGACTTCCCTAGAATCACCATACCTCCTTATGTTAACAAGAGCATTTATCACAAAACTCTGAAGACTTTGAAATTTAGGAAGTTATGGTTATTTATAATGTTGAAAATTATATTACCCGATGCTTTATGTTAATTCTGTCCTTTTCTGTCATTTATTGAAATAATCTGAATTTAAGAGAATTTTCAACCATGTAGTCAGATATACAAAAAACAAACAAAATGCAGTATGGAATGGCCACTAGATATGTGAAAATGACTTATATTGGAGAGTGTGTTTTTGCCAGAGTCTTGTCTATGAAATAGAAAGTCATCTTATATAGTGTTTCTGATTCTTATAGTCTTCACACCTCTCTTAAAAATGTAAAAGATCTCGGTTAGATTTTTCTCAGCATTCCCAGCTCAGAGTATGTTTGTAGGACCATCTGGCCTGTTGGCCTATATAAGAGCCATTTCACAATAAAAGAAATGTTGAAGCCAGATGGATGATACAGAGAGTGAGAAAGGAAAGTTGATGAGCATAAAATATTATTTCTAGAAACTTTACTTGTAAAACTAGAAGAGAAATACATCATTGCCTAGAATTTAACTCTCAATGAAGAGCTTGATTGTTTTATCATTAGTTTAGTTTTTAAGATGAAAGAGACTTAAGTATTAATATATGTTTATGACAAAAATTCAGTAGAAAAAAGTTGATGCCATTATATATAAAGAGAGAGCTGTTCAGAAACCATAGGAAAGGATGGGTCAGCCTTGTGGATTCTACAGATATTAGAAATTCTTGCGAGAATTTGGGGAAGAGAGAGAGAAGGTCTTATAGAAAAGGACTTAAGAAACAAAGAGGAATGGTCTAAACATTAAAATAATAGGCCACACTAACAAATCCAGGGGGATATAATCAATTGAAATGAACATTGAAGCAAAAGATAGTTTTGTCTAAAGATAGAGTCTAGAGAAGTCTTGGGAAACTAGGAGAAACAGGGGACAAAAAAACTTGTGTTTTCAGAGTCATTTTGAATTTTATTCAATTGAATGTTATATATAAACACTGATATTTATTATTTATCATTATGGTTTACTACTTATTATATAGTAAAACAATTACATGGATTGAGCACTTAACCCTTGCCAAACTTGTACCCTGTACCTAAATATATTTATGCCTTAGCCAAATGAAGTCCATTTTAAGAAAGTATTATTTTGACCATTTGCAAATGAGAAAATCAAGACTATAAGCATTAAAGTAATATTTTGAAGGCCAAACTGTCAGAAAAGAAAGAGCTTGTATGAAAATCCAGTACTCTATGATTAAAAAACTACCTGTAGATTAAGTTTGGGAGTAGGGGCAGGGAGAAGTTGAAAGCCAAAGGACCAAGTTAAATGTCTTTGACATTGTTGTTTGCTGTTGTTTAGTCGCTAAGTGATGTCCAGCTCTTTGCTACCTTATGGACTATAGCCCCACAAGGCTCCTCTGTCCATGGGATTTCACAGTCTAAAATTCTGGAGTGGGTTGTCATTTGCTCCCCCAAGGGATCTTCCAACTCAGGGTTCGAACCCACGTCTCCTGCATTGCAGATGGGTTCTTTACTACTGAGCCACTTAGGTTAGTTACATAGTATAGGAACAATTAGAATGAAATTTGTTTTGTTTTAATTTTTGCATGTAGAAAATGTCTATTTCCTTTGGAAGAAAGGACACTAATAGAAGGATCTAGTTGAGGAGAGATGGAAGATAAGCTAAGATAAATTAGATAAGATAACATTTAATTATAGGAGATGACATGAGAACTTAAGTATTAATATATGTTTATGACAAAAATTCAGTAGAAAAAAGTTGATGCCATTATATATAAAGAGAGAGCTGTTCAGAAACCATAGGAAAGGATGGGTCAGCCTTGTGGATTCTACAGATATTAGAAATTCTTGCGAGAATTTGGGGAAGAGAGAGAGAAGGTCTTATAGAAAAGGACTTAAGAAACAAAGAGGAATGGTCTAAACATTAAAATAATAGGCCACACTAACAAATCCAGGGGGATATAATCAATTGAAATGAACATTGAAGCAAAAGATAGTTTTGTCTAAAGATAGAGTCTAGAGAAGTCTTGGGAAACTAGGAGAAACAGGGGACAAAAAAACTTGTGTTTTCAGAGTCATTTTGAATTTTATTCAATTGAATGTTATATATAAACACTGATATTTATTATTTATCATTATGGTTTACTACTTATTATATAGTAAAACAATTACATGGATTGAGCACTTAACCCTTGCCAAACTTGTACCCTGTACCTAAATATATTTATGCCTTAGCCAAATGAAGTCCATTTTAAGAAAGTATTATTTTGACCATTTGCAAATGAGAAAATCAAGACTATAAGCATTAAAGTAATATTTTGAAGGCCAAACTGTCAGAAAAGAAAGAGCTTGTATGAAAATCCAGTACTCTATGATTAAAAAACTACCTGTAGATTAAGTTTGGGAGTAGGGGCAGGGAGAAGTTGAAAGCCAAAGGACCAAGTTAAATGTCTTTGACATTGTTGTTTGCTGTTGTTTAGTCGCTAAGTGATGTCCAGCTCTTTGCTACCTTATGGACTATAGCCCCACAAGGCTCCTCTGTCCATGGGATTTCACAGTCTAAAATTCTGGAGTGGGTTGTCATTTGCTCCCCCAAGGGATCTTCCAACTCAGGGTTCGAACCCACGTCTCCTGCATTGCAGATGGGTTCTTTACTACTGAGCCACTTAGGTTAGTTACATAGTATAGGAACAATTAGAATGAAATTTGTTTTGTTTTAATTTTTGCATGTAGAAAATGTCTATTTCCTTTGGAAGAAAGGACACTAATAGAAGGATCTAGTTGAGGAGAGATGGAAGATAAGCTAAGATAAATTAGATAAGATAACATTTAATTATAGGAGATGACATGAGAACTCAAGGACTATTTACAGCAAAGTGTCAAAAGAAAAAAGTCTGTAACTTGTATTAGTCTTTTACCACTTCTTACATAAACATGGACTGACTTTTGAAGGATTGTAATTCTTTTATTTGCATAAATATTATTAAAAATTCTTATCTTCCACAGATATTTCTGGTCAAATGGTTACAGTTAATTCAAAATGCATTAAATCATTTTCCTATCAAGAAGGACCAACACACACATGAAAATTACACAGAAAGAATGAATGAAAGACAAAGACAAAAGAAAATGATGTAGAGCAGAAGAAAAAGAGTTTACTTATTAAAATTGTCACTAGCTTAGCATCTTTTCATTTGTTTATTTTGTGAAATGCATTTTCAGGTATGTTGCCCATTTTACCATTGTAAAATATGTTGTTTTCTTATAGAGTGTATATAGCTTTTTATATATCTAGAAAGAAAACAATTTTGGACTTTTAAATTGAAACTATCTTCACCTAGTCTGTGGCTTGTATCTCCATTGTCTTTAAAAAATAATAATAATAATAATAAAAAATTGAGATATAACTGATTTACATTGTCATATTAGTTCAGGTATACAGCACTGTGTTTCCGTTATATATGCATGTTTTTCAGAATTGTTCACGTAGGTTATTATAAAATATTGAGTATAGTTTCCTGTGTGTGTGTGTGTGTGTGCATGCATGCTCAGTTGTGTGTGACTCTTTGCAACTCCATGTACTATAGCCTGCCAGGCTCCTCTAACCATGGAATTTTCTAAGGAATAATACTGGAGTGGGTTGCCGTTTCTTCCTCCAGGGGTCCTTCCTGACCCAGGGCTCAAACTTGAGTCTCCTGTGTCTCCTGCATTATAGGCACATTCTTTATTACTGAGCCATCAGAGAGTTCACTGTCCTATACCACAGATTCTTGTTGGTTTTCTGTTTTATATATAGTAGTTTGTATATGTTCATCTCATCCTCCTAATTTATCCCTCATCCCACCTTCCCCTTTGGTAAAAATAAGTTTGCTTTCTGTGTCCGTGGGTCTATTTCTGTTTTTTTTTTTCTTTTTCTTCTTTCTTTTTTTTAAATATTTAATCCAGAGAAAGCAGGGTATGTCTTTCACTGGGTTATTACTGTTTTGTAAAATAACTTCATTTGTATTTTTTTTGAGATTCCACATATAAGTGCTATCATATGATATTTGTCTTTGTCTGGCTTACTCCACTCAGAATAATAATCTCTGGGTCCATCCAGGTTGCTGTAAATTCATCCTTTTACATGGCTGAGTAGTATTCCGTTGTGCGCATGTACCACATCTTCTTTATCCATTCAGCTGTCAGTGGACATTTAGGTTGGTTCCATGTCTTCGCTGTGGGGGACATTGGCTACAATGAACACTGCAATGCATGTTTCTTTTAGAATTGAAGTTTGCCCAGATATATGTGTAGGTTTGAGGCCCCTTGAATCATCTGGTAACTCTGTTTAGTTTTTTAAGGAGCCTTCATACTGTTTTCACTACTTTAATTCTTTTACTTTTTCATATGATGTTTACAATCAGTTTGTTTGTATCTACCAGTTTTAGTGATTGTATTTTGGATTTATGGTCAGTCTGCATATCAATTGAGAGAGAATTAACATCTGAACTGTACTGGTATCTTTCAATTCATGATCATTCTGATTCCTTCCAAAAAATGGTTTGAGCATTTAGATCCTATACATATTTTGTTAAACTCATTCCTAATTAGTATTTCATTTTTTGAAGTTATTTTGAAGGATTCTGTTTTCTGTTGAGCAAATCATCTTTATTCAAAAACTAAAATTTGATTTTATACTAGAAAAATCAATTAATATATTCAACATAATGTTAATTATAAAAATAATATGTAATTATTTTAATTAATATAGAAAAATTTGATAAAATAACATACTAATTTATATACATATATTTAAATCCACCATAATAATAGAAATAGAAGATGGATTCCTTAACCTTTGATGTTATATTTATAAAAATAATACTGTAAATATTATTAATGTTTAAAATATAATTTCCTTAGAATCAGGTATGACAAATGCTCCTGCACATCTTTCAGCCAACAAAGCTGAGTGATACAAAAACAAGGAAATCAAAGACATAAATTAGGAAAGGAAAGATGCAAAAAAATGTTTGTATGCAGTTGATGCTTGTCAACATGGAAAACCCCAGAGGGCCTAATTAATAAGTATAGCAAGGTTGTTTCATGTTTTAAAAATGTCATATAAAACTCAAGTCCATGTCTATATGTAAATATTAAACTAATTACTTTAAAATAGCATTAAAAAATCCTTGGCTTTAAAAATAACAAAGACTTGCATAATTTTATAGAGAAAACTAAAGACATTATTGAAAATATTAAAGAGATTAAACAAAACAGATATCCTAATTAACAGGATATAAGCAGATAAAGCATAAAATAATAACTGGGTCCATCCAGGTTGCTGTAAATTCATCCTTTTACATGGCTGAGTAGTATTCCGTTGTCGCATGTACCACATCTTCTTTATCCATTCAGCTGTCAGTGGACATTTAGGTTGGTTCCATGTCTTCGCTGTGGGGGACATTGGCTACAATGAACACTGCAATGCATGTTTCTTTTAGAATTGAAGTTTGCCCAGATATATGTGTAGGTTTGAGGCCCCTTGAATCATCTGGTAACTCTGTTTAGTTTTTTAAGGAGCCTTCATACTGTTTTCACTACTTTAATTCTTTTACTTTTTCATATGATGTTTACAATCAGTTTGTTTGTATCTACCAGTTTTAGTGATTGTATTTTGGATTTATGGTCAGTCTGCATATCAATTGAGAGAGAATTAACATCTGAACTGTACTGGTATCTTTCAATTCATGATCATTCTGATTCCTTCCAAAAAGTGGTTTGAGCATTTAGATCCTATACATATTTTGTTAAACTCATTCCTAATTAGTATTTCATTTTTTGAAGTTATTTTGAAGGATTCTGTTTTCTGTTGAGCAAATCATCTTTATTCAAAAACTAAAATTTGATTTTATACTAGAAAAATCAATTAATATATTCAACATAATGTTAATTATAAAAATAATATGTAATTATTTTAATTAATATAGAAAAATTTGATAAAATAACATACTAATTTATATACATATATTTAAATCCACCATAATAATAGAAATAGAAGATGGATTCCTTAACCTTTGATGTTATATTTATAAAAATAATACTGTAAATATTATTAATGTTTAAAATATAATTTCCTTAGAATCAGGTATGACAAATGCTCCTGCACATCTTTCAGCCAACAAAGCTGAGTGATACAAAAACAAGGAAATCAAAGACATAAATTAGGAAAGGAAAGATGCAAAAATGTTTGTATGCAGTTGATGCTTGTCAACATGGAAAACCCCAGAGGGCCTAATTAATAAGTATAGCAAGGTTGTTTCATGTTTTAAAAATGTCATATAAAACTCAAGTCCATGTCTATATGTAAATATTAAACTAATTACTTTAAAATAGCATTAAAAAATCCTTGGCTTTAAAAATAACAAAGACTTGCATAATTTTATAGAGAAAACTAAAGACATTATTGAAAATATTAAAGAGATTAAACAAAACAGATATCCTAATTAACAGGATATAAGCAGATAAAGCATAAAATATATTTATGGAATTTGTTCATTTCAGCACCCTTCAGTGGTTGAATTCCAAGAATTCTCCCTGTAATTTCCTCAATGCCTTTCCTCACTTCTTGGATACATCTATCTGAGAGAGGAAATCAACATATAGATGAGATTATTTCTTTCAGTTACTTTTCCAATTCTTAAAAACAAGAATGTCAGTGACAATGCTTCCCTGGTGGTCCAGTGGGTAAAGACACCGCCTTGCAGTGCAAGGGACGCCGGTTCCATCCCTGGCCTGGGAAGATCCCATGTGCTGCGGAGCAGCTGGACCTCTGTGTCCATTTATGCACCAGCGCTCTGGAGTTCATCCTCCCAGAGCTGGTGCTCTGCAGTGAGAGAGGCCACTGCAATGGGAAGCCCACACACGCCAAAGAACAAAGATGGATGAAAATAAATAAATGAAAGATCAATAAAAGTGGCCAAAAAACAAATAATAAAAAAAAGAATGTCAGTGTCATCTCTTCTGATGGCTTTAGAGGTATATAAATACGTGATGAGCATTCTCTCTTTCCTCAAGCAAACAGGAAGCTGCCATAATGTTTTGTTCCTAATGAGTCAAGCCTGAGTATAAGGGAAATAATTGAATATCAGCACAATAATTCCTCTGTTTGGACTATAGCGTTCCAAAACCAGATTTTCCATATACTTTAATCCCAGAAACTTCTAAATAGCATCTAGGTAAGCTGTCACTGGGCTTCCTGGTAGTTCAGGCAGAAAAATCTGCCTGCTATGCAGGAGGCTTGGGTTCAGTCCCTGGGCAAAAAATGTTTGTATGAGTGATACAAAACAAGGAAATCAAAGACATAAATTAGGAAAGGAAAGATGCAAAAAAATGTTTGTATGCAGTTGATGCTTGTCAACATGGAAAACCCCAGAGGGCCTAATTAATAAGTATAGCAAGGTTGTTTCATGTTTTAAAAATGTCATATAAAACTCAAGTCCATGTCTATATGTAAATATTAAACTAATTACTTTAAAATAGCATTAAAAAATCCTTGGCTTTAAAAATAACAAAGACTTGCATAATTTTATAGAGAAAACTAAAGACATTATTGAAAATATTAAAGAGATTAAACAAAACAGATATCCTAATTAACAGGATATAAGCAGATAAAGCATAAAATATATTTATGGAATTTGTTCATTTCAGCACCCTTCAGTGGTTGAATTCCAAGAATTCTCCCTGTAATTTCCTCAATGCCTTTCCTCACTTCTTGGATACATCTATCTGAGAGAAATCAACATATAGATGAGATTATTTCTTTCAGTTACTTTTCCAATTCTTAAAAACAAGAATGTCAGTGACAATGCTTCCCTGGTGGTCCAGTGGGTAAAGACACCGCCTTGCAGTGCAAGGGACGCCGGTTCCATCCCTGGCCTGGGAAGATCCCATGTGCTGCGGAGCAGCTGGACCTCTGTGTCCATTTATGCACCAGCGCTCTGGAGTTCATCCTCCCAGAGCTGGTGCTCTGCAGTGAGAGAGGCCACTGCAATGGGAAGCCCACACACGCCAAAGAACAAAGATGGATGAAAATAAATAAATGAAAGATCAATAAAAGTGGCCAAAAAACAAATAATAAAAAAAAGAATGTCAGTGTCATCTCTTCTGATGGCTTTAGAGGTATATAAATACGTGATGAGCATTCTCTCTTTCCTCAAGCAAACAGGAAGCTGCCATAATGTTTTGTTCCTAATGAGTCAAGCCTGAGTATAAGGGGAAATAATTGAATATCAGCACAATAATTCCTCTGTTTGGACTATAGCGTTCCAAAACCAGATTTTCCATATACTTTAATCCCAGAAACTTCTAAATAGCATCTAGGTAAGCTGTCACTGGGCTTCCCTGGTAGTTCAGGCAGAAAAATCTGCCTGCTATGCAGGAGGCTTGGGTTCAGTCCCTGGGTCAGAAAGATCCCATGGAAAAGGGAATGAGTACCCACCCGAGTATTCTTTCTTGGGAAATCGTAGGGACAAAGGAGCCTGTAGGGCTATAGTTCATGGGGTCACAAAGAGTCAGACATGACTGAGCAAGTAACACTAACTAAGTCATTACTGCAGAAAAGAGACTCAAATTGAGGTTTGACTTCTTATGCCATCTGAGGCCAGACAAGTTGAATCCATATCAGCTCTAGAATCATTTCTAATCAGATCAAATTGATTACTTGATGCTCTGAAAGCCAGTCATTGGTATTCACCGGGAAACATCAATCATTTCCTCTGTTTCTTCAGATACAAATTAATATACTATTCCATTAGTGAGAAGAAATGATGGTTACTAATTAGCATAGTACCCCATCAGTGAGTTCTATTAGATTCATAATTCAGCAAAATTGAACTGTCTTTACAAAATAGTATAAATCTTTGGCCCAGAATATTCTGTTTTATTTTTCCCTTAAGTTTTTCTTTCACCTCAGAGTCTGTCCATTATGCCTTTTCCACTTCTTTCTTTTCATCACAACTGAGGTAATTGACTCCGCTGTGTTCCTGGCAAGAGAAGAAGGAGCGCAACTCCCTTAACATCATCTTTTACCCTCCAGATCCTAGTGTCAAATGATTCTTTCCTCTGAATGCAAATCCATTTGAACGACATGCAAATGTGTCCATTTGTAAAAGAGAGTTAATATCCTTATTGCTGAGACCTGCTCTGTAATAGACCTGAAACAGTTGCCCAATATTAGTAACTAAATTAATTCAATAACACCTTTGTCACTGGATTATTATTAGACTTTACTTCAAACAACTTCTAAATATCTTTTGCACATAATATCAACAGACCCCGGAATTCTAATTTAAGATTAGGATATTTGTATAGTAACTATTCTGTAGATACTTGTAATCTTGGAAGCTGCCATAATGTTTTGTTCCTAATGAGTCAAGCCTGAGTATAAGGGGAAATAATTGAATATCAGCACAATAATTCCTCTGTTTGGACTATAGCGTTCCAAAACCAGATTTTCCATATACTTTAATCCCAGAAACTTCTAAATAGCATCTAGGTAAGCTGTCACTGGGCTTCCCTGGTAGTTCAGGCAGAAAAATCTGCCTGCTATGCAGGAGGCTTGGGTTCAGTCCCTGGGTCAGAAAGATCCCATGGAAAAGGGAATGAGTACCCACCCGAGTATTCTTTCTTGGGAAATCGTAGGGACAAAGGAGCCTGTAGGGCTATAGTTCATGGGGTCACAAAGAGTCAGACATGACTGAGCAAGTAACACTAACTAAGTCATTACTGCAGAAAAGAGACTCAAATTGAGGTTTGACTTCTTATGCCATCTGAGGCCAGACAAGTTGAATCCATATCAGCTCTAGAATCATTTCTAATCAGATCAAATTGATTACTTGATGCTCTGAAAGCCAGTCATTGGTATTCACCGGGAAACATCAATCATTTCCTCTGTTTCTTCAGATACAAATTAATATACTATTCCATTAGTGAGAAGAAATGATGGTTACTAATTAGCATAGTACCCCATCAGTGAGTTCTATTAGATTCATAATTCAGCAAAATTGAACTGTCTTTACAAAATAGTATAAATCTTTGGCCCAGAATATTCTGTTTTATTTTTCCCTTAAGTTTTCCTTCACCTCAGAGTCTGTCCATTATGCCTTTTCCACTTCTTTCTTTTCATCACAACTGAGGTAATTGACTCCGCTGTGTTCCTGGCAAGAGAAGAAGGAGCGCAACTCCCTTAACATCATCTTTTACCCTCCAGATCCTAGTGTCAAATGATTCTTTCCTCTGAATGCAAATCCATTTGAACGACATGCAAATGTGTCCATTTGTAAAAGAGAGTTAATATCCTTATTGCTGAGACCTGCTCTGTAATAGACCTGAAACAGTTGCCCAATATTAGTAACTAAATTAATTCAATAACACCTTTGTCACTGGATTATTATTAGACTTTACTTCAAACAACTTCTAAATATCTTTTGCACATAATATCAACAGACCCCGGAATTCTAATTTAAGATTAGGATATTTGTATAGTAACTATTCTGTAGATACTGTTTGGTACCAACTCTTGGCCAGTTAGAGCCTCCTTTATGTGATACATCAATAGTGACTATAGTCTCTAGACCATTACAACTATGTGGATACAGGAAATTTCAGTAGGAGAGTCAAGATTACTACTCATTCTCCTATATGTCCTCTCCCCAGTACTTCTCAGATGGTTGTGAAGATTAGGCTGGCATGAATTCTTGTGATCCTCTATGATTTCTGCATTTTATTAAGAGCAACCAGGAAAGAGTTAGTGTCTTCAAGGAACCTATTTTAGCAACATCAGACCTGCTTGACCCAGTATTATTTCACCATGTTCTTTATTCATATTCTTCCAAAGTTTCATATTCTTTCTAGTACATTTATATATTTTAAATAAACAGATCTTGATAATTTATACATCCAGATAGATTCCTGTAATGAATGCAAAAATGTAGCAAGGATCAGAATGTAGCTTGGCATAAATATGTTTTTCAACAGAAAGTACAGTCAGAATATGCTAAGGCAGAGACAAGTCTTTCATAACATCCCTTCTTCATGGAAGTACCAAATATCACTAGTTTCCTGTGGATGATCTAAAATTAGTGTTCCTATCCAAATATGTTTCATATACCCACCCAATGACCTTCATTTTCTCTTACTCATTAACTACTCTTGGGATTGGCGTGAGGTATAGAGGTTATAGCATTAGTTATTTAAATATTCAGTATGTTCTTATAAATTCATGATTTCAGACTACACAATTGTGTTTGGTTTTAAAAAAATTCAGGAGTACCTTTCCGTTTTTCTTATTAGTGCATTTTCTAAACTCAGGCTACACCCCTTTCATGGATCATATAAATATGGTTCTTAGTGTCTTTTCAATTTCTCTTTGCAAAGACTGAAAGCTCTCAAATGTTTCATTTAGGAAGAGATGAACAGGATCCAACATATACAACCTGTGAGTACAAACAGAGACAAATATTTTCATCTTTTGCTTGGTTTTGTTTTCATCCAAAAGACTGCATATATAACATGAGAGGATGTAAGTCTCTGATGTAGGCAATTACAGGCTGTCCTTTGCTGTGCCTCCCTGCAGATCTCTTGGATCTGATCAAAATACAGGTGTGATGCTTACTTTCAACTGAACCAAATCCCACTCCTTCCGTTTTCAAGAAATACTGGTCGAGGTGATTGCATAAGCCATCTATGAATAGATCTAGACAAGCCACGGGGGACAGCCATCATACAATACGATGCGGTCTTGGGGTTTGTCTAGAATTAATGGAGCATACTGATAATTCATAATGCACTATCTGGGAGAATGGCTCTTCAAAGTCCTTCTGTCTCCAGCTCTGTTTTAGGCCCTGCCTGTTTGAGGAGAATGGAAAGTATCAGAGGAGTGACCTGAAATGATATTTTATCCTCTATGATTTCTGCATTTTATTAAGAGCAACCAGGAAAGAGTTAGTGTCTTCAAGGAACCTATTTTAGCAACATCAGACCTGCTTGACCCAGTATTATTTCACCATGTTCTTTATTCATATTCTTCCAAAGTTTCATATTCTTTCTAGTACATTTATATATTTTAAATAAACAGATCTTGATAATTTATACATCCAGATAGATTCCTGTAATGAATGCAAAAATGTAGCAAGGATCAGAATGTAGCTTGGCATAAATATGTTTTTCAACAGAAAGTACAGTCAGAATATGCTAAGGCAGAGACAAGTCTTTCATAACATCCCTTCTTCATGGAAGTACCAAATATCACTAGTTTCCTGTGGATGATCTAAAATTAGTGTTCCTATCCAA
Source organism: Tragulus kanchil (assembly GCA_022376925.1). Lineage (NCBI taxonomy): Eukaryota > Metazoa > Chordata > Mammalia > Artiodactyla > Tragulidae > Tragulus > Tragulus kanchil. The sequence goes on along the minus strand of JAIOJX010000003.1, from coordinate 22,426,210 downwards.
ATATGTTTCATATACCCACCCAATGACCTTCATTTTCTCTTACTCATTAACTACTCTTGGGATTGGCGTGAGGTATAGAGGTTATAGCATTAGTTATTTAAATATTCAGTATGTTCTTATAAATTCATGATTTCAGACTACACAATTGTGTTTGGTTTTAAAAAAATTCAGGAGTACCTTTCCGTTTTTCTTATTAGTGCATTTTCTAAACTCAGGCTACACCCCTTTCATGGATCATATAAATATGGTTCTTAGTGTCTTTTCAATTTCTCTTTGCAAAGACTGAAAGCTCTCAAATGTTTCATTTAGGAAGAGATGAACAGGATCCAACATATACAACCTGTGAGTACAAACAGAGACAAATATTTTCATCTTTTGCTTGGTTTTGTTTTCATCCAAAAGACTGCATATATAACATGAGAGGATGTAAGTCTCTGATGTAGGCAATTACAGGCTGTCCTTTGCTGTGCCTCCCTGCAGATCTCTTGGATCTGATCAAAATACAGGTGTGATGCTTACTTTCAACTGAACCAAATCCCACTCCTTCCGTTTTCAAGAAATACTGGTCGAGGTGATTGCATAAGCCATCTATGAATAGATCTAGACAAGCCACGGGGGACAGCCATCATACAATACGATGCGGTCTTGGGGTTTGTCTAGAATTAATGGAGCATACTGATAATTCATAATGCACTATCTGGGAGAATGGCTCTTCAAAGTCCTTCTGTCTCCAGCTCTGTTTTAGGCCCTGCCTGTTTGAGGAGAATGGAAAGTATCAGAGGAGTGACCTGAAATGAAACTGTTCTAGGAAGACAAATGCAAGAGGGCCCCCATCTTCAGAATACTTTATATTTGCAACATGTTTTAAAATATATATATATTTATTTTTAATTGGAGGAAAATTACAATATTGTATTGGTTTCTGACATCCATCGACATGAATAAGTATAGGTTGTCACAGAGCAGCCAGATTGAGTTCTCTGTGTGCTAATAGCAAGTTCCCCCTGGCTATCTATTTTGCATATGGTAATGTGCATGACTCCTCTCTCTTGGTTCATCCCACTCTCTCCTTCCTGCACTGTGTCAATAAGTCTGTTCTGTCTGCGTGTCCATTGCTGCCCTGCAAATAGGCCCATCAGTATCCTCTTTCTATTCGTTAATGTATGATAACTGTTTTCCTCTTTCTGACTTTGTGTAACAGGCTCTAGGTTGATGCCCAAAGCCCTCTAAGATAGAGACAATTTCTTATCACATTGCCTTGGCTTTGCTTTAAGAGGTGAAGCTGGTGCCTACTTTTGGTTAACTCAGTTTCTCTTATCTTTTCAGCCACCATTGGGAAGCTGAAGAGCATCAATAACCTAGATTCCCAAAACTAAACTGGCATGCCTCTAAAGCATTTAGCTCTTATATTTTATCCTCTTCCTCACTGCCTGTCAGTGCCTGTGCTGGAACCACCAGTGGGCCTTTTTCCAAAGTTCTGTGTTACCCCCTCGAAAAAGTGAGAGCTAGTCCTCCACTCCATGTGCCCAACTAGTCTGAATAACTAGGAAAAATATTGGAGAGTGGTCCCATTTTGGTTCAGAATGAAAGTTTGACTTAATTAATACAGGTGTGATGCTTACTTTCAACTGAACCAAATCCCACGCCTTCCGTTTTCAAGAAATACTGGTCGAGGTGATTGCATAAGCCATCTATGAATAGATCTAGACAAGCCACGGGGGACAGCCATCATACAATACGATGCGGTCTTGGGGTTTGTCTAGAATTAATGGAGCATACTGATAATTCATAATGCACTATCTGGGAGAATGGCTCTTCAAAGTCCTTCTGTCTCCAGCTCTGTTTTAGGCCCTGCCTGTTTGAGGAGAATGGAAAGTATCAGAGGAGTGACCTGAAATGAAACTGTTCTAGGAAGACAAAAGCAAGAGGGCCACCATCTTCAGAATACTTTATATTTGCAACATGTTTTAAAATATATATATATTTATTTTTAATTGGAGGAAAATTACAATATTGTATTGGTTTCTGACATCCATCGACATGAATAAGTATAGGTTGTCACAGAGCAGCCAGATTGAGTTCTCTGTGTGCTAATAGCAAGTTCCCCCTGGCTATCTATTTTGCATATGGTAATGTGCATGACTCCTCTCTCTTGGTTCATCCCACTCTCTCCTTCCTGCACTGTGTCAATAAGTCTGTTCTGTCTGCGTGTCCATTGCTGCCCTGCAAATAGGCCCATCAGTATCCTCTTTCTATTCGTTAATGTATGATAACTGTTTTCCTCTTTCTGACTTTGTGTAACAGGCTCTAGGTTGATGCCCAAAGCCCTCTAAGATAGAGACAATTTCTTATCACATTGCCTTGGCTTTGCTTTAAGAGGTGAAGCTGGTGCCTACTTTTGGTTAACTCAGTTTCTCTTATCTTTTCAGCCACCATTGGGAAGCTGAAGAGCATCAATAACCTAGATTCCCAAAACTAAACTGGCATGCCTCTAAAGCATTTAGCTCTTATATTTTATCCTCTTCCTCACTGCCTGTCAGTGCCTGTGCTGGAACCACCAGTGGGCCTTTTTCCAAAGTTCTGTGTTACCCCCTCGAAAAAGTGAGAGCTAGTCCTCCACTCCATGTGCCCAACTAGTCTGAATAACTAGGAAAAATATTGGAGAGTGGTCCCATTTTGGTTCAGAATGAAAGTTTGACTTAATTAATAAGCCCAGCCTGAAAGTGTATCAAGCTGGTCGGCCTGTTGGTCTTTGACCACAGTCTGCAGCCACATGCAATATATGACATCTGCTTTAAGCTTTTTGGTAGATACCCAGGGGGTTTGCTAGTGGCTCAGTGGTAAAGAAGCTGCCTACCAATACAGGAGATGTGTGTTCAGTCCCTGGGTCAGGAAGATCCCCTGGAGAAGTAAATGGCAACCCACTCCAGTATTCTTGCCTGAAATATCCCATGGACAGAGGCACCTAGCGAGCTACAATCCATGGGGGTCACAAAAGAATCAGACACAACTTAGCAACTTAAACAACAACATATCTTCACACTTCACTGCTTTATAGCTCCTTGAATCCTCCCTGCCCATGAATATTTGGACATTTTGACTAGTCATTATGGGGCTCATTTTTTTAAAGGACTCAGATAAGCTCACAGGCTGGGTTTTTAGCACATCACCAGCTTGTATCACATTTCAAACTCCAATACTTGCCATTCTGGCAACATCTCAGAAGTGATCCCTAACCATGAGTAAGTAGCACTTTCTGGAACCAGTGCCAGCTCTCCATAACACCATTTCTTGGTTATAAAAAGTGTCATTTCTCCAAGGGTCTGCCCTACTATATAGTTAATCTTTGATCACTCAAAATAAGCTTTGCACTCAAAAAGGAACTCTGCAAATAAAATGTATAATGAAACCCTGCAGGAGTTAAGCCGCATTCTAAAGAAAACTCTATTAAGGTGTGTGATTTGTGTATCATTGTCTCATTCTTTCCACATGCTCTGACCAGATGATTCTTGGCGGCCACTCTGTGACAGCGCCTATTAGTTTTCTACTTGAACATTCTTTCTTTTCTACTTTATAAGAAGGATGGACATATATTCTAGTTTGCCTGAACAAACGTGTGTTAAATCTGTAGTTGCAGGGTAATTCTTTATATTACCCAATTTCACCATGAATATATGCTAGTTCTATAAGAAACTCTGTGATCACCCTATTTGTAATAAAAACTATAGCTGATCTGAGTCCAAAGTAAATTTCTCAGCCTCTCTTTCAGATAAGTAAGCACATATGACAAAGCTCTGGACAATAAAATACAAAGAGAATAATATGTGGGACTTTCAGAAAGTCTCCTTGGAAACAGACCTGCACTTTGATTTCCTGTCTCCTGATGCTAGTATAGAATAAAGACAGGATTACTAGTGCTTCCATGGCCATCCTGCTTCACGAAGACACTTTAGAAATGAATCCATATGCATTAATTAAGGTTAACTAATAGCTAAAGAATCAGATAGGACTTAGTGACCAGACAACAGTCACAAAATAGCTAGATCAAGAAAAAAAAAAAAAAAGGCAGTCATTTAAAGGTGTAAAAATTAATTTCTCTTTCAGTTAACAATTTTCATATGTATGGTCCTGGATGGTGGAATAATTTTGCTCTATGACGATATGCTGGGACCTAGATTTCTTCTATCACTTTCGCACTAATGTCTAGCTCTGTCCTACTTAAAGAACAACCTGCAAGTCAGCTCCATTAATATCATTTGGGAACTTGATAAAAATAAAGAATATCAGGCCCCACCCAGACCTACAGAATCAAAACCTGTATTTTAGCAATATATCTTAGGTGATCTGTGTGTCCATTGAATGAAAAGATTTAAAAAAGGTCACCGCCCATTGGTTCTGCTGTTATCTATATGGTTAAAAGTATTAAAAGAACTATTTTTAAGGTATTTTAAAAATGAAAAAAAATTGAAGTTGTTTTGTTGCAAATTAATAACTAGTTAAGCTTATAAAATAGCTGTCTTAGAGAAAATGTAAACTTTGGCTATTAATGAACAAGTCTAAAGCTGTGAATTATCCTTGTAAATGGATGGAATAATGCTGGCTGGCAGCTTGGTTGTAGAACTGTCACTAGAAATGGATTCATATTGTATGGGTGGCATCAGAGTGTGGGGCTTGTGGATGGAGTCTTAAAAATGTCTAAAAGAAATTATCTTCTTGGAAGAAAAGTCAAATGAACTTTGTAGAAAAGGTTCCACAAGAGTGGAAACCAACTCAGTGTAAGAAATAGAAGGCAGATGTGAGAAGATAAAGGGAATAAACTAAGTGTTAATCTTTTCTCAAATGTCTGCTCGTGCTGAATGTCTTCCACATTACATAATCAAAGGACGTCAAGACATAAATGAGAACATGACATCTATGCCAGTAACGTGACTGCCCCAGAGGAAAACTGATCTTAGTTTACTTGACTTCAGGTACTGCCTCATATCTTGTAACATTCAAGTTAATTCAACTCTCAAAACTTTTTGAAATATACTGAGGAGAGTTACACAGCTTAACAAAAGTTTCCATAAAGTTTTCCTAATTTAACAGTTGCCTCCAAATCTTTATGCTTTCCCTTGAAAATTTGTCTAAAACTTTTCTCCACAGTTCCATATTATTATGACACCTCTCATCTTCTTTCTTCTCCTTTATTTTTAAAATAAATATTTAAAGATAAATTTAAAAATAATTTAGTCTTGTCAAGCATGTCTCTTTTTTATTAAAAAAATATTGTTTCTTGATTTTCATCAGTAACATGAATTTTTTTACTCTACCTCAGTAAGATATCTGGGCCCATTACCTACATTTGCTTTCTTTTTTTCTTCCAGTTTTACTGAGATACAATTGACAAGCAGGCCAGTATAAATTTAAAGTATTCATCAAAGTAATTTGACTCACAGAAATTACGAAATGATTACAATAAGGTTCATAATCATCCATCATCTCAGTTGAACTGCTATAGGATAAGGTATGAAAATGACCTAATTTACAAGAATACATAAACATATTTCCAAAGCAGTGGTATCCATTTAAATTCCCAGGAGATGTTTGTAAGCAGAGTTCCAAATGACCCACTTCTCAGATCCTTGGTATTATCTCATTTCCCAAATGTAAATCGGTGACTCACTATGTTTTAATTTACTTTCCTTTAATTACAAATGAAGCTGAACACCTTTTCATACCATTGGGCCCGCCCATGTTTTGGGTGGCATCAGAGTGTGGGCTTGTGGATGGAGAAATAAAAATTCTTCTTGGAAGAAAAGTCAAATGAACTTTGTAGAAAAGGTTCCACAAGAGTGGAAACCAACTCAGTGTAAGAAATAGAAGGCAGATGTGAGAAGATAAAGGGAATAAACTAAGTGTTAATCTTTTCTCAAATGTCTGCTCGTGCTGAATGTCTTCCACATTACATAATCAAAGGACGTCAAGACATAAATGAGAACATGACATCTATGCCAGTAACGTGACTGCCCCAGAGGAAAACTGATCTTAGTTTACTTGACTTCAGGTACTGCCTCATATCTTGTAACATTCAAGTTAATTCAACTCTCAAAACTTTTTGAAATATACTGAGGAGAGTTACACAGCTTAACAAAAGTTTCCATAAAGTTTTCCTAATTTAACAGTTGCCTCCAAATCTTTATGCTTTCCCTTGAAAATTTGTCTAAAACTTTTCTCCACAGTTCCATATTATTATGACACCTCTCATCTTCTTTCTTCTCCTTTATTTTTAAAATAAATATTTAAAGATAAATTTAAAAATAATTTAGTCTTGTCAAGCATGTCTCTTTTTTATTAAAAAAATATTGTTTCTTGATTTTCATCAGTAACATGAATTTTTTTACTCTACCTCAGTAAGATATCTGGGCCCATTACCTACATTTGCTTTCTTTTTTTCTTCCAGTTTTACTGAGATACAATTGACAAGCAGGCCAGTATAAATTTAAAGTATTCATCAAAGTAATTTGACTCACAGAAATTACGAAATGATTACAATAAGGTTCATAATCATCCATCATCTCAGTTGAACTGCTATAGGATAAGGTATGAAAATGACCTAATTTACAAGAATACATAAACATATTTCCAAAGCAGTGGTATCCATTTAAATTCCCAGGAGATGTTTGTAAGCAGAGTTCCAAATGACCCACTTCTCAGATCCTTGGTATTATCTCATTTCCCAAATGTAAATCGGTGACTCACTATGTTTTAATTTACTTTCCTTTAATTACAAATGAAGCTGAACACCTTTTCATACCATGGGCGCCATGTGTGTTTAGTTGCTCAGCCGTGTCCAACTCGTTGCCACCCTATGGACTGTAGCCCACCAGGCTTCTCTGTCCATAAGATTTTTCAGGCAAGAGGGCTTCCCTGGTGGTTCAGTGGGTAACGCCATCGCCTTGCAGTGCAAGGGCCGCCGGTTCGATCCCAGGCCTGGGAAGATCCCACGTGCCGTGGAGCGGCTGGACCCATGTGTCCAATTACCGAGCTAGAGCTCTGGAGCGCATGCGCCCGGAGCCGGTGATCTGCGACAACAGAGGCCACTGTGATGGGAGGCCCACACGGGCCAAAGAACAAAGATGGATGAAAATAGAGAAATGAAAAACCAATAGAAGTGGCCCGCCCACCCGCCTCCCTCCTCAACCGGCACCCCCGCCCCAATAAATAAATAAATAAATGAAAAAAAAGAAAAAAAAGAAAAGATTTTTCAGGCAAGAAAACTGAAGTGGGTTGCCATTTCCTCTTCCAGACAATCTTCCCAAGCCAGGGATTGCAGGTGGATTCTTTAGCACCTGAACAACCCCAAACAATGAGTTTTCTAGGCGAATTCTCAGCCCATGGCATCCTAGAGCATCTGATAGAAATAGAATTACAGATGGAAGAAACATACTGTGAGAAGATGAGGGCTCTTAAAGAATGAGTAAACCCTTAATCTCCTTCCTCAAAGAAACCAAGATGAGACTGTAAAATCTCCTGAAGCTCTTCTAAAATACTCTGGGAGAGGTTTAAAGCAACACAACCTATACATCACTCACCGCCACCAGGAAAAATATTAACAGAACATAACAGTTGGGCAAGATGAATTAATTCAATCAGAATATTTTACTCAAACAATAGTTTTACTATGTCGGAGGATTTTCAGTGGGAAAAAACAGGGTTTACCAAGGTTAAATGCACGTTGTTAGTTAAACTAGAGAGAAATTTAAACGTGCAGAGAAAAACAAGTCACTGGCCATGGATGTTTGTAAGCAGAGTTCCAAATGACCCACTTCTCAGATCCTTGGTATTATCTCATTTCCCAAATGTAAATCGGTGACTCACTATGTTTTAATTTACTTTCCTTTAATTACAAATGAAGCTGAACACCTTTTCATACCATGGGCGCCATGTGTGTTTAGTTGCTCAGCCGTGTCCAACTCGTTGCCACCCTATGGACTGTAGCCCACCAGGCTTCTCTGTCCATAAGATTTTTCAGGCAAGAGGGCTTCCCTGGTGGTTCAGTGGGTAACGTCATCGCCTTGCAGTGCAAGGGGTGCCAGTTCGATCCCAGGCCTGGGACGATCCCACGTGCCGTGGAGCGGCTGGACCCATGTGTCCAATTACCGAGCTAGAGCTCTGGAGCGCATGCGCCCGGAGCCGGTGATCTGCGACAACAGAGGCCACTGTGATGGGAGGCCCACACGGGCCAAAGAACAAAGATGGATGAAAATAGAGAAATGAAAAACCAATAGAAGTGGCCCGCCCACCCGCCTCCCTCCTCAACCGGCACCCCCGCCCCAATAAATAAATAAATAAATGAAAAAAAAGAAAAAAAAGAAAAGATTTTTCAGGCAAGAAAACTGAAGTGGGTTGCCATTTCCTCTTCCAGACAATCTTCCCAAGCCAGGGATTGCAGGTGGATTCTTTAGCACCTGAACAACCCCAAACAATGAGTTTTCTAGGCGAATTCTCAGCCCATGGCATCCTAGAGCATCTGATAGAAATAGAATTACAGATGGAAGAAACATACTGTGAGAAGATGAGGGCTCTTAAAGAATGAGTAAACCCTTAATCTCCTTCCTCAAAGAAACCAAGATGAGACTGTAAAATCTCCTGAAGCTCTTCTAAAATACTCTGGGAGAGGTTTAAAGCAACACAACCTATACATCACTCACCGCCACCAGGAAAAATATTAACAGAACATAACAGTTGGGCAAGATGAATTAATTCAATCAGAATATTTTACTCAAACAATAGTTTTACTATGTCGGAGGATTTTCAGTGGGAAAAAACAGGGTTTACCAAGGTTAAATGCACGTTGTTAGTTAAACTAGAGAGAAATTTAAACGTGCAGAGAAAAACAAGTCACTGGCCATGGGATAGAAAAAAGATATATCCTTAAGATTAAGTTTTTAAAGTCCTGGTTCTAAATAGTTGGATTTGAATAAATACTCTCCAGTCTTCTTGCTAAAAGACTTATTTTAGAAAGAATGAATTTTGCTGTTTTTCTGAGGTATTTATTGCCAAATGGGGAAATTCTTAATAGGCACCTTTTAAATATTCAAAGGTTAGTGAAAATATCGCTATAGATAAAATTGGGAAATGTAATGTTTTACTTTAAAGTGTATGATGATGTTGAGGTTGTAGATGTAACTATATAAGTTTTAAAGAGCTTGAGGAACCATATATTTAAGTTCATAAAAGATCCACAGCAAAACTAAATATTCACAACTTAATGAAAGTGCATGGTAAACCACTGGATTTCGGAAACCTATTAAAATGAAATATGGTAAATTGGTAAATCTGATGTTTAAGAATTTGATTTTGTGAAAACTTAAGATATCAGGTAATATATTAATAAAAAGTTGTGGCTTGAACTTTCTAACTAAAATAAACATGGAATATCTTATTTTTTGATAATTATTGATGATTAAAATAATATTTTCATACACTCTGTTTCCTTAAAACATCTTCAGTGGGATTTGGGAGATTGTATACACCATAGCAGTGAAGACATAGATTGTATTAATCAGACATCTCTTTGCAATTGAGAGGTGTCACTAACATTGTCTGTGAGCACAGACAAAACAGTTGTATAAAAAAAGTATAATTTTTACTCATAAGTCAAAAGAGGATTTGATACAAAACATGAAAACCTGTGTCTGTGTTTTTCTCAGATAATAATATAGGATATCAAAGTGCTGTAAAATGAATTTATCCTCTTATTTACACAATAAAATTGAGACTTATACTGTATAAACTAATATGATTAGGAAAATTAAATGTGCTAAAATAACACAAATCTTGATATTATTGTGAACTTTTAAACAATAGTTTCAGTGGAGGATTTTCAGTGGGAAAAAACAGGGTTTACCAAGGTTAAATGCACGTTGTTAGTTAAACTAGAGAGAAATTTAAACGTGCAGAGAAAAACAAGTCACTGGCCATGGGATAGAAAAAAGATATATCCTTAAGATTAAGTTTTTAAAGTCCTGGTTCTAAATAGTTGGATTTGAATAAATACTCTCCAGTCTTCTTGCTAAAAGACTTATTTTAGAAAGAATGAATTTTGCTGTTTTTCTGAGGTATTTATTGCCAAATGGGGAAATTCTTAATAGGCACCTTTTAAATATTCAAAGGTTAGTGAAAATATCGCTATAGATAAAATTGGGAAATGTAATGTTTTACTTTAAAGTGTATGATGATGTTGAGGTTGTAGATGTAACTATATAAGTTTTAAAGAGCTTGAGGAACCATATATTTAAGTTCATAAAAGATCCACAGCAAAACTAAATATTCACAACTTAATGAAAGTGCATGGTAAACCACTGGATTTCGGAAACCTATTAAAATGAAATATGGTAAATTGGTAAATCTGATGTTTAAGAATTTGATTTTGTGAAAACTTAAGATATCAGGTAATATATTAATAAAAAGTTGTGGCTTGAACTTTCTAACTAAAATAAACATGGAATATCTTATTTTTTGATAATTATTGATGATTAAAATAATATTTTCATACACTCTGTTTCCTTAAAACATCTTCAGTGGGATTTGGGAGATTGTATACACCATAGCAGTGAAGACATAGATTGTATTAATCAGACATCTCTTTGCAATTGAGAGGTGTCACTAACATTGTCTGTGAGCACAGACAAAACAGTTGTATAAAAAAAGTATAATTTTTACTCATAAGTCAAAAGAGGATTTGATACAAAACATGAAAACCTGTGTCTGTGTTTTTCTCAGATAATAATATAGGATATCAAAGTGCTGTAAAATGAATTTATCCTCTTATTTACACAATAAAATTGAGACTTATACTGTATAAACTAATATGATTAGGAAAATTAAATGTGCTAAAATAACACAAATCTTGATATTATTGTGACATTGCCTAATATATTACACTAATAAGGGATTATAGTATATCATAAAAAGCAAGAAAACCTTAAATATCAGGGGAGAAAAAAGCAAGGCAAATTACAAAGTTTTAGCTCATAATATAAATTGATTAAATTAAAATTTAATTGAAAAAATGACATTATAAATATTAAATAGTAATATACAGAAATCACTTGTCTAATTAGAATATAGACATAACTTCATCTAATTAGAACCTACATATGTAAGTATTTATACCTCAGTAGCAAGTCATAATGTAGATGGCTACAAAATGAAATTCTTATACAGAACTTTAGAAACTAACACATTGGAAATCCCTCATTGTTTCACTTTGAGTCACTAGATGGTGGACCCTTTTTTCTCCACTTGATGTTTATGATAACCAATAAAGACCATTTGCCTTCGATTCTCTGCCAAGTTGAGACTTAGAATTGTCAGGTATTGTAATAACAATACTATCAAATGGAAAGAAAACAAAAATGATTGACTAAATGGTCTGTCAGATAAGTAATTACGAAATCACACAAAATGATGGTTAATATAACATCTTAGAAAAAATAAATTAGCTGTACATACATAGTCAAGTACATCTAAGAACCAAAGAAAATAAAGTTAGAATACTCAGCTTTGTTCAGTGCTGTCATTACTGACAGCAATACTTGTATTGAAATGTCTTGTATTTCCTTCTCACATAAAGCAAGTAACACTCTGCTGTTTTCATTAGGGAACAAGTTATCTAGTATGAAAGGAAGTAGAAAAAATAATGGCTAATGACTATTATTTATTTAATTTAAATACATTAGATCTATAAAGAGTCTATCACCATGAGTTAAGGAGTAAATTAACATTAAAAAGTATTTTAAAAGAGATTAATATAATAAAAACATGATTTGAGCCCTCTTACTTATCTAATGTTGCTGACATATTTATCAGTTAAATATACAGAAACTAGTTAACACTATAAACAAAAGTTGGGATAATGTCCCTGATTCAAGAAAGAATGTCAGTTTAAGAATCAACATTTGTTGTAATAGTAAGCCAAACAAAATCATGCAAAGTGTCTGAAAATCAATTGAATATCATTTTAATTTTCTTCAAGTGTTCCATGAGCTTAAGAATATGAAAACATTCAAGAACTCATTAAGGATAAAAATTTTTTAATTAAATCTATACAGCTAGAGATTCTATTAAGATTTAAAATCTTCAGAATTAGTAGGACATTTATGAAACAATTTTTAAAGCAGAGTGGGAGCTGAATAGAAAGACGATTAATTACTGAATATAACTTATATCCAACAACATATGCTGAATGATTGTCTCCTTCCTAAAGTAATGGAATCATTCACATAAGCACTGAAACTATGGTTTGAAGTGACTAATCCAATTCCTACAAGTAACCTAAATATCTTATAATAAGTACCTTCAATTCTCTGGGATGGTAATGAATTTCTTCCTTAATGGATAAGTGGTTTTTAAACCTGACACAATTTAAGACCTAGCAGATAAAATTTTTATGAGAATCAAGTTCATAATATTAATATTTTTGTGTTAAGAAAGATTTGCATATTTGCAAATTTTTATGCTTGTAATGCATATAAAATTTAAACCTTTTAGAATGATAGTATTGTCACTTTAATTTGAAACATACATTTACATGGTTAAACTTACAAATTTCATATAAAATGAATGGAAAAATCAGACTTGCTAGATGAATGTAAAAGTTACCATCTTGCAGAAGATTTAGACCACAGAGGAAATGATTACCCTGTATGATCTATAACAAACTGAAGGCCAGGATGAAATCTCCAGAGATTATAGGAAAGCACATACCAACTACTAGCAGGACTTGTGATAAAACCCTGAAAAACACTGCTCTTATCCCCTCTGTAGTAGGGAATCCTTTCCCACGCCTTATCAGTGGTTGCTGCATGGACAATTATTTCTAGAATGTACTTTTTAGTATAACAAAAAGTTATTTTGTGAGGTTACAATCACAAAGGGAAGAAAATGAAAAAGAAATCAATATCTCCATAATGTTGATAGAATACGTGTTGATGATATATGTCAGTTTAAGAATCAACATTTGTTGTAATAGTAAGCCAAACAAAATCATGCAAAGTGTCTGAAAATCAATTGAATATCATTTTAATTTTCTTCAAGTGTTCCATGAGCTTAAGAATATGAAAACATTCAAGAACTCATTAAGGATAAAAATTTTTTAATTAAATCTATACAGCTAGAGATTCTATTAAGATTTAAAATCTTCAGAATTAGTAGGACATTTATGAAACAATTTTTAAAGCAGAGTGGGAGCTGAATAGAAAGACGATTAATTACTGAATATAACTTATATCCAACAACATATGCTGAATGATTGTCTCCTTCCTAAAGTAATGGAATCATTCACATAAGCACTGAAACTATGGTTTGAAGTGACTAATCCAATTCCTACAAGTAACCTAAATATCTTATAATAAGTACCTTCAATTCTCTGGGATGGTAATGAATTTCTTCCTTAATGGATAAGGGGTTTTTTAAACCTGACACAATTTAAGACCTAGCAGATAAAATTTTTATGAGAATCAAGTTCATAATATTAATATTTTTGTGTTAAGAAAGATTTGCATATTTGCAAATTTTTATGCTTGTAATGCATATAAAATTTAAACCTTTTAGAATGATAGTATTGTCACTTTAATTTGAAACATACATTTACATGGTTAAACTTACAAATTTCATATAAAATGAATGGAAAAATCAGACTTGCTAGATGAATGTAAAAGTTACCATCTTGCAGAAGATTTAGACCACAGAGGAAATGATTACCCTGTATGATCTATAACAAACTGAAGGCCAGGATGAAATCTCCAGAGATTATAGGAAAGCACATACCAACTACTAGCAGGACTTGTGATAAAACCCTGAAAAACACTGCTCTTATCCCCTCTGTAGTAGGGAATCCTTTCCCACGCCTTATCAGTGGTTGCTGCATGGACAATTATTTCTAGAATGTACTTTTTAGTATAACAAAAAGTTATTTTGTGAGGTTACAATCACAAAGGGAAGAAAATGAAAAAGAAATCAATATCTCCATAATGTTGATAGAATACGTGTTGATGATATATGTCATCTATGTTGATAGAAAAAATTCCATCTGGCCAAATATTGTAAGATTTTCTTAATGCATTTCATCAATACTCTTTTTAGATTATCCTGGGTATCAGAGGAGATAGATTTACACTGTAGAAAGAAACCAGAGTGTGATCTCAGCCTTTAGTATGTGAGAATTCTCACCCTTTCTGTGATGAATGTTGGCATATTATAATGGATTTTATAAAGGTATTTTAAAACTAAGTGTGTGTTTCTAATTTCTACTACAAAAGATTTGTTGGTTCTTCTAAGGCCTAATTTTAAGATAAAATGAATAGAATTAAAAATAATTCTTTTTAATATATTAGAAAGTGGCATACTATTTTTGTGATGTAGTTCATACTCTGTTGCCATGTCAGGAATGGAGAGGACGTATCTTTATGGATTTGGAGAGACTACTCATATTGGCACCCAAGAAAGGAATTTGTCGTGGACTGCACATTTGTGTCCTCCAGAACTCATATGTTGAAGCGTTAATGTATATTTGGAAATATGCCTGTTGGGAGGTAGAGTTAATTTGCTTTGGAGATGAAATGAATTAAACATTCATCCACTAACTAGAGAAATATATTTTTATAAAGCTGAGGAAATGTGTGACCAGTAATAGATAATCAAATTCCATCCTTTATTATGTAACTTGATTCCATTTAGAATTTCATGGAATTGTTTTCCTTGCAATACATCTTACATGTGAGGTCCACACAGACAACATGAATAAGTAAAAAGGTACTAGCCAGATTTGATAAAACATTAGTTTGCTATGTTAATGCTTAGTTCATGTTTCTGTGATACTTTATATTTTTTCTAAAGTGACTGTATACACAGGTTCACAATACAATGTGAATTCCTTCTGAAAAATCTCCTTTTAATTTCTTTCAAAAATGTATTTTCTTCCATTTAAAAGCAGTATTTCCTACCTGAGTTATACTTTATTATTTCTATTTCTATACTTTCTATTTGATATCTGTTTGAGGAAGAAAGGTTCACATAGTATTGCAGGTTTCATTCTAGATTTTTCTAATTTATTTTCTGTTATACCCTTAGTGACTGATCACTTCCTTGATAATAGAAAAGACAAGGTCATTTCTCCCAAACATCATCTAGAAGGACTGTCCATATAACGTTTTCAGTTTTTGAGCCAGGTCACATCATAAGGCATAAGCCAGACTGTAGATTATATTCTGTTGGAGAAGAAGTCCATCTCTGCCACATCAGCTGAGGGCAAGCTTGGATTCCACACAAGTATAAAGAACTATCAAATGCACCATTCAGGAAGGGAGTCATTCATGTGAAAATATCATTAAAAGAGGCTGATAAGTGACCGACCTGCAGAGCATAATAAACTTTTTCAGAACACAAGTATACACTCACAAAGGCACGTAACACTAATACTGTACATAGAAAAATACAGCCTGTACAACTAGAGGAATGATAACTCCATTGTCCACTCCACTGAGCATGCCACATTAGAGAATTCAGTAACCCCTGCATATCTGAACTGTAACTAGCTGTGGAGGAAAATTCAGCAGTGTATTGAGGACAGACAGGGTACCTTCCATTAAAATCCTCCCTTCTAATTGCACTCAGGCAATAATCACTCAAATAGGTAAATGATTAAGGCAACTTTAGTCATTAAAAGGAACCATATAGAAACTAAAAATAATATAATATGATGGAAACCTATTGGTGTTAAGGAGCATAGTCTATATGCTAAAATTTTTCAGGAAAGAGCTCTAGGAATTTGACATCAGACAGCAAAAATCAGAGAAAACAGACACAAATCAGCTACATGTGCACGGAGACCAGGAAAAGGATAAGACAGTCCAAGCATACCAAAGAAAAGAGCATCATGAAGGGGGATAAGGAGAATAGATAGACAAAGGTGAATAAAATAAACTGTCATAGACGATGGTCTGAATGTGATTTTCATTCTAAGATTACTGAATGACCGTTTTAGACTTTAAAGCAGAAGTGTGATATGACCCAATAATACTGTTCAAATATGACATTAGAGCTACAGAAGGAAAGGGGAAATAGTTTCTATTTCTATACTTTCTATTTGATATCTGTTTGAGGAAGAAAGGTTCACATAGTATTGCAGGTTTCATTCTAGATTTTTCTAATTTATTTTCTGTTATACCCTTAGTGACTGATCACTTCCTTGATAATAGAAAAGACAAGGTCATTTCTCCCAAACATCATCTAGAAGGACTGTCCATATAACGTTTTCAGTTTTTGAGCCAGGTCACATCATAAGGCATAAGCCAGACTGTAGATTATATTCTGTTGGAGAAGAAGTCCATCTCTGCCACATCAGCTGAGGGCAAGCTTGGATTCCACACAAGTATAAAGAACTATCAAATGCACCATTCAGGAAGGGAGTCATTCATGTGAAAATATCATTAAAAGAGGCTGATAAGTGACCGACCTGCAGAGCATAATAAACTTTTTCAGAACACAAGTATACACTCACAAAGGCACGTAACACTAATACTGTACATAGAAAAATACAGCCTGTACAACTAGAGGAATGATAACTCCATTGTCCACTCCACTGAGCATGCCACATTAGAGAATTCAGTAACCCCTGCATATCTGAACTGTAACTAGCTGTGGAGGAAAATTCAGCAGTGTATTGAGGACAGACAGGGTACCTTCCATTAAAATCCTCCCTTCTAATTGCACTCAGGCAATAATCACTCAAATAGGTAAATGATTAAGGCAACTTTAGTCATTAAAAGGAACCATATAGAAACTAAAAATAATATAATATGATGGAAACCTATTGGTGTTAAGGAGCATAGTCTATATGCTAAAATTTTTCAGGAAAGAGCTCTAGGAATTTGACATCAGACAGCAAAAATCAGAGAAAACAGACACAAATCAGCTACATGTGCACGGAGACCAGGAAAAGGATAAGACAGTCCAAGCATACCAAAGAAAAGAGCATCATGAAGGGGGATAAGGAGAATAGATAGACAAAGGTGAATAAAATAAACTGTCATAGACGATGGTCTGAATGTGATTTTCATTCTAAGATTACTGAATGACCGTTTTAGACTTTAAAGCAGAAGTGTGATATGACCCAATAATACTGTTCAAATATGACATTAGAGCTACAGAAGGAAAGGGGAAAATAGTAATAAATAAGTTAGGGGCTGATATTATAATCTAGGCAAGAAAATGTGTGACCCTGGATCAGGGTAGAGCAAGATGGATAAGGAATGAACCATTGATATTTATATATTATTTTAGAAATTGTGCTAGTACAACATACTGAAGAACTGGATATGTAGTTGGAGGGAAAGAATCAAGTGTGTCTCCTGTTTTGGGGCTGGGATGAATGGTGCATAGAGGTGCCATCGAACTAGATAGGAACAGACTGTAGGAGAAACCACTTTGTTTTGGTCATATTTAATTGAGACTGATGGCCAGACCTCCATACAGACATGCCAAACAGGCAGTGGAATATATGTATCTAGAGCTCAGTAAAACTGAGTAAAACTCTCTCCAAGGAAAGCACTTCAGATTTTCTTATGAGGGAAGATGAGTTACACTGCGTGGATACTCTAATATGAAGTGGAACAAAGGGCTATGAAAGTAAAAGCCCTCAGAAATTTAGCAGATCTTATGAATGAAGGCATCCGGGTTCTCTGTTTATTCACTCTTCTCTAAGAATTTTTACAAAATTATTCTAATGGCAAGTTTTGTATTGTAATCAGTTTAGCTATTTTCTTTCTTTTAGTAACCATGAAAAGTGCTGATCATTTTAATAGTCAAGTATATTTTGTCTTTGCAATGGGACAATAAAACAACATAAGAGGAGATAATTAGAATGACTGAAAACTTGAAATCTCAAGGGTGTGTCAACTTTGCTAGTACAAGGAAAACTACTGAGTTTCTTGATGGTGATTTTCAGGTGCTACTTGAATGTTATTACTTGTGGGTTAACCACCATTAGGAGTGTTTACAAAAAGACACACGAAAAATGCAGGGATTAATACCACTAACCTTCTACCAAAATTGAAAAAATGAATTTAAATGCATATAATCAGCAGCAGCAGTTGTTGTTTCTTCATTTTTACTAGATAATCGCCAACAGTACTTGACATGCTCTATGGTCTCTTATTCACAATAAGTATACAGTTGAATAATAATAAAAGCAGCAAATATGAATACTGACTAAACAAATGAATAAATAATTAATAAACCTCCCACAAATCTTCAAAACATGGTAAGATGGTAGATTATCATGATGGGAAAATGAACTCATTCCTCAAATTATTCTGTTTTCTTTTAAAGATTTAAAATTATTTTAAGATTGTTTTTATTCACTAGATTTGGTCAAGCTCTTTTCTGTTAACCTGTATTGAAGGCAAATTAATGATGTCTGTTAATCCCTGGATAAGCCTCATTTTGTTTAAGGACCTTGTTCACTGCTATTCCACTCCAAAAAGGAAAAACATGTGTCTTTTGTTTCCCCCAAATAGAAACGTGTAATTGGATTCCAACTTAGGCCCACATTCTGCCCTACAAAATATAATCAAATAGAATTAACACTCTCACACAACCTGGCATGTTAACCTCAGTAGATTAACAATTTGTCATTTGCCCTCAGTCATTAATAAGAATACTGGTTCTGTGCCACAGGGACTTTGCTAATGGACATCAGGTGAACACAGTACAGGTGATATTTGAATTTTGTACATCACTGCACCCAAAGGAAAATAAGGAGAATGTAAAAATTTGGGACTGGTCTTTCCTCAGGGTGATTAAGGTAATTTATAAAATCAAATCGTGATTATAAGAAAACAGAATTTTTTCTAGCTTTCCTACTGTATTCCATTCAATTGTATAAGTTAAATTATATTACCCTAATATGTGGCTCCTAAATTAACTCTAAATTTACATAATAAGCAATGATTATAAATATGAGGGGTCTTGGTTCACTACGGACATATAAAGGCAGCAACCAAGATTAGGAGGGTGTATTCAAAATAAAATAAACATACAAATTGTCTCCTTGGCAAGCTAATCTCTTCTGATAAAATAAAAAGTACAGACACAAATCTGTTTTTAGGACAAATAATTACTACCTTTATGGCTTTATTTTAACATTAAACTTTTCTTCTAAAGAGTTTAGAAAATGCCTAAGGATAAAATCCAGCATCTTAAATTTAATCCAACAACACCTACACGGAGTCCACATTTTCATAATAAAGTAGAACCCCAGGAAATAACTCTTTGCTCAAAATTCTGATTTTGTTAATATAATTAAAGAAATCCAGACTAATAAATGGCTAATCAACTTGCATTGACTTGTAACAAGAAAGAGTAAGTATAAAAAATGTTGTAGGTTCTATATGTATTCTTTATGCTGAGCCCTATTCAAAAGAAGAGGGAGGGAAAGAGAGGAAAACCGAGAGAGACAGATAAAGAAAAACCTTCTTTGTTCTTTTGCAGTCAAGAGTCAAGTAAGTCAGACAGAGAAAAATGCCATATGCTTGCACTTGTAAAGTGAAAGAGGTAGATGCTCAGTCATGCTCATGGATTGTAGCCTACCAGGCTCCTCTGTCCATGGAGTTCTGCAGAGAAGAATACTGGGATTATTACCGAGTCCAAGCTCACTAGACTCGCCTCATGACAGGCCAATAAATCTGAAAGACAAGATGTTGAGGCACGGAAAATGACTTTATTCAGAAAGCATGTGATGGAAATATGGCAAGTAGTGCCTCAAAATAACCATCTTATCGGTGTGTGGATGCCAGGTTCTTATATAGATGAGAGATGGGAGGAAGTGAGGAAGCAAAGTAAAAAGGCAATTAATCTTGCAAACATCTTTTATAATGCCAAGCCTCAGGCAATGAATGTGTTCATTTCTCCCCTCATGCCATCCACAGGTGGACAGGGTTCTGAACATTAGCACTTTAGTGTAACAGTCTGGCAAAGGGGCTTTAGGAAAGCCATTAAGTATGATTATGATAACAAAAGCAACAAAAAGCAGGTCAAAGAAATAGTTTGCAACACAGAATCAGAATTGGTTCCTCCCTGCAACAGGATGGGTTGCCATGCCCTTTTCCAGGGGATCTTCTTGACCCAGGGATTGAACCTAGGTTTCCTGCATTGCAGGCAGGTTCTTTACCGTCTGAGCCACCAGGATTCGCTGTACTTATAATGTGTAATCTTAAAAAAAAAAAAAAAAAAAAAAGGAACAAACTCATAGGAACAGAGAGCAGATTGGGTGTTGCCAGAGGCAAAGGGTGGGGTGGACAAAATGGGTGAAAGGGATCAAAGGAAATAACTTCCAGTTATAAATAAGTCTTGCGGATGTAATGTGCAGCATGGCTGTAGTTAATAATAATAATGTATTGCCTATTTGAAAGAAACTGAGAGTGTAGATCTTAAAAGTTCTCATCATAAGAAAAAGAAAATATGTTAGAGACATGTTAACTATACTTATGGGAATCATTTCACAATGCATACAAATAATGAATCATTATGTTGTATGCCTAAAGCTAATGGAATGTTCTATTTCAAGTATATCTCAATAAAATAAATTAAAAATTTGAAGGAATAAAGAATGGTAAAACCTAAAGAAAGGGGAAGGAGTGGCTGGGTAATTTTTATGACAATTCCTAGTAATAAATTAAAAATGGTGTTGTCATCCAACTTAAGATCAGAAAGGAGACAGGTGTTCTACATCATAATAAGGTTACAAATTATGCTAGAGCTAGAGTGTAATGAGACTTCTCTAGGTCCCACAATAGCTATTTGTCAGAAAATAGACTCTTGAAATTTCCATGGGACCAAAGGGAATGAGGAAAAGAAGTTTCTGATGGGGGGTAAGATGGGTCACCCAGAACAATTACTGTTCTTCCTTTACTTCTCTAAGCAACAGAGCAAATAAATGAAATACCACAGTGGTTCACAAGGAATTTTTCTTGATAGGGACTTAAAGAATTAAATATAGAGATATATAATAAATTTTATAGCAATATATTTTTTCAAATCCCAGCGCTGAGAAAAATTGTTTATATAAACAAGAGTGGAAGGCATTTCATAATTTCATTCAAAGGATTTGAATTCCTTTAGAGTTATAGGCTAGAAGTCATATAGTGATCCATCATTACAAGTTAATTTCTGATTTATTGTGTAATAATTCCATTTGCCACTACTTTCAATTTTATTAAAGAAAGTAGAAAGCGTCCCTTCCCATTATTTAGAATCAATCACATTTTTAGTTTCCTGGAAGTATACTATGCATATTGCCCTTAAAAGAAAGACTGAGAGTAACAGAGAAATTTAAAGTTCTTGTGTAGAGTGCAAAACTAACTGGGAAAGAAGTGCTAGGAGAAGAAAGCAATGAGAAAGAGTTCATGTGGAAGTTGAGGATCTTTATTGTACCTGTCCATGGACCCTTTGGGAAATCTTGTATTATCAGGTTTAGATGTATCCCAAGGTCAAAGTCAGTAGGAGAAAGGATAGATTTAGCTTATCCCCCCAGTGTAACTGTGAAGATTCTCAAGATCCAAGATGTGGAGGGAATAGGAAAGAGGCAGATATTTCAATAGAGTTATTTTAAACCAGAGACCCCAACAAAGCAACCCAGTGTAATAAAGAGAGTTTTCTTGAGGGGACATACTGCTGCCTGAGGGCATGTCTTTTTTTGATGTCCCCAAATTCAGACAGGAAGACCCCATGTTCATATGGTTCACTGGAACGAATCAGCTCATTCTCATGTTTCAACGATGAGTTCTCTTGTGATATCCAGGAACATAATCCTCACTGATAGTGAAGGAATGTCATAGTCCTTTGTAAATGTGTGATTTTCATTTCACACTGAAATGAACAATAAATCCTGGCACTTGCTGAATTAGGATGTATAATACCACCACAAATATTTTCCTAATAAATTGATGTACAGATTTTTTTTGTTTTTAACTCAAGCAAGATTACTTTTCAGAGAATTACATGTTTATGGTTGTTTAAAATCCCGGATATAAATTCAAACCAAAGAAGGTATGATGTCCTTTTAGCAGCAGTCCTTTACTCCAAGTGAACATGAATTCAGTGGCCTGTTGACCTACAGATGTTCATGTGAGTCCTTAAGGAATTGACTAACTCTAGGGTACATTTGAGTATCTAGGTTGGATGAGAGCTAGAAGTCATATAGTGATCCATCATTACAAGTTAATTTCTGATTTATTGTGTAATAATTCCATTTGCCACTACTTTCAATTTTATTAAAGAAAGTAGAAAGCGTCCCTTCCCATTATTTAGAATCAATCACATTTTTAGTTTCCTGGAAGTATACTATGCATATTGCCCTTAAAAGAAAGACTGAGAGTAACAGAGAAATTTAAAGTTCTTGTGTAGAGTGCAAAACTAACTGGGAAAGAAGTGCTAGGAGAAGAAAGCAATGAGAAAGAGTTCATGTGGAAGTTGAGGATCTTTATTGTACCTGTCCATGGACCCTTTGGGAAATCTTGTATTATCAGGTTTAGATGTATCCCAAGGTCAAAGTCAGTAGGAGAAAGGATAGATTTAGCTTATCCCCCCAGTGTAACTGTGAAGATTCTCAAGATCCAAGATGTGGAGGGAATAGGAAAGAGGCAGATATTTCAATAGAGTTATTTTAAACCAGAGACCCCAACAAAGCAACCCAGTGTAATAAAGAGAGTTTTCTTGAGGGGACATACTGCTGCCTGAGGGCATGTCTTTTTTTGATGTCCCCAAATTCAGACAGGAAGACCCCATGTTCATATGGTTCACTGGAACGAATCAGCTCATTCTCATGTTTCAACGATGAGTTCTCTTGTGATATCCAGGAACATAATCCTCACTGATAGTGAAGGAATGTCATAGTCCTTTGTAAATGTGTGATTTTCATTTCACACTGAAATGAACAATAAATCCTGGCACTTGCTGAATTAGGATGTATAATACCACCACAAATATTTTCCTAATAAATTGATGTACAGATTTTTTTTGTTTTTAACTCAAGCAAGATTACTTTTCAGAGAATTACATGTTTATGGTTGTTTAAAATCCCGGATATAAATTCAAACCAAAGAAGGTATGATGTCCTTTTAGCAGCAGTCCTTTACTCCAAGTGAACATGAATTCAGTGGCCTGTTGACCTACAGATGTTCATGTGAGTCCTTAAGGAATTGACTAACTCTAGGGTACATTTGAGTATCTAGGTTGGATGAGAGCTATGAATAAATCATTGAGAACTTTGAAAATTAATTTGATTAAAAAAGAGAAAAATATATGCAAAACCTCAAATTCATGACTAATCAGAAGGGTTTTGAATTCTTTTGCAGCAATGATTTATGACCTTACACTAATTCCTCTTTTAAAAATGGTATTCATTTGATGTGGTTATATAGACCAGAATGTAATCTGTCCTCATAAACAGGATAATGTTTATCTATCTGAGGTAGAAAGGAATCCAGACCTTGGCTAATTATCATCTTTGGAGCCACAAGTAAAGGGCCTGGAGTTGCTTTTCATAGATAATATCATCACTATTTCAGTCATTTTATAAAATCAAGTTAACAGTCAATATAAATTTGGTCAGCATTCATGGTATGTCAAATAAAAATAATTAGACAGGAGCATCCTGGTTACAAGAATAATATTTTAACAACTTTAGTAATAATACATTACCAAATATCTTTCATTTAGGAAAGAGACAATTGCTAATTGATTTCAGTTTCATATATTATGACATGATTTTCAGTATCGCTGCATTTGTAATGTTCTCTTAAAATAGTGGTGTAGGTTTTAATAGAGAATACAAAAAATTCAAATCTTATTTATATAAAAAGTAATCAAAGAATGACAATCCTGCACATATGTAATTACTAATAAGTATGATTTAAATTTTAATATCTTGTGACAACACTCTTAGTATGTTCCTTAAGAGTTCTTTTTTTTTGGAAGAGAAATTTAATTCTTGAAATGAACAATAAATCCTGGCACTTGCTGAATTAGGATGTATAATACCACCACAAATATTTTCCTAATAAATTGATGTACAGATTTTTTGTTTTTAACTCAAGCAAGATTACTTTTCAGAGAATTACATGTTTATGGTTGTTTAAAATCCCGGATATAAATTCAAACCAAAGAAGGTATGATGTCCTTTTAGCAGCAGTCCTTTACTCCAAGTGAACATGAATTCAGTGGCCTGTTGACCTACAGATGTTCATGTGAGTCCTTAAGGAATTGACTAACTCTAGGGTACATTTGAGTATCTAGGTTGGATGAGAGCTATGAATAAATCATTGAGAACTTTGAAAATTAATTTGATTAAAAAAGAGAAAAATATATGCAAAACCTCAAATTCATGACTAATCAGAAGGGTTTTGAATTCTTTTGCAGCAATGATTTATGACCTTACACTAATTCCTCTTTTAAAAATGGTATTCATTTGATGTGGTTATATAGACCAGAATGTAATCTGTCCTCATAAACAGGATAATGTTTATCTATCTGAGGTAGAAAGGAATCCAGACCTTGGCTAATTATCATCTTTGGAGCCACAAGTAAAGGGCCTGGAGTTGCTTTTTCATAGATAATATCATCACTATTTCAGTCATTTTATAAAATCAAGTTAACAGTCAATATAAATTTGGTCAGCATTCATGGTATGTCAAATAAAAATAATTAGACAGGAGCATCCTGGTTACAAGAATAATATTTTAACAACTTTAGTAATAATACATTACCAAATATCTTTCATTTAGGAAAGAGACAATTGCTAATTGATTTCAGTTTCATATATTATGACATGATTTTCAGTATCGCTGCATTTGTAATGTTCTCTTAAAATAGTGGTGTAGGTTTTAATAGAGAATACAAAAAATTCAAATCTTATTTATATAAAAAGTAATCAAAGAATGACAATCCTGCACATATGTAATTACTAATAAGTATGATTTAAATTTTAATATCTTGTGACAACACTCTTAGTATGTTCCTTAAGAGTTCTAGGAAGAGAATAAAAATGTATTTTTTAATGATTTTTAAGACTTTGTGGTGATAATGATTTCATATGAAACCTGTGAAATTTTAATCAATACATGAAGAATAATAGCAAAGTAAAATTATAATTCTTTTTTGGACTTTCAGCATATAGTACCAAAATTTTATATTCATTTTCATTAATTAGGCATAGCCTATGAAACAATCTAAGAAAAAATGATTAATCAGAAACTGAAGTTGTGTGTTAATTATGATCCATTGAAACATTTTATATCGCAGCATAAGCTTTTTATATTATCTTCAGCTTGCAAAGCTAATGTTAATTACTGTATGGATTAATAGCTGTCAAGTGTGTCCTACTTTCAGTATAAATGAATATAAATTAGCTTTATATTTTGGCAATAAATAGACTACATCACTTTTGGAATTCTTTTAACTCTTATATGCACATAACCTCATAAAAGTGAGGGTAGCAGTTATACATTTCTCTGAAGAGAAAATTGTTCTCAATTCTGAAACAAGAAGAAACAACCTTGGTTCTGTTTATCTCTCTAATTGAGATTGCTGAATGAGCAGACAGCAGGATATCCAGCCACCTATGAGAGCATACTGTGGAGAATGAACAGGCCTGAAGCAATGACCCTGAGCTGCCACCATCAAAAACCTTTTTTATAATTTTCCCCTAACACACTGTTTTGCTTGTTAAAAATGAATTGGCATTAAAAAGTTTATTTTTTCCCACTAGTTATGCAAGGTTTAAAAAATAAGTTCATTTCATGTAAGACAAAGACCACATGAACTTGAAAAATTTTAAACTGTACATGCATTATGATGAGTAAATGTTAAGCATCTCTCCTTTTTATCTTAATACATTGAAAGTACTTCATGATTTTCCAGTACTAAGTTTATTCCCCAGATATTAAATAGCCTATAGTTTCTTTCCTATAAATTGTGGTTCTCACTTTACACAATTAGAGTCTTACAACAATAATCCTAGAGTTCATTTCCTTGATTCCAGCTTCTCTTTACTCTCATCTATCCTGTGGTCCATGGCCAAGGGAGTACCTCTTAGTTTTTTAAAAAATCGTATTTCTGCAGTTCCTCTCTATTCTATCTTTTTTTTTTTTAATTTTGGCTTCCTTTATTGTTTATTTATTTACCCATCTTTATTCTTTGGCCTGTGTGGGCCTCTCTGCAGTTGTCCCTCATCCCCTATTGGACACACCAGTGCATCATATAGTACCAAAATTTATATTCATTTTCATTAATTAGGCATAGCCTATGAAACAATCTAAGAAAAAATGATTAATCAGAAACTGAAGTTGTGTGTTAATTATGATCCATTGAAACATTTTATATCGCAGCATAAGCTTTTTATATTATCTTCAGCTTGCAAAGCTAATGTTAATTACTGTATGGATTAATAGCTGTCAAGTGTGTCCTACTTTCAGTATAAATGAATATAAATTAGCTTTATATTTTGGCAATAAATAGACTACATCACTTTTGGAATTCTTTTAACTCTTATATGCACATAACCTCATAAAAGTGAGGGTAGCAGTTATACATTTCTCTGAAGAGAAAATTGTTCTCAATTCTGAAACAAGAAGAAACAACCTTGGTTCTGTTTATCTCTCTAATTGAGATTGCTGAATGAGCAGACAGCAGGATATCCAGCCACCTATGAGAGCATACTGTGGAGAATGAACAGGCCTGAAGCAATGACCCTGAGCTGCCACCATCAAAAACCTTTGTTATAATTTTCCCCTAACACACTGTTTTGCTTGTTAAAAATGAATTGGCATTAAAAAGTTTATTTTTTCCCACTAGTTATGCAAGGTTTAAAAAATAAGTTCATTTCATGTAAGACAAAGACCACATGAACTTGAAAAATTTTAAACTGTACATGCATTATGATGAGTAAATGTTAAGCATCTCTCCTTTTTATCTTAATACATTGAAAGTACTTCATGATTTTCCAGTACTAAGTTTATTCCCCAGATATTAAATAGCCTATAGTTTCTTTCCTATAAATTGTGGTTCTCACTTTACACAATTAGAGTCTTACAACAATAATCCTAGAGTTCATTTCCTTGATTCCAGCTTCTCTTTACTCTCATCTATCCTGTGGTCCATGGCCAAGGGAGTACCTCTTAGTTTTTTAAAAAATCGTATTTCTGCAGTGTCCCTCTCTATTCTATCTTTTTTTTTTTTAATTTTGGCTTCCTTTATTGTTTATTTATTTACCCATCTTTATTC
Source organism: Tragulus kanchil (assembly GCA_022376925.1). Taxonomy (NCBI): domain Eukaryota; kingdom Metazoa; phylum Chordata; class Mammalia; order Artiodactyla; family Tragulidae; genus Tragulus; species Tragulus kanchil. The sequence goes on along the minus strand of JAIOJX010000003.1, from coordinate 22,398,886 downwards.
TTTGGCCTGTGTGGGCCTCTCATTGCAGCGGCCTCTCTCGTGGCAGAGCACCAGCTCTGGACACATGCGCTCCAGAGTGCCAGCTCATAATTGGACACACCAGTGCAGCTACTCTGTGGCACGTGGGATCCTCCCAGGCTAGGGATTGAACCGGTGCCCCCCGCACTTCAAGGCGGACTCTTTACCCACTGGACCACCAGGGAAGCCTTCGTTCCTATCTTTTTAGAATTACTTATAAACAAACAAATATAACATAGAAAACCAGAAAGAGATAGTGAATGCTGACTAATGGAATTACTGTCAACCAAATTGTACTCTAGCTCATCAATCCAAAGAGATGGAAACCTAGGAATTGTCTCTTGGGTTGCAGCTCTGCCTTCTGTCATTCAGCTTTCCTTTGTGAAGGCTTGTCTTGACCTAAGTATTTGACACAACCCTTTATGGCCAACTTTGAAATTTGTCCCTAGTCAATAACATCAACAAGATGTGAGACTCAGAGTACAACATCATAAATCTAATTTCAAAGAGAAGAAACCAAGTTGCTATAGCAATTGAGTTGTTCAACTGGCAACATATAAACCCTTTGACCCTGTGTTAGTTTACCAGGGCTGTCATAACAAATGACCACAAACTAGGTGGCTTGAAACAGAAATTTATTCTCTCAAATTATGAAGGCTAGATATCTGAAATCAAGGTGTCATTAGGCCCCTGCTTCCTCTTAAGACTCTAGGTGAAATTTTTCCTTACGTCTTTCAGCTTCTCATAACCCCAGGTGTTTCTGGCTTATAGATGCCTCCCTCCAGTTTCTTTCTCTGTCTTCCATGATGTTTTCCCTGTGTTTCTGTGTCCAACTTCCCCTCTTCTTAATACCAGTCATGTAAAATGAGCTCCCTCTTTCCAAAATGTCCTCATTAATTCAATTATATCTGCAAAAGCCCTGTTACTAAATAAGGTCAAATTTACAGGTGCAGAGTTCAGATTTTAATGTATCTCTTTTGAGGAACCTGATTCAATTTGTATCAGACTCCATTTTGGGAAAAAGTACTTAAGGGAAACATCTTCTATAGTCTTTGGAGATGAATGATTCTGGATGAGTTATAAAATATAACCCCTGGAATAACGTTGTTCTGGGTTGGGAAAAAGGTCATTTTTTTATTGTTATTTAAGTCCTATCTCTACTTTTCAGTTTATCACGTAGCCGTATGTGTGTGTAACATGCTTTCAGAGGAGTTTTGAGGAACTGACCATGATACTCTGGCAGTGGCTACTATACATAGCTAGGTAGGTAGGTAGAGAGATAGATTGAACCACAGGGCTTCCTTGGTGGCTCAGTGGTAAAGAATCCACTTGCCAATGCAGGAGATGCAGGTCCAATCCCTGGGTATGGAATATCCCCTGGAGAAGGAAATGGTGATCCACTCCAGTATTCTTGCCTGGGAAATCCCATGGACAGAGGGCATTGGTGGGCTACAGTCCATGGGCTTGCAAAAGAGTCAGACACGGCTCAGCAACTGAAAACAATAGCATTTTAACCACAACCAAAGAAAAATAATGAAAACTCCCAGTATAACTGAAAAAGCTTTAAATAATGACCTGTTGTGAATGAATCATATCTGGAAAAAGAAATCTGAGAAATCAAGGAGTTAAAGAAGAGAAGTCACTTGATAACTGCCTTTGGATAGACTCTGTGTGGGGGTTGGCGGGAGACTTGGAAAGGCACTGGAGTGACTTTGCTCATCTTAGGGAGGCAGAAATAGCACAAAGGTCAAGGGTATAAGGAGACAAATTTCAGCTGAGTGTAAAGAATGATGCATTTTATGGTATCCAGGCTCAAAATCAGATACATATGACAGTAATCTTATTAGAAGGAGACTTCAGAGGTGGATAATCTTTTCCATTAAGTTCAAAAAATTCAATAAGCACAGGCTATGCGACAGTGTGTGAGGATGTGACCAACACCAAACCTAAGAATGTAAGAGAGTCCTGATGCAGATGCAGTATTATAAGCTGTAAAATGTGCTGTCTCCCCAGCCTAAAATAGAAAATACATTGGATAGTAGGAGATGGTGTAATTATTTTTAACTTAATTACCAAAAATCTTGTACAGTTAAGATTGGTATCAATTTAGCCCTGAAAAGCAGATATGTAGATAGGATGCAAATCACAATAATCAGAAAGCTAAATTGTTTGTTACAAATGTAGTTATTTTACATTTCCTCTTGGCTCATCTGATATGATTGGAGAATGTAAACTATCTTGACAGGATTAATGCAGGTTCTCTACTGCCACTAGTATTTTCAAGTATTATTCTTTAGTTTTATAAACTGAAATCATCAGGCATTAAAAATGGAAAAACAGTGTTCCTTTAAGATGTAATTATCCACAGTAGCACATTAAGACTTTCAAGCTTCAGATTCATAATTAAAGATCAACATGGGGGGAAAATCATCCTCTGCAGGTCCAATCCCTGGGTATGGAATATCCCTGAGAAGGAAATGGTGATCCACTCCAGTATTCTTGCCTGGGAAATCCCATGGACAGAGGGCATTGGTGGGCTACAGTCCATGGGCTTGCAAAAGAGTCAGACACGGCTCAGCAACTGAAAACAATAGCATTTTAACCACAACCAAAGAAAAATAATGAAAACTCCCAGTATAACTGAAAAAGCTTTAAATAATGACCTGTTGTGAATGAATCATATCTGGAAAAAGAAATCTGAGAAATCAAGGAGTTAAAGAAGAGAAGTCACTTGATAACTGCCTTTGGATAGACTCTGTGTGGGGGTTGGCGGGAGACTTGGAAAGGCACTGGAGTGACTTTGCTCATCTTAGGGAGGCAGAAATAGCACAAAGGTCAAGGGTATAAGGAGACAAATTTCAGCTGAGTGTAAAGAATGATGCATTTTATGGTATCCAGGCTCAAAATCAGATACATATGACAGTAATCTTATTAGAAGGAGACTTCAGAGGTGGATAATCTTTTCCATTAAGTTCAAAAAATTCAATAAGCACAGGCTATGCGACAGTGTGTGAGGATGTGACCAACACCAAACCTAAGAATGTAAGAGAGTCCTGATGCAGATGCAGTATTATAAGCTGTAAAATGTGCTGTCTCCCCAGCCTAAAATAGAAAATACATTGGATAGTAGGAGATGGTGTAATTATTTTTAACTTAATTACCAAAAATCTTGTACAGTTAAGATTGGTATCAATTTAGCCCTGAAAAGCAGATATGTAGATAGGATGCAAATCACAATAATCAGAAAGCTAAATTGTTTGTTACAAATGTAGTTATTTTACATTTCCTCTTGGCTCATCTGATATGATTGGAGAATGTAAACTATCTTGACAGGATTAATGCAGGTTCTCTACTGCCACTAGTATTTTCAAGTATTATTCTTTAGTTTTATAAACTGAAATCATCAGGCATTAAAAATGGAAAAACAGTGTTCCTTTAAGATGTAATTATCCACAGTAGCACATTAAGACTTTCAAGCTTCAGATTCATAATTAAAGATCAACAGAACCACCTAAGGCTTCCAAAACCATCTGACAATCTGGCTTTATTGTTAAAGGATATGAATAAATAGACTATTTCATTTTGAACTTAGTGGAAACATAGCTCAATTGATTTCACTTTCAGCTAGAATAATGGAGACAAACAGTGAAAAAAGGCAGATAACAAGTGTCCGATGAAAGTGATATCATCACTATAGACTTACTGACATTTAAAAGATGAGAGTGGAATATTGCAAACTATTATATGCCCATAAACTTGAAAACGTAGACATATTGGACAAGTAATATGAAATATACAAGCCATCAAATCTTACTCAAGAAGTGATATCCTGAACAATCCTATGCCTCTTAACAAAAAACTATTTATAATTAAAAACATTCATTTAAAGGAAACTCCATATCCAAAGGACTTTACTAATAAAGTTTTAACCAAAAATTTAAAAAATAATACCAATATTATGCAAACTGTAAAAAATGTTGGAAACAAAGATACAAAACCATCTAATTATTAACAAACTGGACCCAATGATGTAAGAAAATGAAAACATAATCAACACCAATAAAATTTATCCAAAAAATATAAGCATGGCTTGAGGCTCCAAACCCTTCAAGTGTCATTTAACGCATCTGTTAGCTTAAGTGAGCAGGGGCATCTGACATTTAATAAAATTGAACATTCACTCATGATAAAAAACAAAACCTCTTAGTGAATAGAAATGGATGAGAACTTCCTCAAATTTATTAGGAGCACTTTAGGAATACTACAGCTAATTTTTTTCTTAATTACCAAAAATGTTGTACAGTTAAGATTGGTATCAATTTAGCCCTGAAAAGCACATATGTAGATAGGATGCAAATCACAATAATCAGAAAGCTAAATTGTTTGTTACAAATGTAGTTATTTTACATTTCCTCTTGGCTCATCTGATATGATTGGAGAATGTAAACTATCTTGACAGGATTAATGCAGGTTCTCTACTGCCACTAGTATTTTCAAGTATTATTCTTTAGTTTTATAAACTGAAATCATCAGGCATTAAAAATGGAAAAACAGTGTTCCTTTAAGATGTAATTATCCACAGTAGCACATTAAGACTTTCAAGCTTCAGATTCATAATTAAAGATCAACAGAACCACCTAAGGCTTCCAAAACCATCTGACAATCTGGCTTTATTGTTAAAGGATATGAATAAATAGACTATTTCATTTTGAACTTAGTGGAAACATAGCTCAATTGATTTCACTTTCAGCTAGAATAATGGAGACAAACAGTGAAAAAAGGCAGATAACAAGTGTCCGATGAAAGTGATATCATCACTATAGACTTACTGACATTTAAAAGATGAGAGTGGAATATTGCAAACTATTATATGCCCATAAACTTGAAAACGTAGACATATTGGACAAGTAATATGAAATATACAAGCCATCAAATCTTACTCAAGAAGTGATATCCTGAACAATCCTATGCCTCTTAACAAAAAACTATTTATAATTAAAAACATTCATTTAAAGGAAACTCCATATCCAAAGGACTTTACTAATAAAGTTTTAACCAAAAATTTAAAAAATAATACCAATATTATGCAAACTGTAAAAAATGTTGGAAACAAAGATACAAAACCATCTAATTATTAACAAACTGGACCCAATGATGTAAGAAAATGAAAACATAATCAACACCAATAAAATTTATCCAAAAAATATAAGCATGGCTTGATGCTCAAAAACCTTTCAGTGTCATTTAACGCATCTGTTAGCTTAAGTGAGCAGGGGCATCTGACATTTAATAAAATTGAACATTCACTCATGATAAAAAACAAAACCTCTTAGTGAATAGAAATGGATGAGAACTTCCTCAAATTTATTAGGAGCACTTTAGGAATACTACAGCTAATTTTCCTCCAAATAGTAAAAGAATGAATGCTTCCCTATGACATTTTTTTTAAAACATTTATTTATTTATTTATTTATTTATTTGGGGGGGTGGGTGGGGAAGGAGGGGGTCAGGCGGGCCACTTCTACTGGTCTTCCATTTATCTATTTTCATCCATCTTTGTTCTTTGGCCCATGTGGGCCTCCCATCGCGGTGGCCTCTGTTGCTACAGAGCACTGGTTCCGGGCGCATGCGCTCCAGAGCTCCGGCTCGGTCATTGGACACATCAGTCCATCCACTCCACAGTACGTGAGATCTTCCCAGGCCAGGGATGGAACCGGCGCCCCTTGCACTGCAAGGCGGTGTCCTTACCCACTGGACCACCAGGGAAACCCTCCCTATAACATTTTTGACCAAGGCAAAGATGCTCACTGTAACCTCTTATTGAACTTCTTATTGGAGTACCTAGTCAGTACAATAAAGTAAGAAAAACAAAACATAATAGGCAAAAATATTGGAAACAAATAAATTGTTCCTATTTTCAAATGGCATGATCACTTCTGTAGAATATCTCAAGCACTGCTGAAAATAATGTAAACAGAAACAATTCTCAAAAAGAATGGAAAATATGATCATGTATAATTTAGCAAAACAGCTTTAAAATAAATAATAATTGTCAGAATTACAAGGATAGTTTTACAAATCCTAATTTAGAGTGTGAGGAAGTTAGTTACATCTCTCTATTGATAATTGTTAGGGAAATAGCTTATAAAGAATAATGACTTAGAAAACTTGATTAAGAAAATAACAGATATCTTACCTAATGGATAAACAAAAAAATTTTCCCTTACCAATCAGAAATACCCCCAACCCCTTTTTATCTGAAGAAAAAACCACCAATTTCAATATATATAATGTAACCCTATGTTAATAGCAGCACTATTCCTAATAGTCAAGAAATGAAAGCCGCGTAAATCTAAGTGTCCATTGATAGCTGAGTGGAGAAAAAGATGTGATATATATATGTATGTATATACACATATATATGTATATATATCACATAATATATTCTTAGGTTCTGAGGGCTAGACAGTGAGGAGCAGTCATTTTTTCTACCATAGGCAGGCTTCAGAATTACAAACAGCTGTGAATTTCTAAAAGCCTGTGTCTGACTTCAAATAAAATGGCCTCTACAAAGTACTCAGTCCACAATACCATGCCTTTCGAGTTTTCCAGAAACCTCAGTCACCACAGGTGATTTTGCTCTCTCTTAAAATTTACTCCATTGATTTTAGTGCTTGATAGTTCTCTGTTCATATAGCAAATATTGATGATGGTGGTGGTGGTGTAGTCACTAAGTTACATGTGACTCTTACGACCCTATAATCTCCTCTATCCATGGGATTTCCCAGGCAAGAATCCTGGAGGGGTTGCCGTGTCCTCCTCCGGGCCACCCACTGGACCACCAGGGAAACCCTCCCTATAACATTTTTGACCAAGGCAAAGATGCTCACTGTAACCTCTTATTGAACTTCTTATTGGAGTACCTAGTCAGTACAATAAAGTAAGAAAAACAAAACATAATAGGCAAAAATATTGGAAACAAATAAATTGTTCCTATTTTCAAATGGCATGATCACTTCTGTAGAATATCTCAAGCACTGCTGAAAATAATGTAAACAGAAACAATTCTCAAAAAGAATGGAAAATATGATCATGTATAATTTAGCAAAACAGCTTTAAAATAAATAATAATTGTCAGAATTACAAGGATAGTTTTACAAATCCTAATTTAGAGTGTGAGGAAGTTAGTTACATCTCTCTATTGATAATTGTTAGGGAAATAGCTTATAAAGAATAATGACTTAGAAAACTTGATTAAGAAAATAACAGATATCTTACCTAATGGATAAACAAAAAAATTTTCCCTTACCAATCAGAAATCCCCCCAAACCCCCTTTTTTATCTGAAGAAAAAACCACCAATTTCAATATATATAATGTAACCCTATGTTAATAGCAGCACTATTCCTAATAGTCAAGAAATGAAAGCCGCGTAAATCTAAGTGTCCATTGATAGCTGAGTGGAGAAAAAGATGTGATATATATATGTATGTATATACACATATATATGTATATATATCACATAATATATTCTTAGGTTCTGAGGGCTAGACAGTGAGGAGCAGTCATTTTTTCTACCATAGGCAGGCTTCAGAATTACAAACAGCTGTGAATTTCTAAAAGCCTGTGTCTGACTTCAAATAAAATGGCCTCTACAAAGTACTCAGTCCACAATACCATGCCTTTCGAGTTTTCCAGAAACCTCAGTCACCACAGGTGATTTTGCTCTCTCTTAAAATTTACTCCATTGATTTTAGTGCTTGATAGTTCTCTGTTCATATAGCAAATATTGATGATGGTGGTGGTGGTGTAGTCACTAAGTTACATGTGACTCTTACGACCCTATAATCTCCTCTATCCATGGGATTTCCCAGGCAAGAATCCTGGAGGGGGTTGCCGTGTCCTCCTCCAGAGGATCTTCCTAGTCCAAGGATCGAACTGGGTCTCCTGCACTGCAAGCATGCTGTGGCATTGTAGGCAAACTTTTTACTGACTCAGCCACCAGGAAAGCCTCATTCCAAACTTTGATAATGTTTGCCAGTGGCAAGTTCTGCTTTGAGAGAACTATGCCACATGTCCTAGTCAACCTCTTCCTGATGACTTTGAGAACACAGTGAAATCCTCCTTTCTATGTATTCCTTTTAAGAGAAATATTTTAAATGCTATGACTATCTACGCAGTGTACATGTGTGTATAAGTATATATGCAAATAATACACACAAAACCACTTCCTGAATATGTACATAAAGTTAATTAATGACATTTATTCATATATGTATACATGGTATACTTTATGAAGCAAAACATCCATATAAAACGGTATAGAAAATCCACATAAAATGCAATATTAAATGTGTCAAATTTAGCAGCATACTGAGAAAATACAGACAAAATTGCCAATTGAAGAAGCATAATAAAATATAAACTTACAACATCAGTTGATCGTAACTATTGTATTTATAGCCAATTGACAAACAGTGGAATCAATTCCACTATAATATAGAACTAACAGCATTTTTAAAAATTGAAACTATTTCTCACTGATAGTTTTATTTATAAGTGAGATGTATTCTTTTAATAATAAAATGTTTAAAATGAATAAGTTGTTCTAGAATACATTAAATAAGAGGTACATACATTTTGTAATATGCCAAAGACAACTACCCCTTTTTGGGAGAATTAATCATTACATATAAATGCTCTAGGAGAAAACCTGTAAGGATGAAGTAAGTATTCAAATCTTGATATGGTAATTGTTGATATTATAGCAGCTTTCATAGAGCTGCAGGAAACAAGGAAACAAGTCACAGAGCAGTAATAGAAGTCTGGTAGAAAGAGGAATTCTTGGAACACGTGCCATGGTATTGCCAAGAATTTTAAAACATTAATGAATCTTGCTTACCTATGACATTTTCTGTGTGTGCATGTGCTAAGTTGCTTCAGTCATGTTTGATTCTTTGTGACCCTATGGACTATAGCTCATCAGGCCCCTCTCTCCATGGATTCTCCAGGCAAGAATACTGGAGTGGCTTGCCATGCCCTCCTCCACGGTCTCTTTCTGACCCAGGGATGGAACCTTTATTTCTTACATCTCCTGCACTGGCAGGCAGGTTCTTTACCACTATAGCCAACTTGAAAGCCCCATGAGACTCTCTAGTTATGTTTCATATATGTGTGTATATATATATATATATGTGTGTGTATATATATATATATATCCACATGTATATGTGAATGTATACATCTGAAATATATATATAGGTATGTATGTAAAAGCATAGCCATCTCTATAAAACCCCATATTTAGAGGAGGGACTAGGAGGTGAGCAATGTCTAAAAAAAGACGGTACTGGAAAACAACAACTTAGTATCAATTTTTGCTAATTTAGGGAATGTTGAAATCCTGTTTTCAAGGTTAATATTGTCCTCTTAAATATCTGCAGCCACTGTCCTTTAACGAAAGAATCATATATTATGATGACCAAAATTTGAGTGATAGCATTTCCGTGGAGAAATTCAATTATGTCACATTTAGTTAAGTTTACATTAACTCAGACTTTATTTAACTACTCTTGTTTACTAGACACACAGTTACAAAATATAATACTTTGTCAGCTCTCAAATACTGCTGTAGGGGGAAGAGAGGTATTTATTGATAAATTTGTACACTTTATCATCATACACATCACAGTAGTGACATAAAAGGGATTTTTGCCACAAAATTATTAATAGGATAGGTTGAGGTAGTCCTTGAAGAGTAAACGGAATGTTGAAAACCAGAGAATAGAAAAAACAGATTTACAAGGGAGAAAAAATGCACAAAATGGTATTAAGTTCTAATAAGAATATAAGCAACAGAATATCTCTTTACATCAACTTAAAGGGACAATTTCGGCCCAACCTGAGTGAAAGAAATCTTTGGACTCATTTTCAGCTCTGTTTTATCTCCTGGAATACATTTATTATTTAGCTCCATAAAATAGTTACCAACTGACTTGTTAGGATGACTTTTCTTTGTGCATTCATCCACCCTAAACGTTCAATTCAGAAGATGCTTTTATAGCACTGATCAGTCAGAGGTATTTGCTCAAGTGCCTTTGTCCACCTTCAACCAGAATGTTACTCTTTCAATTTATGTGTCAGGTGGCTTGCCATGCCCTCCTCCACGGTCTCTTTCTGACCCAGGGATGGAACCTTTATTTCTTACATCTCCTGCACTGGCAGGCAGGTTCTTACCACTATAGCCAACTTGAAAGCCCCATGAGACTCTCTAGTTATGTTTCATATATGTGTGTATATATATATATATGTGTGTATATATATATATATATCCACATGTATATGTGAATGTATACATCTGAAATATATATATAGGTATGTATGTAAAAGCATAGCCATCTCTATAAAACCCCATATTTAGAGGAGGGACTAGGAGGTGAGCAATGTCTAAAAAAAGACGGTACTGGAAAACAACAACTTAGTATCAATTTTTGCTAATTTAGGGAATGTTGAAATCCTGTTTTCAAGGTTAATATTGTCCTCTTAAATATCTGCAGCCACTGTCCTTTAACGAAAGAATCATATATTATGATGACCAAAATTTGAGTGATAGCATTTCCGTGGAGAAATTCAATTATGTCACATTTAGTTAAGTTTACATTAACTCAGACTTTATTTAACTACTCTTGTTTACTAGACACACAGTTACAAAATATAATACTTTGTCAGCTCTCAAATACTGCTGTAGGGGGAAGAGAGGTATTTATTGATAAATTTGTACACTTTATCATCATACACATCACAGTAGTGACATAAAAGGGATTTTTGCCACAAAATTATTAATAGGATAGGTTGAGGTAGTCCTTGAAGAGTAAACGGAATGTTGAAAACCAGAGAATAGAAAAAACAGATTTACAAGGGAGAAAAAATGCACAAAATGGTATTAAGTTCTAATAAGAATATAAGCAACAGAATATCTCTTTACATCAACTTAAAGGGACAATTTCGGCCCAACCTGAGTGAAAGAAATCTTTGGACTCATTTTCAGCTCTGTTTTATCTCCTGGAATACATTTATTATTTAGCTCCATAAAATAGTTACCAACTGACTTGTTAGGATGACTTTTCTTTGTGCATTCATCCACCCTAAACGTTCAATTCAGAAGATGCTTTTATAGCACTGATCAGTCAGAGGTATTTGCTCAAGTGCCTTTGTCCACCTTCAACCAGAATGTTACTCTTTCAATTTATGTGTCAGGTGGGTTACAAAAAACTTCTCTGTCTTTGTGTCTGAGTAGAGAGCAGGGCCAGCTGAACTCAGAGACTTGTTTAAATCCAATAAATTATTTAGAGGGCTCTGTTGGGTTCATTTCAGCTGTGCATTTTTATATTTATTTTACATTCATCTGTTGGGTAGCATTTAGGTTGTTTTTAATGGCTCTCTATGGTAACACTAAATATCACTGCCATTTTATGCATGCTTTCCTTGTATTTTTTTTTTCCTTCAAGTTTTCCTTAGGAAACAAGTAGAACTGAGTCCAATTGTGTGAGTATTTTTAATATCCATGATACATAGTGCCAAATTGCTTTCCAAAAAAGCTGTGCTAATTTCCATTCCCAGTACGAGGTAATTATGCTTTTTTTTCTGTTTCTTTGTCTCAATCAGAAGTGAATTATGTAGTCCAATAATTCCAATCCATGCTATGAGATTCACATTAAGTGTCAGAAAATTTTTATATAAAGCTAGAGTTTTGATCCTAATTTACAGATGGCGTGAACTACAAGAGGCCAAATATAATTGTATTATGCAGAGATGCTAAGAATGAAATTGGATACAAGTAATTTTTGTTTATGATTCAAGTCTCAGCTTTACGGGATGTGTTCATGAGACTCTTTGCCTATTCCAAATGTCCTAGACTGCTAAATTAAAACGTAACAATAAAAATAAAATAAAATTCAAACTTGAGCTTGAAAAAAAGGGTAATCCCATTTTGCAAAATCTCCTGATTGGCTACCAGCATAGCTTTGGATGGGGAAAAGGAGGTGTAAGATTTTCTCTTGGAAATGGGCCTGTGTTGTGGATTCTCTAGAAACAGAGCTGGAGTCAGGGATTTGGGAGCAAATATTAACTCAAGAATACTCTTCATAAAACACCTATAAAGGGGATGAAGCAGGTCAGGAAGGAGAACGCTCTGGTACAACTCACAGTAATAAGTCTAGTACATAAAACATAGCAGAGAATAATACACCCCTTGGATTAAGGGTTTATGTTTTCCTAGTCTGACTTCAGTGGGGAACTGGCTGCACCCCAGGGTGGCAGGTAGATGCATTTTCAGATTGAATGGCTCTCCTTAGCCAAAGGAAGTTTCTGGAAGGAGGGAGGTGCTGCAGCATGTCAACCAGGTGCATAGAGAATAGCAGGTGTGAGGAGACATTGAGAAATATACAGAGAGAGTAACAGAGACTCAAGACCTCCTGGGTCAAGGCCATGAACACATATTCACCAGTCCACTTTTATTGAGCGCTTAAGCATCCAGCTGTTGGCAGGCAATGGTATTAGCACGGGCTGGGAGTCAGTTACAGCCCTGATCAATAGTTACACTCGTGACTCAAAGAATGGAAAGGGTGTGCTGTAGCTGGGGCGCGACTAGACTAGCAAGAAGTTAAGGAGTTTGTTTTGTGTGCGCACTCAGCGTTCTAATGTGCGCTGACCCAGCATTCCAAAGTCCACAGGCGATCTCCCACCTGTTGCTGATCAGTATGACCCCGGCTAATGAGCCCATGTGAATCAAATCAACTTGTTTTTGCCTTAGTTCTTTCATTTCCAAGATGGTTTTCTCTTGGTTTGACCAAAGCTGCAAAAACCTTCACTGGTTTGTCTCCCCACAGCCGGCTATCAAGTACCACCATCGAGGGAATTGATAACCCTGTGGTAAAGTGGATCTTTGTGGGGCACATGAGTTTCTACTCTAAGAACCTAACGTTGGAGCTGTCATTTTGGAACCAAAAACTCTAAAAATAAAATAAAATTCAAACTTGAGCTTGAAAAAAAGGGTAATCCCATTTTGCAAAATCTCCTGATTGGCTACCAGCATAGCTTTGGATGGGGAAAAGGAGGTGTAAGATTTTCTCTTGGAAATGGGCCTGTGTTGTGGATTCTCTAGAAACAGAGCTGGAGTCAGGGATTTGGGAGCAAATATTAACTCAAGAATACTCTTCATAAAACACCTATAAAGGGGATGAAGCAGGTCAGGAAGGAGAACGCTCTGGTACAACTCACAGTAATAAGTCTAGTACATAAAACATAGCAGAGAATAATACACCCCTTGGATTAAGGGTTTATGTTTTCCTAGTCTGACTTCAGTGGGGAACTGGCTGCACCCCAGGGTGGCAGGTAGATGCATTTTCAGATTGAATGGCTCTCCTTAGCCAAAGGAAGTTTCTGGAAGGAGGGAGGTGCTGCAGCATGTCAACCAGGTGCATAGAGAATAGCAGGTGTGAGGAGACATTGAGAAATATACAGAGAGAGTAACAGAGACTCAAGACCTCCTGGGTCAAGGCCATGAACACATATTCACCAGTCCACTTTTATTGAGCGCTTAAGCATCCAGCTGTTGGCAGGCAATGGTATTAGCACGGGCTGGGAGTCAGTTACAGCCCTGATCAATAGTTACACTCGTGACTCAAAGAATGGAAAGGGTGTGCTGTAGCTGGGGCGCGACTAGACTAGCAAGAAGTTAAGGAGTTTGTTTTGTGTGCGCACTCAGCGTTCTAATGTGCGCTGACCCAGCATTCCAAAGTCCACAGGCGATCTCCCACCTGTTGCTGATCAGTATGACCCCGGCTAATGAGCCCATGTGAATCAAATCAACTTGTTTTTGCCTTAGTTCTTTCATTTCCAAGATGGTTTTCTCTTGGTTTGACCAAAGCTGCAAAAACCTTCACTGGTTTGTTTCCCCATAGCAGGTTATCAAGTATCAGCATCGAGGGAATTGATAACCCCTGTGGTAAAGTGGATCTTTGTGGGGCACATGAGTTTCTACTCTAAGAACCTAACGTTGGAGCTGTCATTTTGGAAACCATGCCATCTCACAAGAGAAAACTAAAATATTTTACTTATTGAATCGAAGAAATCAATGCAGCTTGTCTCTCCCTACGACTCTAATTGCAAAATAGAGAGAAGTCTTTCATGCCAAATACAAATCCCAAGTGTCCTCCCTGCATGGATGTGAACTACAAATTGTAACTTCTCACATGTTAAAGGAAATGCCAAATCCAGAAATTAATACAAAAGCTGTCCTTGCTCTAGTACTATTGTTAGAAATCCCAGTAGAAACCAATGCGATGTTGTCTCTTAATTTTCTAACACCCCAAATGTGTGGATGGTAAGTGGTGGGACATTGAAAATGAACCCACAGTACAAGACACATAGGGCAGCATCTCTCAGAAGATGAGTCAGTAGAAACCACACTCAGGGTGGATAATATCTTAAGAATAAAGTCATAAAACACCCTAAACATAAGACACCACAGTAATATTTTAAGTTGAAGAAATAAAAACACCATAGTGTTTTCTATAGTGGCCACACCAATTTACATTTCCACCAACAGAGTATGGTTCTGTTTTCCTTGCATCCTTGCTAACACTTGTCTTTCTAGTAATAGCCATTCTCAAGGTGAGAGGTGGTGCCTCATTGGAGAGTAACCTGGATTAGCCAGGTGGGCTCACTGTAAGTAATCACAAGTGTCTCTATAAATTGAAGAGGGAGGGCTGGAAGCCAGAAACAGGTCAGGGCGGGGCAGCTGCTGGGTTTAAAGATGGAGGGAGCTCACAGCCTCCAGGAGCTGGAAGAGGAAAGAGATTCTGTTAAAGAGCTTTCAGAAGGAACGCAACCCTGCCATCACCTTGAATTTCAGCCCAGGAAGAGACCCATGTTTGGATTCTGATCTCCGGAACTGTAAGCAAAGAAATTTTATTTGTTATAAACTGCTAATTTTCAGATGACTCACTACAGCCCTGGCTGGAACCGAGTGCACTGCATCCTCAGGCTGGCCATGTGCACCAGTGTAACTCCGTCGCTGGCTAAAGCTCAGGGGGTTTCCCTTTTGGCCCACAGAGTTTTTCTCATAATCTGCTGTAGGGACTCCCAAGTAAACACAGGCTGCAGGAGGGCTTTAGCCTGAGGCCTAGAGCATATCTTTTAAGTTTCAGGTTTCAGTAAGCAGAGACAGCTTCTTAGATATGTAGGGGGCGGTGGAGCTTTTAAAAACCTCTTCCACCTTCCAGAGGTTGACTTAATTGGTCAAGGTGTGACCTGGCATGGAGACATTTTAAAGTGCTTCAGGTAATATTAAGTGACAGCTAAATTGAAAAACTTTCTTAGAGGAGAAAGATGACAGTCTATTTAGGAAAGATAAATAGAAAAGCATTTGCTACTTGTGCTAGACTGCCACTGTGGTGTCTAATATCCAACAGCAGGGAGTTCTAGTTATAGGTAAGAGAAGAGAAGCTAAAGAAAAACATGGCCCCTCAACCTTCAGACTTAAACCCAGAGAGGAAAGTGATCTCTGGTAAATTAGTCACTGTTTTTTCATTCTCAGACCCCATCTCCAGCCAGGCAATCGAAGGTTTACCACAGAGAAGGGGTCTGAGAGTGAAAAATGGTGTCTAATTTTGAGTTTCAAATGTGATACCTATACAACCATATATAAAACCTGCATTTCCTGTATCTTGAGCAAATGTAACTAAAAATGCTCCATCCTGGAGCAAAAACAGGGTGTTAAGAGTAAAAGCAGGCTACTGAGCATGCCCCCTTCACTCGCCACCATCAGGGGTGTGGGCAAAACCACGTAAGCCACTCCACTGGCCTGACCCCTGGACACACCCCAAAGAAGGAGCAAGTTCTTGCCCCATCAGCAAGTGAGTGAAAAAGGCAACCTGTTACTTACTCTTGCTCCCCTCTTCTGCCACAGGGGCTCCCAGTAAAGCCTTGCCTGAATTTCTTGTCTGACCTCTAGTTATTTTGCCCCAAATGAAACATAACTCACAACTCTCATCTTGTGCTTTTATTTTGAGCCAACAAGGTTCATTACATAAAAAGCTTGCTGCTATCAAAAAAAAAAGTCTGGGGGGAGAAAGAGTACCTTGGGGAGCTGAAGTATTGAACCATTGAACCACACTGGTCTAAGAAACTGATTTCAGAAGTAGCAGCAATGTCATAGGTATCAATGCAAGATGATTTATTTTCCAGATGAAAACCTTTCAGTTGATTTTCCCAGGTATTTTAATTGAACATCATTATGGGGCATGTTTAAAGAGGCTAAACCTGTGGTTTTCAAACATGTTGACATTCTAAAAATCATTGAAACTACCCAGGTGTTGAATCAATCCAACTAAATAGGAATCTCTGGATTTAGAACCTGGGGTTTGTTTTTTAATTGCCTCTGGTTACTTTCCAATGGTATTAACCTTGCTAGTTCTAATCCCAAGATAATTGTGAAAGGTGTTTTATGGGACAAATCACTTCCTGAACATCAGAAGCGCAAGCTTAAACAACAAAAACAAGGTGTTTTGGTTATTTTAAGTGGAGAAACAGGTATCTCAAATGAGTCCTGGGGGTTGGGGCACTGGTATGTGAATCTATAAACATTTCAAGAAGGAAACAGATTAAAATGTCATTTAGTAAAAGAAGAGGGAGCTTGATGTGGATATATTGCTTATCATACTTAGATCTCCTCACCTCCAAAATAATGTTACTGAGTTATGCCAAAGTACTCTCTTACAAAGAATTTTCTATTTAAGCTAATTCCACATACTATATTGAGTGGCATCCCAACGAGGTTAGAAACAAGATGACTTTCTCTCTTTCTGCTGATGGCATTGGGCTTTTAACTGTCCTGTAGATCAGGGGTGTGGGCAAAACCACGTAAGCCACTCCACTGGCCTGACCCCTGGACACACCCCAAAGAAGGAGCAAGTTCTTGCCCCATCAGCAAGTGAGTGAAAAAGGCAACCTGTTACTTACTCTTGCTCCCCTCTTCTGCCACAGGGGCTCCCAGTAAAGCCTTGCCTGAATTTCTTGTCTGACCTCTAGTTATTTTGCCCCAAATGAAACATAACTCACAACTCTCATCTTGTGCTTTTATTTTGAGCCAACAAGGTTCATTACATAAAAAGCTTGCTGCTATCAAAAAAAAAAGTCTGGGGGGAGAAAGAGTACCTTGGGGAGCTGAAGTATTGAACCATTGAACCACACTGGTCTAAGAAACTGATTTCAGAAGTAGCAGCAATGTCATAGGTATCAATGCAAGATGATTTATTTTCCAGATGAAAACCTTTCAGTTGATTTTCCCAGGTATTTTAATTGAACATCATTATGGGGCATGTTTAAAGAGGCTAAACCTGTGGTTTTCAAACATGTTGACATTCTAAAATCATTGAAACTACCCAGGTGTTGAATCAATCCAACTAAATAGGAATCTCTGGATTTAGAACCTGGGGTTTGTTTTTTAATTGCCTCTGGTTACTTTCCAATGGTATTAACCTTGCTAGTTCTAATCCCAAGATAATTGTGAAAGGTGTTTTATGGGACAAATCACTTCCTGAACATCAGAAGCGCAAGCTTAAACAACAAAAACAAGGTGTTTTGGTTATTTTAAGTGGAGAAACAGGTATCTCAAATGAGTCCTGGGGGTTGGGGCACTGGTATGTGAATCTATAAACATTTCAAGAAGGAAACAGATTAAAATGTCATTTAGTAAAAGAAGAGGGAGCTTGATGTGGATATATTGCTTATCATACTTAGATCTCCTCACCTCCAAAATAATGTTACTGAGTTATGCCAAAGTACTCTCTTACAAAGAATTTTCTATTTAAGCTAATTCCACATACTATATTGAGTGGCATCCCAACGAGGTTAGAAACAAGATGACTTTCTCTCTTTCTGCTGAATGCAGCTATGTCTTTAGGGCAGTGTGCTGGATACTATGGAAATGTAATTTAATCTGAGATAGCACCTTGTAGAAGTTGATGTTGGGTTTTCTTAATTAGATGAATATGGGATCAGTTAACGATTTGGACTCTCTATAAAAGAGGCTGACCAGTTTTAGTTTAGCTTGTTTTTCTGGATATATAACGAGGAGTGGAATAGCAGTTCTATAACTTCCATACTGTTTTATGAACTTCTCTCATGGCTCAGAGAGTAAAGAGTTTGCCTGCAATGCGGGAGACCTGGGTTTGATTCCTGAGTCAGAAAGATCCCCTGGAAAATGGAATGGTTATACATTCCAATATCCTTGCCTGGAGAATTCCATGGACAGAGAAGCCTATATGTCGGACACACCTGAGCAACTAAGCTCAAGCATGTTTGTCAAGGGGGACACTCTTCAAAGTAGTATCAAAATTTTCATTGACATTAGAACTGTCTAATCTTTTTGTGGTATGTGTGTGCCTCTGAAATTCCAACATGTTCCAATAAAGTCGTCAAAAGTAAGTAGAAATATTTGGAAACATTTGACTCACTGATTTCTCTGTCATGGGGTTTCCCGTGAACAGAGGAGCCTGCTGGCCCAGAGTCCATGCGGTCACAAGAGTCACAAGAATCAGACATGACTTAGCACCTAAACTACCACTACTATTGGAATAGGTAATAGGCATAAACTCAGGTAGTGAATTGAAAAGGATACACTGATCAAGGGGCTTCCCTGGTGGTCCAGTGGGTAACGACACTGCCTTGCAGTGCAGGGGGCGCTGGTTCAATCCCTGGCCTGGGAAGATCCCATGTGCCACGGAGCAGCTGGACCAATGTGTCCAATGACCGAGCCGGAACTCTGGAGCGCATTGCGCCCAGAGCCGGAGCTCTGCAACAAGAGAGGCCACTGCGATGGGAGGCCCGCACGGGCCAAAGAACAAAGATGGATGAAAAATAGATAAATGGAAGACCAATAGAAGTGGCCTGCCCACCCCTCTCTCTCCCCAACCCCTCCCAAAAAAATTAAAAAAAAAAAAAAAAAGAAAAGGATGCACTGGTCAAGAGGCTTCTGTATTATCATTACTTTGTTTTCTTTATAATGTTTTATTTTCATCCATAAAATAGATTTAAACTTAAGAAAATAATAAGAAATAACTTCTAGACCTGGAAATTTAGTAAGATAAACTATTGTAAGATTCTTATTCTAAGTTTTACATGAAAACAGTGGAAAGTGGTAAAGGAGTGAAATGACCTTTAATGACAGGTCAATGCAGTGATATTCATCAACACAGACTCATACTGGTGCCAAGTCAGGGACTGACTGGAGTAAGATCTTACTAGCTGTCTGAACTCAGTCTGGTGCCCATCGCCTACTCTGGGGAAAAAAAAAGCTGGTTTATTTTATAATAGTGCAAGTTTCCATAAGAAGCTAGCTCATTAAAATTTTCACAATGTGCATTATTTTCTTTGCTCTGACTTATCTGCTTTATTATGCTATCTTTTGAAGGACTCAAATATCCAAAAATCATTTCTAAAACCTTTACTGATGTGTATTTGCAATAGACAGTAGGTACTAGAAATTGTATAAGGTCTCTTCTCTGTGACCTCGTACTTCTATAATAAAAGTATTTAATCTGTATATAAAAAGCACTAACAAAATGCATACACATTCTTTAAATAGCTAAGAATATTTTCAAGTCATTAAACTGTATGAACCACAAATACTAAGCAGACATTAAATACTCTTTTCTGAAAAACTTTCATACCAAAATTCTTGTGAAATTTTAAGTAGAATCATATAAAAATAGTATATTTCATATACATATACACAACACTAGTTATCTGATGATATAGACATTTCATTTTAATTTTTAAATGCATTTATACTCAGTTTTAGTAAGAAAACTCTGGAGCAGCTTCTGTGCCTTGTGGTGATGAATAGGCAATTACAGAAACCATGAACTGATCAGACAGGGTTCAGACATCAGGGTCAGTGATCAAGATGACCCCGACATGGAAAGTTACCCAGACAAGCAGAAATGCTAGTGATGGGTAAGGCATCTAAAAAGGGTAGTAGACAAAGATGATTGATATAATTCATAGGTTTAAGTCAGTTGCAGAAATATTGACTGTATTTTGTTGCAAATTGGCTTGCCTTTTGGCTTTAATACATATTAAGGCTTCAAGCTTAAAGACTCAGTAACAAACAGACCAAAGTGAAAACAAGTGGATCAGAGTAGAGAAGGAGCAGATGAGAGGACAGGCCTGAGGTATCCTGTGTCACTTCCTTAGCCCACTTCTGCTGTCAGTAGCAGAGATTCAAACTCACACCCCCTGACCTCTTCCCTTGCCAGCCATCCTCAGACTTTCTTTTCATGAAAGAGTTAATTGTCTGCTGAATCCTGGATTCCCAGGTATATGCAGCCTACAGTGTTGTACTTAACATTCCTAAGGTTAAAGTTTAATCCATAAGAGAAGGGATCTCGCAGATGCTCCACCTGACTGTCTTAACAGACAGATATTTCTGGAAGACATTCTGTACACCTCTCAGGAAGTCTTAAGTAGAATTGGTCCCCATTTCCCACAGTGGTAGCTTTCAAACCTTTCTTTTTTCCCTTTCTCTCCCTCCCTACTGTTAGATCACTTCCCAAATATACTACCTAAACCTACTTTTGTAGGATCTCTTTTTAGGAGGGGGGACTCAAACCAAACCACTACCATGTTAATTTCACATGATAGTCATTCTAATATTCGATAAGGATATTATAATAATGTAAGGTCATTGCTTTATTAACTCGAGATGAAACTTTTAAATGAAATGTTGATAAAGTACATTAAAATGATGACAATTATTGCAGTTAACCCAGGAAAGGTTATAGCTGGGAACCAAAGTACCATTTTTAAAAGTGATAGTCACTCCCACAGAGAAGATCCAATAGATTTAAAATAGACATTTCAAACAAGCCAGTTCAGGAAGCTTTCTAGATTAAAGATTAAATGACATAAAACTGGTGGTTTTTACAAGCCATTAATAGTATAAAATATGAAATACCACTCAATGGTTAGTTCATACATACTTTTAATCTTCATAGATATAAACCCTTTAAGAAACATTTAAAACTCTTATAAGAGACCTAAATGAATAAAGGAATGTCACTATAACATGGCTGACTGTAATATAACCATAATTATAAAATATTTCTATTTTAACTATAAATTTTATTTGAAATTTTAGCAAGGTTTCATGGCCTTGTTTTTTCAAATTGGCTTGCCTTTTGGCTTTAATACATATTAAGGCTTCAAGCTTAAAGACTCAGTAACAAACAGACCAAAGTGAAAACAAGTGGATCAGAGTAGAGAAGGAGCAGATGAGAGGACAGGCCTGAGGTATCCTGTGTCACTTCCTTAGCCCACTTCTGCTGTCAGTAGCAGAGATTCAAACTCACACCCCCTGACCTCTTCCCTTGCCAGCCATCCTCAGACTTTCTTTTCATGAAAGAGTTAATTGTCTGCTGAATCCTGGATTCCCAGGTATATGCAGCCTACAGTGTTGTACTTAACATTCCTAAGGTTAAAGTTTAATCCATAAGAGAAGGGATCTCGCAGATGCTCCACCTGACTGTCTTAACAGACAGATATTTCTGGAAGACATTCTGTACACCTCTCAGGAAGTCTTAAGTAGAATTGGTCCCCATTTCCCACAGTGGTAGCTTTCAAACCTTTCTTTTTTTCCCCTTTCTCTCCCTCCCTACTGTTAGATCACTTCCCAAATATACTACCTAAACCTACTTTTGTAGGATCTCTTTTTAGGAGGGGGGACTCAAACCAAACCACTACCATGTTAATTTCACATGATAGTCATTCTAATATTCGATAAGGATATTATAATAATGTAAGGTCATTGCTTTATTAACTCGAGATGAAACTTTTAAATGAAATGTTGATAAAGTACATTAAAATGATGACAATTATTGCAGTTAACCCAGGAAAGGTTATAGCTGGGAACCAAAGTACCATTTTTAAAAGTGATAGTCACTCCCACAGAGAAGATCCAATAGATTTAAAATAGACATTTCAAACAAGCCAGTTCAGGAAGCTTTCTAGATTAAAGATTAAATGACATAAAACTGGTGGTTTTTACAAGCCATTAATAGTATAAAATATGAAATACCACTCAATGGTTAGTTCATACATACTTTTAATCTTCATAGATATAAACCCTTTAAGAAACATTTAAAACTCTTATAAGAGACCTAAATGAATAAAGGAATGTCACTATAACATGGCTGACTGTAATATAACCATAATTATAAAATATTTCTATTTTAACTATAAATTTTATTTGAAATTTTAGCAAGGTTTCTTAGAAACCTTGTCAAACTGCATTTAATTTTATAAATAACAAACAGAAAAGGCTATGTCCTCCAGATATGACATGGAATGAGCAGCTGTGGAATAAAGGCACTGGCCTGTAAATGTGGAAGAAACTGACAGAGGAGCTGAAGAATGAGCCTAGTACAGATGAGTACGCATGGGCTTGGTATGTGATAGGAGTGGTGGTGTTAATCATTTGGGGCCAAGAATGGATTAGTGAGTAATAATGAGAAAATTGGCTCCATCTGTAGGGAAAAAATCGGACTTCTAACACAAACCAAGAGAAAAATTCTAAAATGAACTCATGACCTAAAAGTTGAAACCACAAATAGGACAATATACATAACTGAATAGATGAGAGGTCTATCTTCTAAAACAATGCACACTATAAAGAGCATAAAATGTGCATACTATAAAGAGCTTCCCTGTGGCTTGGTGGTAAAGAGCCCTCCCGCCAATGCAGCTGACCTGGGTTCCATCTCTGGTTCAGGAAGATCCCCTGGAGAATGAAACAGCAACCCACTCCACTATTCTTGCCTGGGAAACTCCATGCACAGAGGAGCCTGGAGGGCTACAGTCCATAGAGTCACCAAGAGCCAGACTTGACTTAGCGACTGAGCACACATGCAAGTTATTAAAAGCAAGTAATATAATTTTAAAATGATGACAATTATTGCAGTTAACCCAGGAAAGGTTATAGCTGGGAACCAAAGTACCATTTTTAAAAGTGATAGTCACTCCCACAGAGAAGATCCAATAGATTTAAAATAGACATTTCAAACAAGCCAGTTCAGGAAGCTTTCTAGATTAAAGATTAAATGACATAAAACTGGTGGTTTTTACAAGCCATTAATAGTATAAAATATGAAATACCACTCAATGGTTAGTTCATACATACTTTTAATCTTCATAGATATAAACCCTTTAAGAAACATTTAAAACTCTTATAAGAGACCTAAATGAATAAAGGAATGTCACTATAACATGGCTGACTGTAATATAACCATAATTATAAAATATTTCTATTTTAACTATAAATTTTATTTGAAATTTTAGCAAGGTTTCTTAGAAACCTTGTCAAACTGCATTTAATTTTATAAATAACAAACAGAAAAGGCTATGTCCTCCAGATATGACATGGAATGAGCAGCTGTGGAATAAAGGCACTGGCCTGTAAATGTGGAAGAAACTGACAGAGGAGCTGAAGAATGAGCCTAGTACAGATGAGTACGCATGGGCTTGGTATGTGATAGGAGTGGTGGTGTTAATCATTTGGGGCCAAGAATGGATTAGTGAGTAATAATGAGAAAATTGGCTCCATCTGTAGGGAAAAAGTCTGACTTCTAACACAAACCAAGAGAAAAATTCTAAAATGAACTCATGACCTAAAAGTTGAAACCACAAATAGGACAATATACATAACTGAATAGATGAGAGGTCTATCTTCTAAAACAATGCACACTATAAAGAGCATAAAATGTGCATACTATAAAGAGCTTCCCTGTGGCTTGGTGGTAAAGAGCCCTCCCGCCAATGCAGCTGACCTGGGTTCCATCTCTGGTTCAGGAAGATCCCCTGGAGAATGAAACAGCAACCCACTCCACTATTCTTGCCTGGGAAACTCCATGCACAGAGGAGCCTGGAGGGCTACAGTCCATAGAGTCACCAAGAGCCAGACTTGACTTAGCGACTGAGCACACATGCAAGTACATATAATAAAAGCAAGTAATATAATTTTATTATAAGACGGTTTTATTTTTAATCCATATACTTTGAAATTCAAAATGAGAATGTATAGGTATTTGATATGTGAAAGTAGTAAGAATTCAACAGAGTATACTATAATCAATAAAAAGATGGAAGAAAAAAACAGAACAGCAGGTAACAGGTATGAAAAGTTGATTCACAGTAGTCAGACCCTAGCTGGGTAGGAAACATGCTCAGTTTCACAAGTAATTGAAATAATGGACAGTAAAACCAATTTTTATACCCATTTTGCAATATTCAGAAAGCTATATAGAATATTGCTAAGGGTATGGACAAAGAAGAATCCTCATATTTTTAGAATACTCTATCCACTCCAACCTTAGGATGATCTTTATCGTTACTATGCAGTAAGATAAAAAGGCTAATATTTATTGAGTCAGGTACTACTGTGTTTGATATTTTATCTAATTTAATCAGTCCAGAAATTCTTAATTCTTTGGAGCAAACTATTATTCACATTATATAACCAAAGTTTAGAGAAGAAAGGGCTTCAGGATCACACAGCCAGAAAAGGGCGGAAATAGGACTCAAGCCCAGGGTTGTCTTGTAATTGACATGCTAGGATGTAAGGCTCCAGGCTGGTGCCTGTCCTGATTTCTTTATTTCCTGTTTCTGGGCTTGGGGTTTAATGTGATCACCACAGAGATCTCTCTTCTAAGTATTTCCTGTTACAGTAAGTGACTACCTTATAATCTTCCCATTGACAAATGATATAGCTAAATTACCCACTGCTAGCTTATTTTCCTGCACACTTAGCAGTTGAGTTTTGCAAATAAGGTGGTTAATACTGTGGGGGAGAATTATAAGTGAGTGTTGCCAAAATAATACACACCCAGAATTGCCTCTAGCACTGCATCTTAAGCTCCAGCACCACCCACCGCCGCTGCCTACATATATACATGCACAGTCAGAAAAATGACTAGATAAAATACTCCCCAGTACAATTACTGTTAAGTCTTTGATGTTTTACATTATAGCTCTCATCATGTCATAGTTAGTGGGTTTGAACTTTGCCCAACTATGGAACAGGTGGTCTTTCTGAATTTTGATCTTACCTAAGCTTTCTGTATCAGCTATGATAAACATGGTAACTGATACTTATTCTGTAGAATTTGGACGATGCATGTGTGAACTTGTTCAGCTTTTGCAAAAATACTTTGTATATTTAGAAAGGCTGCTGATATGTGGTTATCAACATTCACAGCAAGGTATGCAATTTGTTAGCTTGACATTTTATCTCTATTGTTGTCAGTACTTTGTTTATAACATCTATTTAACCAGAAAGCAGATATTGACCTAGCTGATTAAAAACAAGGAGTAAATCTGGATGAATAAGGTATCCAGAAAAGCAAGTTAAAGTTCAAACTTCTCTAACTGGATCCTAATTTATCACTGGGGCAGGTACTGACTACAGAATACTGAAATCCTTCTATCTGTATCCTGGGTAGCCTTTTAGAGATTTGACGTTTCTTCTTTCAACATGTGATTGAGCTAATTATGGAGAAATCTTTTTAAATTGGGAAAATCTATCCTTATTGCCCTTCTTCCCATCAAAGTTAAGAACTAATTTTTGTTACCTTGCCTCTCTGCATTAAAAGGCAGAACTCCACTTGATAAGCAGTAACCAACTCTCTAAGGTGATTAGAGATTGAAACTAATGAGGCCAGGGTCACAGAGTAAAGCCACATACATGCCAATTAGCTTTATGCATTGAAATATATTACCCCATGACTTCCCCTTGGGTTTATACCTGGGCCAAAATTTGTACGATGGAATTGGAGAGTGCAGTGACTCAGCAGAAACTCTCTGTCATTAGCTGAGGCAGGGTCATTTCCAGTTCGTGTCTTCTTGCATATTGGTTAACTTTACCTTTTTTTAAGTAAAGGGAATATCTGAAGAGGTCATACAGTCTACTTGTGAGTTGAATAAGTATATAACTGTGAAATGTAAGAGCAGATATACTTGCAAAATTCAGTGCAGTTGTCTGTCAACCCACCCCCACCTTCTTCCCAGTAAATGTGTACTGCTTGCAGTATAATTTCACCACTTCAATGAATCTGTTATACTGTATAATACATATTTCTGGTACAAAATTTAAAAAGTTCTGAAGGGTACACGTGAAACCTATTTCACCTTTTCTTCCTTGTCCCTTAGACACTCATTACCCTCTGTAATTTAACAACAGACTCCCATTTATTCTTCTGGAAAAACTTATTGTTTGAAGAAAAAAATGGTTACTGTAAGTTGTCTTCTCTCTGCTTATTGAAAATGGCTTTATTGTTAAAAATCATTCTTTTGATAGCATGGGAAATGGCTGCCTTCTCCAAATCATTGTTAAATAGTTAATCTTCATAAAACTTAGCTCATGTGATGCTGAAAGATAGCCAGGACAGCTGATGCCTGTTCTACTTTGCCCTCCTATATCCTGCGCTATCATCCACAAAGCTGTGTCAGTCCAAAGGAGCACTGTTACTTTTTTTAATGGGGCAACATAACTGTGCAGTTCTTCTCATCAGGTAGAGTCTATTTTAAATTTTCACTGGTCTTGTATATTGCTTTGACCAGTTTAGGATATGACAGACAGATCATTTTGTAGAGCTTTTCACTTAACCCTCTTGAATCACTCCTCTAAGACATCATATTAAAGAAACCAGTCTAGGTTATTGGAGAAGGAGAGATGAAGCAAGGTGCCCTAGGTCATGTGTGTGTGCACACACTCAGTTGGGTCCAACTCCGTGAACCTATGAACTGTAGCCCACCAGGTTCCTACTAGACAAGGGAGAAAGATCATCTGGAACTTTCTACCTTAGCTGGTGTACCAGTAAATACCTAATCAAAAGGAAATCCAGGTAAACCAGCCAAGGAATTTCCCAGCCAACCCACAGGATCAGGGGAAAAAATAAATTGGTAGTATTTTAAGCCGTAACCTTTTGGGTGATTGTATAACAGTAATTATTGATACTGGTGTCTTTTAAGTCTTTCATCAAGTTCAACATGAAAGAGTTAATTTTCCTAATTCTCAGAAAGGCACTATATATGTTAGCACTGATATTATAAGTCTGAATAATGTCAAAAGAAATGAAACATTCAGATAGTATTCACAACAGCTAAAAGCATCAGAGAGAATAGTTCTTGAGTGACCTAGTCTTCCGGATAGCTTTTACAGGGACAGTGGTCTTATCTCTATGTGGAAAATCACCCTAATTATATGTCTGGCAAATAAGAAAAGGTTATAAAATTACAAAATCATTACAAGGAATACTTTGAGGGCGGTAGTTTAGTCTCGTAAGCATGTCTGACTCTTGGGACCCCATGGACTGTATTCCGCCAGGCTACTCTGCCCATGGGATTTTCCAGGCAAGAATACTGGAGTGGGTTGCCATTTCCTTCTCCAACTTAGGGGTTGGGTACACACTGATGGCACAGAGTAACAGAAATTCTGCTAAAATTTGCATCAAACATCTACTTTTGGACCTGGACAAGACACTTCTGGATTTTGAGATTTGGCATCTGTCCAAAGTTTTTTCATTCAAAAATAGTAGCATGGTATTCTGCTTGTGTCTATAATGCTGTCAGTCCAAAGGAGCACTGTTACTTTTTTTAATGGGGCAACATAACTGTGCAGTTCTTCTCATCAGGTAGAGTCTATTTTAAATTTTCACTGGTCTTGTATATTGCTTTGACCAGTTTAGGATATGACAGACAGATCATTTTGTAGAGCTTTTCACTTAACCCTCTTGAATCACTCCTCTAAGACATCATATTAAAGAAACCAGTCTAGGTTATTGGAGAAGGAGAGATGAAGCAAGGTGCCCTAGGTCATGTGTGTGTGCACACACTCAGTTGGGTCCAACTCCGTGAACCTATGAACTGTAGCCCACCAGGTTCCTACTAGACAAGGGAGAAAGATCATCTGGAACTTTCTACCTTAGCTGGTGTACCAGTAAATACCTAATCAAAAGGAAATCCAGGTAAACCAGCCAAGGAATTTCCCAGCCAACCCACAGGATCAGGGGAAAAAATAAATTGGTAGTATTTTAAGCCGTAACCTTTTGGGTGATTGTATAACAGTAATTATTGATACTGGTGTCTTTTAAGTCTTTCATCAAGTTCAACATGAAAGAGTTAATTTTCCTAATTCTCAGAAAGGCACTATATATGTTAGCACTGATATTATAAGTCTGAATAATGTCAAAAGAAATGAAACATTCAGATAGTATTCACAACAGCTAAAAGCATCAGAGAGAATAGTTCTTGAGTGACCTAGTCTTCCGGATAGCTTTTACAGGGACAGTGGTCTTATCTCTATGTGGAAAATCACCCTAATTATATGTCTGGCAAATAAGAAAAGGTTATAAAATTACAAAATCATTACAAGGAATACTTTGAGGGCGGTAGTTTAGTCTCGTAAGCATGTCTGACTCTTGGGACCCCATGGACTGTATTCCGCCAGGCTACTCTGCCCATGGGATTTTCCAGGCAAGAATACTGGAGTGGGTTGCCATTTCCTTCTCCAACTTAGGGGTTGGGTACACACTGATGGCACAGAGTAACAGAAATTCTGCTAAAATTTGCATCAAACATCTACTTTTGGACCTGGACAAGACACTTCTGGATTTTGAGATTTGGCATCTGTCCAAAGTTTTTTCATTCAAAAATAGTAGCATGGTATTCTGCTTGTGTCTATAATGCTGTAAGTACAATGAATTTTTTTTTGTATTTTCAGGAAAATTCCACAGTATTTTGTAATGTAAATAGCATGAACATGGTCAGGAAGAAACACCTAAATTAGTACAGTTATTGGAGCAATGACTTTACTATTAACCTGTACAGCTTATGTTCATGAAACCAGTGTATCAGTTAGGTCTCCTTTCTATTTCTTTTGTTTTAACATGATAAAACATAATGCTTTATTTTTTAAAATATCAATATCTCTAAATGCAAAAAGTAAAAAAATTTATAAAAAGTTACAGATTTTGTGCTTATGCAACTGTGGGTGATTTGATATTTTGATGTTTATGAATATCTAAGCTGTGTGACTTTTAAAATATATAAATTATAAGTGATACTAAACAAAGAAATTATAGATAAAGCTGAATAAATGAAATGAGACAAAAGAAAATGCAACATGGTTGTAGAAAATGTTAACTTGATGAGTAATATTTTTTGAAACTTTCAATTTTGTTAAAATAACAATATATTTTACTGTATCTTTCTGATTGAATTTCCATCTACAAATGAATTGGGAATGCTGACTTATTACTTTGGTTGACAACACATGAATGTGAAATGAAAGGCTTATGATATAGTTTCCTTTTTCAAAATGAAGATAAACTTATCACACACACACACACACACACACACACACACACATATATATGTATATATATATGTATATATATATATATATGTATATATATATATATGAGAAGATTAAAGACACAGAAGAAACTTCCTGGAAGCTCAATATAATGGCAAGCCAGAGTGATATTCTCATCGAAGTATCTAGTATGATTTGAGGGAAAAAAGACATGTACAGCTATTATCAGTAGTACTGAATTACCAAAATAATGGGTCCTTACCTAGTTTGGAGTTTAGTCTTTTATGTTCACTTTGGATGAAAACAATGCTCAGAATCATAATTATTTCAAATTTTAAAGCCATCTCAACAATAACAGCATGAAAGTCTCATGCCCTTCATAAGAGGCTTTCCATGCTAGGTTGAGAATTTGATACTCGTCTTTCTGTAGTAAACTCAACGTGTTGGGGTCAGAATATAACCTCCAAAATATAACTTGTATTTGTTCGTTTTGATACAGTTAAAATGCTGGTACCTAAACATAGCTTTTGTGTTTGTTTTTCTGGCTGTGGCATGTTTTAGCACACAGGAAAGTATTGCAGTGTTTTTTTGACATGTTATTGACATATAGCATTATATTTGTTTCAGGTATGCGGTCTGACTCACTATTTGTATAGATTGCCATGTGAATGCCATAGTAAGTCTAGTTACCATCTGTCGCCACTCACAGTTTAGCTAGAAAATGGTAAAGCTCAGATCAAAAATCCGGGCACTAAGATTCCATCTCTTAGAGACTAATCACTTTTTTAACTTGAAAAATCTTTTGATTCTGCTAAATCTTTCCTCTTAAACCCCTCCTCTTTAATCCCTCCTCACTGTCAACAAGTCATAGACTTTTACAGCAATTTTGAACGTATGCCCCGTTGCCCAGTATTATTTCTTTCCAGTCTACTCTATCACAACCCACACTGTTTAAAAGGTAAATATGATTTTATCTCTTCCTACAGAAAAATTCAAAAGCCTTTTAATGTCCTTAAAAAAAGATGGAATGACATTAATACAGTTCACATTGGACTTCGTACTCTCAGCCTGGCTCCCAGCACCTCTGTATCATCTCTCAAGAGTCTAAATCTTCAATATATAAATGATAGCCATGCTCAAATAGTTTCGGTTCAAAAGTTTAGCAACAGGCTCATCTGCCCTGGAAACGCTCAGGTTTACTGAGTTCTGAGTTTATTTCTCATCTTCCATTACTATCACTAAATGATTTTGAACAAACGTGTCCAAGGTACAAACTCTTTTTTTTTTCAGTGAGCCAGAGAAGAGAATATTATGACTCTAGTGTTTTGAGGGAAAAAGACAGACATATTATCAGTAGTACTGAATTACCAAACTAATGGGTCCTTACCTAGTTTGGAGTTTAGTCTTTTATGTTCACTTTGGATGAAAACAATGCTCAGAATCATAATTATTTCAAATTTTAAAGCCATCTCAACAATAACAGCATGAAAGTCTCATGCCCTTCATAAGAGGCTTTCCATGCTAGGTTGAGAATTTGATACTCGTCTTTCTGTAGTAAACTCAACGTGTTGGGGTCAGAATATAACCTCCAAAATATAACTTGTATTTGTTCGTTTTGATACAGTTAAAATGCTGGTACCTAAACATAGCTTTTGTGTTTGTTTTTCTGGCTGTGGCATGTTTTAGCACACAGGAAAGTATTGCAGTGTTTTTTTGACATGTTATTGACATATAGCATTATATTTGTTTCAGGTATGCGGTCTGACTCACTATTTGTATAGATTGCCATGTGAATGCCATAGTAAGTCTAGTTACCATCTGTCGCCACTCACAGTTTAGCTAGAAAATGGTAAAGCTCAGATCAAAAATCCGGGCACTAAGATTCCATCTCTTAGAGACTAATCACTTTTTTAACTTGAAAAATCTTTTGATTCTGCTAAATCTTTCCTCTTAAACCCCTCCTCTTTAATCCCTCCTCACTGTCAACAAGTCATAGACTTTTACAGCAATTTTGAACGTATGCCCCGTTGCCCAGTATTATTTCTTTCCAGTCTACTCTATCACAACCCACACTGTTTAAAAGGTAAATATGATTTTATCTCTTCCTACAGAAAAATTCAAAAGCCTTTTAATGTCCTTAAAAAAAGATGGAATGACATTAATACAGTTCACATTGGACTTCGTACTCTCAGCCTGGCTCCCAGCACCTCTGTATCATCTCTCAAGAGTCTAAATCTTCAATATATAAATGATAGCCATGCTCAAATAGTTTCGGTTCAAAAGTTTAGCAACAGGCTCATCTGCCCTGGAAACGCTCAGGTTTACTGAGTTCTGAGTTTATTTCTCATCTTCCATTACTATCACTAAATGATTTTGAACAAACGTGTCCAAGGTACAAACTCTTTTTTTTTTTTTCAGTGAGCCAGAGAAGAGAATATTATGACTCTAGTGTTTTATACTCCTAATCACATTTATAGTCTTAAAACCCTGAACTTCTTTTAGGTTACTATCCGTACCATACCATTTTCCTGTCAGGCTTTGATTCTTGTTCCTACTTTTTTTTTCTCCATCCCACTTCTATTGCTACATTGGCAGCTGCCAGATCATCTCAAACAAGCCCTCCTTGACTTCACTTGCATTTGGTCTCTCTCTTCCTCACTTCCAGAATATACTGGCTATATTCTTGTCATCAGTGCCAAAATGTGCCTTATAAAATTAAAAATTTCATGTACTTTTTCTGTATTTTTGAAATTAATGATTTCTGACATACAAAGATGTACTTTAACTCAGTCTCTTGATTTTTCAATATAACTGTAGACATCTGCTACTTTTTGGTGTAAGAATTTTAAGTTGATATATAATACCAGAACTCACACAATAGAACACCAGTAGTTGCTATAGCTAAAAACAGTGATTTGAAAAGTACTTTTATTCATGTGCCTCTCCCATTAACATTAAATTCATTTTTTAATGGTAGCTATAACAGGTTATTGTAACTTTAACACTAGATAAGCTGTTGTAAGAATCTATTTATTAATGGCTATTACTAGACTTTCTTACCAGATATAACAGAATTCCTCCTTTCATTATTCCACTTTCCAGGAATCTTATTTTTTTTTTCTGAAATGTAATCATTACAATAAATATAGCAACATTGATAATGATAGAAAAACATTACACTATAAAATAAATAACATGATGTATTGTCAGCACATTATATAATACCTACATACAATATACAATACAAATGTATACTATCCATATTTTAAAGATGAGAACTGAGGCAACTTACTAAAGTCATGTAAGTTAGTGGTTCAGTCAGGAACCCTACCCGGACATTTTGTCTCTAGAGGATACTAAATGCCTGAAGAATTAATTAATAAGTTGTATATAGTTCAAGAGAAACAGTGAAAAATAAAATGTTTCATCCCAGAATAAAGCAAGAATGGAAAACTTAGAAAATAAGAGACATTTCTCTCTTGACCTTTGATGCTTAATAAAGGCAATTTATTAATGTCACTCCCAAATCCATGCACTATGTCAGTGATGCCAAATTACCTGAGGTTAAAATCCAAATTGTTACAGGGCATTCAAGACAATGAATAATATGACCTTATACCAATTTTTTCCTTTTTTGTCAGGCTTTGATTCTTGTTCCTACTTTTTTTTTCTCCATCCCACTTCTATTGCTACATTGGCAGCTGCCAGATCATCTCAAACAAGCCCTCCTTGACTTCACTTGCATTTGGTCTCTCTCTTCCTCACTTCCAGAATATACTGGCTATATTCTTGTCATCAGTGCCAAAATGTGCCTTATAAAATTAAAAATTTCATGTACTTTTTCTGTATTTTTGAAATTAATGATTTCTGACATACAAAGATGTACTTTAACTCAGTCTCTTGATTTTTCAATATAACTGTAGACATCTGCTACTTTTTGGTGTAAGAATTTTAAGTTGATATATAATACCAGAACTCACACAATAGAACACCAGTAGTTGCTATAGCTAAAAACAGTGATTTGAAAAGTACTTTTATTCATGTGCCTCTCCCATTAACATTAAATTCATTTTTTAATGGTAGCTATAACAGGTTATTGTAACTTTAACACTAGATAAGCTGTTGTAAGAATCTATTTATTAATGGCTATTACTAGACTTTCTTACCAGATATAACAGAATTCCTCCTTTCATTATTCCACTTTCCAGGAATCTTATTTTTTTTTTCTGAAATGTAATCATTACAATAAATATAGCAACATTGATAATGATAGAAAAACATTACACTATAAAAATAAATAACATGATGTATTGTCAGCACATTATATAATACCTACATACAATATACAATACAAATGTATACTATCCATATTTTAAAGATGAGAACTGAGGCAACTTACTAAAGTCATGTAAGTTAGTGGTTCAGTCAGGAACCCTACCCGGACATTTTGTCTCTAGAGGATACTAAATGCCTGAAGAATTAATTAATAAGTTGTATATAGTTCAAGAGAAACAGTGAAAAATAAAATGTTTCATCCCAGAATAAAGCAAGAATGGAAAACTTAGAAAATAAGAGACATTTCTCTCTTGACCTTTGATGCTTAATAAAGGCAATTTATTAATGTCACTCCCAAATCCATGCACTATGTCAGTGATGCCAAATTACCTGAGGTTAAAATCCAAATTGTTACAGGGCATTCAAGACAATGAATAATATGACCTTATCCCAATTTCTCAGAGTTACCTCTACTCTTTGTCAGGGTAATCTCTCCTCTTGTTAACTGCTATAGTGTTTTCTAAACCACTGAACTGATGAGGAATATAATGGCTTTTTTCTGTTTGCTTTTCAGTTTTTAATTTCTCTTTTACTAACTTTTCACTCATATATGACTTCATAAAAACATATAATCCTTGAATGCAGGGAATATAGAGTGATTCTGAAAATTTAAGATTACTTAGAATTACATGGATAGAATTTGGCTTATCTTACATCATTTAGTTATGCTTTAAAAATACACAAATTTTTAAAGGTGACTGAAGAGTTTATTGGACACTTGCCCTTTGCTACAGACTATGGTATTTAACTTTGTATGTTATTTAATCCAAACCTCCTCTCTGTGAGTTTGCTACTAGAAACTATTACCTGGAAGAGAGACTGTGAAAAGACAGGAAATCAATTGAGTATGTACATATGTGAATGATGAATAACCTGTATGTAGCATAGTATCATTTATCAGATTGAGTCCATGTACACAGGTAGGATAATTTTGTAGAATTAATAAAGTAGAAGTCAATATATGAGGTGAAATATGGTAAAATTTAAAGAATAAAGATCAGCAAAATATTTATTATTCTCTCTACCATTATATATTTAAATTAACAATTTTAAGCAATATGTGTTTCAGGTCAGTAGTACAGACACTTTAAGTACTATACATGTATTGCCATGTAATACTCTCAAAAGTCACAGATAAGTAATATTTCTTCAATTTTAGAGACAAAAATTCGAAGACAACTAAATTGCTTAAGGTTAAACAGCTACAAAGTGGTAAAGATAAGAATTACAATATTAAATGAGGTTTTATAAATACATATTCAGAAGTGTTCAATACCATCCTATACTGCCTCTTAGATTCACTTATGGCCTATAAGGATAGGCATAAGAAAAGAAAATTGGCAAAAAGACTCCATGACTTACCTGTGTGCTAGATTTTACCCTATCAAGTTAAACAAGAGACATGGTCTACTTCTAATCTTACAACCAAAGAATGCTTATAAAGTCTAACAATGAGTAATAAAAAATAGGTTTTGATGAATACATGAAGTCACCTGGGCAAGATTATGTGTGAGATTATATATAAGTGTAGCTATATGCTTTATTAGATTTTACCAGATCATAGCATGTCAACACACACACTAGAATGTAGCCACTATGTGGGAAGATATTTCATGTGTTTTATTCAGCTTTATAGCTGTGTTGTTTACATAAGTGCTTGGAATATGGTAGATTTGCAGAAAGTGTTCATTGAATGAATGAGTTCATCATGTGTCTCTTTCTGCCACGTTCCCTAGAGTTCAGCAATAGGATAATGCATGGCATTATCCTGGACTGGTTTAAAGAGTGCATTTCATGCAATACTGCATTGATTTACTTTCAATTAAATCATAGAAAATATGACAGACAAAACATTTTGTAGTATAGATTATTAAAATGAAGAGAACAAAGTCTAAGAATCCATATAAGTCAGTCTTAGATTCCTGAAGGCAAGATCTAGAGAATATGCAAGTGTTTTTCATTTTCAAGAAGTGAGTAACATAAAATAGAAATTTTTATTTCATCTGTGAGTGGTCATTGATCAGCTAATGCCTGGAACATGGATACTATTGACTGAGTCTTTTTTTCAATGCTTATGAACTCCTTGATAGTTAAAACACACTTGTCCGACATGCCTGTGAAGCTGTTGTGCTACCTGACCTACCAATAACCAATGCAAATACTACTTTGTATCGAGTGCTATCTTTAAGCACTCAATCATGTTGTATTGATTTCCCCATGTAATCTCATTTGATCTCCAAACAGAAAAAAAAAAGATCACTGGGATTTATCATTAGTCTCCCTTTACAAATGAGGAAATTGGGGTTTAGAAATCCAAGTCTGACTTCAGAGCCAAGGTTCTAAGTTAGTATTTCTCAGGCTACTTATTTTCAGCTTTTATTGGGATATAATTGACATACATGCCATAATTCTGAGTATATAGCAGAATGATTTGGTTTCCATGTACTGTGGAAAGATTACCATAAAGTATAAGCATCCGCCTTCTCCCAGGTTAAAAAAACAAATGTATTTCCTTGTTATGGAAGATCTTTGGACTTTCAGCTTTCAAATATGCCATGTGCCAGTGCTAACTGTAGTCATCAGGTTGTACACTATATGCTACGTATTTATCTGTCTTATAAGTTTATACCTTTTGACAATATTCATACATTTCCCCCCTCTACTCCCTTCTGGTAACACAGATGTAATTATTTACTATGAGTTTGCTTTAAAAGAATTCCTATATCAAACTGCATTTGTCATTGTCTGACTTCATTCGGTTAGCACAATATCCTCAAGGTCCATCCATATAATGACCGTAAATATGTATATAATCTTACACCTTTATTCATTCATTTATCAATGGGCATTTACGTTGTTTCTATGTCTTGGCCATTGTAAATAATCCTGCTATGAACATGGAGTGTCTGTTTTTATTTCCTTTATATATTTTCCTATATATTCTCAGAAGTGGAAGTTTTTAATCATATGGTAGTGCTGTGTTTTGATTACTATAGCTTTATAATAGAGTTTGAAATCAGACAATGTGATGCCTTCTACTTTGGTTTCTCTGGACATTGCTTTGGCTGTCATAGTATTTTCTGTTTTCATGTAAATTTTAAGATAGTTTTTTTCTACTTTTGCTTCCAAAATGTCATTGGAATCTTGATAGAGATTACATTAAATCTGTAGATGACTTTGGGTAGTATGGACATCTTAACAATATTCTTACAGCCCACAGACACGAGATACCTTTTTATTTATGTCTTAGAGTTTTTCCCAATGTCTTGTAGTTTGAAATGTAGAGATCTTTCTCCTCTTGGTTACATTTACTCCTAAATACATTTATTGTTTTGATGCCATTATACACGGGATCATTTTATTTCTTTTTCCAATTGGTCATTGGTATATAGAAGCACTATTGATCTTTGTATGTTAACTTTGTATCCTGCAACTTCACTGAAAATTTATTGATTGGATCTAACAGGTTTTTCTTCCGTCCTTAGGATTTTCTATATACATTGTCATTTTCAACTAGAGCTAACTTTACTTCTTTTCCAGTTTTGAAGTCTTTTGTTTGTCTTGCCTGATTGTTCTGGCTAGAACATCCAGTCCTATATTGAAGAGAAGTAGTGAGAGTATCTGGTTCTCGTCTTAGAGGAAAGAGTTAAGCCCTTTTTCCTGCTTTTTTGAAGTTTTACGTATTTATCTGTCTTATTAGTTTATACCTTCTGACAATATTCATACATTTCCCCCCTCTACTCCCTTCTGGTAACACAGATGTAATTATTTACTATGAGTTTGCT
Organism: Tragulus kanchil; assembly: GCA_022376925.1. Taxonomy (NCBI): domain Eukaryota; kingdom Metazoa; phylum Chordata; class Mammalia; order Artiodactyla; family Tragulidae; genus Tragulus; species Tragulus kanchil. The sequence goes on along the minus strand of JAIOJX010000003.1, from coordinate 22,361,321 downwards.
TTAAAAGAATTCCTATATCAAACTGCATTTGTCATTGTCTGACTTCATTCGGTTAGCACAATATCCTCAAGGTCCATCCATATAATGACCGTAAATATGTATATAATCTTACACCTTTATTCATTCATTTATCAATGGGCATTTACGTTGTTTCTATGTCTTGGCCATTGTAAATAATCCTGCTATGAACATGGAGTGTCTGTTTTTATTTCCTTTATATATTTTCCTATATATTCTCAGAAGTGGAAGTTTTTAATCATATGGTAGTGCTGTGTTTTGATTACTATAGCTTTATAATAGAGTTTGAAATCAGACAATGTGATGCCTTCTACTTTGGTTTCTCTGGACATTGCTTTGGCTGTCATAGTATTTTCTGTTTTCATGTAAATTTTAAGATAGTTTTTTTCTACTTTTGCTTCCAAAATGTCATTGGAATCTTGATAGAGATTACATTAAATCTGTAGATGACTTTGGGTAGTATGGACATCTTAACAATATTCTTACAGCCCACAGACACGAGATACCTTTTTATTTATGTCTTAGAGTTTTTCCCAATGTCTTGTAGTTTGAAATGTAGAGATCTTTCTCCTCTTGGTTACATTTACTCCTAAATACATTTATTGTTTTGATGCCATTATACACGGGATCATTTTATTTCTTTTTCCAATTGGTCATTGGTATATAGAAGCACTATTGATCTTTGTATGTTAACTTTGTATCCTGCAACTTCACTGAAAATTTATTGATTGGATCTAACAGGTTTTTCTTCCGTCCTTAGGATTTTCTATATACATTGTCATTTTCAACTAGAGCTAACTTTACTTCTTTTCCAGTTTTGAAGTCTTTTGTTTGTCTTGCCTGATTGTTCTGGCTAGAACATCCAGTCCTATATTGAAGAGAAGTAGTGAGAGTATCTGGTTCTCGTCTTAGAGGAAAGAGTTAAGCCTACTGCTGTTGAGTTTTACGTCCGTGCTTCTGAAGGTTTAATGGCATGTACAAGTCACCTCAATGTTTTAGAAAACCCAGGTCTGGGGTGATACCACTGACACTGAATTTTCTCAGTCCCCCAGACAATGCTGCTGCTGGTCATGGACCATATTTCTGCCAGTATGGCACTAAATCATTGTATCACCCAAGAACTTTATGGTAGGTGGTTGGGTCTGTATTTCATAATACTTATTTGCAATAAATGTAACTGAAGTATAAGTACTTAAAGGTAACCTTGATCGAATTAAAGTAGTATCGGGCCTTCCATGGTGGTCTAGTGGGTAAGGACACCACCTTGCAGTGCAAGGAATGCCAGTTCGATCCCTTGTCTGGGAAGATCCCACGTGCTGCGGAGCGGCTGGACTGATGTGTCCAACTACCGAGCCAGAGCTCTGGCGTGCGTGCCCCCAGAGCCGGTGCTCTGCAACGAGAGGGGCCACTGTGATGGGAGGCCCACTCAGGCCAAAGAACAAAGATGGAAATGAAACACCAATAGAAGTGCCCCCCCCCCCAAAAAAAATCCCTTAAGGTAGTATCAAGCATACTGTTATCAATAACTAGTTTGAGGTATATAGCGGAACACCTCTATCCTATATCAATAACAGCTATGCCAAGGTCATAGATTACACACATATACATACCATACTTTCATTATAAGAAATAATCTATGAAAGCTCTGTATATCTTTCCATAGAAGCTTTTGGTATTTTTAAGAGCTTTCAAAACTTGACATGCTTATTTGCTATCAATACATTAATACATTTTTAGGGCTTCCCTGGTGGTCCAGTGGGCAAGGACACCGCCTTGCAGTGCAAGGGGCGCTGGTTCAATCCCTGGCCTGGGAAGATCCCATGTGCCATGGAGCAGCTAGACCCATGTGTCCAATTACCAAGCCGGAGTTCTGGAGTGCATGCGCCCAGAGCCAGTGCTCTGCAACAACAGAGGTCACCGCGATGGGAGGCCTGCATGGGCCAAAGAACAAAGATGGATGAAAAATAGATAAATGAAAGACCAGTAGAAGTGGCCTGCCCACCCCTCTCCCTCCCCAACTCGCCCCCCCCAAAAAATTAATTAATTAATACATTTTTAAACTAGACCATGAAGTATCATTGAACATAACAGCAAATAATTCTTAAATATATTGTGAAGTTTTTGATCCCATTGAACATTTTCCTGATGAATTTAAGTACATGCCTTTCATGACAATGACAAATTTTATCAATGTGTGAGAGAGAACTGTTCCTGAGCTAAGAAAGCAAATGTGTCAACAACTTAGATAACTGAAGAAGCATTGTATTAAAATTAACAACTTAAATTGGGTAACTAAAACTTAGATTCTTGTTTTCCAATATTAGAAATAAAATCAACAAAATCCCCAAAACATTTTATTTCTTATAAATTCAAAAAGCAAATAAGTGATTAGGAAATAAAAGTAGCATCATTAACAGTGAAGAAATAAAGTATCATGCTAATCCACAGTTCAAATAATGCATGTCATTTCTTATTTTATAAAGGACGTTCTGCTTTTGTTTGGTTGCTAAGTTATGTCTGAGTCTTTTGTGACTCCATGATTTGTAGCCTGCCAGTCTCTTCTATCCATAAGATTTCCTAGGCAAGAATATTGAGTGAGTTGTAATTTTTTTCTTCAGGAGATCTTCCCTACCCAGGGATCAAACCAACATCTCCCACATTGGCAGGAGGATTCTTTAGCACTGAGCTATAAGGGAAGCCCACATTTTTTTTTACTTCTTCAAAATACGTTGTTTCTATTGAAATATCACATTTTAACTGTATCCTTACTAAGTGAATTTTTATACAATAAATCTGTATATATACTCCTGTTATAACTCATAATACTGATTATCATTAGGATAAACACTTTTCTTGAGAATGCACTATGTCTGTATCCCCAAGTTACAATGAATATTAAATATTAAAACACCAAGTTCACATTATGTTAAGCAGTGGATCTATTTTCTCTGTCAGGACACCACAACTATATTTTAATCTAAATTCACTTTTTTCACTTTTTTGCTCACTATTGAATTAGGCTAAAGTTTCTTTTTTTTTGTTTAGGAGGTTTAAAATCCAAAGCAAAAAAATGTATGAATAGTATCTATAAAAATATGAAATGATAGGCCATTAATTTGGCTATGAAGAAATTTAAATAGACAACATTCTCTTAAAAAAAATGGCAAAAATAATTAGAAAACTTTTTTAATACCTGCTAAGACAACAAGTCAGAAGTGTAGGTGGTCGAGGTGAGAGTGGGGAGTCTACTTCCTGGGTATTTCCTAAAGATAAAATGAGTTCAGAACCTCTGAATCCCTTGCATAATGTTCAAGCATAAATTCTTTTTTAATAATTTCTCAATAGCAGACAAATACTCATAAGCATATATCAAATGGTTCCTGTTTCCTGGCACTGTTTTAGAGATGTTAAACTGTTAAAAATAGAAACATCATGCAGGTTAGAATTAGACAGATAAAACTATTCTCAGCAATTAGAACTAATTTAATCTTAATTTATTGCTAAAATAAAGGCAGTGGTAGCAACCTGGAAAGGATTCCTGAAAATTCAAGCTGTAACACCCTCTACAAAAAATGGTATTCTAAATAAGTAAACAGTTTCAGTATTTATTTAAAACATTTATGGTTATAAATATGGACCTTGGCAAATGGTCCTAACATTTTTCTCAGGATGCACTGACCAGAGCTCATTAGGCTTTTGGGAGGGACACTGAAAAATGCTGCCCTGAATCACATTTTTTTTTTGGAATGTTGGCAAATGGATCACAAAACCTACAAGAGAACTTCAAGAATTCTGTATTCTCCTACTTTTCAATTTATAGATGGGAAGTTATAAAAGTGTCATTTACCCTTTTTGAGTTAAATGGCAGTTTCTTGAGATAACTCTTCTTTTAAGTTGAATCCTCTGTCTGTTCTGTGAGATCTTTGAAACTCCTGTGGAGATAGCATGTAAAGCACCTCTCCAATAGACCATGTGAGATAACCAAGAAAAAAGACAGGATTCCAGAATGGACACTAGACCTAGAGGTCAAAAAGGATCACATTCTCAAAGTCTCAACCAGACCTCAAGTCATCCCCAAGTATTCCGCATCCAGTCCTTCTAGATCACAGTCCATGTAGACTCCATGCCCAGCAAAGTTCCTCCTATAAATCCTAAAAAGTCTGATGGACAAAAGGCTGGCTAGAGAGGAACAGAGCAAGTACAAGTGCTAAACTGGATGCCTCCTGTCCACTTGGCCTCTGGTTCTGAAAAAACTGTTGCATGAAACCTCTGGGGAGTTTACAAAACGTTGTCAATTCTACATTTGTTCTCTTGAGTTGATGCTTGATTCCTTTCTGTTTAATTGAGAAATAAAACTGATTGTATCCTCATATCCCTTCATAAATAACTGAATTTGCCTCTCTTCCTTTCTCTCCTTCTATACCCCCACACAGACATCTGTACAGTCTCTTTCCTCATTAGATAGGAAGGAATGTTGAGGTAATTTTAATTTTAAAATGTTAATACTTTTTAAATGTTTCATATCATGTATATTCAGTGAATACTATGTCAGGAAGTCTTGTGATTTCCCACCATATATTAGAGCAAAGTTTATGCTTGTACCTGCAAGTCACTCAGTCGTGTCTGACTCTTTGCAACCCCATGGACTGTAGACTGCCAAACTCCTTTGTCCACGGAATTCTCCAGGCAAGAATACGGGAGTAGTGGGTTGCCATTCCTTCTCCAGGGCGAAGGATTCCTGAAAATTCAAGCTGTAACACCCTCTACAAAAAATGGTATTCTAAATAAGTAAACAGTTTCAGTATTTATTTAAAACATTTATGGTTATAAATATGGACCTTGGCAAATGGTCCTAACATTTTTCTCAGGATGCACTGACCAGAGCTCATTAGGCTTTTGGGAGGGACACTGAAAAATGCTGCCCTGAATCACATTTTTTGGAATGTTGGCAAATGGATCACAAAACCTACAAGAGAACTTCAAGAATTCTGTATTCTCCTACTTTTCAATTTATAGATGGGAAGTTATAAAAGTGTCATTTACCCTTTTTGAGTTAAATGGCAGTTTCTTGAGATAACTCTTCTTTTAAGTTGAATCCTCTGTCTGTTCTGTGAGATCTTTGAAACTCCTGTGGAGATAGCATGTAAAGCACCTCTCCAATAGACCATGTGAGATAACCAAGAAAAAAGACAGGATTCCAGAATGGACACTAGACCTAGAGGTCAAAAAGGATCACATTCTCAAAGTCTCAACCAGACCTCAAGTCATCCCCAAGTATTCCGCATCCAGTCCTTCTAGATCACAGTCCATGTAGACTCCATGCCCAGCAAAGTTCCTCCTATAAATCCAAAAAAGTCTGATGGACAAAAGGCTGGCTAGAGAGGAACAGAGCAAGTACAAGTGCTAAACTGGATGCCTCCTGTCCACTTGGCCTCTGGTTCTGAAAAAACTGTTGCATGAAACCTCTGGGGAGTTTACAAAACGTTGTCAATTCTACATTTGTTCTCTTGAGTTGATGCTTGATTCCTTTCTGTTTAATTGAGAAATAAAACTGATTGTATCCTCATATCCCTTCATAAATAACTGAATTTGCCTCTCTTCCTTTCTCTCCTTCTATACCCCCACACAGACATCTGTACAGTCTCTTTCCTCATTAGATAGGAAGGAATGTTGAGGTAATTTTAATTTTAAAATGTTAATACTTTTTAAATGTTTCATATCATGTATATTCAGTGAATACTATGTCAGGAAGTCTTGTGATTTCCCACCATATATTAGAGCAAAGTTTATGCTTGTACCTGCAAGTCACTCAGTCGTGTCTGACTCTTTGCAACCCCATGGACTGTAGACTGCCAAACTCCTTTGTCCACGGAATTCTCCAGGCAAGAATACGGGAGTAGTGGGTTGCCATTCCCTTCTCCAGGGGATCTTGCTGACCCAGGGATCAAATCCATCTCCCACATTGCAGGTGGATTCTTTGTTCCTGAGCCACCAGGGAAGCCCAGAGCAAAGTTTAGACAATTATAATATGCCATGGATTCTCTGCAATATGTTTTCCTTGCTGTTAAGGGACAAATGGGGTCTTCAGTCACATACTAGTCAAGATGCAGACCAGATTGAGGCTAGCACCCGTCGGTTGATTGGGAGTAACTGAGATCACATCCACCTTTAGGACATAGAAGGAGAAACTCTAGCTGGAGTTTATGGGAAAGCAGAGAATTAAAAATATCACAAGGACACTGAAGTTGACACTCTTCACCACATTTTATAACAAATGCATTAAGCACCCACTGTATGGCCAGAGGCTAAAACAGGCACCAGGAAGACTTATCTAGACCCAGTTGACACGACTTGAGACTTCATGCATCATACTCCGGCAGCAATGCCCTTGTCTGTTCTTGGAAAACAGCATGCCCTGGGCATCCACGTGTCCTCTCTTCCAGGAATTGCTCCCAGGAGTGACTTCATCTTACTCAGTTCTCTTCATTATTTTGGCATTAGCTTAATTGATGCTTCTCCGGAGACATCTTTGACATCCATCCCAAACTGGATCTATTTTCTGTGATTATATCTTGCCGTCTACCTTTCCAATAAACAGAAAGCTAATAGTTCTCAATCTTGGCTGCACATGAAATCAGACTTTAAAATTACTAATGTCAGAGACCTCACTCTTAGAGAAAATTTTTTTTAAATTTAACCTGACGGTGTGGTCTGGGCTTGCTCATGTTTAGGTTCTTAAGTAAAGGAAGGAAATGTTGAGGTAATTTTAATTTTAAAATGTTAATACTTTTTAAATGTTTCATATCATGTATATTCAGTGAATACTATGTCAGGAAGTCTTGTGATTTCCCACCATATATTAGAGCAAAGTTTATGCTTGTACCTGCAAGTCACTCAGTCGTGTCTGACTCTTTGCAACCCCATGGACTGTAGACTGCCAAACTCCTTTGTCCACGGAATTCTCCAGGCAAGAATACGGGAGTAGTGGGTTGCCATTCCCTTCTCCAGGGGATCTTGCTGACCCAGGGATCAAATCCATCTCCCACATTGCAGGTGGATTCTTTGTTCCTGAGCCACCAGGGAAGCCCAGAGCAAAGTTTAGACAATTATAATATGCCATGGATTCTCTGCAATATGTTTTCCTTGCTGTTAAGGGACAAATGGGGTCTTCAGTCACATACTAGTCAAGATGCAGACCAGATTGAGGCTAGCACCCGTCGGTTGATTGGGAGTAACTGAGATCACATCCACCTTTAGGACATAGAAGGAGAAACTCTAGCTGGAGTTTATGGGAAAGCAGAGAATTAAAAATATCACAAGGACACTGAAGTTGACACTCTTCACCACATTTTATAACAAATGCATTAAGCACCCACTGTATGGCCAGAGGCTAAAACAGGCACCAGGAAGACTTATCTAGACCCAGTTGACACGACTTGAGACTTCATGCATCATACTCCGGCAGCAATGCCCTTGTCTGTTCTTGGAAAACAGCATGCCCTGGGCATCCACGTGTCCTCTCTTCCAGGAATTGCTCCCAGGAGTGACTTCATCTTACTCAGTTCTCTTCATTATTTTGGCATTAGCTTAATTGATGCTTCTCCGGAGACATCTTTGACATCCATCCCAAACTGGATCTATTTTCTGTGATTATATCTTGCCGTCTACCTTTCCAATAAACAGAAAGCTAATAGTTCTCAATCTTGGCTGCACATGAAATCAGACTTTAAAATTACTAATGTCAGAGACCTCACTCTTAGAGATTCAAATTTAACCTGCGGTGTGGTCTGGGCCTTGCTCATGTTTAAGAGTTTCCCAGATGATTCTGACATGTGGTAAATAAAGCTGAGAATCTGGTGTACAGTCTTGGAGACAAGGTCTATGATGGGACAAGAGTTTTCTCTCTTTGGTTTGCTACCACGTCCCCTATGTCCGGGGACTACCTGTTGCATATCACAATCCCAAATGAAGTCAAGGCCCTGATGTTGAGTAGCTCATGTCACACCCAAAATGAATATGTTTCCCAATTATCCCTAAAAGGCTCATGGGTATCTGTCATAAAGGAAGGGTAGGAAGACCATTCCAGAGGCAAGCCAGGTATTATTTAAGTGGTCTGAGGAGGTTCAAAATACAGATACAAAGAGTTTAAATATTCAGCCTCTGCAGATAATGTTGCAGGATAGTTAGGAACTTTTTTGCCTTGTTTATGACTTGATTTCTTCATCTGAAAAATGACAGTAACAGTGCTACCTACCTTATGAGGTTTTGAACATTTAATGAATAAATGAATACGAGTGTGTGGTAAAGGCTAAGTAAGTGTCAATTGTTATCTGTGTCATTCTCAGTAGCTGAGTAGTTGATCCTGAAAATACATATTAAACCACAGCAGGTGACGTATTATAAGGGAAGTTACTCATCTACCTCTGTCACTCCAAAAAACGAGCTCTGTGTGTCAACATGATGAAAATAATGCTCTGAACACTGACCCCATCTGATGAGGTCACCATTGTGCATCAGAGACCATTAGAATGAAGTCCAGCCACACTGTTCATGGAAGCATAGAGAATTCCTTCCAAAGAGAACCTGAGATTTCTCCTCTTGCTTTGCTTTCTGTGTTCTTATGACATGAATATTTTTCTCCAATTCATAAATGATCTGCATAAATGCACGTGTGTGAAAATGGTTTAAATATTAGAAAAAATAATTGTATGATGAATTAAAGGAATTAGAATTAAAGGAGACTTGAAAAGTAGATGATGTAAAACCTCTTTTTTGTTTGTTTTTGATCCTATGGACTGTAGCCCACCAGGCTCCTCTGTCCATGGGATTCTCCAGGCAAGAATACTGGAGTGGAAGGTGAAACTTTTAAAGCATCAAGAATTAAAAGCTCAATTTCTGTGGGACAGTATTGAGTTTGCAAATATCAACACTCTAAGGGCCACTTGTATACTGTCACCCTGGTTAATATTCCTCTCAAATGTTGCTACCAAGGACTGTCAATTGATAAAAACAGTTGTAAACAGTTCGGGGATGGTGTCCTTCATTTCCCTTGTAGAAAAAGCTAGCTGAAAAGCTAAAAGAGCTTAAACTTATCAGTCTTGGAGACAAGGTCTATGATGGGACAAGAGTTTTCTCTCTTTGGTTTGCTACCACGTCCCCTATGTCCGGGGACTACCTGTTGCATATCACAATCCCAAATGAAGTCAAGGCCCTGATGTTGAGTAGCTCATGTCACACCCAAAATGAATATGTTTCCCAATTATCCCTAAAAGGCTCATGGGTATCTGTCATAAAGGAAGGGTAGGAAGACCATTCCAGAGGCAAGCCAGGTATTATTTAAGTGGTCTGAGGAGGTTCAAAATACAGATACAAAGAGTTTAAATATTCAGCCTCTGCAGATAATGTTGCAGGATAGTTAGGAACTTTTTTGCCTTGTTTATGACTTGATTTCTTCATCTGAAAAATGACAGTAACAGTGCTACCTACCTTATGAGGTTTTGAACATTTAATGAATAAATGAATACGAGTGTGTGGTAAAGGCTAAGTAAGTGTCAATTGTTATCTGTGTCATTCTCAGTAGCTGAGTAGTTGATCCTGAAAATACATATTAAACCACAGCAGGTGACGTATTATAAGGGAAGTTACTCATCTACCTCTGTCACTCCAAAAAACGAGCTCTGTGTGTCAACATGATGAAAATAATGCTCTGAACACTGACCCCATCTGATGAGGTCACCATTGTGCATCAGAGACCATTAGAATGAAGTCCAGCCACACTGTTCATGGAAGCATAGAGAATTCCTTCCAAAGAGAACCTGAGATTTCTCCTCTTGCTTTGCTTTCTGTGTTCTTATGACATGAATATTTTTCTCCAATTCATAAATGATCTGCATAAATGCACGTGTGTGAAAATGGTTTAAATATTAGAAAAAATAATTGTATGATGAATTAAAGGAATTAGAATTAAAGGAGACTTGAAAAGTAGATGATGTAAAACCTCTTTTTTGTTTGTTTTTGATCCTATGGACTGTAGCCCACCAGGCTCCTCTGTCCATGGGATTCTCCAGGCAAGAATACTGGAGTGGAAGGTGAAACTTTTAAAGCATCAAGAATTAAAAGCTCAATTTCTGTGGGACAGTATTGAGTTTGCAAATATCAACACTCTAAGGGCCACTTGTATACTGTCACCCTGGTTAATATTCCTCTCAAATGTTGCTACCAAGGACTGTCAATTGATAAAAACAGTTGTAAACAGTTCGGGGATGGTGTCCTTCATTTCCCTTGTAGAAAAAGCTAGCTGGAAAAGCTATAAAGCAGCTTGAAACTTATTAAACATATGTTCTGGTTCCATAGATGACTTTTGCTCAAACTCAGTCTCTCAGTGCTATGGAGAGTATAGCCAAGTCCAGAAGTGCTGATGATGGTGGATTTGTTTTCTCCCTGAGCGTGCATGAGAGAGTGGTCCTCATATGGTCCATAACTGCTACAGTTTTTATTTACTAGCAAAGGGATTTGGTGTATCCAGAAGACGGCCTTTTTCCACTCCAGTAATTTTTAAACACCATTTTTTGCTGCAATAAATGGTAGCTTTTTCTTAGAACCAAATAGCATTAAGTCACAGTGATGAGTCTGGTCTTAAGAGGATGTTCCTTCTAATTTGGGGGTATAATTAGAAAGCTGATAGGGAAGGTCATCTTTCAGAAACAATCATGCTAAATCTCTTCTGCTGGGAAGATCCTCAAGCCAAAGGCTTTCTTCCTTTATACATACCTGACCAGAAAGTCTCCACTGTCACTGTGAATACAAAGACCTTGTGGGAGTAATGGAAACAAAGTTTCTAAGTGGTTGACATCACATGTTTCATGTATTTCCTTATCAATGTAAGGCCTAAAGTAATGAATGTTAACTGTATAATTCTTAGAGTTTAACAGAATTCTTAAAACCTGTGAAAGTGAAGTCACTCGGTCATGTCTGACTCTTTTCACCCCATGGACGAGCTATGGAATTCTCCAGGCAAGAATACTGGAGTGGGTAGCTGTTCCCTTCTCCACGGGGTCTTCCCAACTCAGGGATCAAACCCAGGTCTGCCACAAGGCAGATTCTTTACTGTCTGAGCCATCAGGGAAGCCTAAGAACCCTGGAGTGGGTAGCCTATGCCTTCTCTAGGGGATTTTCCTGATCCAGGGATCAGACCGGGGTTTTCTGCATTGTAGGTGGAAATCTTAGTGTTAGACACTTACTTGGATGTTATTATGAAGTGCTTCACATGTCCTAGAATTGAATTTAATAAAAAGGCAACCTTTATCCCAGTCAGAGATTTTAATGGATGGGTCAACTGGGTTATCCTGATGCCTTAGACAGTGGGAAAATTTTAAATTGCCTGCAATCCAGGAGACTCAGTTGCCTTGGGCTTACATCCTATGGAAAAGCTATAAAAGCAGCTTGAAACTTATTAAACATATGTTCTGGTTCCATAGATGACTTTTGCTCAAACTCAGTCTCTCAGTGCTATGGAGAGTATAGCCAAGTCCAGAAGTGCTGATGATGGTGGATTTGTTTTCTCCCTGAGCGTGCATGAGAGAGTGGTCCTCATATGGTCCATAACTGCTACAGTTTTTATTTACTAGCAAAGGGATTTGGTGTATCCAGAAGACGGCCTTTTTCCACTCCAGTAATTTTTAAACACCATTTTTTGCTGCAATAAATGGTAGCTTTTTCTTAGAACCAAATAGCATTAAGTCACAGTGATGAGTCTGGTCTTAAGAGGATGTTCCTTCTAATTTGGGGGTATAATTAGAAAGCTGATAGGGAAGGTCATCTTTCAGAAACAATCATGCTAAATCTCTTCTGCTGGGAAGATCCTCAAGCCAAAGGCTTTCTTCCTTTATACATACCTGACCAGAAAGTCTCCACTGTCACTGTGAATACAAAGACCTTGTGGGAGTAATGGAAACAAAGTTTCTAAGTGGTTGACATCACATGTTTCATGTATTTCCTTATCAATGTAAGGCCTAAAGTAATGAATGTTAACTGTATAATTCTTAGAGTTTAACAGAATTCTTAAAACCTGTGAAAGTGAAGTCACTCGGTCATGTCTGACTCTTTTCACCCCATGGACGAGCTATGGAATTCTCCAGGCAAGAATACTGGAGTGGGTAGCTGTTCCCTTCTCCACGGGGTCTTCCCAACTCAGGGATCAAACCCAGGTCTGCCACAAGGCAGATTCTTTACTGTCTGAGCCATCAGGGAAGCCTAAGAACCCTGGAGTGGGTAGCCTATGCCTTCTCTAGGGGATTTTCCTGATCCAGGGATCAGACCGGGGTTTTCTGCATTGTAGGTGGAAATCTTAGTGTTAGACACTTACTTGGATGTTATTATGAAGTGCTTCACATGTCCTAGAATTGAATTTAATAAAAAGGCAACCTTTATCCCAGTCAGAGATTTTAATGGATGGGTCAACTGGGTTATCCTGATGCCTTAGACAGTGGGAAAATTTTAAATTGCCTGCAATCCAGGAGACTCAGGTTCAGTCCTTGAGTTGGGAAGATCCCCTGGAGAAAGAAATAGTTACCCACTCTAGGATTCTGACCTGGATAAATTCTATGGACAGAGGAACCTGGCAGGCTACTGTCCATGGTGCTGCAAAGAGTCAACTATGACTGAGTGACTAACACAAAATACCGTATAAAGAGGTGGTAGCTGATAAGTTCAAATTAAAATGAGAGCTTCTATTTCTGCTAGTTTAGCGACTAGTAACTTCAGTTAACTATCTAGGTATTGATTCTCTCAACAGGAAAATTTATCAGAACAGCTATTGTCTGATACCTGTACAGCGTCATAGAAGAGCAGCACTGCAACCTTGAAAGCCAAGTTAAAGGACCTTAGGTCCTTTAACTGCTATGTTTAGCAGTATGTTAGCTGCTCCCATATGTATACTGTTGCATAGAAATATCTCTTTATCCTTCCAACAAACACCCATGGCTATTATAAAATGCCATTTAATACCATTCCAATGCTTATTGTAAACTCTACTTTGTTAAAAAAAAAAAAAATCCAGTTTTAGAAATGCTGTATTTTATCATTGATTCAGGATACTGAATCCTCCTAATAGTTGCCTGAAGGAAATCGTTTTAGGCTTAATCTGAGTGAATGAACACAGTGTGTAGTTTTTGAAATGAGAAGGGCCCAAGAGCTTTCATCTGTACTTCAAGATGTATAATAATAAATAACAATTTAGAAGTTGCAGTCCTGAATTGGAGACCCAGAGAAAGGACTGCATAATGGCTTTCACTGCCTAACTGACTGGAGTGGGTCAAAGGACAAAGCCTGTTAGAGGAACGGTAATGGTTATGGTTCAGATTGAGAATGACGCAGGACCTGACCCATCTTGGAAACCCCATGAATGGAAGTAGGGGTCTAATTTTCTCTTAGGTGCTCAGCATTGCCTGAAAGAAGTACTATAAAATTTGCTGGGTCAGTCTCCACTCCTGGCAAACATAATTATCTAAAGCCAAATTTGGGGCAAAGAGTTCAGAGGAGAGAATAGCAGAATAACATATTTATTTCCTGGAGCCTGTTGGAGACCTAAATTATAGATTTTGAATATAAAAACTCTCTTGCCTTCAGATAAGAAACTGGGTGTTTTTGAAGCTCTAATCTTTGAAATGAAAATAGAAAGCAATTCTTTTAGCCTGAATTAGAAAGAATTAAAGGACAATGGGAAATTTATCAATGATAATACAAATTATGAAAATGAAAGCGATGACCATTTTAAGTTTCTCATAGCAGCAAATAGTCATCCCTTGGTATCAGTTCCTCTTTTTCTATTTTCAGAATTTTACAAGCTGTCTTTTTTCCATCTTTAAAAAAAGTTTTATTTATATGCTGCTTAAAGTGCTGGGCAACAATAGATACATCATGAGGTTTATCTTGACTTTTATTCCTATATTTGATCTATGATAACCTCAGGAAAATGGTAAGAATATAGCTTTTAAGTTTTTAGGAAAAAGCATATCAACTCCTATTTTAGAGATAAGGACCCAGTTGACACTTGTTATTGCATGTGACAACAAAAGCTCCAATACAAACTGCCAAAGTCACCACATAGTTTTTCATGCTTTTTTCCCCATTGACTTTTAAGTGAAAACTTTAAAATGAGAGCTTTCTTTGCCCTTCAGTTATAGCTGGGCTTTGTGTGCAGAAGTTGTTTTGAGCAAGTATGTTTCCCTCAGGCTGGATGGCTGCTTTGAGAAATGGAAAAAAAAAAAAAAGGTGATGAGTGCATTACTGTCTGTGTGTGTGTGTTTAATACAGCCCAGAAGGCAAGTTACTATGTGACAGAAGTTGCAGTCCTGAATTGGAGACCCAGAGAAAGGACTGCATAATGGCTTTCACTGCCTAACTGACTGGAGTGGGTCAAAGGACAAAGCCTGTTAGAGGAACGGTAATGGTTATGGTTCAGATTGAGAATGACGCAGGACCTGACCCATCTTGGAAACCCCATGAATGGAAGTAGGGGTCTAATTTTCTCTTAGGTGCTCAGCATTGCCTGAAAGAAGTACTATAAAATTTGCTGGGTCAGTCTCCACTCCTGGCAAACATAATTATCTAAAGCCAAATTTGGGGCAAAGAGTTCAGAGGAGAGAATAGCAGAATAACATATTTATTTCCTGGAGCCTGTTGGAGACCTAAATTATAGATTTTGAATATAAAAACTCTCTTGCCTTCAGATAAGAAACTGGGTGTTTTTGAAGCTCTAATCTTTGAAATGAAAATAGAAAGCAATTCTTTTAGCCTGAATTAGAAAGAATTAAAGGACAATGGGAAATTTATCAATGATAATACAAATTATGAAAATGAAAGCGATGACCATTTTAAGTTTCTCATAGCAGCAAATAGTCATCCCTTGGTATCAGTTCCTCTTTTTCTATTTTCAGAATTTTACAAGCTGTCTTTTTTCCATCTTTAAAAAAAGTTTTATTTATATGCTGCTTAAAGTGCTGGGCAACAATAGATACATCATGAGGTTTATCTTGACTTTTATTCCTATATTTGATCTATGATAACCTCAGGAAAATGGTAAGAATATAGCTTTTAAGTTTTTAGGAAAAAGCATATCAACTCCTATTTTAGAGATAAGGACCCAGTTGACACTTGTTATTGCATGTGACAACAAAAGCTCCAATACAAACTGCCAAAGTCACCACATAGTTTTTCATGCTTTTTTCCCCATTGACTTTTAAGTGAAAACTTTAAAATGAGAGCTTTCTTTGCCCTTCAGTTATAGCTGGGCTTTGTGTGCAGAAGTTGTTTTGAGCAAGTATGTTTCCCTCAGGCTGGATGGCTGCTTTGAGAAATGGAAAAAAAAAAAAAAGGTGATGAGTGCATTACTGTCTGTGTGTGTGTGTTTAATACAGCCCAGAAGGCAAGTTACTATGTGACAGAATTTCTATGGCTATTTTGCTCTGACGTTCATGCATAGATCTTTCTCAATCAGATCTTGATAAAACTGCCGGCCCCTTCCATTGCCGAATGGAAAGGAGGACCATAGCAGTGAACAAGAGCAACTGATTATGCTAGCTTTGTCTCTTGTCAGGGCAAACTAGGCAACACCCATCCTTCCTGTGGGGAAAAAAAGGACTGAATTCTTGTAATGAAGACTTTCTAATATCTGAGCCATATTTATGAATTCAGTCTCTAAGCATCATTTTGTGATTATCAAAGAGACTGTCTCCTTAAAAACAAAAGTATCTTATTTCTGTCAAGTCTTACATTTATCATGTAGTAAAAAAATATTACAGTGTTTAAATTTGGAGTCCTCTGCTTATTGACGTCATAAACTTGAATGAATTCTTCAATTTCTCTGTCTCAATTTCTTGATTACATTATATGATACGTTTCCATTGTATAAGGGAAATGATAACTGTTCCTTCTTGAGGTAACTATAAGAATTCAATAAAAAAATACATGTAAACAACATTGAACAGCAAATTGCATCTTATAATTGCTCTATTATTATTAACCGTTACTAGAATCAATAAAACCCCTAAGGATTGGCACACAGAATGATCCCCAAGATTCGACACTGACTTTTGTGTATGTTTAAAGAGCTTTAAGGTTTGGTTTGATATGAGTTTGTTGGTCTGTAGTTTTAGTTTCTATTAAAAAGAATCTTAGCATTTTTTAATGAGAGGTATGCATACCTCAGAGAGATGACAGGTTTGTTTTCAGACCACCAAAGTAAAATGAATATCACAATAAAGTGTGTTACATGAATGTTTTTGTTTCCCAGTGCATATAAAAGTGATGTTGATGCTATATCTTAGTGTGTTACTTGTGCAGTGGCCTTAAATTCAAAAACCATTGTGTATACCTTAATTTTAAAAAATTGCTTAAAAGTGATAACCATTGTCTGAGCCCTCAGCCAGTTGGAATCTTTTGGGTGGTAGTTGAGAATGAATCCAATTGATGCATGGGCTTTTTTTACTTTGGGAGACCCTAGGCAAATAACCCAAACACTTTCTTAGCAGCTCAAATGGTACAGAATCTGCCCACAATGCAAGAGATCTGGGTCCCATCCCTAGGTAGGAAAGATCCCCTGGAGAAGGGAATGGCAACCCACTCCAGTATTCGTGCCTGGAGAATCCCATGGACAGAGGAGCCTGTCAGGCTACAGTTCATGGGGTCTCAAAGAGTTGGACATGACTGAAGCATACCATACATTGACTTTTGACCTACACAATTACCATCTAAAAAACATGTGTTTTAAGCTGCTGTGTGGCAGTGAAAAACTATTAAAAACACGTCATTTAATTGTAATCAACATGTGTCTCATAAACATACATTGTCAGCAACTCAGAAGCCCCCCGTCATATTTATTCTATAAACTGAGCCAAAATGTTAAGTTATGCCGTAGCTGTGCCTTCTCCCTCTTGCATTTCCTTTCTGATGCTTCCCACTTCCATGTCGTTTGCTTTACCCTCCAGCCATACATTTCTCATGTCTAGAGACAGAGGAATGTCAGTAATGATGAAAGCAAACTGTATCCTCTCATCTGCTCAGCCTCCTATCAGTGTCTCATGACATTGAGAAATCCATCTGAAGAGATAACATCTCCTGAAAGACCATCACGATAGACATTGAGGCTCACAGGTGCCTCTTTGAATGATTAAGTCTTCAGATACCATAAACAATGTACAGCAGAGTATGGTCTCAAGCTCCATGAATGGTTTTACACTTTCAACTTATTCTGCCCGTAATGGAAAATGCTGTGCTAGTAAAATCTCGGCAGTCAAAGATGGACTCTACTTCAGCTTTTCTTCACCATGTAAACAGTCTGTCGTCTGCCTTTGTAACACCTGTGTCATTTAAACCATAGAAAAACAACCCCTTTGTTTCTGCAGTTTGTACAGCCTATTTCTTAAACATATTATATCATAAAGCACAACTTTTCTCAGGGACAGCAGAATGATGTACACATATAGATCTTTTCCTTTGCTAAAATCAATGCAGCTCCGTCACATAAAACAACACAGTCCAGCTAATTTTATTTTTATAGGCTTCACACCTTGTATCTCATTTCTAAACTCTTAATGCAAAGGCCAACCAGACATTGAAGCTCAGGGTTAAGTGGCAAACATGTAATAGACATTGGATTTTATCCCTAGGTAGGAAAGATCCCCTGGAGAAGGGAATGGCAACCCACTCCAGTATTCGTGCCTGGAGAATCCCATGGACAGAGGAGCCTGTCAGGCTACAGTTCATGGGGTCTCAAAGAGTTGGACATGACTGAAGCATACCATACATTGACTTTTGACCTACACAATTACCATCTAAAAAACATGTGTTTTAAGCTGCTGTGTGGCAGTGAAAAACTATTAAAAACACGTCATTTAATTGTAATCAACATGTGTCTCATAAACATACATTGTCAGCAACTCAGAAGCCCCCCGTCATATTTATTCTATAAACTGAGCCAAAATGTTAAGTTATGCCGTAGCTGTGCCTTCTCCCTCTTGCATTTCCTTTCTGATGCTTCCCACTTCCATGTCGTTTGCTTTACCCTCCAGCCATACATTTCTCATGTCTAGAGACAGAGGAATGTCAGTAATGATGAAAGCAAACTGTATCCTCTCATCTGCTCAGCCTCCTATCAGTGTCTCATGACATTGAGAAATCCATCTGAAGAGATAACATCTCCTGAAAGACCATCACGATAGACATTGAGGCTCACAGGTGCCTCTTTGAATGATTAAGTCTTCAGATACCATAAACAATGTACAGCAGAGTATGGTCTCAAGCTCCATGAATGGTTTTACACTTTCAACTTATTCTGCCCGTAATGGAAAATGCTGTGCTAGTAAAATCTCGGCAGTCAAAGATGGACTCTACTTCAGCTTTTCTTCACCATGTAAACAGTCTGTCGTCTGCCTTTGTAACACCTGTGTCATTTAAACCATAGAAAAACAACCCCTTTGTTTCTGCAGTTTGTACAGCCTATTTCTTAAACATATTATATCATAAAGCACAACTTTTCTCAGGGACAGCAGAATGATGTACACATATAGATCTTTTCCTTTGCTAAAATCAATGCAGCTCCGTCACATAAAACAACACAGTCCAGCTAATTTTATTTTTATAGGCTTCACACCTTGTATCTCATTTCTAAACTCTTAATGCAAAGGCCAACCAGACATTGAAGCTCAGGGTTAAGTGGCAAACATGTAATAGACATTGGATTTTATACAGTGTAGGTGCTATTTTAATCTTCACTGAACTGCCAAGCAAGCAAATGTTCAGGTATGAAGTTTCAAAGATAATTAAAAGAGAAAAGAAAGCCTTTAAAATAAACCTGTCAACTTATTTTCCATGGTAAAAAAAAGGTTCTAATCCTTTCATAATGAATAGCAACAAAATTAAATTCTATTCAGCTCAATCTAATTTTCAAAAAGGTAAAAGGAAATATTAGCTAGAAAAAATGTTTTGCCAAGGCCCATGAGCTTCAGCTAAACTAAACACAACGTCTCCAGCATATTTCTAATTAAATATGCAATTAAAATGTTCACTGCCCCTAAGGCCTGCCATCCTATTTAAATAGCTTCTTGTCCTACTTTAAAAGGCAAGTTATAACTTCTCAAGTATTTTTTTAAAATCCTTTAGATTTGCTATGTGATTTCTTCAACAATCTTATTTCTCATTAAATGTACCAAGTTAGACACATGAACAATTCTTTACTTATTTAATAAGCATAAATTGACCATCTCTAAATACTTTATATGTCAAATGATACAAACACTTGAAATGAATGCCTTTTTTAAAAAATTTAGGTATGATTCAAGTAACTGCTTATATATACTTATTTATATTTTAGGTTCCAATGGAAATTTATAAAATCAATGTTCCAACTAATTGTGTCTCAGTTATGTATTATCTAAAGGGTAAATCTTTATGTATTTTCATTACTTTTCATTACTACAAATAATGCTTCTCTGTACTGTGTCTTTAATTCATATATACACCTATTTTAGTTAGAACATCTCAGTTTGCTGACATTAGCCAAGTTTGGGTAATATATATGGGAAAAGTTTATTTCAGTTTGTGAATATTTCTGAGATGATTTGAGATGAACCAGGTTCAGCATATAACAAAGGACCACTTTTCACTGCATTCAACTGAAAAAATATAGACAATGACTAAGGCTGTTGTTACTAGGATAATATACTTTTACTAGTTTGATAGTTAAATGGAATTTTCCAATTATTAAATGTTTTCTTTTGACAGTGGTGGGGTTTTTATACAGTGTAGGTGCTATTTTAATCTTCACTGAACTGCCAAGCAAGCAAATGTTCAGGTATGAAGTTTCAAAGATAATTAAAAGAGAAAAGAAAGCCTTTAAAATAAACCTGTCAACTTATTTTCCATGGTAAAAAAAAGGTTCTAATCCTTTCATAATGAATAGCAACAAAATTAAATTCTATTCAGCTCAATCTAATTTTCAAAAAGGTAAAAGGAAATATTAGCTAGAAAAAATGTTTTGCCAAGGCCCATGAGCTTCAGCTAAACTAAACACAACGTCTCCAGCATATTTCTAATTAAATATGCAATTAAAATGTTCACTGCCCCTAAGGCCTGCCATCCTATTTAAATAGCTTCTTGTCCTACTTTAAAAGGCAAGTTATAACTTCTCAAGTATTTTTTTAAAATCCTTTAGATTTGCTATGTGATTTCTTCAACAATCTTATTTCTCATTAAATGTACCAAGTTAGACACATGAACAATTCTTTACTTATTTAATAAGCATAAATTGACCATCTCTAAATACTTTATATGTCAAATGATACAAACACTTGAAATGAATGCCTTTTTTAAAAAATTTAGGTATGATTCAAGTAACTGCTTATATATACTTATTTATATTTTAGGTTCCAATGGAAATTTATAAAATCAATGTTCCAACTAATTGTGTCTCAGTTATGTATTATCTAAAGGGTAAATCTTTATGTATTTTCATTACTTTTCATTACTACAAATAATGCTTCTCTGTACTGTGTCTTTAATTCATATATACACCTATTTTAGTTAGAACATCTCAGTTTGCTGACATTAGCCAAGTTTGGGTAATATATATGGGAAAAGTTTATTTCAGTTTGTGAATATTTCTGAGATGATTTGAGATGAACCAGGTTCAGCATATAACAAAGGACCACTTTTCACTGCATTCAACTGAAAAAAAATATAGACAATGACTAAGGCTGTTGTTACTAGGATAATATACTTTTACTAGTTTGATAGTTAAATGGAATTTTCCAATTATTAAATGTTTTCTTTTGACAGTGGTGGGGTTTTTAAAATAATAAGTCTGTTCCTAGAAGTTTCAAGAAAGATGCCAAACTATTAACAAATTTGAGGTCCTTTCCTTAGAAGGCAAACATGGTGATTATACTAGAAAAATGTAGGTTTGTGGATTTCAGATCATAAATAAATGTACTGTTGTTGTTTTTCAGTCTGTAAGTCATGTCTAACTCTTTCCAGCCCCATGGACTGCAGCACGCCAGGCTTCTCTGTCCTTCACTATCTCCTGAAGTTTGCTCAAACTCATATCTATTGAGTCAGTGATGCTACATAACCAACTTATCCTCTGCCGCCCACTTCTCCTTTTGCCTTCAATATTTCCCAGCATCAAGGATCTTTTTCAGTGCATCGGCTCTTCACATCAGGTGGCCAAAGTTTTAGCATCGTTAGGCTTAAGCTTTAGCCTCATTCCTTCCAATGAATATTCAGGGTTGATTTCTTTAGGATTGACTGCTGTCCTTGCAGTCTAAAAGACTCTCAAAAATCTTCTGTAGCACAATTCAAAAACATCAATTCTTCAGTTATCAGTCTTCTTTATGATCCAGCTCTCACATCTATACATGACTACTGGATTAAAACCATAGCTTTGACTATATGGACCTTTGTCTGCAAGGGTATCAGTCTGCTTTTTAATATGCTGTCTAGGTTTGTCGCAGCTTTCTGTCCTAGGAGTAAGTATCTTTTAATTTTGTGGCCGCAGTGATTTTGGAGCCCAAGGAAATAAAATCTGTCACTGCTTTCACTTTTTCCCTTCCATTTGCCATGAAGTGATGGGACTGAATGTCATGATCTTACTTTTTTGAATGTTGACTTTTAGGCCAGCTTTTTTTTCATTCTCCTTTTTGACCTACATCAAGAGCCTCTCTTTAGTGCCTCTTCACTTTCTGCCCTGAGAGTGGTATCTGCATATCTGAGATTGTTATCTCCTGGCAGTCTTGACTGCAGCTTGTGATTCATCCAGCCCAGCCTTTCGCAAGATGTACTCTGCATATAAGTTAAATGAGCAGAGTGACTATATACAGCCTTGTCATACTTCTTTTCCAATTTTGAAAGAGCCAGCTATTCCATGTAAAGTTCTAACTGTTGCTTCTTTATTAGCATGCAGGTTTCTCGGGCAGGTAAAATGATCTGGTATTCTCATCTCTTCAAGAATTTTAAGTGTGAAAAGGAAAAAATAGGTGGGAAATACCAGGAAAGCAAAGATGTTTTTGTTTTACTCTTTGTCCCACCACCATCTGCATTTCCCTAGTGGTTCTCTGTCAATGTGTCAGTTTTGCGTTTTTTTGTTTTTTTTTTTTAAGGCACTATTAATGTAATTCTGGGATGACTCTTAGGAGCTAGTGTCAAGAAATGCTGAAATATGTCTGAAGAGAAAATCCGATAGTGAGAGCATCATGTAGACAGTAATGGTGGGAGTCTGTATTTTAATACTCTTTCTGCAGAGCAATCTCTGTATTTACTGAAATTAGGTGTGTGAAGGCCATGTGACCCAGCTGACCCTCTCCCTGTGTAACTGTAGAGCTCAGC
The DNA here is from genome assembly GCA_022376925.1 of Tragulus kanchil. NCBI lineage: Eukaryota > Metazoa > Chordata > Mammalia > Artiodactyla > Tragulidae > Tragulus > Tragulus kanchil. Next base: position 22,338,926 of record JAIOJX010000003.1, on the reverse strand, counting down.
TCTCAGTAAGGACTAAAAGACCACATGTAAGGAGGACCTTCATTTCAGCAGAACCTGTGGTAGAAACAGCCTGGAAATACAAATTGCCTTTACCTTGCTTTTGCAGAATATGAAAGTGTTTAGGGTTTGGATTTTCTTGTTTCTGAAAACTCAAAGTTACGTCTATTTAGAAAATAAATAATGAGAGTAAAAAATTAGCAAGATGAATACATGTGTGCTCAGTCATATCCGACTCTTTGCAATGCCAGGGACTGTAGCCCTCCAGGCTTCTCTGTCCATGGAATTTTCCAGGCAAGAGTATTGGAGTGGGTAGCCATTTCCTATTCCATAGGACCCAGGATTGAACCAAGAGGTATGAATGAGTCATACTAAAAACAAAAGCCTATAATTATGTAGAGACAGTGTTCTAGCAAATACTGAAATTTGAACAATTTAACAGTCTTAAAATCTATCATCACAAAATCCAGTTTTACTTAAAACTTTGGTCATTTTTCTCATTTAAAAATAGCATTTTTGTCTCAGCTCCTATAACATATGTGGTATTCTAACAGGTTATGCAGAAGGAAACATATGAAATTTCTAAATGTTTCACATTTTCCTATTTTCAGGGTTTATTTTGTGGAATTGTTCTTACATGCAGTTGACCCTTGCAAAACATAGGTTTCAATGGTGCTGGTCTACTTACACGTGAATTTTTTTTCGGCAGACTACTGCCTGCCCTCCCTATCTGAAGGTTCTACATCTGGAAATTCAGCCAGGCTTAGATGGCAAACTTAATAAGATAAGATGATCTGAGGTTGGTTGTATCTGTTGGTGCAAACCAGTCTATACAGGAAGCTAACTGTAGCTCTTGAACAAACTGGTATTTTGGTGTCTGTGGCATGTTCTGGAACCTCTCTGCAGTGTGTACCAAGGGATGATTGTATTAACGTTACCCATTAAAGTTAAAAATGAATAATTATTTTCTTAGACATAGAATAAACAAGAAAAGTAGAAAATTATGTTGTTAAAGCACATTTAATTCCTAAATAGTAATAATTTCTCCTTAAAAGGAGTATTACAGAGTTAACGTAACTTTACGGTTAAAAAGGAAAAGAAAGGTGTGCTCATAAACCCATAATGTATCTGGAGTTTTATTTGCTCTTCAGTCATACACATCACTATTGCTGATGAGGTAAGAAACAGTGTAGAACCCGGCATTGCATCTAGATGTTGTGCCTCAATAAGTTATATTTCAGAAGTGCTTGGAAAGTCTAGCTGTGTGCCCACTGAGATTACTCAAGTTGGCAGGTTCTCATCTGGGAAAGGCAGAATTTCACAGCCAACAAATTTAAGAATGTGTCTAGCCCGGAACTAGGGAGATTCAAGACTCTGCAGCACGAAACTTGCCCTTGCCAGATATTTTCCAGTGCCCGCTGCTGAAAGTCAGTTCTTTTTGCTAATCACAGTGAAATGTAACTTGTACAAGATGTTTGTGCAAAACTGTGTATTTTTACCAAGGTTCTCTGAGGCTATTTCACCTTTCTCACAGGAATTACATATGGTATGGGGTGAGTTTTGAAAAATGGATAGGAAAAACTGGCACAAAAAGATGAAAGTGGAGGCAAGGCAAGTCAAGGGAACAGCTTTAGCGAAACCATGGAAGTTTTCCCATGTGACATGTTTTCAGAGGTGCAAGGAATTTATTCAGGAGAGTACTGAGAGAGAGGATGGGAAAGTAGGTTTGTGGTAACTTCATCTATAATTTGAATTTAAACTTAAGGGTTTGGATTTGAATGTTTATTCCAGCATTCCCAGATTATCTTGTCCCATTGAGCATACTCCCATATGCGTATATTTATTCATTATATGCATACAGTCTTCATGAATATATAATATGCATGTTTATACTAAAACAAATCTAAAGCTTTAAAGGCTGTTATAAAAATACATAGAAATAGAAACTTTAAGAACCCAAATGGATTGCTACACAGGCTCCTAGAGTCACATACTCTAACTCAGAGACCAAAGCTATAATAAATAATAAAAGTTACTGAACCTCTCTGCAAAAGGATATGTAATAATTTAAATTGCTTAGACATAGAATAAACAAGAAAAGTAGAAAATTATGTTGTTAAAGCACATTTAATTCCTAAATAGTAATAATTTCTCCTTAAAAGGAGTATTACAGAGTTAACGTAACTTTACGGTTAAAAAGGAAAAGAAAGGTGTGCTCATAAACCCATAATGTATCTGGAGTTTTATTTGCTCTTCAGTCATACACATCACTATTGCTGATGAGGTAAGAAACAGTGTAGAACCCGGCATTGCATCTAGATGTTGTGCCTCAATAAGTTATATTTCAGAAGTGCTTGGAAAGTCTAGCTGTGTGCCCACTGAGATTACTCAAGTTGGCAGGTTCTCATCTGGGAAAGGCAGAATTTCACAGCCAACAAATTTAAGAATGTGTCTAGCCCGGAACTAGGGAGATTCAAGACTCTGCAGCACGAAACTTGCCCTTGCCAGATATTTTCCAGTGCCCGCTGCTGAAAGTCAGTTCTTTTTGCTAATCACAGTGAAATGTAACTTGTACAAGATGTTTGTGCAAAACTGTGTATTTTTACCAAGGTTCTCTGAGGCTATTTCACCTTTCTCACAGGAATTACATATGGTATGGGGTGAGTTTTGAAAAATGGATAGGAAAAACTGGCACAAAAAGATGAAAGTGGAGGCAAGGCAAGTCAAGGGAACAGCTTTAGCGAAACCATGGAAGTTTTCCCATGTGACATGTTTTCAGAGGTGCAAGGAATTTATTCAGGAGAGTACTGAGAGAGAGGATGGGAAAGTAGGTTTGTGGTAACTTCATCTATAATTTGAATTTAAACTTAAGGGTTTGGATTTGAATGTTTATTCCAGCATTCCCAGATTATCTTGTCCCATTGAGCATACTCCCATATGCGTATATTTATTCATTATATGCATACAGTCTTCATGAATATATAATATGCATGTTTATACTAAAACAAATCTAAAGCTTTAAAGGCTGTTATAAAAATACATAGAAATAGAAACTTTAAGAACCCAAATGGATTGCTACACAGGCTCCTAGAGTCACATACTCTAACTCAGAGACCAAAGCTATAATAAATAATAAAAGTTACTGAACATGGAAATAAGAGTGTGATCTCAAATGTTGTCATCCCGACCCAACAACTGTCTTCTACTAGAAAAAATTTATGACACTTTGATATAAAATAATTGCGTAAGTTTAATAAGTTAAAGAAGTATAAGGAAAATAAAAGACATAAACATAAAACAAATGCTCTGTAAATATACTCTATAGCTCTGTATTTATCTTAGGAACCCTTATGAGGACAAATCCTTTTGTGCCAGGTCTCTGAAACCGGTTAAGAGACATATAATTCTCAAGCTACACTTTGTAGACCTGTGTAGAAATCTCAGAGGCTCTGGCTGGAGGAATGAAGGGTCTAGGAAGATTAATCTGGTGGGCGTTTGGAACCTTATTTCTATAGTAGCCTTTCTAATCATCCAGTCTGTACACTGAGCCTTCAGGAGCATTACATCTAATAAAGTCCCTGTGCTTTCAAGATAAAAAGTTAAAAACCACTGATTAAACATATTACAATGCCAAAAGTTAGCAACATTTCTTTACAGTTAAATAGAATTTCACACTTAGCTTTGCTACACTATCAGATCACTGTCAACTGGATAGAGTTGTAGTGCTGATTCTCAATAGAAATTTTCATTTTCAATTATGTTTCTTAGACAAATAGCATTAAGGCAGAGTTTATTCTGTTAACATGGTCCAGAAATGGAGATATACAAATTTATTACACAGCAATGAAAAACTCATATATTTGGCTGTTACACTAGACAAAATAGAACAAGAAAGAATAAACCATCCTGTTATAGTGTAGAAGTAACTGCATTTCTTCCTTTGAAGGAAGCATATTAATCCAGTTAGTTAAGAGAAAGGACTATTCTTGGTGTTAACATGAAATTCTACTCACATTCTTTAGCAAAACATCACATTTTCGGTTTTGATTCCTTTTAGAAAATAAACATAATACTAATCATGAGAGTACTTTCTGCTTATCTCATATTAACTAATAAGCTATCTCCTCCCTTCTGAAATATTGAAATTTGCAATCCTGTGAACCTGGCTATATAATTGTGATGAAAATATAAATATTAATATCATAGTGTTAATACAGTAACAGTATCATGTGGCTGTTACATGTATGAATTAATAGTTAATACTTAATGATAATTCATTAATAATTAACAGTTTTAATTGTGGGGGAAGTGTTCATGATAAAGATAAAATATTGGACTTTCATGGTGGGCCAGTGGTTAAAAATCCACCCTGCATTGTAGGTGTAATTAAGCCTGTTATACCACAACTTCTGAGCCTGTGCTTCAGAATCTGTGAGCCATAACGAAAGATCCCACAAGCCTCAAAAAAGACTTAATGCAGCCACATAAATAAGTAAATAAAATTCTTAAAAAATCGAATCTCAGACCTTCTTGTAGGTAAAACTCTTACATGTAACTTGGTTGCCACTCTCTAATCCCATAGCAATTATTTTTGTGCTGCTGCTTTTATTTAGTATCAGTGATTCAAAACTTGGAGTTTGAATTTCATAGTATCTAATTACAAAATTTTTCAAAATCACTAATAGAAAAGTAGTTAGAACTTTTCTTCCCATTTCTTTCCCCAGAGTTAACATTTTCTCATAAGCAATGATAAGTTCATTCCTAAACTTTATGAAGAAACGGACTAAACAAATGCTTTCTTCCTCTCTCTTGTCAGGGTAATTGCTAAATGATACTGGATGATTTTAAACATTTTGGAGGGGAGGGGCGGGCGGGCCACTTCTATTGGTCTTTCATTTATCTATTTTCATACATCTTTTGTTCTTTGGCCCGTGTGGGCCTCCCATCACGGTGGCCTCTTTTGTCCCAGAGCTCTGGCTCTGGGCGCATGCGCTCCAAAGCTCCGGCTCAGTAATTGGACACATCGGTCCAGCCGCTCCGCGGCATGTGGGATCTTCCCAGGCCATGGATCAACGGTGACCCCCCCCTTGGTGTTAACATGAAATTCTACTCACATTCTTTAGCAAAACATCACATTTTCGGTTTTGATTCCTTTTAGAAAATAAACATAATACTAATCATGAGAGTACTTTCTGCTTATCTCATATTAACTAATAAGCTATCTCCTCCCTTCTGAAATATTGAAATTTGCAATCCTGTGAACCTGGCTATATAATTGTGATGAAAATATAAATATTAATATCATAGTGTTAATACAGTAACAGTATCATGTGGCTGTTACATGTATGAATTAATAGTTAATACTTAATGATAATTCATTAATAATTAACAGTTTTAATTGTGGGGGAAGTGTTCATGATAAAGATAAAATATTGGACTTTCATGGTGGGCCAGTGGTTAAAAATCCACCCTGCATTGTAGGTGTAATTAAGCCTGTTATACCACAACTTCTGAGCCTGTGCTTCAGAATCTGTGAGCCATAACGAAAGATCCCACAAGCCTCAAAAAAGACTTAATGCAGCCACATAAATAAGTAAATAAAATTCTTAAAAAATCGAATCTCAGACCTTCTTGTAGGTAAAACTCTTACATGTAACTTGGTTGCCACTCTCTAATCCCATAGCAATTATTTTTGTGCTGCTGCTTTTATTTAGTATCAGTGATTCAAAACTTGGAGTTTGAATTTCATAGTATCTAATTACAAAATTTTTCAAAATCACTAATAGAAAAGTAGTTAGAACTTTTCTTCCCATTTCTTTCCCCAGAGTTAACATTTTCTCATAAGCAATGATAAGTTCATTCCTAAACTTTATGAAGAAACGGACTAAACAAATGCTTTCTTCCTCTCTCTTGTCAGGGTAATTGCTAAATGATACTGGATGATTTTAAACATTTTGGAGGGGAGGGGCGGGCGGGCCACTTCTATTGGTCTTTCATTTATCTATTTTCATACATCTTTTGTTCTTTGGCCCGTGTGGGCCTCCCATCACGGTGGCCTCTTTTGTCCCAGAGCTCTGGCTCTGGGCGCATGCGCTCCAAAGCTCCGGCTCAGTAATTGGACACATCGGTCCAGCCGCTCCGCGGCATGTGGGATCTTCCCAGGCCATGGATCGAACTGGTGCCCCTTGCACTGAAAGGCGGTATCTGTACCCACTGGACCACGACGGAAGCCCCTGATTTTAAGCATTTCTTAAACCTTATTGAGGATGACTGCTTTGTAAACTGATATTATATAAAGTTGACTTTAATTAAAATAATAGTTTTGACCAAATAACAGCTTGATGGAACAATCTCTTAGGCCCCAAAGAAAATATACAATGACTTTTTTAATTTTTGGCTTCTTTTTGTTGCTTTTTATTTATTTCTTTTCATCCATCTTTGTTCTTTGGCCTGTGTGGGCCTCCCATCACGGTGGCCTCTTTTGTCCCAGAGCTCTGGCTCTGGGCGCATGCGCTCCAAAGCTCCGGCTCAGTAATTGGACACATCGGTCCAGCCGCTCCGCGGCATGTGGGATCTTCCCAGGCCATGGATCGAACTGGTGCCCCTTGCACTGAAAGGCGGTATCTGTACCCACTGGACCACGACGGAAGCCCCTGATTTTAAGCATTTCTTAAACCTTATTGAGGATGACTGCTTTGTAAACTGATATTATATAAAGTTGACTTTAATTAAAATAATAGTTTTGACCAAATAACAGCTTGATGGAACAATCTCTTAGGCCCCAAAGAAAATATACAATGACTTTTTTAATTTTTGGCTTCTTTTTGTTGCTTTTTATTTATTTCTTTTCATTCATCTCTATTCTTTGGGCTGTGTGGGCCTCCCATCACAGTGGCCTTTTTAGTTGCAGAGCACCGGCTCTGGGTGCATGCGCCCCGGAGCGCTGGCTCATAATTGTGCACACCAGTCCAGCTTCTCTGCAGTACATGGGATCTTCCTGGGCCAAGGATTGAACCAGCACTCCTTGCACTGCAAGGCAGACTCTTTACCCACTGGACCAGCAGGGAAACCCCTTCAATGAGTTTTATTTTGATAACTTTTTTGATGTGTTGGGGGGGAGACTTTTCTTTCTATATTAACTAGGAAAGAGAATACATCTTTCTTTTATACCAACCAAGTTTCCAAGTCTAAGTTAGTCTGATAATCTTTATAGAATGTAGCCTGTTGATTTATCCTTGTATATTTGGATATAAATTCCTGTTACGGATATTAAGGAAAAAACCTGGGGTCTTGGCAAAATTTTTCATGCCACAACAAACTCACATCTTAAGTATTTTTGGTAAAATTTTATGTTTATTTATAATTCCTAAGCAAATTTTATTTGGTGTCTAATAACACTAACACAAGGTTTTTCATCCTAAGCACTGTTGTCTCAGGCACTGTGGAGCTTACTCTGATTACTATTCTCACTAGTTCTCGCTAAGAGATACTATGTTAAATAGCTCAGAGAGCTTTCTGTGAACATGGTGTAGTTCCCTCAGGGTGTGAGCCTCGGACTTCAACAATAAAGTGTTGTGGTCTCAAGTATTGTCCAATCAAGAGTGGGTTTATTAACCATCAAATAAAGGCAAGCCCACATAATCAGAAATAATCAGAACTCAATCAAATGCAAACAGATGTTCTTACCCCAGAGCTGCAGAGTCTCAGTCTCACATCAGCACAGCGATCTCGTGAGCGAGCCTCCCGCACAATCTTCCTTCAACCTTTTTATATTTTTTCCAACTGGAAATTTCAAGCTAATTAATAATCATGAAGAAGCTTTTGTTTCTCTAGAGATGCAAAAGAGGTCAACACTGGAGCCCTTTCCTCCTCCATCAACACCTTTGCTCTTGAGGAGAAACATTCTTACATTTCTTAAGTGACAAAGGGCACTCCTGAGTTATAAAGTGTTTCATTATCATTAGAAAGCGGGTCAGAGGAAGAACCTTAGTGCTCTGTATTGGTCTCAGAGAGGCGAGACTTGCAGGCAATGCCTATCCTTAATGTGAGGAGACATTTGTCTGCTCAGCCTGGATATCTTTTCTTAATCTTTTCTGTGAAAACCAAACACGCCTTTACTTACCCATGACACTGTTGACTTTGGGGACCAGGTAGTTTGTGGTGACGAGCAGACCTGTATATGCTAGTATATTTAATAGTATTGTAGTCTCTACAGAATGTCAGTAGCACATGTGTGCACATACATGTGTAGGCATGTACTTACACACACAGTTGCACAATGAAAAATGTGTCCAGATCATGCCAAATGTGCCCTGGTGAGCAAAATTGCCCTTGTTAAGAGTCTATTCTGTAATATATATTTTATGAGAAATTGTGCTGTACCCAACAAACTCACATCTTAAGTATTTTGGTAAAATTTTATGTTTATTTATAATTCCTAAGCAAATTTTATTTGGTGTCTAATAACACTAACACAAGGTTTTTCATCCTAAGCACTGTTGTCTCAGGCACTGTGGAGCTTACTCTGATTACTATTCTCACTAGTTCTCGCTAAGAGATACTATGTTAAATAGCTCAGAGAGCTTTCTGTGAACATGGTGTAGTTCCCTCAGGGTGTGAGCCTCGGACTTCAACAATAAAGTGTTGTGGTCTCAAGTATTGTCCAATCAAGAGTGGGTTTATTAACCATCAAATAAAGGCAAGCCCACATAATCAGAAATAATCAGAACTCAATCAAATGCAAACAGATGTTCTTACCCCAGAGCTGCAGAGTCTCAGTCTCACATCAGCACAGCCGATCTACGTGAGCGAGCCTCCCGCACAATCTTCCTTCACCCTTTTTATATTTTTTCCAACTGGAAATTTCAAGCTAATTAATAATCATGAAGAAGCTTTTGTTTCTCTAGAGATGCAAAAGAGGTCAACACTGGAGCCCTTTCCTCCTCCATCAACACCTTTGCTCTTGAGGAGAAACATTCTTACATTTCTTAAGTGACAAAGGGCACTCCTGAGTTATAAAGTGTTTCATTATCATTAGAAAGCGGGTCAGAGGAAGAACCTTAGTGCTCTGTATTGGTCTCAGAGAGGCGAGACTTGCAGGCAATGCCTATCCTTAATGTGAGGAGACATTTGTCTGCTCAGCCTGGATATCTTTTCTTAATCTTTTCTGTGAAAACCAAACACGCCTTTACTTACCCATGACACTGTTGACTTTGGGGACCAGGTAGTTTGTGGTGACGAGCAGACCTGTATATGCTAGTATATTTAATAGTATTGTAGTCTCTACAGAATGTCAGTAGCACATGTGTGCACATACATGTGTAGGCATGTACTTACACACACAGTTGCACAATGAAAAATGTGTCCAGATCATGCCAAATGTGCCCTGGTGAGCAAAATTGCCCTTGTTAAGAGTCTATTCTGTAATATATATTTTATGAGAAATTGTGCTGTAGTCTACAAGTAGTAACTTCTATTTATTTAGATGATTTTTGAAGTTTCAAAATTCCATATTGTAGCAACTAATGACTGTTCTTGCCAATGATAGATAATTGGCACATACATATATATGACATTTGGTAGGAAAATTAAGTAGATATTTTAGTAATGGAAAATTATTACATTCAGTGTGAAAATTATATTTCAAAATATGTTAGAATGGTGGTAGGTCCTCATGAATCAGCACTGAGTGTGTGTTAGTTGCTCAGTCATGCCCGACTCTTTGCAACCCTAAGGGCCATAGCCCACTAGGCTCTTCTATCTATGGAATTCTCCAGGAAGGAATACTGGAGTGGGTTCCCATTCCCTTATCGATCAACACTGTGATATCATGTATAATTACCATAAGCCAAATTCATACATATGAACATTCCTCTAATATTCATACCAGAAAAATTATTTATACCCAGTAGCTGAAAAACAAGATTTTGAAATACTAATCCAGATTTCTTAATAATTACTATGCTCTTTATACGATCATGGGAAAAAGAAGTGGGTATTTAAACAAAATTTAAACATATAAACACAATTTAAGAGGCACAAAAAAGCTGATGGAGAAAGAAATAGATTTTTCTAGAGAGGTTGCCATTCTCACAGTTGTTTTTCCCAGAAAATAATTCTTTCTGGTTAAGATTATGATTGACAAGTTGTTGATGTCTTTTAACATGGACACAGGTTCCCCTGAATTGGGAGATTGATATCACAAACAAATGTGGAAACACAAAGGGACTGGACTGGATGTAATGGCCAGGGCACAGGCATCCAGCAGCAGCACTGGGAGCCCCAGTGAGGGAGATACTTAGGGAGACACTGGAGAAATAGGCCTCAAGGACATGTGTAGAGACATCAAGAAACTTTCACAGGTGCAACTGAGATACCTACCTCCAAAAGAAAACATCCAGCCAGCAACTTTGTATGGGATTCAAAAAGTGATGAAATAAAAGAGGTTTTAGAGTACAACTGACACTATATTTAAGCAGTCATGGTTAAAAGACAAGAGTTTGTCTTTGGTTCTTCGGTAAATATTGAATGATTAATACAACCGTGGTCCTTCTTACAGATGTTATTACATCCTTGTATACTTCTCTAGTCAATCTAAATGACTGTTCTTGCCAATGATAGATAATTGGCACATACATATATATGACATTTGGTAGGAAAATTAAGTAGATATTTTAGTAATGGAAAATTATTACATTCAGTGTGAAAATTATATTTCAAAATATGTTAGAATGGTGGTAGGTCCTCATGAATCAGCACTGAGTGTGTGTTAGTTGCTCAGTCATGCCCGACTCTTTGCAACCCTAAGGGCCATAGCCCACTAGGCTCTTCTATCTATGGAATTCTCCAGGAAGGAATACTGGAGTGGGTTCCCATTCCCTTATCGATCAACACTGTGATATCATGTATAATTACCATAAGCCAAATTCATACATATGAACATTCCTCTAATATTCATACCAGAAAAATTATTTATACCCAGTAGCTGAAAAACAAGATTTTGAAATACTAATCCAGATTTCTTAATAATTACTATGCTCTTTATACGATCATGGGAAAAGAAGTGGGTATTTAAACAAAATTTAAACATATAAACACAATTTAAGAGGCACAAAAAAGCTGATGGAGAAAGAAATAGATTTTTCTAGAGAGGTTGCCATTCTCACAGTTGTTTTTCCCAGAAAATAATTCTTTCTGGTTAAGATTATGATTGACAAGTTGTTGATGTCTTTTAACATGGACACAGGTTCCCCTGAATTGGGAGATTGATATCACAAACAAATGTGGAAACACAAAGGGACTGGACTGGATGTAATGGCCAGGGCACAGGCATCCAGCAGCAGCACTGGGAGCCCCAGTGAGGGAGATACTTAGGGAGACACTGGAGAAATAGGCCTCAAGGACATGTGTAGAGACATCAAGAAACTTTCACAGGTGCAACTGAGATACCTACCTCCAAAAGAAAACATCCAGCCAGCAACTTTGTATGGGATTCAAAAAGTGATGAAATAAAAGAGGTTTTAGAGTACAACTGACACTATATTTAAGCAGTCATGGTTAAAAGACAAGAGTTTGTCTTTGGTTCTTCGGTAAATATTGAATGATTAATACAACGTGGTCCTCAAAGTAGTAGGCATTATTGTTCTTAGAAACATCTTTCTTACAGATGTTATTACATCCTTGTATACTTCTCTACATGCATTGCAGAATTTATAATGCTTCCATTCACTGATACAACACCATGGTACCAAGCAAGGAACATTCTTTTTTGTCATTGTTTGTCATTAATATCCCTTATTGTACATGCATGTAGAGAACGGTATACAAACACTTCCTTAGCATGCTTAGAAATATTTCTATTATAAAAAGATGATGAGTGAAAATGATGCTTAGATACATACAAAAGGTTTAACAAACATTTTATCATAGTTATCAGCATTCTTATGTGGGACGTACATTTATATGTAGGCCTGCTTTCTGCAATAGTAGCACTTGGCTGTTGTCTTGTCAAACCTCACTGCTAAGTGACTTATAAGAGTGCAACTATCCCAGAGTTTTGTTGTTTTAATCAATTCTTTTACTTATAAAATATGTAAGAGGTATAATTTTGTTGTAAAACCAGGGAAACATCTGTTCAGAAGCCAGAAAGCTTGTCCTACCCAAATTTATCTAAGCTGAGATAGATTGCTCTCTGATATCATCTATTCCCTTGCCAGATAAAAGTAGCTGCTGTGTGTTCTGAACAAGCTTCATTCATAAGCTCACCAAAACATCCATTTGAAATCATCCATTCATTCATCCGACGATTATTCAGTGAACACAGGCAAAATGCCAGGCATTTTTCTAGGTACTGGATATGTATTAGCAAATGAAAGCAACTTTCTACTCCCTCATAAAACTTATATTCTGATGGGAAAGAAGTCAAAGAGGAGTACAGGCAATAAAGAACAGAGCAAATAATCACAATATATCCTGTTCAATACATGTTGTGGTAGTGATAAACATAGCAAATAGATTTTGTATGCCCTTTTAAAGTAGTAAGAAATGTGCTCAATTTTAATGTGCTCATTTACATTTTGACCACTGTATTCCTTAGGAATTGTGATGGAGCACAGCTAACAAAGACCTGCTATGGTGTCTTAACCAGGCAACTTTGTATGGGATTCAAAAAGTGATGAAATAAAAGAGGTTTTAGAGTACAACTGACACTATATTTAAGCAGTCATGGTTAAAAGACAAGAGTTTGTCTTTGGTTCTTCGGTAAATATTGAATGATTAATACAACGTGGTCCTCAAAGTAGTAGGCATTATTGTTCTTAGAAACATCTTTCTTACAGATGTTATTACATCCTTGTATACTTCTCTACATGCATTGCAGAATTTATAATGCTTCCATTCACTGATACAACACCATGGTACCAAGCAAGGAACATTCTTTTTTGTCATTGTTTGTCATTAATATCCCTTATTGTACATGCATGTAGAGAACGGTATACAAACACTTCCTTAGCATGCTTAGAAATATTTCTATTATAAAAAGATGATGAGTGAAAATGATGCTTAGATACATACAAAAGGTTTAACAAACATTTTATCATAGTTATCAGCATTCTTATGTGGGACGTACATTTATATGTAGGCCTGCTTTCTGCAATAGTAGCACTTGGCTGTTGTCTTGTCAAACCTCACTGCTAAGTGACTTATAAGAGTGCAACTATCCCAGAGTTTTGTTGTTTTAATCAATTCTTTTACTTATAAAATATGTAAGAGGTATAATTTTGTTGTAAAACCAGGGAAACATCTGTTCAGAAGCCAGAAAGCTTGTCCTACCCAAATTTATCTAAGCTGAGATAGATTGCTCTCTGATATCATCTATTCCCTTGCCAGATAAAAGTAGCTGCTGTGTGTTCTGAACAAGCTTCATTCATAAGCTCACCAAAACATCCATTTGAAATCATCCATTCATTCATCCGACGATTATTCAGTGAACACAGGCAAAATGCCAGGCATTTTTCTAGGTACTGGATATGTATTAGCAAATGAAAGCAACTTTCTACTCCCTCATAAAACTTATATTCTGATGGGAAAGAAGTCAAAGAGGAGTACAGGCAATAAAGAACAGAGCAAATAATCACAATATATCCTGTTCAATACATGTTGTGGTAGTGATAAACATAGCAAATAGATTTTGTATGCCCTTTTAAAGTAGTAAGAAATGTGCTCAATTTTAATGTGCTCATTTACATTTTGACCACTGTATTCCTTAGGAATTGTGATGGAGCACAGCTAACAAAGACCTGCTATGGTGTCTTAACCAGATTAGGGCTTATTTTCTCACACAGAAATGTGAGGTAGTCCAAAGGCGGTCTGTCCAGTGCTTTTGCTATGGATCCACAAGTCATCGAATTGTTTCCCTCTACATTCAGTCGTTCTTGGAATATATCTTTCATCCTGAATGTAACAAGGTGGATGTTATCATCTGTTTCCATGGTTTATATTCCCCATGAGAGAATAGGGGAGTGCATAGAAGAAATGATGCCTTCCCCTCAAGTCAGCTTCTTTTTATTTATTTATTTGGCCCCACTGGGTCTTAGTTGCAGCATGTGGGATCTAGTTCCCTAACCAGGGATCAAACCTGGACCCCTGCATTGGGAACATAGAGTCTGAACCAAACGGACCACCAGGGAAGTCCCCTCTAGTCAGCTCCTTAAAGCCACTGCCTGGATCCCTCATCCTATGACTTTTGCTTACATCAAATCGGTCATTCCCAGCTATGAACATGGTTGAGAAATAGTGTTTTAACCTGAACACATTGTTGTCCTGAGGAAAAAATCAGGGTTCTGATAGTCAACCAGTAGGGATACTCAGTGTTTGGGAAGTTCCCAGTAATCCCAGTCACAGCCTCCTAGACTTGAGACTTCTTTAACACAATATGGATTCTTCCTGACTCTAGACAACCAGCACCACCTGTGTCATGTTGAGGATGCTCAGAAACTTGTAGAAGGAACCCTGAGTAAATGAATGAATGGTATCTTCCTTGTATTGGTGTCTTCCTTGTCTTCCTATCACTGCTATTGGTTACTCCCCGTCTTGTCTCAAACAGGGAACAATTCTAAGTTAAATAGTCCAAGTATCATGCATGGGCCCAGGCTATATTGAACCCACAAAGATAAAGCAAAGTCTTTATCTTTTAAAATCCATCTTTAGAATCCTATATATTCAGTCTTTTAAAATCCATTTTACCTTTTAAAACCCATTTTTAGAATCGTATACATTCAGTCTTGCTAGAATATTATATACATGTTTAAGCAAATTGTTCTGGGAGCATTTAAAAGGAAAAGGGCCTGCAAAGACCAGAGAATGAATTGAAAATGACTTGTTATTGAGAAACTGGCACATAAGTGTTAAGTTTGTGTTATGCATTTCAATCTGAATATAAAATGTGACTCTCTGCACAAGTTGTACATAATTTGAAAGGGATGCAGATAATATCTTCAGAGAATCTAAGTTCATATGACCAAAAGTATTTTCATATAAGAGTCAAACATACAAATGTATTCCATAAGAGATCTGTGCTTTCTGTTTTCCTTAGGCATCAATATCTGACAAAACGTCTACAGAGAAGCAGAGCTTGTGTTAGAGCACTATTTTTTGGTTGTATCTCTCAGAAAAAAATAAAATGTCTGAGGAAATTCTTGGCAATTCCATGAGCTCTTAGCTTCCACTAAAACATGAAAGTTCTCATGATTAAGGCTTACTTTCAAAGAATAGCCTTAAATTATGGAGCTACCAAGAGGGTAACTTTTACCGACTCTTTGAAACCCCCATAGACTGTAGCCATCCAGGCTTCTCTGACTTTGGAATCTTCCAGGCAAGAATACTGGAGATCACCATTTCCTACTCCAGGGGATCTTCTAACTCAGGTATTGAACTCGACACACACACACACACACGTGCGCGCGCGCGCGAAAAATGAATGAGACTTTCTGCATGGAAACTGAAGAAATTTCTTTCTGACTCTCTTTCCATGAAATTGGTGGAGTGATCAGGGTTGAGTTTTGTTTCAGCATGATAGGAAAACACCATAAATCTTTTTTAAAACCTCAGGAAAAACAATGAAAATTCTTATAAGGTGGAAAATAATTTGCAAAAAGGAAAAAGGGGCTAGTATTTATAGACTCAAGAAGTATGCAAAGAGAAACTCAGTAATAGTTGATGAATGATGATTGTAATTTTTGAAGAAGTGTGGAAAACTCCAGATTTTCTGTAGAAAAATTGCCTTGTATCAAGTTTTTAAAATTCTAATCATATGCTTTCTTTTATTAAGTCTCAGATTCAAACCTGGATACATCAGGCATGATTAGGATTTGTCTTCTCCCACTGAATTAGATCTGACTTATACTTTACTTATACTTTTCAAATATGTGTAGGTCTGTAAAATAAGCATATAAAACACATTTGCATGATTATGCATGTGGGCATATGCCATGATGTATGTATAGATATTTATAGGTGGATATGTGCAACTTCCTCCAGCTCAGATCTTTTTCTTCTTGACAGTCGTACTAAAGAAATTTCTTACATAATCACACCATCAGTGGTTAAAGTGGGGGGGGGGTGGGGAAGAGCCAACAATCAATATTTGTCTGTATAGATATTTTAGAAATGAGGGGAACCACATAGGGCTGTGAAAATTTTTCAGTAAAATGCCCCATCATTTCTGTTCCCAATGTGATGTTTTGTCACAGAGACAAATACTATAGGAAGTTCCAAACATTTGGTTCACCTCAGGCTTGGGGAAAAAAAAAACAAATTTGTAGTGATGTATCAGAACCTTGCTTACTTCCCACCGTGATGTGGGGAAAAGGTGGGACAGAATCAGTTATTACTCATTTTAATTATAGTCTGTAACACTGTTAAGTATTTTAAGTGTTCCATGTAACACTGCACCTGACTACAATATATATTTAGAAAAGTTTCTATGGAACAAATGACTAAATGTTATGCACCAAATCTGAAATGTGTAGAAAATTATCCAAAGCTTCTTGTATCTTATGAGACCAAAAAGAAATGTTTTTGCAGGAATTGCATAAAGATGCAATGTTATCCCTAATGTCTCCAGGTTAATTATAATAGTGAATTTCATAAGGCAGTGTTTTATCTCCCTTAATAGAAGCTAAATGGTACCTTGTCAATTATCTGCATTGAGCCCAGAAGAAATACAGAGGCTAACCAAAGAGCAATCCCAGTGAGTAGCTTTCTCATCATTGAATCCAATCTGAGAGCAGAATTTGGATTACCCAGGGCAGGAATTTTTAAAATTTAGTGTGCATAAGAGTTACATGAAGTGATTATAAGAGGAGATACTTCCAAGGCTTTGATCTTACAGTCTTTGATTCGATGGGTTAGAATGAGATCCCTAATTTTTTTTTCTTTATCTTTATGTATTTATTTGGCTACACGGGTCTTAGTTGTGGCCATGTGGGCTCACTGGACCACCAGGGAAGTCCCAGAGACCCCTAATTTTAGAAATATTATTTCTGTTAACACATGATAAACACTGATATCCTTACTTCACAGATACCAGCTTTCGACAATAAATGTCATCCAGGGGCCTTGAACTCTTATTCAACTGCAATAAACAAGAGTATAGAGATCCCGTTTTGCTAATTGAAAATAAACATGCACATTTTAAATTTGAACAGAGTAGAGGTTTGGGTTGAGAATTAAAAACATACTTTGGAACTAACAACGATATTTGGATAACTAAGAACTTTACGTGATTTCAAGTTAAGATTTGCATCAGATAACATATCTGATATTCATCAGTTTACGAATGCATAGGTGTTAAAAGTACCGTGATTCCATGCCCTAAAATCTGGGTACAAGTTCAGTCCTTTAAAAGTTGAAAGACAAGTGATAATAATTGCCTAATATAGTAATGAAATATACAAAAAAAATTCAGTTAAGAGGATAATCATTTGTGTATATATATAGAAATATATATATAAATTGGTTGATATAATACTTTATAATTTTTACGACCAATTTATATAGGAATATATTTAAAGGGAATATGTTCAAAAGAGGAATATGTTCAAAAATTTTAGAACATTTGATAATGAGTCACTGTTTATCTAAAGATGAGAATCAACTGTTGAGACCATTTTAAGTTTTATAAATGGCAAAAGCATAAAACTACATACATATTTCTCTTTACCAGCTTTGAAAATAGGCAAATGTACATACACACATATGTATGCATTTTATAGGCACATGCACTTTACATGTATTTCTAATAATATATAGATCAAAATTATCTAAAATTGTGATATCATGAAGGCATAAATTGAAAAAAACATATTTGGTCTCTAAGATTTTTTGTTTGACCTGCCAGGAGATAGTTGTTATTGACTATGAACCTCTTGTGGGTATTAAGGTCTTTATCTTTATGTAATCTTATTCCCAGGGCAGGAATTTTAAAATTTAGTGCATAAGAGCATGAAGTGATTATAAGAGGAGATACTTCCAAGGCTTTGATCTTACAGTCTTTGATTCGATGGGTTAGAATGAGATCCTAATTTTTTTTTCTTTATCTTTATGTATTTATTTGGCTACACGGGTCTTAGTTGTGGCCATGTGGGCTCACTGGACCACCAGGGAAGTCCCAGAGACCCCTAATTTTAGAAATATTATTTCTGTTAACACATGATAAACACTGATATCCTTACTTCACAGATACCAGCTTTCGACAATAAATGTCATCCAGGGGCCTTGAACTCTTATTCAACTGCAATAAACAAGAGTATAGAGATCCCGTTTTGCTAATTGAAAATAAACATGCACATTTTAAATTTGAACAGAGTAGAGGTTTGGGTTGAGAATTAAAAACATACTTTGGAACTAACAACGATATTTGGATAACTAAGAACTTTACGTGATTTCAAGTTAAGATTTGCATCAGATAACATATCTGATATTCATCAGTTTACGAATGCATAGGTGTTAAAAGTACCGTGATTCCATGCCCTAAAATCTGGGTACAAGTTCAGTCCTTTAAAAGTTGAAAGACAAGTGATAATAATTGCCTAATATAGTAATGAAATATACAAAAAAAATTCAGTTAAGAGGATAATCATTTGTGTATATATATAGAAATATATATATAAATTGGTTGATATAATACTTTATAATTTTTACGACCAATTTATATAGGAATATATTTAAAGGGAATATGTTCAAAAGAGGAATATGTTCAAAAATTTTAGAACATTTGATAATGAGTCACTGTTTATCTAAAGATGAGAATCAACTGTTGAGACCATTTTAAGTTTTATAAATGGCAAAAGCATAAAACTACATACATATTTCTCTTTTACCAGCTTTGAAAATAGGCAAATGTACATACACACATATGTATGCATTTTATAGGCACATGCACTTTACATGTATTTCTAATAATATATAGATCAAAATTATCTAAAATTGTGATATCATGAAGGCATAAATTGAAAAAAACATATTTGGTCTCTAAGATTTTTTGTTTGACCTGCCAGGAGATAGTTGTTATTGACTATGAACCTCTTGTGGGTATTAAGGTCTTTATAGGCATCATTTTCTGCCTGGTCTCCATTGACACCAAACAACTTA
Source organism: Tragulus kanchil (assembly GCA_022376925.1). Taxonomy (NCBI): domain Eukaryota; kingdom Metazoa; phylum Chordata; class Mammalia; order Artiodactyla; family Tragulidae; genus Tragulus; species Tragulus kanchil. The sequence continues at coordinate 22,319,780 of JAIOJX010000003.1, read as the reverse complement.
CATATTGGTGGTCTCTGAGGGTCAGATTCTAGGGAAAGATCAATAAAAGTCACAAACAACCTCATGTTGTTTTGACAGAATTCACAAGGTGAGAGAAAATAGAATGTGCATCTCAACTGTTGACTTCTGTGCCTGGACTCATAGGTCAAAAATAAAAAAGAAAGCAAAACACCCAACTAAGTTTTAATCTTTAAAATAAGAAACCCATCAGAGATTCATTAACGTGCATGCTTAAGGACAATTAAAAGAAATTTTTATGCACTGCCATCTCAACTACCTCATCTTTAAGTCTTTTTTTTATTCCAGCTTTATTAAGCTATATATATCAAATTAAAAATGCTATATATGTAAGATGTACAATATAGTGTTAAGTATATTTGTGCAGTGATGACCACAATCTAGTATGTATCCTCTTAAAGAGTTACTATTTTAAGTGTATGTGATAAGAACACTTGATGGTATGGGGCAAAGGGAACCTATATATACTGTTGGTGGAAATGTAAATTGATATAGCTATTGTAGAAAACAGCATGAAGCATCTTCAAAAAATTAAAAATAAAACTACCATATCATCCATAAATGTCACTGCTGAGTATATATCCAAAGGAAATGGGAATTGGATATATAAGAGGCATCTGTATTCCAGTGTTCATTGCAGCATTATTCACAGTACCCACGATATGGAAATAACCTAAGTACTCTAAGTTTAAAAGAATAAATAAATTTATATATATATATATATATATTATATATATATACACACACATACACACACATATATATGTTACACAGAATGAAATACATGTGTACATATTTCATTATTTTCCTCATCCTTAAAGAAAAGTGTCATTTGTGATAACATGAATGAATTTCAATGATATTGCACAATGTAAAATAAGCCAGATTAAGACAAATATTGTGCAACATTACTTTTATGTAGAATCTAATGAAGTTGGCCTTAGATAAGGCACAGAATGGTAGTGGTGGGGCTGTGGCAGAAATAGGGAGATGTTAGTCAAAGGGTACAAACTATCAATAAGATGAATAAGTTCTAGATATCTAATGTACAGCACGGTAACTATAGTGAATACTATATACTTGAAATTTCCAAAAGAATAGATCTTAAACATTCTCAACCACCTCTTGATCCACTAAATTATCTGGCAGCTCCAGTGTGAGAGCTGTGTTCTTATGTGGATACAACTGGCTGTCAGCTCTTACAGTCAACCTTGTAAAGCAAGGGTCTCAGGATGCTATCTCAAATTTAGCCAAAGCCAAATTCGTAATCCTCCCCCATCCAAACTCAGTCCTTCGAAGACTTTCCCACTTTCAGTGTAAGCTCTCCTTTAAATGATCATCAGCTTCTGATCGTAAAAGCCAGAGGATTAACAGTCATAAGAAATAAATGGAACTTGAAACGAAGCAACAGAAAAAAATAAAGACTAATGTCCTTGAAGTAGAAAAATGTTCACCTATGCAAGTCCTCTCTGAAAACAAGCTGGAAACTGCAGAAAGGCTCCTAGACGACCAAAGCTATAACTAAGATCCGTGGAGAACTGGTAGGAAGGGAAGAGAAGTGATTGAGTTAAAAGCTGTGCCCCTGGGAAGAAGACTCACGAAAAAGGTACACAGGTGAAAACCCACCCAGGGGAGTGAGTGGTGATGAAAACCCACCCAGGCGAGTGAGTGGTGAAAGCTATGCATTGGGTGCCCTGGCCTTGGGGTCTGAGCCAATTGATTACTGGGAGGGCTTGCTGAAGCTAGTAGGAGTGCAGTAGGAGGTCTGGACTGTGCTCCTGCTCTTAAGGAGTGCATGTTGGTAGAACCGAGACGGTAGATTGAAGACTGTTCTAAGTGGCTGCTGGATCTCCCACCACTGCCTTGGCATGTGCTGCAGCCTAAGTTGAACGAAACTCCCCCGCCCCACTTACTCCTTGTCACAGCTCTGCACTGGACCTAGGGCTGCCTCAACAATGGAAAGAGCTTTCAATGTTTTAATTTGCACAATGTAAAATAAGCCAGATTAAGACAAATATTGTGCAACATTACTTTTATGTAGAATCTAATGAAGTTGGCCTTAGATAAGGCACAGAATGGTAGTGGTGGGGCTGTGGCAGAAATAGGGAGATGTTAGTCAAAGGGTACAAACTATCAATAAGATGAATAAGTTCTAGATATCTAATGTACAGCACGGTAACTATAGTGAATACTATATACTTGAAATTTCCAAAAGAATAGATCTTAAACATTCTCAACCACCTCTTGATCCACTAAATTATCTGGCAGCTCCAGTGTGAGAGCTGTGTTCTTATGTGGATACAACTGGCTGTCAGCTCTTACAGTCAACCTTGTAAAGCAAGGGTCTCAGGATGCTATCTCAAATTTAGCCAAAGCCAAATTCGTAATCCTCCCCCATCCAAACTCAGTCCTTCGAAGACTTTCCCACTTTCAGTGTAAGCTCTCCTTTAAATGATCATCAGCTTCTGATCGTAAAAGCCAGAGGATTAACAGTCATAAGAAATAAATGGAACTTGAAACGAAGCAACAGAAAAAAATAAAGACTAATGTCCTTGAAGTAGAAAAATGTTCACCTATGCAAGTCCTCTCTGAAAACAAGCTGGAAACTGCAGAAAGGCTCCTAGACGACCAAAGCTATAACTAAGATCCGTGGAGAACTGGTAGGAAGGGAAGAGAAGTGATTGAGTTAAAAGCTGTGCCCCTGGGAAGAAGACTCACGAAAAAGGTACACAGGTGAAAACCCACCCAGGGGAGTGAGTGGTGATGAAAACCCACCCAGGCGAGTGAGTGGTGAAAGCTATGCATTGGGTGCCCTGGCCTTGGGGTCTGAGCCAATTGATTACTGGGAGGGCTTGCTGAAGCTAGTAGGAGTGCAGTAGGAGGTCTGGACTGTGCTCCTGCTCTTAAGGAGTGCATGTTGGTAGAACCGAGACGGTAGATTGAAGACTGTTCTAAGTGGCTGCTGGATCTCCCACCACTGCCTTGGCATGTGCTGCAGCCTAAGTTGAACGAAACTCCCCCGCCCCACTTACTCCTTGTCACAGCTCTGCACTGGACCTAGGGCTGCCTCAACAATGGAAAGAGCTTTGCTGGCAAGTTCAGAGGCCACTCGGGTCCCAGGTGGCCCCTGAGTGGAGTGGTGTTGGCCATCATTGGTTAGGCAGTGCAGCAGCAGCCTGGAGCTCTGACCACAACCTGCTCTTAGATAGGAGTTGAGAGCCCATACAGACCCCACCTGTCCTGTTTTTTGGCTCCACAACAGAGCGGGGTTGGTGGAGGCTGGGGTACAGATAGACTATGAAGGATAAAGGGAACTTGAACCTAAGGTTGTGTCTAAGCAGGGCGAGGGCAGCAGTTGCTGGCAGCAGCACAGGAGCACGTCAGAGGCAACTTGGACCTCTGTCTGCAACTGACTCACCAAAGAATATGCCCCATCTTTAGCAAAGAACCCACACATCCTCTGGCTTCAGCGCTGCTCCTCTCTGCAGCTAGTGTCCCAGTGCTGGGATGTGTACACACAGAAAGAAACTAGAGCCAGCTCAAACTCGCCCACCATGCTTCTGCCCCAACAACTTGGGATCTGCCCCTTCTCTGATAGGACAGTGATGACTGCTGGGCAGAAGGGAAGCCCTGCCTTACACCCAGCCCCACCTCTCATCCCTCCAACTCCAGCCCCACCTACTACCATGGTCACAGCTGTCAGTAAACCTGAGGAAAGACATGGCTGGTGTCCACATCAAATATAGCTCTCCAACCAAAGAAACCAGGCACACACAGTCTGTATAGGGATGCTGCCACATAAGTCTTTCAAGACTGCAGTAGGTACATGTTTCATGTAAATTCATACACAGAAAGTGAAGTGAGAGGGTAGCGGAAGTGGTCTCAGTTGAAAGAGAAAAACACTGAAAAGAAGCAATGAAAGAGATAGTTAATTTACATAATTCAAAATATTAGTAATAATGCTAACGAACTTTGGAAAAGAACAAATGAACAATAATTTTAATAAGAATCAAGAAAAAATCAAAATGAAGAATTTAATCACTATAAAAGACATTAGAAGAGATGAATAGCAGACTAAGTGGTACAGATACATAAATGATGTGAAAGATAAAATAATGGAAATCATCCAGTGAGAAAAAAATTAATGAAAACAGTTTAAGAGATCATCATTAACTTTGATAACATCAAGCATAGTGACACTCACATTATAGGGGATCCAAAAGATAAAATGGGGAGAGGTGACTGAAAGAATTGGGTTAGGCCACTCGGGTCCCAGGTGGCCCCTGAGTGGAGTGGTGTTGGCCATCATTGGTTAGGCAGTGCAGCAGCAGCCTGGAGCTCTGACCACAACCTGCTCTTAGATAGGAGTTGAGAGCCCATACAGACCCCACCTGTCCTGTTTTTTGGCTCCACAACAGAGCGGGGTTGGTGGAGGCTGGGGTACAGATAGACTATGAAGGATAAAGGGAACTTGAACCTAAGGTTGTGTCTAAGCAGGGCGAGGGCAGCAGTTGCTGGCAGCAGCACAGGAGCACGTCAGAGGCAACTTGGACCTCTGTCTGCAACTGACTCACCAAAGAATATGCCCCATCTTTAGCAAAGAACCCACACATCCTCTGGCTTCAGCGCTGCTCCTCTCTGCAGCTAGTGTCCCAGTGCTGGGATGTGTACACACAGAAAGAAACTAGAGCCAGCTCAAACTCGCCCACCATGCTTCTGCCCCAACAACTTGGGATCTGCCCCTTCTCTGATAGGACAGTGATGACTGCTGGGCAGAAGGGAAGCCCTGCCTTACACCCAGCCCCACCTCTCATCCCTCCAACTCCAGCCCCACCTACTACCATGGTCACAGCTGTCAGTAAACCTGAGGAAAGACATGGCTGGTGTCCACATCAAATATAGCTCTCCAACCAAAGAAACCAGGCACACACAGTCTGTATAGGGATGCTGCCACATAAGTCTTTCAAGACTGCAGTAGGTACATGTTTCATGTAAATTCATACACAGAAAGTGAAGTGAGAGGGTAGCGGAAGTGGTCTCAGTTGAAAGAGAAAAACACTGAAAAGAAGCAATGAAAGAGATAGTTAATTTACATAATTCAAAATATTAGTAATAATGCTAACGAACTTTGGAAAAGAACAAATGAACAATAATTTTAATAAGAATCAAGAAAAAATCAAAATGAAGAATTTAATCACTATAAAAGACATTAGAAGAGATGAATAGCAGACTAAGTGGTACAGATACATAAATGATGTGAAAGATAAAATAATGGAAATCATCCAGTGAGAAAAAAATTAATGAAAACAGTTTAAGAGATCATCATTAACTTTGATAACATCAAGCATAGTGACACTCACATTATAGGGGATCCCAGAAGGATAAAATGGAGAAGGGGAATGAAAAGGAATCTGAGGAAATCATGACTGAAAACTTCCCGAACCTGAAGGAAGAAATAGACACGCAGAACCAATGAAGCAAAGAAGATTCCCAACAGGATGAACCCAAACCAAGACCCACATCAAGACATGCCATTAATCAGAATAGCAAGAGAGAATCCTAAAGGCAGCAAGAGAAAAATTCATGCACAAAGGAACCTCCATAAAGCTATCAGCTGGTTTTTCTGCTGAAATATTGCAGTCCAGAAGGGAGTGGCATGGTATATTCAAATAGCAGAAAGGGAAAAACCTGCAACCTAGGATACTGTACCCAGCAAGATTATATCACTTAGAACCAAAGGGGAGAGAGAAAACTCAGACAAGCAAAAATGAGAAGAGTTCAATACTAAACCTAAACTTAAAAAAAATGTTGAAGTGTCTTCTTCTCTAAGTGGAAAAGAAAGAAAAAAATACAGAAAAGGGAAAATCCCACTACGAAAGGCAAATATATAGTAAAGGGATGAGGGTCAATCACTTAAATGACCTAGTATGAATATTAAAGGACAAAAATGATAAAAGCAAGTATAACTACAGTAAACAGTTAAGAAATACTGTTAAGAAGTAAAGTATGACATCAGAAATACATTGTAGCTCAGAGTCAGATTACCTGGGTCTTCTTGGCTCCTCCACTTCCTTACTCTGTCATTTAAGAATTATTATTCTGTGCCTTGGTCTGCACTTTTGTACTGTGGATGTACTTATTTGCAGTTGATCATTATTTACTTATTTCAATTGCAAAAGTGGTTCAAATTAAAATTTTTTCTCTCGTGACAGCAACTTAGATACCTGAACCAGATAAATCTCGAAGATTATTTCAATAAAATAATCTTCCGTTTGCCTATATCAAATACTTTTAAATGTAATTAGTTCCAGTAACCTCATTCATGGCATTCTATTCTAAGGAATAATTAGATGTCTTAATATATATCACAACTTTTTCATCACACGTTATTATGACAAAAATTAGAAATATTAAATTTCCTGAAATAGCCATGATTCAAATAATGTAAGTATAAAAGGGGATTCCATGGTGGCTCAGTGGTAAAGAATCTGTCTGCCAATACAGTAGACATGGATTCAGTCACTGAGTAGGAAAGGCACTCTGGAGAAGGTAATGACAATCCACTCTAGTATTCTTGCCTGGATAATCCCATGGACAAAAGAGCCTGGTAGGCTACAGACCATAGGTTGCAAAAAAGTTGGGACACGACTGAGTCACTAAAGAACAGAAGTACTTCAACAGAAGTACAAAAGAAAACGTTTTTACTGAAAGTTCGTTTTAAAGTGCTGATAAAATGGTAAAAGTAAAACCAAAATCTCCAAAGAAAAAATATATAACATGTGAATGGTATCCATTTATGTAAGTATGTGCATATTGATCAGCCTTTATGTGGTGTGAAGACACCACAATGACAACAGTGGCTACTTGTGGTTGATTTCAGCATTTGTTTTCATTGTCCTCCTCTTCTTTACTCTCTTTAATATCCTCTCTCTCTCCCCCTTTATATATTTAAATATGCTATGTTGCTTGCACAAGACATGTTCATGGGCTAGGAGAGCCATGTATGACACAGAATCGCCTTGACAGAGAGGAGAACGACACCACACCTTCTGCTGTCCTCCTGCATCATGCCCAACAAAGTGTACATCCATCTGCCATTATCTGGAAGGATGGGGCATGTTTCTCTCACACCAGTACACAAACTGCTTTTACCTTACAAAAGCCTGAATCTAAACCTGGGTCATGACTCAGATGGTAAAGAATCTGCCTACAGTGCAAGAGACTCAAATTTGATCCCTGGTGGGGAAGATCCATTGCAGAAGGGAATGGCTACCCACGCCAGTATTCTTGCCTGGAAAATTCCATGGACAGAGGAACCTGGTGGGCCACAGTTACAGGACCCCAGAGTCAGACATGACTGAGCAACTAACACTCTCACTTTTTCATTAACAAGAATAAGCCAGTACTTTAAATGTTCTCTAGTCAATAAAAGTTAACAATCGGTATCATTGAGCCTCCTTTTGTGACTTTTGGATAAAGTCATTATTATAGCAGAAAAAGTATTTGGTATAGAATGAGAGTAGTGTGTCCCAAAGTCATGAGTTCAGTCCAGTTCAGTCACTCCGTCGTGTCTGACATTTTGTGACCCCATGGACTGCAGCACGCCAGGCTTCCCTGTCCTTCACCATCTCCTGGAGGGTGCTCAAACTCATGTCCATGGACTCAGTGATGCCATTCAAACATCTTGTTCTCTATCATCCCCTTCTCCTTCTGCCTTCTATTTTTCCCAAATCAGGGCTCTTTAGGACTGAGAGTTTTAACCATTCTAATTATTTTTAGACCAACCAGCTACTGATAATGGGTGTATCGACTTACTATATTACAGTGATTTCTGGCAACAGTTTTTTTTTTTTTTTTTTTCTGGGTCACTTCTTTTGGACTTTCATTTATCTATTTTCATCCATCTTTGTTCTCCAGCCTGTGTGGGCCTCCCCTCGCAGTGGCCTCTCTTGCTGCAGGGCGCCAGCTCTGGGTGCATGTGCTCCAGAGCTCCACTCAATCGTTGGACACATCGGTCTAGCCGCTCCACAGCATGTGGGATCTTCCCAGGCCAGGGATCAAACCAGTGCCCCTTGCACTGTAAGGTGGTATCCTTACCCACTGGACATCCAATTCTGCCTTGACAGAGAGGAGAACGACACCACACCTTCTGCTGTCCTCCTGCATCATGCCCAACAAAGTGTACATCCATCTGCCATTATCTGGAAGGATGGGGCATGTTTCTCTCACACCAGTACACAAACTGCTTTTACCTTACAAAAGCCTGAATCTAAACCTGGGTCATGACTCAGATGGTAAAGAATCTGCCTACAGTGCAAGAGACTCAAATTTGATCCCTGGTGGGGAAGATCCATTGCAGAAGGGAATGGCTACCCACGCCAGTATTCTTGCCTGGAAAATTCCATGGACAGAGGAACCTGGTGGGCCACAGTTACAGGACCCCAGAGTCAGACATGACTGAGCAACTAACACTCTCACTTTTTCATTAACAAGAATAAGCCAGTACTTTAAATGTTCTCTAGTCAATAAAAGTTAACAATCGGTATCATTGAGCCTCCTTTTGTGACTTTTGGATAAAGTCATTATTATAGCAGAAAAAGTATTTGGTATAGAATGAGAGTAGTGTGTCCCAAAGTCATGAGTTCAGTCCAGTTCAGTCACTCCGTCGTGTCTGACATTTTGTGACCCCATGGACTGCAGCACGCCAGGCTTCCCTGTCCTTCACCATCTCCTGGAGGGTGCTCAAACTCATGTCCATGGACTCAGTGATGCCATTCAAACATCTTGTTCTCTATCATCCCCTTCTCCTTCTGCCTTCTATTTTTCCCAAATCAGGGCTCTTTAGGACTGAGAGTTTTAACCATTCTAATTATTTTTAGACCAACCAGCTACTGATAATGGGTGTATCGACTTACTATATTACAGTGATTTCTGGCAACAGTTTTTTTTTTTTTTTTTTTCTGGGTCACTTCTTTTGGACTTTCATTTATCTATTTTCATCCATCTTTGTTCTCCAGCCTGTGTGGGCCTCCCCTCGCAGTGGCCTCTCTTGCTGCAGGGCGCCAGCTCTGGGTGCATGTGCTCCAGAGCTCCACTCAATCGTTGGACACATCGGTCTAGCCGCTCCACAGCATGTGGGATCTTCCCAGGCCAGGGATCAAACCAGTGCCCCTTGCACTGTAAGGTGGTATCCTTACCCACTGGACCACCAGGGAAGCCCCAACAGTTTAAGGTAAATCTTTTAGTTAATTCAAGTAAATATTTATCCTACTTCCTAAAACCTCACATTTGTAATTGCTAAACTGAAGTTACTGATAATTTTATCAGTTTCCATAAATAAACCATCCTATCAAGTTTTGCATACTTAATAAGTTTACAACATGTTTGCATAGACAGAAAAAAATTGTGTGCGTATGTACAGCCCACTTTCTTAATTCACTGGAGGGAGAAAAAAGTGTTCTCCTCAATGTGGAATATATGTTTGTTCTTGTTTCATCTGAATTCTAAAGCTTATTGTACACTACCGATCTTGTTTCTATGGTTACCATGGAAAAGAAGAATGCATATTATTACACAAATCCACTATTTGAAAAATGACCAAAAATGTTATGAAACCACACATGCATTTCCATTATTTTTAACCTGAATCATCACAAGATTAGAGGGACAAGGGATAATGTAAGAAGTGAAAGTCAAAAAGGGAAGAGAAAAAATCAAAAAGAGAAGTGTGCACAGAAATTGTTGAACACAGTGTTTAACTTTCAATCTTCCAAGGACATAAAGCACACAGTGTGTCTGTACACGCAGGCACACATGCACAAGTGTATGTTAAAGCTATGCAAATCAATAGGAAGGAGTATATTTGGTAGAAAGACAATGGATTTGAAAGATGACCTTCTCTAGTATAAACCTGGGAAAAAAAGAATAAATTTTGTTGCTCCAACCATTAAAATAAAGCTGAATTCTTATTAATCATTATTCCAAAGTTAATGAACAATTCTATGAGAGGAAAAGAGATGATAAAAGACTTTTGAATGCATTGTTAAATACTATAGAATAAAAATCAAAATATTGTGAATTTGCACTTGAAAAATTAAGATGATGTTACATGCTATATTAGATGTTAAAATGCGAGGGCAAGAAAAGATGCAGTGGGCTTCCCTGGTGGTCCAGTGGGTAAGGACACCACCTTGCAGTGCAAGGGGCGCCGGTTCGATCCCTGGCCTGCCGCGGAGCGGCTGGACCCATGTGTCCAATTACCGAGCCGGAGCTCTGGATCGCATGAGCCCAGAGCCCGCGCTCTGCGACAACAGATGCCACCACGATGGGAGGCCCACAGGAGCCAAAGAACAAAGACGAATGAAAACAGAGAAATGAAAGACCAATAGAAGTGGCCCACCCACTCCCCTCCCTCCCCAACCCGACCCCCGCCCAAAATAAGTAAGTAAATCTTTAAAAAAAAAAAAAAAAAGATGCAGTACAAGAAGAAGAAAAAGAGATCAAAGGAGATAAGTTGTCACTCTGTAGACATACCAGAGTCCATTCAGAAAACACTTTTGTGTGTGTTACTAAGGACAGCATTTGTATTATTAAATGCTGGAGAGCATGTGGGGAGAATGCCACATTTCTTTCTGATAGAAATATGAACCAAAGTAGCCATTGCTTAACAAAACAAAGAAGAAGCTTTTCCTATGACCCTGAAATCCCCCTTTGACAACTGTTATGAAGGCAACACCTTTTTTGGCTAATGATGAATTGGAATGACATGGTCTCAGGCAAGTGGCTAAGTTATACAGAATTCTATAGTGATCGAAGGCAGCACAACCTGAAAGCATATGACTTAACTTTATAGCCATTCTTAATATTTTTATACCCACTGGGTATTGATAATGAGTATATCAACTTATTACATTACAGTGATTTCTAGCAACAACTTTTAAAAAGATAGTCCATTAGTTAACTCAGATAACACATTCATTGTATTTCTTAAAGCATCATATTTTATAGTTATTAATGTGAAGTTACTGATAATTATATCAGTTTTTATCAATAAACCACCCTTCCACCCTTTGTATCAATAAACCACCCCACTCTTCTGCAGTTGATATATAAGGAGATAGATATATGTTTTATTTTATAAAAATTTATTTTATCAGTACAGATTAAGCAGAATGATTCTATGATACAATATCATTTACATAGAATAATATAAAGGTACAGATATATGTGGACAAACTTGGCATGGAAGGAATCTAAGTGGGAAAAATGCTGAGCACGTTTGGAGATAAAGGAGCTAAGAAGGTTTTAAGTATATTAATGATGACAAAGGAGACTAATTTAGTCAACACTCAGCTGTCTGTCCTGGAGTTAAAGAAAAATAGTAATAATGATAGTATGTCACATGTGCTTTTGAATTTTTGAAACTCAATTATTGTAAAGAAGTGTTTCAGTATCTTGAGAATTGACAATGCTTTCAAGCATACCTGTAATTAAGAGACTAGCTGTTGGATATTTTTAGCTTTCTTAGCAAATGTTTACTAGACTGGTAATGCATTTGTTATAACTTTTAGAAACTAGGTGCATTCATTTTATAATAGTTGTGTTCTTTTCCTAAAAATAAAAATACAAAGTTCAGTAGCCATAGGACTTAAGGACATTGACTCTCCTCATCCTGGCTGAGAACATGCCAAAGGATCCTAAATGATAAGATTCACCATGAGATAAATAGCAAACTATGCTCCACACATGGTCCTGTTTACATTGTCTGGAATGCACATTTTACAGTCTTGTAATATGACAGCTGATATTAGTCATAGCATCCCTTCCTTGACATCTGGAGTATATATGTAAATATACAAAGAAGAGAAATACCTAATTTCCAGATTAGATGTGTGTGTTAGTCGCTCAGTCATGTCCAACTCTTTGAGATCCCATGGACTGTAGCTTGCCAAGTTCCTCTGTCCATGAGATTCTCCTGGCAAAAATATTGGAGTGGGTGGCCATCCTCTTCTCCAGGGGATCTACCTTACTCAGAGACTGAACCCAGGTCTCCCTCACTGCAGGCAGATTCTTTACCATCTGAGCCACCAGGGTGATGTCTAATTGCTTTGCTTGTTCAGTTGCTCAGTTATACCTGACCCGGAAATCCAGTGGACTGTGGCCTCCCAGGCTCCTCTGTCCATGGAGTTCTCCAGGCAAAAACACTGGAATGGGTTTCCATTTCCTGGTGACCTCTTTTAAGCCAACTTTATTAGTCAAACCATTTGTGTCTGAATAGGTAAGAGTAAGCCAATATGGCGGAATGATTTTCAATGAGAAGAACTGTTAAGTATTACCCTGCTTTTACCAGAGGGAGAAAAAAAAATTAAAATAGAATGACAGGGACTTACTTAGTGGTCTAGTGGCTAAGGCTCCATGCTTCCAATGCCTGAATTCAGTCACTGGTCAGAACCCCACATGCCTAACTAAAGAGCTTGCATGCCACACATAAGACCCAGTACAAAAATAATTAAATAAATATATTTTTAAAATATACTGTGCAACACTCAGGGAGTTAAAGAAAAATAGTAATAATGATAGTATGTCACATGTGCTTTTGAATTTTTGAAACTCAATTATTGTAAAGAAGTGTTTCAGTATCTTGAGAATTGACAATGCTTTCAAGCATACCTGTAATTAAGAGACTAGCTGTTGGATATTTTTAGCTTTCTTAGCAAATGTTTACTAGACTGGTAATGCATTTGTTATAACTTTTAGAAACTAGGTGCATTCATTTTATAATAGTTGTGTTCTTTTCCTAAAAATAAAAATACAAAGTTCAGTAGCCATAGGACTTAAGGACATTGACTCTCCTCATCCTGGCTGAGAACATGCCAAAGGATCCTAAATGATAAGATTCACCATGAGATAAATAGCAAACTATGCTCCACACATGGTCCTGTTTACATTGTCTGGAATGCACATTTTACAGTCTTGTAATATGACAGCTGATATTAGTCATAGCATCCCTTCCTTGACATCTGGAGTATATATGTAAATATACAAAGAAGAGAAATACCTAATTTCCAGATTAGATGTGTGTGTTAGTCGCTCAGTCATGTCCAACTCTTTGAGATCCCATGGACTGTAGCTTGCCAAGTTCCTCTGTCCATGAGATTCTCCTGGCAAAAATATTGGAGTGGGTGGCCATCCTCTTCTCCAGGGGATCTACCTTACTCAGAGACTGAACCCAGGTCTCCCTCACTGCAGGCAGATTCTTTACCATCTGAGCCACCAGGGTGATGTCTAATTGCTTTGCTTGTTCAGTTGCTCAGTTATACCTGACCCGGAAATCCAGTGGACTGTGGCCTCCCAGGCTCCTCTGTCCATGGAGTTCTCCAGGCAAAAACACTGGAATGGGTTTCCATTTCCTGGTGACCTCTTTTAAGCCAACTTTATTAGTCAAACCATTTGTGTCTGAATAGGTAAGAGTAAGCCAATATGGCGGAATGATTTTCAATGAGAAGAACTGTTAAGTATTACCCTGCTTTTACCAGAGGGAGAAAAAAAAATTAAAATAGAATGACAGGGACTTACTTAGTGGTCTAGTGGCTAAGGCTCCATGCTTCCAATGCCTGAATTCAGTCACTGGTCAGGGAACCCCCACATGCCTAACTAAAGAGCTTGCATGCCACACATAAGACCCAGTACAAAAAAATAATTAAATAAATATATTTTTAAAATATACTGTGCACCATCTCAGTGGCCACAATATGGCCATTTTCAGTACTATGCTGTGCGCGCTTGTTCTGTTTACATACATATGGACCCTAAACTAAGTTGTATGGATCTGTTCATTGTAAAGGATTCTCCAAAGCCTGTTAATTCCATGGTTTTTTACAATTAACCGAAATTTCCTTTGACCAAAAAGAAAAATGCATTTGGTTAGATGTGCTTTCTGAAAAGGTCATTTAGTAAAAGAACAGGCTTATTCACAGCTCTTAGAACTAAGAAGAATGAATTAGAATCCAATGACCCACTTTCAAACTTGCCCATGGCATGGAACTTAATATCCATTTGGAGCCTTGAAAGAGTTGAGAAGATGACCTTTAAAAAAAATCCAGGAAGCATCCAAGTAATAAAATATCCTTCATGTAGAAGGTGTAGGATTTCCACCAAAGAAATGGTTGGGCCTTAATGGCTAGTACTAATATCACTGCTAGTGCTAGTAGCAGGAGCTAGTAGAAATCCCTTTCAGTCAGTCATTTGGACCACGGTAATCTTAGCACAAGATCAGTCCCCTGTTCTTATATTTTATAGGTCATGGCAGAGAAGGTTGAGAAGCTGGAAACCTGTTACCCAAGAACATGGGTGAGCCTGTAGCTCTAGAAACAGCTGTGTACTGTGTACACTTGGTCATAGCCAGCTCTTTACAACCCAGGGACTACTTTATTCATGGAATTTTCCAGGCAAGAATACTGAAGTAGGTTACCATTTCCTGCTCCAGGGGATCTTCCTGACCCAGGGATCAAACCTGTATATCTTGCATCTCCTATCTTGGCAGGTGAATTCTGTACCATTGAGCCACATGGATAGCCCCTAGAAACAACTCTACCTCCTCGCAGACACAAAGAGCCCAGAGTGAACTCAGTTGTACAGGTAGAGTCTTGGTATTCAGTGGATCCCCTGCTGCCTGTGGCCACAATCCTTAGAAATCCTTTCTAAGGATTTCTTAGAGCCACCTGGACGGAAGCTTTAAAGTAGACTAGATAACCATAATGCAAAGCGAAGCTTACAGTTTTGGTAAGCAGCAAAACTAGGTGGCACTAGTGGTAAAGAATTTGCCTGCAATGCAGGAGACATAGGAGATGTGGGTTCAATCCCTGGGTCAGGAAGATCCCCTGGAGAAGAGAATGGCAATCCACTATTCTAGCCAGAATCCCACGGACAGAGGAGCCTGACGAGCTCCAGTCCATAGGGTCACAAAGATTTGGACAAGACTGAAGCGACTTAGTTGCAAAAGTAATGTGTGACCATTCACAGCATCGGGTTCATGTGGATCCCTGAACTGATTTCCACTCATGGAACCCTGGTCTCCTAGGACCCCTCAGCTGCTGCCTCCATCGCTGATGACCTGCCACTCCAGTTGCAACCAGGCATTTTGATTTGTGGGAGCAGGATATTTTTGAGTAGATGGAATCCCCAAGGCTTAGAAATGAACTTGAGAAATACAGAAGATATTGGCCCCCAAATCATATGCATAAATAGCCTGCTAGATGCAAGTCTCATTGGCAAGATTTCATCATTTCTCTGAATGTTACAAATGTTTTGTGTCATAAGGCATGTAGCTAAATGCTGACCACAATGCTGTAATTCAAGGGTGGTAGTCAGAAATATGGAAATAAATCTCAAGACAGGCATTTGAGGTCCTCATGAGTATGAAATGATAGGTATTGAGATTTGGTTTTTGGCCCTTTTTTAAGGACCAAGTAAGAGAAAGTAATCATATAGGGCTGAATGTCTAGGTCTTCAACTTCTGATAGTCATAAAATGCTGACTTACTAGCAACAATAGGGTTAAAGTTTGTCATACATGGAGCTCCTACAGCAACCATATGCAATTTCTTAAACAGTCTTATTAATATTCCCTATGAGGGATGTACACCTCAGTGAATTCATGACACAATATGGTAAGGAATATTGTCTGGGAACATAATGCATTGTCAAATGTAGACACATCATTTGCTAAAGCTTAATTCTACTGAGTTGAGAAAGAACATATTTGATGGGCAACACCTATGTCCCCACACAACTCTTGAATGATAGGTAACTTTGATTGGGAGGATATAAAGCAGTATACTAAACTAGAATTCTACAGTGTGTGTGCGATGGCTATAGAATGCTGGTGGGGGGGTGGGCTTGGGGGAACAAACACATAATCAGCTTGAAGTAATTGCACTAAGAGGAATGACTTATTTTGAGTAAGGACAGCCTTTGAAAGAAAAGGAGTCATAAACAGAGCTGGCAGTGATTATTAACTTCCATTTGTATGCTGCACTGTACATTCAAATTTCACATGTTTTAGGAAGATCCCTGAGAAGAGAATGGCCCCGAACCCCTGACGAGCTCCAGTCCATAGGGTCACAAAGATTTGGACAAGACTGAAGCGACTTAGTTGCAAAAGTAATGTGTGACCATTCACAGCATCGGGTTCATGTGGATCCCTGAACTGATTTCCACTCATGGAACCCTGGTCTCCTAGGACCCCTCAGCTGCTGCCTCCATCGCTGATGACCTGCCACTCCAGTTGCAACCAGGCATTTTGATTTGTGGGAGCAGGATATTTTTGAGTAGATGGAATCCCCAAGGCTTAGAAATGAACTTGAGAAATACAGAAGATATTGGCCCCCAAATCATATGCATAAATAGCCTGCTAGATGCAAGTCTCATTGGCAAGATTTCATCATTTTCTCTGAATGTTACAAATGTTTTGTGTCATAAGGCATGTAGCTAAATGCTGACCACAATGCTGTAATTCAAGGGTGGTAGTCAGAAATATGGAAATAAATCTCAAGACAGGCATTTGAGGTCCTCATGAGTATGAAATGATAGGTATTGAGATTTGGTTTTTGGCCCTTTTTTAAGGACCAAGTAAGAGAAAGTAATCATATAGGGCTGAATGTCTAGGTCTTCAACTTCTGATAGTCATAAAATGCTGACTTACTAGCAACAATAGGGTTAAAGTTTGTCATACATGGAGCTCCTACAGCAACCATATGCAATTTCTTAAACAGTCTTATTAATATTCCCTATGAGGGATGTACACCTCAGTGAATTCATGACACAATATGGTAAGGAATATTGTCTGGGAACATAATGCATTGTCAAATGTAGACACATCATTTGCTAAAGCTTAATTCTACTGAGTTGAGAAAGAACATATTTGATGGGCAACACCTATGTCCCCACACAACTCTTGAATGATAGGTAACTTTGATTGGAAGAATATAAAGCAGTATACTAAACTAGAATTCTAGGGGGGGTGTGAGATGGCTATAGAATGCGGGTGGGGGGGTGGGCTTGGGGGAACAAACACATAATCAGCTTGAAGTAATTGCACTAAGAGGAATGACTTATTTTGAGTAAGGACAGCCTTTGAAAGAAAAGGAGTCATAAACAGAGCTGGCAGTGATTATTAACTTCCATTTGTATGCTGCACTGTACATTCTAAAATGCTTCCACATGTTTTATCTCAGTTGAATTGGAAAACAATCCTGAAAGTTAGAAAAGGCAGGTATTGTTCGGCTTGTTTTATATGCAGAGAAAGGAATACAGAGAGGTTAATTGAGCTGGCTGAGGTCACGTTGCTAGTTAGAGAAGCAGCAAGGAATAGAACCTAGGTTTCCAGCATCTCGGTGTAATGTATTTTAACCACCCCTGGCTGCACACAGCAGTTTTGCTGAACAAAGAAGTTCTCCATTCATGTACAGCTTAAAGAACATTGGTGTTTTTAACCAGTCTTAGCATATTAATAACAGTGATGTCAGTTTCACCCTTCTTTAGCCAGGAAATCACAGGGGCCCTCTGGTTCATCTACCGTCAATCATGCCATAACATTTGCCAGTCCAACATCACATTAACCTTTTTGACAGTCCCATCAAAATGTTTATTCCTATTGATCTTAAGGCCAAACATGTACTTCAGAAAAATGTATGACACATAAAATAGCTTAGTTTTACTCCAAAAGGTAGAATCTTTCCTAAAGACTATATTCTGCCTTGCCTTGGGGTAAGTTGAGAAAAAGATGAGGTATTTATAGTGTGTATTATGATCAAGGGTGTTTAAAAAAATCACCTGAAAAATACCAAAAGAAAAAAAAAAAGAGTTGCTATTTATTTCCCTACCTAACATATAATTTTCTATATCCCAAATACCTAAATCAAATTCCACAGCACATCTATGGTCTTATTAATATTCCCTATGAGGGATGTACACCTCAGTGAATTCATGACACAATATGGTAAGGAATATTGTCTGGGAACATAATGCATTGTCAAATGTAGACACATCATTTGCTAAAGCTTAATTCTACTGAGTTGAGAAAGAACATATTTGATGGGCAACACCTATGTCCCCACACAACTCTTGAATGATAGGTAACTTTGATTGGGAGGATATAAAGCAGTATACTAAACTAGAATTCTACAGTGTGTGTGCGATGGCTATAGAATGCTGGTGGGGGGGTGGGCTTGGGGGAACAAACACATAATCAGCTTGAAGTAATTGCACTAAGAGGAATGACTTATTTTGAGTAAGGACAGCCTTTGAAAGAAAAGGAGTCATAAACAGAGCTGGCAGTGATTATTAACTTCCATTTGTATGCTGCACTGTACATTCTAAAATGCTTCCACATGTTTTATCTCAGTTGAATTGGAAAACAATCCTGAAAGTTAGAAAAGGCAGGTATTGTTCGGCTTGTTTTATATGCAGAGAAAGGAATACAGAGAGGTTAATTGAGCTGGCTGAGGTCACGTTGCTAGTTAGAGAAGCAGCAAGGAATAGAACCTAGGTTTCCAGCATCTCGGTGTAATGTATTTTAACCACCCCTGGCTGCACACAGCAGTTTTGCTGAACAAAGAAGTTCTCCATTCATGTACAGCTTAAAGAACATTGGTGTTTTTAACCAGTCTTAGCATATTAATAACAGTGATGTCAGTTTCACCCTTCTTTAGCCAGGAAATCACAGGGGCCCTCTGGTTCATCTACCGTCAATCATGCCATAACATTTGCCAGTCCAACATCACATTAACCTTTTTGACAGTCCCATCAAAATGTTTATTCCTATTGATCTTAAGGCCAAACATGTACTTCAGAAAAATGTATGACACATAAAATAGCTTAGTTTTACTCCAAAAGGTAGAATCTTTCCTAAAGACTATATTCTGCCTTGCCTTGGGGTAAGTTGAGAAAAAGATGAGGTATTTATAGTGTGTATTATGATCAAGGGTGTTTAAAAAAATCACCTGAAAAATACCAAAAGAAAAAAAAAAAGAGTTGCTATTTATTTCCCTACCTAACATATAATTTTCTATATCCCAAATACCTAAATCAAATTCCACAGCACATCAGTGCTGGAAGAGGGAGGAGAAAAACAGCTGCAGTTGGGTGTCTAATCCCAACCTGTCAAGACCTGCTGTTGATCAGCAGTGAGCTCCATGTTTAATTGTCAAACAATTGATTTTTCCTAGGCAGTGTGGGTGAAATGAAAGTGAAAAATTGCCCCTATTTGTACCCAGGATAACTTCTTTGGCTTAGAACAACCAAACCCCAAATCAAAATAATTTCACTTCACATCCTAATAATATCAGTTCTCAATGTCTCTAGCATTGAAAATACCCCCCTTCATTTTTCAGTTGAGCACTAGAAAGTACAATCTAAAAGTGAGTGAAAAGCATGATCTGAATCAAGAGAGAGCTGTTTTGCATAAGGCAGAACTGCACTTTAGTTTGCATTTGAATATATTTCAGCTTTTGAAGATCTACATTTCTCTCCCTACAATGGCATTATCATTGATTGCGCGACTTGCATGAATAAATGAAGCTTAAAAGACAACTACAGGACTTAAACTCCTTTCACAAGAGAGAATACTTGTAATTTGTCCTTCAGTTGGAAACTCAAAATACAGCTAGCAAAACCTAAATTTGTTTAATGTTCTGCCTCTTTCCTCATTGGCTGCCTAATGTTTTTGATCTAGTCAATTCAGCCCATTACTGATTGATGGGCACCATTGCAATGTAGCTCCTGACTCCGGCTCCTTTGAATCAATAACAGTGGGATATTTCTTCATGTTTTATACCAAAATATTCACCTAGTTCCTTCGTCATGCTTAAAGAGTCACATTTCCTTTTTCTTTATTAAGCAAAATCAATTCCATACATTTGAGTTCCAAAGGAAATGGCAAGACACTAATCTGAGTATTGTAACAAATAAAAGGAATACAAGATAGAATCACTGATCTCAAAAAAGGATGAAATTGATACATTTTGAAACCTTACAATTCAGGGTATGCTAGGCCTCTTAATTGTAAAGAAAGATGTCCTACTCGCTCTTTTAAATAAAAGGACACTGAGTCTCAGAGATATTTAATCACCTGCTATAAGGTCACTTAGTGAATGCACTGCCCATCTCTGGTTTCTAAGCCAGTAATTTTTGCAGCACATTCTGGAGTCTCCCAAAATATATCCCATTGTCTAGCTGAGAAATATGACACAAATGTGACACAAGTTATGCTACAAAAATGCAAGTGAGATAAAGACTTTCTTAGTGATCATGGAGATACTAGACATTATAGTAACTGCTCTAGCAGCATAGTGAAGCTAGATATTACGTCAGATGAAATATTTTTAAAGGACTTTGGGGCAGTTAAGGTAATTAAATACATTCTTGAACAGGAGGATTTGAATGGATGAGGCTAATGGGTTGAATGTTCTATAAGCAAGAAACATGAGCAAAAACTCAGTAGATATTTAAAGCAGCATGCTTGGGTGTTTAGAAAGCACGGCTTTACCTGTCCTTTTTGGTCTTAAAGAGTGGACTGGCTGGCACAAGGTAGCTCTCAACATAGCCAGAGCAAATATCTACCTGATGGGGATAGCAAAGCAGGGTTAACAGCTCATCCACGCAAAAATATCTGACTTAAACACTGATATGATTATTTGAAATTCTCATGAGTATCACTTTTTTGTCATTTTAAGTTTTTAGGTCTTTTGGTTACCAGGGCATCTTTTGATCTTTTCGTCAGTGCTTTTTTGAAGTACTTCACATATTCATCACATGCCTCTAACATGTTTGTTTCCAGATTTTCAGGGAAACCAGGCCCCAAATAGTTAATCATGAGGCTTGTGAGTGTATCATCCAGCATGAGACATTACCTAAGGAAAATAAGACCAGAGAGGAGAAGAACAATGAAGAGAGAGAATATGGTCATGTCCCCTAAAATGGTGGGAGTAATTAGTACACTAATTGACAGAGGGAGGAGAGAGTAAGTACTTCAGGAAAGGCAAAGGATATACTGATAACACATGAGAATATTTTTAGTTTGGATCAGGGAGGATACTTCACATGTAATGTAATATAAAGTTCAACATGTATGGTGTTAACTGTTTATATCTCAGAGAACGCTAAATTCATTTTGATAGTTCCTAGATTTGGAGAAAGACTAGTTCCTGGGAGTAATCTGCTCTTCACAGCACTAAACATTAAATGTTTCTTTAATGTTTAAGGACAGAAAACTAGTGTAATTATTCATTAAATATCAGCATTTGTCATTGTGTTACATCTTGGACTGCAATAAAGTACTCATGTAGGTAAATGTATTTTTTTTGGCTACTTCTATTGATCTTTCTTTATTAATCTTTGTTCTTTGGCCTGTGTGGGCCTCCCCTCGCAGTGGCCTCTCTTGCTGCAGAGCACCACCTCTGGGCGCATGTGCTCCAGAGCTCCAGCTGGGTAGTTGGACACATCGGTCTAGCTGCTCCACAGCACGTGGCATCTTCCCAGACCAGGGATCGAACCAGGCATCCCTTGCACTGCAAGGTGGTGTCCTTAACCACCAGACCACCAAGGAAACCCCTTATAATTTTTAACATACAATTGACATAAAATGTAAGGAGTACAACATAATGACTCAATATTTGGATATATTTCAAAACGACTACCACAATAACTAGTTAATACCCATCACCACACAGAATAATAATTTTTCTCTTGTGTTAAGAACTTTTAGATCTACTTTCCTAGCAACCTTAAGATATATAGTGTGGTATTGTTAAACATTTGTAAAGTTTTTAGGTCTTTTGGTTACCAGGGCATCTTTTGATCTTTTCGTCAGTGCTTTTTTGAAGTACTTCACATATTCATCACATGCCTCTAACATGTTTGTTTCCAGATTTTCAGGGAAACCAGGCCCCAAATAGTTAATCATGAGGCTTGTGAGTGTATCATCCAGCATGAGACATTACCTAAGGAAAATAAGACCAGAGAGGAGAAGAACAATGAAGAGAGAGAATATGGTCATGTCCCCTAAAATGGTGGGAGTAATTAGTACACTAATTGACAGAGGGAGGAGAGAGTAAGTACTTCAGGAAAGGCAAAGGATATACTGATAACACATGAGAATATTTTTAGTTTGGATCAGGGAGGATACTTCACATGTAATGTAATATAAAGTTCAACATGTATGGTGTTAACTGTTTATATCTCAGAGAACGCTAAATTCATTTTGATAGTTCCTAGATTTGGAGAAAGACTAGTTCCTGGGAGTAATCTGCTCTTCACAGCACTAAACATTAAATGTTTCTTTAATGTTTAAGGACAGAAAACTAGTGTAATTATTCATTAAATATCAGCATTTGTCATTGTGTTACATCTTGGACTGCAATAAAGTACTCATGTAGGTAAATGTATTTTTTTTGGCTACTTCTATTGATCTTTCTTTATTAATCTTTGTTCTTTGGCCTGTGTGGGCCTCCCCTCGCAGTGGCCTCTCTTGCTGCAGAGCACCACCTCTGGGCGCATGTGCTCCAGAGCTCCAGCTGGGTAGTTGGACACATCGGTCTAGCTGCTCCACAGCACGTGGCATCTTCCCAGACCAGGGATCGAACCAGGCATCCCTTGCACTGCAAGGTGGTGTCCTTAACCACCAGACCACCAAGGAAACCCCTTATAATTTTTAACATACAATTGACATAAAATGTAAGGAGTACAACATAATGACTCAATATTTGGATATATTTCAAAACGACTACCACAATAACTAGTTAATACCCATCACCACACAGAATAATAATTTTTCTCTTGTGTTAAGAACTTTTAGATCTACTTTCCTAGCAACCTTAAGATATATAGTGTGGTATTGTTAACTATAATTATACTCTACATTATATCCCCAGGATTGTTAATTTATGACTGAACATATACAATTTCTAAGCCACTTTCACCTACTCCCTACCCATTGCTCTGGCAATCACCAACCCTTTCTCTGTATATGTGAGTTTTTGTTTTGTTGTAGATTCCACATATAAGTGAGGTCATTTTGTCTTTGTCTTTGTCTTTATGACTTCTTTCACTTAACATAATGCCTTCAAGGTCGATCCTCACTGACACAAATGGCAAATTTTCTTTGTCTTCATGGCTGAATAATGTTTTATTCTATGTGTACATAATTTTCTTTGTCCATCATTTGATGGGCATTAAGATTGATTCCAAGTCTTAGCTATTGTAAATAATCCTGAAATGAAAGTGAGGGTTCAAATATCTTTTGAAGTTAGTGTTTGCATTTTCTTTGGAAACATACCCAGAAGTGAAATTGCTGGATTATATAGTTCTGTTTAACTTTTGAGGAAACTGCATAGTTTCTTCATGTTTTCCATAGTGGTTGCATCAATTTATTTTCCCATCAAAAGTGCACAAGGTCTCCCTTTTCTCCACTAACTTGCCAACTTTTGTTATTTCTCTCTCTATATATATATTATATATATAATTTCTCTCTATATATTATATATATTGTCCATTATACAGATGTGATGTGATATTGCCCTGATTTGCCTTTCCTGACAATTAATGATGCTAAGCATCTTTTCATGTACCTGTTGACAATCTGTATGTCTTCTTTGGAAAAAACATGTCTCTTCAGATCCTCTGCCATTTTGAAACCAGTTATTTTTGTTGCTGTTATTAGGTGTATGAGTTCTTTAATATATAGTATGTGTAAATATTCTCTCCCACTTGAATGGTTGACTTTCATTTTGTTGATGATTTCATTTGCTTTACAGATGCTTTTTAGTTTGATGTAGTCCTATTTGTTTATTTTTGATTTTGTTGTCTTTTCTTTTGGTGTCAAAACCAAGAAACTGTAACCAAGACTGAGGTCAAGGAGCTTCCTGCTTTTTATTTTCCCCTTTAGGAATTTTGTGGTAGCCATTAATCTATTTTGAGTAGATTTTTGTGTACAGTGTAAGATAGTAGTCTGGTTTCATTATTTTACATGTGGGTGTCCAGTTTTCCCAATACCACTTATTTGAAGAGTTTGCCCTTTCCCTATTGTATATTTTTGACTTCTTTATCATAAATTAATTAGCCACATAGGCATAGATTTATTTCTTGGCTGTCTGTCATCTAGTTTGAAATCAGAGAGCATGATGCTTCCAACTTTGTTCTTTTTCAAGTTTGCTTTGGCTATTTGGGATCTTTTGAATCTCCATTCAAGTTTTAGAATTACTCATTTTATTAATATTTCTGTGAAAAATTCTGTTGGAATTTGATAGAGATTACACAGAATATGCAGATTACTTTGGGTAGTGTAGGCATGTTAATTTCATGTTAATTCTTCCAATTCTTAACCACAGAATGTCATTCCATTTATTGGTGTCTGCTTGAATTTATTTCATTAATGTCTTACAGTTTTCTGCATACAGATATTTCATCTGGTAAAATTTATTCTCAGTCATTTTATTCTTTTGGATTCAATTTTAAATGATATTTTTTTCTTAATTTTCTTTCTGATAGTTTGTAACTAGTGTATGGTAATGGAACAGATCTGTATATTAATTTTGTATTCTGCAAATGTATTAAATTCATTGATAGTTCTAACAGTTTTTTGGTGAAGGTTTTAGGTTTTTCATACATAATGTAATGTCATCTGCAAATAGTGGCCATTTCTCTTTCTCCCTTCCAGTTTGGAAGCCTGTGATTTCTTTTTCTTGCCTGATTGCTCTGACTAGGACTTCCAGTCAGAGCAATTACTCTATGTTGAATAACGGTGGTAAGTGTGGACATCCTTTTTTTTTTTTTTTTTTTTTTTTAAGAGTGAGAGGAAAGTAGAGTTTATTAGAGTGGGGGGAAGGGAGAGTCGCTGCCAGCACAGCGGGGTGGCTTAAGGGACAACTGACCTTGTTAAAGTGACAGACAGTGTTAGAGCAGCTGGCCAGCTCAAGAGAGAGCTGATGTTAAGCAAGTGTCTTTGATTCATTTTTTAGCTAGGGTCTAAGGAGTGGCATAGGGGTCCTAAGGATCATTGCTGATTGGATGGTCTACTAGGGTGGGGTATAGGGATGACTACAGCATGAGGGAAGGACAGTAGGGTTCAAGGAGTGGCCTAGGGCTCTTAAGGATTGAGTGACATCCTTTCTTATGTCTTATTTTAGAGGAAAAGCATTCAGATTTTCACTGAAGAGTATGATGTTAGCTGTTGATTTGTCATATCTGGCCTATTTTAGGTTGAGATACGTTCCCTCAATACCCACTTTGAGAAGTTTTATCATAAATAGATTTTGAATTTTGTTAAATGCCTTCTCTGCATTTATTGATCATATAGTTGTAATTCTTTACTTCATTAATGTAATGTATCACATTGATCTGTGGATATAGTACCATCCTTGATCTCTGGAATAAGTTCCATTTGATCATTGTGTACAATTCTTTTATTTAGTGTATCATTAAATTGAGTTTGCTAATGTTTTATTGAGTATTTTTGCATCTATGTTGACCAGGGCTATTGGCCTGTAATTTTCCTGTGCTATACTTGTTTGATTTGGGTGTCAGTGTAATGCTGGCATCGTGAAATGAGTTTGGAAATGTTCCCTCCCCTTCTATTTTTTAAAAGTATTTAAGAAAGATTGGTATTAATTCTTCAGCTATTTAGTAGAATTCATCAATGTCGTCATCTGGTCCTGGCCTTTTGTTTGTTGGGAGGTTTTTGATTACTGATTCAAATCCTTACCAGTAATCAGTCTGTTCTGATTTTTTATTTCTTCATGATTCTGTCTTAGTGAGTTGTCTGTTTCTAAGAATTTATCCATTCCTTTTAGGCTGTTCATGAGAATCTTAACTAAAGTTACGGTGGACAAATTACTGTGAGAAAGGGTGAAATGAGACACAGAAGCAAATTATTACCTTATTCAAATACCCAGGCATTGTCTGAATTTTCTTCTTTTTCACATTTTCCATTATGTCTATTCATTTATCTAATATAACAAATAGCAGTTTCTCTTTAGCAGTTGATGTATCCTGAAAATTTTTGCTAAATACCTAATGGTTTTTTAATACACACTGGTTACTTAAAAAATAGTTGATTACTTATTAAATCCATAATTTTTTTCTCAAAAAATGTTTCTGAGATTCTTAAAATGTCTGTCACTTTGATAAATTACTGAATACCTGCTGGCACATATTAAATGTCTTGTAACTACTTGTCAAGTAAATAAAAAGGATGAATTAAGAAAGACTAAAAACATACACTGACATAATTATACCATGGGTTTGTCTACATATTTTACATATTATTTATTTGATATTTATAACAACCTTATGATATAGATAAATAATTATAACAGATTAAACAAATTGAATGTCACGTAGTTAAATCACTGGCCTATTTTAGGTTGAGATACGTTCCCTCAATACCCACTTTGAGAAGTTTTATCATAAATAGATTTTGAATTTTGTTAAATGCCTTCTCTGCATTTATTGATCATATAGTTGTAATTCTTTACTTCATTAATGTAATGTATCACATTGATCTGTGGATATAGTACCATCCTTGATCTCTGGAATAAGTTCCATTTGATCATTGTGTACAATTCTTTTATTTAGTGTATCATTAAATTGAGTTTGCTAATGTTTTATTGAGTATTTTTGCATCTATGTTGACCAGGGCTATTGGCCTGTAATTTTCCTGTGCTATACTTGTTTGATTTGGGTGTCAGTGTAATGCTGGCATCGTGAAATGAGTTTGGAAATGTTCCCTCCCCTTCTATTTTTTAAAAGTATTTAAGAAAGATTGGTATTAATTCTTCAGCTATTTAGTAGAATTCATCAATGTCGTCATCTGGTCCTGGCCTTTTGTTTGTTGGGAGGTTTTTGATTACTGATTCAAATCCTTACCAGTAATCAGTCTGTTCTGATTTTTTATTTCTTCATGATTCTGTCTTAGTGAGTTGTCTGTTTCTAAGAATTTATCCATTCCTTTTAGGCTGTTCATGAGAATCTTAACTAAAGTTACGGTGGACAAATTACTGTGAGAAAGGGTGAAATGAGACACAGAAGCAAATTATTACCTTATTCAAATACCCAGGCATTGTCTGAATTTTCTTCTTTTTCACATTTTCCATTATGTCTATTCATTTATCTAATATAACAAATAGCAGTTTTCTCTTTAGCAGTTGATGTATCCTGAAAATTTTTGCTAAATACCTAATGGTTTTTTAATACACACTGGTTACTTAAAAAATAGTTGATTACTTATTAAATCCATAATTTTTTTCTCAAAAAATGTTTCTGAGATTCTTAAAATGTCTGTCACTTTGATAAATTACTGAATACCTGCTGGCACATATTAAATGTCTTGTAACTACTTGTCAAGTAAATAAAAAGGATGAATTAAGAAAGACTAAAAACATACACTGACATAATTATACCATGGGTTTGTCTACATATTTTACATATTATTTATTTGATATTTATAACAACCTTATGATATAGATAAATAATTATAACAGATTAAACAAATTGAATGTCACGTAGTTAAATCATAAAAGTAATAATCATACCCAGGTACCCTGATACAAGTCATTTCTATTAACCACTATGCTTATGAATGAATTAAGCTCAAGGAAGAATAATTGGAGCTACACAGTTTCTTACAATATGTTTCAGTCATTTTTCTAGTAAATCTTTAGCTCTAATGTGTTCTATTATTTTATGTTACATTGTGACTCCTTAATGGAGTTTTGATAAAGTGAACATTAACAGTAGATGTTAAACTCTCTCACTAAGTCATACATGAGTTTATAAGTGTGTGGTATATGTAATTGTTTCAGTTTTAAGGTTTCTATATTATGAGATACTATCTGGACGATGCAAAGTCTACTTGTCAATGTTAGCACCAGCAATACACAGAGAAAAGAAAAACACAACCATCGGGATATTGCATTATTATGAATGTGATTACCTCAGCATCTTCTATATGTACCTAACCAAAGATTGAGAGTAAATTTAATGAGCAATCTGTTTTTATGCCGAGTGTGTGTGATGCTATTATATGAAATGGAAATAACTGGGAATGTGTCAGAAATGCACTTTACTGCATTACTTGAAAATGTCATTAACTGATCAGTGTCACACTGTTGTTTGACCCCAAAACTACCTTTGCAGTTTGGAAGACAAATGACATGTGAAGGAAAGTTTCAAACATAATACACACAAACACACACACACACACAAACTCAGCTATCCTTTCTTAGGAAAAACATTAATATCTCTTTGAAGGAAGATGCCAGTAAAATGTCTCCTTTTGTATAGAAAGCACCTCTTTTCAGAAATTATATTGTCTTTTAGCTGTGCCAGGCACTCTTTTGGCCAACTGCTGCATATGTTGTTTTACTCCTACAATTATAAATTGTATATGATTTTTTCTAAATGCACCTTATTTAATGGACATTCACAGAGAAATTATTCCCACCTTACTTGACTAGTGAAATGTCAAGTAGAAACAGTAGGCACTTAATGCTTCCCAGAATGCTGTTCCAGACTGTGGGGAAAGAAGCGGAATATAATGAGTAGACGTTTACCTGACTGGATCCCCAATGATCGCCATCAGTTTCCGTATTTCACATCAAGTGCTAATTGATAGGTCTGACTGGTCACATTTAGTAAAAAGGCCATCATAGCAGCCAGCAGCAGAGAATTATATCAGGATCATCTAGCAAAACAAGCATTGGCAAACTTCTAAGTCTTTGCTATGACCTCCATTAAATCACCCCTCCCCACTCAGTGAGGATGAGTAACAACAGAAATGCTAGTTGAGCCAGAAGAGCACTGAGAAGACCAACAGAGCAAAGGTGACAGAATTTTCCTAAAGCATGCTGAGTATTAACTAGCTAATTTGTAGAGGAAACTAAAATAATTTATCTTGTTATGATTGGCTAAGGTAATGATCTAGTTACTACCCAACAGTGAAGATTATTCCATTCAAAGAAAAAAAAAACACAGAAAAAGACAAGAGGATTTGATGTATTATGAAAGGCTTCAAATTAAATGGAAAGCATTAATTTAAAATATGTTTTTATTATTTTTTAAACATGTAATGGTCTCCAAGAATTTGCATTCAAAACCGGGAGTTTCCACTTCCTCCATAACTTTGTCAAGTCTCAAGAGGCAGCTACTGAGATGTTTAAGCGTATCTATTATTAGTTATTCTGATAGTAATGACCATAATTCAAAAAGACATGCATATATGCTCTTTCATAATATATTAACTTTTTCCATTATCTTTGACTCCTGCTCTGAAAGATGAGGGTACAACACATCTTTTCTGCTACATCCCCTATCTCTCCTCACGCCCACTTGATCCAAGTTTTAAATCACTTTCAGTGCCTCAATTGATTATTTAGTAAATGCAGATGCTGCACATTCTCTGTTTAATCTTCTTTAGACATTCTATTCCTTAATTACTGACTTGATATGAATATTAACATCTCTTACTGAGTTCTCACTCCCTTTCATGTTTGCAGCTCCCTAGACTTTTATTTTATCAGGGTGAGCAATTTTTTTCTTTAAAAATAATTACATATTTAGTCCTTTGTCCACAGATAATTTCTGAAGGTTGAAAATAAGCTTTTACATCAACATGATATATAAATATTTTTCATGGCAAAGATACTTAGCAGCTGTAAAAAACATTCCCTTCTTTATGATCATCTCTCAGGTCCAATGTCAGGGCAAGAGTAATATTCATAGAGGAATGTTCCTAACATCAAGGACAAATTCCACTTTCTTATTTTTTTTCATTGTTCCAACTAATGGCACATTTTACTTTGTTTCATATGAAGACCTTGATTCTTACTTATGTTTGGTTTCTTGGTTTGTTTTTTCCTAAATATTCTTGCCTTCAGTTCTTATGGCAAGCAAACAAAGAGGTAGTTTCTTCAATATATTACTTCATATCTATCTTCCAGCAATTATTTACATTCAATTACTTGACTGTCCCTTGCCAATGTCTTTTTTGGATAATCATTCTGGAGCCACTGACATATTCAGTCCTAGTATAACTATACTTTCAGTGGTGCCCAATGGAGATTGACTATTTGTGCCCTCTATCTCCTTCGTATGTTGAAGGGTTTCCCAGGTGGAACAAGTGGTAAAGAACCTGCCTGCCAATACCAGAGGTGTAAGAAATGCAGGTTCCATCCTTGGGTCAGGAAGATTCCCTGGAGGAAGGCGTGGCAACCCATTCAGTATTCTTGCCTGGAGAATCCCATGGACAGAGGAGCCCTACAGTCTATAGGGTCATCAAGAGTGGGACCTGACTGGAGTGAGTGAGCACACACACATGCACGTCTTTGTATGTTGAGAGCTCTTCTTCCAGCATGATAGCAGTTGGATGTGGGGACTTTGGGAGTTGATTAGATCCATGCTCATGAATGAGGTCCATGTCTCATATGAAAAAGATCCCAGAGAGCTCTCTTGTCCTCTCTGCACATGAGGTTACAATGAGACAATAGTAAATCAGGAGTAGGGTATCACTAGACCCCAAATCTGCTGGAGCCTTGCTCTTGGATTCCCCTGATTCCAGAACTATGAGACATGTGTCTTGTTTGTTTATAAGCCACCAGCTTCAGGTATTCTGTTGTGGCAGCTCAAATAACCTAAGAGACAAGACCTGCTGTAGAAACAGCATCCCAGGGTATAATTTACTGAGCTTTTTAGTCATGGCCTCTCTTTCTGCAATTCTACAGCCTCTGTTCCCACTTGTTTTTTTTTTTTAATCTCTGTACTGAACAACTGCTTCTGAAATGATGTGTGGAGGACAGTAGTTTAAGAAGTTATAATTTATGAAAAGGTATTTATCTTGAACATATAATTGGATAGTTTGTCTCCATGTAGAATTCAAGATTGAATATCATTTTCCCTGAGAAATTTGAGGTTATTCTGCCTTTCTCTTCTAAAATCTACAATTGATTTTTTAAAATGCAAGTTTTATCCTTCCTTCTTTGAAGCTGACCTGTTTTTACTCTTCCATCTAGAAGTTTTTGAGACTTTCTCTTCATTTTTAGTGTACTGAAAATTCAGAAAGTACACCTATATAGGGGCCTTTAATAGCTTCTTCTGCATGACAATTTGTGAACATTTTGATTTAAATAATTTATTGGGTCTGGAAAATTTCCTTTTTGTCCAATTTCTCCCATTTTTTTTTATTACTTGAATTAACTGAAGTGTAACATATACACAGAGCAGGATCTAACCTATAGACTATTCATTGAACGGCCCCAAAGTGAACATAAATCTCATATCTTGACCATCTATCTCATAAAAGAAAAGATTATACAAAAGCAAGATTTTTTTGCACTGACATCTAGTTACTGCACTTTTCATTCTATGCGTCGTAATGCTTTTTGAAATTGCCAAATATGTAAGCAGCTTTTACCTGTTTGTTTTTAACCTTTATGAATGGAGTCATATAATACATAGACTTACGTATCTGGATTATTTTCTCCAATATTAGCCCTATGAGATCAAATCACATTTTTTAATGTAAGGTTGGTTCCATTGATGACTATTTCGTTTAAGCCATACTAATACCTATTAGAATATCTCATTGTCATGTTAATTTGCATTTCTCATTATTAAAGCTTGACTAGATTTTCAAGGCTATAGAGTATTTGAATGCCAACTTTTGGTGATTTTTGCTCAGGTCTTCTCTCAATTACTACTGGGCTGTCTGACTTTTTCATACTGATGCGTAACAATTTCTGTTATATATACTTCTTGCAAATATTTTCTTCTCTGTAGCTATTTTTTCTACTTCTTAAATGGGACCAATTCATAAATAGAATTCTTTAATTTTAATATTATCCAACTTACTGTCTTCCTTTATGTTCAAGGGCTTTTGTGTCCTGTTTACCTAGCCCACAATTATAAAGATATTTTTTACTGTATTCTAAAAGCTTTAATATGATACCTTTCATACTTTAGATCTACAGTCAATGAAATGGACTTCTGTGTACAGTGTGAGATAAAGGTCAAGTTTCATTTCTTTTGTGAGAAGATCCAATTCATTCAGAACCTTTTATTGAAAAGAACATCTTGCCTTTAATATTATGCAGTACAATACTTGTCATGAATCAAGTACCCACATGTGTGGGTCTCTTCTGTTCTATTGTTCTCTTTTCTATCCTCTGTGTCAATTTCATCCTGTATTAATTCAAGTAGCTTTAAAATCTTTCTTGATTTCAGAAAGACTAAATCTTTATACCATGTTATTTTTTAAGAGTTGTCTTGGATACACTTTTCCCATTGAATTAACTGAAGTGTAACATATACACAGAGCAGGATCTAACCTATAGACTATTCATTGAACGGCCCCAAAGTGAACATAAATCTCATATCTTGACCATCTATCTCATAAAAGAAAAGATTATACAAAAGCAAGATTTTTTTGCACTGACATCTAGTTACTGCACTTTTCATTCTATGCGTCGTAATGCTTTTTGAAATTGCCAAATATGTAAGCAGCTTTTACCTGTTTGTTTTTAACCTTTATGAATGGAGTCATATAATACATAGACTTACGTATCTGGATTATTTTCTCCAATATTAGCCCTATGAGATCAAATCACATTTTTTAATGTAAGGTTGGTTCCATTGATGACTATTTCGTTTAAGCCATACTAATACCTATTAGAATATCTCATTGTCATGTTAATTTGCATTTCTCATTATTAAAGCTTGACTAGATTTTCAAGGCTATAGAGTATTTGAATGCCAACTTTTGGTGATTTTTGCTCAGGTCTTCTCTCAATTACTACTGGGCTGTCTGACTTTTTCATACTGATGCGTAACAATTTCTGTTATATATACTTCTTGCAAATATTTTCTTCTCTGTAGCTATTTTTTCTACTTCTTAAATGGGACCAATTCATAAATAGAATTCTTTAATTTTAATATTATCCAACTTACTGTCTTCCTTTATGTTCAAGGGCTTTTGTGTCCTGTTTACCTAGCCCACAATTATAAAGATATTTTTTACTGTATTCTAAAAGCTTTAATATGATACCTTTCATACTTTAGATCTACAGTCAATGAAATGGACTTCTGTGTACAGTGTGAGATAAAGGTCAAGTTTCATTTCTTTTGTGAGAAGATCCAATTCATTCAGAACCTTTTATTGAAAAGAACATCTTGCCTTTAATATTATGCAGTACAATACTTGTCATGAATCAAGTACCCACATGTGTGGGTCTCTTCTGTTCTATTGTTCTCTTTTCTATCCTCTGTGTCAATTTCATCCTGTATTAATTCAAGTAGCTTTAAAATCTTTCTTGATTTCAGAAAGACTAAATCTTTATACCATGTTATTTTTTAAGAGTTGTCTTGGATACACTTTTCCCATTGCATTTTGATGAACATGATTAGAATGACTTGTCAAAATCCATTATAAATCCAACTGGGATTTTAAATCAAATTGCTTTAAAGCCATAAATTAATTTCAAGAGATTTATTCACTTTACAATTTTGAATCTTTCAATATTTGAACATGGTATATTCCTCCACTGAGGTAGGTCTTCCTTAATGCTCCTAATTACATTTTATGGCTTTTGAAAAGGATTTCCAAATATTTCCTTACAGTTATTCTTTAATGCATATGACTTTCCATGATAGAGTAAATATATTTAAATTTTGGTTTTTAGATTGCAGCTTCAAGATATACTGGGGATCCGATTTACTATTCCCAAAGTTAATAAGTAGGGAATTGGACAAAATATCTGAAACAAAGATTTCAGACACTAGAGCAAAGCAGAACTGAGGTCCCTTAGAAAAGGAACACAGTGAAGTGAACCATACAATTACCTCAGCTTGGAGATAATAGTTGAGACAAGGTAGGGATGCAGTACCCCACCAGAGTCTTGTGGTATTACTAAGTTAAGGAGACTGAGATGGCAATTTAAGGAAGCCATGGTAATAGTTAGCATTTTTATGACAGAATAGTAGGGAGAAGGGAGCAATAGAGAGATTCCAGAGATGTACACGAAGAGCCCCTTAAGTTATTGATTAAGTCCTAATCTGAGTATGCATAACAAGCAATTACTTGAGACTAGAGAAATAATCATTAAGTAGGCCAGTTTGTGGAGCTCATGCAGGACTGAAGTTATTTATCTCCTATCAGGTAAACTAGAAAGATCTCATAAGCCATAAGGACTGAGCAGAATTCTGAGAAGGGTGTCATCTTAGTAGGAGTCTGAATTAGCCCTACAATAAAGGAAGTAAAATGAAAAAAATTCATCCCTTCCCGCTGTTAAGTTTCATAAATTTGGGAAAAATCAGAAATACTTATGAAGAAATAAGCATAGATCATCATGTCTGAAAGTTAGAAGGTACAACTGAACAGTCTGATATTTAGAACTTCTTCAACATATTATTGACTTTCGCCCCAATAAAGTTGAAATTATCATCAAGTCAAAAATGCATTTAATACACCTAACCTACCAAACATTTGAGCTTAGCCTAGGCTTCCTTAAACATGCTCAGTGCACTCAGGACTCTCAGATAAGCTGTTGTTGGTTAGTTGCTAAGTTGTGTCTGACTCTTGACACACCATAGACTGTTATCCATCAGGTTCCTCTGTCCATGGGATTCTCAAGGCAAGAATACTGGAGTGGGTTGCCATGCCTTCCTCCAGAGGATCTTTGGACCCAGAAATCAAATCCATCTCTCCTGCATTGCAAGCAGATTGTTTACCACTAAGCCATCAGGCACATTAGTCTACAGTTTGGCAAAATCATCTACCACAAAGCCTATTTTATAATGAAGTGTTGAATATTCCATATAGTCTATTGAACTCTGTACAAAAGTGAAAAATGTGACTTTCCATGATAGAGTAAATATATTTAAATTTTGGTTTTTAGATTGCAGCTTCAAGATATACTGGGGATCCGATTTACTATTCCCAAAGTTAATAAGTAGGGAATTGGACAAAATATCTGAAACAAAGATTTCAGACACTAGAGCAAAGCAGAACTGAGGTCCCTTAGAAAAGGAACACAGTGAAGTGAACCATACAATTACCTCAGCTTGGAGATAATAGTTGAGACAAGGTAGGGATGCAGTACCCCACCAGAGTCTTGTGGTATTACTAAGTTAAGGAGACTGAGATGGCAATTTAAGGAAGCCATGGTAATAGTTAGCATTTTTATGACAGAATAGTAGGGAGAAGGGAGCAATAGAGAGATTCCAGAGATGTACACGAAGAGCCCCTTAAGTTATTGATTAAGTCCTAATCTGAGTATGCATAACAAGCAATTACTTGAGACTAGAGAAATAATCATTAAGTAGGCCAGTTTGTGGAGCTCATGCAGGACTGAAGTTATTTATCTCCTATCAGGTAAACTAGAAAGATCTCATAAGCCATAAGGACTGAGCAGAATTCTGAGAAGGGTGTCATCTTAGTAGGAGTCTGAATTAGCCCTACAATAAAGGAAGTAAAATGAAAAATATTCATCCCTTCCTGCTGTTAAGTTTCATAAATTTGGGAAAAATCAGAAATACTTATGAAGAAATAAGCATAGATCATCATGTCTGAAAGTTAGAAGGTACAACTGAACAGTCTGATATTTAGAACTTCTTCAACATATTATTGACTTTCGCCCCAATAAAGTTGAAATTATCATCAAGTCAAAAATGCATTTAATACACCTAACCTACCAAACATTTGAGCTTAGCCTAGGCTTCCTTAAACATGCTCAGTGCACTCAGGACTCTCAGATAAGCTGTTGTTGGTTAGTTGCTAAGTTGTGTCTGACTCTTGACACACCATAGACTGTTATCCATCAGGTTCCTCTGTCCATGGGATTCTCAAGGCAAGAATACTGGAGTGGGTTGCCATGCCTTCCTCCAGAGGATCTTTGGACCCAGAAATCAAATCCATCTCTCCTGCATTGCAAGCAGATTGTTTACCACTAAGCCATCAGGCACATTAGTCTACAGTTTGGCAAAATCATCTACCACAAAGCCTATTTTATAATGAAGTGTTGAATATTGCATATAGTTTATTGAACTCTGTACAAAAAGTGAAAAATCCAGAATGGTTGTCTGGGTGCAGAATAGTTGTGAGTTTGTTAGCCATCTTCTCTGGTGGTCACGTGGCTGGCTGGGAGCTGTGGCCCTCCTTCTGCCCAGCATCATGAGAGAATCATACCTCATAATGCTACCCCAAGAAAAACAATCAAAGTACCGTGTCTACTGAATGCATAATTCTTTCACACCGTCATAAAGTCACAATATCCTAAACTGAATTGTCATAAGTCAGGGATGTCTGGACTCACATTTCAAATGAGGAGTTAAAGTCTCAGAGATGAAAAGTGACTTGTTTGTGGTCATAAGGTGTACATAAAAAATAAACACAAAGGGAGATTGAAAGGTATACTTAAAAATAAAACACTCTATTAATCTCTGTTGTTCAAATCCACATTTATTTATGTTTGGAAAATTAAAAAAAAAAAAACAGGTATCTTCAATCGCTAATCAAAACAAAAGAATATACAGGATACAATACCTACATGCAGTTACAAGAGAATGCTGAAATGTAAAAGCGAGTCATCTTATGAATCAAGACACTCCCAAAACAGAAAATAGTGATAAAATGTTTATGGAGCAATACATTTTATAAAAGAATAAACATTATAAAATATTGTCTTTTAAAACTTTTTTAAAATTATGCTAACTCAAAATTCATTTGATTTCAATTAACTTAAATTATTAAAAATGCTTTATAAGGTACATCCTTCAAGTTATGGAATTACTTCCAACTTAAATACCCTTATACTTAATCTCTGGGTAAGTCATGAACTCAATTATAAATTTGTGAAGATTTATTAAAGAACATTAACTAGGAGCCATGCCTTACCTTCCAGTTTAGGATCTTTGGGACCCAAAGACTGTTATCCATCAGGTTCCTCTGTCCATGGGATTCTCAAGGCAAGAATACTGGAGTGGGTTGCCATGCCTTCCTCCAGAGGATCTTTGGACCCAGAAATCAAATCCATCTCTCCTGCATTGCAAGCAGATTGTTTACCACTAAGCCATCAGGCACATTAGTCTACAGTTTGGCAAAATCATCTACCACAAAGCCTATTTTATAATGAAGTGTTGAATATTGCATATAGTTTATTGAACTCTGTACAAAAAGTGAAAAATCCAGAATGGTTGTCTGGGTGCAGAATAGTTGTGAGTTTGTTAGCCATCTTCTCTGGTGGTCACGTGGCTGGCTGGGAGCTGTGGCCCTCCTTCTGCCCAGCATCATGAGAGAATCATACCTCATAATGCTACCCCAAGAAAAACAATCAAAGTACCGTGTCTACTGAATGCATAATTCTTTCACACCGTCATAAAGTCACAATATCCTAAACTGAATTGTCATAAGTCAGGGATGTCTGGACTCACATTTCAAATGAGGAGTTAAAGTCTCAGAGATGAAAAGTGACTTGTTTGTGGTCATAAGGTGTACATAAAAAATAAACACAAAGGGAGATTGAAAGGTATACTTAAAAATAAAACACTCTATTAATCTCTGTTGTTCAAATCCACATTTATTTATGTTTGGAAAATTAAAAAAAAAAAAACAGGTATCTTCAATCGCTAATCAAAACAAAAGAATATACAGGATACAATACCTACATGCAGTTACAAGAGAATGCTGAAATGTAAAAGCGAGTCATCTTATGAATCAAGACACTCCCAAAACAGAAAATAGTGATAAAATGTTTATGGAGCAATACATTTTATAAAAGAATAAACATTATAAAATATTGTCTTTTAAAACTTTTTTAAAATTATGCTAACTCAAAATTCATTTGATTTCAATTAACTTAAATTATTAAAAATGCTTTATAAGGTACATCCTTCAAGTTATGGAATTACTTCCAACTTAAATACCCTTATACTTAATCTCTGGGTAAGTCATGAACTCAATTATAAATTTGTGAAGATTTATTAAAGAACATTAACTAGGAGCTCTCTATGACCATTGCAAATCATTATCTGATGGCAGCTGTTTCTCAGCTACACAATAAACACGTAGGAATGGAGAATTCACATTCTAATCTATACAATCAATCTGATAATCACTATCAGCCTGTATGGGGAACAAAAGAAAGCATTTGCTTTTTAAATCTTTCACCCTACAGTACCCCATCCTCAAACTCATATCTTAAAGGCTGCATAAAGATCTATAAGTATAGATACAGTTCTTTTTGGTCTTCCAAAAATCCCTTCCTGACATAACTTCCAAGTGTATGCTCTAATTGTTCGAGCTTGGCACCTACTCTTTTGATTTGTACCTAAAATTGTTTTGCATTGGAAGTTTTAAAGTGTTCTCTGTGGTTTTCAACTCTGACTCTTGGGCTCAGACTGAATACAAGGTTCTTTTTACTGTTGAAAACAGTGTTCATCCTCACAAAAACAATTTCTAGACTCAGAAAATGGGGGTTGCTATATACCATTTGTAACCATCTTCAATTATTGATATATTTTGAATACTGTCTATGTCGATATACTTATCACTATAATACACATTAGGAACCCTGTGTGCTTTATATACCTCACCGATGCTCTTCTCTTGCTTGTACATCATACATATATTCATGTCTTTGTTCTTACTTTCTACTGGACTATTCTTACTGAATGGGCTATATGATCCATTTCTAATGAGCTTGATCAGAACTCCACTTCTCCTACCTGTCTCTTCATTTCTTTTTTCTCTCTGCAGCAAAACTCATCAAAAGGTTTTGTTGTTCTAATTTCTCTCCTCCAGGCCTCCCTTAACACACCTCAGTTAAGCCAGGAAACCACCACAACTGCTCTCATCCAGAGATGCCAAAGATCACCTCCTGCTAATCTGATTTTCTTTCTTTTGTACTTGATACAAAAGAATACTTCATTTGATCCACCCCCCTCAACCTCTCTCCCTTTCCCTCTCTCGCTCTGTCACCCTTCCTCTCCCCTCCCACTCCCTTTCTTTATCTTTCAGGACATCACAATTTCCTGAATTTCTTCCTACTTTATTGGCTGGTTCTCTGTGGTCTCCTACACCAATTTTATCTTTTATCCTTTAGCACTTAATGTTCTAATACATCAAAGCTCAGTCCTTGTTCTTTTGTATTTCTACTCCTCTCAGAGACCATATGCATTTTCATAGTTTCAGGTGCTTCCCAAAACTGACTTCTAACTTTTCCATGATTTCCAGGTTAAATACATAATTGTCTACCAAAAATTTCAGTTGAGTGTCTAATAAACATCTCATATTCAGCATGTCAGACACTGGTTTTCTTCTCATGCTTTCTCCCATCACACTCACCTACTCCTTCCTCCTTTCTTCCCCATCTCAGTTAATGGCAAATCTACCTCCCAGTTGCATCCATCAAAAAATACTGGAGCAAGTCTTCTATGGCCGTTCAATGGTTAAGATTCTGTCTTCCAATACAGAGAGTGTACATTTGTTGCCTGGTTAGGGAGTCAAGATCTCACACCTCTCATGGCCAAAAAACAAACTTAAAACAGAAGCAATATTGTAACAAATTCAGTAAAGACTTTAAACATGGCCTACACCAAAAAAATATTGAAGATATAGTTCAACTCTTGTTTATCTCTCATGTATATTCAATATGTCATCAAATTGCTTTGTCTTTAAGGCATATCCAGGATACAAAAACTTCTTACCCTCACCATTGCTACCTTCCTGCCTGGGTCTGAGTCCATCCCCATTTCTAATCTGAATTGCTACAATACTATAGCAAAATAATAGTAATAATAAGTAAACCTGCTTCTTTTTTTGTCCTATATAGTCTCCTTCCATGCCATTAGCTAGAGTAATTTCATTTTCTTAAAACTTAATTGAAATATACTTGATATACAAAAAATTGCACATATTTAATACATACCATCTAATGAGTTTGGATACACACACACACACACACACACACACACACAAATGAAAGCATCACCACAGTCACAGTGGTGAGAAAGTAAAATGGTATAGCAACAATGGAAAACCGTATAGAGGTTCTCCCCTCCACCCCCACCTTAAAACTAGAACTATCATATGATCCAGTAATCCCACTCCTGGTTACATGTGCAGAAGAGCAGAAATCAGGATTTAAACCAATATCTGCACTCCTATATTCATCTATTGCAGCATGATTCATTATAGCTGAGGTATGGAAACAATCCAAATGTCCATCAACAGACGAATGGATTAAAAAAAAGTAGTATATTATACAGTTATTCAGCTTTAATAATGAAGGAAATGCTGACATTTGCAACAACATAGGTGGACCTGGAAGACATTATGCCTAGTGAAATAAGTCTCAGACAAACAGTATGATTCTACTTACGTGAGGTATTTAATATAGTCAAACTTAAGAAGTAATTGTGATAAAACCAAATCGAATGATGTCTTTCCTGTGCAAAAATGTGTGCTGTGTTCGTCTCACTGTAATGGTCACAGAAGCCCCTCAATGGCCAGGCCACTCTCCGGGTCAAATCTACCTCCCAGTTGCATCCATCAAAAAATACTGGAGCAAGTCTTCTATGGCCGTTCAATGGTTAAGATTCTGTCTTCCAATACAGAGAGTGTACATTTGTTGCCTGGTTAGGGAGTCAAGATCTCACACCTCTCATGGCCAAAAAACAAACTTAAAACAGAAGCAATATTGTAACAAATTCAGTAAAGACTTTAAACATGGCCTACACCAAAAAAATATTGAAGATATAGTTCAACTCTTGTTTATCTCTCATGTATATTCAATATGTCATCAAATTGCTTTGTCTTTAAGGCATATCCAGGATACAAAAACTTCTTACCCTCACCATTGCTACCTTCCTGCCTGGGTCTGAGTCCATCCCCATTTCTAATCTGAATTGCTACAATACTATAGCAAAATAATAGTAATAATAAGTAAACCTGCTTCTTTTTTTGTCCTATATAGTCTCCTTCCATGCCATTAGCTAGAGTAATTTCATTTTCTTAAAACTTAATTGAAATATACTTGATATACAAAAAATTGCACATATTTAATACATACCATCTAATGAGTTTGGATACACACACACACACACACACACACACACAAATGAAAGCATCACCACAGTCACAGTGGTGAGAAAGTAAAATGGTATAGCAACAATGGAAAACCGTATAGAGGTTCTCCCCTCCACCCCCACCTTAAAACTAGAACTATCATATGATCCAGTAATCCCACTCCTGGTTACATGTGCAGAAGAGCAGAAATCAGGATTTAAACCAATATCTGCACTCCTATATTCATCTATTGCAGCATGATTCATTATAGCTGAGGTATGGAAACAATCCAAATGTCCATCAACAGACGAATGGATTAAAAAAAAGTAGTATATTATACAGTTATTCAGCTTTAATAATGAAGGAAATGCTGACATTTGCAACAACATAGGTGGACCTGGAAGACATTATGCCTAGTGAAATAAGTCTCAGACAAACAGTATGATTCTACTTACGTGAGGTATTTAATATAGTCAAACTTAAGAAGTAATTGTGATAAAACCAAATCGAATGATGTCTTTCCTGTGCAAAAATGTGTGCTGTGTTCGTCTCACTGTAATGGTCACAGTTCTCCACAAGGCCCCTCAATGGCCAGGCCACTCTCCGGGTTCCCATGGACTTCCTTCCACCAACTGTGGTCCAGTCACGTGCACCACCCTCCTTTTCCTACAACATGCCACACATGGTCTGCTCATAGGGTCTCTGTCTGCTATTCCCTCTACATAAGACACTCCCTCCACAGATATCTGCTAGGCTAAATCCCTCACCTTCATTAATTGCCTAAATTCGACTTTTCAATCATGTTTACCCAGACCACATTTCCAAATTCTGCAAACAAGCTCCTATTCCTATACCAGCACCCATGATCCCCATGTACTTAGCATCGAAAATAGTAAATAATTTACTTATTTGTAACTGTGGATCTTTCTTTGACACCTCTCCCAAAATAAGTTTTACAATCGATGTGTTTTGTGGTCTATTCCATTCACTAATATATCCCAAGTGCCTGTTTCATGCTTGGTGACAAAACAGACATAAGTTTTTAACAAATGATTGAATATTTTATGGACATCTATACAGTTTTTAATTTGTGAACTCTGTGTTCTATTTTCTTTGTAATTTTTTTCATTATTACTAATTTTGATTTCAAAAGCTCTTAATGTCTAAGAATATCATTTTACATATTAATCAAGTTCTAGCTGGAGTTTACTTTGGTGTGAACAATGAGTAAGATCTTTTGTAACAGGTAGCCAACTGCTTCAATACCATTTGTTTAATAATTCATTCTTTTCCCATCCTGGAAGCTAAGTGAAGAAAGTATAAGGAGAAGGCAAAATATGATCCATAATAGTTCCAAAAAATCAGGATTTAAACCAATATCTGCCCCGAGCATGATTCATTATAGCTGAGGTATGGAAACAATCCAAATGTCCATCAACAGACGAATGGATTAAAAAAAAGTAGTATATTATACAGTTATTCAGCTTTAATAATGAAGGAAATGCTGACATTTGCAACAACATAGGTGGACCTGGAAGACATTATGCCTAGTGAAATAAGTCTCAGACAAACAGTATGATTCTACTTACGTGAGGTATTTAATATAGTCAAACTTAAGAAGTAATTGTGATAAAACCAAATCGAATGATGTCTTTCCTGTGCAAAAATGTGTGCTGTGTTCGTCTCACTGTAATGGTCACAGTTCTCCACAAGGCCCCTCAATGGCCAGGCCACTCTCCGGGTTCCCATGGACTTCCTTCCACCAACTGTGGTCCAGTCACGTGCACCACCCTCCTTTTCCTACAACATGCCACACATGGTCTGCTCATAGGGTCTCTGTCTGCTATTCCCTCTACATAAGACACTCCCTCCACAGATATCTGCTAGGCTAAATCCCTCACCTTCATTAATTGCCTAAATTCGACTTTTCAATCATGTTTACCCAGACCACATTTCCAAATTCTGCAAACAAGCTCCTATTCCTATACCAGCACCCATGATCCCCATGTACTTAGCATCGAAAATAGTAAATAATTTACTTATTTGTAACTGTGGATCTTTCTTTGACACCTCTCCCAAAATAAGTTTTACAATCGATGTGTTTTGTGGTCTATTCCATTCACTAATATATCCCAAGTGCCTGTTTCATGCTTGGTGACAAAACAGACATAAGTTTTTAACAAATGATTGAATATTTTATGGACATCTATACAGTTTTTAATTTGTGAACTCTGTGTTCTATTTTCTTTGTAATTTTTTTCATTATTACTAATTTTGATTTCAAAAGCTCTTAATGTCTAAGAATATCATTTTACATATTAATCAAGTTCTAGCTGGAGTTTACTTTGGTGTGAACAATGAGTAAGATCTTTTGTAACAGGTAGCCAACTGCTTCAATACCATTTGTTTAATAATTCATTCTTTTCCCATCCTGGAAGCTAAGTGAAGAAAGTATAAGGAGAAGGCAATATCACCTGGGCCTAAAGCTACAGGGTGAGAAAGTGATTGTTGATAACTGGCTTTAGCAACTTATTTACACATAGGCTATATATAGGCATCAGGCCTCTTTCTGGACTGTTTATATTGTTTCCTTATCTTATACAGTCTATTTCCAACCAGAAGCTTGAGTCAGTCCTTTAAAACATTATGTCATTTCTTTGCTCAAAAACCTACGTTTCCCTCACAATAAAAGTCACATGTATGTCTGTTCTTTTGCTGGTAATTTCTTTAAAATGGTTAATTTTATAATACAGCTTTTACATAAATTTTCTCAAACCCTATTATTGCTTTTGCATATAGTTGCAAGGATTATTCTGTTAACCCATTCAAATTTTAATTTACATATATCAATGAATTTTTTCATGAGGTCTAAGGAAAGCCCCAAAGAATGAACTGACATAAACAGAATATGTTGACACCTAGTGGGTTAGATTGTTTGACAGAGCACAGGTCCCCATCGTCCACGTTTCATCAGATCAGTGGCTATGACTGGGCCACACCTACCACACAGAACATGAAAATCCCAGTCATGTAGAGAGAAGAATATAAGCGAAGTGAAGCCTGAACTAATATCGTATGTGGCTCCCAGAAAAGGCAGGCCTGTTGTGTGGAGTGATTCCATGTCCCTTCCTTTTAAACAATGGCCTACACCCCCTGCTCCAGCTCAGTGTGTCATGCCCAGCTCAGATTGGCATATTTGAATAGGCATAGGTCTAAGAAAAACTGATCATGAATCCTGCAAGCTAACTTAGCATCATAGTAGTAGAGAAACCCAATACTTGTGATTTTAGGTATCTTCTAAAACAGTGGTCAGTAAGCACTTTTTTTTTTTTTGTAAAGAACCAAAGAAAAAATTTTTTAGGCTTTACAGACCTCATACAGTGTCTCTTGAGACTGTCCCCCACCTCTTCCTCTTTCTTCAGCTTCTCCTTTTTCTCCTTTTTTTCCTCTTTAAAAATGTAAAAACCCACAGGCCTTACAAAAAATAGGCCAGGAGCTAGGTTTGGTCCAAAGGGGCCACCAGCACCTGATAGAAAGGGAGCTGTCTGTCTTATTAAAATTTTTATCAAGATTTTTTTTCACTATTACTGTATCTGGAGAGTGCCTTAAATATATTTCAACTGACTCTCAAGAAATAAGTTCTTTGCTCTCTCAAAGATTCCTCAGATTCCCAGGTGTGGCATCCATGGAGATGCACCACTCAGATCTCATGCCGTGGAGGTCTCACTAACTGACAGGTCAGCAGCCACTCCGCACAGCCACTGCTGTGTTTGTGCTGACACCATGTCTCCCT
This sequence comes from Tragulus kanchil, assembly GCA_022376925.1. Lineage (NCBI taxonomy): Eukaryota > Metazoa > Chordata > Mammalia > Artiodactyla > Tragulidae > Tragulus > Tragulus kanchil. The sequence goes on along the minus strand of JAIOJX010000003.1, from coordinate 22,274,866 downwards.
CAGGATGCTCTCAGTGCATAGGGGTGAGCGTGGCAGAGATGCTAAGAAAGCCCACAGCTGCAAGATATGGGATGCCTATGATGGGTGACTTAGGGTCAAAGAGTCCCCATTAGACTGGCTTAACCTTTCTTAGAAAACTATACTGTAGTATAGTTAGACCATCCTACCTTCTTTCTTAGCCACTTTATGCCACAGGTACCAGACTTGCATTGTGACCCAAAGGCTTGCTCTCTCTGTCTGTCTCTCCAACCCCCCTCCCACCCCGGCTTCCTGTTATGTCTCACAGTCATTTCTCCCAATACACTCTCTTAGGCATCTAATTCCACTGTCTCACTCTCAGAAGACCCAAAATAGCACCAAGTGATTCCATCTCTGAGAAACAAATGGCCTCCATGCTGTTTCTCAGCTTCCTCGTGTTAAAAGACCATAGCTGGCTAGTGCAGAGGAGGCTAGCTGCATGGACTTGCAAAGGATCAGACATGACTAAGTGACTAAGCACACACACAGACAGGGCTGCCATAACAAAATACTGTACGCTGGGGAGTTTAAACTGCAGGCATGTATTGTACACAGCTCTGGAGAGTGAAAGTCCAAGATCAAGTTCTCCGCAGAACTGGTTCCTTTAGAGGACTTCTGCTGAAAATCTGTTCCATGTGTTCCTTTACTTTCTGGTGACTTGCTGGCAGTTGAGGGTGTTCCTTCCTGTGTCTTCATATCATCTCCCTTCTGTTTAAGTCTCTGTCTTCACATGGCACTCCTTTTATAAAGACACCTGTCATGTTGAATTAAAGACACACCCTACTCCAGTCCCCAGTGGCTCAGAAGGTGAAGAATCCACCTGCAATATAAGATACACAGGAGAGGTGGGATCGATCCTTTGGTTGGGAAAATCCCCTGGAGAAGGAAATGGCAACCCACTCCAGTATTCTTGCCTGAAAAATCCGATGGACAGAGAAGCCTGCAGGGCTACATTCCAGTGGGTCACAAAGAGTCAGACACGATTGAAGCAACTGAGCATACACCTATTCCAGTATGACCTTATCTTCATTATGTCCTCAGTGGCACTATTTTCAAATAAGATTACATTCTGAGATAATAGCTAGGATTTCAACATATAAATTTTAGGGGGACACAATTCAACCTAAAATACACTAAACATGATACCTGACTTCCTCCTCAGGGACCTAGAACAAAACAAACAAAAATTACCTCTCATAAAATGAGAGTGCACATAGGAGGGTGAAATGGTTAGATTCATAATGTTCATCACAAAGCAAAAATGTAAAAATGCTTGTTTGATGTTCTTACATTTCAGCCAACCACCATTAAGGAATAGATTTGCTCAGTAAACAATTCCCTACTTATCACCTGCCTCCCAAGATTTTACTAATCTATCTCCCCTTGCCATTTTTCTTTCCTCTTCCATCTCTTCTTTTCTCCTTTCTTTGGAGAAGGGGAACAGATCCATCTCACTGTCTCATTCATATTTAATCATGATTGCCCTGGAGTACAAAATGGGACAATGGCAATAAGCAAGTCTAGTCTCTTTGGACTTGCAAAATCTGTTGACTAAGCACACACACAGACAGGGCTGCCATAACAAAATACTGTACGCTGGGGAGTTTAAACTGCAGGCATGTATTGTACACAGCTCTGGAGAGTGAAAGTCCAAGATCAAGTTCTCCGCAGAACTGGTTCCTTTAGAGGACTTCTGCTGAAAATCTGTTCCATGTGTTCCTTTACTTTCTGGTGACTTGCTGGCAGTTGAGGGTGTTCCTTCCTGTGTCTTCATATCATCTCCCTTCTGTTTAAGTCTCTGTCTTCACATGGCACTCCTTTTATAAAGACACCTGTCATGTTGAATTAAAGACACACCCTACTCCAGTCCCCAGTGGCTCAGAAGGTGAAGAATCCACCTGCAATATAAGATACACAGGAGAGGTGGGATCGATCCTTTGGTTGGGAAAATCCCCTGGAGAAGGAAATGGCAACCCACTCCAGTATTCTTGCCTGAAAAATCCGATGGACAGAGAAGCCTGCAGGGCTACATTCCAGTGGGTCACAAAGAGTCAGACACGATTGAAGCAACTGAGCATACACCTATTCCAGTATGACCTTATCTTCATTATGTCCTCAGTGGCACTATTTTCAAATAAGATTACATTCTGAGATAATAGCTAGGATTTCAACATATAAATTTTAGGGGGACACAATTCAACCTAAAATACACTAAACATGATACCTGACTTCCTCCTCAGGGACCTAGAACAAAACAAACAAAAATTACCTCTCATAAAATGAGAGTGCACATAGGAGGGTGAAATGGTTAGATTCATAATGTTCATCACAAAGCAAAAATGTAAAAATGCTTGTTTGATGTTCTTACATTTCAGCCAACCACCATTAAGGAATAGATTTGCTCAGTAAACAATTCCCTACTTATCACCTGCCTCCCAAGATTTTACTAATCTATCTCCCCTTGCCATTTTTCTTTCCTCTTCCATCTCTTCTTTTCTCCTTTCTTTGGAGAAGGGGAACAGATCCATCTCACTGTCTCATTCATATTTAATCATGATTGCCCTGGAGTACAAAATGGGACAATGGCAATAAGCAAGTCTAGTCTCTTTGGATGCAAAATGCACCTTGAAATAATATTTTACTCTCCTCCTTCAGGCAGCAGACAAGCAATATAAAATGTTATCACAGGAGCTTATGGAGTATACAACACAAATTTATTGCTTCGTAAGACTGATGGCTGTAGAATACAGTGAGCCACAAATGGGATATGGCACATTTTATAGGAAGGCCATTTTTCTGAAACATATTTTTATCATAAAGACGTCTCCCCTTTAGAAAAATATTAGTATTGATAGTTGATAATAAGTTTTAATGCCAGTGAAATGAAAATAAATTGTAATTATCCTCCCATAAATTCTCACATTTTCATAACTATTTAACCCTGTTTTTGAGTGACAGTGGCTCCAGTTTTGTACTTAGGGGACTATCCAAACAGCACAGAATAATCAATCAGCTGACAAACATACTCCATTCTCAAGCGGATCTGTTGTGCTCTTGGAATCCAAACTTAGCAAGTTAATGCAAACTAACAGTTCCAGTAGATAACATCCCTTGTGGATTATGTGAATTTCTTCCATCTTGCTCTGAGATTTTATTCCATATCTGAACAGTACTTTGGATAATTAGAGTCTTTAAAAGATAAAGAAATCATGACATTCAAGCAAAAAGAGAATTGTGTTGCCTTTACTTGACCCTTAACATGACTCAGAAATAAGCATTGTTCGTATCAAATTCAACTAGGCATAAACTTTACCCAACAGCTTGCCCCTAGTAAAACCACTGTCATTACTAGAACGTAGAATCATATAGGAATACTTGATATTAATGCCAAATTACAACCATATTGAAGTATAGTAGCTTCCCAAACACACTGTCACTTTTCTCATTGGAATTGGAACTAGGTATTAATATAATACATTGTCATTTCATTTCTTAGTGCATGAAAGGTTAGCTTGCTTACTACTGAATTACGGAGTTTAGAAATCCAAGAGTTACCTCTAACTCCTCATTTTTCTCCACACCTAACCTCAGATTTAACTCTGTCTTTTCTAAGACTTCATGGTGATTGCTCTGACTTCCCCTGTTTTTGCTTCTGTCAATCTACTCTTCCCCAGCTGGAATTTTAAAATGATATTATGGCTATAAAAAATTTAAGTGCATTACATTCTTGATATAAATACACATAATTTGCTCTGTATTTACATACTAAATTAGTATAGTCTCCACAGTACCGCACATCAGCATGGGAACATTCTGAATTGTAGACTTTTTTGAAATAATCAATTTCTCCTTCAACTCCATATTCTTTCAAATAATGTCCAAATTCTCAGCTTGCCCTTTAAAACCAAATCAAAATCTTCTGTGTTTGCTGATTCCCTTTCTCTTTTCCAATTCTCTATCTTTAATATTTTTAAGGATATAGATCTACACTATAGGATACATAAGATTTATATGCATGTATTTAACATAAAAATAACACAAAGTCCAAGACCCAGGTTAGTCCATAGAGCAGAGCTCAAGGAAATATCTGAAGTCCCCTGTAGGCTCTTTCACAATTATATTCCCAGTTGGCTTCTGGAAGTAAAATTCCATCCTTGGGCTTTCTATTTATGCAATGGTAGACTGGCTTATTTCAGATCAACTCTCCTAGTGATAGAAAGAAAATCCTGCAAATTGGAAAAAATATTTTAATGCAAACTAACAGTTCCAGTAGATAACATCCCTTGTGGATTATGTGAATTTCTTCCATCTTGCTCTGAGATTTTATTCCATATCTGAACAGTACTTTGGATAATTAGAGTCTTTAAAAGATAAAGAAATCATGACATTCAAGCAAAAAGAGAATTGTGTTGCCTTTACTTGACCCTTAACATGACTCAGAAATAAGCATTGTTCGTATCAAATTCAACTAGGCATAAACTTTACCCAACAGCTTGCCCCTAGTAAAACCACTGTCATTACTAGAACGTAGAATCATATAGGAATACTTGATATTAATGCCAAATTACAACCATATTGAAGTATAGTAGCTTCCCAAACACACTGTCACTTTTCTCATTGGAATTGGAACTAGGTATTAATATAATACATTGTCATTTCATTTCTTAGTGCATGAAAGGTTAGCTTGCTTACTACTGAATTACGGAGTTTAGAAATCCAAGAGTTACCTCTAACTCCTCATTTTTCTCCACACCTAACCTCAGATTTAACTCTGTCTTTTCTAAGACTTCATGGTGATTGCTCTGACTTCCCCTGTTTTTGCTTCTGTCAATCTACTCTTCCCCAGCTGGAATTTTAAAATGATATTATGGCTATAAAAAATTTAAGTGCATTACATTCTTGATATAAATACACATAATTTGCTCTGTATTTACATACTAAATTAGTATAGTCTCCACAGTACCGCACATCAGCATGGGAACATTCTGAATTGTAGACTTTTTTGAAATAATCAATTTCTCCTTCAACTCCATATTCTTTCAAATAATGTCCAAATTCTCAGCTTGCCCTTTAAAACCAAATCAAAATCTTCTGTGTTTGCTGATTCCCTTTCTCTTTTCCAATTCTCTATCTTTAATATTTTTAAGGATATAGATCTACACTATAGGATACATAAGATTTATATGCATGTATTTAACATAAAAATAACACAAAGTCCAAGACCCAGGTTAGTCCATAGAGCAGAGCTCAAGGAAATATCTGAAGTCCCCTGTAGGCTCTTTCACAATTATATTCCCAGTTGGCTTCTGGAAGTAAAATTCCATCCTTGGGCTTTCTATTTATGCAATGGTAGACTGGCTTATTTCAGATCAACTCTCCTAGTGATAGAAAGAAAATCCTGCAAATTGGAAAAAATATTTTAAAGAAATTCGTTTGATGGAGTTAAAATGCTAACAAGACAGAGTGCTTTTGAAGATAAGTGAGCCTAATGTTCTAGGCTTTTCTTCTAGGCATTAATCAGAAGTCAGGAGTTTGAGGAGTCAGAAAGTATATGGTAAGTGGGACATTTAACAGCAGAGAAAATCTTTTAAGCATCTTACAGGAATGCGGAACAAGACTGGTTGCAAGCATGCCAAGAGAAGAGGCCTTGGTAAATACTCTGGGATCTTAGTTGTGAATGCCAGGAAAAGAGTGAACCAGAAACAGATAAACCTACCTTCGAATCAACTTAAATTCTACTTGGATTAAGGAGATTTGCCCTTCCACTAACGGCCTGCTAAAAGCAAAGAATTCTCTCTAGGAAAGATGTTTCAGAGCCTCAAGATGTCCCTCTAATATTTCATACACGTCCAGAATTCAATCAAAATTCACCAGGAATGCTCACAGATAAAAATGAGCAACAACAACAACAACAACAAAAACCAAAGTGAAAAACACGACAAAAATACATACGTGACAGGCTTACCTCTGAAAGTAAGGTTGCATTTTGTTTTTTGATTCTTGTTTGACCTTCAAAATTTTCCAGTATGTATTTCATTCAACCATGTTTAAAAATAGCTTTTTTAAATAAGAAGTTTGAAATGGGAACATTCTGAATTGTAGACTTTTTTGAAATAATCAATTTCTCCTTCAACTCCATATTCTTTCAAATAATGTCCAAATTCTCAGCTTGCCCTTTAAAACCAAATCAAAATCTTCTGTGTTTGCTGATTCCCTTTCTCTTTTCCAATTCTCTATCTTTAATATTTTTAAGGATATAGATCTACACTATAGGATACATAAGATTTATATGCATGTATTTAACATAAAAATAACACAAAGTCCAAGACCCAGGTTAGTCCATAGAGCAGAGCTCAAGGAAATATCTGAAGTCCCCTGTAGGCTCTTTCACAATTATATTCCCAGTTGGCTTCTGGAAGTAAAATTCCATCCTTGGGCTTTCTATTTATGCAATGGTAGACTGGCTTATTTCAGATCAACTCTCCTAGTGATAGAAAGAAAATCCTGCAAATTGGAAAAAATATTTTAAAGAAATTCGTTTGATGGAGTTAAAATGCTAACAAGACAGAGTGCTTTTGAAGATAAGTGAGCCTAATGTTCTAGGCTTTTCTTCTAGGCATTAATCAGAAGTCAGGAGTTTGAGGAGTCAGAAAGTATATGGTAAGTGGGACATTTAACAGCAGAGAAAATCTTTTAAGCATCTTACAGGAATGCGGAACAAGACTGGTTGCAAGCATGCCAAGAGAAGAGGCCTTGGTAAATACTCTGGGATCTTAGTTGTGAATGCCAGGAAAAGAGTGAACCAGAAACAGATAAACCTACCTTCGAATCAACTTAAATTCTACTTGGATTAAGGAGATTTGCCCTTCCACTAACGGCCTGCTAAAAGCAAAGAATTCTCTCTAGGAAAGATGTTTCAGAGCCTCAAGATGTCCCTCTAATATTTCATACACGTCCAGAATTCAATCAAAATTCACCAGGAATGCTCACAGATAAAAATGAGCAACAACAACAACAACAACAAAAACCAAAGTGAAAAACACGACAAAAATACATACGTGACAGGCTTACCTCTGAAAGTAAGGTTGCATTTTGTTTTTTGATTCTTGTTTGACCTTCAAAATTTTCCAGTATGTATTTCATTCAACCATGTTTAAAAATAGCTTTTTTAAATAAGAAGTTTGAAATTTTTGTTAAACATTTTGAGTCTTTTTGTAGAAAATATTTTTAGGTACTATAGGTATAAGTTAGGTGCTATACTGTGAACTTCTGGTAGGAAATGTTTTTTAGGCTAATAAATTACACTCTTCTATTCAAACTGTTTACTCTCATCAAGAACTCCAGGTTGCTGAATGAGTCAGTTCTGAATTTTTCAGCTTATTTGACTTATTACTAACATATGACACAGTTGATCGCTTCTCTCTTCTTAATGCATTTTCTCTACATTTCTTCCGATAGTATGTGTCTCTTGATTTTTCCCCCCTTGCTCACTGGCCATTCCTCCTCAGGTGCAAATATTGAACATTCTCATTTTCTCAGCACTAATATGAGAAAGCTCAGAGGCTGGTTTCTCCACTTCTCAGTTCTTTACATTATTTCTCTCGGTGATCACATGTATTGGGTTGGCCAAAAAGTTCATTTGGGTTTTTCTGTATGATCTTACAGGGCTACAGTCCATAGGATTGCAAAGAGTCGGACACAACTGAAGTGACTTGGTACACATATGAGGTTACAGAAAATCCCAGTCAACTTCTTGGCTAACCCAATATCATGCACAATATACCACTTAGGCACTGAAGACTTCTAATGAGTGTCTCCAGTCTCAAATTTCTCTTGTACTAAAGTCTTATGTAACTATCCACCATTTGAAGTCTCTACGTGCATATCTAAAGAGCAGCTCAAACAAAACTCATGAATCTGCTATTTTCTGCTTTCAGTAAAAGATACCAACATTTATTGAAGATTCTGAAGCTGAAAAATTGTTACTGACCCCTGGTGACTCTTTTTCATGTATCTTACATTTGGTCCTTATGAAATACTGTCACCTTCCAAGTATCTGAAATCCAACCACTTTTACCACTGTGCAACTGCAGCCTTCGTTAAAGCCACTACTTTCATCCAGACAGATTCTTCCAACAGTGTCGTTACATGTTCTTTCACTTATATACTGCTCATTTTTGCTCCATGGACCAGCCAGAGTAGTCCTACCAACATGGAGGGAAGGCCTTATCACAGCTGTATACAAAACCTCTAATGTGTTTTTTAACTACCCTGAATAAAATCCAAGTTCGTTACAGGGTCAACAAGGGTTCATTTGGTCCCTGACTGTCCCTTCTAATCTTATCCCCCTACTCTAACCTAGTTCATCATGTGTCAACTACACTGCAGTCTTGGCTGTTCTATGAGCATGCCAAGCACACTCAAGTAAATTACACCTGTTATCTTTTCTGCCAGGACTTTTAACACTACAACACCAAATGAGAACCTGAACAGCCGTTGTCTCCTCAAGAATTCCACCCTAATACATCACTAAAAATAGTGCCCTCCTGGGATTCCTTTGATAGTATGTTTCTTGATTTTTCCCTTGCTCACTGGCCATTCCTCCTCAGGTGCAAATATTGAACATTCTCATTTTCTCAGCACTAATATGAGAAAGCTCAGAGGCTGGTTTCTCCACTTCTCAGTTCTTTACATTATTTCTCTCGGTGATCACATGTATTGGGTTGGCCAAAAAGTTCATTTGGGTTTTTCTGTATGATCTTACAGGGCTACAGTCCATAGGATTGCAAAGAGTCGGACACAACTGAAGTGACTTGGTACACATATGAGGTTACAGAAAATCCCAGTCAACTTCTTGGCTAACCCAATATCATGCACAATATACCACTTAGGCACTGAAGACTTCTAATGAGTGTCTCCAGTCTCAAATTTCTCTTGTACTAAAGTCTTATGTAACTATCCACCATTTGAAGTCTCTACGTGCATATCTAAAGAGCAGCTCAAACAAAACTCATGAATCTGCTATTTTCTGCTTTCAGTAAAAGATACCAACATTTATTGAAGATTCTGAAGCTGAAAAATTGTTACTGACCCCTGGTGACTCTTTTTCATGTATCTTACATTTGGTCCTTATGAAATACTGTCACCTTCCAAGTATCTGAAATCCAACCACTTTTACCACTGTGCAACTGCAGCCTTCGTTAAAGCCACTACTTTCATCCAGACAGATTCTTCCAACAGTGTCGTTACATGTTCTTTCACTTATATACTGCTCATTTTTGCTCCATGGACCAGCCAGAGTAGTCCTACCAACATGGAGGGAAGGCCTTATCACAGCTGTATACAAAACCTCTAATGTGTTTTTTAACTACCCTGAATAAAATCCAAGTTCGTTACAGGGTCAACAAGGGTTCATTTGGTCCCTGACTGTCCCTTCTAATCTTATCCCCCTACTCTAACCTAGTTCATCATGTGTCAACTACACTGCAGTCTTGGCTGTTCTATGAGCATGCCAAGCACACTCAAGTAAATTACACCTGTTATCTTTTCTGCCAGGACTTTTAACACTACAACACCAAATGAGAACCTGAACAGCCGTTGTCTCCTCAAGAATTCCACCCTAATACATCACTAAAAATAGTGCCCTCCTGGGACCTCCCTGGTGGTCCAGCCGTTAAGACTGTACTCCCAATGCATGGTGCCCAGGTTCCATTCTTGGTGGGGGAACTAGATCTCACATGCCCCAACTAAAGATCTTGCATGCCCCAGTGAAGACAGATGATCCCACATGCCACAACTAAAACCTGGCCCAGCCAAATAAGGAAATATTTTAGAAAAATTGGAATAGTGGCCTTCATGACTTTCCCCTAACTCTACTTTAGTTCAATTCACAGAATTGATCTGCACATTACATGCTGTGTATACATTTACTTCTTTAAGCACTTCCTCTCCTCAAAATTGTAATCTTGATATAAATCAAGATTAATCTTGGAATGTTGCTCTTTTGTTCCCTTCAATGGCATCAGCTCTGGAAGAGAGCCTGGACAGTGTAAATGTTCAGAAAACAAAACATAATTTAATCAGTTCAATTTCACTGTATAGAATAAGAGACAGAGGCTAAGTTCTGTGTGTTTCCCAGTGTCATAGGAGATAGTAAAACAGCTGCAAATTAAATCCTGGCCAATTGTAAGGCAATAAAGAAATAAAATTTTTAAAAATGATATTTCCCACTGCACCTTGCTGTACTCATAACATTTTCTTCACGAGGTATTCATGACTTCACAAGCTGACCCCAATCTGTCTCTTGTGCCTCAACTCAACTTATGAATCAGTTTCTCACAGAAGGTCAATCTAACCTCAAGCCCCTTAGGTGAGGATCAGTTCTCACAAAGGGTTCAAATGGAGGGAAGGCCTTATCACAGCTGTATACAAAACCTCTAATGTGTTTTTTAACTACCCTGAATAAAATCCAAGTTCGTTACAGGGTCAACAAGGGTTCATTTGGTCCCTGACTGTCCCTTCTAATCTTATCCCCCTACTCTAACCTAGTTCATCATGTGTCAACTACACTGCAGTCTTGGCTGTTCTATGAGCATGCCAAGCACACTCAAGTAAATTACACCTGTTATCTTTTCTGCCAGGACTTTTAACACTACAACACCAAATGAGAACCTGAACAGCCGTTGTCTCCTCAAGAATTCCACCCTAATACATCACTAAAAATAGTGCCCTCCTGGGACCTCCCTGGTGGTCCAGCCGTTAAGACTGTACTCCCAATGCATGGTGCCCAGGTTCCATTCTTGGTGGGGGAACTAGATCTCACATGCCCCAACTAAAGATCTTGCATGCCCCAGTGAAGACAGATGATCCCACATGCCACAACTAAAACCTGGCCCAGCCAAATAAGGAAATATTTTAGAAAAATTGGAATAGTGGCCTTCATGACTTTCCCCTAACTCTACTTTAGTTCAATTCACAGAATTGATCTGCACATTACATGCTGTGTATACATTTACTTCTTTAAGCACTTCCTCTCCTCAAAATTGTAATCTTGATATAAATCAAGATTAATCTTGGAATGTTGCTCTTTTGTTCCCTTCAATGGCATCAGCTCTGGAAGAGAGCCTGGACAGTGTAAATGTTCAGAAAACAAAACATAATTTAATCAGTTCAATTTCACTGTATAGAATAAGAGACAGAGGCTAAGTTCTGTGTGTTTCCCAGTGTCATAGGAGATAGTAAAACAGCTGCAAATTAAATCCTGGCCAATTGTAAGGCAATAAAGAAATAAAATTTTTAAAAATGATATTTCCCACTGCACCTTGCTGTACTCATAACATTTTCTTCACGAGGTATTCATGACTTCACAAGCTGACCCCAATCTGTCTCTTGTGCCTCAACTCAACTTATGAATCAGTTTCTCACAGAAGGTCAATCTAACCTCAAGCTTGGTGGCTTAGCCGCCTTTCTCCAAAGAGGTTATGCCCTTGTGCAGCTCTGTGCTCTCTTCCTACTTCTCCCTTAGCCTGGAGTGACCTCTTTCCCTGTGTCTGACTAATGAAATATTCCTCTTTCTTTGTCTCAGGTCAGATATCACTTATACAAATAAGTTTGACGATTCATCTCAGTAAAAATGTATCTCTTTCCACGCAGACCCTGGCAAGGCAGTTTGTTTTTATTGAACTTTTGGCACTTTATACTATATGCCTTATATTAAATATCCTGATGTGCTTCCCCACTTAGGAGAAACTAAGCTTCATGAGGACAGTGGTCTCTTTCTAATCATATTTACATTCTTCCTTTAAACTAAACAGTGTTCCATATACACAGTCAGTATTCAGTTAAATATCGCAGGAGTTCTTTTAACTATCCAATCATATCCAGTTGACCTAGCAAGAAAAACATTCAATTATTCTCATTTTTAATGTTGTTTTGATGCATAAAGCTATAAACTCTGTTTTCCCTGTTTCTGACTGGCATATGTTATTAACAGTATAATGATCAGTCAGTGAATAGTGTTTATTTGTAACATGCTTACAAATAATCCTTCATTACTTAAAAATAGGAAACAGCTATTAAATTTTGCCTTCTTTAATTACTATCATATTCGGCCTCTCTGTAACCCGAAATGGCTGAGATGCCCAGAAACAGAATCATCTCCAGCAAAGGAGAATGGAGAGAAGATTGAGAAAGAAAGCCAGAAGACGGAAGTACTTTTAACATCCAAAAAGATTTTCAATGCTGATTTTAATGACTTTGTTCACTGTATAGAATAAGAGACAGAGGCTAAGTTCTGTGTGTTTCCCAGTGTCATAGGAGATAGTAAAACAGCTGCAAATTAAATCCTGGCCAATTGTAAGGCAATAAAGAAATAAAATTTTTAAAAATGATATTTCCCACTGCACCTTGCTGTACTCATAACATTTTCTTCACGAGGTATTCATGACTTCACAAGCTGACCCCAATCTGTCTCTTGTGCCTCAACTCAACTTATGAATCAGTTTCTCACAGAAGGTCAATCTAACCTCAAGCTTGGTGGCTTAGCCGCCTTTCTCCAAAGAGGTTATGCCCTTGTGCAGCTCTGTGCTCTCTTCCTACTTCTCCCTTAGCCTGGAGTGACCTCTTTCCTGTGTCTGACTAATGAAATATTCCTCTTTCTTTGTCTCAGGTCAGATATCACTTATACAAATAAGTTTGACGATTCATCTCAGTAAAAATGTATCTCTTTCCACGCAGACCCTGGCAAGGCAGTTTGTTTTTATTGAACTTTTGGCACTTTATACTATATGCCTTATATTAAATATCCTGATGTGCTTCCCCACTTAGGAGAAACTAAGCTTCATGAGGACAGTGGTCTCTTTCTAATCATATTTACATTCTTCCTTTAAACTAAACAGTGTTCCATATACACAGTCAGTATTCAGTTAAATATCGCAGGAGTTCTTTTAACTATCCAATCATATCCAGTTGACCTAGCAAGAAAAACATTCAATTATTCTCATTTTTAATGTTGTTTTGATGCATAAAGCTATAAACTCTGTTTTCCCTGTTTCTGACTGGCATATGTTATTAACAGTATAATGATCAGTCAGTGAATAGTGTTTATTTGTAACATGCTTACAAATAATCCTTCATTACTTAAAAATAGGAAACAGCTATTAAATTTTGCCTTCTTTAATTACTATCATATTCGGCCTCTCTGTAACCCGAAATGGCTGAGATGCCCAGAAACAGAATCATCTCCAGCAAAGGAGAATGGAGAGAAGATTGAGAAAGAAAGCCAGAAGACGGAAGTACTTTTAACATCCAAGATAGAGATTTAATGATTTTCAATGCTGATTTTAATGACTTTGTTAACCTTGAAAAGTGCTTCAAAGACATGAAGGATGAGGAATGAGAGTAAGTTCTTTGTCCAGTCCTTCAGATATTTTTCCTGAGCAACTGATCTGTACCAAGTACTCTAATGAGTGCTGCAGATAGAATAGTGAACAGAAGAGAAAAATCACCTTCCTAACGGAGGTTACATTATGGTAGGAGAAGGACAGTAAACCAACAGTTGTGCAACTGAAGACCATGATTTGACACCAATGAGGAGCTAGCAGGAATGACCTAAGTGAAGCGGATTCTCTGGATTGGAAGCCAGGTGGCTTGAAGGCTGAAGAGGCAATGCTGGAGCAGGATTAAAGAAAGGTGGATTATTGCTTCAGGTTGTGTGTTAAAAGAAAGGATCTAGCATACATGTTGTGGGGAATGTTAGCAGCATGTAGAGGAACCATATTAAGATCTGATTAGGTACCTTGCCTCCTACAGTGCAGTTTGCAACAGGAAGTTGTAAGTATTGGTTCTCAAAATGTAGTGTTCATCAGGATCACCTAGAGAGCTTGTAAATGGAGTGTTGGGTCTACTTCAAGAGTTTCCCATTCAATAGATTTGAGTTAGGGCCCAAGAATGTCTGTTTCTAACGAGTTCCCAGGTGATGCTAGGAGTGATGCTTGATGGATGATACCTTGAAAATAATTGCCTTAACTAAGAGTAAACTTTGTAAATCCTCAGAAAAGTCCAGACTTTAATCATACTCATTTTTAATGTTGTTTTGATGCATAAAGCTATAAACTCTGTTTTCCTGTTTCTGACTGGCATATGTTATTAACAGTATAATGATCAGTCAGTGAATAGTGTTTATTTGTAACATGCTTACAAATAATCCTTCATTACTTAAAAATAGGAAACAGCTATTAAATTTTCCCTTCTTTAATTACTATCATATTCGGCCTCTCTGTAACCCGAAATGGCTGAGATGCCCAGAAACAGAATCATCTCCAGCAAAGGAGAATGGAGAGAAGATTGAGAAAGAAAGCCAGAAGACGGAAGTACTTTTAACATCCAAGATAGAGATTTAATGATTTTCAATGCTGATTTTAATGACTTTGTTAACCTTGAAAAGTGCTTCAAAGACATGAAGGATGAGGAATGAGAGTAAGTTCTTTGTCCAGTCCTTCAGATATTTTTCCTGAGCAACTGATCTGTACCAAGTACTCTAATGAGTGCTGCAGATAGAATAGTGAACAGAAGAGAAAAATCACCTTCCTAACGGAGGTTACATTATGGTAGGAGAAGGACAGTAAACCAACAGTTGTGCAACTGAAGACCATGATTTGACACCAATGAGGAGCTCGCAGGAATGACCTAAGTGAAGCGGATTCTCTGGATTGGAAGCCAGGTGGCTTGAAGGCTGAAGAGGCAATGCTGGAGCAGGATTAAAGAAAGGTGGATTATTGCTTCAGGTTGTGTGTTAAAAGAAAGGATCTAGCATACATGTTGTGGGGAATGTTAGCAGCATGTAGAGGAACCATATTAAGATCTGATTAGGTACCTTGCCTCCTACAGTGCAGTTTGCAACAGGAAGTTGTAAGTATTGGTTCTCAAAATGTAGTGTTCATCAGGATCACCTAGAGAGCTTGTAAATGGAGTGTTGGGTCTACTTCAAGAGTTTCCCATTCAATAGATTTGAGTTAGGGCCCAAGAATGTCTGTTTCTAACGAGTTCCCAGGTGATGCTAGGAGTGATGCTTGATGGATGATACCTTGAAAATAATTGCCTTAACTAAGAGTAAACTTTGTAAATCCTCAGAAAAGTCCAGACTTTAATCATACTCCTTTGTTCTCTGTCCCAACCAATTCTTAATCATAGGCAACAGGAAGATCTTGAGCTAACTTGAGATATTAATACACATATTTAATTATTTTAAAAGTAAATATCAATTGTTTCTGGCTTGCTCTATCCCTAAAAATGTCTGTATGTCTCATTATAAAAGAGGTACCACACTCATTGCAAAATGTCAAATTTTGTTGCTAAGAAGCAAGTTCTTAAGAGTGCATTTCCGAGAATGTACAAAAACAACCAATTTAAAAAAAAAAAAAAACTTTTCGCATACAAGAATTCCCTTTAAGTATTCTAATCATAAAAAATACCTTGCATTCCTGCAAAAAAATGTTGGGTAATGGCTATTTTTAACTTAAGATGTGATATTTTAACATTTGGTTCCTTGTAAAAGCTATTGAGTTTGTACATTCTTAGTAAAGTTTCTTATTTTACTAACTACATCTGTAGAGCAGCTTGCTTTGTCTAGATCACTCCAATGGTCCTCTTACTGGTCTTTCTGTCTCCTTGACAATTTGGAAGCACTCTCTTGATCTCTATATCATTCTGTATACATTGCATGCCAGCCTCCTCTGCCCATGGAATTCTCTAGGCAAGAATACTGGAGTGGGTAGCTGTTCCCTTCTCCAGGCGATCTTCCCGATGCAGGAATCAAATCTGCATTGCAGGCAGATTATTTACCAACTGAGCTACCAGAGAAACCCAGATTCTTCTGTCAGGTCAGAACTTAAGTGCCATTTCATTGGATGAGCTCTATCTGACCCCATTCAGGTTAAATCCAGATTCCTTTGCTATAAGCACATACTGCACATAGATTTTTTTTTGTTTTGCTGACTTGATTGAGGTGAATATATGATTACATATTGTGTGTATACATAAAAGTATAAAAGTATGTGTGTATATATAAATATACTGGAGAAGGAAATGGCAACCTACTCCAGTATTCTAGCCTGGAGAATCCCATGGACAGAGACCTAGTGGACTACAGTCTATGGGGTCGCAAAGAGTCAGACGTGACTGAGTGACTAAGCACGTATGCACATACAAATACACAAATTAAAAGGATATAGGTTGATATACTTTCTGGAAGTTATCACACTCGTATACCAATAACAATCCAGATCAAGAATTAGAACATTGTCAGAACAGTATCTGCCATCTTATGCCCCATGTAGGATTTGAACAAAAGTCTACAAGCCCTTAGTCCATGCACATGTAGGTAAGTTCATTAGATTCAAGTTTCCTCTGCTGGAGCCCCATCGTCTTCCCTTCACTAGAAGACAGGACTAGGCTTTCCTGAATTGTGACTTCTAGAACCCAGCCTGAAGCAGCATGAACATGGGCTTTGGAGTCAACAAGAGAACTACATTAAGTTCTTGGTGCCTCTGGATTCTCCTGAGATGTGGAGTTTAAAATATCTATTTTATGGGATTTGGGTAAGAACTGTACAACACGGGTATATTTCTATTCTGTGCCACAAAAGTGTCTCTACTATTTAAATGTTAATTATCTTTCTTTTCTATCACAGCTGACCTTTGAACAAAGGAGGGGGTTAGGCAGACCTGTTCTTCAAGCTGCCCAAAATTCACACATAATTTATAGTCTAGATCACTCCAATGGTCCTCTTACTGGTCTTTCTGTCTCCTTGACAATTTGGAAGCACTCTCTTGATCTCTATATCATTCTGTATACATTGCATGCCAGCCTCCTCTGCCCATGGAATTCTCTAGGCAAGAATACTGGAGTGGGTAGCTGTTCCCTTCTCCAGGCGATCTTCCCGATGCAGGAATCAAATCTGCATTGCAGGCAGATTATTTACCAACTGAGCTACCAGAGAAACCCAGATTCTTCTGTCAGGTCAGAACTTAAGTGCCATTTCATTGGATGAGCTCTATCTGACCCCATTCAGGTTAAATCCAGATTCCTTTGCTATAAGCACATACTGCACATAGATTTTTTTTTGTTTTGCTGACTTGATTGAGGTGAATATATGATTACATATTGTGTGTATACATAAAAGTATAAAAGTATGTGTGTATATATAAATATACTGGAGAAGGAAATGGCAACCTACTCCAGTATTCTAGCCTGGAGAATCCCATGGACAGAGACCTAGTGGACTACAGTCTATGGGGTCGCAAAGAGTCAGACGTGACTGAGTGACTAAGCACGTATGCACATACAAATACACAAATTAAAAGGATATAGGTTGATATACTTTCTGGAAGTTATCACACTCGTATACCAATAACAATCCAGATCAAGAATTAGAACATTGTCAGAACAGTATCTGCCATCTTATGCCCCATGTAGGATTTGAACAAAAGTCTACAAGCCCTTAGTCCATGCACATGTAGGTAAGTTCATTAGATTCAAGTTTCCTCTGCTGGAGCCCCATCGTCTTCCCTTCACTAGAAGACAGGACTAGGCTTTCCTGAATTGTGACTTCTAGAACCCAGCCTGAAGCAGCATGAACATGGGCTTTGGAGTCAACAAGAGAACTACATTAAGTTCTTGGTGCCTCTGGATTCTCCTGAGATGTGGAGTTTAAAATATCTATTTTATGGGATTTGGGTAAGAACTGTACAACACGGGTATATTTCTATTCTGTGCCACAAAAGTGTCTCTACTATTTAAATGTTAATTATCTTTCTTTTCTATCACAGCTGACCTTTGAACAAAGGAGGGGGTTAGGCAGACCTGTTCTTCAAGCTGCCCAAAATTCACACATAATTTATAGTCAGCCCTCTTTGCACATCCCTGGTTCCTATGAATTCTACCATTCAACCAACTACTGATGGAGCAGTACTGTAGTATTTACTATTGGGAAAAAAATGTAACTCAAATTGTACCTGTGCAGTTCAAAGTTGTTCAAAGGTCAAGTCTAATTTCTCTCTCTTGTTTAAGAAAGAGTCTCTGTTCCTCCATAATTCTGTCAAATAGTTCTGTTCTTATCCTTTAATTCTCTGCCATCTTGCAGAGATGAAAAATATTTTAAGAGATGTAGGATTTTTTTTGACAGTCTAATAAAAAAAATCTACCACATGCTTTGTGTCTGGAGTCAGCATGCTTGGTCAATTTATATTTATTATCTCCAATTCTCATAATCTGGCTTCAAGGTAGACAAAATTATCTCAGGGACGCTAAGGGATTTGTCTTGCAGAGAAAGCTCATAGTCTTGAAAGTAGGATTTGAATGTAGGTATTTGTCATTCCTCTGTGCCTCACTGCTTCCGTGTATACTGTGTTATATAAAGAAAGGCTGGGTGCCCATGGGAAGGAACATTGAATAAAATCAGGAAAAAAATACAGTGATTTATTTGAATATTCTACTGCAAGTTCATAAGAATTTATGTTTTTTAAAAAATCTTTGAATATAACTGAAACTTTCTGTTTCAGTTTTAAACTGCTTATTCATGTTGCAAATATTTAAGCAGTGATTGAACAATCTCTAACTGAAATCAAATGGTGGTGTTATGATCGCTGTAATGAATGGAACAAAATGTTTCAGTTCCACCAGAAAAGCATTATATTTGTCAATTTTATACTATCTCTGGAGGAAGAGACTGATAAAGACGAACAAGTTACATGGGTAAAACACCATTTTAAATGTTGACTTCTAATCTTTGCACTCTATTATAGATTTATCATATCATGTCTCTCTGAGTGTAAAGATATACTTTCAGTACAAGTTGTCATTCAGGCCACAGCTTTAACAAAATAGTGGTTGATAAATATCTTCAAACAGGTGTATCACTATATATATCAAGAGTATTATAATTCGGAGCAAGTGATTTTGATGTATTTCAGTTTCTGTACCTGACCATTTTACATTTTTAAGCATGCCAATTTCAGAGTAATTTTGCAACAGTACAAGATTGTTATATGCAGGTCTTCCTGTCCTCCACTGTGTGTTGTTTTTCTTGCTTGCTTACATTTTAACTGACACTTAATGACAATGATTCTTATTTAGATTATTAACATTTTGATTGAAGATAGAGATTAAGTAGGTATTACACTATAAAAGCTTACACTACTCTCACTTTCTAGTTTAATGTGGTATGTTTGTTAGGTAAGTTAGACTTATAGAAATTTGCATGAAAAATATTATTCTTAATTACAAAATTCCATTTTTTAATTTTTAATATGAACTGTTTCAATTTTATGTAATCTAGGCTTTTGAAAGGACCAACTACTATTTTACATTTTAAATTTCCATGATAGTTGGACAAGAATACAAATAGGATATCACATGCAACTTAAGAGCAAACATCTAATGAAGTAATCTGAACATTATTTGATGAATGCATGATGAATATTTTTGAAAGTGAAAATTCTTAAGATGAACTCTTTTTCATTAATTATTCTACAAATAGTTATGAGACGGAAGTTTAAATTCAAATGACAAGCCTTTGAGAACTTTTTACCTTGATACATTTTGCAGGTCACTTCATGCATTTTAATAGAGCATGAAATAAATTAATGTGTATTTATCCTTAATGGACTTCCCAGGTGAGAAGGTATAGAATATGTCTGCAATGCAGGAAAACTGGGTATGATCCCTGAGAGGAGAAGATGCCTGGATAAGCAAATGCTTACCCAGTCCAGTATTCTTGCCTGGAAAATTCCATGAACAGAGGAGCCTGGCAGGCTACAGGCCTGTGGGGTCACAAAGTCAGACACAACTGAGTGACTAACACTTTATCTTTGTCTCTGGGGTGTAAAAAAATTACATGGGAAAACTTTTTCTTAATCTTTGCACTCTATTATAGATTTATCATATCATGTTTGTTTCATTTCAGGCCACAGCTTTAACAAAATAGTGGTTGATAAATATCTTCAAACAGGTGTATCACTATATATATCAAGAGTATTATAATTCGGAGCAAGTGATTTTGATGTATTTCAGTTTCTGTACCTGACCATTTTACATTTTTAAGCATGCCAATTTCAGAGTAATTTTGCAACAGTACAAGATTGTTATATGCAGGTCTTCCTGTCCTCCACTGTGTGTTGTTTTTCTTGCTTGCTTACATTTTAACTGACACTTAATGACAATGATTCTTATTTAGATTATTAACATTTTGATTGAAGATAGAGATTAAGTAGGTATTACACTATAAAAGCTTACACTACTCTCACTTTCTAGTTTAATGTGGTATGTTTGTTAGGTAAGTTAGACTTATAGAAATTTGCATGAAAAATATTATTCTTAATTACAAAATTCCATTTTTTAATTTTTAATATGAACTGTTTCAATTTTATGTAATCTAGGCTTTTGAAAGGACCAACTACTATTTTACATTTTAAATTTCCATGATAGTTGGACAAGAATACAAATAGGATATCACATGCAACTTAAGAGCAAACATCTAATGAAGTAATCTGAACATTATTTGATGAATGCATGATGAATATTTTTGAAAGTGAAAATTCTTAAGATGAACTCTTTTTCATTAATTATTCTACAAATAGTTATGAGACGGAAGTTTAAATTCAAATGACAAGCCTTTGAGAACTTTTTACCTTGATACATTTTGCAGGTCACTTCATGCATTTTAATAGAGCATGAAATAAATTAATGTGTATTTATCCTTAATGGACTTCCCAGGTGAGAAGGTATAGAATATGTCTGCAATGCAGGAAAACTGGGTATGATCCCTGAGAGGAGAAGATGCCTGGATAAGCAAATGCTTACCCAGTCCAGTATTCTTGCCTGGAAAATTCCATGAACAGAGGAGCCTGGCAGGCTACAGGCCTGTGGGGTCACAAAGTCAGACACAACTGAGTGACTAACACTTTATCTTTGATACTAGTGACACACAAATTTCAAATCATTCATTTAAACCTTTGAGTCTCAAATATGGTAGTATAAAAGAGCTAGTGCACATCAAATATGGATTGTTTCAAAATTGTATCTCTTACTAATTATGTAATTTTTAAAGTCCAAAGTAACATAGGATATCAGGTGTTCTAAATAATAGGAAGAGCTACCCATCAAGTAATTCATTAATATCAAATCTTTAAAGCTGTGAAATACAGAAGGATAGGGAATTGGAAATTGAACATGTGCTTGGAAATTGAACATGAACTCCAATAAACTCTATAGTTGATTTATTTCTCTGATTTCTGCTGAAGTCTTCAAAGTCTGCTGAAGCTTAGGGATAGCTAAAGAGAAAGAAAGAACTTCAGTAATGTGACTGCATCGTTCATTCAACACTCATCTTACGGATTCTAATTTAGGATCTCTTATATGGCAGAAATAATGCTGAGGAAAAAGTTAAGAAAACAGACAAAATTCTATAGAATCCATAGTTCATAGGTTACACACATATGCAACAAATAACTACATAAATTATTTCAGGACTATTGATCTAAATTACATGAATAAAAGGTTAAATGTTATGAGATATTATAACAGGGAACCCTAAAATAACTTAAGGAGACAGAAACAGATTTCTAGATTGGTAGAATTTTACCAGATCTGAAAGGTGATTCAAAATCTGTTTTTCAAGCATAGAAGTTGATTTCTTGCTTCTGTGAGTTTAAAGTGGACGTTGATTTCTTGCTCAGTGAACTCTTTCATTAATTATTCTCAAATGGCAGGACAAGCCTTTGAGAACTTTTTACCTTGATACATTTTGCAGGTCACTTCATGCATTTTAATAGAGCATGAAATAAATTAATGTGTATTTATCCTTAATGGAGTTCCCAGGTGAGAAGGTATAGAATATGTCTGCAATGCAGGAAAACTGGGTATGATCCCTGAGAGGAGAAGATGCCTGGATAAGCAAATGCTTACCCAGTCCAGTATTCTTGCCTGGAAAATTCCATGAACAGAGGAGCCTGGCAGGCTACAGGCCTGTGGGGTCACAAAGTCAGACACAACTGAGTGACTAACACTTTATCTTTGATACTAGTGACACACAAATTTCAAATCATTCATTTAAACCTTTGAGTCTCAAATATGGTAGTATAAAAGAGCTAGTGCACATCAAATATGGATTGTTTCAAAATTGTATCTCTTACTAATTATGTAATTTTTAAAGTCCAAAGTAACATAGGATATCAGGTGTTCTAAATAATAGGAAGAGCTACCCATCAAGTAATTCATTAATATCAAATCTTTAAAGCTGTGAAATACAGAAGGATAGGGAATTGGAAATTGAACATGTGCTTGGAAATTGAACATGAACTCCAATAAACTCTATAGTTGATTTATTTCTCTGATTTCTGCTGAAGTCTTCAAAGTCTGCTGAAGCTTAGGGATAGCTAAAGAGAAAGAAAGAACTTCAGTAATGTGACTGCATCGTTCATTCAACACTCATCTTACGGATTCTAATTTAGGATCTCTTATATGGCAGAAATAATGCTGAGGAAAAAGTTAAGAAAACAGACAAAATTCTATAGAATCCATAGTTCATAGGTTACACACATATGCAACAAATAACTACATAAATTATTTCAGGACTATTGATCTAAATTACATGAATAAAAGGTTAAATGTTATGAGATATTATAACAGGGAACCCTAAAATAACTTAAGGAGACAGAAACAGATTTCTAGATTGGTAGAATTTTACCAGATCTGAAAGGTGATTCAAAATCTGTTTTTCAAGCATAGAAGTTGATTTCTTGCTTCTGTGAGTTTAAAGTGGACTTTCTGATTGATTGGTGGCTCTTCTCCAAGCACTGATACAGGGTGCCAGACTGATCACCTCCTAGATTTCTATTGTCTTTATTTTTATTGAAATATAGTTGATTTACAATGTTGCATTCATTGCAGGTGTGTAGTTCAGGGATTAAAAGGGAAGAACCTGAAAAAGATTAGACATTTTTGAGACTAGAAAATTAGAGAACATTTTTTGACAGAGGGATACGTACAGATCTTAAGAGGGAAGGTGAGATTTGATTTTCAGTAAAGCAATGGAGAAGAGGTGGCCAAAACACAGAGTTCATTACAATGAAACTGACTCAGTAGACAACAGTGACTACAGTGGACTTTTGTCAATCAGGTTAAAGAATCTTCTATCCAAAGACCAGTGCCTACTCAGAGTACATTAAGGTGAAATCTGGCATGATTAAATGTGTAGGGTTTTTAAAAGGTCATTCTAGCTTCTCTGTGGACAATAGGTATAAGAAAATGTAGGAAGAAAAACTCTGAGACTTCTGTAGTCATATGGGCAACAGTGTTGTTAGCTTGGCCTGATTATGATGGAAAGAGAAGTAGACTTGGGGTATGATCATATGTACAGAGAGTGGAACTCGGTGATTGATTGGATATGGAAAGGAATCCGTTATCAAAGATAGCACCTAATAATGAGGCTGTCCGTGAGGAAATGAAGCTAGACGAGGGTGGATGCAGATGGGAAAGATAAGCATGATCAAGTATTCAAACCTGGACCAATTACGTGTGAGTGCTGGAGACTTAATCCAAGTAGACATGCTGAATAGGCCATCATATATATGTGCATAGAACTCAGGAATAAGGTCTCAGAGCCAAAGAGTTAACATTTGATGACTATAAATGATTTTTTAAAATTCTATGAGAGGAGATGTGTTTCCCAATAGGAAAGTATAGTTCTAAAAGAAAAGTGCACAGAGGACAAAAGCCCTGAGGAACCCTTATATATATTTTACCAGATCTGAAAGGTGATTCAAAATCTGTTTCAAGCATAGAAGTTGATTTCTTGCTTCTGTGAGTTTAAAGTGGACTTTCTGATTGATTGGTGGCTCTTCTCCAAGCACTGATACAGGGTGCCAGACTGATCACCTCCTAGATTTCTATTGTCTTTATTTTTATTGAAATATAGTTGATTTACAATGTTGCATTCATTGCAGGTGTGTAGTTCAGGGATTAAAAGGGAAGAACCTGAAAAAGATTAGACATTTTTGAGACTAGAAAATTAGAGAACATTTTTTGACAGAGGGATACGTACAGATCTTAAGAGGGAAGGTGAGATTTGATTTTCAGTAAAGCAATGGAGAAGAGGTGGCCAAAACACAGAGTTCATTACAATGAAACTGACTCAGTAGACAACAGTGACTACAGTGGACTTTTGTCAATCAGGTTAAAGAATCTTCTATCCAAAGACCAGTGCCTACTCAGAGTACATTAAGGTGAAATCTGGCATGATTAAATGTGTAGGGTTTTTAAAAGGTCATTCTAGCTTCTCTGTGGACAATAGGTATAAGAAAATGTAGGAAGAAAAACTCTGAGACTTCTGTAGTCATATGGGCAACAGTGTTGTTAGCTTGGCCTGATTATGATGGAAAGAGAAGTAGACTTGGGGTATGATCATATGTACAGAGAGTGGAACTCGGTGATTGATTGGATATGGAAAGGAATCCGTTATCAAAGATAGCACCTAATAATGAGGCTGTCCGTGAGGAAATGAAGCTAGACGAGGGTGGATGCAGATGGGAAAGATAAGCATGATCAAGTATTCAAACCTGGACCAATTACGTGTGAGTGCTGGAGACTTAATCCAAGTAGACATGCTGAATAGGCCATCATATATATGTGCATAGAACTCAGGAATAAGGTCTCAGAGCCAAAGAGTTAACATTTGATGACTATAAATGATTTTTTAAAATTCTATGAGAGGAGATGTGTTTCCCAATAGGGAAAGTATAGTTCTAAAAGAAAAGTGCACAGAGGACAAAAGCCCTGAGGAACCCTTATATATATTTTAGCAGAAACGAAGAAACCAGGAAGGGTAACAAGGAAAGAAAGATCAAAGGGACAGAAATAAACAAGGAAGAGTGTGGTAACTTAGGGGCCAAACTGTTTCATAATGGCGGAGCAGTCCACAGAATCCAGTTCCTAATTTTGTATGACAGGAGTCATCAGTTACTTCAACAGAAGGTGGGCACATTGGCTTTATTGACCTATGAGAAGCTGAGTTGTGAAGTAGCTGAAAAGAACACATGGGTTTTTGAAGGAATTTTATGAAAAGTACTGGACTATATTTAAATGATAGTTGGAAGGATGTGACAAAGAAGAAAAGTTTAAAGATAAAGGAGGTACAAGTCTTACCTGACAGTAGATATGGTTCCTGTGAAGGAAGCAAAGAAGGGATAAAAATACTTAAAGATGAATAGAAAAGTACATTCTGGATGTGTTTGTTTTTATGGAGAAAATACTTTCTCCAAATAAATAGATAAGAATAAATATCAATGGTTTCTATTTTTAGTCTTTCTTATATTTTAAAAGTAGTATATTTCTGATATGTACAATGTTTATCATGTTACATAAATAATTTTTGATGACATGATCTTTTTATTTTGTTAATAGGAGTATCATTGCTTTACCATGCCCTGTTAGTTTCTGCTGCACAACAGTGTAAATCAGCCATAGGTATACATATGTCCCCTTCCTCTTGAACCTTAAGACATGATCCGTATTAGTATAACTGAGTCATAAATAGTATTGACGTTAGTAATAAAAGAGATGATGCTTAAACATATAGGAATATGGGGGAATTAAAGCAACTTATATGGGGGAAAGAATACAGAAGACATTTCTGTAAGAATGGATTTAAGATGACAAATTTGGAAGTAAAGCAAACAGAATAATTGTTTTCATAAATATAGCCACTAATGCTCGTCTTTGCTGTCTCCCCACACATCTATAGCACACTGCACACAGCCATGTGTACACGCACACAGACACACATACAAATTGCTACATGTATCCCTTCTCTTTGGCCAGGAAGAATCATGAAATGTTGGTTAGAATAAAGCATTACCTTTTATGTGAGCAATAGTGATATTAACAACACTAAAGAGTTTTTCTGATTCTTTCTGCTGTAATGGAAGCAGACTCTGCCAGTAGGCAATTAAGAATTTGTTTCTTTACTCAACAACATTCTATCAGGTGCTCCCCTTGCACCTGATAGAATGCAAAGTTGGCATAAAATAGTTAGTCAAAATGCAAAGATTATTTGAACCACTGTACCTTTAAGAAATAGATATAGCTACTGTCTCAAGACATATGGAAAGTTGGCCCTTATCACTTAAATTATTTCTTTTGAATTCCATTCATGGAGTAGAAGATAACAAGCATTCTGTAGATAATCCATGACCTTTTACAAAAGGAACAAAAGGGTAGCATCCATCATTCCATTTAGAATTCGCGGTGAGCCTGTTCCCCTCCACAATACGGGTTTGCAGGCAACACAGATAAAAACTGAGAACGACCCGATTTATATGGAACTTTGGAACAGTGAAGCATAGAATACCTATCCCAACACCAGTGCACAGAAAATATCTAGCCACCTAAGGTTATTTTTACATATCCATGGTAACCTTCTTTGGGCCGCTAAGTGTATGTTGCTAAGATACTTACGTCATTTTGCTGGATAATTATACCAAAACTGTTAAGTCTCTTGTACAGCATCATTTCATTATGTACATATTCTGTCCACTACCAAAATAAACCTACCAAGCATTAATTTTTTTTCAATAGCCAATTTTTGTCTTCTGGGTAGTGTTTATCAAAATGTGTTATTTAAAAAGCTAAGAAGTTTATAAATCATTCTGTATGTCTGGAAAAACCAAACCATGTGTGTTAAAACAAGTGAATAGAGTATGCCACATGATGAATTGATATGTTTTTATTCATCATTCCTTCTGGTCTAGAAGACAGCAATAACATACAGAGCTACAGAGAAATCCACAGAAAGAAGATCTGTCCCCAACAGTGTTATTTTTTTTTTCCATAGGATAGAGAATCACTTGTCTACAACAACAGGCACTTTGTAAACTTCTTTCCCATGTTGTCATTTTTCTAGGGGAGAGCACTGAAACACCAGTGGACCTCCTGAAGAAAGAGGTTAAGAGAGGCCCTTGGAAGACTAACAGTAAGTGTGGAAATCCACTGTAAAATGAAATGTCTCACATTACTCCTGGTAATACTTTCTGCAGTAAGATTTATCATGAAATCATAATTGCTTTTTGCAAAACCATCACTATACAACTTTTGTAGTAAAACTCAGAAGTAATTTTGGAAGTTTTGAAACTCTGGTAATTTCTTTTGGTAGGTCATTGGATTTCACTTTAACTAGGAGAATAAATTATGACAATTTTGGAACATCGATTAATCATTTTTTTACAAGTCAGACTATCCATGCTAAAATAATGCCTTTGATACTTAATTTTTTGATGTTGGATATGTCAAGTGAACTTCCTCTTTCTTGGTTTATTCATCTATAAAGTAAGACTATATATGTAACTGAGGCCTTTTACAATACGGGTTTGCAGGCAACACAGATAAAAACTGAGAACGACCCGATTTATATGGAACTTTGGAACAGTGAAGCATAGAATACCTATCCCAACACCAGTGCACAGAAAATATCTAGCCACCTAAGGTTATTTTTACATATCCATGGTAACCTTCTTTGGGCCGCTAAGTGTATGTTGCTAAGATACTTACGTCATTTTGCTGGATAATTATACCAAAACTGTTAAGTCTCTTGTACAGCATCATTTCATTATGTACATATTCTGTCCACTACCAAAATAAACCTACCAAGCATTAATTTTTTTTCAATAGCCAATTTTTGTCTTCTGGGTAGTGTTTATCAAAATGTGTTATTTAAAAAGCTAAGAAGTTTATAAATCATTCTGTATGTCTGGAAAAACCAAACCATGTGTGTTAAAACAAGTGAATAGAGTATGCCACATGATGAATTGATATGTTTTTATTCATCATTCCTTCTGGTCTAGAAGACAGCAATAACATACAGAGCTACAGAGAAATCCACAGAAAGAAGATCTGTCCCCAACAGTGTTATTTTTTTTTTCCATAGGATAGAGAATCACTTGTCTACAACAACAGGCACTTTGTAAACTTCTTTCCCATGTTGTCATTTTTCTAGGGGAGAGCACTGAAACACCAGTGGACCTCCTGAAGAAAGAGGTTAAGAGAGGCCCTTGGAAGACTAACAGTAAGTGTGGAAATCCACTGTAAAATGAAATGTCTCACATTACTCCTGGTAATACTTTCTGCAGTAAGATTTATCATGAAATCATAATTGCTTTTTGCAAAACCATCACTATACAACTTTTGTAGTAAAACTCAGAAGTAATTTTGGAAGTTTTGAAACTCTGGTAATTTCTTTTGGTAGGTCATTGGATTTCACTTTAACTAGGAGAATAAATTATGACAATTTTGGAACATCGATTAATCATTTTTTTACAAGTCAGACTATCCATGCTAAAATAATGCCTTTGATACTTAATTTTTTGATGTTGGATATGTCAAGTGAACTTCCTCTTTCTTGGTTTATTCATCTATAAAGTAAGACTATTACTAGTTGTAAACTTACCCATCAAACTAAAGATTAATTTAAGCATTAATAAAGCTAAAAGACACTGAAGGCTTAGATTAAGGCCAAGCACATAATAAGCACAGGTAAGTGTATCTATCATTATTGTTGTTGTTGTCATCATTATTATATTTATGAATCTATCATAATCAAACTTCATTTCTGCTATGTAGTTGTTGGGTCTTAGAATATTTATAAGGTTGGAGTGAATATGTTATCTCGGTTCAGAACGTTATATTTTCTTAAATAAAATGAAAATTAAAATCAGTAAAAATATCTTTGAATTGTCTTAACTAAATTGAATTCACCTGTTGTTGAAAGTAACTTAAACTGCTGTAATTCAATTTTGAATGTCCTAGTGCATTTATTGTGTTTACAGGTGACACACAACATTTGGTCAAAGCAAGGCAGTAGCTATATTGCTCTGCAAGACCAAATATACACATAGCGAGTAAGGAAAGTGCGTTAGGAATCTGGGACCAGAATTTAATGCTAAATAGTAATTGAAAGAGATGTGTTGCTTGGAAACTGCAGAGAATACTGCTTTGTTTCAAGTGAAGGATAATATAAATCATGCATTAAAATAGTAGAAGCTTTTTAAAATTTCAACAATGCATTTGATGAGAGTTTTAATAAGCTCTGACACATAACTTGAGATAGTGCATTTCAATCATACAGATGGTTCACCAAGATAACCCATAAGCACTGACTGATTTATATTGAGGGTTGGTTATATATCTTTATGAGGCTTCAGGTTATGATTGCATGTATTGGACTCAAATTAAGGGTAATGAAATATTCCTTCTAAGAATAATCACCCTTTAAGAAAAAACTGTGTCTCATCAGAGGTGTTATGCACCATTGAGTTTTGTGCGGAGAACTTGCTGGTTAATAGCTGTTTGGTGACATTTACAATGGGATGCAGTTATGAAATAATCTAAGATGCTAATGTGTTCCTTGGCAAGGAAAGTGAGTCCTTTCACTCCCTCCCAAATTTCAAAACATGATGACCCTGAAACTTAATGAAAATAAAGAGATCCACCCCAGAGAGTAAAAATCACAATGTGGTAGCAACGACTACTTAGGCTTTGTTGGGCTGCTCGAAGGATCAATTTCAAATGCTTACAGACAAGCCCCTGAATTGTAAGGTGTTCATACCATTATTTATTTCTCCCTTCTGAAAACTCGTTCAGTGCAAGTCTTCTTCCATGGTCCTAAATTTCTTCCAAATTGGAAGATAATTGTTGTACTCAAAGAAAAGTTTCTGAAGCCCTGATATTTTAAAAAGTCATTCTCTTTTTGACCTGAAGTATTTTCACTACTCTTTATCTTTGCATATTCTATTCCAAAAAAATAAAAAAAAAAAAAAAAGAATTAACATGAGCCAGATTTCCCTGCTCCATTTACTTTTCTTTGGCCTCACTTAGTAAATTATATGTTTATATCTGTGGGTAGAGACCCCAGTATTCCATCTAAATCTGGTTTTTTTAATTCTTATAATTTTCTGACCTAAAATTACCTAACAGATTTGTTACCCATAAGAGTTGGCTAACAATGAAATGAATACCTGATCCACATGTAGAAAAAATAAAATACAATATAGGAAGAGGTTAACACATTGCTTTTTATGCTTGTGTGTTACCTGATAGTGAAGAAAAATGTGATGCACCATTAGCTAATAGGAGAATATCAAGCTAATAACTTTTTCAGGTAAAAGGGACTTTTTATTGACAGTCTACTTCCCAAGTAGAATGCCTGTGTACACACTGCAAATGAAAATCAATCTCTCTTTGCAGAAGAATGCGTGTTTCTTGAAAAGGTTTTTAAATAATCTATGTAAAAATGAACTCATCCTAAGGGCAAATTGCTTAAATGAAATGAATGCACTCCTATCTGGAAGGGGTAGAAGCTGAGAGAATTTACAGCACTCTTGTCTTACTTTATCGCCAGGATGATCAGCTCACCTATGAAAGCTCTTAAAATGATTTTCATTTCTTTGTCCTTGGGACCTGTGGAGGTGCTGGGGAGTAGTGAGATGATTATAATGGCATTTTTCCCCTCCTAGGATATGAATTCACTTAGAAATTGCCTTCCTCTTTAGTGATAAACAGTGGATGTTTTGATCAAAATAATGTGAATAATAATACACAGCATGCATTCTCCTCCCTTCAAAAGTAAACTACTGCTTTCTTTTATTATTCAAACTAAAAACTTCATGTCAGAGGGGATGCTTATAAACTTTGAAGTAATCTTTGAAAGATGCAAAATTCCTGTTTGACTTGGTCCAGGTGGTTCTGACCCCTTAATTTAACCTTAGGACTGTTAAAGATTATGCTTTTTACTCCCTCTTACAAGTTTTTGGAGAAGAAACATGTTAATAACATATCAACTGGAATATATTTATTTAAAATATTTTAGTGATTTCTACTTTAATATATATAGACAAAAAATTTAATCATGCTATATTAACATACTAGAGTACTAGATGTACAATTTATACTTTTATATGAGCAGTGAGCTCAGTTTATGTTGACTAATAACTGTTTCTCATCAAAATTTGAGGCTGTCTGCTCTATAAAATGCCTCCAGTTCTGTAAATTACCTCTTAATATTAAGATATTCATAAGCCCATTCTATTTCTTCCTTAAAAACACTTATGAATTTAAGATAATAATGGTTGTGTCTGTGTGTGTGTGTGTGTGTGTGTGTGTGTGTGTGTTACTCATTCAGTCATGTCCACCTCTTTGTGACTTCATGAACAGTAGCCCACCAGGCTCCTCTGTCCATGGGATTTTCCCGTCAAGAACACTGTAGTGAGTTGCCATTTCCTTCTCCAGCGGCTCTTCCTGACCCTATCTTTATGCACAATCAAAACGCATCTCTTCATTCTTCTTTTCCCTCTGACCTAATTTGACAATATTCATAATTTAAGGGTTTTTTCCAAAAAAAAAAAAAAAAACCCACTATTAAACCTTGCTAATTGGACAATAGTCTATGTTGAATTTCCTCCTTTTACTTTATAATTTTTTTCCCACTCATCCTTCTGAGCACTGATTCTCAACCTGAAGGCAGTCTTTCTGAGAATTTCATCTTCAGTCATCTTCTCTTCTGTTTCATTCCCTGGGCTAGCACAGCCATGCTCATTATTTCACCATCTAAGTAATGAAAATTCTCCACCTAACCTGCTTGCTGTTTTCACATACTTGTTTCAAGCTCTATGTATTCCAAACTCAATTAAAATCTGTCTTTCTCAAGCGTGTTCTATTTTTCTACCTACTACCTGAGGAACTGGAACAATCATTCACTAAACTTTTTTGTCGCTCAGTCACATCTGAAAGGGAACTGCAAAATTCCTGTTTGACTTGGTCCAGGTGGTTCTGACCCCTTAATTTAACCTTAGGACTGTTAAAGATTATGCTTTTTACTCCCTCTTACAAGTTTTTGGAGAAGAAACATGTTAATAACATATCAACTGGAATATATTTATTTAAAATATTTTAGTGATTTCTACTTTAATATATATAGACAAAAAATTTAATCATGCTATATTAACATACTAGAGTACTAGATGTACAATTTATACTTTTATATGAGCAGTGAGCTCAGTTTATGTTGACTAATAACTGTTTCTCATCAAAATTTGAGGCTGTCTGCTCTATAAAATGCCTCCAGTTCTGTAAATTACCTCTTAATATTAAGATATTCATAAGCCCATTCTATTTCTTCCTTAAAAACACTTATGAATTTAAGATAATAATGGTTGTGTCTGTGTGTGTGTGTGTGTGTGTGTGTGTGTGTGTGTTACTCATTCAGTCATGTCCACCTCTTTGTGACTTCATGAACAGTAGCCCACCAGGCTCCTCTGTCCATGGGATTTTCCCGTCAAGAACACTGTAGTGAGTTGCCATTTCCTTCTCCAGCGGCTCTTCCTGACCCTATCTTTATGCACAATCAAAACGCATCTCTTCATTCTTCTTTTCCCTCTGACCTAATTTGACAATATTCATAATTTAAGGGTTTTTTCCAAAAAAAAAAAAAAAAACCCACTATTAAACCTTGCTAATTGGACAATAGTCTATGTTGAATTTCCTCCTTTTACTTTATAATTTTTTTCCCACTCATCCTTCTGAGCACTGATTCTCAACCTGAAGGCAGTCTTTCTGAGAATTTCATCTTCAGTCATCTTCTCTTCTGTTTCATTCCCTGGGCTAGCACAGCCATGCTCATTATTTCACCATCTAAGTAATGAAAATTCTCCACCTAACCTGCTTGCTGTTTTCACATACTTGTTTCAAGCTCTATGTATTCCAAACTCAATTAAAATCTGTCTTTCTCAAGCGTGTTCTATTTTTCTACCTACTACCTGAGGAACTGGAACAATCATTCACTAAACTGTTGTTGTTTAGTCGCTCAGTCACATCTGAACAACTGTCTTTTGTGACTTCATAGACCACCAGGCTTCTCTATCCATCAGATTTCCCAATCAAGAATACTGAAGTAGGTTGCCATTTCATTCTCCATGGGATCTTTCTGACCCAAAGACTGAACCTGCTTCTTCTGCTTAGCAGGTGAATTCTTTACCACTGAGCCACCTGGGAAGCTTCATGGATGAAATACCCAAGCCAGAAATGGAATTGTTATCCTGGATAATTTTTTTTTTTCTCTCTCTCTGACCCACATCACATCAGAAGTAAGGCACATGCAGTTCTAATTTCTGATTATTTTTTATTCCTTATCATCTTATCCATCCTAATGCCTTTTGTTCTGACCCCTACATGGATTATTAGAACTGGGTGACTTTCCCACCTTGCCCCAATTACTGCCTTCTCATGCTTTTTGAATCACCTTTCAGTGATGGATCTAATTATATCAATCCATATGCTTAAAAATATTACTTCTGGGTCAGTATTAACTAAATGAATACAGTGTAGTCTTATCAACACAGAACTTTTCATGATCTAAAACTTGCTCTTTTTTGGTCTTGTTTTTACCCACTCTGCACAGTAGGACCCAAACTAACACCTGCGTCAGAAAGTACAAGGCCTCAAGATAGGAGCAATTAGAGATGATTATTCACTTAAAGATAGAGGTGATTATTCAGTTAATAACTAAAAATTTAATTCAGAATACTTTAACTATTGCATTGACAGATGGTAAAAGACAGCAGACTATACCATTTCCAAAGATGCCAAAGGTGGGCAAGGTTTGGTGGGGGAAAGGATCCACTCTGTGTTCCATTGTGGCCAAGCAAGTGTTTATTTACCAAACATTTGCTTTTCCATCTCTGTGAATTACATTCTTCCTCTTGGAAGTCCAAACCCACTATTCAGCATATGGTCTTTAGTTGAAGATAGTATTCAAGATGGGGATTTCAGCCATTCTGGGTCAGTTATTCACTTTTCCTGGGTCTCTGGGGAAGGAAATGATAACCCACTCCAGTATTCTTGCCTGGGAAATCCCATGGACATAGAAGCCTACTAGATTCATGGGGTTGCAAGAGTCAGAAATAACCAACTGACTAGACAACTCCCATTTATACCTATTTCTAAATTTTAAAAAATTTTCTTTTCTACAGTTAATTTGCCTCATGTACATTTGATCTTTAGACAAGCCAGAAGAATGGAGAAAAATGTCTTCCTCTCTGACACAATGAAAGGTTTTGATATTATTCTTGCAAAAAGGAAGAAAATCATATACGTTTACTATTAGCTCTTTAGTCTCTCTAATCCAGGGAATAATAAATTTATAATTTTATAATGATGTACAATACAAGCTCCTGCCATAGAATTTGTAAAATTTAACTATCTCAGTTATATTCACAGTATTTTATGAGCTATTCTGAAAATTGATAAAAATAGGGTAGGTTACATAAAACCCATGAATTCTCATGGTGTTATAGATAGACTTTGTTTTTTGGTATAACTGACTGTCATTGAGGGCAAGTACACACCCAGGCTTGCAGAATTTTTGCTGGATTTGGATGTCCTAATCTTTGAAAGACTTGTTTCCTCTGAGATATATAGATTCATTGTAGAAAGGGGGACACGTACCAGGGCCTGAAAGTGGGCTCTTCTCTAATACTCAAAAATGAATTTTCCGAGGAGACGCGTGTGCTGGCAAAGCAAGAGATTTTATTGGAAAAGGTGGCCCCGTGGAGAGCAGAGTGTAAGGGAACCCAGGAGAACTGCTCTGTCTTGTGAGTTGCAGTCTCGGTTTTGTGGTAATGGAATTAGTTTCTGGGTTGTCTCTGAGGAGTCATTCTGATGCAGAGTCCTTCCTGATGGACCCAGCATTGCTCAGACAAGATGGATGCCAGCAACAGGGATTCTGGGAGGTGGATTGGAAACGCAACATCTCCTTTTAACCTTTCCCGAACTCTTCTGTTGGTGGCAGAGGCCTATTAGTTCCGTGATCCTTAAAAGGACCTCCTGTCATAAAATAACTCACTGAAATGATTACTATGGGTTACTGGCCCTCTCAGATTGTTTGGGAAGATAACAAGATGGGGATTTCAGCCATTCTGGGTCAGTTATTCACTTTTCCTGGGTCTCTGGGAAGGAAATGATAACCCACTCCAGTATTCTTGCCTGGGAAATCCCATGGACATAGAAGCCTACTAGATTCATGGGGTTGCAAGAGTCAGAAATAACCAACTGACTAGACAACTCCCATTTATACCTATTTCTAAATTTTAAAAAATTTTCTTTTCTACAGTTAATTTGCCTCATGTACATTTGATCTTTAGACAAGCCAGAAGAATGGAGAAAAATGTCTTCCTCTCTGACACAATGAAAGGTTTTGATATTATTCTTGCAAAAAGGAAGAAAATCATATACGTTTACTATTAGCTCTTTAGTCTCTCTAATCCAGGGAATAATAAATTTATAATTTTATAATGATGTACAATACAAGCTCCTGCCATAGAATTTGTAAAATTTAACTATCTCAGTTATATTCACAGTATTTTATGAGCTATTCTGAAAATTGATAAAAATAGGGTAGGTTACATAAAACCCATGAATTCTCATGGTGTTATAGATAGACTTTGTTTTTTGGTATAACTGACTGTCATTGAGGGCAAGTACACACCCAGGCTTGCAGAATTTTTGCTGGATTTGGATGTCCTAATCTTTGAAAGACTTGTTTCCTCTGAGATATATAGATTCATTGTAGAAAGGGGGACACGTACCAGGGCCTGAAAGTGGGCTCTTCTCTAATACTCAAAAATGAATTTTCCGAGGAGACGCGTGTGCTGGCAAAGCAAGAGATTTTATTGGAAAAGGTGGCCCCGTGGAGAGCAGAGTGTAAGGGAACCCAGGAGAACTGCTCTGTCTTGTGAGTTGCAGTCTCGGTTTTGTGGTAATGGAATTAGTTTCTGGGTTGTCTCTGAGGAGTCATTCTGATGCAGAGTCCTTCCTGATGGACCCAGCATTGCTCAGACAAGATGGATGCCAGCAACAGGGATTCTGGGAGGTGGATTGGAAACGCAACATCTCCTTTTAACCTTTCCCGAACTCTTCTGTTGGTGGCAGAGGCCTATTAGTTCCGTGATCCTTAAAAGGACCTCCTGTCATAAAATAACTCACTGAAATGATTACTATGGTACTGGGCCAAGCTGGGCAGTTTCAGTCAGTGTGCTTCCTTTAACAGATTTATATGCCTTAAAAAAAACATTCTCTTACGTACAGTTTGGTCTCCATGTGTGGTTTGTTTCCGTTACATATTCCAGAGACTATGCTCAGTCACTGTATCATTTCCCTTCTTCCTGATCTTAAGCCAAGCATTTTTATAAACTTTTATTTTTATAAACTTTATAAACGTTCTTCATCTATCAACCAAGTTTTACTTGCAGTTCCTATTAAAAAAAAAAAAAAAACTTGCTCCATTTTCTGGAAATAATATTTTAATCAAGATTTTGGCACATTAGACTTTATTTTTCACAGTGATGGTAGCTATCTATTTACTTGAGAGTCATCTAGTTTTTTACATGCACTTGTAACCAAGTCTTCTAGAAAACAGCTGTGAATCAATGCTTTTCCACCTTTTGGGCTTTCAATTCAGGAGCACTCCCTAACCCCCAGGTTTTCAGCATGATTACACTTATCTATGTTTAAAGTACAAAGGAATCAACATGCTGAAAAGTAATTGCTCCGTTGCCATAGGGAAAGAGATTAGGAAAACTGTGAGTTTAAGGAAAAAAGAGCCTGGGTAGTAATACCTTTTATTATCTACTCTAAGCCATAAATGATTCTATCCCTAGCCTAATAAATAATTATGTCATGAACTGTAAGGTCAGAGGACTTTAAAAACTGTAACGTGAACTTTGCATATTCGAAGGTCTTAGGGTTGTGGCAAAGCAAGAGATTTTATTGGAAAAGGTGGCCCGTGGAGAGCAGAGTGTAGAACCCAGGAGAACTGCTCTGTCTTGTGAGTTGCAGTCTCGGTTTTGTGGTAATGGAATTAGTTTCTGGGTTGTCTCTGAGGAGTCATTCTGATGCAGAGTCCTTCCTGATGGACCCAGCATTGCTCAGACAAGATGGATGCCAGCAACAGGGATTCTGGGAGGTGGATTGGAAACGCAACATCTCCTTTTAACCTTTCCCGAACTCTTCTGTTGGTGGCAGAGGCCTATTAGTTCCGTGATCCTTAAAAGGACCTCCTGTCATAAAATAACTCACTGAAATGATTACTATGGTACTGGGCCAAGCTGGGCAGTTTCAGTCAGTGTGCTTCCTTTAACAGATTTATATGCCTTAAAAAAAACATTCTCTTACGTACAGTTTGGTCTCCATGTGTGGTTTGTTTCCGTTACATATTCCAGAGACTATGCTCAGTCACTGTATCATTTCCCTTCTTCCTGATCTTAAGCCAAACATTTTATAAACTTTTATTTTTATAAACTTTATAAACGTTCTTCATCTATCAACCAAGTTTTACTTGCAGTTCCTATTAAAAAAAAAAAAACTTGCTCCATTTTCTGGAAATAATATTTTAATCAAGATTTTGGCACATTAGACTTTATTTTTCACAGTGATGGTAGCTATCTATTTACTTGAGAGTCATCTAGTTTTTTACATGCACTTGTAACCAAGTCTTCTAGAAAACAGCTGTGAATCAATGCTTTTCCACCTTTTGGGCTTTCAATTCAGGAGCACTCCCTAACCCCCAGGTTTTCAGCATGATTACACTTATCTATGTTTAAAGTACAAAGGAATCAACATGCTGAAAAGTAATTGCTCCGTTGCCATAGGGAAAGAGATTAGGAAAACTGTGAGTTTAAGGAAAAAAGGGCCTGGGTAGTAATACCTTTTATTATCTACTCTAAGCCATAAATGATTCTATCCCTAGCCTAATAAATAATTATGTCATGAACTGTAAGGTCAGAGGACTTTAGCAAAATTGTTGCAAAGTGTAACTGTTAGAAACTTTGCATATTCCGAAGGTCTTATTATCTCTTTTCAAAGTCTGTATTTGACAGCAGTGAACAAAATGCAGATGCTAATGCACACAGCAGGGAGGAGCAATTACTATAACCATTCATTTACTAGGTGATCTCCGAGGCCCCTTCTAACTTTAAAATTCTCTGCCTATGTCTAAATTAGAGTTATTTTCGTTTGACTTGACAAAGCTAATCATATGTTTTAATTAAGATACCTTCCTTTCATTAAATGACTGTGTATCAGATCAGGGAATTATGTTAATGGGGGACCCCAAATTTATCTGGAAAGCCAGGGTCATAACAGCAGGCAGAATTTAGACAAATAACCATGAGCTCACAAAATAAGTTTGCTGGCATAGCCTGTGCTAGGGCTGTGTCCATTGGGCAGAGGGAATAAACAAATATATAGATAGGCCTGATGGGAACAAGAATGAGAGGAGATAAACATGGAGAAAATAAGGCTCACTGAGGTTTCACAAAAGTGCAGACAAGGCAAGCTCTAGGGGCATAAATTTAATCCTGTTTTTTTCTATCACCTCTCCGATTTTTCTCCATGGGTTTTGCATCCAAGACAAGTTCTCTTAAATTTTGCTCTAGCACTATAATTATAATTTTAAATCCATTCTGCCATTTAATAACCATGTATAGAAACAATATTGGAGAAAATGGACAAATTATGAGTACACCAGAAAAGCTAGGTTTGGAAATCAGATGAGTGTTATCATTTTCTATGGACTGGGCTGAGTACTTGCTAATATAATTTAGTAACTTTTGAATCTTCGATGTCATTTTCTACTTCCAGGATCTAGACCTCCACTCTTGGGCTGAGATAGAATCCCAACAGGCAGGCATTTGGCCAGCTTTTTTAGCAAAAGTTTACCATAAGACGTCAATTAAATTAATTATGTTAACAGTGAAACTGTAAGGTCATTTAAGGGAAAAGGCCTGGGTAGTAATTCCTTTTATTATCTACTCTAAGCCATAAATGATTCTATCCCTAGCCTAATAAATAATTATGTCATGAACTGTAAGGTCAGAGGACTTTAGCAAAATTGTTGCAAAGTGTAACTGTTAGAAACTTTGCATATTCCGAAGGTCTTATTATCTCTTTTCAAAGTCTGTATTTGACAGCAGTGAACAAAATGCAGATGCTAATGCACACAGCAGGGAGGAGCAATTACTATAACCATTCATTTACTAGGTGATCTCCGAGGCCCCTTCTAACTTTAAAATTCTCTGCCTATGTCTAAATTAGAGTTATTTTCGTTTGACTTGACAAAGCTAATCATATGTTTTAATTAAGATACCTTCCTTTCATTAAATGACTGTGTATCAGATCAGGGAATTATGTTAATGGGGGACCCCAAATTTATCTGGAAAGCCAGGGTCATAACAGCAGGCAGAATTTAGACAAATAACCATGAGCTCACAAAATAAGTTTGCTGGCATAGCCTGTGCTAGGGCTGTGTCCATTGGGCAGAGGGAATAAACAAATATATAGATAGGCCTGATGGGAACAAGAATGAGAGGAGATAAACATGGAGAAAATAAGGCTCACTGAGGTTTCACAAAAGTGCAGACAAGGCAAGCTCTAGGGGCATAAATTTAATCCTGTTTTTTTCTATCACCTCTCCGATTTTTCTCCATGGGTTTTGCATCCAAGACAAGTTCTCTTAAATTTTGCTCTAGCACTATAATTATAATTTTAAATCCATTCTGCCATTTAATAACCATGTATAGAAACAATATTGGAGAAAATGGACAAATTATGAGTACACCAGAAAAGCTAGGTTTGGAAATCAGATGAGTGTTATCATTTTCTATGGACTGGGCTGAGTACTTGCTAATATAATTTAGTAACTTTTGAATCTTCGATGTCATTTTCTACTTCCAGGATCTAGACCTCCACTCTTGGGCTGAGATAGAATCCCAACAGGCAGGCATTTGGCCAGAAACTGAAGAAAAATGATTAATTTTAATGAGCAAATAATGGATTTTACTCAACCTCTATAAGACGTCATATTTTCTCCTTCCTTCTGAAAGACTGTTATCTCATAAATCCCACTTTCATTATAAAAAGCGTCAGTGACCATTCCTGAACAAGATGGCCCCCTCTAATTCGGCATTCCTCCTTCCTTCTCACACGCTGCTTTATAACAGTTCTTAGATTGTTCTCTTGAATCCGTTACTAGTTAATGCAATTTAGTATTTTAAATGTTAGACTTTTTCTCATCAACAAAACCACTACCTCTTTAAGGTTTAAAATAAGCATGCATATGCATCCTCAGTCTCTCTTCTGGGGCAGTCTATATTGAATTGACTAGTATTCCCACTAGTTTTTCTCAAAACCCTCAAATTCAACACATGCAATACTGAATTTAGGAGTACTTCCCAAACCTGACACTGTTCAGTGTTCCCAGTCTTAGTAAAGGACACTGTCCCTACTTAGTGGCCCAACCTAAATTCAGGAATTCCTTCACTTTCCCTTCTCCCCCAACTTCCCATTCAGGCAACCACCAAATACACATTCGTCACATACCTGAATACATTCATTCTTCTTGTCCCTGATTCTAAATGCTCATTGTTTCTTATCTAGCTCTACTGCTACTCTGGTAGCTGAGTAGGTGTTAACTGAAAGAAAAATGAGGAAGTGAAAATTGCTTTCCTTTTTGTTAAAAAATATCTTGCTTATCTCTGCTTTCCAAATCAACTCTTTACTTACACTTTAGACCTCAACTAAAATTTGCTTCCACTGAGAGACCTTTTCTAATTTCAAAGCTAGAGTAGGTCTCCATTATATGTTCCAATGCCACCATTTCCTGACATTTAACACCTCTGTAATTACTTGTTCAGTCTGCCTTTCAAACTAAATTATAAATGCCATAAGGATATGGTCCTTCTCTGCCTTGTGAATCTCTGTTTCCCCAGTGCTTGGCAATAGTTAATGTTCAACAACTCAATGAACGAATGAATGAAGAGCACTTAAGTAAGATAACACCACCAAAAGCCATTCCTTGGCTTTCATAACATGAAAATTATTCGTGATTCACCCAAGAGCAATTTCAATGTGGGAGTTGTACCAGGAGACATAAAAATAAAGGCAAATTAAATAGTTCAAATACATTTCCAGGAAATGCTGCTGACATTTGAGATGAGTTGGAAGAGAAAATATGTAACAATTGGTTAAAAATGAAAGTACCTTTTTCTCATTGACAGTTACCCAATGTCTGAAATAACTGAAAGCTGGCATGCTTGCAACCTTGCAAACAATGGGATCAGCAAGAAATACTGCAGTAATGCTTTGTTCAATTTCTTTGAAAATGTTAAGTATAAATCATATTTTTCTGACTTCCAGCTGGCTTGAAATGAGAATTATAAAACCATTATTTATAACCCTAATTCATTTGATAATTCTCAAATAATATTCCCATAGTCTAAGAAACACTACAACATCCTAAGAGTCAGACATGGACACATAAGAGCCATACTCAGGGTAACAAGTCCTCGCTCTTAACCCCTAAAAGTCACAGAACAATGATGCAGCCTTCCAAGCAGCTGGTGTAGCAGAGAAACTTTTGGAGGTTGACTTTGACTTGCTTTTCTCCCTTGGGAGCCTCATATTCAAGTTGGCCCCAAGATTCCTGCCAGCTAACCATGTCACATAACTGAAGAGAATCGCAAAGAGTATAAGTAATGTTTCTTTTCAGTTAAAATTCTTCCAAGGGCAAAGAAAAGAAGTCTAAAAAGTAGTTCTTATAATAAATATTTCTCTCCTTTATTTAAATGATTTTTTCTTTGTAGACCTTGTTCTTATCCCAAGTGAATTTAACACATAACCATTGCCCTTTTACTCCAACAAAACAGTGTTGAATATAGATTAGTTTAGCTCACTAGAAATCTAAAATCCAAACAGAAGAATGGAATTTAAAAATGACATGTTAGCTCATTTTGAATTTATGTCCCTCTGGGGATCTGCACTTGATAGATACTCTCATTTTAAGTGGATCCAGTCCTAGGATTGGTGCCCTTTGATGCCTGTAAAATTTTTGAATTGTAGATTGAAATAATACATTAAGGGATACCAATTTTATTCAGCATTCACTATCTCAAAGGAAGAATTAAAACGCAGCAGATTCAAAAAAATATCTCAGTAAATCAATGGTGAGCTAAGATTTCTAACAATAAAGGCAAATTAAATAGTTCAAATACATTTCCAGGAAATGCTGCTGACATTTGAGATGAGTTGGAAGAGAAAATATGTAACAATTGGTTAAAAATGAAAGTACCTTTTTCTCATTGACAGTTACCCAATGTCTGAAATAACTGAAAGCTGGCATGCTTGCAACCTTGCAAACAATGGGATCAGCAAGAAATACTGCAGTAATGCTTTGTTCAATTTCTTTGAAAATGTTAAGTATAAATCATATTTTTCTGACTTCCAGCTGGCTTGAAATGAGAATTATAAAACCATTATTTATAACCCTAATTCATTTGATAATTCTCAAATAATATTCCCATAGTCTAAGAAACACTACAACATCCTAAGAGTCAGACATGGACACATAAGAGCCATACTCAGGGTAACAAGTCCTCGCTCTTAACCCCTAAAAGTCACAGAACAATGATGCAGCCTTCCAAGCAGCTGGTGTAGCAGAGAAACTTTTGGAGGTTGACTTTGACTTGCTTTTCTCCCTTGGGAGCCTCATATTCAAGTTGGCCCCAAGATTCCTGCCAGCTAACCATGTCACATAACTGAAGAGAATCGCAAAGAGTATAAGTAATGTTTCTTTTCAGTTAAAATTCTTCCAAGGGCAAAGAAAAGAAGTCTAAAAAGTAGTTCTTATAATAAATATTTCTCTCCTTTATTTAAATGATTTTTTCTTTGTAGACCTTGTTCTTATCCCAAGTGAATTTAACACATAACCATTGCCCTTTTACTCCAACAAAACAGTGTTGAATATAGATTAGTTTAGCTCACTAGAAATCTAAAATCCAAACAGAAGAATGGAATTTAAAAATGACATGTTAGCTCATTTTGAATTTATGTCCCTCTGGGGATCTGCACTTGATAGATACTCTCATTTT
Source organism: Tragulus kanchil (assembly GCA_022376925.1). Classification (NCBI taxonomy): domain Eukaryota; kingdom Metazoa; phylum Chordata; class Mammalia; order Artiodactyla; family Tragulidae; genus Tragulus; species Tragulus kanchil. Next base: position 22,231,832 of record JAIOJX010000003.1, on the reverse strand, counting down.
AAGTGGATCCAGTCCTAGGATTGGTGCCCTTTGATGCCTGTAAAATTTTTTTGAATTGTAGATTGAAATAATACATTAAGGGATACCAATTTTATTCAGCATTCACTATCTCAAAGGAAGAATTAAAACGCAGCAGATTACTAAGTGTATTGGAATAAGCATAATAGCTTCACTCAGTTAAGAGTCAATGGGACTAAGATTTCTGCATAATGAAGATTTCTAACAATTAAGCTGGTGAAAACAAGATGAATTAAGTGCTATCATTTAATAATGCAAAAATATGACAATGAGATTTCTAGTTCTAATTTCTAATATTCAAAATCTGAGGTGGGGGGAAGGCTCTTAAATTAAAGCAGTCTTCTTCTGATGATGAGGGCAATCAATATTCAAGTTCATCTTCTTGTGTCTACCAGTTAACTTCGTAATTATAAAGATGACATTTTTATCTTAATGCACAAATGTAGACAAGTACCTGTTTTGTCCTCGATGTGTATTAAATCTAACTTAATAGATTCTTTAAAGCAACGGCCCCCAACCTTTTGGTACCAAGGACCAGTTTCATAGCAGACAATTTTTCCATGGACTGAGGGGAGGGGCATGGTTTCAGGACAATTCAAAGACATTACCTGTAGGGTACACTTTATTTCTGTTATTATTACTCAGCTCTACCCCAAATCATCAGGCATTAGATCTCTAAGACTGGGGACTCCTGCTTTAGAGACTTCAGTCAAAAAAAATTGGGATGTCGTGTTGGAAATTTCACAGATAATTCCACTAGCTCTAAGGATTTTTAACCTAAGAAGTAGGCCATTAATGGTTTTTGTATTGATATATACATATATAAAAAACTTTTGGAGCCCAATTTTCTGACCTATAAATTAAAGGAGTCCTTAGAGGACTCCTTTTCTTCAGAGAAATCTTTGTTGAAATGAAAATTTTCCTCCTCACATGGTTTTACAAGTTACCCTCTGAGTTCTTTAGCTCTGACACAGCATAAGATAGTTTAGCACTATTTTAAGAGTAGGCATTTGAATAAACTTACCTAACAGAAGAAGAAATGGACTTCTCCACTGCTGTCAGTTATATAAATGACAAATATTATTATTTGGATCAAAGAAGTGACAATACTAGGAAAAAAACCTAGAAATGCTTTTGAATGAACAGTTTCTATTTTCATATTCTATATTGTTTCTGTATTATGGTCTACTTGAAACCGTTTAAAATTAGTTTGAAAACAATAATAATTCATATTTTATATATAAAATACTTGTGGTATAAATTGAATTGCTCCATTTATTTCAACCATTATGAAATGATAACTTTACTAAAATGTTTTCAAAACTTCATATCATGGATGCTAAGGTTATTTTTGGTATAGATCACAGTAGATACAAATCCTTAAAAATGTTTTCAGATGTCACAAACGACACTTTAAGAAATACATAACCATGTACAAGTTGCTCAATCCAGGCTCCTCTATCCATGAAATTCTCTGGTCAAGAATAGTGGAGTGGAAAGCCATTCCAAAGTAGGGTGTCACTATAACAAAATCTAAAAGTATGCAAGTGGTTTCAAACTGTGTAGTGGTTAGAGGCTGGAAAAGTTTCGAGGTACACGTTAGAAAAAGCCTATGGACTGTTCAGAGTCACCCTAATGAGAGCTCCAAAAGGAAAGGAGAATCCATCTTACCTTTTCTTAGAGGATACAAAAGTAATCATGTATAGAATGCTGATGGAAATATAGATAGTAAAGTTCATTCTGATGAGGTCCAGGTGGAAATGAGAAGCATGTTTTTCGGGGAAAGGTGATTCCTCTCATCAAGTATTAAAGAACTTGACTGCATTGTGTCTGTGTTCTAGTGTCTGTGTCTTGTGGAAGACGATGTGTGAGAGTGATAAAATTGGATATTTAGCTGAGAAGATTTCTTAGGAAAGTGTTGAAGGAGAGGCTTCTATTCTCCTGGCTCCTGATAGTACAATGCAAGAGAGAACTGAATTGAAGAAAGAGTTGTTAAGCCATAAGCAAAAAGACACCAGAACTCAATTTTTTGTTTTTTAAATTTTGGCCTCCTTTATTGGGTTTTTATTTATTTATTTTCATCCATCTTTATTCTGTGGCCATGTGAGCTTCCCATTGCAATGGCCTCTCTCATTGCAGAGCACTGGCTCTGGGCACATGTGCTCCAGAGTGCTGGCTTGTAATTGGACATACCTGTCCAGCTGCTCCACGGCATTTTGGATCTTCCCATGCCGGAAATTGAACTGTTGCCCCTTGCACTGCAAAGTGGACACTTTGCCCACTGAGACCACCAGGGAAGCCCTAGAACTCAATTTTTAAAAATATTCTCAGCTCATTCATATTGCAAAAATAAATGAGAAAGCATGTTCTGAAGAGGACACTGAGAGTGTAACTGACCATTAGGATGAGGAGATTAGACTGAATATAAACCATGGATCTCATCAGCCATAAAGTAGAAGCCAGGAACAGAGATGGGATTATACCAGCAGAAATATGGCCAGTAGGATTAAAGAGAACTGAGAAAATGGGACACAGTGAAGGAAAGCTGTTGGACATTTGGAGATTTTACAGAATAGGATAGCAGAAATATTTTTGGCTTTGAATTTGTACTATTCTTTAAGAAAAAGGGACAATGTCAATGAAGATGATTTCTATGTCATTAGGGTCATCACCTCAGGCCAGATTACCTAAAACTGAAATTGTGAAAGCATATCTACCTGGAGCAGTCATTGTGATAAGGGTTTGGGGGACCTTGCCCAGCATAATATTATCATTTACATTAATATTTATATGATATAGCATTATTTTCCTGGCAATAATGTTCACAATTTTTTTTAATCTTTTTAATGTGGATCATCAACTACAGAATTAAGACTTTATAAATATTAAATATTATAAAGCATTTTATCTTCTTGCCAATAGAGGTACTCTGATTGAATAAAAGCTTGGCAGAGAATGAAGCTATTTTGATTCTGGTCCTTTTTCTTTAATTACCTGTGTGATTTACAGCTGGACCCAGTCATTCCTTCTGCCTTGGAATTTTCATAAGGACAAGAATACTTAATCTACAACCTTTCTACAGTTGTTGTGAGCAACATAACTCTGGTCATACTGTAATTTGGATATAGTAGTGAATGATAAAGTGTAGGACCTATTATTGCTGGTGTAATTTTAGCAGCTAAAATAAATTTGATTATTTGAGTAATGCCACTCATACTTAAATATAGATGCTTCTCTACTGGATATGCAGTTAAATTTGCTGAATGCCTTCTTGGTTCTTTAGTGTATATTTTGCATCTTATATTTAGAACAGAAAAAAACCATCTAATAAAGTTTTAGCTGCTCCACGGCATTTTGGATCTTCCCATGCCGGAAATTGAACTGTTGCCCCTTGCACTGCAAAGTGGACACTTTGCCCACTGAGACCACCAGGGAAGCCCTAGAACTCAATTTTTAAAAATATTCTCAGCTCATTCATATTGCAAAAATAAATGAGAAAGCATGTTCTGAAGAGGACACTGAGAGTGTAACTGACCATTAGGATGAGGAGATTAGACTGAATATAAACCATGGATCTCATCAGCCATAAAGTAGAAGCCAGGAACAGAGATGGGATTATACCAGCAGAAATATGGCCAGTAGGATTAAAGAGAACTGAGAAAATGGGACACAGTGAAGGAAAGCTGTTGGACATTTGGAGATTTTACAGAATAGGATAGCAGAAATATTTTTGGCTTTGAATTTGTACTATTCTTTAAGAAAAAGGGACAATGTCAATGAAGATGATTTCTATGTCATTAGGGTCATCACCTCAGGCCAGATTACCTAAAACTGAAATTGTGAAAGCATATCTACCTGGAGCAGTCATTGTGATAAGGGTTTGGGGGACCTTGCCCAGCATAATATTATCATTTACATTAATATTTATATGATATAGCATTATTTTCCTGGCAATAATGTTCACAATTTTTTTTAATCTTTTTAATGTGGATCATCAACTACAGAATTAAGACTTTATAAATATTAAATATTATAAAGCATTTTATCTTCTTGCCAATAGAGGTACTCTGATTGAATAAAAGCTTGGCAGAGAATGAAGCTATTTTGATTCTGGTCCTTTTTCTTTAATTACCTGTGTGATTTACAGCTGGACCCAGTCATTCCTTCTGCCTTGGAATTTTCATAAGGACAAGAATACTTAATCTACAACCTTTCTACAGTTGTTGTGAGCAACATAACTCTGGTCATACTGTAATTTGGATATAGTAGTGAATGATAAAGTGTAGGACCTATTATTGCTGGTGTAATTTTAGCAGCTAAAATAAATTTGATTATTTGAGTAATGCCACTCATACTTAAATATAGATGCTTCTCTACTGGATATGCAGTTAAATTTGCTGAATGCCTTCTTGGTTCTTTAGTGTATATTTTGCATCTTATATTTAGAACAGAAAATGTTTTTATAAATTATTACCATTTATATAAGAATTTAAGTTCTAATAAAGGTGTTTTTGCTTTAGCCTCAGGAATGCCTACTTATAATTGTTTGTCTCCCACCTATTAATGTCATTTAAGGTGCAAAGAATGAGCTGTGAATTTGATTTTACATTTATCAGGAAAACATCACCTTGACATTTAAAGAGAAAGAAAGCATTTTATGGGATTGCAAATGAGCACTTCAGATATTGAAATGTCTCCTGATGGAAAAAAAGCAAAATGCTCTTCCTCTGTCTTTTAAAAATGCCAACTTCCTTCTCCATAGTAACATATGTCGGAGTACCTTACACAGATTTTGAGTGAAGAAGCCAAACTATAATTCTTCAAATTATTATTGGGTTTTGCAGTAAAGCCATTATGAATCCTGAAAGACTGACAAGTAGGAAGTAAGTTTCAAAATATCTGCTTTGGGGATTAGAAAATTAAGTTCTGAGCAAAAACAGTACATTTTAAAGTGTTGTTTGTTCATTTTCAGAGGATTATAATTTTGAGGGGGTGACTGACAAGCATTTATGTCTTCAAATACTGGTTCATTATGTGTGAGCCATACAGAGGTGTTCGAGTGAGAGACACTGAGGTTAACAGAGGTATTAGAAGTGGAGATTGTTTTTGGTCTGGAAATCCATATGCCATGACTTTAGACTGAAATCCCATTTTTCAAGTGTATGCTAATATATATCTTGATTTGCAGATATTGATACTCAAATTCATTTGGCATTATCCATTGCCTTAATCAATTAGTACTAGAATTACAATTGCTATCAGTTGAATACATATTTTTAAGAAAAGTATAACCACTATTTGGAAGAAAGAAATGGCAGACCACTCCAGTATTTTTGCCTGAGAAACCCTCATGGGCAGAGAAGTCTGGTCGGCTACCGTCCATGCTGTCGCAATAAAGTCAGACATAACTTAGCAACTAAACAACAACTACCACCACTGTTACATTAATTAAACAAGGTCGTCATTACAGTGACCTGGTTCTAGGCCATGGTGGCCTTCGTAAGCAAAGCAACCTCTAAGCCTGTAAATGCCTTAAGGTTATGAAGCTGAAACCTAATGACAACCAGTCACAAAGAGTCAATTACCCTTTCAACTATAGCCAGTCAATGATTTCCTAACTTTGCCTCTGCCTTTTCTCTATAAAATCTCTCCCCCAAGTTCCTGTTAGAATGCTTCTGACCACTTCCAATTGATAGAATGAATTTTCAGCTCAATCAATGGGAACTGATTAATTTTGCTCAAATAAACTCTGAACATTTTTAATATGTCTCACTTTATCTTTTAACACTACTGTCTGAAATTAATCCCAATATTAAGAATTGAGAGGTAACAGAGCTTGGGGAAGAGTTAGCAATATAAATTTGTAAACAAAATATAGTCAAATGAAATGATACATTCTTACCACTTATTAGGAAGATGTTGATCCAAAATCAGTGTTATATACATTTAGTTTATAAAAGGATGATTATTTACAAATTCAATATGCTCACAGGTACTTAAAAATATAAATGAAATTCAAAATTCAATCATAACTAGAGATAATGCAAAAACTATCAATAACAATTATATTTAATCATGAAAATGTTCAATATCTTTTAATTTTTCTTTTGAATTTCTAATAATTTGTATCAAAAGTACAAAGACTCTTTGGTAGTCAGTGGTTAAGAATCCACTTTGCAGTGTAAGGGACTCAGGTTCAAATCCTGCTACTCAGCCCAGATCCTCTGGAACAGCAGAGCTGGCCACAAATACTAAGCCTGTACACTGCAATGAAGATCCCATGTGCCACTAAGATCCAACACAACCAAGTAAATAAAAATTTTTTGAAGAAAAGGTAAAAATTGTTATTACTATTGAAAAGAAAAAGTTAGGCAAGTTAAATCATTCCACATAGCAAAAATTGAATCTTTATTTTTTCATGTTTTGATTCTTTACTTTTATCTCACCCTAGGTTGCTATATTAATTAACAAGTATTTATAGTTACTGTTTTAAAGTACTTGGGATAAACTAAAGAATAAGATAGCTGTGGTTCAGGTACTTGCAGAACTTAAAGTGTAAAAGGATTATGAAAATTAAGAATATTATTAGAGGATGAATATAAATGGAAAAAAAAATAAAAGAGGCCAAAATTTAAAAAAAAAGAAAGTAAAAGTGGTAAAAAAAAAAAAAAAAGGTATCATTAGAAAGGTAAAACTAAAGGAAAATGATATTCTATAATAAATATGACAAAGATTTGATACCTCAATGTACAAACAGCTCATAAAATTTGATAATAATAGCACAGTAATAACAGTCTTAAATGTTGCCAGAGTTAGGAATAGACAAAAATGTGAGTAATGATCCTTACAGAGACCAGTGTTTAACTTCATTTTATGTAAATAAAATGAAACAGAGCTCTCTCAAAATCTGTCATTCTCTTTCCCACTACACCCTAAACTGGCCAAGATAAGGCTGTCAGGAGTCTGACTCCCTCACACAAACTTTCTGGAATGCAATTTAACAATACTTTTAAAAATATTACAACGTTTGCTATACTATGAGCATATAATTTTTGTCATAAATAAGTACAAAAGTAGTTAGAAATTCAAACAAGTATTTCTAGAATTCTATTTAATAAAGAATTATTTACACATTTATAACAAAAGTAATAATATATATTAATATTTTATGTATATCTATATGGACAGTGGAGCCTGGTGGGCTATAGTTCATGGGGTCTTAAAGAGTCAGATATGACTAAGTGACTAAGTATATATAAACATATATATGTCTTTCTTCCTTAAATTTCATATCCAGTCTTCTCCACAGTTTCTTGAGACAGTCATCTCTGGAGAGGAGGAGAAAAGCAATGACGAGAACTGAAGGATAGGATATAAGGATTGTTAGAACAAAAAGTTTATTCAACCTGTACACTGCAATGAAGATCCCATGTGATAGATCCAACACAACCAAGTAAATAAAAATTTTTGAAGAAAAGGTAAAATTGTTATTACTATTGAAAAGAAAAGTTAGGCAAGTTAAATCATTCCACATAGCAAAATTGAATCTTTATTTTTTCATGTTTTGATTCTTTACTTTTATCTCACCCTAGGTTGCTATATTAATTAACAAGTATTTATAGTTACTGTTTTAAAGTACTTGGGATAAACTAAAGAATAAGATAGCTGTGGTTCAGGTACTTGCAGAACTTAAAGTGTAAAAGGATTATGAAAATTAAGAATATTATTAGAGGATGAATATAAATGGAAAAAAAAATAAAAGAGGCCAAAATTTAAAAAAAAAGAAAGTAAAAGTGGTAAAAAAAAAAAAAAAAGGTATCATTAGAAAGGTAAAACTAAAGGAAAATGATATTCTATAATAAATATGACAAAGATTTGATACCTCAATGTACAAACAGCTCATAAAATTTGATAATAATAGCACAGTAATAACAGTCTTAAATGTTGCCAGAGTTAGGAATAGACAAAAATGTGAGTAATGATCCTTACAGAGACCAGTGTTTAACTTCATTTTATGTAAATAAAATGAAACAGAGCTCTCTCAAAATCTGTCATTCTCTTTCCCACTACACCCTAAACTGGCCAAGATAAGGCTGTCAGGAGTCTGACTCCCTCACACAAACTTTCTGGAATGCAATTTAACAATACTTTTAAAAATATTACAACGTTTGCTATACTATGAGCATATAATTTTTGTCATAAATAAGTACAAAAGTAGTTAGAAATTCAAACAAGTATTTCTAGAATTCTATTTAATAAAGAATTATTTACACATTTATAACAAAAGTAATAATATATATTAATATTTTATGTATATCTATATGGACAGTGGAGCCTGGTGGGCTATAGTTCATGGGGTCTTAAAGAGTCAGATATGACTAAGTGACTAAGTATATATAAACATATATATGTCTTTCTTCCTTAAATTTCATATCCAGTCTTCTCCACAGTTTCTTGAGACAGTCATCTCTGGAGAGGAGGAGAAAAGCAATGACGAGAACTGAAGGATAGGATATAAGGATTGTTAGAACAAAAAGTTTATTTAACCTGGTATCCAAAACAAGATTTTTGACGATGCATCAGAAAAACCCTTGAAAACCTAGCTTTGTAAAGAACACATTTTTCTGAATTCTTTAGGACATATCAATAGGTAGACCTCAAGAGAACAAACTAAAAATTTTCCCACTAGAGAAGGCCTCTCCTGCCCCAGACACATAGGCTATGAAGCAGTAGGAGATACATGAGAAGATCCAGAAGTGATAGCATTGTTCACATCCTGTGATCCTCATGTGACTCTCAGTAGACTGTATACCATGTGAGGTGATGCAGAATTGCCAGTAACTCAAATATAGAAGCAAGATAAAGAGGCAAATGCCTGGAACATAGATTCTCACAACAGGTACCAGCTTTTCACTCCAAAGTGCCAATGAGATCCTGGCATGTTTTTAGTGTCATGAATCTGGACCCTGATCAATCTAGCCATTCCACTACAGAAACCAGGAAGGACCTGAAGGATAGCACAGTTATCTGAAAAAGTCTACACATTCAGGTAAAGAAACAGCCCGAATTACAAAGTATTACACCAGTGTAAGCCTCTTGAAATTGACACTCTGAAATTAAATAACATTTAATATTTTTTTTGTACAAGGAAGCCAGATTTAACATTATTTTAAATCACTCTTTTAGGCCAATCCAACTGGTGCTTTTGGTCTTATTCTTGATTACAACTGAAATGATTATACATTAGACCTTTTATGAATTATATCTTCACTCAAAGAGTCATCTTTTTACTTAGGCCTTTAGTGGGTAGGATTCCTTTTTTCACTTTTTTTTATAAAACACTAACCACTGAGAAAACTTTGTCTTATAATAAAGTATCACCATCTTCACCATGTTATTTTATGTCACTGATGTCTTTCAAGTATGAATTATTAAAAAATTTTTTTGGGATGCATTTTTCCTGTGACAGCAAGCCATGATGACAACAAAGGTGTTATTAATAGTTAATTTTGAATTTAAATGCCAGGGTTTCAGTGTATAATGCTACATGGCTCTTCAATCATGAATGTTTATGATACTGTTAAATAGCAATACTCATTTCTACTTTTGATTTCATAATTACATGATTCAATAAAACATTTCTAAACCAAAGCAGATTTTTGACGATGCATCAGAAAAACCCTTGAAAACCTAGCTTTGTAAAGAACACATTTTTCTGAATTCTTTAGGACATATCAATAGGTAGACCTCAAGAGAACAAACTAAAAATTTTCCCACTAGAGAAGGCCTCTCCTGCCCCAGACACATAGGCTATGAAGCAGTAGGAGATACATGAGAAGATCCAGAAGTGATAGCATTGTTCACATCCTGTGATCCTCATGTGACTCTCAGTAGACTGTATACCATGTGAGGTGATGCAGAATTGCCAGTAACTCAAATATAGAAGCAAGATAAAGAGGCAAATGCCTGGAACATAGATTCTCACAACAGGTACCAGCTTTTCACTCCAAAGTGCCAATGAGATCCTGGCATGTTTTTAGTGTCATGAATCTGGACCCTGATCAATCTAGCCATTCCACTACAGAAACCAGGAAGGACCTGAAGGATAGCACAGTTATCTGAAAAAGTCTACACATTCAGGTAAAGAAACAGCCCGAATTACAAAGTATTACACCAGTGTAAGCCTCTTGAAATTGACACTCTGAAATTAAATAACATTTAATATTTTTTTTGTACAAGGAAGCCAGATTTAACATTATTTTAAATCACTCTTTTAGGCCAATCCAACTGGTGCTTTTGGTCTTATTCTTGATTACAACTGAAATGATTATACATTAGACCTTTTATGAATTATATCTTCACTCAAAGAGTCATCTTTTTACTTAGGCCTTTAGTGGGTAGGATTCCTTTTTTCACTTTTTTTTATAAAACACTAACCACTGAGAAAACTTTGTCTTATAATAAAGTATCACCATCTTCACCATGTTATTTTATGTCACTGATGACTTTGAAGTATGAATTATTAAAAATTTATTTGGGATGCATTTTTCCTGTGACAGCAAGCCATGATGACAACAAAGGTGTTATTAATAGTTAATTTTGAATTTAAATGCCAGGGTTTCAGTGTATAATGCTACATGGCTCTTCAATCATGAATGTTTATGATACTGTTAAATAGCAATACTCATTTCTACTTTTGATTTCATAATTACATGATTCAATAAAACATTTCTAAACCAAAGCAGATTCTTCCATAGAAATAATTATATTGTATCCTAATGAATACTTGAATTCACCCCAAATTGCAATGTCCTAATTAGTTGATCAAAATATTAAAATCCAATGAAGCAATGATGGATAAATCAATTTTAACTTTTCATATACCAATAATAATACAGAAAATATTTCTTATGCTGCTAAGTACTGTACTTATCATCCTGGTGGACAATTCTCTGTTTTGATGCAGATTTGCCTTATTGATGACCATCTTGGTGATTTTACAGTATTTACATACAAAGAAACAAATGAATCCTGTCAAAATATGAGATCTGATCAAATTAATATCAGAGTTCAGGAAATAAAATTTGATCTCTCTGGAAGGTAACTAGAGATGTGTCTTTAAAAGATGAATCTTTCCCATTTTAAGAAAAAGGTAGATCTGTTCTAGTATAGATTAATATCTGGTGATTACAGAGCCCTTAGCCTTCTGCCTTGAGGGATGGATCTCATCTCCTCAAATGCCGTCTTTGATTAAAAGGAAGATAAATTGAAACCATTTTCTTGGTTCTTTCTTGCCCATTTCTGAACTGACATACACATTTAAATCCCATTTATTTCTTAAATGCTCATACTTCTATCCCACAATATTGTGTCACCTTACTTTAAGGCTCTGCAGTAGCTCAGATCCAATGAAAACAATGTGCATGATCATTCTGTTACAAAACTAATTAGAAAAAGATAAGGAACAAAAACTTTCATGGAAGAAGCCAGAAACATCTTGGAGAAGAGAATGAGGTCTCTTGGGAGTCCTAATTAGAAAAGTAGGGAAGGGGCAGAAATAGCTTGCTCTGTTTTTTGAATGTGGGATATTTCTGGGTTGGTGAAAATGTCCAGAGACTTTGACTCAAAATTCATGGGTTTTCACTCTGGCTCTGATACAGCCTTGTATCACCTCTACAGGACTTGTAAGCTCTTCTTCAAGAGAGATAATACCTATCTCACAGGGTTTCCCTGATGGCTCCATAGTGAAGAATCTGCCTGCTAATGCAGGAGATGAGGGTTCAATCCTTGGTTCAGGAAGATCCTGTGCAGAGGAAATGGCTACCCACTTCGGTATTAGTGACTGGAGAATTCCATGGACAGAAGAGCCTGGTGGGCACAGTATATGAGGTTGCAAAGAGTCAGACACGACTTAGCAACTGAACAGCAACAACAGTAAGTCTCTCACAGGTTTTGAGGATACTTTATGTAGTAGACTGTAGTATGTTCATGTGAGTTATCATTAGGCTAGAAAGGTACTGGCTCAGTATTCTTATTAGGTGACTAATGTACTCAGGCCATTCTTTGTAATTATTATGCAGTTAACAACTGTTCCACTTTATTCTTGATAAATGTTTTCCTATATGTGTTTCTTTCCTCTGAATTCATGAGATACAGTGATTGTGTAAGTCAATTTACTTGATATTGAGTACTTACTACGTATCAGGCATCCTGCTAAGAAATTTGAGTGCATTCTTTCCGTACTTAATCCTTCCATTAACTTTATAAGTATATTGTTTTCTCTACATAGGAAACTGTGGCTGGGGAGTGAATCAGAATAATATTTTTCCATATTAAACTAGTGGGTTTGACCCCCCTCTTTCTTGTCCCTATTTCAGTTGTAGTTAGGCTATTTTACGCCCAACACCTCAAGCACAGTAAGACACCGCAGAATTTTGTAATTTCCAATGAGAATAATCCCCATTCCTTTCTCAAACTGTAGTCCAACGAGTAACTAATAATAGTAATTTTATTTTGGTTTCTTACTGTATGACAGAAATTTTTGTAAATATCTTACATTATTTTATTTAAAACTCTGAAAAACACTAGGAGAGATGTGCTGTGATTATACACATTTTCCAGAGTCTTCCCTGTGATTTTATAAAACCTTCCACTGTTTTTTGCAGGCACAGAGATACCAAGAAGTAGAATGAGGCTTCAGAACTCTCTAAACTTCTTCTCTAAGGAAAAAGCTGAAAGCTGATCTTAAACTGACTTCTGACTTCTCAGCCCATATGATTTCACTGATAGTTTGAGCTATTAATATATTTAATGGTGATTGTTTAGTCAAGAGAGATAATACCTATCTCACAGGGTTTCCTGATGGCTCCATAGTGAAGAATCTGCCTGCTAATGCAGGAGATGAGGGTTCAATCCTTGGTTCAGGAAGATCCTGTGCAGAGGAAATGGCTACCCACTTCGGTATTAGTGACTGGAGAATTCCATGGACAGAAGAGCCTGGTGGGCACAGTATATGAGGTTGCAAAGAGTCAGACACGACTTAGCAACTGAACAGCAACAACAGTAAGTCTCTCACAGGTTTTGAGGATACTTTATGTAGTAGACTGTAGTATGTTCATGTGAGTTATCATTAGGCTAGAAAGGTACTGGCTCAGTATTCTTATTAGGTGACTAATGTACTCAGGCCATTCTTTGTAATTATTATGCAGTTAACAACTGTTCCACTTTATTCTTGATAAATGTTTTCCTATATGTGTTTCTTTCCTCTGAATTCATGAGATACAGTGATTGTGTAAGTCAATTTACTTGATATTGAGTACTTACTACGTATCAGGCATCCTGCTAAGAAATTTGAGTGCATTCTTTCCGTACTTAATCCTTCCATTAACTTTATAAGTATATTGTTTTCTCTACATAGGAAACTGTGGCTGGGGAGTGAATCAGAATAATATTTTTCCATATTAAACTAGTGGGTTTGACCCCCCTCTTTCTTGTCCCTATTTCAGTTGTAGTTAGGCTATTTTACGCCCAACACCTCAAGCACAGTAAGACACCGCAGAATTTTGTAATTTCCAATGAGAATAATCCCCATTCCTTTCTCAAACTGTAGTCCAACGAGTAACTAATAATAGTAATTTTATTTTGGTTTCTTACTGTATGACAGAAATTTTTGTAAATATCTTACATTATTTTATTTAAAACTCTGAAAAACACTAGGAGAGATGTGCTGTGATTATACACATTTTCCAGAGTCTTCCCTGTGATTTTATAAAACCTTCCACTGTTTTTTGCAGGCACAGAGATACCAAGAAGTAGAATGAGGCTTCAGAACTCTCTAAACTTCTTCTCTAAGGAAAAAGCTGAAAGCTGATCTTAAACTGACTTCTGACTTCTCAGCCCATATGATTTCACTGATAGTTTGAGCTATTAATATATTTAATGGTGATTGTTTAGTAGAAAAACAAAATAGATCTGGTTTTCACCCAGTCTGCTTCCATTCTTTCAAGGATTACGTACCCTCTGATTTATGCTTAGTTTTGATCACCCTACCCTGTCTTCATGGCTACTTTAAAAAATAATTCATTGAGCTATATAGTTATCTTTGGAAGATGCTTTAATTTTGTGTATGGTATACTCTATCATTTCCAGAAACTGGACCAGCCATCTACTTTTTAAAATTTACAGAAATAGTGTATTTTACCTGCCATCTGTTAAGTACACTGTCACTTCTCTCACTGATTTATGCTGTACCACACTTCCACTCATGTAGAATGGCATTACAGTAGTTGCAGACATTTTAGGGACCTGGTAAAGGAGAAGTGGAACTATTAATACATATAGTTTCAATTTTCTGATATATATGTAGGTGATTCTGAGATATAGTATTGCTTGCATCTTATGAATGGAAGGCTTCCAGGAATATTCTTTCTGCCCATTGCGTTTCTCGGCACATATAATACCTTGTGTAGGTTAACTGACACAAGAAATTTGTGGATAATGGGTGAGAACAAGATTTGAAACGTTCAAAACCGGAAAATTTAAATTTAAAATACTTTATTTTTTAAAATAGTTTTCAACATACAGAAAAATTGTGAAGCTGGTACAGAAGGTTCTCACATGCCCCAGTTTCTCTTATTACTAGTGTCTTATATTAGTATGTTACACTTGTTACAATTAATGAACTGCTACTGATACATTATTCTATTCAAAATCCAAACTTTACTCATATTTGCCTAGTGTTTGCCATATGTCCTTTTTCTCTGTATAGAATCCCACCCAGAATACATATAACATTTACTCATCGTGTCTCTTAGACTCTTCTTGGCTGTGATCTTCCTTGTATTTGATGATCTTGAGAGTTTTGAGGCATACTGGTCAGGCATTCTGTAGAATGTCCTTCAGCTGGAATTTATCTGATGATGTTCTCAGGATTGTGTTGGGGTTATGGGCTTCAGGGACAAAGAAAGATCATGGAAGTAAAGTACCATTTCCATTGCTTTGTATTGGGGTTGCTTTGTACTGCTTGCCCATCAAGATAACTTATGACAGTAGATATAGACCTTCATCACCATTATAAACTTTTTTCCATTATAAACTTACTCTTCCCTCCCTTTCTCATTTGCAATACTGTGCTCTTTGGAAGTCACTATGCATAGCTCTTTCAAGGAGTAAAGTTCTATGTTCCACATCCTCGATGGTAGAGTGTCTACATATGTTGAAGTTCTACCTGGGATATCTGTATCTCCTTCGATTTATTAATTAGCTTATTTATATCAGTACAGACTCATGCATGTTTATTTTATAGTTTGAGTTTAATCCAATCAATTTCTTCTCCCTTTTATTCTCAAAATAATTTTATGTTTGACCATTGGAGCTGTTTCAGTAGGTTCCCTGTATTCCTTTAAAATATCCCACTTGCATATTGAAAACTAGAAGATACTCTGTGAAAGTTTTCTAGTCATCTCTGTCAGAAGGCTGTAACTCCCAGATATATAGTTGATGGAACAGTATATATAATTATTAATATAATACATAAGGATAGATATACAAGAACTACAACATGTAGATTTCCTCAGAGCCCCTTTCTTTTTAGGTGACAAGCTTAAAGTAGAACTGTAAACAATGAATTGTCTTCATGTGAAATATTTTGTAATCCTATCAATAATAATAAAACTCCAAGAGGAAAGCATTAATTATCTACCGTCCAACAATTATATTTAAAAAAAATATTGTCATTTGACAAAGGGATTAAAATGCATTCAGAATTTAGGCAAAACATTGTGAAAGTGTAAGGTGGCATTTATCTGGAGTCTGTCATATTTATGGTGTCAAAACTGTTTTACAGTTGTAAGTAGCTATGATGTATTTTCTCATTCTAAACAGGCATTTGCTTGTGTACTCTAACTTTTTTTATTATTTTCATTCAAGCCTCCTCCATCCACCACTAAGTATATAATTTTCAATTGATACTAACCCTGGACCTACCCTTAAGTACCATCTAGCTCAGTCCATTTGCATGCACAGCATAGAGCTGAGGGCTCCCACTCTCCAGACCCTCACATGATACCACATAAGTCTCCCGTACTCAGAAGCCAGGACAAGCAAAGCAAATAACCTGAATTAATGAAGGTGTTTGTTTTTCTTTTTTATATCTCATGGACTGAATCTTGGAAAAGAAATTAAGTTCAGGTATAAAAAATTAAAATACAGTTTGGTCTGAAATAAGTACTCAATGTAGAGGTTAAATAAATTCCTTCAAGCCCACAAAAACTGGCAAATAGTGGAACAGGATTTCCAGTGCAAGTCTTTGGGTTTCAAAACAGAACCTTTAATATGGGGATAATGAAAACAGAGATGTGGCAGTAACAGTTAAAAATGTACATGTATTTTGAAAGTCCCTGTGAATGTAAAGATACAGTCATTTAAGGATTAGGAATCTTGTGAGAAGAAATACTTTTGAGAAATGATGATTTTTCTTTTTCTTTTCTTGTTTAACACTTACATGATGCTTCCTCTGCATAAATTTCCATTTGGAGGTTTTCACGAATGTTCACGACATACCCTTTATGATATACTATTGACTTATCCCGTTTACAGTGTCATGAAATGTCAAGGGTCAGAGACTGTACCCTGCTTTCTAAATAGTTACCCTGCCAGTTTTGCAGATGCCGGATTGGAGATAAAAGACGTGCTTTCGAATGCTATTGAACTACCATGAACTTCATTGTCATGTCAGAACCCTGTGCCCCACCCCAAAAAAACTCCCATGGGAAAGACACCCAGGCAGGACACAGCAGGTTCATGTCACAGGTGAGAAACATCAAGGTTAGTAAAACCTCAGTTAACAAAGGAGGCTGCTAGCAAACCTGCTCAATTTCTGTTCAGCAGAGAGTCATTATCTATATTATCTTAATGAGGAAACAAATCTGTCTTCTCACCCACAGAGAGACCCAATCTTTAAGACCCCTTGGAAAGTTAGACCAAAGTTTGTCACGAGACACATGAAAGCACCATGTCCTCAGTGTACAGATGAGCAAACTGAATCATTTGTCCCTGATGTTCGGTTTTTGTAAGTACCTGGGATGACAGAGCTGAAGGGTTGGGCTCCAGAGTCCATGTTCTTCACCAATACTGGGTTTCCCTTCTTTGTACTACTTCTCCAAGTGGGGAGAGGAATACTGCTAAAGACCAACCAATTGATAAACTTCTGTTTCTGTTGAGCATCAAGAACCTCTACAGCTCCTCCATTCCCAGGCAGAGCTATGCTATATGCCCTTTGAAATCCACAGGAATCTCTCTAAAACACCTTTAAAAGAACCTCTAAACAGTCGTCCTCTCTATTCCCAGGCAGATATGCTAAATTCCTTCAAGCCCACAAAAACTGGCAAATAGTGGAACAGGATTTCCAGTGCAAGTCTTTGGGTTTCAAAACAGAACCTTTAATATGGGGATAATGAAAACAGAGATGTGGCAGTAACAGTTAAAAATGTACATGTATTTTGAAAGTCCCTGTGAATGTAAAGATACAGTCATTTAAGGATTAGGAATCTTGTGAGAAGAAATACTTTTGAGAAATGATGATTTTTCTTTTTCTTTTCTTGTTTAACACTTACATGATGCTTCCTCTGCATAAATTTCCATTTGGAGGTTTTCACGAATGTTCACGACATACCCTTTATGATATACTATTGACTTATCCCGTTTACAGTGTCATGAAATGTCAAGGGTCAGAGACTGTACCCTGCTTTCTAAATAGTTACCCTGCCAGTTTTGCAGATGCCGGATTGGAGATAAAAGACGTGCTTTCGAATGCTATTGAACTACCATGAACTTCATTGTCATGTCAGAACCCTGTGCCCCACCCCAAAAAAACTCCCATGGGAAAGACACCCAGGCAGGACACAGCAGGTTCATGTCACAGGTGAGAAACATCAAGGTTAGTAAAACCTCAGTTAACAAAGGAGGCTGCTAGCAAACCTGCTCAATTTCTGTTCAGCAGAGAGTCATTATCTATATTATCTTAATGAGGAAACAAATCTGTCTTCTCACCCACAGAGAGACCCAATCTTTAAGACCCCTTGGAAAGTTAGACCAAAGTTTGTCACGAGACACATGAAAGCACCATGTCCTCAGTGTACAGATGAGCAAACTGAATCATTTGTCCCTGATGTTCGGTTTTTGTAAGTACCTGGGATGACAGAGCTGAAGGGTTGGGCTCCAGAGTCCATGTTCTTCACCAATACTGGGTTTCCCTTCTTTGTACTACTTCTCCAAGTGGGGAGAGGAATACTGCTAAAGACCAACCAATTGATAAACTTCTGTTTTTCTGTTGAGCATCAAGAACCTCTACAGCGTCCTCCATTCCCAGGCAGAGCTATGCTATATGCCCTTTGGAAATCCACAGGAATCTCTCCCTAAAACACCTTTAAAAGAATTTCTCTTTTATTTCTTAAGACCTCATCAGGAAAAGGCAGCATCAGACTTAACCTTCCTCTCTAGCTGGGAGCACAGTCTTTCTCAAAGTCTTTTTCTCACAGCAACAACACAAAGTGATAGTCATAAAATGTTGCACTGAAGCAATCTCTTGTTTCCTTGTCCCATCTTATAAATTACAGACACGGAACACAAAGCCTGAATGAAACACTGACAGTCATACATTGTGTTAATAATACAGCAGCATGAGAGGAGATCTACTTTCTAACTTCCATTCTGTGTGCTTTCCAAGGTATACTCTGCAGGTAAGCTGTACCTCATACTTTCAATTTTACGCTAGAATTTTCTGTCCCTGAATTGTTTTGAAACACAAAATCACTAGTCTTCTCGTGGAACACTGAGAGGAACCACAGTGAAAATGGACACTATATAGATTTTTTATTTTTTAATCTAAGGACAATGATTATAATGGCCCAGACATAATTAATGGATTTGTTTTAATCCCAACTTTTAACTGGACTCAAATTGCTCACCAAGACAAAGAACATTTTCTGGAACCAGTAAAGCAATTACAGAAACAAATACTTTCTATTCAGAAAATGAAATAGACTTACCCGGACAGAAGACCTATTTATAACTATTTCCCCTGAGGCTATTTTGTTTCTGAAATGAGTTTCAAGGAGAAATGAAATTTTAGGACTGGATGACTCAATTATGTAAATGCATTAATTATATATGGAACAGGATCCTAATTTATGTGTTTCAGAATTTTTTCCTATCTTTCCTCGTGACTGGGAGAATTGTTTTTTTGATACCTGTGTTTTTCAGGGTTCTGAGAAGGTAAATGTTCTATAAATGTGCAACACTTAAAATACAGTTCGATTAACTGTGTCCTCTATGACTCCTCCAGTTGTGGTTTTTTTGTAATGGGTAATCCAATTTTAGTATCAGTGAAAGACATTACTAAAAGTTTCCACAGACCTTCCATCTAATTTGAAAACACTACACAATTATGGCCTCATATGTAGGTTATTAGGCTCAAGTTTACACTAGAGGAAGTTTAAAAGCTTATATCCTCACTCTGAAGGACAGCAACCATTCCTGTTCTTTCAAAACCAATTGTGTCTTTTACCATTGGCAAATAATATTATTTGCACCATCACTTTCTAATCAAGATTCATTTTTGTACATTTATATGTATTGTTCTTCAATTGCTCAGTTGTTTTCAACACTTTGTGCAGCAGACCAGCCTTCCCTGTCTTTCATTGTCTCCCTGAGTTTGCTCAAACTCATGTTCATCGAGTTGATGATGCCATCCAACCATCTCATCCTTTGTCATCCCCTTCTCCTCCTGCTCTCAGTCTTTTCCAGCATCAGGGTCTTTTCTAATGCATGGGCTCTTCCCATCAGGTGGCCAAAGTATTGGAGCTTCAGCTTCAGGATCCATCCTTCCAAGGAATATTCAGGGTTGACTTCCTTTAGGTTTGACTGGTAAGGGACACAAGAGTCTTCTCTAGCACCACAATTTGAAATAGGTACACTTGTATGACCATCTTCTCTCTTCTCTGCTCTTCATTCAATGACCCAGGCTCTTATATCCTCATTTCTCTTTTCCTTAAATTGAAACATCCTCTTGGATTCTTAATTGTTTATAATGGCAGAGCCAAGTTCTACTTCAAGGCTACCCATTGTAGACATTTTATTTTAAAGGAGGTATAAAAACATATAAATTGAAAGAATGAAGGTCCAGTATTTACCCAGCAGGCCATCATTCGCAAGGACTTGGATATTATTTGACTATCCCTGCAACCCCACTACCTATACCCACTCTGAGTTAAAGCTTTGATTCTCAAGTATCTGGCACAAAAGTCCTGCCCCTTTCCACAGGATCCTGTGCTTCTGTCTGCCCTCCTAGGCCCCTCATGTTCTGTATAAAGACTGGGTAAGAGCTTCCCTGGTGGTCCAGTGGGTAAAGAGTCCCTCTTGCAGTGCAAGGGGCGCCAGTTTGATTCCTGGCCTGGGAAGATCCCACGTGCCGCGGAGCGGCTGGACCAATGTGTCCATTTATGAGCTGGCACCCTGGAGACAGTGCTCTGCAACAGGGGAGGCCACTGCAATGGGATGCCAACACAGGCCAAAGGAAAAAGATGGATGAAAATAACCAAATGAGGGCTTCTCTGGTGGTCCAGTGGGTAAGGACACCGCCTTGCAGTGCAGGGGACGCAGGTTTGCACGTGCCGCGGAGCTGCTGGACTGATGTGTCCAATTACCAAGCCGGAGCTCTGGAGCGCATGCGCCCAGAGCCGGTGCTCTGCAGTGAGAGAGGCCATGTGATGGGAGGCCCCCACAGGTCAAAGAACAAAGATAAATAAATGAAAGACCAACAGAAGTGGCCAAAAAAAAAAATAATAATAATAATAAAAACTAAATGAAAGACCAATAAAAGAGGCAAAAAAATTTAAAAAGACTGGGTAACATTGGAAATTTAACATTTTAACTTCAACTGTTGGTACACTTCAATAAACTGTGCAAAAAAAAAAAAAAAATGTCAATGTAGCTTTGACCCTTATTTGGTTGTGGTCACCTTGGCACAATTAATGTGAGTGCTGCTGGCCTAGTTGCTTCAGTCATATCTGACTGTAGCCTGCCAGGCTCCTCTGTCCATGGGATTCTCTAGGTAAGAATACTAGAGTGGGTTGTCATTTCCTCCTCCAGGGGATCTTACCAACCCAGGAATAGAACCCGCATCTCTTACCAACCCTGTATTGGCAGGAAGATTCTTTACCACTAGGCCACCGGGGAAGTCTTCAAAAGCTGCCATCTATATTTCACAGAATTCCTCTTCTGTAACGTCTTTGGGGATTTCCTGAAGAGAGGAACCCCAGAGAGATTTGTAAAGTTGTCATTTCCTCCTCCAGGGACCTTTTCCCGGCCATCATTCGCAAGGACTTGGATATTATTTGACTATCCCTGCAACCCCACTACCTATACCCACTCTGAGTTAAAGCTTTGATTCTCAAGTATCTGGCACAAAAGTCCTGCCCCTTTCCACAGGATCCTGTGCTTCTGTCTGCCCTCCTAGGCCCCTCATGTTCTGTATAAAGACTGGGTAAGAGCTTCCCTGGTGGTCCAGTGGGTAAAGAGTCCCTCTTGCAGTGCAAGGGGCGCCAGTTTGATTCCTGGCCTGGGAAGATCCCACGTGCCGCGGAGCGGCTGGACCAATGTGTCCATTTATGAGCTGGCACCCTGGAGACAGTGCTCTGCAACAGGGGAGGCCACTGCAATGGGATGCCAACACAGGCCAAAGGAAAAAGATGGATGAAAATAACCAAATGAGGGCTTCTCTGGTGGTCCAGTGGGTAAGGACACCGCCTTGCAGTGCAGGGGACGCAGGTTTGCACGTGCCGCGGAGCTGCTGGACTGATGTGTCCAATTACCAAGCCGGAGCTCTGGAGCGCATGCGCCCAGAGCCGGTGCTCTGCAGTGAGAGAGGCCATGTGATGGGAGGCCCCCACAGGTCAAAGAACAAAGATAAATAAATGAAAGACCAACAGAAGTGGCCAAAAAAAAAAATAATAATAATAATAAAAACTAAATGAAAGACCAATAAAAGAGGCAAAAAAATTTAAAAAGACTGGGTAACATTGGAAATTTAACATTTTAACTTCAACTGTTGGTACACTTCAATAAACTGTGCAAAAAAAAAAAAAAAATGTCAATGTAGCTTTGACCCTTATTTGGTTGTGGTCACCTTGGCACAATTAATGTGAGTGCTGCTGGCCTAGTTGCTTCAGTCATATCTGACTGTAGCCTGCCAGGCTCCTCTGTCCATGGGATTCTCTAGGTAAGAATACTAGAGTGGGTTGTCATTTCCTCCTCCAGGGGATCTTACCAACCCAGGAATAGAACCCGCATCTCTTACCAACCCTGTATTGGCAGGAAGATTCTTTACCACTAGGCCACCGGGGAAGTCTTCAAAAGCTGCCATCTATATTTCACAGAATTCCTCTTCTGTAACGTCTTTGGGGATTTCCTGAAGAGAGGAACCCCAGAGAGATTTGTAAAGTGAAAGTAAAACAGAAGTCACAGTTTTTAGCAGGTCAGTGGGCCCGCTAAGGAGACATGCTACCAGAACATTTCCTGCCTGGCAGTGTGCAGCCCTCCCCTAGAGATGGGGCTTCCTTCCTCCTTCCAGAATTTCATGCTGCTGGAGTGCGTCTACAGCTGGAGTATCTGATTTCTGGTTGCCACCTTCCTGATGCTAACTTCAGCTCTTTCTCCCATTGGTGGCAACACTAGTTCCTAAGTGAAATTCCTTATTTCCAGTCTGACATGGTTTTCTGAGAAAACTTTGAACATTTGCAGTAGAGAAAACTTCTTTCATATTCATAGGTGATAATGATGGCTGAGGCATGTTCTAATAAAAGCATATTCAAAGGTATGTTTCACTTTCTACAAATCTGTAACGAGCAAAAATTTAAATTTTCTTATTTAGATGTTTTTCTTTTTTGTAAATATCTGAAATTGAGTGGGCATAAATATGTTCAAAGATATAGCCAATATTAAACTTAAAAATAATCACAATATTTTTTTTTATATTTCAATATATATATTATTTCTATGAAAACTTTATTTTAAAATGTTCTGATTTACTTAATTTCTCAATGTTTTCTAGTAAGTCTCCTTAGAAAATGTCAATTAAAATATTTATAATTTCTAGATATTTTCTAATGTTATATAATAAATATGAGTGATCTTGATTATATCAACATCTTCTATTTCTTATTAAGCAAAAGCCAACAAAAATATTATTTTTTATTAAATGCTTTTTAAACAAGAATTCTAATTTTAACCAAGATTTTTCTTTTGTTTTGCTGGAAGGCAAGAAATTGTTAAATCAACGGCTAAGGCCATTCCTCTTGGTCAGGCTGAAGAAAGTATGACCAAGAGAAAGCAAAGCAAAGTTTATTTACTTGATAAAGTGCCAGTTTTTTTTTTTCAAGAACAGTATGTTAAACTTTTTACCACAAAGTTCTGCCTTTTAAAGGCCATTCCTCTGTTACGGCAGGAATTCCATACCGGGAAGTCTTCAAAAGCTGCCATCTATATTTCACAGAATTCCTCTTCTGTAACGTCTTTGGGGATTTCCTGAAGAGAGGAACCCCAGAGAGATTTGTAAAGTGAAAGTAAAACAGAAGTCACAGTTTTTAGCAGGTCAGTGGGCCCGCTAAGGAGACATGCTACCAGAACATTTCCTGCCTGGCAGTGTGCAGCCCTCCCCTAGAGATGGGGCTTCCTTCCTCCTTCCAGAATTTCATGCTGCTGGAGTGCGTCTACAGCTGGAGTATCTGATTTCTGGTTGCCACCTTCCTGATGCTAACTTCAGCTCTTTCTCCCATTGGTGGCAACACTAGTTCCTAAGTGAAATTCCTTATTTCCAGTCTGACATGGTTTTCTGAGAAAACTTTGAACATTTGCAGTTGAGAAAATTTCTTTCATATTCATAGGTGATAATGATGGCTGAGGCATGTTCTAATAAAAGCATATTCAAAGGTATGTTTCACTTTCTACAAATCTGTAACGAGCAAAAATTTAAATTTTCTTATTTAGATGTTTTTCTTTTTTGTAAATATCTGAAATTGAGTGGGCATAAATATGTTCAAAGATATAGCCAATATTAAACTTAAAAATAATCACAATATTTTTTTTTATATTTCAATATATATATTATTTCTATGAAAACTTTATTTTAAAATGTTCTGATTTACTTAATTTCTCAATGTTTTCTAGTAAGTCTCCTTAGAAAATGTCAATTAAAATATTTATAATTTCTAGATATTTTCTAATGTTATATAATAAATATGAGTGATCTTGATTATATCAACATCTTCTATTTCTTATTAAGCAAAAGCCAACAAAAATATTATTTTTTATTAAATGCTTTTTAAACAAGAATTCTAATTTTAACCAAGATTTTTTCTTTTTGTTTTGCTGGAAGGCAAGAAATTGTTAAATCAACGGCTAAGGCCATTCCTCTTGGTCAGGCTGAAGAAAGTATGACCAAGAGAAAGCAAAGCAAAGTTTATTTACTTGATAAAGTGCCAGTTTCAAACTTTTCTCACACAAATTTTCTCCTCTTAAAATGTTCACCATGTATCACAGTATGTATCAAAATAAGGCAAGAGCTGAGTTTTTCAAAACCTGTGTTCTTATCAAAGGATTCATGCCATTTTCAAAGGCCATTTCATGGCACAATTATGTGAAACAACCCATATATCAAGATTTTAGTATTGCAGCAATAACATGGGTCAAACTAATGCTTCTAAGGGGACAGTGTTATATACTTGAGCTGGCCTTTCTTTTGCTGCAAAAAAGAATTATAAAGCACTGTCCAAAAAAAAATTAAAACAGCCTTGTGCCACTACTCACGGTGAAACACACTAAGTAGAGCTCTCCTGGTGGAGGCCACATTAGCCACATCCAGCACACAGGACCCAAGGTATTTCCATCATGTTAAGAACTAAGCACTCAAACATTAAAGAAAGGATGTTTGTATTAAATTCCTGAGATTTTTCTTCTCAGGAAATTTAGAGGTGACAAAAAAGTAAAGCTTACTGTTTTAGCTTTATTTCATCCTCAGATATGTAAAGAATTTTTAGTAGGACTTTTCTTGAAACGGTCTTAGTGGAATAAGATACAATTTTTAAAAGTTATTCTTTTCAATTTTTTAGTCATAGTATAATAAATAGTTATCTCTTATAAACATACTTTTCTATAAAAAATAATATTATGCTCAAAATACATTATTTAGTTAACATGCTCTCTTTCTTTTACCTGGCTTCACAGGTGGCGCTTATGGTAAAGAATCCACTGGCCAATGCAGGAGGCATAAGAGACTTGGATTTGATTCCTGGGTGTCAGAAGTGGCAACCTACTCCAGGATTCTTGCCTGGAAAATTCCATTGACAAAGGAAGGCTGGAGGGCTACAGTTCATGATGTTGAGAAGAGTTAGACATGACTGAGCGAGCACACACATTAACCATCAAGCTTATTTGGTAATTGTTAGACTATTTGGAAGGTCTTAATAATTGCTTTAATGAATAGTGATACCATCATAAAGTATGTACTATTTTACCCAGAATACACCTTCTTCTTCTTGACTAATAGAATTTCAAAAGAATAGAGCAAATAAAGTAATTTTTTTCCACTGCAAGTTACATCTATAATTCTTACTTTTAAAAAAACTATTTTCTTATTCAGGCCATATCCCTGTGACACACGTTATGTTACCAGTGAGGTATGATATAGCCAATGTGCTAACATAATCATTGATCACCTACTAGTTCAGTGATGTCAGAAATGACAATGAAGTTGACATTTCCCGATTTTTTTCTTGAAAAGCCTAAAGCTGGAATGGATGTTAAATAGCTGATTCTCTAGTGACCTCAATCAGAATCAAGCATGGTTTATTCCTTTCATGAGTGATCTTAAGTGCTTTCTCTCTCTGTGTAAGGTATTGGTCTATGCTAAAGACACACTGGTAAACAAATCATTTAGGAAAACACATCATCCATTCTGAATTTGGAAAAGAAGAGGCAGGCAGTAAAGAAGTAAATATATAATTTAGTTGGGTGGCATAAACAATTGTGAAGAAAGGAAAGAAAGCTGAGAGGCTAGACTAGGGAGGGGTGTGTGCTCAGTTGTGTCCAAGTCTTTTTGACCCTATGGCTGATAGCCTGCCTGGCTCCTCTGTCCAAGGAATTTTGCAGGCAAGAATACTGGAATCACTTCCTCCTCCAGATGATCTTCCCAACCTAAGGAATGAACCCGAATCTCCTGCTTCTCCTACATTTGCAGGCTTTCCTAACTCTGGGTAAAAAAAATGCTCAAAATACATTATTTAGTTAACATGCTCTCTTTCTTTACCTGGCTTCACAGGTGGCGCTTATGGTAAAGAATCCACTGGCCAATGCAGGAGGCATAAGAGACTTGGATTTGATTCCTGGGTGTCAGAAGTGGCAACCTACTCCAGGATTCTTGCCTGGAAAATTCCATTGACAAAGGAAGGCTGGAGGGCTACAGTTCATGATGTTGAGAAGAGTTAGACATGACTGAGCGAGCACACACATTAACCATCAAGCTTATTTGGTAATTGTTAGACTATTTGGAAGGTCTTAATAATTGCTTTAATGAATAGTGATACCATCATAAAGTATGTACTATTTTACCCAGAATACACCTTCTTCTTCTTGACTAATAGAATTTCAAAAGAATAGAGCAAATAAAGTAATTTTTTTCCACTGCAAGTTACATCTATAATTCTTACTTTTAAAAAAACTATTTTCTTATTCAGGCCATATCCCTGTGACACACGTTATGTTACCAGTGAGGTATGATATAGCCAATGTGCTAACATAATCATTGATCACCTACTAGTTCAGTGATGTCAGAAATGACAATGAAGTTGACATTTCGATTTTTTCTTGAAAAGCCTAAAGCTGGAATGGATGTTAAATAGCTGATTCTCTAGTGACCTCAATCAGAATCAAGCATGGTTTATTCCTTTCATGAGTGATCTTAAGTGCTTTCTCTCTCTGTGTAAGGTATTGGTCTATGCTAAAGACACACTGGTAAACAAATCATTTAGGAAAACACATCATCCATTCTGAATTTGGAAAAGAAGAGGCAGGCAGTAAAGAAGTAAATATATAATTTAGTTGGGTGGCATAAACAATTGTGAAGAAAGGAAAGAAAGCTGAGAGGCTAGACTAGGGAGGGGTGTGTGCTCAGTTGTGTCCAAGTCTTTTTGACCCTATGGCTGATAGCCTGCCTGGCTCCTCTGTCCAAGGAATTTTGCAGGCAAGAATACTGGAATCACTTCCTCCTCCAGATGATCTTCCCAACCTAAGGAATGAACCCGAATCTCCTGCTTCTCCTACATTTGCAGGCAGATTTTTTAACCATGGAGACATCTGAGAAGCCGAATGAGGGGTGGAATTTTACAAATCATGGTCAGCAAGGTCTCTAAGGATGTCGTCATTAAGAAAAGACACATCTTTCTTAATCAACCATCCATCATCTGGGTCTCTTCTTACCATAGCCTTAGCTTTCCTGAAGACTGCCTATATGTTTGGGGAAATCTCTGAGGCCACTCAAAAGAGATTTTATGTGTCTACCCTCTAAATTCAGTGAGAATCTGAAAAAAAAAAAAAAATGTAGTAATAGACAATGGGTATGGGGTTTCATGGCCCAGTAGCTGTTTTCTATATTGTGCTTTCAATGTCCATTGTGTCCAACTATTGACTTTTTTATGTGTTAGAATCTCCCTACTTAAGCACCTTTATTAATCTAAGGAAGCAAATTGCAACCTGTGCAACTAAACAAGAACTATTATGATGTAACTGTTTGGAATTTCAGGGGAATAGTACTACTATGAAGAGGTGAGTAATGAACCTTGTACTTCCTTTCAGCCCTTTATGAGCCTATGCAGTTAAGTGAAAACTGGAATGGCAGTGTATTTCACTGACTGTGTATAAGAAAGGGGTTTTCCAGCTTTTCAAAGCCATGAAAAGGGTTTTTCTTCCAGTTCTATTCCCCACATCTATTCCCTTACAATTCTATGCTAACTTGATCTTCTCCCATCACCTCCACACCCAACCCGTCCATGAGGCCAGTTATCTTACTCCAAATACACCCCAATCCATTCCACTTCTCCTTATGGAAATAAGCCTATGTTGGAGCCACCATGATCTTCCTCCTGGACTGCTAGGTATTATAATAAGTAGAGGGGGACTTATTTACCCTATTTGAGACTAGTGAGATTTAAGAGGAAGGTTTTAAATCAAGCTTGGAACAACTATTTATAACACCAGTGTGCACCGTGTAGTGCACAGTTGTTTCTCTTATTACCATACATTCCTTGTCTTTTGTGATCACAAGTATGACCAGGCTGAATGTAGTATGGTCTGGTGAGTTGACAGAGGAACCTGCCTATGGCTTGGAGGGACCACCCATCCATGGAGCTGGCAGTTGATTTGCGGGGAGGGAGCTGGAGAATTTAGCAGCAGTGGTTCTGAAGGAGGTCAGCAATCATATGGACGGTTTTGTGGTGCCTGCAAGCATTGTTCAATGACATGCTGAAACTTTTTAGAACAAGAAGTTTAGTAGACTAGACTTCATGTTGTTTAACGGTGGAAACTCTGAGATTGCTTGGAAATGAAAGTGTTATCTCTGTAGTCAGAAGGCTACTGAAATTTAAATTTATTATATGCAATATTCTAAATTTAGTACTACTCTTAAGAGCAATCTGGGAATATTTACAAGTTTACAGTCATTGATAGAAATAGGCCACAATGAGAACTATTTATTTAAATGAGAGACTAAAGAAATTACAGTGTTCTATCAGTGCGTCTTTAATCTCTACCCCTGAGTCTTTTTCTTGAACAATTATATCCCAGATGAGGTACCACCAGGCTCATTTTGCAGCCCTCTATGAATCTAGGGGTTTTGAAAACTGGAATGGACAGGGAATAGTACTACTATGAAGAGGTGAGTAATGAACCTTGTACTTCCTTTCAGCCCTTTATGAGCCTATGCAGTTAAGTGAAAACTGGAATGGCAGTGTATTTCACTGACTGTGTATAAGAAAGGGGTTTTCCAGCTTTTCAAAGCCATGAAAAGGGTTTTTCTTCCAGTTCTATTCCCCACATCTATTCCCTTACAATTCTATGCTAACTTGATCTTCTCCCATCACCTCCACACCCAACCCGTCCATGAGGCCAGTTATCTTACTCCAAATACACCCCAATCCATTCCACTTCTCCTTATGGAAATAAGCCTATGTTGGAGCCACCATGATCTTCCTCCTGGACTGCTAGGTATTATAATAAGTAGAGGGGGACTTATTTACCCTATTTGAGACTAGTGAGATTTAAGAGGAAGGTTTTAAATCAAGCTTGGAACAACTATTTATAACACCAGTGTGCACCGTGTAGTGCACAGTTGTTTCTCTTATTACCATACATTCCTTGTCTTTTGTGATCACAAGTATGACCAGGCTGAATGTAGTATGGTCTGGTGAGTTGACAGAGGAACCTGCCTATGGCTTGGAGGGACCACCCATCCATGGAGCTGGCAGTTGATTTGCGGGGAGGGAGCTGGAGAATTTAGCAGCAGTGGTTCTGAAGGAGGTCAGCAATCATATGGACGGTTTTGTGGTGCCTGCAAGCATTGTTCAATGACATGCTGAAACTTTTTAGAACAAGAAGTTTAGTAGACTAGACTTCATGTTGTTTAACGGTGGAAACTCTGAGATTGCTTGGAAATGAAAGTGTTATCTCTGTAGTCAGAAGGCTACTGAAATTTAAATTTATTATATGCAATATTCTAAATTTAGTACTACTCTTAAGAGCAATCTGGGAATATTTACAAGTTTACAGTCATTGATAGAAATAGGCCACAATGAGAACTATTTATTTAAATGAGAGACTAAAGAAATTACAGTGTTCTATCAGTGCGTCTTTAATCTCTACCCCTGAGTCTTTTTCTTGAACAATTATATCCCAGATGAGGTACCACCAGGCTCATTTTGCAGCCCTCTTGATTAAACTAAGCTATAATTCAGGCACAGGGATTGAATACTTTTATACCATTTGAGCTGAATACCTTCAATTGGTCTCTTCGAGACCTATCAGTTGAATGAACTGCCTGAGTGTGTTTGCCGTGGGGCAACAGAGCCCAAAGTTTAAATGTGAATTTATGCATCAGATGTGTATGAAGTCCTAAAGAATTGTATTAATTTTGCTATCATATATTTGAGAAATTTGATTTGATCGTCTTAATTTGGTATGTGATTTGTGATTAAATTCTCTGCAAAAATTATTGCTTATTTTTAAAAAAGCCTATGTTGGCATTCAACTGGAATACTCAATTAAAGAGGAAAATAATAAGTTACCTCAGGTATAGATTTTCAACCAAGATGATGAGTCACAGTTTTAAAGATTATAAAGTTAATTTTCACTTGGCGATTAAGCACTTGCATTCAGACAGCTGTAGTGTGCCAATGACTCACTGTTTTAAATACCTGAAATAGGAATATCCTCTTTAGCTTGATAAAACAGGATACATTTCTAACTTCTATAAATATGCTTTTTAAAGGAAACATGAAAGTAATAAAAAAAAATTGCTATTTTCATTAGATTGCAAAGATGCAACAGATTATTTCATTTGATAAATATGATAGTTTTTCTCCCTGTGAACACAAAAACATTTTAAAAGCCAAGTCAATACATTGAATATTTAGTTTAAGTATTCAGTATTTAGATTACCTTTCAAGTTCAAATATAAAGATTTTTTGAGGATAGACGTCATAAATTAATGCAGTGCAAATTTTATCTGCTTATAGTAGATTACTCCAGTCTTGTCGACAAGATTGAGCTTACATTTCATAAAAAAGAATTTTGTTGTATGTATATATCACAACTCTTATGAAGTATGTAAAAGACTACTTCAGTTAACAGAGAAAAAAGGAGACAAGCAAGGGGTTTCCCTGGTGGTCCAGTGGGTAAGGATGCCTCCTTGCAGTGCAAGGAGTGCCGGTTCGATCCCTGGCCTGGGAAGATCCCACGTGCCGTGGAGCGGCTGGACTGATGTGTCCAACTACAGAGCCGGAGCTCTGGAGCACAAGTGCCTAGAGCCAGTGCTCTGCAACGAGAGAGGTCACTGTGATGGGAGGCCCACACAGGCCAAAGAAGGATGAAAATAAATAAATGAAAGACCAATAGAAGTGGCCAAAAAAAAAGAGACAAGTTTAGCTTCTTTGTTGTCTAAGTTAGACTACCTGATTTTGTACCAAAACAACAACAATTAACAACAAAAAAGGAAACCAGCCTAAGATTAGCAAAACTTCCTGAGCCTATATTAGAGGTTGTTGTGTAAACCAGAAATGCTCCCTGCCTTATCATTAAACAAATCTTAATTTGGTATGTGATTTGTGATTAAATTCTCTGCAAATTATTGATTTTTAAAGTATGTTGGCATTCAACTGGAATACTCAATTAAAGAGGAAAATAATAAGTTACCTCAGGTATAGATTTTCAACCAAGATGATGAGTCACAGTTTTAAAGATTATAAAGTTAATTTTCACTTGGCGATTAAGCACTTGCATTCAGACAGCTGTAGTGTGCCAATGACTCACTGTTTTAAATACCTGAAATAGGAATATCCTCTTTAGCTTGATAAAACAGGATACATTTCTAACTTCTATAAATATGCTTTTTAAAGGAAACATGAAAGTAATAAAAAAAAATTGCTATTTTCATTAGATTGCAAAGATGCAACAGATTATTTCATTTGATAAATATGATAGTTTTTCTCCCTGTGAACACAAAAACATTTTAAAAGCCAAGTCAATACATTGAATATTTAGTTTAAGTATTCAGTATTTAGATTACCTTTCAAGTTCAAATATAAAGATTCTTTGAGGATAGACGTCATAAATTAATGCAGTGCAAATTTTATCTGCTTATAGTAGATTACTCCAGTCTTGTCGACAAGATTGAGCTTACATTTCATAAAAAAGAATTTTGTTGTATGTATATATCACAACTCTTATGAAGTATGTAAAAGACTACTTCAGTTAACAGAGAAAAAAGGAGACAAGCAAGGGGTTTCCCTGGTGGTCCAGTGGGTAAGGATGCCTCCTTGCAGTGCAAGGAGTGCCGGTTCGATCCCTGGCCTGGGAAGATCCCACGTGCCGTGGAGCGGCTGGACTGATGTGTCCAACTACAGAGCCGGAGCTCTGGAGCACAAGTGCCTAGAGCCAGTGCTCTGCAACGAGAGGTCACTGTGATGGGAGGCCCACACAGGCCAAAGAAGGATGAAAATAAATAAATGAAAGACCAATAGAAGTGGCCAAAAAAAAAGAGACAAGTTTAGCTTCTTTGTTGTCTAAGTTAGACTACCTGATTTTGTACCAAAACAACAACAATTAACAACAAAAAAGGAAACCAGCCTAAGATTAGCAAAACTTCCTGAGCCTATATTAGAGGTTGTTGTGTAAACCAGAAATGCTCCCTGCCTTATCATTAAACAAAGGACTTCTCAGCCTTCAGCTGCTACAGCCACCCCCAGCAGTGAGCCCTGAGGGAACTCAGGTTGGAAACTTAATGCAAACCATCAAATCATCAGACAATGCAGCTATCACTGAACAGTGCACCCTGAGGAAATGCAGGATGAGAAAACACTGAATACTGGCCCCAGAAAGCTGAGATGCGTATCAAAGGAATGATTTTTGGGAGCCTTTCCCATACAGAGGAAAGCACTAAATACCTTAGCTTGACGTATCTGGTGTTCTTTAATTAACAGTAATATTTTGATTTTCCAACTACCCAGTCTTTGTTGTAAACGCCCTGTATATTCTAGCTTCCTCCACTGCCTTTTCACAGCAGCATTTCAGAGTTATCAGAGATGCTGAGGCTCAGGCTGAAATCCTCAGTTTCATCCACTGAATAAATCATAGTGGTTAGTTGCTTAGTCCTGTCCAACTCTTTGCATCCCCATGAACTGCAGCCTATCAGGCTTCCCTGTCCATGGCATTTTCCAGGCAAGAATACTGAAATGGAGGCTTCCCTGGTGGTCCAGTGGGTAAAGACACCGCCTTGCAGTGCAAAGGGCACTGGTTCCATTCCTGACCTAGGAAGATTCCACATGCCGCAGAGCCGCTGGACTGGTGTGTCCAATTATGAGCCAACACTCTGGAGAGCATGCGCCCAGAGCCGGTACTCTGCGACGAGAGAGGCCACTGCAATGGGAGGCCCACACAGACCAAAGAATAAAGATGGATGAAAATAAATGAATAGGAAATCAATGAAGGAGGCCAAAATTAAAAAATAAAAAAGTTACATATATATATATATATAGAGAGAGAGAGAGAGTGTCTTGTAAATACTTAAATGGGTTGCCATTCCCTCTGTTTCAGAATAAAACATAACTCCCAATTTATACATTGTGCTTGTTTTTTTTTTCTTTTTTCAGTTTAGAGTTGTTTAGTTACAGATGTTTTCCTGGAACAGCTGCAAGAGGGTCTGACACAAAGAGAGGGCTCTGGTAATATGCTGTGTTGCTTGCTAAAACAGAAGGAC
The DNA here is from genome assembly GCA_022376925.1 of Tragulus kanchil. NCBI lineage: Eukaryota > Metazoa > Chordata > Mammalia > Artiodactyla > Tragulidae > Tragulus > Tragulus kanchil. Next base: position 22,198,240 of record JAIOJX010000003.1, on the reverse strand, counting down.
TCACACTGGTGTAAACGCACAAAGGATGAGACAGAAAACATCTGAAACACAGTCAGTCATGTGAATTATCAAATTAGTAGCCAACCCTATTCAGAGAACCATGCATGGTTTCTCCTGAAATTACTACTCTGGACTGGATGGTTTCTTGATTAGGTTTCTTATGGCCACCTCTACATGGTGTTAAAACCAGGGGTGAATAATGGTTGCCCCGAAGCCTCATAAAACAGAACCCTTTGCAAACAGTCTCTCTTTAACTCCAGAGTGACAACACTGATTAGCCGTGGAGCATTCCTTTGAGAGAGCTGGACTGGCAAACAGTTTCTCCTCCATTATCCCAGGTGATTCGAAGACATAAAAAAAAAATGTAATTTTCAGAGTGATTTTGTTATTTAAAACACACGTGAAACTTCGTGTGGCCTTAAGGTTTATGGAACTATAAATACTCTTCTTGGAAGCAAACACAAGATGCCTTTGAAAGGAAAGCCCAGATTTATTTTGACCTTTATCTAAAAGCTAATTTCCAAAAGCAATATTTTTGAAATGGAAAAGAAAATAATGATGATACTCTTGAGTTTTAGTTTTTACTTCTGTTCAGCTCTAATAGTCCAACTCTTTGCATGGGTAAAGACACGGGGCCTGGTGGTCCAGTGGGTAAAGACACCGCCTTGCAGTGCAAAGGGCACTGGTTCCATTCCTGACCTAGGAAGATTCCACATGCCGCAGAGCCGCTGGACTGGTGTGTCCAATTATGAGCCAACACTCTGGAGAGCATGCGCCCAGAGCCGGTACTCTGCGACGAGAGAGGCCACTGCAATGGGAGGCCCACACAGACCAAAGAATAAAGATGGATGAAAATAAATGAATAGGAAATCAATGAAGGAGGCCAAAATTAAAAAATAAAAAAGTTACATATATATATATATATAGAGAGAGAGAGAGAGAGAGAGTGTCTTGTAAATACTTAAATGGGTTGCCATTCCCTCTGTTTCAGAATAAAACATAACTCCCAATTTATACATTGTGCTTGTTTTTTTTTTCTTTTTTCAGTTTAGAGTTGTTTAGTTACAGATGTTTTCCTGGAACAGCTGCAAGAGGGTCTGACACAAAGAGAGGGCTCTGGTAATATGCTGTGTTGCTTGCTAAAACAGAAGGACTCACACTGGTGTAAACGCACAAAGGATGAGACAGAAAACATCTGAAACACAGTCAGTCATGTGAATTATCAAATTAGTAGCCAACCCTATTCAGAGAACCATGCATGGTTTCTCCTGAAATTACTACTCTGGACTGGATGGTTTCTTGATTAGGTTTCTTATGGCCACCTCTACATGGTGTTAAAACCAGGGGTGAATAATGGTTGCCCCGAAGCCTCATAAAACAGAACCCTTTGCAAACAGTCTCTCTTTAACTCCAGAGTGACAACACTGATTAGCCGTGGAGCATTCCTTTGAGAGAGCTGGACTGGCAAACAGTTTCTCCTCCATTATCCCAGGTGATTCGAAGACATAAAAAAAAAATGTAATTTTCAGAGTGATTTTGTTATTTAAAACACACGTGAAACTTCGTGTGGCCTTAAGGTTTATGGAACTATAAATACTCTTCTTGGAAGCAAACACAAGATGCCTTTGAAAGGAAAGCCCAGATTTATTTTGACCTTTATCTAAAAGCTAATTTCCAAAAGCAATATTTTTGAAATGGAAAAGAAAATAATGATGATACTCTTGAGTTTTAGTTTTTACTTCTGTTCAGCTCTAATAGTTATCCACTGCTGTGTAAAAAGTTACCCCTCAAACTTCTAGGTTTCAAACAATACAGTTTTATCATCTCAGAGTTTTTTTTGCATCTTAGGAATCTAGATCCAGCTTAGTTGGGTGCCTCTAGCTGAGGGTCTCCCCTGCCATTTCTATCAACCTGTTAGGCAGCACTTCAGGTAACTGAGTTCCGGCTATTGTGAGGGGGGAACATCCTCTTCCAAACTTGTGCACATGGTTCAAGGACAGCTCAGTTTCTTATCACATAGGCTTCTCCATGGACTCTCTGAGTGATCTCACAACATGGAGCCTGGTGATGGAGAAAGGGAGTGTGTGTGTGTGTGTGTATGTGTGTGGATATCTGTGCACCAGGAAGCACTCATGACAGAACCCAAGTCTTTGGAACCTAAGCCTGGAAGTGGCATCCCATCATTTGTACAGCATTTTCCTTGTTAGTAATCAGCCCAGTCCACACAGTGGACACAACCATAGCCTGCCATTTCAGTAAACAAAGACTGTTCCCTGCCTTGCCAGTACATAATGAATGCTGCCCATCATGAAGCCATCAAGACATCAGCCACCGCGGCCACCTCCTACGGTGGACCCAGTAGGGAATACAGGATGGGGAAAATAAAACCGGATACTGGCCCTAGATCGTTAAGACGCATATCAAAGGATTGATTTCAGTGAGTGTCACCATTAGTTTTGTTATTTAAAACACATGGAATGAAGGGGGCATGAAGAGTGGCAGGCAGGAAAGCAACTAAGAATGAAATTAGATGTATCTTATACCTACAACCAGTAAGACCTGATAATGGAATAGATGTGGGTAATGGAAAAAAAAAAAAATCAAAAGATATTTTTTAGACACAAGTTGAATAAACCGTAGCTCCCAACTCTGTCTTTCCAATCCAGTTTCATTATACTCATTAATAAAATAATTCAAGCTACTACTGATATAATGCATAATAAATTATAAAGCATTTTTGTATTACATTTCGCTTTTAGCAATGGCGATAACATAACTTTTATTAGCCTCGTGTTACAGATAAGAAAGAATGCCTTGGAGAAGCTCAGAGAGTACCCATAAGCACACAATGAATAATTTCCAAAAGCAATATTTTTGAAATGGAAAAGAAAATAATGATGATACTCTTGAGTTTTAGTTTTACTTCTGTTCAGCTCTAATAGTTATCCACTGCTGTGTAAAAGTTACCCTCAAACTTCTAGGTTTCAAACAATACAGTTTTATCATCTCAGAGTTTTTTTTGCATCTTAGGAATCTAGATCCAGCTTAGTTGGGTGCCTCTAGCTGAGGGTCTCCCCTGCCATTTCTATCAACCTGTTAGGCAGCACTTCAGGTAACTGAGTTCCGGCTATTGTGAGGGAGGAACATGCTCTTCCAAACTTGTGCACATGGTTCAAGGACAGCTCAGTTTCTTATCACATAGGCTTCTCCATGGACTCTCTGAGTGATCTCACAACATGGAGCCTGGTGATGGAGAAAGGGAGTGTGTGTGTGTGTGTGTATGTGTGTGGATATCTGTGCACCAGGAAGCACTCATGACAGAACCCAAGTCTTTGGAACCTAAGCCTGGAAGTGGCATCCCATCATTTGTACAGCATTTTCCTTGTTAGTAATCAGCCCAGTCCACACAGTGGACACAACCATAGCCTGCCATTTCAGTAAACAAAGACTGTTCCCTGCCTTGCCAGTACATAATGAATGCTGCCCATCATGAAGCCATCAAGACATCAGCCACCGCGGCCACCTCCTACGGTGGACCCAGTAGGGAATACAGGATGGGGAAAATAAAACCGGATACTGGCCCTAGATCGTTAAGACGCATATCAAAGGATTGATTTCAGTGAGTGTCACCATTAGTTTTGTTATTTAAAACACATGGAATGAAGGGGGCATGAAGAGTGGCAGGCAGGAAAGCAACTAAGAATGAAATTAGATGTATCTTATACCTACAACCAGTAAGACCTGATAATGGAATAGATGTGGGTAATGGAAAAAAAAAAAAATCAAAAGATATTTTTTAGACACAAGTTGAATAAACCGTAGCTCCCAACTCTGTCTTTCCAATCCAGTTTCATTATACTCATTAATAAAATAATTCAAGCTACTACTGATATAATGCATAATAAATTATAAAGCATTTTTGTATTACATTTCGCTTTTTAGCAATGGCCGTATAACATAACTTTTATTAGCCTCGTGTTACAGATAAGAAAGAATGCCTTGGAGAAGCTCAGAGAGTACCCATAAGCACACAATGAATAAGTTGCTTATCATGCCTTCAACCCAGGGTTACTGCTCCTAAATACTACAAGCGTCTTACTAATCACACTGCCTCACAGGTCAAACTCAACAATGCTGGATTTAAAAACATAAGAGGCAATAAGAGCTACACAGTATGCTACATTGCATTAGCTCTTTATAAATAATAACCTAGTCATGAACAACATCATTTTCCTATCTCCATAAAATATTTTAGGTTCCTATTTCTGAATGGAAATCATATGTCTCCCAAGTACTGTCAGTACGTTATTTTCCTAACCAGAGGCAAATTTGGCATGTTACTAGGAGAAAATAGGAAGGCCCCATTTGCTTTAAACAAGGTGCATATTTAACCTCAAATGTAAAGAATGACTTAGAAAATATGAATTAAAATATACGCTTGCTCTATGTTGAGCCTTGTTTACAAAGTCTATCACAGAATTACAGGACCTTGTGTAAAAGGGATCTTAAGTCACACTCCCTATTAAAACATGCTGATATGACATGAACAAGTGTTGTTAAATATCTGATGAAGAGATGACACAAGAATTCAAGAAGAAGAATATGACCAAGAGCAAAGACAGATGGACAGACCCGCGAGTCCCTCTGTCTTGGTAACACTCAATGCCACCAAATAAAAAGTTTTATAAGTTTTGGTTAATTAATTAAAGTTCTCAATTGGTGATGAAAGGATAATAGAATTAGCATCACTTAATTTCAGAGATCTCAGAACTTTCAGCTAGAGTTGCCAAGTAGCTTCACATTGCCTTTCCATATGCTACCTTCCACTTCATTTTGTTGAGAGCTTTAAGAAAAACAGTCTCACTAAGTTCTTTGGTACTGAGCAGTAATTCATATATACACCTATCAATTATGCTATGTCAGCCTTAAAGAGACGCCTGAGATGAACGGAGTAATTTCCTGGCATTTTTGAGGCAAGCTATTGGATGTCCTTTATTAAAAATAGCCAACAAGATAAATGACATATCATGCCCCAAAGTTGGTCAGTATCATATTAAAAATTGCACAGCCAGATTGTGTTTACGTCTACTGAAAACATAACTTTTATTAGCCTCGTGTTACAGATAAGAAAGAATGCCTTGGAGAAGCTCAGAGAGTACCCATAAGCACACAATGAATAAGTTGCTTATCATGCCTTCAACCCAGGGTTACTGCTCCTAAATACTACAAGCGTCTTACTAATCACACTGCCTCACAGGTCAAACTCAACAATGCTGGATTTAAAAACATAAGAGGCAATAAGAGCTACACAGTATGCTACATTGCATTAGCTCTTTATAAATAATAACCTAGTCATGAACAACATCATTTTCCTATCTCCATAAAATATTTTAGGTTCCTATTTCTGAATGGAAATCATATGTCTCCCAAGTACTGTCAGTACGTTATTTTCCTAACCAGAGGCAAATTTGGCATGTTACTAGGAGAAAATAGGAAGGCCCCATTTGCTTTAAACAAGGTGCATATTTAACCTCAAATGTAAAGAATGACTTAGAAAATATGAATTAAAATATACGCTTGCTCTATGTTGAGCCTTGTTTACAAAGTCTATCACAGAATTACAGGACCTTGTGTAAAAGGGATCTTAAGTCACACTCCCTATTAAAACATGCTGATATGACATGAACAAGTGTTGTTAAATATCTGATGAAGAGATGACACAAGAATTCAAGAAGAAGAATATGACCAAGAGCAAAGACAGATGGACAGACCCGCGAGTCCCTCTGTCTTGGTAACACTCAATGCCACCAAATAAAAAGTTTTATAAGTTTTGGTTAATTAATTAAAGTTCTCAATTGGTGATGAAAGGATAATAGAATTAGCATCACTTAATTTCAGAGATCTCAGAACTTTCAGCTAGAGTTGCCAAGTAGCTTCACATTGCCTTTCCATATGCTACCTTCCACTTCATTTTGTTGAGAGCTTTAAGAAAAACAGTCTCACTAAGTTCTTTGGTACTGAGCAGTAATTCATATATACACCTATCAATTATGCTATGTCAGCCTTAAAGAGACGCCTGAGATGAACGGAGTAATTTCCTGGCATTTTTGAGGCAAGCTATTGGATGTCCTTTATTAAAAATAGCCAACAAGATAAATGACATATCATGCCCCAAAGTTGGTCAGTATCATATTAAAAAATTGCACAGCCAGATTGTGTTTACGTCTACTGAAAAATATGTTCCTGTTTAAAAAATAATCCGTAAATTGGTTGCTGAATCAGAGCATTACTTTTGTAGTCAAAAACATTACCTCGCCTGCCTATCTGGACCACTAGTATGGTACGCAAGCGTCTCTTTGTCAGCATGATACGATGTAAATTGATGGATGGTCCCCCTTAGTTCCTGAGTTCTCCTAGACAAGATAAGTTAACCATTATTTCAAATGACTCACTACATAGTATCTTCAGAGTAAAATATATGTCTACTTTTCTCATTTAGAAAAATTGAGTGGTCATTTTAATATTTAAATATAGCTTTATACTGCTTTGTATAAATTCGTCTTAAGGTAAATTTTGTAAGGCAAGTGAGTAAGAAATGCAGCCCTTCTGTGTTTTAAAGTGAAAGTGTTAGTCATTCCATCATGACTGACTCTTTGTGACCCCATGGACTGTAGCTCACCAGGCTCTTTTGTCTATGGAATTCTCCAGGCAAGAATACTGGAACTGATTGTCATTTCTGTGTTTGGAGATTTCCTGCCTTTTACATACATGCATATATATTTATATAATACACACAGATAGATAGATAGATAGATACTTATTTTTATTTCCTTGGTAAGAACTGCATTCTTGGAAGAACTGAGTATAGGACAAAAGGTTATTTAATTTTTTTCCTACTGTTAACCAAGCTAAAATTTTCGTAGTCCCATAAACTGTGAATCAAAAACCAAAACAAGGTTTCCTATCAGTACCCAAACACAGCATTTTTATATATGGCTGCCAGATACCTGTCAAGTCTATGAATTCCTAAACCACACTCCATGTTTCACTCTCATTTATAAAAGAAAAAACAAGTATGTGTGGTGTTTCCTTGAATATATTTGAAACTACACTGTTGCTTGAGGGAGAGTATTTTTTATATGTTGACATTTATTTCTTCTTTTGCCATTTTGTATTTATAACTTGTCTCCTCTTATTTTTATTGTCTCACTAATCTTTCTCCCTTAGCAGATCCTTTATTTTTTGTTAGAAATACCCAGCCTTTTTAGAGAAGTACTTTTTATGTCCCTGTGGAAGTAAATTGGCCTCAGTTGTCCTTTTAGGACATCAGCTTCCTGGGGGTGAATTAGAGGCCTTACAAGTGATTCTTAATATAAAACCAGTGTTTCAAATAAATTTCTGGATTTATCTCTGGATTGTCTGGAAACAATCATGTTTAAATATCTGTAGTTTTTAAAAGTTTTGTCAGCTATTTTGGTGCCTGTAAAAACTAGACTTTTATTTCTCTGCCACTTATCTGCTATTTTACAATATTCCAAAACAAATCCTTATAAAATAATAAGCTAACATACTCCTGTACATTTGAAAATAGTCACTGTTTCTTGTGAAATAAATATGGCATTGATTTAAGTGAAGAAATCATTACACAATTACCTTATTTTTCCAAAATGTAAATGCTTTATGTCTATTGGAAATAATTAGCAATGCATAGATCATACCATATACTGTTTCATTGACTTTCTGAGTATATTAATATTATGTTGTCATCATAGTCTTCCAAAGGATGACCATGTTTGAAATTCACTTGTAGATTTTTATCAGGAAACGCTTTAACTCCCATAAACTCTTTCTAGAAAATCTTTTCTATAGAAATGCACAGCAAACTGTGTCTTGGCTGGTGATAGTGAGTTTTATACTGAATTCCATTAAATATTTAATCAATCATCTTTTTCTTTAATCTAACCATTCTGTTACCTATGCTATGAGGATGAGAATGTGTTTGATGCTCTTGGCTCCTAGAGTCTTTCTGGATACTAGCTAAAAATATCTGGGATGGTACTTTCAGTGGATTAAACATCTCTTAGACAACGTTTCCTGGTAATATTAATGCTTAGTATTCTCGACCTCATTGCTAGGTAAATAAGACTCTCCCCTTCATTTATAAAAGAAAAAACAAGTATGTGTGGTGTTTCCTTGAATATATTTGAAACTACACTGTTGCTTGAGGGAGAGTATTTTTTATATGTTGACATTTATTTCTTCTTTTGCCATTTTGTATTTATAACTTGTCTCCTCTTATTTTTATTGTCTCACTAATCTTTCTCCCTTAGCAGATCCTTTATTTTTTGTTAGAAATACCCAGCCTTTTTAGAGAAGTACTTTTTATGTCCCTGTGGAAGTAAATTGGCCTCAGTTGTCCTTTTAGGACATCAGCTTCCTGGGGATGAATTAGAGGCCTTACAAGTGATTCTTAATATAAAACCAGTGTTTCAAATAAATTTCTGGATTTATCTCTGGATTGTCTGGAAACAATCATGTTTAAATATCTGTAGTTTTTAAAAGTTTTGTCAGCTATTTTGGTGCCTGTAAAAACTAGACTTTTATTTCTCTGCCACTTATCTGCTATTTTACAATATTCCAAAACAAATCCTTATAAAATAATAAGCTAACATACTCCTGTACATTTGAAAATAGTCACTGTTTCTTGTGAAATAAATATGGCATTGATTTAAGTGAAGAAATCATTACACAATTACCTTATTTTTCCAAAATGTAAATGCTTTATGTCTATTGGAAATAATTAGCAATGCATAGATCATACCATATACTGTTTCATTGACTTTCTGAGTATATTAATATTATGTTGTCATCATAGTCTTCCAAAGGATGACCATGTTTGAAATTCACTTGTAGATTTTTATCAGGAAACGCTTTAACTCCCATAAACTCTTTCTAGAAAATCTTTTCTATAGAAATGCACAGCAAACTGTGTCTTGGCTGGTGATAGTGAGTTTTATACTGAATTCCATTAAATATTTAATCAATCATCTTTTTCTTTAATCTAACCATTCTGTTACCTATGCTATGAGGATGAGAATGTGTTTGATGCTCTTTGGCTCCTAGAGTCTTTCTGGATACTAGCTAAAAATATCTGGGATGGTACTTTCAGTGGATTAAACATCTCTTAGACAACGTTTCCTGGTAATATTAATGCTTAGTATTCTCCACCTCATTGTCAGGTAAATAAGACTCTCCCCCCTTCATCTAGAGAATCAGTAACACTATATCTCAGGTGCTGGAGACAACCTACAATCTGTACTTAAAGCATCTTTAAATCCTGAATTACTTTTGTTTCTCCTTCTCAGTTTTCTCATAGCTCACACAGAGTTGGCAAATAAATATATAAGTGAATGAATACAAATATGTAAGTGAATGAATGTACCAATTCAGGAATCAGTAAATAAAACTTGTACATCTTCAAGACAGGTAACATCTGTCCAGAAAAATTAGTTTTACCTGTTTTTTAAAAAATCCTTGCTTTTGCAGCTCTGTGTCTCTGATCTTGCCTTTCCCTCTGACTCCATCTCCACATGTTAAAACGCTACTTCTTTTCCAGGCACAGCTCAGATCCCATCTCTTCAAGAGCCTTTTCCCATCCATTTTAATCAGAAGCACTCTCCCCATTTTCTGAATTCCAAAGAAACCAGTATCTCTCCTAAAAGGTAGAAGGATGCCTATTTATTACAAAGCTAGCTCATAATTAGTGTTTGTTAGTTTTCACACATCATACTTTGTTCATTTTTTTAAAATCTCCCAAAACCTTTAAAAATTACTCCAAAAAATTTTACAGATGAAGACATTGAGACACAGAGCATTTGTACATAACAGAATTTGGGTTCCAGCCAAGGCAGGGAGCCTGATCCCAGAGCCTTTGCTATCAACATTATGCTGAATGCTAAAGAGTAAGAGTGAAGTGTCATGATTGCTTCTAAGCATGATATACTTCCCTTAATATTTGATATTTAAGACTATTTTTAAATAGAACTGAACTCCATGTATGGCTTGAATTTGAATGACTTCAATGACCCGTGGGCTCCTCATGTTATGACCCATCAATAGCTGCTGTTCCAAACCAAGTCACCATCTCTTGGTTTTCCCAAAATGTATCATGTTCTCCAAACTCCAAATTTATCTAATTATATGATGCCATTAGACAAATGTTGCTTCCTGTTTCTGAAGAATTATTTTTTTCATGACCTTTAATATTTCTGAAATGCAGAAATCTCTTATCTGCAACTAAATTTAGATAAGTACATTCATAAGAGGCTATTTTATGGGATGAATTAATTATAAACAAGTCAAAATGATGACAAATAATAACTATAATTATATTACAACAGTACTCTAAAATATCCTATTTCACATTGTATCTTACCATTTATTTTCAAAAACCATTTCAAGAAGCTAATACATATAGGTAGTTACTATATTATTTGTCTCATTTGAATGGCATCCTCTATATTAGTGGAATGTTGCTTTGTTTGTTTATTGTTAATTCTTCCTTACATTTTAACTCATAGACCACTTTGAGCATCTGATGACAAGGATGACATGCCTCTTCAGAAAAACAGAGATGTAAGGCTACACAGATAATGTTATATTTAATTGCAGACACTCTCTGAGGTATGGCTAGGTTTACCCAATTTATTTGTGATTCTGATAAAACAAGAAATGAAATAAATATGCTCCTATAATCCAGCAAGTACTAGGTACTGTTGTATTGGGTTGGCCAAAAGGTTTGTTTAGATTTCTTCCATACCAGCTGATGGAAAAATATGAATGAACATTTTAGCCAACTCAGTAGTAAGGTGGACGCTAGAATACCAGTTATGCCTCAGGAAAGAGGACAGTGATCCCAAGTGTCTGTGCTTGGTTTATCAGGCTGACTCCTCACTCACCACTGAGACTACCAAGACCTCCAAACTCGAGGTGTGCTATGGGAAGGAACCGGGGAAGGTTAGGAAGGCACTGGATAGCCTTGGTCATATACATATACTACTGTTTCCCTGGTAGAGTAGTTAAGATCAAGTCAAAGGAACCTTAACTGTATCCAAGGATTCCTTGTTAGTCCTAAACCTGGGTCAACCCTTTGAACCTGGACTAGATCATTTAGCATATTCCTAAGGATTACTCAGTCAATGGACATGAGTTTGAGCAAGCTCTGTGAGATGGTCAAGGACAGGGAAGCCTGATCTGTTGCAGGCCATGGGGTCGCAAAAAGTCAGCCACAGCTGAGCAACTAAACTGAACTAAGGATTTACCATGTTGGTGTGATTTCACATGAGAGTGAGTGGAGATGGTGATTAAGAGTGAAACCTTCTGCTACTGGAACTAACTATAAGAATTCCTGATGGCCTGTGAGTAGTGTAGGGAATAAAAATGGGAATTTGAACTGTGGTTCAGATTTTGGCTGTGTCTACCTCCTGCTTTAAGCATTCTGGATGCTGAATGCTTCTTTATTAAACCCATGAGGATAGGTGGGGAGTGGACTTCTAAGGGTAAAGTACATGTCTGAATGTAATAATTTTGGGGTTAAAAACGATTATAAGGAATACTCAGGGCAACTCTCTTATGTCATGTCCAGCCTTCCTTAGACTCTGCTTGCAGAGTGACTGTAAACTCTGCTTGTATTTTAACTAATAGTAAGGAAATGCAGACCATATAGAAGAAAGTTCTAGGAAGATGGGAGGTGTACGGGAAAAGAGTATTTTAGCTTAACAAGAGCTTCTGATGGACAATTTTATAGGAAAATAATGAATTTCTATCAATTCCTGGGTATTTCAGTGGAGTCAAAATAGTGGTGTATTGCCAAGAAAAAAAGTCTTATGTGTGAGATGCTTCACTACTCATTAACCATCTGTTCTTGGCATTTGCATTCTATGTCTTTTCAGTCTTATCTGACTCTTTGTGACGTTATGGATGGTAGCCTACCAGGCTCCACTGTCCATCGGATTATCCAGGCAAGAATACATGAGTGAGTTGCCATGCCCTCTTCCTGGGGATCTTCCTGACCCAGGAATGGTATCCAAGTCTCTTATGTATCCTCCATTGGCAAGCAGGTTCTTTAGACCTAGAACCACCTGGACCCATGCTCCTATTGCTATTGATTAAGAAACCCACTTCACCACCACTGATGTTATGACCATGCCTTTGTAATTAGAATTTGACCTCTTAACTTTTAGACAGAGGAAATAATTGAGTGTTGATGAACTTTTAAAGGAGCAATTACACAGAGGTTTTTTTGTTCGTTTTCATTAGAAGCATTAGTTAACAAAAACAAAATGCAAGAGGATCCAAATTGTACTTGGACTTAATGGCCACTAAAAGGAATGGAATGGGCATGAACATTTGAGAAGATATCATTATCCTAACTACTAATATTCGTTTTATTCCAGGTGGTTGAACTAATGAACTAAGAGATTCCTGATGGCCATGTGAAGTAGGTGAAAAAGGGAATTTTTCACATGAGAGTGAGTGGAGATGGTGATTAAGAGTGAAACCTTCTGCTACTGGAACTAACTATAAGAATTCCTGATGGCCTGTGAGTAGTGTAGGGAATAAAATGGAATTTGAACTGTGGTTCAGATTTTGGCTGTGTCTACCTCCTGCTTTAAGCATTCTGGATGCTGAATGCTTCTTTATTAAACCCATGAGGATAGGTGGGGAGTGGACTTCTAAGGGTAAAGTACATGTCTGAATGTAATAATTTTGGGGTTAAAACTGATTATTAGGAATGCTCCGGGCAACTCTCTTATGTCATGTCCAGCCTTCCTTAGACTCTGCTTGCAGAGTGACTGTAAACTCTGCTTGTATTTTAACTAATAGTAAGGAAATGCAGACCATATAGAAGAAAGTTCTAGGAAGATGGGAGGTGTACGGGAAAAGAGTATTTTAGCTTAACAAGAGCTTCTGATGGACAATTTTATAGGAAAATAATGAATTTCTATCAATTCCTGGGTATTTCAGTGGAGTCAAAATAGTGGTGTATTGCCAAGAAAAAAAGTCTTATGTGTGAGATGCTTCACTACTCATTAACCATCTGTTCTTGGCATTTGCATTCTATGTCTTTTCAGTCTTATCTGACTCTTTGTGACGTTATGGATGGTAGCCTACCAGGCTCCACTGTCCATCGGATTATCCAGGCAAGAATACATGAGTGAGTTGCCATGCCCTCTTCCTGGGGATCTTCCTGACCCAGGAATGGTATCCAAGTCTCTTATGTATCCTCCATTGGCAAGCAGGTTCTTTAGACCTAGAACCACCTGGACCCATGCTCCTATTGCTATTGATTAAGAAACCCACTTCACCACCACTGATGTTATGACCATGCCTTTGTAATTAGAATTTGACCTCTTAACTTTTAGACAGAGGAAATAATTGAGTGTTGATGAACTTTTAAAGGAGCAATTACACAGAGGTTTTTTTGTTCGTTTTTCATTAGAAGCATTAGTTAACAAAAAACAAAATGCAAGAGGATCCAAATTGTACTTGGACTTAATGGCCACTAAAAGGAATGGAATGGGCATGAACATTTGAGAAGATATCATTATCCTAACTACTAATACTTCTAGTTGTTTTATTCCAGTGGTTGCTGCTATGGACTCCATGAAGTTGTACCCCTCTGTTCTATCTAAAGGAAGGATAGATTTAAAAGAAATGACAACAGTCTTCAAAGTCATCTGTTCCCTATGATAATTCATGCAAAGCGTTTGTTTTCTGTGTTCAGTAAGCAAAGTATGGTACCAGAAAAGGATGTGGATAAATTAATCAGAGAAAATAGTGGTGTAAGTAGGGAAGGCAGTTTTCTAGGTGTTGCAGTAGCTCAGTTCATCATTCTCTCCAGTTCCTGGATAAAAATGGAGGCTGTAACACCCAAGACTGCTCTTTGTGGTGTTGATGTGAGACCCTGCATGGTTCCATCAAGGTGGGAAGAAGTGATTGCAAAAGATCAAGAGGGAAATGAATAACAGAGAGTCAGGACATCAGTTACATTCTTGGCCAAACTTATTACAAGATGTGTTATCAAAACCTATATGCTATCACTCTTAGGATGACATATCATCAGCACATAGTATTAGGTCTGCACTGATTACATGGGCTCTGAGCCTGGTTTTCATCACCACCCTAGGATGAATGGCAACCTTTAACACACCCATGGTATTGGACCCCAACAAGTCAGTATTGACAGCAAATACCTAAGAAATTGCTGGAGAGATTATAGCAACCAAGCACCTCAAGGTATTACAAAAATATTGCTTTTGTTTGTGACTGTTTTTTTTTTAATAATTGTAATTGTTTTTTAAGTTTTTTCTTTTGTATTTGGGCATAGCCAATTGAAAATGTGATACTTTCAGGTGAATAGTAAAGGGCCTCAATATGTAATCATTCTTAAATAGTTCCTAACTAAGACTATTGTCCATCCACTATTTTTCCTTTTCCCTTTGTTTTTCTTTATTTTTAATTTATCTTTTGGAGGGTGGGTTGGTGTAGGAGGGGGATGGGTGGGCTACTTCTATTGATCTTTCCTTTCTCTATTTTCATCCGGCTTTGTTCTTTGGCTCCTGACACAGAGGTTTTTGTTCGTTTTCATTAGAAGCATTAGTTAACAAAAAACAAAATGCAAGAGGATCCAAATTGTACTTGGACTTAATGGCCACTAAAAGGAATGGAATGGGCATGAACATTTGAGAAGATATCATTATCCTAACTACTAATACTTCTAGTTGTTTTATTCCAGTGGTTGCTGCTATGGACTCCATGAAGTTGTACCCCTCTGTTCTATCTAAAGGAAGGATAGATTTAAAAGAAATGACAACAGTCTTCAAAGTCATCTGTTCCCTATGATAATTCATGCAAAGCGTTTGTTTTCTGTGTTCAGTAAGCAAAGTATGGTACCAGAAAAGGATGTGGATAAATTAATCAGAGAAAATAGTGGTGTAAGTAGGGAAGGCAGTTTTCTAGGTGTTGCAGTAGCTCAGTTCATCATTCTCTCCAGTTCCTGGATGAAAATGGAGGCTGTAACACCCAAGACTGCTCTTTGTGGTGTTGATGTGAGACCCTGCATGGTTCCATCAAGGTGGGAAGAAGTGATTGCAAAAGATCAAGAGGGAAATGAATAACAGAGAGTCAGGACATCAGTTACATTCTTGGCCAAACTTATTACAAGATGTGTTATCAAAACCTATATGCTATCACTCTTAGGATGACATATCATCAGCACATAGTATTAGGTCTGCACTGATTACATGGGCTCTGAGCCTGGTTTTCATCACCACCCTAGGATGAATGGCAACCTTTAACACACCCATGGTATTGGACCCCAACAAGTCAGTATTGACAGCAAATACCTAAGAAATTGCTGGAGAGATTATAGCAACCAAGCACCTCAAGGTATTACAAAAATATTGCTTTTGTTTGTGACTGTTTTTTTTTTAATAATTGTAATTGTTTTTTAAGTTTTTTCTTTTGTATTTGGGCATAGCCAATTGAAAATGTGATACTTTCAGGTGAATAGTAAAGGGCCTCAATATGTAATCATTCTTAAATAGTTCCTAACTAAGACTATTGTCCATCCACTATTTTTCCTTTTCCCTTTGTTTTTCTTTATTTTTAATTTATCTTTTGGAGGGTGGGGTGGGGAAGGAGGGGGATGGGTGGGCCACTTCTATTGACCTTTCATTTCTCTATTTTCATCCGGCTTTGTTCTTTGGCTCCTGTGGGCCTCCCATCGCGGTGGCCACTGTCGTCGCAGAGCACCGGCTCTGGGCACACACGCGCCAAAGCTCCGGCTCGGTAATTGGACACATCGGTCCAGCTGCTCCGCGGCACGTGGGATCTTCCCAGGCCAGGGATTGAACCGGCACCCCTTGCACTGCAAGGTGGTGTCTTTACCCACTGGACCACCAGGGGAAGCCCTCCCTTTGTTTTTAATGAGATATAGCTATATTCACTGGGCTTTCTGTTTGATGTCTCCCTTTTTCTATCAGCTCAAGATTCATAAGACTATTTTCTTCTTTAACAAGTATATTTGGCAACCCGCTCCAGTATTCTTGCCTGAAAAATCCCAGGGGCAGAGGAGCCTGGCAGGCAACAGTCCATGGGGTCTCAAAGAGTCAGACACAACTCCGAGATTAGCACACACACACAAACTATTGAAATGAGAGCTGCCAACACTGCCACATTTTAGCAAATGTGTCCTATATCCTGGTTATTTCAAAATAATATCATTTGGCTCTGTCTTAAAAGGCAGGGCAGTGTTAAAGTTTGAGTAAATAAGTTAAGGCGAGGTCAAGGTTACTTTTTTAAAACTGTATAAGCCTTATTAAGTTTATTTTAGGCTGGAACGAAGAAAGGCATTAATGGGTCAGACAGATTATACCTTTGCCTGCTAAGCATCTAAAGATCATTTACATAAAACTTACATTAAAATTTACTATTTCTGTACTTTGGTAGGCCAATCTTTCATTTTTATACAACAATCCCTTAACACCTTGGATTTGCATATCTTATAAAAATGTTTTAAAATGGTTTCACATCTATTAATTCACAGGCACACTGTGAGCCTGGCAATTATGCTCTCTTTTTATGTATTAAAATTCTGAGTTTCAAAGAAAGTATGTTTGTGATAGAGATATGCCTGATTTGATTAATCAGAATCTCTATTTATAAAATGACTATTTTTATAAAGAAAAGAATGCTCACATGTTGACCACATACATGCATTTATCATTATTAGGAAACAAAATGTATTTATGAATCACTGGTCAAACCAATATACAAAGGAAAAGGCTTCTTGGAAGAGAAGGCATTGAATTTTACATTTCAGATTTTTAAGTTTCAATTTTAACTACAGGAGTAGACTCACACATGTAGAAAACAAACTTATGGTGACCAAGGAGGGAAATGGGTGGGGAGATTATCTTCCCCATATAGCACAGGAACTCTTCTCAGTACTCTGTAATGACCTATAAGGGAGACAGATCTAAAAGGGAGTGGATATGTGTGTACATGTAACCAGTTCACTTTGCTGTACTGCAGAAACCAACACAACAGTGTATTTTTGCTTTTCTATTTTTTTATTCTGTCATTTGAATTTTATTTATTTTTTATTGGAGTATAGTTGCTTTACAATTGTGTTAGTTTCTGCTGAACAGCAAAGTGAACCATCTGTATGCACACATATATCCCCTCTTTTTAGGATTTCCTTCCTATTTAGGTTGGCACAGAGCATTAGCGGAGTTCCCTGAGCTGTGCAGTAGTTTTCCATTAATCTTCTACTTTATAGAGAGTAGTGTGTATGTCACTTTCAACCTCCCAATCCATCCCAGTGCCCCTTCTGCCCCTGAGATACATAAGTTTATCCTCTATTTCTGTGTCTCTATTTCTGCTGTGCAAATGACTTCATTATAGCATTTTTCTAGATTCCACATATTAACATAAAATGTTAAATTTAACTGCACTCCAATATTTTATTAATTATAAAAAATAAATTGCTCTCTTTTAAAAAAATTTTGGCCTCTTTTTATTGATTTTTATTTATTTATTTTTCATCCATCTTTATTCTTCAGCCTGTGTGGGCCTCCAATGGCAGTGGCCTCTCTCATTGCAGAGCACTGGCTCTGAGCACATGAGCTCCAGAGCAGCTGGCTCATAACTGGACACACCTGTCAAGCTGCTCCGCAGCATGTGGGATCTTCCAGGGCCGGGAATTGAACTGGTGCCCCCGGAACTGCAAGCTGAACTCTTCAGCCACTGGACCACCAGGCAAGCCCATACTCTTATTTTTAAACTAACAAAACGAATACATGGTATTTTCGTCTTTAGTAATGCCTGGATATTTGACATACAGACATTTCAAGTTCAAATACTTATTGCTTCTCAGTCATTATGTACCATTAGTGAACATCTCCCTCCATTCTTACATCATTTCCCTTACACATATTACCACGCATGGTGAAAAGGAAGGAAGGAATAAAGACTCTCACAAAGAAAAGTTATCATCATGGAATCATGGGAATGAATATTTAGATCAGATAAATGTAAATAGGGCCTTACTTTTGAGTAGTTACAAAAACTTTGTTTCCTTTGATTGTGTTCTTCTCTACATTGAAATGTAATAGGTGTATATGGGAACTAGCACCTCTGTATATATTAAGAGAATAAGGTCAATTATACAATTAAGAATCTCCGAGGAGTATAAAACCTTGATACTTCTTTCAGTAATGCTAACTATTCTAGTTCTGTCTGAATATAAATCAGGCATCATAAATAAGTCTGCTCTGTTTCATTTTCTCTTTGCATTTTAGTCTTTCTAATCACTGTTTGTTCCTACAAAGCCAATAATCAAAAACATTCAGCTACTTGGTTTTGAGTAATTCAAAAATGCATCAACTCATTAGGCTATTTGAAAATACAATTTTACTTAAAACAATGTGTTCTGAGGGGGGGTAATGTCTTAGTATTTATCGTTTTCAGAACACCTGTAAAGTTACTAAAATCTGCAGCACAACTGAACTCAGCATAATAAAAATGTTAGAATTTATAAAATGTCATCAAATGCTTGTGGCCCACTTCTACAAAAAGCATGAATAATTCACAGTACTATATATGGAATTATATTTTGCTGCCCTAATTCCATTTAAATAAGTGTGTTTATGAGTCACCAGTTTCATTTTCCCCTAGTTATACATGGCGACCTTTCACTTAGGAGCTGGAAAGCAATCAACTCTGGTCACAAAATGTGAGAAAGAAAAATAAATTTAAATATTTATAGTAAACATTTATG
The DNA here is from genome assembly GCA_022376925.1 of Tragulus kanchil. NCBI lineage: Eukaryota > Metazoa > Chordata > Mammalia > Artiodactyla > Tragulidae > Tragulus > Tragulus kanchil. Next base: position 22,179,396 of record JAIOJX010000003.1, on the reverse strand, counting down.
ATGGCATATACATTAATGATTCTGAACACATTTTTGTTTAGAGAAGAAAAGATGTATCAAATCTATTCACTCCGCACATATTTATTGAGGAGTTTCCATGGGTCTACTCAAGCATGTTGCATGGTGCCAATGAAAATTAGACAATAAAACATGTGGCCAAAGTATGACAATAAAATAATATCCAATGCATTTTACCTTAATTTCTCATATTTTTAAAAGGTTAATGAAAACTGTCAGTATGTAAATTATTCTTCCAAATTTCTACTATTATTTCTCTGTATACTTCATAAAGTTATCTGCAGGTATTCATTAGGATGGATTGCCAGTATATATACTCAAACATGGGGGTAATCATGAAAATACAGTTAAAAACCCGAAGGAGGTAGCTTATTTCTGGTGGTATTTTAGGGTGTTACTAGTCTCAAACTTTATTTCCTTTAAAATCCATCTCAATACTCTCTTCCAATTCCTTCTATATTCCAATTTATTCTGGGGCTCAGATCGTGAGCACACTACACAGCGCTTTTCAACTTTACTTGTACATCTATCACAGAACCCACTTCACTATGGCTTGTGTGTTTGCATGACTATTGTCTGCCCTCAAGATAATATCAGGTTATGTCTTTATTCCACTGGTGCCTATATTTCTTGAACAGTATCTGTACGTGATGAATGTTCTGTAAATCTCTGGAAAGTGAACCCATCTCATCACGCCATTGTACAGAAGCCCACAAAGACTCTCCACTGCCAACCACATTTGACTTATCTAAACAAAGAAAGCCCTTAACAACCTTACTGCAGACAGCTTTGCAAACTTCACGGTCACTCCACTTCACACTTTCTAAAATCCTTTGACAGTGAACAACTCAATTGTCTTGAACTTTCTCACTTTGCTCAGGCTGTTCTATCATAAATGTCTGTTTTCCGATTCCTTTGCCTAGCCTACTCAATTGATACTTCAAGTTCCAGCTCAGTTGTCATCCTTTTTCCTATAACATGTTCCAAACATTTCTTTCTCTACTTCTTTACATATCACTTTATATTTTTCTCTATTTTATAAGATCAAATGGAATTTATAGAGTTACATCTGATTTGCTATGAGCACTATATGTGCAAGAGGGTCCACTTTTCTCACTCAAGCATGTTGCATGGTGCCAATGAAAATTAGACAATAAAACATGTGGCCAAAGTATGACAATAAAATAATATCCAATGCATTTTACCTTAATTTCTCATATTTTTAAAAGGTTAATGAAAACTGTCAGTATGTAAATTATTCTTCCAAATTTCTACTATTATTTCTCTGTATACTTCATAAAGTTATCTGCAGGTATTCATTAGGATGGATTGCCAGTATATATACTCAAACATGGGGGTAATCATGAAAATACAGTTAAAAACCCGAAGGAGGTAGCTTATTTCTGGTGGTATTTTAGGGTGTTACTAGTCTCAAACTTTATTTCCTTTAAAATCCATCTCAATACTCTCTTCCAATTCCTTCTATATTCCAATTTATTCTGGGGCTCAGATCGTGAGCACACTACACAGCGCTTTTCAACTTTACTTGTACATCTATCACAGAACCCACTTCACTATGGCTTGTGTGTTTGCATGACTATTGTCTGCCCTCAAGATAATATCAGGTTATGTCTTTATTCCACTGGTGCCTATATTTCTTGAACAGTATCTGTACGTGATGAATGTTCTGTAAATCTCTGGAAAGTGAACCCATCTCATCACGCCATTGTACAGAAGCCCACAAAGACTCTCCACTGCCAACCACATTTGACTTATCTAAACAAAGAAAGCCCTTAACAACCTTACTGCAGACAGCTTTGCAAACTTCACGGTCACTCCACTTCACACTTTCTAAAATCCTTTGACAGTGAACAACTCAATTGTCTTGAACTTTCTCACTTTGCTCAGGCTGTTCTATCATAAATGTCTGTTTTCCGATTCCTTTGCCTAGCCTACTCAATTGATACTTCAAGTTCCAGCTCAGTTGTCATCCTTTTTCCTATAACATGTTCCAAACATTTCTTTCTCTACTTCTTTACATATCACTTTATATTTTTCTCTATTTTATAAGATCAAATGGAATTTATAGAGTTACATCTGATTTGCTATGAGCACTATATGTGCAAGAGGGTCCACTTTTCTCACTTAAAATAGGCTATGTATTGAAAAGGCTTACGGCCTAAAGTATTAATAACATTTGCATGTCTTGTTCAGTCAAATGGGGCAAAGAACATATATCTTGGATTCAAATGGTCATTTAGATCCCATTCTCTTTTCTCACTAACTGTGACTTGGTTATGTTACACAGTATTTGAGAAATAGAGTGTCCTCATTAGAAAATCATATCTGTACCACAGGTTTATGGTAAAAGTTGTACACTTTAAATACATACAATTTTTATTTGTCATTCAGACTTCAGTTGCTCTAGGAAAGACTGAAGTCCCAACGTCAGTACTGACAGCAAGTGAGCAGGTATACAACACATTTTTGATCTGATTACACTAAGAGTAATGCCTTCAGAGCTTCTACAGATTTTATTTCTCCTTTTCAGTGTATAAATATATATTAGAGCCAATTTTGGAGTCAGACTACCTGGGCATGGATCGTAACTCTACTCCTGAAGCTTTGTGCAATTTATTTAACCTCTCCATGTTTTAAATTGTTCATGGGATTGCTGTCAGATCAAGGAAGCTAACATGTATAAAGCACTTTGAACAGGCTCTGATATACAGTGAATCTGAGATGTGTATTCGCTGTTATTTTATCCTTATTTGATTTAAAATATAGTCACCTTATTAACTACAATCTGTTAATACTGTCTACATGTGATCTTATAGAACAATAACTTATTGAACATTTTAAAGGGAGAGATTTCTAAATCGAGGAAGACTCGAGATTCAATGCTATCAGGATACAGTATCTATTCTGTTTCATTTGCTTCATTAGTTTTTTTTTCAGTCAGTTTTGTATCTTGCTCTTATTTTCAACTACTGTGGATATATTTTCCTCTAGTATCATAGAATACATCATATGTAGCCATACTTTACTGTACCAGAAAAAGTGAAAATTAAGTTTTTTTCTCTCTCAGTGTCCCTGTGCCAACATCAGAAAAGAACTCGGGTACCCATTTGGCTTACTCTTTGCTGAGGAATAGGATACTCTGATCATTTTTCCTATAGGCTATTTGTATTGAACAAAGTTCCAAACATTTCTTTCTCTACTTCTTTACATATCACTTTATATTTTCTCTATTTTATAAGATCAAATGGAATTTATAGAGTTACATCTGATTTGCTATGAGCACTATATGTGCAAGAGGGTCCACTTTTCTCACTTAAAATAGGCTATGTATTGAAAAGGCTTACGGCCTAAAGTATTAATAACATTTGCATGTCTTGTTCAGTCAAATGGGGCAAAGAACATATATCTTGGATTCAAATGGTCATTTAGATCCCATTCTCTTTTCTCACTAACTGTGACTTGGTTATGTTACACAGTATTTGAGAAATAGAGTGTCCTCATTAGAAAATCATATCTGTACCACAGGTTTATGGTAAAAGTTGTACACTTTAAATACATACAATTTTTATTTGTCATTCAGACTTCAGTTGCTCTAGGAAAGACTGAAGTCCCAACGTCAGTACTGACAGCAAGTGAGCAGGTATACAACACATTTTTGATCTGATTACACTAAGAGTAATGCCTTCAGAGCTTCTACAGATTTTATTTCTCCTTTTCAGTGTATAAATATATATTAGAGCCAATTTTGGAGTCAGACTACCTGGGCATGGATCGTAACTCTACTCCTGAAGCTTTGTGCAATTTATTTAACCTCTCCATGTTTTAAATTGTTCATGGGATTGCTGTCAGATCAAGGAAGCTAACATGTATAAAGCACTTTGAACAGGCTCTGATATACAGTGAATCTGAGATGTGTATTCGCTGTTATTTTATCCTTATTTGATTTAAAATATAGTCACCTTATTAACTACAATCTGTTAATACTGTCTACATGTGATCTTATAGAACAATAACTTATTGAACATTTTTAAAGGGGAGAGATTTCTAAATCGAGGAAGACTCGAGATTCAATGCTATCAGGATACAGTATCTATTCTGTTTCATTTGCTTCATTAGTTTTTTTTTCAGTCAGTTTTGTATCTTGCTCTTATTTTCAACTACTGTGGATATATTTTCCTCTAGTATCATAGAATACATCATATGTAGCCATACTTTACTGTACCAGAAAAAGTGAAAATTAAGTTTTTTTCTCTCTCAGTGTCCCTGTGCCAACATCAGAAAAGAACTCGGGTACCCATTTGGCTTACTCTTTGCTGAGGAATAGGATACTCTGATCATTGAGATCCGATAAAAGGGTAGAGTTCTGTTATTTCAGTCCTTCCATAACCATTTAATATAGAGGATGGGCGCTTTTCATCAAACAAAGGAGATTCTATCTAGGCAAAAATGATAGATGTCTATTACACCTACATTTCAGAACAAAGAACAACCTGGAATGGAGAGAATAGTCCAACTTCAGGATAAGGGTAGTGAAAGCCTGTTTGTTCTCCCCATCTTTCATGCAGAGCACCTAATTTCTCCAATCAGAGATGACATGATCATTGTTGAACTGACTTTGACTTACAATTCAAATCCAGTGATTTCTGAGAGGAGGTGGTGATGCAGAAGAAGGCAGTAAGCAACTAAAAAGACTGTATGCAGGGTGAGGATATCCTTAGCAAAACTCATCCAAGACGTCAGAAATTGATCACTTGTCAGTTTCATTTGCTTCATTCTGGTGAGAGGTATGTATCATTGCAGGTATCTCCATACTGTTTCAATATTTCTGCTAAATTTGATTCTAGTCACTTTTTCACCCTCTAGATGAAAATTCACATGAATGATATTCCCCCAAACTGGAGAACACTGAATCTAAAGAACATCCCAGCTAAAATTAAAATATGCCACATGATAATTTATTACATCAATATAAAGAAATTAATCCCAGAAAAATGTTTTTAACATTACAACGGGCTTTTCCTTAATGATAGTGCCATTATACTTCTTAAGACAGATAGTCAATAAATATTTGTTTATAAGGGGAAATGTATTTAGTTTGGCTATCAATATAGACAAAGCAACTAAAAAATAGAGTCTGATAACAATAGTTTAGATGGGGTACATCTGTAGAAATTCTGTTACATCTCAACTACTATGGAAAGTAATTTATTCTGCTGGAAGCATATCACAGTAAACCAAAAGAAGTCTGATGTAACCTAGGTTGCAATTCCCTGTAAACATTCATTTCCTACAGTAATTATCTCTGATTAGGAAAATAATAATAAAAATCCCCATGTTCTTATCAAGGATTCATGCTGACAGCTCTCCCAGTGGGAATGGTCATGGTGGTGGTACAATTAAAGCTGTTACTATGGACAGTGTAGTTATGTTTTATTCTAGAAAACAGCAGAGTTAAGAGACCATAAGAAAGAATTATACTAACTCTATCATCTTGTTCCCAGGGATCTAATAACAAGGACTAATCTAGGAGCCAAAGACTGTTGGTAGTTGACTAGTGGTTTTGGCAGCAAATCTTGGGCTATTATAGCCATCTGTTCCCCCAAATTGTTTTTTAGAAAGATATATAAAACAATTAGCAAGTTGGAATTCTATGGACTCAGCCAAGAAAATGCAGTTCAGTTGAATTTGATGCAAAATAAAGTTCATTTTAGAAAAAAGGGGGAATGGAACAAATGGTATTTGTCAGAAGCTGTTGGAGGTCAAAAGAAACAATACTGATTCAGTGATGGAAAAATCTGAAAGGGATGGGTGATGTTCTTTGACAAGAAAAACTATGTGGGTGGTGAGAAGATTATGATACTAGCAAACAGAACAGGAAAGGGCAACAAAAGGGACAAGGTGAAAGATGTAAAAACCAAAGAGACATAAAGCCTTTTCTGTGGCTACTCCATAGATGAAAATTCACATGAATGATATTCCCCCAAACTGGAGAACACTGAATCTAAAGAACATCCCAGCTAAAATTAAAATATGCCACATGATAATTTATTACATCAATATAAAGAAATTAATCCCAGAAAAATGTTTTAACATTACAACGGGCTTTTCCTTAATGATAGTGCCATTATACTTCTTAAGACAGATAGTCAATAAATATTTGTTTATAAGGGGAAATGTATTTAGTTTGGCTATCAATATAGACAAAGCAACTAAAAAATAGAGTCTGATAACAATAGTTTAGATGGGGTACATCTGTAGAAATTCTGTTACATCTCAACTACTATGGAAAGTAATTTATTCTGCTGGAAGCATATCACAGTAAACCAAAAGAAGTCTGATGTAACCTAGGTTGCAATTCCCTGTAAACATTCATTTCCTACAGTAATTATCTCTGATTAGGAAAATAATAATAAAAATCCCCATGTTCTTATCAAGGATTCATGCTGACAGCTCTCCCAGTGGGAATGGTCATGGTGGTGGTACAATTAAAGCTGTTACTATGGACAGTGTAGTTATGTTTTATTCTAGAAAACAGCAGAGTTAAGAGACCATAAGAAAGAATTATACTAACTCTATCATCTTGTTCCCAGGGATCTAATAACAAGGACTAATCTAGGAGCCAAAGACTGTTGGTAGTTGACTAGTGGTTTTGGCAGCAAATCTTGGGCTATTATAGCCATCTGTTCCCCCAAATTGTTTTTTAGAAAGATATATAAAACAATTAGCAAGTTGGAATTCTATGGACTCAGCCAAGAAAATGCAGTTCAGTTGAATTTGATGCAAAATAAAGTTCATTTTAGAAAAAAGGGGGAATGGAACAAATGGTATTTGTCAGAAGCTGTTGGAGGTCAAAAGAAACAATACTGATTCAGTGATGGAAAAATCTGAAAGGGATGGGTGATGTTCTTTGACAAGAAAAACTATGTGGGTGGTGAGAAGATTATGATACTAGCAAACAGAACAGGAAAGGGCAACAAAAGGGACAAGGTGAAAGATGTAAACAAGGCGCTTTCTGTGGTATCCATAGTGTGTTCCTCAGAACATATGACAATAAAAAGTCTTTCTAAGTAGGTTCAGTAATGTCACTCATGAGTCATGCTTCACACTAAATAGAGAAACAGAAGCACTGAAAACAAGCTACTAAAACAGCCAATTTGCTAGCAAAATATAATGATTAATCCATTGTAAGTCTGCGGGACGGAGTGTACATGGGGACTGATGGCAATTGTATGTCATACCCCACTTGAGATAACGGATTGCAAACTGCATGCTGAAGCAAAACCTTGTGGATATATATGATAAACATCTTTGGTGAGTGTGTGCTTAGTCGTTTAGTTGTGTCTGACTGTTTGTGACCCCATGGACTGTAATCCACCAGACTCCTCTGTCCAAAGCATTTTCCAGGCAAGAACACTGACGCCAGTTGTCAACTCCTACCTCAGGGGATCTTCTGGACCCACGGATTGAACCCATGTCTCTTGTATCTCCTGCAGTAGCAGGTGGATTTGTTACTACCATGTCAACTGGGAAGCCTAATAAACATCTTAATGTAAAAGATAAAAAAGAGAGGATACAGAAAATAGATATCAGATGCACAGATAGTTCACATGATACTATTAGGCAAAGGACTATAAAGCCAAGAGCCAAATGGACAGTGATGAGATGTGCAAAGAATCAGTATTTGCACCTATACAATGTGGAGTGGACAGTTGGCTTATCAGGTTTCTCATCATTTTAATATCTGTAAAAAAAAAAAAAAAAACAGCATCCCTGTAACTCTTTCTGAAATCAACTAATAAATTGTGTTCAGGAGAATTCTTACCATGAAATGTCTACATTCTGAAAAACAAAGCAAAAGAAACAAACCAAAATGAAGCACATAAAGCCTTTTTTCTAATGCTCTAAGAGAAGAGGATCTGATTTATCCATACATTTTCTTCTTATTTGTCTATATGCTGTGAATGCTCAGTTGTGCCTGACACTTTGTTGCACCATGGTATATGGCCCACTAGGCTCTTCAGTCCATGGGATTTTCCAGGCAAGAATACTGGAATGGGTTGCCATTTACCCTTCTCCAGGGGATCTGCCCAACCTAGGGATTGAACCTGTGTCTCTTGAGTCTCCTACATTAGTAAGTGGGTTCTTTACCCCTCATGACATCTGAGAAGCCCTTATATTAGACACAGTTGAAATAATTCTTATGAAACGGACCATCGTATTCTCCTTTGTTCTGCTTGAGAAAGTCTTCAGTTACTAACAAATAGTTCTTTCCTTTCTTCCTCCCTTTGTTTCTTCCTCACTTTTTGCTTATTATTATTATTATTAAACACTAAAGTAACTGAATACAGATGAGAGAGGAGAGTGAAAAAGCTGGCTTAAAACTCAACATTCATAAAACTATGATCAGGGCATCACATCATGGCAAATAGATGGGGAAAAGTAGAAAGAGTTGCATATTTTGTTTTCTTGGACTCCCAAATCACTGTGGACAGTGACTGCAGCCATGAAATTAAAAGATGCTTGCTTTTAGAAGAAAAGCCATGACAAACCTAGACAGCATATTAAAAAAGTAGAGACATTACTTTGCTGATAAAGGTGCACATGGTCAAGCCTATAGTTTTTCCAGTAGTCATGTACAGATATGACATTTGGAACACAGAGAAGACTAAGTGTGGAAGAACTGATGCTTTCAACCTGTGGTGCTGGAGAAGACTCCTGAGAGACCCTTGGACTGCAAAGAGATCAAACCAGTCAATCCTAAAGGAAGTCAACTCTGAATATTCACTGGAAGGACTGATACTGAAGCTGAAGCTCCAATGCTTTGGCTACCTGATGTAAAAAGCCAACTCGTTGGAAAAGACCGTGATGCCGAAAAGATTGAGAGGAAGAGGAGAAGGGAGTGACAGACGATGAAATGTTTGGATGGCATCTGACTCAATGACCTGAGTTTAAGCAACTTCAGGAGAATTCTTACCATGAAATGTCTACATTCTGAAAACAAAGCAAAAGAAACAAAGCAAAATGAAGCACATAAAGCCTTTTTTCTAATGCTCTAAGAGAAGAGGATCTGATTTATCCATACATTTTCTTCTTATTTGTCTATATGCTGTGAATGCTCAGTTGTGCCTGACACTTTGTTGCACCATGGTATATGGCCCACTAGGCTCTTCAGTCCATGGGATTTTCCAGGCAAGAATACTGGAATGGGTTGCCATTTACCCTTCTCCAGGGGATCTGCCCAACCTAGGGATTGAACCTGTGTCTCTTGAGTCTCCTACATTAGTAAGTGGGTTCTTTACCCCTCATGACATCTGAGAAGCCCTTATATTAGACACAGTTGAAATAATTCTTATGAAACGGACCATCGTATTCTCCTTTGTTCTGCTTGAGAAAGTCTTCAGTTACTAACAAATAGTTCTTTCCTTTCTTCCTCCCTTTGTTTCTTCCTCACTTTTTGCTTATTATTATTATTATTAAACACTAAAGTAACTGAATACAGATGAGAGAGGAGAGTGAAAAAGCTGGCTTAAAACTCAACATTCATAAAACTATGATCAGGGCATCACATCATGGCAAATAGATGGGGAAAAGTAGAAAGAGTTGCATATTTTGTTTTCTTGGACTCCCAAATCACTGTGGACAGTGACTGCAGCCATGAAATTAAAAGATGCTTGCTTTTAGAAGAAAAGCCATGACAAACCTAGACAGCATATTAAAAAAGTAGAGACATTACTTTGCTGATAAAGGTGCACATGGTCAAGCCTATAGTTTTTCCAGTAGTCATGTACAGATATGACATTTGGAACACAGAGAAGACTAAGTGTGGAAGAACTGATGCTTTCAACCTGTGGTGCTGGAGAAGACTCCTGAGAGACCCTTGGACTGCAAAGAGATCAAACCAGTCAATCCTAAAGGAAGTCAACTCTGAATATTCACTGGAAGGACTGATACTGAAGCTGAAGCTCCAATGCTTTGGCTACCTGATGTAAAAAGCCAACTCGTTGGAAAAGACCGTGATGCCGAAAAGATTGAGAGGAAGAGGAGAAGGGAGTGACAGACGATGAAATGTTTGGATGGCATCTGACTCAATGACCTGAGTTTAAGCAACTCCAGAAGATAGTGTAGGACAGGGAAGCCTGCCATGGCTGCAGTTCATGGGGTTGCAGAGTCAGACGCAACTTAGCAACTGAACAACAAAAGTAACTGTGTTCTTATTGACAGTGGCTAGTGAATGCAATTGATCAAATGAACTCTTGCCTTTTAAAAGTCTGTATTAAGCATGTGAAAACTCTTTAAGATAGCAGCTTTAATAAATGCCTGCTAATTCTACCTCTAGGCAACCATTGGCCACATTTTATGAAGAACAGGCTAAACTGAAAAAGATAGTGTAAATTACCTATCCAAAATTACCTTTATACAAAAAAGGAAGTGTAAAATACCTATGTAATAGTTATTTAAATTATAACTACATTTTTAAAATTGTATACAAATCCTAAACAAGTTATCAGTGTGTCAAGATAAAAATCTTTTGGATAGCATATCATAATGACAACTCCAAATATTTGCACTTATCTTGCATATATTTCTATCACTTTGGATCACACTAATTCATTAGAATGATTAATCTTTAAAGTTCAGGCAATCACCTTTGTTCTGATAAAAGTCACGCTTCTAGAGACTGCACTAAATTAAATAGTGAAATAAGTTGTTTTCCTTTAAAATGTTTTCTCTATTTATTTGAACATATGTCTGTGTTTTTAAACCAAGATGGAGGGAAAATATAGTAAACTGTTGCAGAATTCAACATTAAGTCCTTTAAGATAATATTTATTAAGAACCTGAAATTTTTTCATTTATTGGGGATTTTTTTTCATAAACTGGTTCTCACATTTTAGCCTGAGAATATTGTTACAACAAGTAGTCATGCAGATCATTGGAACACAGAGAAGACTAAGTGTGGAAGAACTGATGCTTTCAACCTGTGGTGCTGGAGAAGACTCCTGAGAGACCCTTGGACTGCAAAGAGATCAAACCAGTCAATCCTAAAGGAAGTCAACTCTGAATATTCACTGGAAGGACTGATACTGAAGCTGAAGCTCCAATGCTTTGGCTACCTGATGTAAAAAGCCAACTCGTTGGAAAAGACCGTGATGCCGAAAAGATTGAGAGGAAGAGGAGAAGGGAGTGACAGACGATGAAATGTTTGGATGGCATCTGACTCAATGACCTGAGTTTAAGCAACTCCAGAAGATAGTGTAGGACAGGGAAGCCTGCCATGGCTGCAGTTCATGGGGTTGCAGAGTCAGACGCAACTTAGCAACTGAACAACAAAAGTAACTGTGTTCTTATTGACAGTGGCTAGTGAATGCAATTGATCAAATGAACTCTTGCCTTTTAAAAGTCTGTATTAAGCATGTGAAAACTCTTTAAGATAGCAGCTTTAATAAATGCCTGCTAATTCTACCTCTAGGCAACCATTGGCCACATTTTATGAAGAACAGGCTAAACTGAAAAAGATAGTGTAAATTACCTATCCAAAATTACCTTTATACAAAAAAGGAAGTGTAAAATACCTATGTAATAGTTATTTAAATTATAACTACATTTTTAAAATTGTATACAAATCCTAAACAAGTTATCAGTGTGTCAAGATAAAAATCTTTTGGATAGCATATCATAATGACAACTCCAAATATTTGCACTTATCTTGCATATATTTCTATCACTTTGGATCACACTAATTCATTAGAATGATTAATCTTTAAAGTTCAGGCAATCACCTTTGTTCTGATAAAAGTCACGCTTCTAGAGACTGCACTAAATTAAATAGTGAAATAAGTTGTTTTCCTTTAAAATGTTTTCTCTATTTATTTGAACATATGTCTGTGTTTTTAAACCAAGATGGAGGGAAAATATAGTAAACTGTTGCAGAATTCAACATTAAGTCCTTTAAGATAATATTTATTAAGAACCTGAAATTTCTTTGTCAGCTTCATGTTTGCATTGAGGATATTTTCGTTTCTTTATTCCTATTAATCTGGTTCTCACATTTTAGCCTGAGAATATTGCAACAGTTTCACAAAACAAGATTTATTTCCTCAGTTGGGAGCTGACTGCCCATGAAGAAGATTTAAGATATATTTAAAATTTCACAGCTTTGACGACTTAAATATATTACAAAGAATCTTTGCTTTGTCCTAAATGTATATAGAAGTTAGTCATTTTGTCTGCTGTGAAACCAGAAAAGTGCTACTAAGCAGAAAGAACTTAATTATATATGTGTTCTATCTTCACTATTGTACTGTTAGAATAAACTAATTATAAATACGTCTCTATCAAGTAATATTCTTCTTTAGCAAAACTCTTTCAATATTCCCAGTGTATGTCCTCATTATGATTTATTAGAGGTGATACTACCAGTTATATAAAATAACTAAAAATAGGATTTATTGACATTATTGGGAAAGATTTTGGCCTTAACAGGCATCAGAGTTAAAACTGAGAATAGAATAAGCTTGAGTATAAAATTATACTTGAACATATAAATCATTTCACTCTCTCGTTTTGAACTCCCCAATAGTCTAATTTTCACTGTTTTCAGACTAAGCCAGCCCACTTTGGGACCTTTGTTGTCATTCAGTCCAAGTCATGTCTGACTCTCTGCAGCCTCATGAACTACATGCCAGGCTTCCTGTTACCTTCACTTTTCTGGATCCTAAACAAGTTATCAGTGTGTCAAGATAAAAATCTTTTGGATAGCATATCATAATGACGACTCCAAATATTTGCACTTATCTTGCATATATTTCTATCACTTTGGATCACACTAATTCATTAGAATGATTAATCTTTAAAGTTCAGGCAATCACCTTTGTTCTGATAAAAGTCACGCTTCTAGAGACTGCACTAAATTAAATAGTGAAATAAGTTGTTTTCCTTTAAAATGTTTTCTCTATTTATTTGAACATATGTCTGTGTTTTTAAACCAAGATGGAGGGAAAATATAGTAAACTGTTGCAGAATTCAACATTAAGTCCTTTAAGATAATATTTATTAAGAACCTGAAATTTCTTTGTCAGCTTCATGTTTGCATTGAGGATATTTTCGTTTCTTTATTCCTATTAATCTGGTTCTCACATTTTAGCCTGAGAATATTGCAACAGTTTCACAAAACAAGATTTATTTCCTCAGTTGGGAGCTGACTGCCCATGAAGAAGATTTAAGATATATTTAAAATTTCACAGCTTTGACGACTTAAATATATTACAAAGAATCTTTGCTTTGTCCTAAATGTATATAGAAGTTAGTCATTTTGTCTGCTGTGAAACCAGAAAAGTGCTACTAAGCAGAAAGAACTTAATTATATATGTGTTCTATCTTCACTATTGTACTGTTAGAATAAACTAATTATAAATACGTCTCTATCAAGTAATATTCTTCTTTAGCAAAACTCTTTCAATATTCCCAGTGTATGTCCTCATTATGATTTATTAGAGGTGATACTACCAGTTATATAAAATAACTAAAAATAGGATTTATTGACATTATTGGGAAAGATTTTGGCCTTAACAGGCATCAGAGTTAAAACTGAGAATAGAATAAGCTTGAGTATAAAATTATACTTGAACATATAAATCATTTCACTCTCTCGTTTTGAACTCCCCAATAGTCTAATTTTCACTGTTTTCAGACTAAGCCAGCCCACTTTGGGACCTTTGTTGTCATTCAGTCCAAGTCATGTCTGACTCTCTGCAGCCTCATGAACTACATGCCAGGCTTCCCTGTCCTTCACTATTTTCTGGAATTTGCTCAAACTCATGGCGTTCAGTCAGCGATACCCTCCACCATCTCTCCTCTGTCATCCTCTTCTCCTCCTTCTGTCAGCCTTTCCCATCATCAGAAACTTTTCCACTGAGTTGACTGTTCACATGAGGTAGCCCAAGTATTGGAGCTTTAGATTCAGCATCAGTCCTCGCAGTGAAAATTCAGAGTTGATTTCCTTTAGGATTGACTGGTTTGATCTTGCTACCCAAGGGACTCTCAAGAGTCTTCTCCAGCACCATAGTTTGAAAGCATCAATTCTTCAGTGCTCAGCCTTTTTTATGGTCCATCTCTCACATCTGCACATGACTACTGGAAAAACCATAGCTTTGACTATACTTTTAGAAAAACATGTTCTCATAACATTTAGCATAAAAATCAAAGCTATCTACTAGGGCTTCCCTGGTGGTCCAGTGGGTAAGGACACCGCCTTGCAGTGCAAGGGGCGCCGGTTTGATCCCTGGCCTGGGAAGATCCCACGTGCTGCCGAGCAGCTGGACCGATGTGTCCACTTACCGAGCCAGGGCTCTGGGGCACATGCGCCCAGAGCAGGTGCTCTGCGACAACAGAGGCCACTGCGATGGGAGGCCCACACAGGCCAAAGAACAAAGATGGATGAAAATGGACAAATGAAAGACCAATAGAAATGGCCCGCCTGCTCCCCTCCCTCCTCACCCCCCCAATAAATAAATAAATAAATAAATAAGTCTTAAAAAAAAAAAAAAAAACCTATCTGCTATTTTTTATTAAGAATCCTACATGTTTTGGCCTCTGTCTCCCTATGATCTCATTTCCTAACACTGCTATAGTTAGGTACACATGCCTTCTTCCAGTTCATCAAGCAGCCTACATCTTCCACTCCAGGATGTTTATACTACCTTTGCCCCCTTCTTTGAATGTTCTTCACATATAAGCCCCACTGGCCTCTCTTCATCTGTTAAATGTCAGTTCCAAAATCACCTTCTCAGAAGGGATTTGCCAGTATCTCTCACCTAATGTTACCAGTTGCCAAATTCTTCTCTATGACTTAACACATTATTATTGTTTAAAATAGTTTTTAACAGTTTTTTTCCTCTCAAAACCTGTCCTTCACTATTTTCTGGAATTTGCTCAAACTCATGGCGTTCAGTCAGCGATACCCTCCACCATCTCTCCTCTGTCATCCTCTTCTCCTCCTTCTGTCAGCCTTTCCCATCATCAGAAACTTTTCCACTGAGTTGACTGTTCACATGAGGTAGCCCAAGTATTGGAGCTTTAGATTCAGCATCAGTCCTCGCAGTGAAAATTCAGAGTTGATTTCCTTTAGGATTGACTGGTTTGATCTTGCTACCCAAGGGACTCTCAAGAGTCTTCTCCAGCACCATAGTTTGAAAGCATCAATTCTTCAGTGCTCAGCCTTTTTTATGGTCCATCTCTCACATCTGCACATGACTACTGGAAAAACCATAGCTTTGACTATACTTTTAGAAAAACATGTTCTCATAACATTTAGCATAAAAATCAAAGCTATCTACTAGGGCTTCCCTGGTGGTCCAGTGGGTAAGGACACCGCCTTGCAGTGCAAGGGGCGCCGGTTTGATCCCTGGCCTGGGAAGATCCCACGTGCTGCCGAGCAGCTGGACCGATGTGTCCACTTACCGAGCCAGGGCTCTGGGGCACATGCGCCCAGAGCAGGTGCTCTGCGACAACAGAGGCCACTGCGATGGGAGGCCCACACAGGCCAAAGAACAAAGATGGATGAAAATGGACAAATGAAAGACCAATAGAAATGGCCCGCCTGCTCCCCTCCCTCCTCACCCCCCCAATAAATAAATAAATAAATAAATAAGTCTTAAAAAAAAAAAAAAAAACCTATCTGCTATTTTTTATTAAGAATCCTACATGTTTTGGCCTCTGTCTCCCTATGATCTCATTTCCTAACACTGCTATAGTTAGGTACACATGCCTTCTTCCAGTTCATCAAGCAGCCTACATCTTCCACTCCAGGATGTTTATACTACCTTTGCCCCCTTCTTTGAATGTTCTTCACATATAAGCCCCACTGGCCTCTCTTCATCTGTTAAATGTCAGTTCCAAAATCACCTTCTCAGAAGGGATTTGCCAGTATCTCTCACCTAATGTTACCAGTTGCCAAATTCTTCTCTATGACTTAACACATTATTATTTTTTAAAATAGTTTTTAACAGTCTCTAAAATTTTACTGGGGGTTCCCTGGTGGCTCAGATGGTAAAGAATCGTCCTGAAATGTGGGAGACCCAGGTTCGATCCCTGGGTCAGAGAGATCCCCTGAAGAAGGAAATTACTACCCACTCCAGTATTCTTGCTTGGAGAATTCCATGGACAAAGGAGCCCGGTGCGCTCTTTATTAGTTTCAGTTTCTGTCAATTACCTGAACTCCCAGTTTCAGGCGATGAGGGAGCATTCTGTCTGTCTTGTTCACTGTTGTATCCCTAGTTGCCATATGGTGTCTGTCACATAGCAAGTGCTCAGTAAATATTTTTGAATTAATGAATCATTTAACATAGCAAAACTGAAATTCAGAGTGAGGTTTAGGAAATGCTGTACACGTTTATATAATCTTTTAAAAAGCATATATAGAACATTTTTTAAAAAAGGAGAATGAAGTTTTGGGGTGCAGGGCAGCAGGTTCTCAGCATCTCATGAAAATGCATAGAGACAATAATGAAAAATACCAGCGTGTAGGGAGCCAATGCATGACGGGTTGTTTGCACTTCTCTATTCATTGTTGCAGCTTTTTTTTTTCCTGATCTTTTTTAGGCTATTTGTATAGGAATAGCCTTGGAAGATGTAGCTGTTCTCTTTGGAGCAAAGGGAAGATTTGTTTGCTACCCAAGATAATAAAGATAATGTGTCCCAGCAAGTCAAAAGTTGGGAAGGTTTGCTAGAAGAGCTCTTTATAAGTTTAGGGAAGTTGCCTAATCTCAGAGTTCCTCAACTATGGCACAGACCTACTGTGTATGCAGCATCCTCCACATTCTCCCTGTGGACCTGAGGGAAGGGGGAACTTAGGCAAGCCTGGGTGGCCAAATGTAACAACATGCATTGTCTGTGACACAGGGGTGTGTTTTCTGTCAGTATATAGAAAGCTATGCAGGCTAACTTGTTAGCTTGCAAACTGCATAGATTTTCAAGACCTCCACAGTTCTTGACACCATGATAGTATAAACTGATGTACTGGGGGCAAATGAGAGGAGAGGAACCATGGAGTTCAATCCTATGGAAGTTACCATTAAAAAGTAGTTGAGAGAATTATATATATATATATATATATATATTTTTTTTTTTAATGTATTTTCCATGAACTGAATCAAGCCAGCACCGTGGGGTCCCAAGTCTCCTATTGTCTGATCCTAATCTCGGTTTTGAAGGCTCCTTTGATCTCCAGATCTATTCTGGAATTATTGCTGAGCAGGTCAAGGCTTGAAACTGGTCCCTGTCTTTCCCACATTTACCCAGTAACACCACTTTTTAGGAGACTACAATTTGATTTTTTAAATCCAACAAAGGATTGTCATGAGAGCTAAATATATCAACTTAGAAAACCATAGCTAACGCATTGCAAAAGTAATTTTTTAAAAATTTCTTTAATGTTAAATTTAAAGAAAACAGAAAAATATTTTTAATGGAAACACTAAATTTTAATAGAGAATAGAAATTCTGCCATTATTAGGTTTCTGGAGAAGATATTTAAATCTCCTTGTACTCACTCAACAAACACCAGATATCTATGAAACATAAGTTTTATACCAGGGCACAATTTTGCTCTGTGTAGAAATATGTAGATGGCCGAATCCGGAAATTGATCTGCCTTTCTTACAATAGTTATTGAAAAGCTACCCTGTGCCAAGCGCTATTCTGGGTATTGGTCATTCTGGGGTATCCAAATCTAACAGACATAAATGTCTGCCCTCCATCAGCTAAAATTCTCATAAAGTGATTGGATATAGGGTGGAGGAGGGAAAATAGGGGTCTCTGATAATTTTTTTAAAAAGTGAAAACTAATTGATAATGAGAAGCTAATAAGCGACAGGAAACACTGGCAGGATATGAGCAATGATATATTGAATGATCAGGGAAGCATGCCTGAGGTTCACCCTCTGACTGAAGGAACAGACTTTGAAAGGTGCATGTGTACTACATTGGCCAAGGTGCAGGGTGACGTATCAATTCTCTTGCATTACTTTGCCAGGGCTGCCATTACGAAGTATCGCAGACTTGGGATTTAAACAATAGAATTATTTTTCTCACAAATTTTGGAGGCTGGAAGCCCAAGATCAAGGTGTCAGCAGATTGGTTTCTTCCAAGGCTCTCCTCTGCCTTGTAGATGACTCCCTTCTTGCTATTTCCTCACATGGCCTTACTTCTGATTCACACAGCCCTGATGTCTCTATGTGTATTCTTATTTCTTCTTAAGAACATCAATCAGACTGGATTAAAGTCCACCTTAAAGGCCTCATTTTAACTTTAAAGCTCCTATTTCCAAATATAGTCACATCTCACAATCCTGGCGGTTAGGACTTTATGAAACACGATTGAAGGAAACACAACTCAATCCATAACTTTATTAGAGTTGGAGAGAGGCAACTGGGGATTGAAACCATGGTTTTATATCCTTGCAACACCATTCTCTGAACTGCAGTGGGTCATAATACATAATGTAACGAGCCCCTGCTATACCAATTTCACAGATAGCACCTGGCTTTCAGAATTGTGTATATGAACTCTTGAAGTTGCAGCTACTGCAGAAGGGTGTGGTTTGAAACACATGCCCAAAGGAGGCTTCCTGGTAAGCATAAAGTAAGCCCTGATGAAGGAAAAACTGAGAAGCTTCCTTGGAGGCCTTGCCAACCCTTCCAGCAGTTACACCCTGAGCATGGAGCGGCCTGGGAGCTGGCCCGAGAAACTGCAAGACCTCTGCATGCAGCTGTTATTTGGCATTCTGTTTATTTTTCCATAGATAATCTAAGACATAAATGTCTGCCCTCCATCAGCTAAAATTCTCATAAAGTGATTGGATATAGGGGGGAGGAGGGAAAATAGGGGTCTCTGATAATTTTTTTAAAAAGTGAAAACTAATTGATAATGAGAAGCTAATAAGCGACAGGAAACACTGGCAGGATATGAGCAATGATATATT
This sequence comes from Tragulus kanchil, assembly GCA_022376925.1. NCBI lineage: Eukaryota > Metazoa > Chordata > Mammalia > Artiodactyla > Tragulidae > Tragulus > Tragulus kanchil. The sequence continues at coordinate 22,160,378 of JAIOJX010000003.1, read as the reverse complement.
GAATGATCAGGGAAGCATGCCTGAGGTTCACCCTCTGACTGAAGGAACAGACTTTGAAAGGTGCATGTGTACTACATTGGCCAAGGTGCAGGGTGACGTATCAATTCTCTTGCATTACTTTGCCAGGGCTGCCATTACGAAGTATCGCAGACTTGGGATTTAAACAATAGAATTATTTTTCTCACAAATTTTGGAGGCTGGAAGCCCAAGATCAAGGTGTCAGCAGATTGGTTTCTTCCAAGGCTCTCCTCTGCCTTGTAGATGACTCCCTTCTTGCTATTTCCTCACATGGCCTTACTTCTGATTCACACAGCCCTGATGTCTCTATGTGTATTCTTATTTCTTCTTAAGAACATCAATCAGACTGGATTAAAGTCCACCTTAAAGGCCTCATTTTAACTTTAAAGCTCCTATTTCCAAATATAGTCACATCTCACAATCCTGGCGGTTAGGACTTTATGAAACACGATTGAAGGAAACACAACTCAATCCATAACTTTATTAGAGTTGGAGAGAGGCAACTGGGGATTGAAACCATGGTTTTATATCCTTGCAACACCATTCTCTGAACTGCAGTGGGTCATAATACATAATGTAACGAGCCCCTGCTATACCAATTTCACAGATAGCACCTGGCTTTCAGAATTGTGTATATGAACTCTTGAAGTTGCAGCTACTGCAGAAGGGGTGTGGTTTGAAACACATGCCCAAAGGAGGCTTCCTGGTAAGCATAAAGTAAGCCCTGATGAAGGAAAAACTGAGAAGCTTCCCTTGGAGGCCTTGCCAACCCTTCCAGCAGTTACACCCTGAGCATGGAGCGGCCTGGGAGCTGGCCCGAGAAACTGCAAGACCTCTGCATGCAGCTGTTATTTGGCATTCTGTTTATGCTGTCTTCTTTGAGTCCTTCAACCACAAATGAAATAACTGATGGGGAACACACTAAGTCTTTGGGTTTTTTTTTTCCAATTCTGATCATAAAACCAGTTGATAAATGAAATTCACGGTGCTGGAGAATACTCCTTTGCTTCTATGGAAGAGTAGATTGAGGACAGCATTTCACAAAAATTGGAAAACTTTACAGGTGTCTGGTATAGTCAATGAATGTAATAATTCACAAAGTGTTAGTGAAATAACAGACTTAATTTTTGGCCAGCCAAAATAAAAATCATTGGTCACAGATATTATTTTCTGCAAAAATCCCCTGGTGCATAATGAGTTCATTTAGAGGCCAGGCACCATGCAAAAAAGGAGGACCAAATGGCCACGGAGAGTTTCAACAAACAGATACTGAACTTACAAAAAGATGGCCTTCTCAGGGATGACCAAGGAAACAGCATTAACAAAGCACAAACGTATTCAACTATGTGAACCGATTGGAACCTGCAGGGGATTCAGTACAGACAAAGCAAAGATGAAGGGCACAGATCAAGAGATGAGAGAGAAGAACAGGGTGAGATCATTGAGGGTTTTTAAAAGCAGGCTAAGAATTCCCTTCATATTTGGTAGTCACAGCATATCAATTTCATTGAAAAACTTTAAGATGAAGAATTTGATAATCAAATTTGCATTTTGGGAAATGAATTCCGATAGCCAGATGACAGTCTATTTTAAGTGCTTTCTTTTTAATACTCGGAGAAGGTGTTTCAAAACACCATTAAACTAGGTACTATAATCCAAGACATTTGTTTCATTGTGCCCTTTAGAAATGTGATGCTGGCAAATGAATCAGTCCAGGAAACAAGAGAAAAACATGAAATGTTTTTAAAATGAGGTGTGCTTATCACATTAGGGCATTGTGTCTCGAATCTTGGTATGTCTCTGATCTAGGATACATGTGGAGAGGAGTTTTTCCATGGGCAAATCAGGGGATGTGTGCAAAGATGCTCATTAAGGCAAAACCAAATTTGGATGCAAGGCATCTATCAGTAGGAGAATGTGTGAGATGTTCATATACTGAAGTCAGCCATATAGACATGTACAGGAAACGCTCAGAAACATAATTGGAGGGAAAATTTAAGTTGCTTCATAAGGACTGACAGCATTTACATAAATCTGTGAAAACAAAGCAATTGAGCAATGAACATGAAGATGTTCAGTAAAGTATACTAACAAGGTCTGCTAAGCCACACACCAAGTTCATCACAATGGCTGCCTCCCAGAGGGAAAGCAGGAAATGAACTTTAAGAAAGGAAGAAAAAAAGGAGGCATTTTCTTTCTCAACTCTTTAAAAAATAACAAAATACAAATATTTCTAGTTATTAGCAGTAAGTATACATTTCATATTTTTCTCTACTTTTCTTCTGTGCTTTTGTGCATTTAAAATTTTCAAAGTTTTTTTTTAAGAACTTTTTTCTCACAGAACCTATTATATTTATATTATTATTTATACTTTGCCTGCATTCCCAGATGTACTGTCTCATAACCTCCCTTGTGGACTTCCTAGGGGGCACTAGTGGTGAAGAATCTGCCTGCCAAGGCAGTAGACTTAAGAAATACGAGTTCAACCCCTGGGTCAAGAAGATTCTCCTGAAAGAGGGCCTGGCAATCCACAGTATTCTTGCCTGGAGTATGCCAGGGACAGAGGAACCCGACAGGCTACAGTCCATAGGGTCTCAAAGAGTCGGACTTGACTGAAGTGACTTAGCACGCAACCCCCCTTCTGGTGTAGATGAGTTAAAGTGAGCTTCTCTATTCTTATTTCACCAACCATGGCTCAAAGAGTTAAAGTGCATCACCCCCAATTTTTCTTGTAATTACTCAAAGGTAAAGTGGTTCAATTCCAGCTTTTCTGAAACCAAAACAAGTGCCCTTTCGATTTCTCCTCAGTCCCTCTGTCAGAATGATGAGAATTTCCTCATCAATTCCTCAATTCCTGGCAAAAGTCCCTTGAAGAAATTTCCACGTGCCCCTTCTAGTCTCCCGACTCTGGATTTTGTTTTGCCTTATTATAAACCTTGAAGGTTTGGTGCTCTTGAATTTAGGTGGTGGGGGGGCAGGTAGACGAGGACCCCATCTGTCTTTGAATTTCAGCTCTGCCATTAGCTAGTTTTATGGGCTTTGTGAAGATACTTATTTAAGCTCTGCCTCAATTGTATTGTCAGTCACATGGGGAAAGGGATTTCCAGGTGGAAGGAGTGGTAAGAATCTGCCTGCCAAGGCAGTAGACTTAAGAAATAGGAGTTCAACCCCTGGGTCAAGAAGATTCTCCTGAAAGAGGGCCTGGCAATCCACAGTATTCTTGCCTGGAGTATGCCAGGGACAGAGGAACCCGACAGGCTACAGTCCATAGGGTCTCAAAGAGTCGGACTTGACTGAAGTGACTTAGCACGCAACCCCCCTTCTGGTGTAGATGAGTTAAAGTGAGCTTCTCTATTCTTATTTCACCAACCATGGCTCAAAGAGTTAAAGTGCATCACCCCCAATTTTTCTTGTAATTACTCAAAGGTAAAGTGGTTCAATTCCAGCTTTTCTGAAACCAAAACAAGTGCCCTTTCGATTTCTCCTCAGTCCCTCTGTCAGAATGATGAGAATTTCCTCATCAATTCCTCAATTCCTGGCAAAAGTCCCTTGAAGAAATTTCCACGTGCCCCTTCTAGTCTCCCGACTCTGGATTTTGTTTTGCCTTATTATAAACCTTGAAGGTTTGGTGCTCTTGAATTTAGGTGGTGGGGGGGCAGGTAGACGAGGACCCCATCTGTCTTTGAATTTCAGCTCTGCCATTAGCTAGTTTTATGGGCTTTGTGAAGATACTTATTTAAGCTCTGCCTCAATTGTATTGTCAGTCACATGGGGAAAGGGATTTCCAGGTGGAAGGAGTGGTAAAGAACCTGCCTGCCAATGCAGGAGATGAAAAACACAGATTTCGATTCCTGTGTTGGGAAGATCCCCTGTAGTAGGGCATCACAACCCACTCCAGTGTTCTTGCCTGGAGAATGCTCACGGACAGAGGAGCCTAGCTGGCAAAAGTCCATGGGGTTGCAAAGAGGTTGATAAGACTTAGCAAGCACGCAGGAAGATGACGAAGACCACAGTATCTAGGCATGAAGTTACTGACAATAAAATGAATATGGATGTACCTTAGAGATACTATGGTTTCAGTTCTAGATTACTGCAATAGAATGAATATTGCAATATGGCGAGTAACATGAATTCTTTAGTTTTCCAGTGCATATAAAAGTTATGTTTACACTAATTATTAAGTGTGCTATAACATTATGTCTTTTAAAATTGTACCTATTTTCATTTAAAAATATTTTCTGGCAAGGAAATGCTGACCGTCAGGTGAGAAAGTCATAGTAGTAACATCAAGAATATTGATCAGAGATCACTATAACAAATGTAACAATGAAAAGAATTGTAAATATGTGTTAAAATGACCAAAATATTACACAGAGACAGGGATCTACCAAATGCTGTTGGGGAAAAAAAAGCTGATGAAAGACTTACTGGAGACAGAGTGGCCACAAACCTTTAATATGTGAGAAATATCTGGGAAGCGCTATGAAATGAGCTCTGCCTGTTCCTCATAATAGTGTTAGGTTAGGTCAATTAGGTGTGTGACAATGTGGAGTAATAGAGTTCCAGGGTGTAAAACCTCCAAGCTGATAAGGAGAAGTCCTAGGATTACTCTCTAAGTTAGGTTATGTTCTCCGTTAAATACCCATCCACACAGGAAGTCTCTGAAGCAGTCAGAAGCAAGACACATTATAGATTAGCTCAGACCCATTGCACTGCCAAAAACAGAGATGTGTAAGTGAATAGGAACTTCCTTTCATATGCATTTTATTTTTAATTAAAAAATAAAACTACAAAAGGAGAGAAGGGAGATATAGGCAGTCTCCCCCCCAAAAAAGAATATATATATAAATATATATATAAATAGCCAGTTGAATTTTTAAAACATTGCAAATCTATCCAGAGGTATACATCAAAGAATACATCCTAAGGACACATACAAACATCAAGATGTCTGTTCATCTATGTGCATAAATGTGGTGCCTGAGAAAGCAGAGTGTAGTCATTAAAAGTAGACCAAGTTTTTCAACCAAGTTTTTTTTTTTTTTAATACTTTAGAGAACATTCTGTAAAAGGAAAGTAGTAGGAATAGCTGGTAGCAGAGCTTGTCCAAAATTCCTTCACTATATTTCACATTAGAAATTCAAACTTCCAAAACAAAACAGAAAGAAAAATCAATGATATACTTTAAAAGATGGAATCAGGTTTAGAAAAGAGGCTGTGCACAAGGTTTTCAGTGTGTGGTTGAAACAGTGTCACTTTTATCTCACTCTGACCTTCCAACGCAGGTGCCCTTGTTTGGGTTTCAATAGAAGAATCTCTTATGAATTTACATGGCCACGTTAGCTGTATAGTGTTGATTGCAAAGATATAAAACTAAATAATGCCATAAAACAGCTCTTCAGGCACATTGCCTTTTTAAACTATTTGCATAAAGATGGACTGTGCATTGTTTTGGGCATGTAGTTAAACTCCCAAATTCAAAAGAAAGGAAAAAATTCCACTTACATTTCCCAGGGCTCAGAAACCATAACTTATACAATAACCCCATGAAGCAACTTGAAGAGAAGAAGGAAAAAGAAAGCAGATGAAATGTCTTGAATATTAACATCTAGTGGGTTTGTGGTGCATTGCACGGAACACTAAAACACTCGTCACCTGAAACATCCTTTTTATGATAGAATTGTCAAAATGTTATAGACACGCTGGGTTTGGTTAGAAAAGAATTATGTAAAAGTACTGTAAGTTCTCAACTAATGCTGCAAGTAGGTAATGAAAATAAAAGATGATGTTAAGCAATGGATAATAAGGTATAAAATTTGTGTGCATGCTAAGTTGCTTCAGTTGTGTTGGACTTTTGGTGACCCTGTAGCCCGCTAGGCTCCTCTGTCCACAAAATTCACCAGGCAAGAGAAATGGAGTGGGTTGCCACACCTTCCTATAAGGCATTTTCCTGAGCCAGGGATGGAATCAGGGTGTCTTTTGTCTCCTGCATTGTCAGGTGGGTTCCTTACCACTAGCGCCACCTGGGAAGCCCAAGTATAAAATACACGTTCATTAGTCCCTTAAAGAAAACTCTTCACATCCATGTGACTTGTTGAGGTTTCTTCTTTTTTCTATGAATGCCAAGTAAATTCTTACAATTTTCGTTTCTGTGAAAGCTATGTGGGTTTTTTAATGTGAATCATATTTGAAATAGTATTTTAATTACATTTACGCAATTAAGGGTACAATGCATCAATCTAGGAAAAATTTTAGAGTAGCTGAAAATAACGATGTCTCTAAATAATTCACATGGGTTTTACCATTGGTTCTACAAAACAATGACCATATAAATCATTCTGGTTTTCTTTCCTCCGAAGTGTTTTGAAATAAGGCCTGTTTTACTTCATACACCTAGAGAATATACTAGATCAATTTTTTTTTTTTTTTTTTTTACTCCGTATCAGTTGCAAAGGAAAGATATAAGAGATGTCTCTTCTCTTAACTTGCTGTTATGATCAAGGACTGATAATTTGCCTCCCGGGTATGGTGGAGTCTTTTTTGGTAAATAAGAAATTGGTCTTTGGTAATGATGCTTAATCCTTACTGTTCTGTTATGCTGAAAGTTCCTCAGAGGTGGCTTAAAGATGAGCCCCTCTGGAGACAAAGAAAAAGCTGGGCTGGAACACCTCAGGTCCCCTGCATATGTGAGTCATAATAATGCTGCTTAGCTTTAGAAGACATAATTTATCATTAAAATCTGCCTTAAGCTTTAAAGAAAAGAAACATCCTTTTTATGATAGAATTGTCAAAATGTTATAGACACGCTGGGTTTGGTTAGAAAAGAATTATGTAAAAGTACTGTAAGTTCTCAACTAATGCTGCAAGTAGGTAATGAAAATAAAAGATGATGTTAAGCAATGGATAATAAGGTATAAAATTTGTGTGCATGCTAAGTTGCTTCAGTTGTGTTGGACTTTTGGTGACCCTGTAGCCCGCTAGGCTCCTCTGTCCACAAAATTCACCAGGCAAGAGAAATGGAGTGGGTTGCCACACCTTCCTATAAGGCATTTTCCTGAGCCAGGGATGGAATCAGGGTGTCTTTTGTCTCCTGCATTGTCAGGTGGGTTCCTTACCACTAGCGCCACCTGGGAAGCCCAAGTATAAAATACACGTTCATTAGTCCCTTAAAGAAAACTCTTCACATCCATGTGACTTGTTGAGGTTTCTTCTTTTTTCTATGAATGCCAAGTAAATTCTTACAATTTTCGTTTCTGTGAAAGCTATGTGGGTTTTTTAATGTGAATCATATTTGAAATAGTATTTTAATTACATTTACGCAATTAAGGGTACAATGCATCAATCTAGGAAAAATTTTAGAGTAGCTGAAAATAACGATGTCTCTAAATAATTCACATGGGTTTTACCATTGGTTCTACAAAACAATGACCATATAAATCATTCTGGTTTTCTTTCCTCCGAAGTGTTTTGAAATAAGGCCTGTTTTACTTCATACACCTAGAGAATATACTAGATCAATTTTTTTTTTTTTTTTTTTTACTCCGTATCAGTTGCAAAGGAAAGATATAAGAGATGTCTCTTCTCTTAACTTGCTGTTATGATCAAGGACTGATAATTTGCCTCCCGGGTATGGTGGAGTCTTTTTTGGTAAATAAGAAATTGGTCTTTGGTAATGATGCTTAATCCTTACTGTTCTGTTATGCTGAAAGTTCCTCAGAGGTGGCTTAAAGATGAGCCCCTCTGGAGACAAAGAAAAAGCTGGGCTGGAACACCTCAGGTCCCCTGCATATGTGAGTCATAATAATGCTGCTTAGCTTTAGAAGACATAATTTATCATTAGAACAAGCAATCTGCTAATAAAAAATATTTGTTATTAATTTTTCCATAGATGCTAAGATCTCTTCAGCTCTAAAAAACTGTAAATTATATTCCATTTGATGAATTTACAAGTGAAGTGCTAATAGTAATAAAAAGCTCACACATATATACATATATATATTTGCACACATACATATATAGAGCACCTTCTAAACAAAAGGAACTCTTCTGAGGGCTGTAAAGTTCAATCATGTCTATATCATAGGGACTATTTTAAAAACATATTAATATATCTCCAGGTAATATATCTGAAACCATTAACTCTATTAATTCTTTATACTCATTAATGAAAGTATTAGTCTTTCAGTCATGTCCAACTGTTTGCAACCCTGTGGCGAGTAACCTGCCAGGCTCCTCTATCCATGGAATTCTCCAGGCAAGAATACTGGAGTGAGTTGCAATTCCTTTCTCCAGAGGATCTCCCCGACCCTCATTAATACTTTATACAAACAATAATTTATACAAAGATTATGCAAAGTTGTTAGAAAGTCATCAAATGCTCTAAAAACTTAACACATTCATACTGCTTCTAATATTCAGATTTTTTTTTTTTTTGAAATCACTTTCAGCTACCAAATTAGCAACCATAAGAATCTGACAGTGCTCCATTGCAATGAGGTGTGATGTAGAAGAGATTGGGAGACTGTATTGTTAGTCACTCAATCATGTCGGATTCTTTGCAACCCCATGGACTGTAGCCTGCCTGGCTCCTCTGTCCATGGGATTTTCCAGGCAAGAATAATGGAGTGGGTTGCCATTTCCTTCTCCTGGGGATCTTCCCAAGCCAGGGATCAAACCCAGGTCTCCCATACTGGCAGCAGACTCTTCACCATCTGAGCTATTAGGGAATCTTAGACAGTGGTAAATTTCTGAAGAGCAATTAGTCTATAACTATTAACAGCTTTAAAAATGTTACATATTGTAATACTTCCAGGAATCTTCTCTGAAGGAGATAGGCATATTTAAAACTACTTAAGTACATGGTTATTTATTACAGTATCAAATGTAGTTCTAAACCAATCCGAAAAAATCCAAATAGGGAAACTGAAAAGTAAAATGTGGCAAATTGATTTTATGAAATACTATGAATTAAAACTGTATTTTCTTATACATTTTTAGCATTTTTTAAGGACAAATTATAGCCTCATAAAAATGAGGGGACATTTTATCCATAGTAAGAAGACATCAATTCCCTATGTGTACATACATATATACATATATGGATCAAAAAAAGAGACCCTAAATATACTTTGAACTATTTGTTAACTTACAGATTTCTGAGATCAATGAAGTGTGGATTTAGCTCACAATGTCACAGCTTACTCTAGTCCAAATTACCCCCTCCACACGACTTCCGGAAATTTTAAAATTCTGTACAATTTCTTTCCACACCCTATCTTTCTGCAGACTCCTCTTCCAAATTTACTGACAGTTTCTGCTACGTCAGGATAAACGTGAAGCTCAACACTCATGACTCCCCTCCTCCAACACAGTTACTAGCCCATAATTTTCGTGAGTATTAATTTTACTAACATGTTGAAGGATCTGAGGGCAGCATGAACAGATCTTGCTTTCTGGAATCAAAAAGGAATGATTTCTGGCCTGCCATCCACTAACCCTGCAGCTCAAATCACTGGCTATCATTGCTACACCCCAGGCCCCATCTTTCTGTTTTTTCCTTAACCAAACTGCAGTATTGAATGACAGCATTCCTGTAGCTAGCAGGATAAATTTAAACTGGCAGAGGAAAAAGGATAGAAAAGCAGTCTTTACCTTCCTATCATTTGTCTCCCTCTCAGCAATGTTTGGATTCATTCACCCCCCCGGCTATGATCCCGACATTGATCTCTTCCATTTCTTCTCTCTCTCCCTATCACAACTGATAAAACCTACCTGAAATGTTATCATGTGTGTGCTCCTGTGTGCACATGCATCCCTACACAGAAACAATGGCACATGCATTTTAAATGCTTAGAGTGAACTAGCCATGCAAGTCTTTTATCTTGGTGCCTTAGTGAGTATAAACAGGGAAAAGGTGGGTGGTTTTCCATCTAAAGGGATCTTGCACCAACATGTGGATATGTAGTTCTAAACCAATCCGAAAAAATCCAAATAGGGAAACTGAAAAGTAAAATGTGGCAAATTGATTTTATGAAATACTATGAATTAAAACTGTATTTTCTTATACATTTTTAGCATTTTTTAAGGACAAATTATAGCCTCATAAAAATGAGGGGACATTTTATCCATAGTAAGAAGACATCAATTCCCTATGTGTACATACATATATACATATATGGATCAAAAAAAGAGACCCTAAATATACTTTGAACTATTTGTTAACTTACAGATTTCTGAGATCAATGAAGTGTGGATTTAGCTCACAATGTCACAGCTTACTCTAGTCCAAATTACCCCCTCCACACGACTTCCGGAAATTTTAAAATTCTGTACAATTTCTTTCCACACCCTATCTTTCTGCAGACTCCTCTTCCAAATTTACTGACAGTTTCTGCTACGTCAGGATAAACGTGAAGCTCAACACTCATGACTCCCCTCCTCCAACACAGTTACTAGCCCATAATTTTCGTGAGTATTAATTTTACTAACATGTTGAAGGATCTGAGGGCAGCATGAACAGATCTTGCTTTCTGGAATCAAAAAGGAATGATTTCTGGCCTGCCATCCACTAACCCTGCAGCTCAAATCACTGGCTATCATTGCTACACCCCAGGCCCCATCTTTCTGTTTTTTCCTTAACCAAACTGCAGTATTGAATGACAGCATTCCTGTAGCTAGCAGGATAAATTTAAACTGGCAGAGGAAAAAGGATAGAAAAGCAGTCTTTACCTTCCTATCATTTGTCTCCCTCTCAGCAATGTTTGGATTCATTCACCCCCCCGGCTATGATCCCGACATTGATCTCTTCCATTTCTTCTCTCTCTCCCTATCACAACTGATAAAACCTACCTGAAATGTTATCATGTGTGTGCTCCTGTGTGCACATGCATCCCTACACAGAAACAATGGCACATGCATTTTAAATGCTTAGAGTGAACTAGCCATGCAAGTCTTTTATCTTGGTGCCTTAGTGAGTATAAACAGGGAAAAGGTGGGTGGTTTTCCATCTAAAGGGATCTTGCACCAACATGTGGATATGTGGAATATAGTAGAAATGGATTATTTTAATCGACATGTTTATTATTAGATTAACCATTTACTCTGTCTCACAACCTGTGTTCACTTGGAACATCAAGTCATGAGGCCATCAAAGTAACCCATCTGGGAGCCTACCTCCTGGTTTGCTTGTTTTTTTTTAACATTTTTTTGGGGGGCCACTTCTATTGGTCTTTCATTGTCTATTTTCATCCATCTTTGTTCTTTGGCCCGTGTAGGCCTCCCATCGCAATGGCTTCTCTCGCTGCCCAGCACCGGCTCTGGGCGTAATGCACTCCAGAGCTTAGGCTCCGTAGTTGGACATATTGGTCCAGCCGCTCCGTGGCACGTGGGATCTTCCCAGTCCAGGGATCGAACTGGTGCCCCTTGAACTGCAAGGTGGTGTCCTTACCCACTGGACCACCAGGGTAGACCCCTCCTGGTTTTCTGAAGTCAACTTAATAACTAACCTCATCCTCTTTGCCTTTATTGCACAGTTCAAGAAGCATTTTTAAAACATATGTGGACCAAATGAACTATGTATAGTATTTACTTTTAATTAGAGACTCCCCGTCCTACCTAGAAGGCTTCCCAGGTGGCGCTAGTGGTAAAGAATCCACCTGTCAATGCAGCAGATGCAAGAGACTCCAATTTTATCCCTGGGTCAGGAAGATCCCCTGGAGGAGGGCATGGCAACCCACTCCAGTATTCTTGTCTGGAGAATCCCATGGGCAGAGGAGCCTGGCGGGCTACAGTTCATGGGGTTGCCAAAGTCAGTCATGGTTTGGCAATTAAACAATAACAGATAAAATAGATGACTAATGAGAACCTACTATATAGTATAGGGAACCCTGATCAGTGCACTGCAGTGACCTAAATGGAAGGTAATCTGAAAAAGGGGTGGGGGGATATATATACACACACATATAGCTGACACTGTTGTATGATAGAAACTAACACAACATTATAAAGCAACAATGCTCCAATTTAAAAAAAAAGAAAGAAAAGGAGGTAAAGAGTTTCCACTACTGTCACATAGCAAAAAGGAGGAAATCAAAATTGAAAGAGACACCTGTACCCCAATATTCACTGCAGCACTTTTTACAATAGCTGGAACATGGAAACAACCTACATGCCCATCAACAAATGAATGGATAAAGAAACTGTGGTACATATATACAATGGAATATTTCTCTGCCATAAAAAGAAATGTATTTTATTCAGTCCATGGCCTGTCCTAATGAGGTAGATGGAATTAGAACCTATTATACAAAGTGAAGTAAGTCAAAAAGAGAAGGACAAATGTAGTATATTAACACATATATATGGAATCTAGAAGGATGGTACAGATAAATGCATATGCAGAGCAGCAATGGAGAGACAGACATAGAGAATGGACTCATGGTCATTGGCAGGTAGGAGGAGGGGATGAGAAGTTTGAAAAAGTAACACGGAAGCCTGCACTGCCATATATAAAAGGGACAACCACTGTCGATATGCTGTAAGACCAAAGGAACTTATGTGTGTGGGGGCTGTGCAACAACCTGGAGGGGTGGGCTGAGAAGGGACTGGGAGGGGGGGTTCAGGTGGGAGGGGTCAAGGGTACACCTATGACTGATTCAGATTTATGTATAGCTGTAAAGAACAAAACTCTGTAAAAGTAAAATAAAAATTAAGAAAGTAAATAAAAAAGAAAGTAGCAACATCCATGTGCTGCTGTACCATATCAATTCTCCATTACTGCTTTCTGCTCCTTTTCCTCCCTCCCCTAAAATCTCCCTCAGAATACCCGCTTCAAGCCCCTTTGTAAAACGCAGCTCTCTAGCAATGCCAACACCCCCATCAAGCACTTGGCTTTTCCCTCAAAGTTACTCATGGATGGTCTCCATTCCACTTACTATCTAATAGGTAGAAGGGAAAACAGCCTGGCGGGCTACAGTTCATGGGGTTGCCAAAGTCAGTCATGGTTTGGCAATTAAACAATAACAGATAAAATAGATGACTAATGAGAACCTACTATATAGTATAGGGAACCCTGATCAGTGCACTGCAGTGACCTAAATGGAAGGTAATCTGAAAAAGGGGTGGGGGGATATATATACACACACATATAGCTGACACTGTTGTATGATAGAAACTAACACAACATTATAAAGCAACAATGCTCCAATTTAAAAAAAAAAAGAAAGAAAAGGAGGTAAAGAGTTTCCACTACTGTCACATAGCAAAAAGGAGGAAATCAAAATTGAAAGAGACACCTGTACCCCAATATTCACTGCAGCACTTTTTACAATAGCTGGAACATGGAAACAACCTACATGCCCATCAACAAATGAATGGATAAAGAAACTGTGGTACATATATACAATGGAATATTTCTCTGCCATAAAAAGAAATGTATTTTATTCAGTCCATGGCCTGTCCTAATGAGGTAGATGGAATTAGAACCTATTATACAAAGTGAAGTAAGTCAAAAAGAGAAGGACAAATGTAGTATATTAACACATATATATGGAATCTAGAAGGATGGTACAGATAAATGCATATGCAGAGCAGCAATGGAGAGACAGACATAGAGAATGGACTCATGGTCATTGGCAGGTAGGAGGAGGGGATGAGAAGTTTGAAAAAGTAACACGGAAGCCTGCACTGCCATATATAAAAGGGACAACCACTGTCGATATGCTGTAAGACCAAAGGAACTTATGTGTGTGGGGCTGTGCAACAACCTGGAGGGGTGGGCTGAGAAGGGACTGGGAGGGGGGGTTCAGGTGGGAGGGGTCAAGGGTACACCTATGACTGATTCAGATTTATGTATAGCTGTAAAGAACAAAACTCTGTAAAAGTAAAATAAAAATTAAGAAAGTAAATAAAAAAGAAAGTAGCAACATCCATGTGCTGCTGTACCATATCAATTCTCCATTACTGCTTTCTGCTCCTTTTCCTCCCTCCCCTAAAATCTCCCTCAGAATACCCGCTTCAAGCCCCTTTGTAAAACGCAGCTCTCTAGCAATGCCAACACCCCCATCAAGCACTTGGCTTTTCCCTCAAAGTTACTCATGGATGGTCTCCATTCCACTTACTATCTAATAGGTAGAAGGGGAAAACATGCCCAGTTCCAAGTAGAACGTGTATATTGTCTGTGTAAAGTGAAATTTTTACCTCATCCTACACATGACGCTTAGAACTTTAAATGCTTTTAGTGTAATATATTTCCCAGGAATGGGCTTCCCTGGGAGCTCAGATGGTAAAGAATCTGCCTGCGATGCAGGAGACCTGGGTTCAGTCCCTGGGTTGGGAAGATCCCCTGCAGAAGGGAACAGCTACCCACTCCAGTATTCTTGCCTAGAGAATTCCATGGCCTGTCCATGGGGTTGCAAAGAGTCGGATACAATGGAGTGACTTTCACAATTCCCCAGGAACAGCCTGTGTTGAAATAGACCTAAGATAGAAAGGAAATATAACCATCATGAGAGATGCTCATTTTTCAGAGTTTGAGATTAAAGATTTACAAATAAACATAGGCACTATGAGACTGGATTATTTGCACTAGTGTGATTATCTGGACTAGTACGAACTAAATGCTTAATAGTGCAGATTACCTGGCAAATTTTATCACAATGGATGACAGCATTTAGACTGAGAATATATGTTTAGAGTAATTCTGTTACTATAAATCAGAACACCTCTAATGGTTTATCTCTCTCCAAATGCAAATAACCTTTTCTTGTTTGACTTTACAAATGTGTATGATATAAATTGCCAGCGTCCTTGAGGATTTACTTATACAGAAAGGAAACCCTTTGATTCATAAAACCAATTTATATTTTAATTACTGACTTGGCAGGACACTTGGTCAAATTGCCAACACCGTAGCAAATAAGATCAATAATTTAAACTTTGGTGAAATGTGAAGTAGGAATTTCTCAACTCACTAATTATTTACTGGCTGTTGATTTCAATTTTCTTAAATTCATTACTAAAAAGTTTACTGGGCATCAGGATAGGCAAAAAGCTATTATTTTCTTGAACATCCCAGCATCCATCAGTGCTGACTTTATAGATGGAATTCATGAATTCAATCTTTAAAAAAAAAAAAAAAAGAAACTCCTGATGATTTACACTTGCTCTAAACTGAGGAATAAGCAAGTAGAATTGGTGCAGATAACAGGTTTGGGATTTTAAATAACCATGACCTCTAGTCACATGTAGGTTGCTCGTTGGTTGAAGCACTGTGTGATTCAAAGAGAGTCCATAAGCAAGACATGATCATTTCCTTTATGGCCTCCATGTAGCTTAGATGGTAAAGAATCTGCATGCAATGCAGAAGACCTTGGTTCGATCCCTGGGTTGGGAAGATTCCCTGAAGAAGGGAACAGCTGCCTACTCTAGTATTCTTATCTGGAGAATTCCATGGACAGAGAAATCTGGCAGGCTACAGTCCTGAGGTCTCAGGAATGTGAGATGTGAAACAGAAATGTGACTATTGTGAAATGTGAGAGCCTATAGAATCCTAGAGTGGTCAGAAAGGCAGATAATTAATCCTGAAAGATTATCAGGAATAAGAAAATTAGGAAGAGGTATATTTCAAAAGGAAAAGAAGTCACAATTAAAAAAAAAAAAAAAGGTAAACCATATCATCAAATGTTGCTTAAAACCATTGTGAAATGAGTATTTGCTATATCAGTAGAGACTAAGGAAGATGCCTAAAGTTTTCTGTGACCTGGTATCCATCACCAACTTTGTTCTTGTTTGGAGATTATTAAATAATTGTGGCTTCTATGTCAACTCTCTGTGCATAATTGTTGGTGGATACCTATTGTATGCTGTGGGACAGAAACTTAGACTGAGGACAAAGAAACATGAATTACAAAATGGATTTGATCACCCTGGGTATTACTGTGATATAATAATGTAGCAGTTAAATATACAGCAGAGAACTCATGAATATATATCTGTTACCAACTAATGGTGGCTCAAGGGTCTGTGTATTCTTCTAATCTTATAAATTTAGCCTACTAAATGGGGGAACTTAATGATCAATATTAAAACAACATTGAAAAGATAGATGGAAAAGTTGAGCATAAAAATACTTGACTCTCTTGGGAAAAAAACCATTAGGTGAGTAATATTCTTCCTGAGAATAATATTGCAAAGTTAGCATGACTGTGATAATTCAGATGCCCTTCTAGTGTGTTCAGTCTGCTTCATGTAGATAATCTCTCAGTCACCTTTCAGATTTCTTGGAAGAACACCTTGAGTTGGATGAAGGTCAAAGCTACGATTCTGATTATCTTTTAAAATTTAGCCTCACATATGAAAATGAGTCTCTCATGAAAGTCAACCTCCATGCACCAGTACAATACACCTATACCTTATTATCAAAGAGACATGCATTTATCCTTGCTCAAGTAAATTAGAGTTTGCACACTAATAAAATTATTTGATTGGAACCAATTTGAGTATCAGTGTAAAGAGAGAGGTGAAGGGCTCTGGGACAAAAGCAGAAATTAAAAAGTTTTCAAATCTAGCAAAATCTGAATAAAGAGGTTTTCTTTCGTCTTTCTTCCTTCTTTCTTTCTTTCAAGTCATTGGATTGGAATCACTAAAAATCTTATAGTTCAATCACACTTGCTGCTCCACACAGCACAAAGGAAAATTCTTTCAGCATCATGATGACCTGTGCATACCATTTGTGAATTTTTTCTAAATAGCTTTCAGGGAGATATTCAACAATGTCAGAGCAGAGGCCATAAGTTTGTGCTATGTGACCAGGAATAATTCTATCTTATTATAATATGCAAAGGACATATGATGTGCCCCAAATCCATCTCCAAATGGGATGTCTAAGTTTTACTTCAAAATATGGTGACTTTAAGAATGTCCCTGAGTTCTTGTTTACCAAGGAGATTATTAAATAACTGTGGCTTCTATGTCAACTCTCTGTGCATAATTGTTGGTGGATACCTATTGTATGCTGTGGGACAGAAACTTAGACTGAGGACAAAGAAACATGAATTACAAAATGGATTTGATCACCCTGGGTATTACTGTGATATAATAATGTAGCAGTTAAATATACAGCAGAGAACTCATGAATATATATCTGTTACCAACTAATGGTGGCTCAAGGGTCTGTGTATTCTTCTAATCTTATAAATTTAGCCTACTAAATGGGGGAACTTAATGATCAATATTAAAACAACATTGAAAAGATAGATGGAAAAGTTGAGCATAAAAATACTTGACTCTCTTGGGAAAAAAACCATTAGGTGAGTAATATTCTTCCTGAGAATAATATTGCAAAGTTAGCATGACTGTGATAATTCAGATGCCCTTCTAGTGTGTTCAGTCTGCTTCATGTAGATAATCTCTCAGTCACCTTTCAGATTTCTTGGAAGAACACCTTGAGTTGGATGAAGGTCAAAGCTACGATTCTGATTATCTTTTAAAATTTAGCCTCACATATGAAAATGAGTCTCTCATGAAAGTCAACCTCCATGCACCAGTACAATACACCTATACCTTATTATCAAAGAGACATGCATTTATCCTTGCTCAAGTAAATTAGAGTTTGCACACTAATAAAATTATTTGATTGGAACCAATTTGAGTATCAGTGTAAAGAGAGAGGTGAAGGGCTCTGGGACAAAAGCAGAAATTAAAAAGTTTTCAAATCTAGCAAAATCTGAATAAAGAGGTTTTCTTCGTCTTTCTTCCTTCTTTCTTTCTTTCAAGTCATTGGATTGGAATCACTAAAAATCTTATAGTTCAATCACACTTGCTGCTCCACACAGCACAAAGGAAAATTCTTTCAGCATCATGATGACCTGTGCATACCATTTGTGAATTTTTTCTAAATAGCTTTCAGGGAGATATTCAACAATGTCAGAGCAGAGGCCATAAGTTTGTGCTATGTGACCAGGAATAATTCTATCTTATTATAATATGCAAAGGACATATGATGTGCCCCAAATCCATCTCCAAATGGGATGTCTAAGTTTTACTTCAAAATATGGTGACAGAACCTGACTTTGAAAGGCTAAATGTCCCTGAGTCTTAGAGGAGAAATACAGGATCCATGCCTTTCTCTGATTTTATGCACGATTACTTGCTAAACCAGAGACTTGTTATTTCTACTGACAGTGTAGAACTGAAAGAGTTGCAGTGAAGAATTCATACCTTCATGAGGCCAGATTCTGTTTCAAGCAGCAAATCACTAGGATTTTTTTAGTAGATCCATAAAAAGAGAAAAAGAAAAAAGAAGGCAGGAATCCTTCATTAAATAAGGGAAAGGGAATATAATACAAAGAGTTTTCATTACAAATAAAGATATATATCAAATTCAAGATTAAATAGAAAATTGCTTCACTGTATAATCTATGGGGCCAAAACTCTTTATCCTGACCTTTTGATTTAATATTCAGTATATTGGACCACCATTATTGTTTCTTCTTTCCCATTGCAAACATTCAATATTTTCTAGTGTTTTCTTACTTAAAAAAAAAAAAGATGACTTCTGTCTTGCAACTATGAGTGTCAGAGTAGATTTCCTTTTGTTTTAAGCAGAGACACTGTGTTCCTTTTCTGTTTGTTTCAGCACTTTGCAGGGAAATCTAATGGTGTTAAAAATAAGATGTACTATATTTTTAACTCGTAAAAGAATGCTTAGAAGTACTTAAAAAACAGTTTCAAAATATCAAAATTCCTGAACTGTATTCACTGTTCACAACAAGGTTGAATGACTCTTCTTGAGCAGTAAGTTCAACTATTGTTCTATTCCCCATTTGTAGTGTTATCAAAAACATATAAATGTGTTCTGTTTTCTATTGATTTGTTCCTCTTATCAAGTAAAGATTTATGTCTTGTTTTCCAAAGAGCCTTGAAATACAATCTGCTTCTTTCATCCTAGACATTTCAATAGAACATTATGTAAACCAGATGCCTCGGTTTCTTCAACCTCGGCAGCAATGTCAGCACATTTTAATGTCTTCTTTTTTATCCATTAAAGAAATTAAACAAATTAGCATATGTGTAGACGCCAGAAACTTGAAAAAAAATCAATCTAAACCTTTATAAATTGGGCCACAAACCAAAAAGAACCACAGCAGCTCTTGATAAATTGCATTGATGTCATATTCCAAGAATCATGAGTGAATTGTGTGAAAGAATGAAGATCTCTGTGTTTTGAAAATGTATTTCACAATGTTTGTTCTCTATGAAAACCTACATTATGACATAAAAACATTTTCATAATTCAGGTTTATCAGAATGTATTTGGAACACTCAGTGATATTCCAGTTTGCAATGTCAGCCACATCTTCCTCCCCTACTGTAAACTTAGCTGTGGAAGATGTGTGCTACCCCTACACTCAACTTTATTAACAGAACTACTCATGGTAGAAACTAGAATGTCATAGCTTTAGATGCAGCAGACAGTTGAAAATGTGAAGAGTTCACTGAATTCCTTGTCAAAGCAGAAGTAGGCCTCTTGCATCAGTGTTCATAGGCCAACCAGAAAGAGTACAGGAGAGTTTCTCGACTGTTAAATCTGGGATCTGGGTGCCCACTGGAGTCCCACATATAGCATACTGGTGTGTATTAGTCAGGCTTCTTCAGAGAACCAGTTGAGCTTCCCAGGTGGCGCTAGTGGTAAAGCACCTGACTGTCAATGCAGGAGGTGTGGGTTCTATCCCTGGTGGGGAAGATTCCCTAGGGAAGGGCATGGCAATCCACTCTAGTCTTCTTGCCTGGAGAATCCACTGAAAATTAATCAAAACGTTTCAAAATATCAAAATTCTGAACTGTATTCACTGTTCACAACAAGGTTGAATGACTCTTCTTGAGCAGTAAGTTCAACTATTGTTCTATTCCCCATTTGTAGTGTTATCAAAAACATATAAATGTGTTCTGTTTTCTATTGATTTGTTCCTCTTATCAAGTAAAGATTTATGTCTTGTTTTCCAAAGAGCCTTGAAATACAATCTGCTTCTTTCATCCTAGACATTTCAATAGAACATTATGTAAACCAGATGCCTCGGTTTCTTCAACCTCGGCAGCAATGTCAGCACATTTTAATGTCTTCTTTTTTATCCATTAAAGAAATTAAACAAATTAGCATATGTGTAGACGCCAGAAACTTGAAAAAAAATCAATCTAAACCTTTATAAATTGGGCCACAAACCAAAAAGAACCACAGCAGCTCTTGATAAATTGCATTGATGTCATATTCCAAGAATCATGAGTGAATTGTGTGAAAGAATGAAGATCTCTGTGTTTTGAAAAATGTTTTTCACAATGTTTGTTCTCTATGAAAACCTACATTATGACATAAAAACATTTTCATAATTCAGGTTTATCAGAATGTATTTGGAACACTCAGTGATATTCCAGTTTGCAATGTCAGCCACATCTTCCTCCCCTACTGTAAACTTAGCTGTGGAAGATGTGTGCTACCTCCCTACACTCAACTTTATTAACAGAACTACTCATGGTAGAAACTAGAATGTCATAGCTTTAGATGCAGCAGACAGTTGAAAATGTGAAGAGTTCACTGAATTCCTTGTCAAAGCAGAAGTAGGCCTCTTGCATCAGTGTTCATAGGCCAACCAGAAAGAGTACAGGAGAGTTTCTCGACTGTTAAATCTGGGATCTGGGTGCCCACTGGAGTCCCACATATAGCATACTGGTGTGTATTAGTCAGGCTTCTTCAGAGAACCAGTTGAGCTTCCCAGGTGGCGCTAGTGGTAAAGCACCTGACTGTCAATGCAGGAGGTGTGGGTTCTATCCCTGGTGGGGAAGATTCCCTAGGGAAGGGCATGGCAATCCACTCTAGTCTTCTTGCCTGGAGAATCCCATGGACAGAAGAGCCTGGTGGGCTCCGAGGGGTCACAAAGAGTCTCGGAAATGACATTAAATGAGCGATTAAACAACCACCAAGGAACCTAACAGTGAGCCAAAACAGTGACTTTTGCTTCATAAACAGGAAAGATTTGTTCGCCACCTAGAGGCCAAACTGGGCACCACTGCGCTGTTTGGTCCTCCACTGAAGCCTAAAAAGTGGGCTAATGATCCTACCACCCCATGGGTTAGTATGACAGTTTTTTGAGAGGATGCACAAAGGATATTCATCACTGTGAGTGGCACAAGACAAATCAGCAACACATATTTGATTAAGAAAGGTTGTTATGTGATATTCACATATATGTAAACCTTACATACATTCATGGTCTTTGTTCCTAGCTTATCAAGATACAAGCCTCCCTATCTTATTCAGCACTTCCATCATTCTGCCTACAATGGTTCTATTTCACTCTTTACTAGAAAACTCTGAGCTGCCGTGGCATATCATTTCTTCTCCATCTCTAAAACCCACCTTGCTTTTAAAACAGTATTTGTGATGAAGTCAGCACTCAAGAAATCTCTTTTGAATTGCATTGAATAGACAGTGAGATTCGTGAGAAAGAATCTAACAAATGCACTGTTGAGTACATATTTTCAAAGATCCTAGAGTTCTATTTTATGGAAGAAACAAGTAAGGATATGTTTTCACAGACTCATGTTATAAAACCTGTACAAGCTGCAGTACCTATCTGCCCATTGGAAACAGCAGTCTGCCGTAGGGAAACCATGAAGGTCTCACAGAACTTAAGCATTGAAATGATGTTGTTTGTCTCATAATGTTTATGTAATCATTGATAGAGTTGGCTCTGCACAACTTAGAGAAGCACAGTTTTGTCGTCGTTGACTAACAAGATGACATTTGGTGAAGAAAGTTTTTACTAAGGAAAATGAGATGCCCCAGTGAGTGTGGAGGCTGCACTTCTTTCTTTCAGGTTAATGTGACCCATTAATACATTTCAGAGTTCCTGGTACATTCAAAATTGGCTTATTAAATTCCTCTACAAAAACTAAAAAAACCCAAAAGTATCATAATCCATTTTAAAGGGAATTCTGAAAATTAAAGCAAGGGAGCCCCCTTGTGGACTGAGTGTAATCCCATGTACAATCAATTACCGGTTAAATCAATGATTTCACCAGCATTTATGAGATACATTCAGTAGAGTGAATAGAAACAATTTATGTTCAGGTGGATCCCATCAAAAATGGATTACAAACCATTTTGTCATATATTTTGATAGGCATCTACTCCAAGATACATCGTAACCCCTAAAACCAGGACTGCTTGAATGAATTCTGAATTTGGCCCAAACAAAGTGTTCCATCCCCAGGGGGTTTCTCCAGCAAAGCCACCCAAAGGATTTATTCTGCAATCAGTGGCTCATTGAAGCCATCAAACACATAACTGGCACTGAAAATCAAATATGTTTCTCCACACCATAACAAATACAAAACTAGGTGAATTTACTGGTCAATCCAGTTTGCTTAACAAATGGGTCCTTGTTACTTAAAAATGTATCTGTTAATATGTCTACCTAGAAAGCTGCTTTAAAAGATACATAAAATATGTCCTGTTATCTTAGTGAAACTTTTCTAGTCTTGAAAGTTCAGAATGAAGTAAAAATATAACTAGATTTACGAGCAGTGACAGAGAAACAAATGCACTTCCTTTAGGCTAAGCTCCTCTATCTCTCATCTCAATAGCAGCTCTTAAAGCGGACTTTTTTTTGAAGTCTAATTTTTTCCCATCTATTCTCATTTCTCCCTTGGCACTGTATCTTGACCAAAGAATAAAAATCAGTAAGTAGTTACAAAAAATAACAATTAATTTTTCACATTTCATACCATAAAAAATTTTATGCACACTTTTTTCTTGGCCACTTCTATTGATCTTTCATTTATTTATCTTTGTTCTTTGGCTCCTGTGGGCCTCTCATCGCGGTGGCCTCTGTTGTCGCAGAGCACCGGCTCTGGGTGCATGCGCTCCAGAGCTCCGGCTCGGTAATTGGACACATTGGTCCAGCCACTCCGTGGCACGTGGGATCTTCCCAGGCCAGGGATTGAACCAGCGCCCCCTGCACTGCAAGGCGATGTCCTTACCCACTGGACCACCAAGGAAGCCCTTATGCACACTTTTAAAAAGAGGGATGCATGTTCTGGTAATAGTTTATAAATTTATCAAATTCTTATTTCATTGGAAAATGGCCCAGACATTAGCAAGTAGGGATAAACTCAATTTGATCTATACCATTTGAATATATTCCTTATCTCTATTTGAAAACTCTGATGTTTTATTTTCTTCATGAGTGGCATTTTGCTGTTTCTGTTGAGTCACGAAGTTGTGTCTAACTCTTTGTCACCCCATGGACTGTAGAACACCAGGCTTCCCTATCCTTCACTGTTTCCTAGAGTTTGCTCAAACTCATGTTCCTTGAGTTGGTGATGCCCCTTGCACTGCAAGGGGGACTCTTTATCCACTGGACCACTGGGGAAGCTCTATGACTTTTTAAGGTATAAAAAATGTAACTTCTAAAGCCACACAACAACTGCAAATCCCTCAGAACAAAACACTGTCCTAATTTTTTTTCTCTGGTATACAGTGCTTTCTTAAGTTAAATATATCTATGAAGAGAAGGGATAATAAAATAGTGACAGAGCAACAACTATTCTTCATATGAAATTCATCAACTTCAAGAGATCAGAAGCAATCTAAAGGGCTGGGAGATGCAAGAGATACTGAGGGGCTGAGAAGAGGAATAGTCTGAAACAGGGAAATGCCACTCAGGATATGAATCCTGCTTGAATGAATCCTGAATTTGGTCAAAACAAAGTGCTCCATCCCTACGTGGTTTCTCCAACAAAGCCACCCAAAGGATTTACTCTAGAATCAATGGCTCATTCAAGCCCTCAAACACACTACTGGTTTATCTACTGGGCTGGGCTGTCAAATGTTTTCAGGTATAATGATGCCTAATTCTATTTTAGGTTTTTTGCTATATGGTGGAGCATTCTTTCCATTACCTAAAAGCCCCTGCAGAAATTACCAACTCGAAACTGCCTTGTGTGACTGTTGTACTGAAAAAAGCACAGAAAGTGAGCTATACCATTAGACTATGGAAGGTTGGGGCAGTGGAGGGTCCAACAGTGTGAAGTGTGACAGCCCAAGCTTCCCTCAGCAGTCCTGCATGTGTGCTGCTAAGAGGCTTCAGTATGTCCAGCTCTCTGTGACCCTATGGACTGCAGACCACCAGGCTCCTCTGTCCATGGGATTCTTCAGGCAAAAATACAGGAGTGGGTTGCCATGCCCTCCTCCAGGGGATCTTCCCAACCCAGGGATCAAACTTGTGTCTCCTAAGTCCCCTGCATTGGCCAGCGAATTCTTTACCACCAGCACCACCCAGGAAGCCCCTCCAGCAGCTGGGCCCAAGTTAGAAAATGACCAACAGAACATAAGCCTTTAAGATTTTAAAGGAATTATGAGCACTGCATGGACATCCTACAGGACCTGTCGTTGGCCAGGGTCATCCTTGGTGACAGCCTAATTCTGCAATTATGGCAAGCTCCTCTAATCTAGACTATTGTCACAGCCCTATAATTGTTCTACCGACACCTCTAGCCCCCTATAAAACAAACATCTTTAACCCAGTGTTGAGGAGGCTTCCATGGCTTCAAACCACTCCTGAGATTCACATCTTTGTCTTTGGACTCCAGTCACTGGAACCTCTCAGCTTCTCTAACATGTGGATTCCATCTCAGAGCATGACCTTGCTCATCCTAGAGTATAAGCACCCTTTGTCATGTGACTTACAGAGGCCTTTTCATGGCATTCTTGATTTCTTCCCAGCTGACAGCAAACTTCCTAAAAGCAAGCCATCTGCTCCATCATGGGCAGCTTTGCAGTAACATACCCACTTATGCCAGCTCCCTACCTGGTTTCTCCAACAAAGCCACCCAAAGGATTTACTCTAGAATCAATGGCTCATTCAAGCCCTCAAACACACTACTGGTTTATCTACTGGGCTGGGCTGTCAAATGTTTTCAGGTATAATGATGCCTAATTCTATTTTAGGTTTTTTGCTATATGGTGGAGCATTCTTTCCATTACCTAAAAGCCCCTGCAGAAATTACCAACTCGAAACTGCCTTGTGTGACTGTTGTACTGAAAAAAGCACAGAAAGTGAGCTATACCATTAGACTATGGAAGGTTGGGGCAGTGGAGGGTCCAACAGTGTGAAGTGTGACAGCCCAAGCTTCCCTCAGCAGTCCTGCATGTGTGCTGCTAAGAGGCTTCAGTATGTCCAGCTCTCTGTGACCCTATGGACTGCAGACCACCAGGCTCCTCTGTCCATGGGATTCTTCAGGCAAAAATACAGGAGTGGGTTGCCATGCCCTCCTCCAGGGGATCTTCCCAACCCAGGGATCAAACTTGTGTCTCCTAAGTCCCCTGCATTGGCCAGCGAATTCTTTACCACCAGCACCACCCAGGAAGCCCCTCCAGCAGCTGGGCCCAAGTTAGAAAATGACCAACAGAACATAAGCCTTTAAGATTTTAAAGGAATTATGAGCACTGCATGGACATCCTACAGGACCTGTCGTTGGCCAGGGTCATCCTTGGTGACAGCCTAATTCTGCAATTATGGCAAGCTCCTCTAATCTAGACTATTGTCACAGCCCTATAATTGTTCTACCGACACCTCTAGCCCCCTATAAAACAAACATTTTTTTAACCCAGTGTTGAGGAGGCTTCCATGGCTTCAAACCACTCCTGAGATTCACATCTTTGTCTTTGGACTCCAGTCACTGGAACCTCTCAGCTTCTCTAACATGTGGATTCCATCTCAGAGCATGACCTTGCTCATCCTAGAGTATAAGCACCCTTTGTCATGTGACTTACAGAGGCCTTTTCATGGCATTCTTGATTTCTTCCCAGCTGACAGCAAACTTCCTAAAAGCAAGCCATCTGCTCCATCATGGGCAGCTTTGCAGTAACATACCCACTTATGCCAGCTCCTCTAATCCGTCACTGCAACAGTCCACTTCATGTACACCTCTCATTTTAACAATGCTCAAGGAAGAGAAAACAGCTTTCTAAGGGGTTATCACTTAACACCTTTCTCATCTTCCTTGCCAAGCTACCTATGGCTGACCATGAAACAGTATCACAATGGTCTCTATCTTACCACGTGTTCCATTTGACTGCCCTTCTCCCTTGTTCAAAACCAGTCCAGGTCCTTGGAGGGGGCAGTTCTTTAGAAGGTCCATTTCATGAAGCTAAGTAGTCATTCATCTAGCTTGAGTGGATAGACTACCTTCCTTCAAAATCAATCCCATTATGACTTACGGCCATTCATATCCAATTTCCAGCAGCCTCAAGCCTCCAGAACACCGTATTTTACTCTTCTGTGTATCCTCTACTCAGAGTTCTACAAAACCTTTCCACTGGACTCTCTGAAACTCCTGTGAAATAACCCAAACACCTCTATTACCCTCAAATTTGTTTAGCTTTTATATCATCTTCTTACATTAAGTAAAACCTGATTTTCTTGAGAATGCTGTTCCCTTGAAAGACTCTGAAGTGGACCTTTGTTTTAACTCTATACTCAGAACAGAGTTAAGGAACTCTCTTTAGTGTAAGACTTTAAGGATCCATTTGGGGCTTCCCTTGTAGCTCAGCCTGCAGATTACTGGAATGGGTAGTTGTTTCTTTCTCCAGGGGATCTTCCGTACCCAGGAATCAAACCAGACTCTCCTGCACTGCAGGCAGATTCTTTACCAGCTGAGCTACCAGGGAAGCCCATACTTATATACTAGGAACTATTATTATCTCCATGATACAAATGAGGAAACTGAAACAGAAGATGCTAAGTTACTCGCTTGGTTCCTTTAATAGGAAGAAGGGATAAGATCTGAACCCATAAGTTCTGTCAGAGTCTGTGAACTTAATTAACATCTAGGTGAGGGTCACAGCTTTTACTATTTAAATAGAGTAGTATCGTACTTTCTATACCTTAAAAATTAACATCTTGCTGACAGCAAACTTCCTAAAAGCAAGCCATCTGCTCCATCATGGGCAGCTTTGCAGTAACATACCCACTTATGCCAGCTCCTCTAATCCGTCACTGCAACAGTCCACTTCATGTACACCTCTCATTTTAACAATGCTCAAGGAAGAGAAAACAGCTTTCTAAGGGGTTATCACTTAACACCTTTCTCATCTTCCTTGCCAAGCTACCTATGGCTGACCATGAAACAGTATCACAATGGTCTCTATCTTACCACGTGTTCCATTTGACTGCCCTTCTCCCTTGTTCAAAACCAGTCCAGGTCCTTGGAGGGAGCAGTTCTTTAGAAGGTCCATTTCATGAAGCTAAGTAGTCATTCATCTAGCTTGAGTGGATAGACTACCTTCCTTCAAAATCAATCCCATTATGACTTACGGCCATTCATATCCAATTTCCAGCAGCCTCAAGCCTCCAGAACACCGTATTTTACTCTTCTGTGTATCCTCTACTCAGAGTTCTACAAAACCTTTCCACTGGACTCTCTGAAACTCCTGTGAAATAACCCAAACACCTCTATTACCCTCAAATTTGTTTAGCTTTTATATCATCTTCTTACATTAAGTAAAACCTGATTTTCTTGAGAATGCTGTTCCCTTGAAAGACTCTGAAGTGGACCTTTGTTTTAACTCTATACTCAGAACAGAGTTAAGGAACTCTCTTTAGTGTAAGACTTTAAGGATCCATTTGGGGCTTCCCTTGTAGCTCAGCCTGCAGATTACTGGAATGGGTAGTTGTTTCTTTCTCCAGGGGATCTTCCGTACCCAGGAATCAAACCAGACTCTCCTGCACTGCAGGCAGATTCTTTACCAGCTGAGCTACCAGGGAAGCCCATACTTATATACTAGGAACTATTATTATCTCCATGATACAAATGAGGAAACTGAAACAGAAGATGCTAAGTTACTCGCTTGGTTCCTTTAATAGGAAGAAGGGATAAGATCTGAACCCATAAGTTCTGTCAGAGTCTGTGAACTTAATTAACATCTAGGTGAGGGTCACAGCTTTTACTATTTAAATAGAGTAGTATCGTACTTTCATACCTATGCCTTCTACACAAAAGAGCATTTTTCCTACATTCGGACAATTCAAGAACCCTCACATTTTGGTTATTTCTGTTTTAGGCCCTCTGTGCTCTCAATCTCCAAAAATAGTTATCAAGTGAAGGCAAACCCGAGTGGGGAAAATTTCTCTGCTCACATGGACACTAATAATTATATTTACATAGTCTTAGCTTGTAAAGATAGATTAGCATGCATGATGAAATAGGCTACAATCACAAAATATTGTTTGTAATGAAGTTAACATACTAAACGCGGGTGATGATTTCCTATATAATTGTTTAAGGTTTGTTACAAATTTGTCTCTGTGATTTTTAGCAGCCAGTCACTATAAAGGGGTAATCAAAATATGTTACAGGGTCTATAAGATTAAAGCAAATCATTTTCTCAGGGGAAGCATAACTTTTAAAGAAAATGGGATAAAAAAGATGTTTCTCCAATGGTTCCAATTAAGAAAACACTGTGAGAGTGTGCTTGTCTCTAAACCTGAATAAATCCACTTCTTACCTAAAATGAAAAAACATTGTGAAAAATTGTGAAATATAAACAGCCACTTCATCAGCAACCATGTGCAAGAAAAGCACCAAGATTCATGGACAGTCTCTTAAACTATTCCCCCAATATAGGTGATGGTCTTGCACCAATGTGCAAGTGAATAACATTCTCCAAAGGGCTAATATGATGTAATCATTGCAAGTGTCTTTAACTTATGAAATGTGTTTTTATTTCTTGAGTCATAGTAAAATTCATGTTTGTTTTTTTTCCAATGTGTGGTATCCTTGGTAGGTTTATTTCTCTATGTATCCATTTGTTAAAGATCTGCTATGAAGACTTTGTATATCACAAGACAATCTACAAATATCACTTCCAGTGTTTATGCTGTGCTTAGTCGCTCAGTCATGTCCAACTCCTTGTGATCCCATGGACTGTAGCCTGCTGATGTTTAAAAAAGGAACAATTTGTGAAGTCATGTAATTATTATGTAGCATTAAATACTGACCAATCATAAGAGAGTTCAAATCACAGGCCTGTGCTTAAATAACCGTGTACTATTCGGTTGGCCAGAAATTCCATTCAGGTTTTTCCATAACATCTTACAGAAAACCCAAATGACCTTTTTGGCCAACCTAGTACATCAGAAGTAAGACACTGCTCTAAAGGCAAGGTACCTCTGTTAAAATTCACACCCTGACACTTAGTGACCTTGAGCAAGTTTATTTCTCTCTGTCCCTTTTCCTCATTTGCAAAATCGGGATGATACTAGATGGCATGCTGCAGTCTATAGTCA
The DNA here is from genome assembly GCA_022376925.1 of Tragulus kanchil. Classification (NCBI taxonomy): domain Eukaryota; kingdom Metazoa; phylum Chordata; class Mammalia; order Artiodactyla; family Tragulidae; genus Tragulus; species Tragulus kanchil. Next base: position 22,131,018 of record JAIOJX010000003.1, on the reverse strand, counting down.
TGACTGAGTGATTGAAAAACAACTAGTACATAACTCATGTAGTAGTAGTAAGAATTAAGTGGGTTTATATATGTAAGGCAGTGTAGTAACTAGCAGAAGGAGAACCAATAAATATTGGTTACAATGATAATGATCTTCACAGTCAGGTGACACAGCTTCCTTACTTCTCAGCTTTCTCGTCGGTGTAGTGGAGATACTACTACTCAACTCTTTTTTCTAAAGATTAAACGATAAAAGTGGCAGCAAAAATGTACTTTAGTATTTTGGTTTACTGCATGCACTTGATATATGGTAACTATTATTACTATCATCCATTTTTCGACAAACTGTAGCTTATGTCTATTATTAACAAGGCTTCCCAGGTGGTACAGTGGTAAAGAATCTGCCTGCTAATGCAGGTTCTATCCCTGGGTCAAGAAGATTACCTGGAGGAAGAAATGACAACCCCCACTCCGGTGGGGTACAGTGGTAAAGAATCTGCCTGCTAATGTAATCATTGCAAGTGTCTTTAACTTATGAAATGTGTTTTTATTTCTTGAGTCATAGTAAAATTCATGTTTGTTTTTTTTCCAATGTGTGGTATCCTTGGTAGGTTTATTTCTCTATGTATCCATTTGTTAAAGATCTGCTATGAAGACTTTGTATATCACAAGACAATCTACAAATATCACTTCCAGTGTTTATGCTGTGCTTAGTCGCTCAGTCATGTCCAACTCCTTGTGATCCCATGGACTGTAGCCTGCTGATGTTTAAAAAAGGAACAATTTGTGAAGTCATGTAATTATTATGTAGCATTAAATACTGACCAATCATAAGAGAGTTCAAATCACAGGCCTGTGCTTAAATAACCGTGTACTATTCGGTTGGCCAGAAATTCCATTCAGGTTTTTCCATAACATCTTACAGAAAACCCAAATGACCTTTTTGGCCAACCTAGTACATCAGAAGTAAGACACTGCTCTAAAGGCAAGGTACCTCTGTTAAAATTCACACCCTGACACTTAGTGACCTTGAGCAAGTTTATTTCTCTCTGTCCCTTTTTCCTCATTTGCAAAATCGGGATGATACTAGATGGCATGCTGCAGTCTATAGTCATGACTGAGTGATTGAAAAACAACTAGTACATAACTCATGTAGTAGTAGTAAGAATTAAGTGGGTTTATATATGTAAGGCAGTGTAGTAACTAGCAGAAGGAGAACCAATAAATATTGGTTACAATGATAATGATCTTCACAGTCAGGTGACACAGCTTCCTTACTTCTCAGCTTTCTCGTCGGTGTAGTGGAGATACTACTACTCAACTCTTTTTTCTAAAGATTAAACGATAAAAGTGGCAGCAAAAATGTAGTTTAGTATTTTGGTTTACTGCATGCACTTGATATATGGTAACTATTATTACTATCATCCATTTTTCGACAAACTGTAGCTTATGTCTATTATTAACAAGGCTTCCCAGGTGGTACAGTGGTAAAGAATCTGCCTGCTAATGCAGGTTCTATCCCTGGGTCAAGAAGATTACCTGGAGGAAGAAATGACAACCCACTCCAGTATTCTTCCCTGGAAAATCACATGGACAGGGACCCCTGGCAGGCTGCAGTCCATAAGGCTGCAAAATCCCGGACATGACTTAGTGACTGAGTGTCACTTATTAACAAAGCACTTTGCTAATTCTAGAACAAAAGAGGATATAAGTCTTAGAAGATTTCTTCCCAACTGATTGTGGAGCACAGCAGACAACCAGGAATCTCAGAACTCTAGTGGCATGCTGGATGCCAAAGAATTAGGAGATTAGAGAGTCTCTGATGAGGGCATTCTACATAAATGCCAGGCAAGAGAAAGTGAACTAGAGGATTTAGCCTACTGTTCTCAAGAATGACTGCACAGTCAAACATCATTATCAGGGGGATTGATTTCAAGACCCTAATCACTCCCCCCATCCCTGCAGATACCAAAATCCTTGGATGCTCAAGTTCCTTATATAAAGTGGCATAATACAGTCAACTCTCCATAACTGTGGGTTCCACATTCTAGTATCCAACCAACCACAGATGCAAAACCTATGAGTATGTAGGATCAACCTATTGAGAATTATCCTGGGAACCTCATTTTCCAAATGACTATGGCTGTCCCTAAGTTTAAGGATTCATATTTCATAGGTTTAGGCAATAAAGGGCATCAGTATCAACCTCTTTCACATTTTTTCTAGATCTGATTGTAGCCACGGTTGAAAAATCATTGTTTTAGATGATGAGAAGCAACATAAAGATTTCAATTAGCTGAGTAACATGATATGCTCTAACTTTTAGAATGATCTGTCTGCAGTGCAGAGAAGAAGGGCACAATCAAACCCAGTAGCGTGCGATTTATTAGAAACATCAAATTGTTAGAAAACAATCATAAAACGTCTGAAGGAAAATACTACATCTTTTTCTTCCGGTGTAGTGGAGATACTACTACTCAACTCTTTTTCTAAAGATTAAACGATAAAAGTGGCAGCAAAATGTAGTTTAGTATTTTGGTTTACTGCATGCACTTGATATATGGTAACTATTATTACTATCATCCATTTTTCGACAAACTGTAGCTTATGTCTATTATTAACAAGGCTTCCCAGGTGGTACAGTGGTAAAGAATCTGCCTGCTAATGCAGGTTCTATCCCTGGGTCAAGAAGATTACCTGGAGGAAGAAATGACAACCCACTCCAGTATTCTTCCCTGGAAAATCACATGGACAGGGACCCCTGGCAGGCTGCAGTCCATAAGGCTGCAAAATCCCGGACATGACTTAGTGACTGAGTGTCACTTATTAACAAAGCACTTTGCTAATTCTAGAACAAAAGAGGATATAAGTCTTAGAAGATTTCTTCCCAACTGATTGTGGAGCACAGCAGACAACCAGGAATCTCAGAACTCTAGTGGCATGCTGGATGCCAAAGAATTAGGAGATTAGAGAGTCTCTGATGAGGGCATTCTACATAAATGCCAGGCAAGAGAAAGTGAACTAGAGGATTTAGCCTACTGTTCTCAAGAATGACTGCACAGTCAAACATCATTATCAGGGGGATTGATTTCAAGACCCTAATCACTCCCCCCATCCCTGCAGATACCAAAATCCTTGGATGCTCAAGTTCCTTATATAAAGTGGCATAATACAGTCAACTCTCCATAACTGTGGGTTCCACATTCTAGTATCCAACCAACCACAGATGCAAAACCTATGAGTATGTAGGATCAACCTATTGAGAATTATCCTGGGAACCTCATTTTCCAAATGACTATGGCTGTCCCTAAGTTTAAGGATTCATATTTCATAGGTTTAGGCAATAAAGGGCATCAGTATCAACCTCTTTCACATTTTTTCTAGATCTGATTGTAGCCACGGTTGAAAAATCATTGTTTTAGATGATGAGAAGCAACATAAAGATTTCAATTAGCTGAGTAACATGATATGCTCTAACTTTTAGAATGATCTGTCTGCAGTGCAGAGAAGAAGGGCACAATCAAACCCAGTAGCGTGCGATTTATTAGAAACATCAAATTGTTAGAAAACAATCTAAAACCGATAACCGGAAAACAGGTAACTGAGAGGAAATATACCTCTGACTCCATCTCTGTATTATTCTTTATTGACTGGATAAATTGAATTGCTCACACATCACAGAAGACAATTTGTTTGTGGTTTGAATTACGTTGCTTCTAAGGCCCCAACACATTGAGATACAGTGAATTTTAGTTTCTGGATTTAGATCTTTGTTTCCTAATGAATCTTAGATATTGCATATAGGTTAAATATTATATCATTAGAATGCTGTATAATGTATAAAATTATGTTTTCCTCTTTTAAAACACCATTTTATGTTCATTAACTAGCCACGGGAAATAAATTAAAATCACAGGTAGCAAGAAAGATACTGATTAGAGGCAAAGTTAAGATATCTATGTTACTGAAAAGGAACATAGAAAGGGATAGGAATATTTATGGAGTTGGGAGGGTAACTACTGTTTAAATCCCTGGGTGATTTTACACATATATTAAGCACATATTTATTAATGTCTGGAGAAAAACATCTTTTCTAGCATTTTCTTCTCTCCCAACCTTGCACTGAGAACAGAAACTTCATTCATTTGCATAAAGATAAAATTTGGATAAAAAAGTTCATTCCAATTTTAACTGAATCAAAGGTTAAAAAAGGGACTATATCAGCTACTGAGACTCATTGTTACCTGACAGTAGATAGTTTTCTAGATGACACGCTTCAAAGGCAAATTTATCATGGGAAAGGGCAGGAAAAGAAATCCAGATGATAAAAATAAACAATTACAGTTCATCGTAGATTTAGATCAACCTATTGAGAATTATCCTGGGAACCTCATTTTCCAAATGACTATGGCTGTCCCTAAGTTTAAGGATTCATATTTCATAGGTTTAGGCAATAAAGGGCATCAGTATCAACCTCTTTCACATTTTTTCTAGATCTGATTGTAGCCACGGTTGAAAAATCATTGTTTTAGATGATGAGAAGCAACATAAAGATTTCAATTAGCTGAGTAACATGATATGCTCTAACTTTTAGAATGATCTGTCTGCAGTGCAGAGAAGAAGGGCACAATCAAACCCAGTAGCGTGCGATTTATTAGAAACATCAAATTGTTAGAAAACAATCTAAAACCGATAACCGGAAAACAGGTAACTGAGAGGAAATATACCTCTGACTCCATCTCTGTATTATTCTTTATTGACTGGATAAATTGAATTGCTCACACATCACAGAAGACAATTTGTTTGTGGTTTGAATTACGTTGCTTCTAAGGCCCCAACACATTGAGATACAGTGAATTTTAGTTTCTGGATTTAGATCTTTGTTTCCTAATGAATCTTAGATATTGCATATAGGTTAAATATTATATCATTAGAATGCTGTATAATGTATAAAATTATGTTTTCCTCTTTTAAAACACCATTTTATGTTCATTAACTAGCCACGGGAAATAAATTAAAATCACAGGTAGCAAGAAAGATACTGATTAGAGGCAAAGTTAAGATATCTATGTTACTGAAAAGGAACATAGAAAGGGATAGGAATATTTATGGAGTTGGGAGGGTAACTACTGTTTAAATCCCTGGGTGATTTTACACATATATTAAGCACATATTTATTAATGTCTGGAGAAAAACATCTTTTCTAGCATTTTCTTCTCTCCCAACCTTGCACTGAGAACAGAAACTTCATTCATTTGCATAAAGATAAAATTTGGATAAAAAAGTTCATTCCAATTTTAACTGAATCAAAGGTTAAAAAAGGGACTATATCAGCTACTGAGACTCATTGTTACCTGACAGTAGATAGTTTTCTAGATGACACGCTTCAAAGGCAAATTTATCATGGGAAAGGGCAGGAAAAGAAATCCAGATGATAAAAATAAACAATTACAGTTCATCGTAGATGGAGGAGATCATAGAAAATATCTTGAAAGGAGAGAAAAATGGGAGGCTGGAAGAGAAAGGGAAACTGAAGCAGAATTAACAGGGTCCTGAACCCAACAAGACATGTGAAGCTGTGGGCCTAGAAGCAATCTTGGCGATCATCTATGCAGTACGAGTACTCAGATCCAGGACTGGCCTTGAACTTCAAGGGCTTTCCATGTTCAAAAGATATTTTCAATGACAGGCAGCAACCATTCAAGTATATAAAATACTCTTTCTTGAAATATATAAATACAGATATACATATATTACTAAACAAGGCAATCTGCATCACACTTCATCTTTCCAGGAAACTAAGTACTTTCATAAATTTGAATTTCATTAAGTTCTCTGTATATATAAGGCCACACATATATAATAAGTACACATAGTTTACTCAGTGAAATCAATTTATAGGTCTACTTTCCACTTAACTTTGTTTGCATTGTAAGTGGAAATAGTTATATGTTATTCTAGAAAACAAAACAATGCATATACACGTGTAAATAGAAATATACATATGTATGTGTGGGGGGGGATTATTGCTAAGAAAGTGATCGTGCATATTGCATACAAGTAAGCTCTAAAAGCTGTTTTTTAAGTGGAGGGCATTAGCTTAGAAATTCTTATTTGCCTTAGAAATAACATTTATCAAAGATGGCTCTTTAAAGGCGTCTATTTATTACCTTACTTCTACACAGGCCATGTATCTTGGTGGTTGTCTTCTCCAGCTGTAGCCGCTCCACATTAACTATTTCAAGCTCATGGTTCATCCCTCCCACAGTGTCATGATGAAGGCCAATCCATCGCTCAATGGTTTCTCAGCCTTTGCCTTATTTTTAAAGTTGAATAGTGGCACTCAAGGTGACACTAGGAAAACTGAGACATCTACCTTTAATATCTTCTCTTCTTTGACTCCAGAAAAAATCTCTCCTCATATCCTGCCTCCTTCTCTGCTGTTACTGATTCAATCAGAGACTCTGGAGTGCTTTCTTTCTGCCCGGGCAGCCTAAATCCCTCAATGGGCGCCCAGATAAGTCTGACTCTCAGTAGTGCTAGAAATATCCATTTTTTCTTCAGCTGTCCATTCAATGAACCTTTTTTTAAAATGGGGATACTTTCAACGAGCTGTGACATTGTATACAAAATGTAACATATGTTTAAAAACAGCATTTTCCAAAGTGATCACATATGTACTATTAAACCTAATAAATTCCCGGATAGGGAACTGTGGAGACAGAGGCTGAGGTGAGGGAAATTTCTAAAAATGTTTGAGAAGTTTACTGTCACCGTTCATAACAGCACAACAAAAAAGTCCTGTGCATTTCAGTAAAGAAGGCAGTTTCAGCTTGTGAGTTCAAGGACTCCTTAGAGGACTTATTCATAACTTTACTTGTATTATCTAGTATCTATTAATATCCTTATAAGTTACATGTATATTCTTGCTTCGGTTAACATAAAACTGTTGCCTCTAATACATGTTATGTCCTCTATTGTGTTCAGCATAACGTTTGAACTAGTCCCAGAGAGAACCCAGATGGAGGCCTGGAGATAATGAGCATTCTCACATATAAATCTCATAAATGTTCCAGTTAACCGGAATGAGCTGAAAGGGTGCCTCACCTACTTAGGGATGCAGTCTCCTCATACCTCCCCGTTCCCCACAGCAGACAGGCTCTGCTGGTGGCCCTGGGATTCCACCTCTCCAGGGAGAAGGATGGCCCCATCCCTTTCCCAAGGAGGAGCTTATCAAGCTTGCATACTGCCAACCATGTCACCTGGAACTCCAACCTTTAGCAAGCCATGTCACCTGGATCGAAGATTTAATGTCAGAGATTTACTGCTAACTTTGCCTCTGGTTTCGTCCGGGATCACAAATTAGGTGACAATGACTAGGAGTCAGGCATGCCTAGTCACACTCCTGCTTCACACGGAGAGTGAGCCTGTGGACCCTGGTGGTCACATGCCTCATTAGGTGGCGGCTTTGACGGAAATGACCGTAGCCAGTCTGGGGCTTGGGGTCTCCTGCACAGTCCACACGAGAGTTTTCTCTGCAGCTTGAATATCAGGAAAAATATTATCTCCCATAATATTGCTCTTTTTATTCTGATGAAAGCTTCATCACATTTTAACAGCACATTTCCTTCGTTTCCCAGGCTGAGATGGAGTTTTTGTTCCATTCAATGAACCTTTTTTTAAAATGGGGATACTTTCAACGAGCTGTGACATTGTATACAAAATGTAACATATGTTTAAAAACAGCATTTTCCAAAGTGATCACATATGTACTATTAAACCTAATAAATTCCCGGATAGGGAACTGTGGAGACAGAGGCTGAGGTGAGGGAAATTTCTAAAAATGTTTGAGAAGTTTACTGTCACCGTTCATAACAGCACAACAAAAAAGTCCTGTGCATTTCAGTAAAGAAGGCAGTTTCAGCTTGTGAGTTCAAGGACTCCTTAGAGGACTTATTCATAACTTTACTTGTATTATCTAGTATCTATTAATATCCTTATAAGTTACATGTATATTCTTGCTTGTTAACATAAAACTGTTGCCTCTAATACATGTTATGTCCTCTATTGTGTTCAGCATAACGTTTGAACTAGTCCCAGAGAGAACCCAGATGGAGGCCTGGAGATAATGAGCATTCTCACATATAAATCTCATAAATGTTCCAGTTAACCGGAATGAGCTGAAAGGGTGCCTCACCTACTTAGGGATGCAGTCTCCTCATACCTCCCCGTTCCCCACAGCAGACAGGCTCTGCTGGTGGCCCTGGGATTCCACCTCTCCAGGGAGAAGGATGGCCCCATCCCTTTCCCAAGGAGGAGCTTATCAAGCTTGCATACTGCCAACCATGTCACCTGGAACTCCAACCTTTAGCAAGCCATGTCACCTGGATCGAAGATTTAATGTCAGAGATTTACTGCTAACTTTGCCTCTGGTTTCGTCCGGGATCACAAATTAGGTGACAATGACTAGGAGTCAGGCATGCCTAGTCACACTCCTGCTTCACACGGAGAGTGAGCCTGTGGACCCTGGTGGTCACATGCCTCATTAGGTGGCGGCTTTGACGGAAATGACCGTAGCCAGTCTGGGGCTTGGGGTCTCCTGCACAGTCCACACGAGAGTTTTCTCTGCAGCTTGAATATCAGGAAAAATATTATCTCCCATAATATTGCTCTTTTTATTCTGATGAAAGCTTCATCACATTTTAACAGCACATTTCCTTCGTTTCCCAGGCTGAGATGGAGTTTAGACATGGGTTTTATGTGTAATTGAAACTACATGTTTTGGATGCATAAATTTCTGTTTTCTTTAATGAACTATCTCAAAGCAGGTTTACTACAAATTGAAATGTGTGAACCACTCAGACAACTCTGATCTATTTTGAAACAGAGAAATAAGAATAAGGCAAGGTAAAGTATAAAATTAACCACACATTCTATTTCCAGCAGCTATCAGAAAATTACTGGAATTTGTGAAGCAATCTCCTATTCATATGCATTTATAGTGCTGAAGAATACATTTTTAATGATAACCTTGAATATAATTAATAAACAGTAAATTTATATAATGCCCATATATTTAATAGGTTCGAATTCTTTTGTATTTGCTAATCTATTTGTGCTGTATATAGATCAATGCATAGGTATAGTAAAACATCAGAATTTGACTTTTATACTGTTTATTCTCTTGAGATACAATGTACATGTCCCCTGGGAAAAGTTTAAGTCATAGTTAGTAACTGATTCCAGAGCACCGAAAACCTCTTTAAGCCACATATTTACTTGGGGATACAGACTAAAGAAGTCTCTCATGCACACACATGTACACACACACACACATGCAAACACACACCTGTGGAATAAACATCCCTCTCCTTTTAACAATGGATGAACTTTTCAGGTTAAGACTTTGCCTTCCAATACAGGGGGTGCAGGTTCAGTCCCTGATTGGAGAGCTAAGATCCCACATGCCTCATGGCCAAACAAAACAAAACAAAACAAAGAAAACTAAGACAGAGGGCTTCCCTGGTGATCCAGTGGATAAAGAGTCTGCCTTGCAGGGCAAGGGGCCCCGACTCGTTCCCTGGCCTAGAAAGATCCAATGTGCTGTGGAGTGGCTGGGCCAGTGTGTCCAGTTAGGAGTCAGTACTCTGGAGCGCGTGCCCTCTGCAAGGAGAGAGGCCACTGAGATCTGAAGCCCACACATGCCAAAGAACAATAAAGATGGATGAAAAGCAAATGATGACTTAGAGGCAAAAAGAAAAAAAAAAAACCCAAACATAAGACAAAAACAATATTGTACCAATTCAATAAAGACTTTAAACAGTGGTGCACATCAAAATAATCTTAAAAAGTAGTGGAGAGGATCAGGGGTTCAGTCTAAAGTGTAGGGAGACAAGTGCCTATTCATAAGTGCTTCTGGTGGGCTTCAAAGCTTAGGGATAAGATTTGCAAAAAATAGATTTAAAAAGCCCTTTACTCCCATGATTTTCAGAACAGAAAATAGTCAAAGGGGAGGGCAACTGGGCTCTCAAAATTTCAGAACCAACTGGAAGTATCTGCTGGATCTCACATAGAAATAGTAGCTCACATATTACTAACTATTCTGAAGAAGTAAGATTCTTCTGAAATACTAAGAGACTCTATCATCATATCTGTGTTCAATACATCTTTTTCTTTTATTCTGTCAAAGATGATAAGAAGTGAATACTGAAATGAAACCAGACGTACTCCTTTGCTAGACCAACTACTTCCCTTTAAAAAAAAAAATCCTTGCTTGTATGGTTTATTAACGGGCCTTTCCTACTTTCTTTTTTTATATGGTTCAATCATATCATTTTGATAATATTTGAAATTGACTGCTATTTTCCTGATAGCAAACTCTTTCTGCTATAATGCCATCAAATTCTATTTGATTATTTAATATCACTACTTGCTCAGCCTGTGTCTTGAAGACGCTGACAAATGATATTTAAGACAGAAAGCAGGGCAGGGAAATGCTATTATTTAGAACAGTAAAAAATGTTCTTTCAAATTTTCTGTCTCCATGTGCACACTGGCTATCTGGGGAGTGGCAAGTTTGTTAACAGAGCAGGATTACATTACACATAGTGCTTAAATAACAAAAATCGCCATTCGAGAAACTCTCCTTTAGATCTGTACTTAAGATGATTTATTCCGGATGCAAAAGTACATTCGTCTCTATTCTTGTTTGGTATTGCTTTCAAGAGCCGATTACAAATCTAATTTTGCATGTTCTCAGCTACTTGAACCCAGTGCTTTATGAACCTGAACTTCAACTCTATATTGCGAGAATAGTGCATTATTTCAGGGCTAGCAGTGTGAGTCTGTTTTAATGGAAACTAGTTTATGATTTCACATGAAAATCAATTATAAGTCCAGTATCAATCACAAACTGATGAATGTGGGTCTCTTGCCAGTTGAAGTCGTTTGTAAAGGCTCAAGCTACAGACGACTGGCCGCAGTGTTGGGATCCGTAATTTTTTAGAATTTTGAAGAAGTAAAAACTGTGGACATTAACATTCTGTGGCTATTAACTATGGTGCTATTAAGACTTCCACACACGTGTAGCTTAGCCTCTGACCAGAGCTAAGAGAAATGGCCCTACTTTAGGCCACTGCGTTCCCACCATGCAGCACCATGTTCTACATATTGCTCACAATGGTTTCTTCAAATAGAAAACATTCTTACTACAAAAACAGTATAACTGGGAATATAAATTTGTGCAGTCACTATGGAAAACTGTATGAGGATTCCTCAGAAAACTAAAAGAGTTGCCATATGCCAAACCCATCACAAGATGATAAGAAGTGAATACTGAAATGAAACCAGACGTACTCCTTTGCTAGACCAACTACTTCCCTTTAAAAAAAAAAATCCTTGCTTGTATGGTTTATTAACGGGCCTTTCCTACTTTCTTTTTTTATATGGTTCAATCATATCATTTTGATAATATTTGAAATTGACTGCTATTTTCCTGATAGCAAACTCTTTCTGCTATAATGCCATCAAATTCTATTTGATTATTTAATATCACTACTTGCTCAGCCTGTGTCTTGAAGACGCTGACAAATGATATTTAAGACAGAAAGCAGGGCAGGGAAATGCTATTATTTAGAACAGTAAAAAATGTTCTTTCAAATTTTCTGTCTCCATGTGCACACTGGCTATCTGGGGAGTGGCAAGTTTGTTAACAGAGCAGGATTACATTACACATAGTGCTTAAATAACAAAAATCGCCATTCGAGAAACTCTCCTTTAGATCTGTACTTAAGATGATTTATTCCGGATGCAAAAGTACATTCGTCTCTATTCTTGTTTGGTATTGCTTTCAAGAGCCGATTACAAATCTAATTTTGCATGTTCTCAGCTACTTGAACCCAGTGCTTTATGAACCTGAACTTCAACTCTATATTGCGAGAATAGTGCATTATTTCAGGGCTAGCAGTGTGAGTCTGTTTTAATGGAAACTAGTTTATGATTTCACATGAAAATCAATTATAAGTCCAGTATCAATCACAAACTGATGAATGTGGGTCTCTTGCCAGTTGAAGTCGTTTGTAAAGGCTCAAGCTACAGACGACTGGCCGCAGTGTTGGGATCCGTAATTTTTTAGAATTTTGAAGAAGTAAAAACTGTGGACATTAACATTCTGTGGCTATTAACTATGGTGCTATTAAGACTTCCACACACGTGTAGCTTAGCCTCTGACCAGAGCTAAGAGAAATGGCCCTACTTTAGGCCACTGCGTTCCCACCATGCAGCACCATGTTCTACATATTGCTCACAATGGTTTCTTCAAATAGAAAACATTCTTACTACAAAAACAGTATAACTGGGAATATAAATTTGTGCAGTCACTATGGAAAACTGTATGAGGATTCCTCAGAAAACTAAAAGAGTTGCCATATGATCCCACAATCCCATTCCTGGACATAAAACTGGAAAACAGTCGAATTTGAAGAGCTACATGCATCCCTATGTTCAGAGCAGCAGTATTCACAGCAAAGACATGGAAACAACCTAAGTGTCCATGGACAGATGCCCAGATAAAGCCGTGGTAATTATATATAATGAGATATTACTGAGTCATAAAAAAAGAATAAAATAATGCCATTTGCAACAACATGGATGGACCTAGAAATCAGACTAAGTCAGAAAGCAAACACCATATGATACCACTTATATGTGGAATTTAAACTAAGACACAAATGAACCTGTCTACCAAACAAACAGATTCACAGAGAACAGACTTATGGTTCCCAAGGGGAGGAGGGATAAGGGAGGGAAGGACTTGGAGTCTGGGATCAACAGATGCAAACTATATATAGAATGGATTGTGCTCTCTTGGGCAGCACATATACTAAAATAGAAAATGGATAAACAACAAGGTCCGACTGTCCAGCACAGGGAACTATATTCAATTTCCTGGCATAAATCATAATGGAAAAGAATGTACAAATATATATTTGTGTGTGTATAATTAACTCACTCTGCTGTACAGCAGAAATGAACAAAACAATGTAAATCAACCATACTACAACAAACAAAGAGTTAAATTGGCCAGTGTGATAATATTTGACTGTGGGCTTGCCACATATTTCAATCTTTACTGAGCAGAGCTGTGTTTTTAAGAATCGTGGGTGATGCTCCATTCCAAAGGGGGAAAAAAACCTGAAATAATGGATGACAGTAACAGATTTTCCTGATAAAGACTAATTAGTCATGGAGTCATGGATCATTTAAGTCCATGCACTTGACCAGAAGAAAAGTATTTCCATACATGTTTGTTTTAACTTTGTTTACTTATTTTTGTTGCTGGCCGCCACAGGGTTTGTGGTAATCTCAGCTCCCCAACCAGGGACTGAACCCCGCCACTGTGGAGTCCTAACAAATTCCCACAATATCTTGACCAGCCAAACTCCCTGGGCAACTCAGGGCTGTAGACGTGTTAATTCCAAAGTAAAAGCTCTGCCCAGTAGAAGTTTCAAATCAAGAACAAAGAGTGTTCCCTTTTCTCCGCAGCCTCTCCAGCATTTATTGTCTGTCGATTTGTGGATGATGGCCATTCTGACGGGTGTGAGGTGACATCTCATTGTAGTTTTGATTTGCATTTCTCTAATTATTAGTGAAGTTGAGCATCGTTTCATGTGTTTTTGGGCCATCTGTATGTCATCGTTGGAGAGGTGTCTGTTTAGGTCCTTTTCCCATTTTTGATTGGGTTGTTCGTTTTCCAGCCATTGCTGAGTTGCTTGGAGTCCCTTTTGTGGAATTTAAACTAAGACACAAATGAACCTGTCTACCAAACAAACAGATTCACAGAGAACAGACTTATGGTTCCCAAGGGGAGGAGGGATAAGGGAGGGAAGGACTTGGAGTCTGGGATCAACAGATGCAAACTATATATAGAATGGATTGTGCTCTCTTGGGCAGCACATATACTAAAATAGAAAATGGATAAACAACAAGGTCCGACTGTCCAGCACAGGGAACTATATTCAATTTCCTGGCATAAATCATAATGGAAAAGAATGTACAAATATATATTTGTGTGTGTATAATTAACTCACTCTGCTGTACAGCAGAAATGAACAAAACAATGTAAATCAACCATACTACAACAAACAAAGAGTTAAATTGGCCAGTGTGATAATATTTGACTGTGGGCTTGCCACATATTTCAATCTTTTACTGAGCAGAGCTGTGTTTTTAAGAATCGTGGGTGATGCTCCATTCCAAAGGGGGAAAAAAACCTGAAATAATGGATGACAGTAACAGATTTTCCTGATAAAGACTAATTAGTCATGGAGTCATGGATCATTTAAGTCCATGCACTTGACCAGAAGAAAAGTATTTCCATACATGTTTGTTTTAACTTTGTTTACTTATTTTTGTTGCTGGCCGCCACAGGGTTTGTGGTAATCTCAGCTCCCCAACCAGGGACTGAACCCCGCCACTGTGGAGTCCTAACAAATTCCCACAATATCTTGACCAGCCAAACTCCCTGGGCAACTCAGGGCTGTAGACGTGTTAATTCCAAAGTAAAAGCTCTGCCCAGTAGAAGTTTCAAATCAAGAACAAAGAGTGTTCCCTTTTCTCCGCAGCCTCTCCAGCATTTATTGTCTGTCGATTTGTGGATGATGGCCATTCTGACGGGTGTGAGGTGACATCTCATTGTAGTTTTGATTTGCATTTCTCTAATTATTAGTGAAGTTGAGCATCGTTTCATGTGTTTTTGGGCCATCTGTATGTCATCGTTGGAGAGGTGTCTGTTTAGGTCCTTTTCCCATTTTTTGATTGGGTTGTTCGTTTTTCCAGCGCTGAGTTGTCTGAGTTGCTTGTAGATTTTGGAGATTAATTCTTTGTCTGTTGTTTCATTTGCTATGATTTTCTCCCACTCTGTGGGCTGTCTGTTCAGCTTTTTTGTAATTTCTTTAGCTGTACAAAAGCTTTTAAGTTTCATGAGGTCCCACATGTTCATTTGTCTTTTTAGTTCCACTATTCTAGTAGGTGGGTCAGAAAAGATCTTGCTTTGATTGATGTCCTTGAGGGTTTTGCCTATATTCTCCTCTAAGAGTTTGATGGTTTCTGGCCTTACATTTAAGTCTTTAATCCATTTTGAGTTGATCTTTGTGTATGGTGTCAGGGTATGTTCCAACTTCATTTTCTTGCATGTAGCTGTCCAATTTTCCCAGCACCATTTGTTGAAGAGGCTGTCTTTGTCCCATTTTATATGTTCGCCTCCTTTGTCAAAAATAAGGTACCCATATGTGCGTAGGTTTATCTCTGGGTTCTCGATCTTGTTCCATTGGTCGATATTTCTGTTTTTGTGCCAGTACCATACTGTCTTGATGACTGTTGCTTTGTAGTAGAGTCTGAAGTTGGGGAGGCTGATCCCCCCAGTTCCATTCTTCTTCCTGAGGATTGCTTTGGCTATTCGAGGTCTTTTGTG
Organism: Tragulus kanchil; assembly: GCA_022376925.1. NCBI lineage: Eukaryota > Metazoa > Chordata > Mammalia > Artiodactyla > Tragulidae > Tragulus > Tragulus kanchil. The sequence continues at coordinate 22,115,568 of JAIOJX010000003.1, read as the reverse complement.
TTTCCATATGAACTGTGTTATTCGTTGGTCTAGTTCTGTGAAGAATGTTATTGGAAGTTTGATAGGGATCGCATTGAATCTATAGATGACATTTGGTAGTATGGTCATTTTCACAATATTGATTCTCCCGACCCAGGAACACGGAATATTTCTCCATCTGTTTAACTCTTCTTTAATGTCTCTCATGAGTGTCTTGTAATTTTCTGTGTACAGTTCTTTTGTTTCTTTGGGTAGGTTTATTCCTAGATATTTGATTCTTTTGGTTGCGATGGTGAAGGGGATTGCCTCTTTGATTTCATTTTCTGATTTTTCATTGTTTGTGTATAGGAATGCCAGTGATTTCTGTATATTGATTTTGTATCCTGCAACTTTGCTGAATTCGCTGATTAACTCTAGTAGTTTTGTAATAGTGTCTTTGGGATTTTCTATGTATAATATCATGTCATCTGCAAATAGAGAGAGTTTGACTTCTTCTTTTCCAATCTGGATTCCTTTGATTTCTTTCTCTTCTCTTATTGCTATTGCTAGAACTTCCAGGACTATGTTGAATAGTAGTGGTGAGAGTGGACACCCTTGTCTTGTTCCTGATCTTAGAGGGAATGCTTTGAGTTTTTCACCATTGAGGATAATGTTCGCTGTGGGCTTCTCATATATGGCTTTCACTATGTTAAGATAAGTTCCTTCTATGCCCATTTTTTGAAGAGTTTTCATCATAAATGGATGCTGTACTTTGTCAAAGGCTTTTTCTGCATCTATTGAGATGATCATGTGATTTTTGTCTTTCAATTTGTTGATATGGTGTATCACATTGATTGATTTGCGTATGTTGAAGAATCCTTGCATGCCTGGGATGAACCCAACTTGATCGTGATGAATGAGCTTTTTGATGTGTTGCTGAATCCTGTTTGCTAGGATTTTGTTGAGGATTTTGGCATCTAGATTCATCAGTGAAATTGGCCTATAATTTTCTTTTTTTGTGTTGTCTTTGCCTGGTTTGGGTATCAGGGTGATGGTGGCCTCGTAGAATGTGTTTGGAAGTGTTCCTTCCTGGGCAATTTTTTGGAAGAGTTTTAGAAGGACAGGCATTAGCTCTTCTTTAAATGTTTGGTAGAATTCACTTGTGAAACCATCTGGCCCTGGGCTTTTATTTGCATTGCTGGTGGGAGTGTAAATTGATACAGCCTCTATGGAAGACAGTCTGAAGATTTCTTAAAAAACTAAAAATAGAAGCACCATATGACCCAGCAATCCCACTCTTAGGCTTATACCCTGACGAAATCAAAACTGAAAGAAGCACCTGTACCCCAATGTTCATTGCATCTCTCTATACAATAGCTAGAACATGGAAGGAACCTAGATGCCCATCGACGAACGAATGGATCCAAAAGCTCTGGTACATATATACAGTGGAATACTACACAGCTGTAAAGAGAAATGCAGAAGAATCAGCCCTCATGAGGTGGCTGGATCTAGAACGTATCCTAAAAAGTGAAGTCAGTCAGAAAGAGAAGGACAAATACAGTATATTAACACATATATATGGAATCTAGTAGGATGGTGATGATGGCACATGCAGTGAAGCGACAGAAAGACAGACATGGACAGTGGACATATGGACATTTTGGGAAGGAACAGTGGGTGAGAGGCGTAAAAGAAGTAGCATGAAGGCCTGTACTATCATAAGTGAAGAAAATAGCTCTAGTCATTGCTCTGTGAGAAAAGGGGATCCTTCAGGGGTGCTGTGTGATGGTAAGGAGGGAAGGGGGCATGTCTATAAGTTCCCCTGGATCTTAGAGGGAATGCTTTGAGTTTCTCACCATCGACGATAATATTCGCTGTGGGCTTCTCATATATGGCTTTCACTATGTTAAGATAAGTTCCTTCTATGCCCATTTTTTGAAGAGTTTTCATCATAAATGGATGCTGTACTTTGTCAAAGGCTTTTTCTGCATCTATTGAGATGATCATGTGATTTTTGTCTTTCAATTTGTTGATATGGTGTATCACATTGATTGATTTGCGTATGTTGAAGAATCCTTGCATGCCTGGGATGAACCCAACTTGATCGTGATGAATGAGCTTTTTGATGTGTTGCTGAATCCTGTTTGCTAGGATTTTGTTGAGGATTTTGGCATCTAGATTCATCAGTGAAATTGGCCTATAATTTTCTTTTTTTGTGTTGTCTTTGCCTGGTTTGGGTATCAGGGTGATGGTGGCCTCGTAGAATGTGTTTGGAAGTGTTCCTTCCTGGGCAATTTTTTGGAAGAGTTTTAGAAGGACAGGCATTAGCTCTTCTTTAAATGTTTGGTAGAATTCACTTGTGAAACCATCTGGCCCTGGGCTTTTATTTGCATTGCTGGTGGGAGTGTAAATTGATACAGCCTCTATGGAAGACAGTCTGAAGATTTCTTAAAAAACTAAAAATAGAAGCACCATATGACCCAGCAATCCCACTCTTAGGCTTATACCCTGACGAAATCAAAACTGAAAGAAGCACCTGTACCCCAATGTTCATTGCATCTCTCTATACAATAGCTAGAACATGGAAGGAACCTAGATGCCCATCGACGAACGAATGGATCCAAAAGCTCTGGTACATATATACAGTGGAATACTACACAGCTGTAAAGAGAAATGCAGAAGAATCAGCCCTCATGAGGTGGCTGGATCTAGAACGTATCCTAAAAAGTGAAGTCAGTCAGAAAGAGAAGGACAAATACAGTATATTAACACATATATATGGAATCTAGTAGGATGGTGATGATGGCACATGCAGTGAAGCGACAGAAAGACAGACATGGACAGTGGACATATGGACATTTTGGGGAAGGAACAGTGGGTGAGAGGCGTAAGGGAAGTAGCATGAAGGCCTGTACTATCATAAGTGAAGAAAATAGCTCTAGTCATTGCTCTGTGAGAAAAGGGGATCCTTCAGGGGTGCTGTGTGATGGTCGGGAGGGGAGGGAAGGGGGGGATATACATGTGACTAATCTGAGAACATGCATGTCTGTGAACAACAAAACTCTGTAAAAGTTAAAAGTAAAATAAAGGTTTAAAAAAAAAAAAAAAAAGAACAAAGAGGAGGGAAAAGAGACGTTTCATTGAAAAGAAAGTGATTAAGAACTTGAACGCACTTCGCTTACGCTGAGTGTGTTTAGCAAGCACTGTCAACAGGCCGCGGCTGGTATTTTTCCTTCCCCATTTCACTTAAGCCAGTACAAGGGAGTTGCACTTACCTCTCAACGACCAGGACCCCATCCGCGTTTGCTGAAAGCAGGGGACGGTGCGCACTTACCTCCAACTCTGAGTCCTCTGCGCTGACCCTCCGGACGCCTCCTGCATCTCCACCTCGTCAGCAGCCTTCTCCAGCGTCTTCTGAGCCAAGCTCTCCGCCCGGGCCTGGCTTTTCCCTTCCATGCAGCGCACCTGGCTAAACCCCGCCCCGCCGCCCACGCGCCGCGCCGCCCACGCTCCGCTGCTCGGACTCAGGACCATTACAAGCTGATGCAGCAGGGACCCTGAAAGCTGCCAAAGAACAATTGCCAAACACCTTCCATGCAGTGGAGCCTGGGTGTCACGGGGAGTTTCTGGGGCTGCAGATCTCAGGCGAGGCCCAGGCCCAGTGAATCTGAATTCACAATTTAGCAATATCCCCAGGTGATCCCCATGCAAGGGAAAACTGACCAGCTCAACAAGAAACACCGGTGCTGCTAAGAGATTTGCGGTCTCTGTTGGCTTCGGCAGCCTGTGTACTAAAAATTGGAAAGGTACAGAGAGGACTAGCGTGCTCCTGCCTCCCCCAAGCGAGGTGACACACAAATTCCTGAAGTGTTCTGTAGAAAATAAATATAAAAAGAAAAAATAATCCTGCAGGGGTGCTGTGTGATGGCCTGGAGGGGTAGGATGGGGTGGGGTATATATATAACTAATCTGGGGTCATACATATCTGTAAATAGCAAAACTCTGTGAAAGTAAAAAGTGAAATAAAAATTTCAAAAAAGAAAAGAAAAAGTAAAATAAAGTTCTGTGAGAATGTTTTGAGGAATAAAGGATCAAGTTATCAGGAGGTAATGGTATTCTGTTTACTAAATTCATTTCCTTGTAATACTGCAGTAAGACATCCCTATTGAAAAATGTTTTTTCAATAGAGATATTATTTTACTGACATTACTGCAGTACACATTTTCATTATTGCAACTTAGTTAATTATACCTTATTTGATTATTCAAATGGAAAAGAACAAATGTGATTTCTGGCTTTGTTAACCTTTTGTGGACTCTTAAACTTGCTGATGAAACAAAATAGATCACTTTGTTAAAAGTGATACAATAATCTACATGATAATTGCCATAAGGGGAAATGATAATAATGCTTATTCCATTTAAGTTTAATTAAAATGAGTTTCCTTGAAAATGAAAAGGCTAAAAACCATGTGAATATATTTTTCTGAATTATTCCTTCATAACTATCATTCACATTATTTCAGCCCCCAAAGCCACCCCCAGGATTTTGAAACCTTCAATAGCTTTAACTTTCCTTTCATAATAATCCCTAGTGTAGTCATTTCTAAGACTCTCAGTTTCCATCAATCACGGTTGTACCAGGAGCTCAGATGTACTTATGAGCTATGTCCGAACTGCAGAGTTTTCTTATCCAAAATGAAAGGAGCCAGAGAGACAGAGTGAAGGGAAGGAAAAATAAGGAAATAAAAGAGGAAGGGAAGGAAGGAAGGATGAATGGAGGGAGGGAGGAAGGGAGAGATGAGGGGGAAGGAATGCAGGAATAAAATTAAAATATAATACAGGATTTTGTGAGAATTTTTTTAATCATTTAAAGTATTTGGCACATAGTAGGAAGTCAATAAATAATAAATATCATGGTTATTATAAAGGTACTGGTAAATGTATATTGAAATGGAATATAGGCTCTAAAACTTGTAATGTCATAGCCTGGCTTCTTTTTTATCTTGTAACACTTGCTTATTAATGAACTGACCATCCCAGGTTGGTGTACACATGTGCTTCATTAGCAGGGAAGATCCCCTGGAGTAGGAAATGGCAACGCACTCCAGTATTATTACCTAGAAAATTCCATGCACAGAGAAACCTGCCAGATTACAGCAGTCATTGGGGACACAAAGAGTTGGACCTGACTGAATACATACACACACACACACACACACACATGGGGGGCAGGGGTAAGGAAGCATTTTAAACCCTCACATAGATTTTTGAAGTGAAATGAAACAAGAAGCAATGTAGGAATTTATGAACATTTGATATGTAAGTGTCTTTTTATCTCAAGAATCATAACTTAGGAAAAAATGTTTGTGCAAGCAGGACCAAAAATGATTAGACATCCGAAACATGCAGATGAGTATGAAAACGATGATCAGAGAGCCTGGTTTTTCAGGAGGAGGGCTTGGAGGAATAGATTAGATCCCAACTGATACATAGCAGGCTAATCCTATCAACAATAAAGAAATTTTCTAGACCCTGAGTTCCTCTTAAGTCTAGAGGTAAAATATTACTTCGCCATTTTAGCTGATTAGATCTAAAAAATTGCTACTTAAATCAGTCAATGAAAACATTTTGTTGAGAGATGTTGTTAAACCATGTTATAGTGAGTAATGAGGGAGGGGAAATGACTTCATGTAGATGGAATAAATACTTTTGTCTTGCTTCATAATTTAATTTCAATTGGAGTTCCACACAAGAACCTATGCATGAAGGCTAAATCAATATACCTAATTTTATTGCTTATCTCAATTTTCAAAATCACAATTCTACTTCTTTCCCAAAACACCTAGTATTTGCTATTGGGCTGTAGCCCACGTGCCCATCTGGGATTTCAGGTTCATTATTTGACATGTGAAGCAGGCATTTCAGGTGGACGTGCTCAGTTATTGTTAATTACTACACCGTCTTGTATCTTTCAGCCATATCTATACCGTACAACCTTGTGCATTTTCCTTGATCTTCCAGTCATCTTTTGAGCTGAGTTGACAGGAAATGAGTGTAAGCTAAACTGTCTAACTGAGGCTATCTAATTATGGCAGTTCTAAATGATCTGTAATTCTCCTCTAATATTAAAAGTCAGTAGAGACTCTCTTCTTGCAAGTTAGTGTAACAGGATACGGTTATCCCTTACCTTTTATTTTTAACTTCTTGAGACTGCTTTTGTCTGATTTGAATATTTGACTCCCTGACCTAGAGCATACGGTGTTTAGAACAAAATTTGTATGTCAGATTTTTTAGACGGGTATTTACCCTTACATAGAATGTAAACATAATGACCTGTAAAATATAATCTGTAGCTAATCTAAAGCGATCATGGAGTAGGGACACCTTGGTAACCAACTTTGTTTCCAATTCTTCAGTTCTGAGTCTACGCCAGTGCTAGAGATGCTGAGGTGATAAATGAGGACCACTTGTTCCTGAGTCCAGGGCCCTGCGCTCTGCTGTGTTCTCTATTCATAGTGTACACTGTATTACACCATGATTGATGAGGTGCACCTACCTAAAATGAGGCTGCCCCCAGGAGATGTAGGGACATCTTCAGCCATGTGTATGTAAATCAGGACAGGAAAGGAGGCCTCAGAAGATTCTATATCACCCTCCTCACTCAGGCTTAACAATTTGCAATTGTTGTAGGATATCTGGAAACCTATGTTTGTATCATCCAAAATAGTGTGGATTTCCCTGCTGTGTTCCCTCACTGAGCTGCTACCATCTCCATCTTTCTATGAGCAAACAGATTTGATTAACCTAGGCCATTGGTGTCAAGCTCCTTCAGTCTGAAATTCTAATTTACATGGATAGATGCAAATACTTTGATTCTTAGGTCTCATTATTCCAACTCAATAATTCCGATGAATACTACATGTATTTCTATTTGGAATTTGCATTGGGGAAACTCTGTCATAGATTGATTTTTTGTAATTATGTGAAGTCTTATTATAGGTAAAAGGCAGACCTGGGATGAAAGGGAAAGTCAAGTCCAACACACTTTCCAAAATACCCCTTCATCTGTATAGGGTTAAAGATCATAACCTCCAAATTGATACTACAGCATCATTGGAAAGATCGAGAGGAGTGATACATGTGAAAATACTTTTTCCACATAAAACTATTCAAGGTTGAGAGAACTTCCCCTGCCTTCACCTGTGGCCCTGAATACAATAGCATTGTGATGAAACTAAAAACTGAAAACAACTTTCCATTGTTATTATTTTGTTGTTTTAAAAGTATGTAGGCTAAAATATATGATAATGATATTCAATATAATCTAAACAATGATGAGGTGGGACATGGGAGATGGATATATTAAGAGCAATACATACCACTAAGAAAAGCAGGAAATCAGATAATGATGATACCGTAAGTATTAATGTCAGCTTAACACCCAGTGCTTTGCTGAAGGAAAAGTGAATAAAGCAAGGATGAATCTACATCAAAAATAAACTCACACTGGAAAGCCCTATTTCAAAAGAGTCAGTTGATACAGATTAATCTAACAATGCTGAATCAAAAGCAGTATATCTATATACAGAATAACACAGATTAAGCTCTTAGGCAAAAACAGTCTCTTCTTTCAAAGATTTTCTTGAATATTTTCAAAATTTTTTAGGGGTCTCTGGTTATCAGTTGGTCATCTTTTAAAATAGCTCATCACAAGTCAAATTAAAATAATGAACACAAAGTGTATTTATGTTGCTAACAGTGTTTTCTTTGTTATATTCTTAAACTTTTACTCCATCAGCACATAAGCACCCTGGGTGAGACTTTAGGTCAAGCAGAGAAAAGTTGGGGAAATGGAGAAAGCCCTTAAGGTGCTTATTTTAGAAACATAAATAACTATCTTTTACCCAGCAGACTGTTTAATATTATGAAATCAATACATGGATAGTCAATACTTTGATTCTTAGGTCTCATTATTCCAACTCAATAATTCCGATGAATACTACATGTATTTCTATTTGGAATTTGCATTGGGGAAACTCTGTCATAGATTGATTTTTTGTAATTATGTGAAGTCTTATTATAGGTAAAAGGCAGACCTGGGATGAAAGGGAAAGTCAAGTCCAACACACTTTCCAAAATACCCCTTCATCTGTATAGGGTTAAAGATCATAACCTCCAAATTGATACTACAGCATCATTGGAAAGATCGAGAGGAGTGATACATGTGAAAATACTTTTTCCACATAAAACTATTCAAGGTTGAGAGAACTTCCCCTGCCTTCACCTGTGGCCCTGAATACAATAGCATTGTGATGAAACTAAAAACTGAAAACAACTTTCCATTGTTATTATTTTGTTGTTTTAAAAGTATGTAGGCTAAAATATATGATAATGATATTCAATATAATCTAAACAATGATGAGGTGGGACATGGGAGATGGATATATTAAGAGCAATACATACCACTAAGAAAAGCAGGAAATCAGATAATGATGATACCGTAAGTATTAATGTCAGCTTAACACCCAGTGCTTTGCTGAAGGAAAAGTGAATAAAGCAAGGATGAATCTACATCAAAAATAAACTCACACTGGAAAGCCCTATTTCAAAAGAGTCAGTTGATACAGATTAATCTAACAATGCTGAATCAAAAGCAGTATATCTATATACAGAATAACACAGATTAAGCTCTTAGGCAAAAACAGTCTCTTCTTTCAAAGATTTTCTTGAATATTTTCAAAATTTTTTAGGGGTCTCTGGTTATCAGTTGGTCATCTTTTAAAATAGCTCATCACAAGTCAAATTAAAATAATGAACACAAAGTGTATTTATGTTGCTAACAGTGTTTTCTTTGTTATATTCTTAAACTTTTACTCCATCAGCACATAAGCACCCTGGGTGAGACTTTAGGTCAAGCAGAGAAAAGTTGGGGAAATGGAGAAAGCCCTTAAGGTGCTTATTTTAGAAACATAAATAACTATCTTTTTACCCAGCAGACTGTTTAATATTATGTGGGTCATAGTCTAAGTTTATGTTAACCACCATTCAAGTTGACATTCCAAAACACAAGTATATAACTTAAATTTAATAATTTATGAAAAAATTCACCTATATATATATATACACATATATATAGATATATGTGTATATATATGTGTATATATATATATATATATATAGGTGAGTATGTATTTTGCACATACATACACATACACCTCGGGAATTTTTTATGAAAAAAATTAGTGGAACCATGAATCTCTGATCCTGAGTCACAAATCACAGTTAAAGACTTGGTGTTGGGCTTCCCCTGGTGGTCCAGTGGGTAAGGACACCACCTTGTAGTGCAAGGGGCGCCGGTTCCATCCCTGGCCTGGGAAGATCCCACGTGCCGCGGAGCGGCTGGACCGATGTGTCCAATGACCGAGCCGGAGCTCTGGAGCGCATGCGCCCAGAGCCGGCGTTCAGCAACGACAGACGCCGCCACGATGGGAGGCCCACAGGAGCCAAGGAACAAAGACGGATGAAAACAGACAAATGAAGGATCAGTGGAAGTGGCCGGCCTGCTCCCCTCCCTCCCCAACCCGACCCCCGCCCAAAAATAAATTTAAAAAAAAAAAAAAAAAAGAACTTGGTGTTGCTCCCTAGGCCACCCTCTGATACCATCAGTGGATACATATTTTCTCTCCAATTACATAATCTCCTCAGAGTATTAGTCAAATAATACATTTCAGTCCCCCACCACCACTTTTGGGAAGAAACAGCATACTGAAATAAAAATATAAGATCAAAGACTTAATGTCATAAACATGAGCACCCCCGTCTAAACCTTATATTTCACTCCCAAAATGCAACTAAATTGTCTGTTTACTTTTATAGATACCAACATGAATTTTATTTTTCCAAATTTTCCAAATAAGAAGGCTTGAAACTTTGAGGTGGATTTACTTACTCTCATCTAAATCTTGTTCTTCATTTAATCAGTCCTCATAATACATTTCATTAGGGCAATGTGTACCTTAATGACATATCTTCAGAATGAAAGATGTCTTTAAAATCTCATGGTATCTTCTCACTACACCATAACCACGTCTCTGTAATTATACATGTGGGTATGAAGCCATGAGTTGATTCCAACCTTAAAGTCATTTTATTGCTCTACTTCAGGTTTCAGAAACTAGTATGTTTACACATTGTGCCAACTGAGCCAGATTTCCCACTATCTAAAGCCAAACACATCCAAATTGAGCCACAGATTTTCCCCAAAAGAATAATCATCATGTCCAAAAGCATGTGGTGCTAGCTAGAGGGGAAGAGGTAAGCACTTGGAACTGTAAACTGTCTGCAGATAGAAGGAGTCAACTATACCTGATGAACTGAAGTCCAACTCAGTAGGAAGGATGCAGTCAGCAGATGGTAACGCAAGTAAACATTTGGCCTCCTGACCGTTCAACACAATGTCATGAAGGGGCCTCGACAGGCAGCACTCTGCAACTCAGTAGAGCAAGTGATAAATCTGTCACCATGTTCTGTCCCAGCTCCAGAGCCAGTGTTGGGAAAGAATTATTCCTTTCTTACAAAGGGAGACAGATAAGAGCAAAGCAAAAATCCAGTCTACAGGTCCTGCTTCTAGTTAGATGACCAAACCAGGACTTGCACCCTGCTAATGACAGAGCGGCTTCCTCATGGCTCAGACAGTAAAGAGTCTGCCTGTAATGCAGGAGACCTAGATTTGATCCCTGGGTGGGGGAGATCCTCTGAAGAAGGGAATGGAAACTCACTCCGGTATTCTTGCCTGGAGAATTCCATGGACTGAGGAGCCTGGTGTGCTCCAGACCATGGCGTTGCAAAGAGTTAGGCATGACTGAGTGACTAACACTATACTACTAATGACAGAGGAAGGGTGGAGAGAGAGAGAAGGAGGAGGTGATGGAGGGAGGAAGACCTGGTATAAACAATGACACCAACTGTAGGGCAGAGCTAGGTGGAAGAGAAGTTATTCTTGTAGGAAAAAAAAAAAAAAAAGACTTGCTCTTGGGTCACTCGATTGTTTCAGTTCAGTTCAGTTCAGTCAATCAGTCATGTCCGACTCTTGGCAACCCCATGGTCTGCAGCACACCAGGCTTCCCTGTCCTTCACCATCTCCCAGAGCTATTTTAAATCCCTCTTGACTAAAGTCAGGTTTGGCCCTGTCACCTAGAAATGGGGAGAGAAGTGTATTGATGAGGCCAAGCATCTCTTCAGTAAAGGGCCAGGAAATTGAGAACTGAGCTACTGGTAGGTCCTAAAAGGATGAAAGAATCATCAGGAAAATTGCTCATTCATAAATAATTATTTGACCTTTAACAAATCTTTACTTAGAATTCACTTATTCCATTTCTTCAGCTCTTCATAGGCTTGTGTAGTTAAGAAGGAATATTTGAAGGAAGCAACAATCTTGGAGAAGATAAGCATACTCATTATACTTTTGTTGTTTTTGTTATATGTAAACTGGAGTCATTCCTAGGTTTGCAATTCTACAGCAATGACGGTGTAATTTAAATGATGAATTTAAATGTAAGCATATGTCAATAATGAGAAATTTGTAATCCCTCATGAGATCAGGTCAGGGCTTAATATCAGAAATCATAACTCCAACAATGATAGTCTTCCAACCACTACCTTTCTATCTCATGGGTGATCTTGGGTGCTGGTCTGTGAGCACAGATCCCAAGAGCTATATCAAATAAGCAGTTCGTAATGGCAAGAATTCCCTGTAAGAAAGGACAATTTCTAATCAGTTAGCAGGTCACTGAAGGAAACAATTGTCCTAAGGCTTGGCTTATTCCTGGTAATATTTCACACATTTTTTTTTCCTTTGGTTTTAAGACGCAGTGCTGTGTTGAACCATGTCCTAGCCTGAGGCAAAAGAAAAACTCAAAATACTGATCACACCTTAGTTTAAAAATTTTATGTGTTCCTAATGTTCAGGATTTTGCAGTGACTTTTTTTTTTAATATTGCGTTAAAATATTCTTTATCTTGATTTCTAAAGTTTTTTTTTTGTTTTTTTTTTTGGTTCCCGTAAGCTTGGTATCTGAGGCAGGGGCGTGTAGTGTGCTAAGTTACCTCACTTGTGTCCAACTGTTTGCGACCCTATGGACAGTAGCCCACCGGTCTCCTCTGTCCAAAGGATTCTCCAGGCAAGAATACTAGAGTGGGTTGCCATGCCCTCCTCTAGAGAATCTTCCCAACCCATGGATTGAACCCACATCTTTTATGTTTCCTGCATTGGCAGGAGAGTTCTTTATCACTAGCGCCACCTAGGACATGCTTGAGGCAGGTACCTTATGATATCTGTTGACTGACTACTGACCCAGTATCTTTCAGGTGAAATCTAGGAATGCATATTTTTTTTAAATAATTTTAAAGTGTAGTCCACAAATTATAGCATCAGAATTTGCAGAATCTCCAGCATCTCGCTTGCCTCAGCCTAGACCTAGCTGTATGTTAGTAAGAGAATTCCTTATGTAGAGTCCCCTTTGGTGTCTCTTTCAAAGTCTCAATTAATAGGAAGGCTTGAGTGGATTTGCTTAAATATATATCGATATTACTATTTATGGCTTTTCATCTTTCTCCTAGAATCTAGACAAGTGGTTTTCAAAAAACCAATTCCCAAAGAAGTCATTGAACTTTGTTTTTCTTCTCAGTCTCTTTGCTAGGACTTTCCAAACTGTCATCACTTTTACTTTGAAATACCTATAAAACCAAAAAAGCCAGAGGCAAAGTGGAATGAAACATTATACTTTGCTGTTAGCATAATGTAGGTATCAATTATACACAGTCCAAATATGATGTTTGAAAACACTTTAAAGTTTGTTACTCATTTAAAATATTTATGAAATATTTCTTGAAGCCTCATTTTGGGGTGAGATTACAAACAAATGAAAATACATATTAGGAGAAAAAAAGAAAATACATATTAGGAAATAAGAAACAACCTAAACTGAGGTCTGGTAATGGAATGCTTGAAAAATAAACCCAGAGGAACTATAAAATATGTATTAATTCAAAACCAAGTTAGATACTCTAAAGTTTCTAAGGCTTCATGGGATCTCATTAATGCAGGGAAAATTTGGCTGTAAATTTATTATTTCCAATTTAGAAGCTACAGGTAACATGTAAAAGTCACAAAACTTATGCAGAAAGCAAATGTAAAACTGAAAAAGTGTCACATCACAAACTGCAAAAATCTTTTAAAGAGTTTTGCACAGTGGACTGTGGCAAATCATGAAGATTCTTGGTTAAAAGGTGAGATGCTTAACAAAATATGAAGTACAGAGGCAGAGAATTAAATATCAATGATTTTACCTTTGCTCATATTTTAACATTAAAAATTAAATATTAGAACCTGAGTGTCAGTTGACTTCCCTAGTTCAGATGGTAAGGAATCTGCCTAGAATGCTGAAGACCTAGATTTGATCCCTGGGTTGGGAAAATCTCCAGGAGAAGGAAATGGCTACCCTTTTAGTATTCTTGCCTGGAGAACTCCATGGTCAAAGGAGCTTACTGGGCTATAGTCCAAGGGGTCACAAAGAATTGGACAATTGAGTCAGAAATTCTCATGTTTTTCTTTTGCTATAAAACACTAATTCTGAAGATTTTGGAAAATCTTATAATTACCCATATCACTGAGCATTCTTAAGAAAGCTATGAGTTGAATAAATATTAGTATTGTAACAGATCTTTCATTAACAAAACCCTGGATATTAAATGATCTACACTTCGACCTCCTTCTTCTCTGCACAGGAAAAGAGTGCTTGAAAAAGGCATGATAGGAGATGAAAGACTGAATTGTGACTTCAAGTGGATTCATTTAATCTAGTGCTAATATTCTCATATTATTAGAAGTATGTGGACAGTCAAGTTGGATTCACAGATATATCGTCAATGCCTAATCCTCCAAAGTTTCAAGGTCCTTCTTTTATGAATCTGGCCTCTTCAAGTTCATGAAAAGTAACTATTAGAGTCCATGTTTGGGTCAGGTCAGAGGGCAAAGGACATCTTTTCTCCTTCACATCTGGAAGTATACATTCCCTAAATGTTAAAACAAATTGAAACTTCTGAAATAAATAAAAAGGAGAACCAAACTCTCTACGCTGTTCATTTTCACCAGAATGACTTCTAAATGCAACATGTTAAACTGGAAAGTATCCATTACAGATTGACAACACATTCCCTTAATTTCAAAAGTATAAGGTCTTCTTTTCTCTTCTTCCAGATCCATCATGCCACTCTGCCCTTGCTCGACTGTAGCCCTCGTGTGTTCTCATTCTACACACTATCACAAGAAACCCAGCCCCTTCCCAGAGTTCTCTGTAAGCCATAGGCTGGCTGTGCTCCCTCAAAATGCCTCCATCACAAAATTCACTCTTAAATACTAACATGTTATCTTGACCTAGAAATTAGGACCCTCTCTAATGAATTGAATTCATCATTTTTTTCCTCACCTGTGTTCTCTATGTTTCCTACTTTTGAGTGACATATAGACCCACTGAGTCTCCCAAGATGGCAATCGTTTTTTTATGTACATGTTGGATTTTTTTTTTTTTACAGTAACAAAAAAATGTTTCTGGTAGTTCCTTGTTGGCTACCTATTTTAAGTATAGCAGTGTGTACACATCAGTCCTAAACATTTTTCAGGCTCCTAAACCACAAGATGGGAACAGAACAGACATTCACAAAATGTCTTAAGAATTATATATAGGGGCTGCCCTGGTGGTCTGGTGGGTAAAGAGTCTGCCTTGCAGTACAAGGGGTACCAGATGATCCTGCATGCCACAGAGCGACTGGACCAGCGTGTCCAATTACAAGCCAGAGCTCTGGAGTGCATGTGCCCAGAGCCGGTGCTCTGCAATAATAGAGGCCACTGCAATGGAAGGCCCACACAGGCCAAAGAATAAAGATGGATGAAGAAAAAAAAAAAAAGAACCATGCATAAATAAATAAATCAACTTCACTACTCAATTTTATTTATTGACTTCATAGTAATTACCTCACAGTTCAATTGGCAAAAATAATTTTAAAAACTTAATTATGTAATTATATATATATATATGGTTCATAATTTTGTGTACATTATTAACCCAAATGTTTGTTGCAATGTGGTTTAAATGAACCAAAAATACAAATAAGCTTGAGAAATTATCAGCCATTTTTGTGTAAACACTTTCACTTATATTGCCATTAACACTTCCTCTTTTCAGGGCAGCCTGCATTCTAAACACCCTTGCCAAGTAGTCGATTACATTTTCATCACTTTTAG
The DNA here is from genome assembly GCA_022376925.1 of Tragulus kanchil. Lineage (NCBI taxonomy): Eukaryota > Metazoa > Chordata > Mammalia > Artiodactyla > Tragulidae > Tragulus > Tragulus kanchil. Next base: position 22,100,305 of record JAIOJX010000003.1, on the reverse strand, counting down.
CTAATTTTGGCTTCTATTAGGTTTGTTTGAGAGTAGTTAATTCATCAGCTTGTGCCTAATAAAGTTAAGGTGCTTTGTCAATACTGCACCTTCCCATGTAGTTTCCTGCCTTTATTTAACTCATTCCATGTCATTATTTTGCTCTACATCTAATATCATTGGATGGAAAACTGTACAAAGTGTATTTCTAAAATGTGGAGCTAATGCAATATCGTTAGAACCTGATTGTCTCTAATGATTAACTGGTAATGCAATTTCTTAAGCACCTTAGTAACCCCTGCTGGGCAAAACAATGGTTTATTTGAATGAGGAAGGTTCAAAGAGCCTACTCCCTCCTTATCTTTGATTCCCTGCTACAGAAAGGGATTAATAAGATTAGAAAATAAAACATCACCAATGGAGCCTGAAGAGCTTTAACTTTTTTTATCAAAGAAAAGTGAAGGTGTTAGCCCCTCAGCTTGTCTGACTCTCTGCAACCCCATGGATGATAGCCAGCCCATCAGGCTCCATTGTCCATGGCATTCTCCAGGCAAGAATACTGGAGTGGGTTGCCCTACCCTCCTCCAGGGGATCTTCTGACCCAGGGATCAAACCCAGGTCTCCTGCATTGCAAGCAAATTCCTTACCATCTGAGCTACCAGGGAAGCTAGAAGAATGTGCATAAATACCTCACACCGGTGTTTTAATAAAATATATTTTTCCCCAAAGGAGATTACATTCTGGGGATAGATTTCATCTGAAAGCTGTCCTCTCCTCCTAAAAAGAAAGTGGCTTTTAAAGATAAATTCCTCTTGCCTACTCTTTACCAACTCCACCTCCATAACCTAGAGATAAGAGGTGAAGAAAAAAGAAAATACAGACAGAGCAGAGAAATGCAAGGAGGCATTGTGTATCAGACAAAAGCTAACCTCCTGGGAAATACTGTTGATAAAGACTTTGAACTTTGAGGAAAACTTGGAGCAAATTTATGGAGGAATACACTGGTATCAGAAATAAATGTTAAAACAAGAAAGCCTTCATGTACATGCATGCTGTTGGATATGAACAGAAAAAGAACAGAAATCCATAAATGAATGAGGTGGAATCAGTACTGCTGATTTACAAAGACACTTATCAACAGAAATCTCTCCTTAGACACACATGGCTAAGAGTTTCATTTTTCTTAGTGAGGAAGAAATGGGAGATAATAGCATATTTATAGTGTGAAATCTGCTTAAGCTCCTATATAGTAATTTTATGTATTTATTATGATTATATAATAATAAATACACAAAATTTTATAGCTTAGCTGGTAAAGAATCCACCTGCAATGCAAGAGACCCCAGTTCTGTCCCTCAGTTAGGAAGATCTCCTGGAGAAGGGAAACGCTGCCCACTTCAGTATTCTTGCCTAGAGAATTCCATGGCTTGTCCATGGGTCGGTCACAAAGAGTCAGACATGACTGAATGACTTCGCTTTCATTATAAATATAGTGTGGTTCACTATTTCTCAAATATTTTTATGTTCTCTTTATAAATTCAATATTTTAGCATCCAAAGTGGAAAAATCAGGTCAATTATTTTTGTTGATTATTTGCTGAATGTTTGCTCTCCCAAAATATGATTCAAACAACCTGTTAATCAGACAAAGCTAGGTGTGCATTATCTCAACAAGGATAGGCACTACTATGTAAGAGTCTGAGCCTCTCAAAAAGAAAGGCGAAGTCGGGATACTTATAAGATTTTGGAATGTGGCTTAAGGTGGGTCTTTCAAGATGTGTCACAGACCGGGTGTAATATGGGGGATTAGTCAGAACCGGGTAAGTGTCATAATAATATGAGTTTAGGGTGGTGAATATGGCCAGACTTGGAGGTCAAGAGGCTTTAAAGATTTGAGAAAGTAAACAATCTGTCCAAGTTATCTTTTAAAGAGTTCACAGTTTGATATTCATCTAAATGATTTTCTCCATAATGATAGTTACTTGGAATCTTTACCTTTCCAAGACAGCGTTTTCTAGAAATAGCAAAATCATGCTGATGAAGTCAGTGTAATGGTAAAATCAGACTGTTTAATTGAGAGTAAATAGTTATCCATGTGGACATAGTTGGTTTGGGTTTTAAAGCTACATAAATAAAGCTATATTTTGTAGTTCAGTTTCTCCTGGTTTACATTTAAGGCACTGAGTTAGTGTCTGTCTCTCTCTTTCTCTGTCTCTCTCTCTCTTTCACTCACTCTGACTTAAATCTAGAAATTCAGAGAAGACTGCAAGAATGATAGGGCACTTGAGAAAGGTTTAATGGTTAACATTTATTTTGCATATAAACCATGTAATGGAGTAATGGAAATTATGGAGAAGGTAACAATATAAAAACAAGTGCAGATTTTAGAAATTTTTAAGGCATGAGAAAGAAACAGAATAATCCATGGTCCTAAAAGATTGCAGCTAATTTTGGTAGAGCTCTTTTTCTCTTCAAAAGAGAAAGGTGTATATACTAGGAAATTTCAAGGTAAATAACAAGCAAGGTTTAAGTGCCAGATCTACAGATTGTTGCTTAGTACCTATAGATAGTGTTTTGCTGATATAAGAAAGTAGGTCAATGATCTCTTGTAGGAACCTCCTCATATAATGGAATATTGGCCTTCCTTTTCCCTTCTTCTAAAATTATAGCCACCTGAGGTGAAAGGAAATATTGTTCTGTCTGATATTTTATGACAATTATTTGATTCACCTCATAAAAGTTAAAAAAAAAAACCTCTTTTTATCTAAATTTCCACTAAATACCTGTTTCTCCTCAAAAATTTAAAATCTGGCTCTACGAGTATATGATACTTTGCATTCTCTGAGAACCTGTGGGGGAGTCAACTGAGGGAATCACTAATAATGTGAAAGTTAGAAAATGTTAGAATTTTTCTCTCACAGTGTATGTATATGGTGCACATTCACATTGTTTCTCAAAAATCAATGGTTTCAGTCTCATACCAGTAGACATAGCACATTTTTCCTGAAAAATGTTAGTTTCTCCTACGTGTTTATTGGCAAATCCCATTATCTTTGTTTCATTCTCTGATCTCAAATTGAGAGATCTGTGGGAAACTTTTGGATTGGCTTTGTATATGTCCTAGTATAACAAGTTTAAAATGGAAATGACAGATTACAAAACACATCCATCTACATATTTGGAGATTAAAATGAATCCAAAGGACTATTAAATGCACTTGTCAGAAGTCACAGCGTTGGTGTGATGCGTAAATCAAAGTTTATTTCAAACTTGTTGCAAACAGTAGCGGAACTTTATAATATGTGCTATAAAATAATGAAAATAAGTATCCAAGTAGAAGTTTTTTTCCTAAGAAAACAGTGTTGCCAAGAGGATTCTAAGAAGAAAAGCCGAAGTCAACTTACTTTTCTATCTAAAATGTTGAATTGTAAATATTGGAAGAAAATCATGAATAAAATATAACCAAGATATCAAGATTGTAAAGGAATTAGATCTACTTATTCACATTGAACAGGAAGGCAATAAACATAAAATAAAAACAGTAAGTAACACTTTAAAATAATTTTGGTAGAGCTCTTTTCTTCAAAAGAGAAAGGTGTATATACTAGGAAATTTCAAGGTAAATAACAAGCAAGGTTTAAGTGCCAGATCTACAGATTGTTGCTTAGTACCTATAGATAGTGTTTTGCTGATATAAGAAAGTAGGTCAATGATCTCTTGTAGGAACCTCCTCATATAATGGAATATTGGCCTTCCTTTTCCCTTCTTCTAAAATTATAGCCACCTGAGGTGAAAGGAAATATTGTTCTGTCTGATATTTTATGACAATTATTTGATTCACCTCATAAAAGTTAAAAAAAAAAACCTCTTTTTATCTAAATTTCCACTAAATACCTGTTTCTCCTCAAAAATTTAAAATCTGGCTCTACGAGTATATGATACTTTGCATTCTCTGAGAACCTGTGGGGGAGTCAACTGAGGGAATCACTAATAATGTGAAAGTTAGAAAATGTTAGAATTTTTCTCTCACAGTGTATGTATATGGTGCACATTCACATTGTTTCTCAAAAATCAATGGTTTCAGTCTCATACCAGTAGACATAGCACATTTTTCCTGAAAAATGTTAGTTTCTCCTACGTGTTTATTGGCAAATCCCATTATCTTTGTTTCATTCTCTGATCTCAAATTGAGAGATCTGTGGGAAACTTTTGGATTGGCTTTGTATATGTCCTAGTATAACAAGTTTAAAATGGAAATGACAGATTACAAAACACATCCATCTACATATTTGGAGATTAAAATGAATCCAAAGGACTATTAAATGCACTTGTCAGAAGTCACAGCGTTGGTGTGATGCGTAAATCAAAGTTTATTTCAAACTTGTTGCAAACAGTAGCGGAACTTTATAATATGTGCTATAAAATAATGAAAATAAGTATCCAAGTAGAAGTTTTTTTCCTAAGAAAACAGTGTTGCCAAGAGGATTCTAAGAAGAAAAGCCGAAGTCAACTTACTTTTCTATCTAAAATGTTGAATTGTAAATATTGGAAGAAAATCATGAATAAAATATAACCAAGATATCAAGATTGTAAAGGAATTAGATCTACTTATTCACATTGAACAGGAAGGCAATAAACATAAAATAAAAACAGTAAGTTAACACTTTGAAAATAATTTTGCTAACAAACCACTCATTCGTAGGAAATATGAAATTAACAGAATAGAATCAAAAGACAGTGGATAATAAAATAGTTAACACATCAGGGAGGGAAAAAAAGACAAAATCAGAATTCAGGATGCAACAGAAAAAGAGAAAACCAAGAAAATATTAATAGCAAAAGAGCAATATTATACCACAAAATCAAGAACAACCAAAATCCAATAACATGATGTTTAAAAAGGTTCAAAGAAAAGCAAAAAATATTACAAGTGAACCACAATTAGGGCTTCCCCTGGTGGTCCAGTGGGTAAGGACACCACCTTGCACTGCAAGGGGCGCCGGTTCGATCCCTGGCCTGGGAAGATCCCACGTGCCGCGGGCGGCTGGACCAATGTGTCCAATTACCGAGCCGGAGCTCTGGAGCGCATGCGCCCAGAGCCGGCGCTCTGTGATGACGGACGCCACTGCGATGGGAGGCCCACAGGAGCCAGGGAACAGAGACGGATGAAAGTAGAGAAATGAAGGACCAATAGAGGTGGCCCGCCCGCTCCCCTCCCTCCCCAACCCAACCCCCGTCCAAAATAAATAAATAAATCTTAAAAAAAAAAAAAAAAGTGAACCACATTTAAAATGAAAAGTCAGTACAGAGGATTGGATCATGACAACAAACTGAGCACATATATCATTTTTTGTCTTTTGCCTAAAATCCTTTGAAATGGCAGAAAAATAAATCCATAATACTGCTGGTTGTCAGGGAGGCGTGCCAAAAATGTCAGAAAAATATTGAATATTGTTTCAAGAGAGAAAGCAGGCAGAAGTGGACTGAGAACGAGTCGAGACTCAGGAATCTCATCCAGACATAGAGCCCGGAGGACTACTAAGGGAAGGTGCTTCAACCTCATAATCAGAGGGGTCCTGCAGGATGCTAGTCCTTCAGAATTAATTGACAAAACACCTTTAGGGAAGCTGGGAAAATGAGCCACTCTTTTCTCTTCCCATTCTGCTAAACTGAGGACAGCCACCAAGCTGGCTCCCAACTTAAGTAGCTAGTGCTGGTGCTGGCCTGTGGCAATAAACATAAAATAAAAACAGTAAGTTAACACTTTGAAAATAATTTTGCTAACAAACCACTCATTCGTAGGAAATATGAAATTAACAGAATAGAATCAAAAGACAGTGGATAATAAAATAGTTAACACATCAGGGAGGGAAAAAAAGACAAAATCAGAATTCAGGATGCAACAGAAAAAGAGAAAACCAAGAAAATATTAATAGCAAAAGAGCAATATTATACCACAAAATCAAGAACAACCAAAATCCAATAACATGATGTTTAAAAAGGTTCAAAGAAAAGCAAAAAATATTACAAGTGAACCACAATTAGGGCTTCCCCTGGTGGTCCAGTGGGTAAGGACACCACCTTGCACTGCAAGGGGCGCCGGTTCGATCCCTGGCCTGGGAAGATCCCACGTGCCGCGGGCGGCTGGACCAATGTGTCCAATTACCGAGCCGGAGCTCTGGAGCGCATGCGCCCAGAGCCGGCGCTCTGTGATGACGGACGCCACTGCGATGGGAGGCCCACAGGAGCCAGGGAACAGAGACGGATGAAAGTAGAGAAATGAAGGACCAATAGAGGTGGCCCGCCCGCTCCCCTCCCTCCCCAACCCAACCCCCGTCCAAAATAAATAAATAAATCTTAAAAAAAAAAAAAAAAGTGAACCACATTTAAAATGAAAAGTCAGTACAGAGGATTGGATCATGACAACAAACTGAGCACATATATCATTTTTTGTCTTTTGCCTAAAATCCTTTGAAATGGCAGAAAAATAAATCCATAATACTGCTGGTTGTCAGGGAGGCGTGCCAAAAATGTCAGAAAAATATTGAATATTGTTTCAAGAGAGAAAGCAGGCAGAAGTGGACTGAGAACGAGTCGAGACTCAGGAATCTCATCCAGACATAGAGCCCGGAGGACTACTAAGGGAAGGTGCTTCAACCTCATAATCAGAGGGGTCCTGCAGGATGCTAGTCCTTCAGAATTAATTGACAAAACACCTTTAGGGAAGCTGGGAAAATGAGCCTCTCTTTTCTCTTCCCACTCTGCTAAACTGAGGACAGCCACCAAGCTGGCTCCCAACTTAAGTAGCCAGTGCTGGTGCTGGCCTGTGAAAGGCAGGGCTATGCACCAGGCCAGCAATGGGTGAATTGCTGATCCTCCTGGGAGGATCCTGGTTTTCTTTCTTAATTAATTAATTAATTTTTAATGGAGTATAGTTGCTTTACAATGTCGTGTGAATTTCTGCTGCAAAAGGAAGTGAATCAACTATATGTATATGTGTGTCCCCTCCCTCGTGGGCTTCCCTCCCACCCCCCATCCCATCCCTCTAGGTCATAGGACTCCCTTTAAAAGGCAAACTGCTGACTCATCTCCTGCCAGCATATGTCATTCCTCTCCCCTAATCACTGTATCTATGTAATAAGAACTTGCAAATAAAAATAAAATAATTGATTTTGTCAAACAAATAAATAGCAATAAACATTTCAGATAAAATGAAGTAGTAAAAATCTTGTTGAAAAAAGGAATTAGATATAAATAAAAATACAGCTAGCTTTGGAAAATAAAGAAATCAATGGGAAAAAGAAATACTTAGCAGACACTAGCAAAGTTGATCAGATTTGAAAAGATTTAAATGATTCTGAATTCAATGCAACAGAAAAGCAATAAATCAGAATAGAATGAAGTTATTTTTAAATTAAGTTGAAAGAGCATTTCAATGAATAAAAGACTCATAAGTGGTTATTTCAAGAGTCGCTGATTCAAAAACAGGAGGTTTTGTTTTGCTTTTCCCTAAGTAGATAATGGGCTTCTCAGTGGCTCAATTGTTAAGAATCAGGAGCTGCGGCAGACATGTCTTCCATCCCTGGGTCGGGAAGATGCCCTGGAAGGAGGGCATGGCAACCCACTCCTATATTCCCCGGAACTCCTTTGAAATGGCAGAAAATAAATCCATAATACTGCTGGTTGTCAGGAGGCGTGCCAAAAATGTCAGAAAAATATTGAATATTGTTTCAAGAGAGAAAGCAGGCAGAAGTGGACTGAGAACGAGTCGAGACTCAGGAATCTCATCCAGACATAGAGCCCGGAGGACTACTAAGGGAAGGTGCTTCAACCTCATAATCAGAGGGGTCCTGCAGGATGCTAGTCCTTCAGAATTAATTGACAAAACACCTTTAGGGAAGCTGGGAAAATGAGCCTCTCTTTTCTCTTCCCACTCTGCTAAACTGAGGACAGCCACCAAGCTGGCTCCCAACTTAAGTAGCCAGTGCTGGTGCTGGCCTGTGAAAGGCAGGGCTATGCACCAGGCCAGCAATGGGTGAATTGCTGATCCTCCTGGGAGGATCCTGGTTTTCTTTCTTAATTAATTAATTAATTTTTAATGGAGTATAGTTGCTTTACAATGTCGTGTGAATTTCTGCTGCAAAAGGAAGTGAATCAACTATATGTATATGTGTGTCCCCTCCCTCGTGGGCTTCCCTCCCACCCCCCATCCCATCCCTCTAGGTCATAGGACTCCCTTTAAAAGGCAAACTGCTGACTCATCTCCTGCCAGCATATGTCATTCCTCTCCCCTAATCACTGTATCTATGTAATAAGAACTTGCAAATAAAAATAAAATAATTGATTTTGTCAAACAAATAAATAGCAATAAACATTTCAGATAAAATGAAGTAGTAAAAATCTTGTTGAAAAAAGGAATTAGATATAAATAAAAATACAGCTAGCTTTGGAAAATAAAGAAATCAATGGGAAAAAGAAATACTTAGCAGACACTAGCAAAGTTGATCAGATTTGAAAAGATTTAAATGATTCTGAATTCAATGCAACAGAAAAGCAATAAATCAGAATAGAATGAAGTTATTTTTAAATTAAGTTGAAAGAGCATTTCAATGAATAAAAGACTCATAAGTGGTTATTTCAAGAGTCGCTGATTCAAAAACAGGAGGTTTTTTGTTTTTGCTTTTCCCTAAGTAGATAATGGGCTTCTCCAGTGGCTCAATTGTTAAGAATCAGGAGCTGCGGCAGACATGTCTTCCATCCCTGGGTCGGGAAGATGCCCTGGAAGGAGGGCATGGCAACCCACTCCTATATTCTCACCTGGAGAATCTCATGGACACAGGAGCCTGCCAGGTCGCAAAGTGGGACATGACTGAAGCAACTTAGCATACACACAAGTAGAAAATAAATGATGCAGAAATGATATAAATAAGTGAGAAAGGTGGAGAGTGCAACCATTTTGAAGCATCACCCAACCAATACAAAAATGAATCATTAATCGCTAAAATCATTAATATCTAGTTATCGATAACCACTGCATACATAATATCTGAATTATGCAAACAAAACTTCAAAATGCATGGAGCAAAAAGTGATAAAAATGTATGAAAAGATCCACAATTGTACTGAAAGTGAATGTGATATTCTAGCAGTCACGTGAAGGAATCATATCCAGAGGGAAGTGATCAGCTGATGTCAAATGCTACTAATAGATCAAGTCTGGTGAGAACTAGGAATTCATCATAGGAATTAGCAGCATGAAGTTCATTAGTAACCCTGACCCGGAGCATTTCGGGAAAGGGTGGAGATTCAAGCCCCGTGGGAGTGAGTCCAAGAGAAAAAGGCAGGAGAATTGGAGACTGCTGACACAGAGAACCTTCCCCCAGGAGTTTAATAGGTAGAATCAAAGCAAAGGCTGTTATCCAAAGAAAACTGACATTAAGAAACCTCAGTGGGTGGAGAGAAGTAATAATAGTATTCAGGTAATTAAAAAGCAGCATTTTTTACTTTGTTCAGGTAAGTTGCAATAGGAAATTCAGTCACTGGTTTATAATTTTAAAAATCACTAATATATTGAATGCTTTGTTTCTACTTTTGCTTTTTTCTAAATAACTGAAGAAATAGCTTGTTTGTACGTGGACAGTAATAATGAAGTTTTGGGGGAAATATGACAATACATAAGGCACAGAAGAAAGTGGCTAGACTGGAGAGTACATGAGACAGGATAGGATACGGTACACATGAGTTAGTGTTAAAAACAGAGATCATTCATTGAAACAGGAAGGAAGTGAGGATACACTCTTACCAATGCAGGTGGCTGGATACACATGGTAAGAATACACCGAAATTCTCTGATGGTTCCATTTCACTCAAAGGGTTAGCAGTAATAGTGTCAATGCAGAGTAGAAATGAAAGAGAGGTATTGGAGACTTGAGGAGAGAGGAATAAGTATAAAATAATGATCTTGGCACTTATAAGAATATTCTGGAGGAGTATAAATTATCCTTGGCAACCAGCATTAAGGACTCAGTGAAAGTAAAAGAAAGTGTTAGTCACTTATCAGGTCCAACTCTTTGCAACCCCATGAACTATTGCCCACCATGCTCCTCTGTCCATGGAATTCTTCAGGCAAGAATACTGGAGTGGGTTGCCATTCCCTTCTCCAGGAGATCTTCCTGACCCAGGGATCAAATCTGGGTCTCCGGCATTGCAGGCAAATTCTTTACTCTCTGAGCCACAAGGGGAGCCCCACAGACTCATTAGAGGCTAGTGATTATGAATTTAAAATGAAGCAGACAAACTAGTTGTGTATTTTCCTGCAGCCACAATCTGTTACATGAGGATAGACTCTGATAGGTGAAGAGTTCGAATTAACCTAGGTTGTAATTCAACCAAAAGAGTATGACATATGAGAGAGGAACACAGCAACTGTGGAATATGCAAGAAAAGGGTCAATATTATTGACCACAGAATGAAAACCACGAGAGAAGAATGTGAGCACCATCTGTGAATATATTTAAAATCACTGAATTTTATACTTTGATTCATTAATTATATGGTATGTGAGTTATATTTCAGTAAGCTGTTACAAAAAAATATTAAGAAAGGGGAAGTGGAAGTGGAGGGGATGAAAGGGAAGAAAAATGAAGAAATGAGGTGATGGTGAAACAGAACAGGAAAGCGAAAAAAGGAAATATGCCCTGAAGCCCAGCAATCATTAAAATTTAATTTAGCAACATTTCCTCAAATATGTCCTCCTATTTTCCTAATGTGACCATGTTTGGTGACTTCCAGATGTGTCAAACTGTGAAATTTTTATCAATTCACATTTTTTAGAGTCTATGTATAATGGCTACTTCTACATTTTGAGTTGTGATAGATATTTTTATCAACCTAAGACCTCACTAGTATAAATACTTAAGATGCTAAGAAGACTGATAAAAGGTTTGGGGAGTTGGTTAAGGTATCATTCATAGTTTGGTAGGATGAGCTAAAGAAAAAATAGTTTGTGTATCCATGGTGTTTAATTTGTGTAGGAATCCTCTTTCACCTGATCCTGTGTCCTTCTGCAAGAACCTCTTCTAGGGCTTCCCTGGTAGTCCAATGGGTAAAGAGTCTGCCTTATAATGCAAGGGGCACCGGTTCGATCCCTGGCCTGGGAAGATCCCACATGCCCCAGACCGTCTGGACTGGTGTGTCCAGTTATGAACCAGCACTCTGGAGCACATGCGCCCAGAGACGGTGCTCTGCTAACAGAGAGGGGCCACTGCAGTGGGAAGCCCACACAGGCCAAAGATAAAGATGGATGAAATTTTTAAAAAGAAAGCAAAACCATAATAAAAGAGGCCAAAATTGAAAAAAAAAAAAAAAAAAAAAAACCCTCTTCTAGGGTAAATTAGAGGCCTCTTGCCCCATGCCCACACTTTGTGCCTTCCTATAGTAGGTATGATTGATCTGACTGTAGAGTTTGGAAAACTAGACCTGCAACTGCACTCCTTACTTTAGGGGAAGCTGCCTCCTCTGGGCAGCAAACATTCTTTCTCTATACCACAGTCTTTATAGGGTAGGTCATTACAGAGCCTGAAGTATTTCTAGATAACACACATCTCATAGATAGAACAGGAATTTGACCTTGGAATGTGGCTTTATAGATTACCATTTTAGGCAGTAGACTCCACAGCATCTATGAGTTTGTGTCAGGAAATTGGAATGAATGCCCGTGGATAAAGTAAAGGGGGAAGGAACCCCCACCCCTTTGCTTATAATATAAAGACTGTAAGAGGTAACTGGGATACAATTAGTTCCATTTGTTTTTAGTTTTGTTCTAATTTGGTGGCACTAGTAAAGAAGTCACCTGCCAGTGCAGGAGACCCAAGGGACGTGGGTTCAATCCCTGGGTCAGGAAGATCCCCTGGAGTAGGAAGTGACAACCCCCTCCAGTATTCATGCCTGAAAAATCCCATGGACAGAGGAGCCTGGTGGCCTATAGTTCATGAGGCCACAAAGAGTCACACACAACTGAGCAACTGAGCGACTGAGTGACTGGGCGACTGGGCACAGCACACATGCTACAGTACTTCTTACCACACCAGGGGAAATGCCTGTGTCCTAAACTTGAATCTTCAGGTTGCAAAGAAATAGGAATTGAATCCACGTTTCAGAGGGTGGATCAAGAGAAATCAAGGATTAAAATGTAACTGGTAAAGAGTTTGGAGTCAGACAATCAATGAAGCTGTTGAGTGCTCCAAGATATTTAATCTATATGGAGTTGCAAGTCTCCTAACAGTTAACATGAAACAAGAGGAAAGGGGGTTTCAGGGGAATAAAGCAAAACCTTAGAGAATAGAGCCACACAAGGTAGGAAAAGAGGAAGAAAGAAAAAAGTAAAGGAAAAATTGTATTGAGAGTAAGAACATTTTATAGCTGAAGGATACAGATTGCATCTTCAGACCCAAAGCAAGACAGCTTTTCAACATTAATCAGAGAAAGGTGATCAGTGAACTTGCTTTAACCCAGCCCAGTTAAACAGCATACTGAAAACCATGCAGCTATCTTCAGAGCAGGTTAAAGCAACCAGAGTTGATCCATTATCAGAAATAAGTCAGAAAAATAAATGATTTTACTGGAGAAAAGCAGTTTTACTGATTTTCCCATCAATTATTTCAAATGACAATAAGTCAGAAATTACAGAGCCTGAAGTATTTCTAGATAACACACATCTCATAGATAGAACAGGAATTTGACCTTGGAATGTGGCTTTATAGATTACCATTTTAGGCAGTAGACTCACAGCATCTATGAGTTTGTGTCAGGAAATTGGAATGAATGCCCGTGGATAAAGTAAAGGGGGAAGGAACCCCCACCCCTTTGCTTATAATATAAAGACTGTAAGAGGTAACTGGGATACAATTAGTTCCATTTGTTTTTAGTTTTGTTCTAATTTGGTGGCACTAGTAAAGAAGTCACCTGCCAGTGCAGGAGACCCAAGGGACGTGGGTTCAATCCCTGGGTCAGGAAGATCCCCTGGAGTAGGAAGTGACAACCCCCTCCAGTATTCATGCCTGAAAAATCCCATGGACAGAGGAGCCTGGTGGCCTATAGTTCATGAGGCCACAAAGAGTCACACACAACTGAGCAACTGAGCGACTGAGTGACTGGGCGACTGGGCACAGCACACATGCTACAGTACTTCTTACCACACCAGGGGAAATGCCTGTGTCCTAAACTTGAATCTTCAGGTTGCAAAGAAATAGGAATTGAATCCACGTTTCAGAGGGTGGATCAAGAGAAATCAAGGATTAAAATGTAACTGGTAAAGAGTTTGGAGTCAGACAATCAATGAAGCTGTTGAGTGCTCCAAGATATTTAATCTATATGGAGTTGCAAGTCTCCTAACAGTTAACATGAAACAAGAGGAAAGGGGGTTTCAGGGGAATAAAGCAAAACCTTAGAGAATAGAGCCACACAAGGTAGGAAAAGAGGAAGAAAGAAAAAAGTAAAGGAAAAATTGTATTGAGAGTAAGAACATTTTATAGCTGAAGGATACAGATTGCATCTTCAGACCCAAAGCAAGACAGCTTTTCAACATTAATCAGAGAAAGGTGATCAGTGAACTTGCTTTAACCCAGCCCAGTTAAACAGCATACTGAAAACCATGCAGCTATCTTCAGAGCAGGTTAAAGCAACCAGAGTTGATCCATTATCAGAAATAAGTCAGAAAAATAAATGATTTTACTGGAGAAAAGCATAGTTTTTTTGTATTTTCTGATGAATTTGTCCCATCAATTATTTCAAATGAAATAATTATTATTATTTTCTTCTATATAACAAAAATAAGTGTACTATAATATATGCAAGGCTAAAATATCTTTCAATAGACAGGTTAATTTTCTCAATGACAATCAAATATTTTGGTTGTGCTATGTATTTAGTAACAAGCTATGCTTTCCCACTCAGTAGTGCCATTCGAACAAGCAAATTCATTCACAGAAATCAAAAAGGAATAAAATAAAATTCTACACCAGCAATAAATCACCCTCTCCCATTTTATGTTTCTCAGGGTTTTTAAACCATAATAAAGTTTAAAACATACTCCTCCTATGTACATGATTATGATGCCAAAGCACAGTGGTAAGAAAATACCCAAACAATATGCCTAATTTGTTTCATTGTACAGTTGGTCTTGTGGAATGTTCTAGAATTGAAAATAATCTCTCCTACTTGCCATCCTGCAAACAGGCTACAGATTAAATATTTCTTGTGTGCTTTTAATGAAAAATGGATTTTAATTATATTCACTTACTGTGCAAATCAGGCTTGAATCCACCAGTTCATTAATACCATATCTGAGGTAGCAAAATAAATTTACCACCTAAATTTTATTAAACATGCTTAACAGTCCTGAGATATTCCAGAATGTGCATTTTTAATTATGATACAAATTAACAGATTGTATTCTCCCTCGATATAATGTTTGTTGTTAGCTGATGTAAATACTTGAAAATATTGTGCAAATGCAGGATTTCTTTCTTGTGTTGACATTCACAAGAAAAATCTCTTTATAAAGTTTTTAAAAAGAAAAGGAAAAATTGTATTGAGAGTAAGAACATTTTATAGCTGAAGGATACAGATTGCATCTTCAGACCCAAAGCAAGACAGCTTTTCAACATTAATCAGAGAAAGGTGATCAGTGAACTTGCTTTAACCCAGCCCAGTTAAACAGCATACTGAAAACCATGCAGCTATCTTCAGAGCAGGTTAAAGCAACCAGAGTTGATCCATTATCAGAAATAAGTCAGAAAAATAAATGATTTTACTGGAGAAAAGCATAGTTTTTTTGTATTTTCTGATGAATTTGTCCCATCAATTATTTCAAATGAAATAATTATTATTATTTTCTTCTATATAACAAAAATAAGTGTACTATAATATATGCAAGGCTAAAATATCTTTCAATAGACAGGTTAATTTTCTCAATGACAATCAAATATTTTGGTTGTGCTATGTATTTAGTAACAAGCTATGCTTTCCCACTCAGTAGTGCCATTCGAACAAGCAAATTCATTCACAGAAATCAAAAAGGAATAAAATAAAATTCTACACCAGCAATAAATCACCCTCTCCCATTTTATGTTTCTCAGGGTTTTTAAACCATAATAAAGTTTAAAACATACTCCTCCTATGTACATGATTATGATGCCAAAGCACAGTGGTAAGAAAATACCCAAACAATATGCCTAATTTGTTTCATTGTACAGTTGGTCTTGTGGAATGTTCTAGAATTGAAAATAATCTCTCCTACTTGCCATCCTGCAAACAGGCTACAGATTAAATATTTCTTGTGTGCTTTTAATGAAAAATGGATTTTAATTATATTCACTTACTGTGCAAATCAGGCTTGAATCCACCAGTTCATTAATACCATATCTGAGGTAGCAAAATAAATTTACCACCTAAATTTTATTAAACATGCTTAACAGTCCTGAGATATTCCAGAATGTGCATTTTTAATTATGATACAAATTAACAGATTGTATTCTCCCTCGATATAATGTTTGTTGTTAGCTGATGTAAATACTTGAAAATATTGTGCAAATGCAGGATTTCTTTCTTGTGTTGACATTCACAAGAAAAATCTCTTTATAAAGTTCATTTTCATTTACAACTGTAGATTAGTCCTGAGCGTTTCTTCATCATTACATGTGAATCATTAATCATAAGAAATGAATGCAGCCTCACTTTTTGTTCTCCAGAATGATGTGCTTTGTGATGAATACTTATTATCATAAATCTTTCTAAAAGAGCTCCTAATAGCATCCAATAACTTGTAACACCAGTGAGTAAAATTTAAAGTGTACTCTTCCCCACCAGCTTTTATATCAGAAGCCAGCATCATCAGTTTTCACAAGGACAATTTAAACCACAAGCTTGTAAAAACAAATACCTACGCCATCAGTAATATAAAACACATTATCTACTGCCTCTCTCCTGAACAGTTTCAAAATGCCTTTGCCTTTTGTTTTTTTCCCTGTCCCTCTCCCACCTCTCCTTTAACCTCAGACTTCTAAAGTCATTGGAGCTTGCTGCTCAATGATGAGTTCCTTTAGCCTTGGTAAAACAAGTTTAAAGTAATTTGTTGTTCAGAATATCTTCTAATATTGCCCACTCCCAAAGAGAACCTGAATTAAAAATTCTTGTGTTCTTGTGTTGTCGTTGTTCAGTTGCTCAGTCATTGTCAACTCTTTGTGACCCATGTACTGCAGCATGCCAGGCTTCCCTGTCCTTCACCATCTCCCAGAGCTTGCTCAAACTCA
Organism: Tragulus kanchil; assembly: GCA_022376925.1. Taxonomy (NCBI): domain Eukaryota; kingdom Metazoa; phylum Chordata; class Mammalia; order Artiodactyla; family Tragulidae; genus Tragulus; species Tragulus kanchil. Next base: position 22,084,017 of record JAIOJX010000003.1, on the reverse strand, counting down.
TGTCCATTGAGTCAGTGATGCCATCCAACCATCTCATCCTTGTATTATCTCCTTCTACTCCTGCCTTCTATCTTTCCCAGTATCACAGTCTTTTCCAGTGAATTGGCTCTTTGCATCAGGTAGCCAAAGTAATAGAGTATAATAAATATTTGTAGATCAAAACACAAAATCAAATTTAAAACAAGACCAAAGAGAATATAAAAGCTCTCTGACAAAATTTGATTCCAGTTATACTTATCAAGTGACACTTTAGTCTTTAAAATTAAGTTCCTCTTACAAATTACTAAATTTTGATCCTCCTCTTTAAAGTCAGCATATTTTATACAAGGCATAATTTCCAAGAAACATTGAGATCATTTAAGGCACAATATGAAGACATGTTCATATATATATATATTTTAACTAATGAGTTTTATTACTGTCTTTGTTCCATCTTGAAATAGTTTTGGAATATTCATAAAAAGATAAACATGTCAGGTTCTAAAATTTGAAACACTTAGATGAAAATAATGGTTACATCTTCCACTGGTGAAAAAAAAATCATGAATAGAAAATTCTTTTAAAATTTTAAGCCCTTCATGATTACTGTAACAATGCAATAATTTGCTGAGTTTCTGCAACTGTGATCTCAGGACTATTTTAAGCTTTAATTCCATTGATCTCACTGAGCCCACATAATAGCTTGTGGAAAGATTGTTACTGTCCTGTTTTATAATTGAGCAGAATAAGATTCTGATGACTTACGTGGTCACCCTCAGAACACCTTACTGAATAGGCAGCACAAGGTGGAATCAGAAAGCAAAATTGTCTCTATTCAAACCCAGCTTCTTTCATCATATGTCTTTTTATTGGTTATCTCCATTTGTCAGAGCTTTGAAAATATGGCATGCTGATGAGTTCCTTTAGCCTTGGTAAAACAAGTTTAAAGTAATTTGTTGTTCAGAATATCTTCTAATATTGCCCACTCCCAAAGAGAACCTGAATTAAAAATTCTTGTGTTCTTGTGTTGTCGTTGTTCAGTTGCTCAGTCATTGTCAACTCTTTGTGACCCATGTACTGCAGCATGCCAGGCTTCCCTGTCCTTCACCATCTCCCAGAGCTTGCTCAAACTCATGTCCATTGAGTCAGTGATGCCATCCAACCATCTCATCCTTGTATTATCTCCTTCTACTCCTGCCTTCTATCTTTCCCAGTATCACAGTCTTTTCCAGTGAATTGGCTCTTTGCATCAGGTAGCCAAAGTAATAGAGTATAATAAATATTTGTAGATCAAAACACAAAATCAAATTTAAAACAAGACCAAAGAGAATATAAAAGCTCTCTGACAAAATTTGATTCCAGTTATACTTATCAAGTGACACTTTAGTCTTTAAAATTAAGTTCCTCTTACAAATTACTAAATTTTGATCCTCCTCTTTAAAGTCAGCATATTTTATACAAGGCATAATTTCCAAGAAACATTGAGATCATTTAAGGCACAATATGAAGACATGTTCATATATATATATATTTTAACTAATGAGTTTTATTACTGTCTTTGTTCCATCTTTAAATAGTTTTGGAATATTCATAAAAGATAAACATGTCAGGTTCTAAAATTTGAAACACTTAGATGAAAATAATGGTTACATCTTCCACTGGTGAAAAAAAAATCATGAATAGAAAATTCTTTTAAAATTTTAAGCCCTTCATGATTACTGTAACAATGCAATAATTTGCTGAGTTTCTGCAACTGTGATCTCAGGACTATTTTAAGCTTTAATTCCATTGATCTCACTGAGCCCACATAATAGCTTGTGGAAAGATTGTTACTGTCCTGTTTTATAATTGAGCAGAATAAGATTCTGATGACTTACGTGGTCACCCTCAGAACACCTTACTGAATAGGCAGCACAAGGTGGAATCAGAAAGCAAAATTGTCTCTATTCAAACCCAGCTTCTTTCATCATATGTCTTTTTATTGGTTATCTCCATTTGTCAGAGCTTTGAAAATATGGCATGCTCTTAGGTTTCTTCTACAAAGAGATGTAAGCATGTGGGCCCAGATACATAATGTGGAATTTTGAAAAGGAAAAACAACAGCAACTTTGTCCTCAAGAAAAGCCCCATTTACTAGAGAAAAGAAGCAAGCACCATGCCCAGAAGATCACCTCACTCTGATTCATCCTTGTTACTCATGTAAACATGTTATATGAGGTGGCACTAACTTGAGTATCATGACAGTTGGAAACAAAAATCAGAGAAAAACTGATCCAGCATGCTCGGCTCTTCACTGCCGCTGTATACACCAGCTGACAGTGGTTGTGGAGGAAAGGCATTTCAGACAGAGGAAAATAAGCCCAACTTTTCTGCATACCTTCAAAGAAATGTTTTGACATTTTGTTCTAAAGTAATGGGGCAAGTGGCATGATATTATTTTCATCTTAGGAAAGTTACTTTGGCCATCTTAGGAAAGTTACTTGAAAATGGGTTGTAAGAAAGAAGCTGGGACAAATAAGACCTGTTCAACACCCCTTCCAGTCTAAGCATAAGTAAGGACCTAAATAAAGAAGTGATAGTAGGGGAGTTACCAGGTTCTCCAGTGGCTAGGACTCCACACTCCCAATGCAGGGGGATGTCGAGTTCAATTCCTGGTGGGGGAACTAGACCCTACATCCTACATTCCACAACAAAAGATCCCCCTGCCCTTAAAAAAGATGGGAGATCTACATGCTGCAACAGAGACCTGGTGCAGCCCAAATGATGAGTTAATTTTAAAAAAAGAAGAAGAAGAAGAAGAAGACGTGATAGTGGGAATGGAAAGGAAGGAATAATGAGGAGATATTCTAAGAAAGAATTTGATAGTCCACTGATGCAGGGAATGAGATAGAAAGGAGAATCTAGGTTAAGCATATGCATTTGGCTTGGATGAATAGCCACATGGTGATTCTCTTCACTGAACTGGGACAGAAACAGACTGCGGGTCTTGTAGGAAGGTAAATGATGAGTTTCATTCCAGTCATGTTGAGTTTGAAGCATTTGTTGGAGAAGTCCAATGAGAGACTGAAGGTATTTGTTGTAAAAATGAGGAAGAAGAATGTGGCATGGCTACGTGCATTTGGTAGTTATAACAGTGATAATTGTAGCCGTCAACAGAACTTAAATGATACAAGAGACATCAAATGGGAAAGAAAGAAAGCAAATGGCAAAACCTTAGATGACACCCATCTTTAAGAATCTGGCAAGGAAAGAAAACTGCTGTGAAAGAGAATGAAATGTACGGAGGCTCTATTTTTTTGCACCCACCAGACACAGCTTCCCTGAACAAATGAACACTGTCAGCTACACAGAATTTCCTTGGAAAGATGTCCATTTATTTCAGCCAAGTTGTCATTGCTCAAAGCATTTTATTAGGTTCTCTTTCATCTTCCCTCTGAACTAACGGCATTTTCTTTTTAATATCGTCAACGGTGGCAAAGCTTTATCCTTTGACAATAAATGTGTTTCTTTAGAAGGAGCTCAGATGTCAACAAGATGTAACTATCCAGTGGTGATCCTTATTTTCCCTCACATGCATTATAAACTGACTGTGACAGCAATTTCGATGTGAGAAGTTTGAAATTAAAAGTAAAAATCTAAATTTGAATCATCTTCAGAAAGTTTACATTCTCCCAGAATGACTTTTTTGGAAGATATTTTACTGAATAAGTTTATTATATTATTTACAGAAATACAACCAACTCTTATACATTACTAATAGTAAATAACCTGATCTTTAAATAACATTTCTGAATCTACACACATTAAAGTGGTTCCTGACTTTTATACAAACCTGTCAATTATCTTGAGATTAGCAACTCTGTAAATGCAGAACCCATTTTCAAGTTTCATTAAAATTCTTAAACACCTTCACAGTTTTATACATAACAGCCAGCTCTCCCCATCTTTGGGTTCTGCCTCTTCACATTCAACCAACTGCAAATTAAAGATATTTGAAAAAAAAATTCCAGCTTCCAACAAGCAAAACTTGAATTTTCTATGTTCCAGCAGCTATTTACATGTCATTTACATTGTATTTAAAGCTATTTACATAGCATTTGCATTGTATTAGGTATTATAAGTCATCTAGAGATGATTTAGAGTTTGAGAGGATATGCATAAGTTATATGCAAATACTGCATCATATTGTATAAGGGATTATATATAACTTTTGGTATGTTGGAGGGGCGGTCCTGGAACCAATCCCTCCATGGATACTGAGGATTTTGCTTTATTGCTTGTGCACCACTGACTGATTAAAATTTACTAGTTGTCTGTCTTACCATAAAGACTGAGGAGTAGATATGTTGCCTGTCTAAGCAGTTAATAGCTCTTGGCAATTTTTAAATTTCTTCCTTAAATTGTCCCCATGGCTGTAACTTAAATGCACGTCGAATACAATTAGTGGTCAATCTAAGAGATACTCATTTCACTAACACGAAGATGCAGAGATTGCCTGTTGTTTACTGAGATATAAACAAATTGTGCTCAATGATAAGAGTAAAATAGAGTTATGGCTTTTCTCTTTGCTCAACTCATGTATTTAGACTCTGCATTGGACTGAAAATCCCCAAATCTGCAAATAAATGACTCAGACAACCAATACTTTATTTTCAAATGTATTCTGTTAAAGAGCTTCATGGATGATACCTTGGATGTCTAGACTTCCAAGTGCAAGTTTAGAACAGAGTTATAATACTAATGTTCTAACTTTACCCTTTGAGCATAGACCATATTGAAATGTATTACTACTAAGAAAAGCCTTTAGACCCATACTTGGTCTTCTTAATCCTGGACTTCTGTCAAATTAATTTCCACAGGGGGAAAAACATCTAATTCAATTTTGACTTAATCTCTTATTTGTACTTCTGGCATGCAAATATTGAATGAATTCAGCTTACCAAATATTAAGAAACACTTCCTTTTAGTATGACTTCAAATAATGTAATTAATGTATTAGAAACTTCTTTGTATTCAAAAGAAGAGTCTTAAGTGGAAGAGAAAATTTTATTAAGGTTAGTGAATTGCCTGGTGAGCATGCCATGAAGCTGGAATATGGGTTTAGTCTCAAGTCAGGATTTGGAAATATTCAAATGAAGGCTGTATGACCTTGATTAGCTAAAAGACTGAACTAGGTAAATGCTAAGGTTCCTACTAACTATGGTGTTATGATTGCTCTCCTCATAATTTAAACAAACTGTAATACTCAGTTCAACTTTTGCTTTTTTTTTTTTCTAAAACTCTGTGCTGTGGTGGTCTTATACATTGACTATTGTGCTTAAATTCCGTGAATTCCTAGGTAAGGTCTAATTCATCTTTTTAAACATGGTAGAGCATTCAGTAGACAGACACATAGAAATGTTGGTCTTGTCAGTCCTTTTCCATCAAAATAAAAAAAAAAAAAAAAGGAAAGGAAAGGAAAGGAAATAATGAGGCCAGTTACCAGTGAGTTGTACTTTATCTTGACTGTGACAAAACTTCAGGTCTCCACCCTTTCTACTGCAGGCTTACATGCGTTTCTCTACCCACCCTGCATTGTAGTTCCCCTTTTGGTTGTCTATCCTCAACTATTGGATGTTATTCCACAATCTTTGATTCTGTAGTTTCCTAAAGGTTTGATATGTTATTATTTTATATTTTTGCCAAAGCATGTTACACACACATTTTAATCACATGCATGGAATTTTCCTTGTTCAGCCCTTTACTGATAGTCATACCTGTCAATATTAAGCTACGTTAATAGTGTCAAAGTATCAGCCTCCATATAGTCATCAAATGAAATGCTTTGATTAAAGCACCCTGAGATATGTAACAACAAAGGAATGAAATTTTATAGGATGAAGAGAATGCTTAGTGCGTTTACTGTTCTAAACTGAAAATTATGAGGTCATGCCTTATACACTACTGAATAATGAATGCAGGCCAGAGAATAATCTGGAGCACATTTATACTTGCATGTGAAAGATTTAATTATAGAAACACTAAATTGCAGAAGTAAATCACTATAGGGGTTGCATTCTCAAGAATATTTAGTTCAAACAGTCCCAATTATTTGTTAAACAAATAGTAAACACAGGATCTTATAAAAAGAAGAAGGAAAATAAGATGCACAAGGCAGGTAACATTTGTCGACCCTATGTTGTATGCCAGACAGACTGCCAATGGTCGGCCCAGGTTTCTCTCAGCTTCCTGTTGTCATGACTTTTCTTTTAAGACAAGACTTCCTGGTTCTGTGGCCCTTGAGTTTGGAGGATATCGAATGTTAAGTTGTCACTTACTTTTCAGTGACCTCTAATCCACCTTTCCTATAACCCCATGAGAGACTTCCTACCCTATCCCATGAAACCCCATCAACAGCTTACAACCTATTTGACTCAGGTTTCAGCTGCATGGGGATCAATTTTGTTTTGGTAACAACTTTCAAATTCTAAATGGTTTCTCTCAACAAGAATTGTTTTCTCTGGCAAAACACAGGCCCAGCAGGAGTTGGTAGTGGATCTGATAACCATGCAGGAGTCAGCAGGATACGGAAGTTCTACCTCCATAGAAGTTTCCATAAACAGCAGAGCACAGGGAGAGAGTGCTGCGGGTCTTAACCTGATCATTAAATCCACTCATTTATAACTACACACATTGCTTCTGAAAACATCTCAGTAGACAAGCCTGCCAATGGCTGTGTCCCAGTTCTAGAGAGGAAGGAAGTGTAATCTTGCCTTAACCCATAAGGAGGAGGAAAACTCAAAAGCTGTGGACAGCCCTATATCAACTGCCAGACACAAGCACCCCAGAACCAGTAAAGCCACCAGCACTCCACACTCTACACCTACAGACACACACACACACTCTTTCTGTATCTCCTTTCTCCCTTTGCTGGGGGATAAGGGATCAGATGTATGTTACATATAATTGTCTCACTGCTCACCACAGGTTTCAAGGTTGGGTATTAACAACCTGCACTCTCAAGTGAGAGAAAGGAGACTTAGATGCAAGGCCTCAACATCATCACACATGTCATTGGGCCGAACATTCAAACCTATATTGTTTTTTTGGCTTAAAACACCTGCTGAGCATCCAATTTCCATAAGAGAAAAATCAGATTCAGTCCTATCACTGTGCGTAGTCCTCTAAGACTTGCTCCTTCATCACTCCATGGAGTCATGTCTTCCTGCCCTTTGCATTTACTCTCAACTCTGCAGCCATAAAAAAACCTCTTGTGGTTTCTTTGGGATTCATTTCAAGTGGCAGCTCCATTTGTATCATTCCTCTCTCCTGTCCTTCTGACAAGAACTAACCTACTTTTAAACACAGTTCACAAGTTCAAAGCCCTCTATGAAGGCTTTTTTGATCTTTAATCTCACATGAAAGGTAAATAAATTATCTCTTCTTTACATTCCATTGCTGGTAAAGAATCCTCCTGCAATGAGGGAAACCTAGGTTCAAACCCTGGATTTGGAAGATCCCCTGGAGGAGGGCATGGCAACCCACCCTAGTATTCTTGCCTGGAGAATTCCATGGACAGAGAAGCCTGGGGAGCTTCAGTCCATGGCGCACAGAGTTGAACATGACTGAGGGACTAACACTTTCACTTTCGTGTCTTTATGTGTTCATCGTATACTGTGCATGTGTTATCAAACTGATTTTTGCTGCATTTACTGTCTTTTGTATCTATCATTCTTGTATGCAAGGAGGCTTGGATATCTTGTACTCGTTTTTATAGCTGAGTATCTGTGTGACTGTGTTGACGCTTAATACATGTGCTTTTATTGAATGTTGACCAAATTCAGAATGAACATATAGCAGAATGGTAAAGCATGGACTTTGGAAGCTAACCTTTCTCAATTAGAAAGCTCTCTCCTTTACCACCGTTGCTTGACATTGTCCAAATTTCTCTTTCCTTATTTGCAAAAGTAGGTGCTGATATTGCTTCTCTATAGTTCTGTCAAGTTTATTATGAAAATAAACAAGAACATAAATAATAAAACTCTGTAAAACACAATAATAAAATTCTAAAAGAAAAGAACATATATGAAGGTTTTAATGTAGTGATGATTAAATCAATCATGGAAGTGCTGATGGTAGTAGTACCAGTGCTATTAACAGAGATAATCTGAGACATCTCCCTCTCACTACTGGAAACTACTATAAATCTAAGTCTTTACATCAGATCTGTTCAAATGGTAACAGGTCAGATTTACACAGAACTGGGTAAATAATTATATCATTTGGGTATGCATTCAGAAAATACTATATATGTTATGTGACAAACATACACTAAATATGTAACTTCGATGTCAAATTAGATGGATTGGTTTATGCAGATAATTTTTCTTGACTTCCTATCTCTTCTTATAGAGTAGAATTACTTTGTCTTATAACCTAATCATAATGGACATAAAACAGTTAAACATCAACCCTTAGACCATAAGCTTGGAAACTTGGAATTTGCTCCTGATCCACTATGATGGCAGACAGGCAAGGAACAGCCATAAAAGAAAGAAAGCAGCGCTTGAGTAATGGAAGAGAGAAGATACCACCTTGAAGATACTGCTTTCTCCTCTAACATCAGAGTGTTCTTTTAAAAGAAAAATGCTCCAAGGGAACTGCATCAGTTCTCCTGGATATTTGCAGACATTCTAGGGCCTTGAAGAAAGTCACTCTTGAGAGTCTACTTCCTATGGTTTCTGCATTATGTGAGTTGTTTCACAGCAGTTACCAAAGATATAGAAATAAAGAAAAAATGTAGACCTAATATGTATGTTATATATCATAGGCAGAAAGCCTGTTCTATAAGGGCTGAATATGTATATGTATATATGTATATATATATTTATATATATATTGGCCACTTCAATTGGTCTTTCATTTCCATCTTTGTTCTTTGTGGGCCTCCCATGACAGTGGTCTCTGTTGTCGCAGAGCACCGACTCTGGGCGCATGCGCTCCAGAGTTCCGGCTCAGTAGTTGGATACATTGGTCCAGCCACTCTGCGGCACATGGGATCTTCCCAGGCCAGGGATCAAACCAGCACCCCTTGCACTGCAAGGCGGTGTCCGTACCCACTGGACTACCAGTGAAGCCTAGGGTTGAATTTTTAATAAATAAAAAAGGATTTTGTGAACAAGTCACAGGGGTACAGACCATTAGAGGATAACAAAAGCAAACAGAAAATGAGAGTCGGTCAGTCGGGTCCAACTTTTGCAACCCCATGGAGAGCCATGGAATTCTCCAGGCAAGAATGCTGGAGTGGGTATCCCTTCCTTTCTCCAGAGGGTCTTCCCAATCCAGGGATTGAACCCAGGTCCAGCACTGCAGACAGATTATTTTACCGTCTCAGCCACCAGGGAAGTCCAAGAATCCTGGAGTGGGGAGCCTAACCCTTCTCCAGGGGATTGTCCCAACCCAGGAGTCAAACCAAGGTCTCCTGCACTGCAGGTGGATTCTCTAACAGCTGAGCTACCAAATGAGTGAAGAAGTGAATAGAATAAGGACAGATACATCACTTATGGTCCTGGCTAACATGTCCCTGGTCTATAAGTGTGATGGTGTTGGTGATTAATACTAGAATCACCCTATAGTAATCACTGTGTTCACCAGAGCTTAAAGGACTGTAAGAACTTAAATAGCTATTGGTAGGCCTTAGGTAGTGATTTTTATAAGTGGTGATGAGTTATCGTTTAATGGTTTAATTTTTAAAAAGTAAAAATGAAGAACCCTTTTTTCAAGGGCAAGTTCTAAACTAGGGAAACTAGAAATATGTATTTTCAATAATGAAGCTTTTCAGCATTGATTTCCTAACAAGGACCAGATATTCTTCTTTAAAAAGCGAATTTTTAAAAATCTGGAACTTCATTTGGTGGTACCAAATAATAATTGCACAAAATAGAAGAAAGGTTCCTTGAAATAAGTATATGGGTGAGTGAATGAATAAATTATTGAAAGAATTTAGGAACAGTACTTAATTCTCTTTAAAAATAAAACATACTACTATATGAGATTAGGAAAAAGTCTAAATGATAATTTTGACCCAAATTGTTCAACACTGGGAACTTGACATTATTATAGAGATGACCATTGCCTACATAATGTTATATTTATCTACTATCTAGGACCCAGTGATTTGTACAAGGAGTAAAAGAGTCTGATCCCTTTAAGCATAAATAAAACCTAAATAATCCATGCTTACTCAAATCAGCAATGGCCATATAACAGCAATATTGATATTAAAGCCTAAACATATATACTTTCTGGAATTTCCATTATATTCTCTCATTTTCCTCAAGTATGGTGATGGTTCTTGATGTTCTTGAGTCACTAGAAGACTCTGGTTAATGGTTTCTTACATGTGCCCTTCTAAACTGTGAGAAAATGATCCAGATGAAAGAAATCCTCTTGACAGTGAAAAAATGGGACAAATTAAAACAGCAAAATTTTGTTTATTTGATAAATTTGTCACTTTTTAAATATTCTTGAGATCAACTGCTCCCAATATCACTACATAATATAAATTATGTTCCTCTTAACTAAAAAAGTTTTGTTATGATAATAAGAAAAATTTTGAGAATACAAAATAAGGAAAAGTACCCAGTGGTTTGCCTTTTGATTTAGTACTTTTCAAGAAGTTATTGAGATCAAGTTCTGTATATATTGCTCAAAATTTACCATTCAATAACCCGGAACTTGCTAGAGCATTTCCCAATGGTAATTTGGATTTCTACTCATTATATTTCTATGCCTACAGTCCCTCTGGTGAAATTTTCAATGAGGATCTGGAGAGAGACAAATTCATTTAGTTATGAATTAACTATTTCATGGGCTAGTCATGACTATGTTGAACTAAATCTACTCTAATTTTCACATATAGTCAAACAAACTAGACCTTAACAACTGACCAAAATTCCATACTGAATCATTTGAAGGGTAAAACTGAAGGTAAGAAATACATAAATGCTTTTAGCATCAAATATAAAATCTCCATTTAATGTTCTGTTTTTCTAACATATAATTAATACGATTGTTAAAGTACAATTCTCTTTAAAAATAAAACATACTACTATATGAGATTAGGAAAAAGTCTAAATGATAATTTTGACCCAAATTGTTCAACACTGGGAACTTGACATTATTATAGAGATGACCATTGCCTACATAATGTTATATTTATCTACTATCTAGGACCCAGTGATTTGTACAAGGAGTAAAAGAGTCTGATCCCTTTAAGCATAAATAAAACCTAAATAATCCATGCTTACTCAAATCAGCAATGGCCATATAACAGCAATATTGATATTAAAGCCTAAACATATATACTTTCTGGAATTTCCATTATATTCTCTCATTTTCCTCAAGTATGGTGATGGTTCTTGATGTTCTTGAGTCACTAGAAGACTCTGGTTAATGGTTTCTTACATGTGCCCTTCTAAACTGTGAGAAAATGATCCAGATGAAAGAAATCCTCTTGACAGTGAAAAAATGGGACAAATTAAAACAGCAAAATTTTGTTTATTTGATAAATTTGTCACTTTTTAAATATTCTTGAGATCAACTGCTCCCAATATCACTACATAATATAAATTATGTTCCTCTTAACTAAAAAAGTTTTGTTATGATAATAAGAAAAATTTTGAGAATACAAAATAAGGAAAAGTACCCAGTGGTTTGCCTTTTGATTTAGTACTTTTCAAGAAGTTATTGAGATCAAGTTCTGTATATATTGCTCAAAATTTACCATTCAATAACCCGGAACTTGCTAGAGCATTTCCCAATGGTAATTTGGATTTCTACTCATTATATTTCTATGCCTACAGTCCCTCTGGTGAAATTTTCAATGAGGATCTGGAGAGAGACAAATTCATTTAGTTATGAATTAACTATTTCATGGGCTAGTCATGACTATGTTGAACTAAATCTACTCTAATTTTCACATATAGTCAAACAAACTAGACCTTAACAACTGACCAAAATTCCATACTGAATCATTTGAAGGGGTAAAAACTGAAGGTAAGAAATACATAAATGCTTTTAGCATCAAATATAAAATCTCCATTTAATGTTCTGTTTTTCTAACATATAATTAATACGATTGTTAAACGTACAATTTTCATGTGTACTCTTTATAACATAGAAAGCAATTTTTTCCTAAGGGGCATAGACTTTAACCAAAATTGTTAGAAACAATTCATTCATGTCTGCAAACTTTGTAAGAATCCTGGAAATTATTTATTTCATACTTAGAGATATAGGTGGGTTTTTCCAATATTTTTTTTTCTTTCTTCTCTGTTTAATGAAAGAGTCAGGAAAGGTAGAATGCACTGTGATGGAATCCTTCATCTGGAGGGATAAAGCTAAATATAACAAATATGGCTTGATCTGTTTGAGGAGTTTTTGGTGGAATTATAAATTTTTACATTGAGGAAACTTCAGATTTTATAGTTATATGCTCTTATATCATGAAAGGAACTCTTAGGAATGCTATCATTGTCAAACACACTAAACTGCTTGTCAATACGACTCATAAGAGGATGATTCAAATACTTCTAAATCAATATGTACCCAACACTTCAATACCATGAATCAGATATTAAACTTACCAACAATGTTGCTTTGTAAAGAAATACTCACTTAACCATTTTCTTAGAAATTAGCAACATTTAAACAATAGCAATTCCAATTATAGATGAAGAATTTCTTGGTCCATGAAATCATAATGATCTCACTATCCTCTAGTTTCCATTAGGACACTGCATCTTTTTTTCATACCTCTTATTTAATGTAATATACACTGAAGTGTATACCTGTCATATCTCTCCTATTATATTGTACCTCCTTAAAGATGAGAAGTACTATTCTTCATTTTATACCTCCCAAAATTGGCTTAAATTTGCTACTCATTATATTTCTATGCCTACAGTCCCTCTGGTGAAATTTTCAATATTTCATTTAGTTATGAATTAACTATTTCATGGGCTAGTCATGACTATGTTGAACTAAATCTACTCTAATTTTCACATATAGTCAAACAAACTAGACCTGAACAACTGACCAAAATTCCATACTGAATCATTTGAAGGGTAAAACTGAAGGTAAGAAATACATAAATGCTTTTAGCATCAAATATAAAATCTCCATTTAATGTTCTGTTTTTCTAACATATAATTAATACGATTGTTAAACGTACAATTTTCATGTGTACTCTTTATAACATAGAAAGCAATTTTTTCCTAAGGGGCATAGACTTTAACCAAAATTGTTAGAAACAATTCATTCATGTCTGCAAACTTTGTAAGAATCCTGGAAATTATTTATTTCATACTTAGAGATATAGGTGGGTTTTTCCAATATTTTTTTTTCTTTCTTCTCTGTTTAATGAAAGAGTCAGGAAAGGTAGAATGCACTGTGATGGAATCCTTCATCTGGAGGGATAAAGCTAAATATAACAAATATGGCTTGATCTGTTTGAGGAGTTTTTGGTGGAATTATAAATTTTTACATTGAGGAAACTTCAGATTTTATAGTTATATGCTCTTATATCATGAAAGGAACTCTTAGGAATGCTATCATTGTCAAACACACTAAACTGCTTGTCAATACGACTCATAAGAGGATGATTCAAATACTTCTAAATCAATATGTACCCAACACTTCAATACCATGAATCAGATATTAAACTTACCAACAATGTTGCTTTGTAAAGAAATACTCACTTAACCATTTTCTTAGAAATTAGCAACATTTAAACAATAGAAATTTCCCAATTATAGATGAAGCATTTCTTGGTCCATGACATCATAATGATCTCACTATCCTCTAGTTTCCATTAGGACACTGCATCTTTTTTTCATACCTCTTATTTAATGTAATATACACTGAAGTGTATACCTGTCATATCTCTCCTATTATATTGTACCTCCTTAAAGATGAGAAGTACTATTCTTCATTTTTTTATACCTCACAGCATGTGACAGTGTCTTGCCTACAGTGAATGCTCAATAGCTGTTTCTAGCATCAAAGACTGAAGGAGAAAATTATCAAAATTCAGGCTGCTGCCCTGGAGAAAACTGAATGTAACTCCCTGGTAATAATCCTCTACATTCAGATTAGGTTTTGAAGCAAAATACGTTCTTTACTAGGAAAAATCCTAACAGATAGAGAAATATTGCCATTGACCTTCAAAAGTACTGTTTCCTTGTGTGTGGGGGAAGGGGATGGTGTCAGAATCACCTGAGGAGTTTTTCTTTTTTAAAATACAAATAAACCACACAAAACCCACAGTCCTTTGTGTGTTGAGAGAATACAGGGCAAGGCAAGTGGTGAATCATCAGGATATTTTCGAAAAAAAATTCTTTGGATGATTTAAAAACTCATGACTTCTTCCCTCTATTTAGAATTACTGCTCTAGAATTTTGGTTGAACTAATAATGTCATAAGGAGAATTGACTGAATTCAGATTGTCTAGAAGTGATGCATTTTTTCAAGGGTCTTGGTGACCTTGGTCGACAGCATACTTTCAATGTACACTTGCTGGTGTTGTTTGTTGTTGTTGCTGTTGTTTCGTCACTAAGTCATGTCCAACTTCTTGCAGTCCTATAGACTGTAGCCTGCCAGGCTCCTCTATCCGTGGGATTCTCCAGGCTAGAATACTGGAGTGGGTTGCCAGCTTCTTCTACAGGGAACCTTCCCAACCCAGGGATCAAGCCTGTGTCTCCTACTTGACAGACAGGTTCTTTCCTACTGAACTGCCTGGAAAGTGTCAATGTGCGTTAGTGGGGTGAAATCACTGACACACACGTTTCTCTATAAACATATGCTGTTAGAGTGGCATGTAACGCCATCTGCAGTCCTCTACTGTCAGTATTATCCTGGCCGTAAATTATATAGGGTAAACCCGGTGGAGAAGATATAGTAAGACCTCACAGGAGAAACACAAAATTAACATAACACTAGTTATATCAAACTCAAAACATGAAAATATTTCCATCAAAAAACAAAGCTTGTAATAATGCAAAGAAAATTATATGACCCTAAAAAGCAACATTAAAGCAATGGCAATTCAAACTTGACTTTGAATATAAGTGACATTTTGTCATCATGTTGCCTCATTAATTTCTTTACTGGAAAACTTAACTGCTTTAGTGTCTTATTTGAAAACATTTTTTCAAGTTTTCCAGCTGTAGAAAAACAGACTGATCAAGTCAAACAAATAGCGTAGAAAACTGAAGGGGAATTCAAATATATTGACTAACTACTACTCTTGAGAAATCATGATAGATTCTTTGAAATACTGTGTCTCAAAATCCGACTGAGAAACCTCTGAGATAAGTATTGCAACCTCATTTCATAGATGAGACTGCAGAGGCTCTGGGGTGGGGAGTTGGTGAATGGATGCGCAAGTTCATTTACTTAATAGTGACAGACTCAGGACTGAAGTCAAATCTGAATACTCTGCAACTCTTTCCACTCAGTGCATCACAGATTTGTTAATGATGACTCACAAGCCAAATCTAGACTGTCTTCTGTTTGTGAGCTAAGAATGACTGCACATTTTTAAAGGAATTTAAAAATACAAAACAAATGTAATACTTCCTGACCATAAAAATCATATGAAATTCAAATTCCAGTGTCCATAAGTAAGGTTCTTTGGGAACACAACCACGTTCATTCATTGAACTAATGTCTAGGGTGGTTTTCAGGCTACAGCATCAGGAGGAGGAGTTATAGTAGAGACTCTGTGATCTACAAAGCTAAAGATGTTTTCTCTCTGTCTCTGTAAAAAAAAAACTGTGTAGACCTGAGCCATTTATTCTTGCTTCCTCATCAATGGATGTATATGCCTGTTGTCTAAATAGAAAGCAGGACCATAGGAAAAATAAAATGATGGATTATTCCAAAGATACTGATAAGTAATATTTGGGGAGAGCAATAATGCACCGGATACAGTCACTCACTCTGCATGTTTCTTTCCATGCCATTAGAGTTCATTGGTTTGAAAGCTTCTTTGAAGGGCTCGAAGCACTTAATTCGTGCATACGTTCAACCTCTCAAGTTTATTGGGCCTGAGTGTTGTGAAAGACATCTTGGAGGCAATTTCTCACACAGGAACTTGTCACTGATTAACTCTTTTGTAGATGTGCCATGGAGCAGAAAGATGTAGTCAGAAGTGACACTTCTAACAGTATTTCCACCAAGGAGGCGACAATCTGCCAAATGGCGCTAAAAGGATTGTCGTCTCACCACAGCAGGTCCTTTCCCGAGCCCAAGCCCAGACCCCACCCAGCAAGCAGGTTTTATGGAACCTGAAGCTTACAAAATCTAAGGGGACTTTTGGATTAATCAGAAACAGTACCAGATTGTAAACCCCAAATTAAACATAAAGTCTTGGAAAGAGCCCAGACAAGGGAAGGACTCTCAAAATTAATTTTCATTAGCTTCAAGAAAATCGTCCATAGCTTCAACAGAAAAGAGAGAGAATGGAGGGGAATGGACATCTTCTTCCAGATGCTTGTGATGCAAAAACATAAACGGGAGAGTTTCGATGGTCAAGTGTAGCCTCCAGATTTCAGTAGCATTCTGAATTAGGAAAGCACCTTTGATATTACTTTTAATATCTTAAGCAAGTCAGGTGCTGTGAGGTCTTCCCCATTTTCTAAGATTATCCAGCTGTGGATACACCACACACCACAACTAACAGCTTACACTCGTGCACTAGAGACAAGCTTGCAGGAGTGTAATTCTACCCTGTTGCACTACAGTTCACTCCAGCTCTTCTTTCTTCCAGTTTTTTTTTGAGGTTTCATCTTAGGAAGACAGACTAGAGTAGCTGCATCCTCTACAGGGCTCCCCATGTGTCCAGAGCTTCAAACACCCAGGCCCCCTGGCAGCTTCAACTCCACTCGCCTACTTCAGACGAAGTGCCAGCTCTCTCGGTGGACTCTTGCTAACCTCTGACCTCCAATTTTTTTCTTGCACTCTTTTCACCTTTGATTCCATATTTTCCCCAAACCCAAGAAGATTTTTTTTTAATGGGAGGTAGTTGACAGGAGCCTAGGGACTAGAGCCAGAAAAAAGAAACTAGGAAAAAAGTGGACCAGATGGTAGGAAAGTAAAAGTGAGGACCAGGCCTGGGTGGAAGCCAGATCTGAAAGAGGAACAGACTTGGAAAGTCTGAAGTAAAAGGCTGGAGTGACAGTCCTGCTGAGAGGTGGTCACTGCTACCTCCAGGAAAGAAGATGAAGGGGTTTTGCTGCTGATTTTTCTTTGAGCTGAGCAAATGCTTTCAAATGTCAAAGGGAAGCATGAGGGAGAGGAAAGACTGTAGGCTGAAGGTATGACGAGAATTCAGCTGGAAGACTGGTTTCTCTACTAACTCTATGAGCTAATTAAGCTCTTGAAAATCAGGATTATTTTTTCTTTTTGTGTTTCTTTTTCAAAATTTATACACATTGGTAATGAGTCCTCTCACAACTGAGTCTTATGAATAAGAAATAAGACCAAAGGCTAACACAACAGTGTCTGCAACCAAGCAACTGTGCAAGAGACACCTGTGCTCCTGACCAGGTGCTCAGTCACGTCCGACCCTTTGCCACCCCAGGGACTGCAGCCTTCCAGGCTTCTCTGTCCGTGGGATTCTCCAGGCAGGACTATTGGAGTGGGTTGCCATTTCCTCCTCCAGAGGATCTTCTTGACCCAGAGATCAAATCAGCATTGCAGGTGGATTCTTCACCACAGAACCTTGGGGAAAACATTATTCCTGGCACAATATTATTTCTGAAACAACCATATTCAAAGGCAGTAGGCACGGTTGGTTTCAGAGTGTTGCCTCTCCAACCAGAATTACTTGGAATCCTCAAGGTTCTGCACATGAGTCTGTGCTGAGTATTCACTGTGTGCACCTCCACTCAGGTCCTTTCTTGACCCCTGTCTTCCCTGATGGTTGGATTACCCAGGGTCCCTGGCTTTTTAACTCTGTTGACTTGACCCCTAGATGATATCAGCAGGAGTCTGGGGGAGTAGGAGGAAAGAAATACAGGGTCCTTACTCTCACAGTTCTCTCCCTGCAAGATCCTCTTCCTCTACAACTACAGCTCCTACTAGGTGACCCCCTGCAGCTGCTCCATCTTGACCTGACCTCCAGGAATGACACCATCTCCTCCCTTTGCCTCTCCAATACCCAGACGGGCGACATCTCCTGAGGTACTACTCCCTGAAGGCCTCACTCAGGATTTATTTTTGCTTTCAAGTAGTTCCTTCGTTACAGCCTATGATTCTTTTACATGGTTTCTTCATTAAATTATCTTCATTCAAGTCATCAGAATTAAATTCTTCTAGTCAGGCCCCTGCCTCATATAGATTTCATGTCTCAAAGCGTTGGTTTTTTTGTTTGTTTGTTCCTTGCTACTCCATAGTCAGCCAGACTGCATTTAGGTAAATATATCTATAATGAAGTTACTTTTTAAATCACTGCCTGTCAGAAAAGGTTCCTTTCTTTCTCCAAACTTCGATTTTAAATGCATTGAACCAGGAAGGAGTCATGAGGAAAGAAGCTTGTTGTTGTCGTTTAGCCGCTCGGTCATGTCTGACTCTTTTGCGACCCCATGGACTGTAGCCTGCCAGGCTCCTCTGTTCGTGGAATTTCCCAGGAAAGAACACTGGAGCAGGTTGCCACTTCCTGAGAAAAGAAATAGGACACCCCTTTCAAGGGGTTAAACCTACACTGACCTTCACTGGGTCATAAATATTGCAGTCACACCCCCACTGTCTTTGAGCATTTTATCTTGTAGAAATAAGGGTTATATTTTATAGTCAATGACATGATAACATATCACCTCTTAAATTATACATGATATATGAAAAATAATCTGGCTTCCGCTGACTTCACTATATACATCACTCCATTCTAGACTTGTCAGCAAATTCAATTTATTTATCTTTCAATTTAATGCAGTTATTTCAAATTTCATAGATGTGGAAATAATTGAAATACAGACATTAGAAATCTTATTTTAACATCAAATTGTGTTTATAAACTCATTTGTATCTTATGGAAATGAGGACTCTGGTCATCATAATTCTTAGTATTTCCATACATATTAAGAAATAAGAAATATTAAAAAGTGAAAAAAGATGTGTTCACCAAACTGTAGTTTATAATTTCAGGGGCTGAATCTACTATAACAAAAGGATCAAATATTCAGTCACATTCATAAATCATCTCTCTCTCTGTGATAATAGTAATGCATGTCAAGTGATTCTAAATTAAAAAACAAAAACAAAAAACATAGCTTCCAGAGCCCTAGCTGATGATCAATCTATTTGTATCTGCTAGAAACATCAAAAAATGTTATTTCAAAATCTAGATTTAGAAGAGGAGAAATGATTTTGAACTTGATATGGGTACTGGTTTTAGTCAGATTTTCCACTCAAATGCTTCCTTTGTCAACTTCCTCCAAAGTCTAATACAACTTTACACTGGAAAACATCCCTTCTGCTTTTAATAAAAGAGCATTTCAGATACTAGCAAGGAGGAAAGAGTCAGTGGAAACACTAAGCCACCAGGTCTAGTCAAAGAGGGAATATTTGGGACTTCCAGAGAAGGAGTCAGGCTTCAACAGAGGTCACTGCACAAGCCCTGCAGCCACCAGGGATATGGCAGGCCTGGATCAGCAAGCCGATGGATACAAGGTTCCCTGAAATGCATCCTGACAGAGATGTAGGCTGCAGTGCAGAAGCCCTGGCCACCTGGTTGTGGAAATCGTTTTGTTATCAAAGATGTCAACACATTTTCTTGCATTTGAAAGTCTGTCTGGTGAAATTAGAATTAGGGAAGATGAAGAGGATTTCTTCTTATGCATTAGGTGAAACAAGCAATAAAATAACACATAACAGGGCCTGTTCTTGCTCGTGCGCAAATGTTGCCCTGGTGTTAAGACTAGGGCTACATCTGATACTGTCATCTACAGACTGAGCCCTCCTAGTCACCAGTGAACTGAAGACTTCTGGGTCTAAAACTTCAGCAGTTTTACTTGTTTCAGCATGTCCCTGTTTCTGGCTATCCCATGTTTCAAAACCCACTGAATTAAGAATTACAGCCAAATGTCTCTGCTTATTTTCTAGGTATCTGATTAAACCAAATAGTTTCACTGTTGGTTACAAATCTTGGTATAACACAGAGATTCTAAAAGGGCATCATTTCTAGCATATTGGCAGAGTTCATACAATTTTAACAGCCAATCTTGATTTTAAAATGGAAAAATTTTATATAATCTAGATTTTGGCTTTTTTATAAAATCAGAAGGTTCACAACATGGGAAGTGTTTCCATTCCCATGGACAATGAACCTGAGATGGGAACTAGCCCCACTCCATATTCTTGAAAGATCCTTTCTTTGCTTTTAGTAACACTATACTTTGTTTTCTTCCTGATTCACTAACAACTCTTTCTGCATTGTTTTTTGCTCTTCCTCCAATTTTAAGTGTAGGAATTCCTTGGGATTCATTTCTAAATCCTGAAGAAGATTCTGCGTACTCAGTCTAAATACTCTCCCTAGGCAAACTCACTCACTTATGACATACATATTTATATCTATCAATCTATCATCTATTCATATCAAGAACCCACAATGGTCTTTTTCCAAGACTACTTACCTAGAATAACTAGAAGTGATTAGCAAAGCTAATTCCACTTATTGGGAAGATTCTTCTTCTGCCCCTTTGTCTCGTTCCTACCTGTGTTTCAAGTTCCTCTTAGCGTGTATCTTATTCTAGAAAAGCTTCCTTGAACTTCAGATAAGGTTATATCCTTCTATAATCTTTTTCATGGTAACTTGAATGCCTCCCTTTGTAACACTTAGATCATGACAAATTATTTGTGTAATTGCATGCTTAATATTGATCCCAATATAGTAAAGAACATTCAAACAGTTCTCCTTGTTTTTTTCATTACATGTCTTTCACTTGTCACAGTCTTTGAAACTTGTGTGTGTGTGTGTGTTTGTGTATATAGTTCAGTTGCTCAATCGTGTTCGACTCTTTGTGGACTGTAGCCCACCTGGCTCTTCTGTCATGGAATTTTCCAAGAGAGAATACTAGAGTGAGTTGCCATCTCCTGACCCAGGGATTGAACTCCTGTCTCCTATGTTGGCAGGCAGGCTCTTTACCACTAGCGCCACCTGGGAAGCCCTTTGAAACCAATGTGCTCCTAATAAATATTTACTAACTTTGACATAGGTATTAGAGCAAAAGTTATATGAGATTCTTTAGAATCCTAGAAGAGATTTTTTAAATCTCCTTCCTGATCAAACTTAAGGACAATCTAGGGCTTCCCTGGTGGTCCAATGGGTAAGGACACCACCTTGCAGTGCAAGGGACGCTGGTTCGATCCCTGGCCTGGGAAGATCCCAAGTGTGGCAGAGCAGCTGGACTGATGTGTCCAATTACCAAGCCGGAGCTCTGGGGCGCATGTGCCCAGAGCTGGTGCTTTGCGATGACAGATGCCACCGCGATGGGAGACCCACAGGAGCCAAAGAACAAAGGCAGATGAAAATAGAGAAATGAAAGACCAATAGAAGTGGCCTGCCCGTCCCCCTCCCTCCCCACCTCACACCCCAAAAGATAAATAAATAAAATTAAAATGTTGAAAAAAAAAAACTTAAGGATAATCTAGATAATTTTAAACAGATGGGCTGATACAGTGTTTATGGACCATAACTAAGAATGTGTTATATTTCTTATACGTAACACATTATTTCAGTCTAAAAAAAACTGTGTTATCATGGAATTAACAGACATTCAAAATCTCCAAGCACTAGTCACTAACTTTAAGTTCAGAAGCATTTGTAAAATGATTGTTGCTTTCTTTTTACTCCTGAAGTTCATAATAAAGACAACAAGCACATTTAGAATGAAGATAATATCCACATTTATATCACTAAGTTTTGAGATAATTCCCAAGCTATTTTATTTTCCTTTTTAACATGAAATGAATTGAGTATATCATGACATTATCTTAACAGTGTAACTGTTTCACCAATTGCATGCCTGGCCAGGTTATCAGGTACCTGAGATTATTTAATGCAAGAAGTAGAATAAAAATAAATTCCTGTTTTCATATAGTTGTTGGTTGAGGATCAAGAACTAGAGATCTAGAGGCTTCATAGAAAACAAAAAAGATATATAGCAAAAAAGTTTGATATCTTGAGAGTATCTGTTGAGCAGAAGGCTGCATCCCTTTTCTGCTTTTGCCTAAAGACCTGGAACATTCACACGTTCACTTGGCCAGAGACAGATGGCTGCCCACACACTCTCCCTAGGCTTAACACTTGTTCTCCCCAAACCAACCACCAAGGAGCCTGGCCCACCATCTGTGATCTGTGGCCTCCTCCTCGCTGTATGAATTTTATGACAAGAAGCTGAGTGACTTTGGACTGTACATTCTCAGATGGTTCATGTTTAGTATAGAAAGCCCTATGGGTCACCATCCTCACTGGTCAGGACGGGTTAGCTCAGGCAGCAATTAACAACCCACCACCCTATTCTCGGTGACTTAATACAACAAATGTTTGTATCTCATCATCTTTAATGTGCAAATGAGGCAGCATAAGGTTCAGCTCACGGTAGTCACCCAGAGCCCCAGGCTGGTGGAGGCTCCCTCACAGCTCTTGCCACTGTGATCACTAGCCGAAAAATAAAGAAGGTTCAATCTGGGTGTCAACAATTAATTCCTCCTACATGGAACAGAAATGTTTCTAATCTGCCTCTATTTCATTGACCACAGCCCATCCTGCTGAACTGCCATGTGGGAGGTGATGGGAGCGGCTAACGTCCAGGAGAAGAACTGAAGGAGAAGTGGATGCCTCTCTGAGGTATAGAGAGGACGACTGTTTTCTAACTTAATAATCAAACATTAGGGCTTCCCTGGTGGTCCAGTGGGTAAGGACACCGCCTTGCAATGCAAGGGGCACTGGTTTGAGCCCTGGCCTGGGAAGATCCCACGTGCCGTGGAGCGGCTGGCAGTCCAACTACTGAGCCGGAGCTCTGGAGCACATGCGCCCAGAGCCAGTGCTCTGCCACAACAGAGGCCACCGCGATGGGAGGACCACACGGGCCAAAGGAAAAAGATGGATGAAAATGGACAAATGAAAGACCAATAGAAGTGGCCCGCCTGCTCCCCTCCCTCCCCACCCCCATCCCCACCAAAATAAAAATAATAATAATAATAAAACATCAAAAATTGTCTTATACTTCTTTCACATATTCAAGACATAAAATCTATGCATCAGCTTGTTCCAATGCGTTGCCTTTCTCACTATTTCACAAAAGTTCTTCTTTAGGACAATTAGCCATAAGGGGAATATACAGCAGGTAACTCCTACACATTCCATAAAACCAAAAAGCCTGCCCCTTCCACAGGCCTCTGCTGAGTAAAGGTGGTTCTTGTTACCCAAGGGTGTCATGCTTTTTGCCCTGTGACCCTGAAAGCCAGATTATCCCCTCACTGTACAGAAGCTGAGTGACTTTGGACTGTACATTCTCAGATGGTTCATGAGAAAGCCCTATGGGTCACCATCCTCACTGGTCAGGACGGGTTAGCTCAGGCAGCAATTAACAACCCACCACCCTATTCTCGGTGACTTAATACAACAAATGTTTGTATCTCATCATCTTTAATGTGCAAATGAGGCAGCATAAGGTTCAGCTCACGGTAGTCACCCAGAGCCCCAGGCTGGTGGAGGCTCCCTCACAGCTCTTGCCACTGTGATCACTAGCCGAAAAATAAAGAAGGTTCAATCTGGGTGTCAACAATTAATTCCTCCTACATGGAACAGAAATGTTTCTAATCTGCCTCTATTTCATTGACCACAGCCCATCCTGCTGAACTGCCATGTGGGAGGTGATGGGAGCGGCTAACGTCCAGGAGAAGAACTGAAGGAGAAGTGGATGCCTCTCTGAGGTATAGAGAGGACGACTGTTTTCTAACTTAATAATCAAACATTAGGGCTTCCCTGGTGGTCCAGTGGGTAAGGACACCGCCTTGCAATGCAAGGGGCACTGGTTTGAGCCCTGGCCTGGGAAGATCCCACGTGCCGTGGAGCGGCTGGCAGTCCAACTACTGAGCCGGAGCTCTGGAGCACATGCGCCCAGAGCCAGTGCTCTGCCACAACAGAGGCCACCGCGATGGGAGGACCACACGGGCCAAAGGAAAAAGATGGATGAAAATGGACAAATGAAAGACCAATAGAAGTGGCCCGCCTGCTCCCCTCCCTCCCCACCCCCATCCCCACCAAAATAAAAATAATAATAATAATAATAAAACATCAAAAATTGTCTTATACTTCTTTCACATATTCAAGACATAAAATCTATGCATCAGCTTGTTCCAATGCGTTGCCTTTCTCACTATTTCACAAAAGTTCTTCTTTAGGACAATTAGCCATAAGGGGAATATACAGCAGGTAACTCCTACACATTCCATAAAACCAAAAAGCCTGCCCCTTCCACAGGCCTCTGCTGAGTAAAGGTGGTTCTTGTTACCCAAGGGTGTCATGCTTTTTGCCCTGTGACCCTGAAAGCCAGATTATCCCCTCACTGTACAGAAGTGATGACATATGGCAAGATATATGATCACATGTCATGATATGACGTCAGTGACCGATGAAAGGGGAGCTCGTGAAAGCTATGATAAATTCACATAAGAGTCACTTTGGGGTTAGGGATAATAAGAGACATTCAGAGACGCTCACTTTCGAAGGTACAACACCATGTTGAGTGGGTCATTAGAACTGTTCATCAGTAAGTGATTTATCCAGTTTTCTATGGGAACAGCCTTCATTGCCTTTATAACAATGGTTGAGGAGTTTCCTATATTTCTGACCATATCATGTGTCTTTACATAACCATCATAATACAGCACCCCCTTCCTCTTCATTAACCTCATCATCATTTGGGGGGCTTCTTCCTTCACTAGAGTTCTTCCTATGTGCCAGGGATTGTTTATGAAACTTAATTTCTTATTGCATTTAATTAATATTGGATCCAACCTCAGAAAATTAAGAATTGTTGCTTTCTTTTTACTCCTCAAGTTCCTGTCATTTCCTCTTTTGGCTTCCTTAGAACTGGTCTAAGGGAGAATATAGTGTCATGGTCAAGTCTGCCCACATATTTGTGGGGCTCCTGAGTCTAAGAACGTGGACTGTAAGAAACATCCTTGTTAGTTGCTTTTCCCATTTTTCCTCTATCTTTTCCTTCCCAGCTGACCATTCAGACTTAACCCTAGAAACAGAAACAATAGACTTCAAGGTGGTTTAGCAAATACCCACAATTCCTGATGATCTCTTGTCTAATAAATCCTTTATTTTATGTTATTTGCTCCGGTTCTGTTTCTGTGCTCCTCTGATAAATGAATGTTTAAAATAAAGCAGACTTCCTATAATCTCGAAATGACTTAGTTTCTTGGGTGGAATCCCTGAGAAGGTTCATTAGTGCTCTGCTTTAGGAGTAAGAAATACTGATAAACATTTCAGATGCAATTGCTTGACTTTTTTAAAGGCTCATAGCATATTTGATTGAACAGGGTCTTGTCTCATATCCTCTGCTGAAAGAGGGCATGGTGTAGCCTTCTTCTCTACTCTGATGTGGCCACTATCCATGACTCTGAGGTATGCTTCCTCTTCTGGCCTCACTGAGGCCCTCACTCTAGGATTCTGGCACCTTCCTTCTCCTTAAATATAATGCAGTTACAGTGCCCTTTGCAAAGAGTGCTAAGCTGCTTTAGTTGTTTCCAGTCCTTTGGACTGCAGGCTCCTCTGTTCATGGGATTCTTCAGGCAAGAATATTGGAGTGGGTTGCCATGACCTCCTTACGAGGAGCTTCCCAACCCAGGAGTTGAACCAGCGTCTCTTATGTCTTCTGAATTAGCAGGTGGGTTCTTTACTACTCATGCCACCTGGGAAGCCCAAATGCCAAGGCTTCTGCAAAGACAGACGCAAAAAACATTGTCCTTCTTTTATTGCCCACCCCCCCCAAATCTATTTTGAATGCAATAAGACTTCACTGAATACTGGAACAAGAGAGGATTACAATATAGGACCAAAACTATGAATTAAATAGTATAGCACTCAAAGCATAAATAAAAACTAATGTAATTGTCCCAACATATATATAAACCTCACATGATGTGATGTTTGTTCTTGCATACTTGGTCTAAGGGAGAATATAGTGTCATGGTCAAGTCTGCCCACATATTTGTGGGGCTCCTGAGTCTAAGAACGTGGACTGTAAGAAACATCCTTGTTAGTTGCTTTTCCCATTTTTCCTCTATCTTTTCCTTCCCAGCTGACCATTCAGACTTAACCCTAGAAACAGAAACAATAGACTTCAAGGTGGTTTAGCAAATACCCACAATTCCTGATGATCTCTTGTCTAATAAATCCTTTATTTTATGTTATTTGCTCCGGTTCTGTTTCTGTGCTCCTCTGATAAATGAATGTTTAAAATAAAGCAGACTTCCTATAATCTCGAAATGACTTAGTTTCTTGGGTGGAATCCCTGAGAAGGTTCATTAGTGCTCTGCTTTAGGAGTAAGAAATACTGATAAACATTTCAGATGCAATTGCTTGACTTTTTTAAAGGCTCATAGCATATTTGATTGAACAGGGTCTTGTCTCATATCCTCTGCTGAAAGAGGGCATGGTGTAGCCTTCTTCTCTACTCTGATGTGGCCACTATCCATGACTCTGAGGTATGCTTCCCCTCTTCTGGCCTCACTGAGGCCCTCACTCTAGGATTCTGGCACCTTCCTTCTCCTTAAATATAATGCAGTTACAGTGCCCTTTGCAAAGAGTGCTAAGCTGCTTTAGTTGTTTCCAGTCCTTTGGACTGCAGGCTCCTCTGTTCATGGGATTCTTCAGGCAAGAATATTGGAGTGGGTTGCCATGACCTCCTTACGAGGAGCTTCCCAACCCAGGAGTTGAACCAGCGTCTCTTATGTCTTCTGAATTAGCAGGTGGGTTCTTTACTACTCATGCCACCTGGGAAGCCCAAATGCCAAGGCTTCTGCAAAGACAGACGCAAAAAACATTGTCCTTCTTTTATTGCCCACCCCCCCCAAATCTATTTTGAATGCAATAAGACTTCACTGAATACTGGAACAAGAGAGGATTACAATATAGGACCAAAACTATGAATTAAATAGTATAGCACTCAAAGCATAAATAAAAACTAATGTAATTGTCCCAACATATATATAAACCTCACATGATGTGATGTTTGTTCTTGCATACTTGTGTCAAGATTCATCTGTCTTTTGCTCTTCCCTCTCCTCGAAACAGAGTAGTTCTTTTTTCAACATCTCATTTTGCAAATCTTTCACTTTTTTAAAGAAGAGTCCTTTTCTAAATCACGAGTATTCATTTCATTCTTCCAGAGAAATACAAGGGATACAATAACTCACAGGGGTACATTTTCCAAAGTCTGAGTTCACGTGCCTAAAATAGTATACTGGGGATTTCAGCAGAAATATCTGGCTGCTGTCTGGTGTAAGAGATTGGAGGCGGCCTACTGTGGTGAGGTCCCCACAAGGTTAGTTGTCTAATGAGAGGTAAATAAAAGCTGTCTAGCTGTTCCTGCGGTCTTTCTGTCTCCTGAGGACAAGTTTTAGATGTAGAAAACCATTTATATACCTATACACACACAAAATGTACATACGCAGATTTAAAGTGTATATACATATTATGGAAGACAAAAGGAAAAATCTCTTAGATTTATCACTATATCACTGTCAAATACTATTGTAATTCTGGGGGATATGTTTTATTTTTATTTCCAAGCATGTTCGTATAAATTTAAGATGTTACCAAATAATATATGGGCTTCAATGGTGGGTCAGTGGTGAAGAATTCCCTTGCAATGCAAGTGACATAGATTTGACTCCTGGGTCAGGAAGATCCACTGGAGGGGGGCATGGCAACCCACTCTGGTATTCTTGCCAGGAATATCCCATGGCAGAGGAGCCTGTCAGGCTACAGTCCACAGGGCTGCAAAGACTTGACATGATTGAGGCAAATGAGCACAACACAGAAAATAATATATATTGGAATTTAGAAGTTAACATTGGATATATTTTAGGGACTCAATTAGTTAAAGTTAATGTGGTGGTTAGAATTCAGTTTTAATTTCTCTTGAGTCTGGATTTTGCATTATGCAAGTGCATCATATTTTTCTAAATTTCCCATTCCATATTAGCCTTCTATCAATGCATTTACAAAAAATTTTGAGTGATCAATGGAATACTACATTGATCTAGGATTACTAATAATTCATATATTATCATCAACTTGATTTAAAGATAACTGTAATTTGCCTCCTGTTTGTTGTACAAGTATGTACTCACTACTAGACACCTACTCCCCAGGAATCTGGTGACCAACTTCTTTTTATCTGACCTGAGTATTTTTCGATCTGTCTCTTCCATGATATGATCAGCCTTTTGCAGTAACAGCTGAAGGTAACTCCAGTTCTAAATTATAATGAGATTTGAACATTGATGTCCTCTAAGTAATGCTCGGTCAGCCTCTCTCTTGAAGGCTGACGTCTGTGAGATGTTTTCAGTTTTTCTTTCATTCTGTATTGATGGAGGAGCAAGTCATTTTATTGCCTAAAACCTGGAATCTAAAGTTGCAAGCTACCCATGGCTGCTGATTCATGGCCTGTGTAGATGGTATTTGGTCCACAGTGGAAGGTTCTCTTATGAATATTTTCAATATAATTATATTAAAACTCCTATTTTATATCTTTTTTTGCTTGTGTGTGTGTGTCTGTGTCTGTGTTTTAAGCACTTAGTTAAGCCTGATTCTTTGCATTTCCATGGACTATAGCCTGCCAGGCTCCTCTGTCCATGAAATTCTCCAGGCAAGAGTATTGGAGTGGGCTTCCCTTCCCTTCTCCATTTGCATATGTACTTTTATACATTCATATGAAACCTCCTACATATATTCAAATAAAACCTCCTGCATAACTTTCTGTGCTACACACTGTCACAACAAACCAGATGTTTAAATAACAGGTGTTATTTAAACAGAGCTTTAGAGCATGTGCACATATATATAGTCATGGTGCATTATTCACCTTTCCATCTCATTTGGGATTTTAAGAGAACTAAAAAGACGTAAAATACACAAAAATGCCTGTGCAGTCATTCAAAATGAAAAAAAAAAATGCATCTGATTTTTCTGAATCCTTGTTCTGTTTTCTCTTTCCCTTTTACTTCTGACTCTCACCTTTAGGTCACTGAGTTGATAGTATATAAGTCACATAAACCTTACTGCTTTACATTATCAGCATGCCAAAGAAAAGAAAGGGACTTTTAAAAAAATAGCAACGGGGCTTCCCTGGTAGCTCACTGGTGAAGAGTTCGCCTGCCAATGCAGGAGACATGGGTTCGATCTCTGATCTGGGAAGATCCCACATGCTGTGGAACAACTAAGCCCATGAGCCGCAACTATGGAGCCTGTGCTGTAGACCCTTGGAGCTGCAACTATGGAGCCCGTGTGCCACAACTACTGAAGCCCATGTGCCCTAGAGCCCGAGTTCCACAACAAGAGAAGTCATCGCCACAAGAAGCCTGCTCACCTCAACTAGAGAGTAGCCCCCACTCCCTGCACCTAGAGAAGAGCCTGCAGCATCAATGAAAACCCAGTATAGCCAAAAATAAATAAATACAATTATTTTTAAAAAATCAGCAACAATAATGAAAATTCTGTCCTTACAAGGTACTATGAGGGCCTGATAGTATACTACCTATACCTGGAATTGTACTTAAAACTCTTGATATTTCAAAGACTTGCTTTCTAAAATCCAACTTTAAAAACAAATGTAGAAGCACAAGGAATTACAGAATCTTTTCATTTGCACCAAAATGAGTTTTCATGTTTTTACCTTATTTTAAAGACATACACATTTAATCACTTCAAACACCACCCTTAGTCAACAGCAATCACGTTGGTGCCAGAGACGTGGCCATCCACTGTCCTTATTAACAAAAGCCCTATTTTGTGTAGGCATCAATGAGACCCAGTCCTAGGGGAGGAAGATCAGTTGGTCTAATAAGTCAAGGTCATTCATCACCTTTTCCCAGTGGTCTAGGGGTGTGCATGTGCATTCACCTCATTCATTCAGAAAATACTTAAGTACTTACTCTGTAATGTACACACTGTGGGCGACACCATCAAAATTTCATTCTTCATGTAGTTCATATTCTAATGAGAGAAGAAAGGCAGTAAAGAAGTAAATTACATAGTGCATTGGATGATAGTAAAGGCTATGAAAAGAAAAGTCATGAGAGTTGGAATGGCGTATTAAGTAAGTGGGAAAGGAGGCAGAGCTAACACTTAAGAATGTGATGCAGCAGGGATGAGGATCGCTGAAAAAGAGAATTTCACAAGCAAATGGCCAGTGTCAAAGCCCAGAGGCAAGAACATGCCTGGCATATGTTAGGAATTAAGAGTGTGGGAAAGCCAGAATAGTAAGAGATTGAGTAACCAAAGACAAGGCTGAAGAATTTATGGGTGTTGGGGCTTCCCAGGTGGGGCCAGTGCAGGAGACACAAGAGATGCAGGTTTGATCCCTGGGTTGGGAGGATCCTCTGGAGAAGGACATAGCCATCCACTCCAGTATTCTTGTCTGAATTCCAAGGACAGAATCCCATGGACAGAAGAGTCCGCCAGGTTACATGGGGTCACACAGAGTTGGACACAACTGAAGTAACGTAGCATCAGCATAGAGACCTGGGCTATTTTTTCTGAGTGGGATGGAAATTCATTGGAAGATTTTGGTAGAGAAGTAATATGGGTTGATTTGACTTTTTTAAAATTCACTTTGTAGAGATGGAAATAGACTTAGGAGGCAAAGTAAGGACAGGTGAAAGAATATCATTGATGAGGCAATTCCAATTATCTGTTTGTAAGAGGAAAGTAACTTGAACCAGGTGGTAATAGAGGGTTAAGAAATATTCATACACATACAGCCAATATTATATGTATATAGATTAGACTGGAGGCATTAAAAGAGTTATGCATTATTCTAAAGTCTTCAGTTTGATCAATTAAACTAATTTTTTGACTTTCACTCAGATGGTGAAGTTTGGAAGGACAGTCATAATAGGTTTCAGTTGGGTTGTATTTAATCGCGATACAGGAAATGCCCACTAAACATCAATAAAGAGATTCTTACAAAGGGTGTCAGAGGTGTAAGTCTGAATTTCAGAAAGAAGTTCCTGGCTACCTATAAACTGGGGAGTCATTAGTATATACATAATATAAAAAGTCGAAAGACTGAGTGGGCTCACCAAAGGGACGAGTGTTATACAGTATATCGAGGAATATACAAGAGCTGAGCCTTAAAGCTCTCCAAAATTAAAACATCAGAAGGATAAGAAGGAAAAGAAAAGTCATGAGAGTTGGAATGGCGTATTAAGTAAGTGGGAAAGGAGGCAGAGCTAACACTTAAGAATGTGATGCAGCAGGGATGAGGATCGCTGAAAAAGAGAATTTCACAAGCAAATGGCCAGTGTCAAAGCCCAGAGGCAAGAACATGCCTGGCATATGTTAGGAATTAAGAGTGTGGGAAAGCCAGAATAGTAAGAGATTGAGTAACCAAAGACAAGGCTGAAGAATTTATGGGTGTTGGGGCTTCCCAGGTGGGGCCAGTGCAGGAGACACAAGAGATGCAGGTTTGATCCCTGGGTTGGGAGGATCCTCTGGAGAAGGACATAGCCATCCACTCCAGTATTCTTGTCTGAATTCCAAGGACAGAATCCCATGGACAGAAGAGTCCGCCAGGTTACATGGGGTCACACAGAGTTGGACACAACTGAAGTAACGTAGCATCAGCATAGAGACCTGGGCTATTTTTTCTGAGTGGGATGGAAATTCATTGGAAGATTTTGGTAGAGAAGTAATATGGGTTGATTTGAATTTTTAAGATTCACTTTGTAGAGATGGAAATAGACTTAGGAGGCAAAGTAAGGACAGGTGAAAGAATATCATTGATGAGGCAATTCCAATTATCTGTTTGTAAGAGGAAAGTAACTTGAACCAGGTGGTAATAGAGGGTTAAGAAATATTCATACACATACAGCCAATATTATATGTATATAGATTAGACTGGAGGCATTAAAAGAGTTATGCATTATTCTAAAGTCTTCAGTTTGATCAATTAAACTAATTTTTTGACTTTCACTCAGATGGTGAAGTTTGGAAGGACAGTCATAATAGGTTTCAGTTGGGTTGTATTTAATCGCGATACAGGAAATGCCCACTAAACATCAATAAAGAGATTCTTACAAAGGGTGTCAGAGGTGTAAGTCTGAATTTCAGAAAGAAGTTCCTGGCTACCTATAAACTGGGGAGTCATTAGTATATACATAATATAAAAAGTCGAAAGACTGAGTGGGCTCACCAAAGGGACGAGTGTTATACAGTATATCGAGGAATATACAAGAGCTGAGCCTTAAAGCTCTCCAAAATTAAAACATCAGAAGGATAAGAAGGAGCCAGAAAAAGAAATCTAGAAGCAACTGAT
The DNA here is from genome assembly GCA_022376925.1 of Tragulus kanchil. Taxonomy (NCBI): domain Eukaryota; kingdom Metazoa; phylum Chordata; class Mammalia; order Artiodactyla; family Tragulidae; genus Tragulus; species Tragulus kanchil. Next base: position 22,051,435 of record JAIOJX010000003.1, on the reverse strand, counting down.
AAAGGAGGATATGATGTTCACAAAGAAAATAATTCTTATGAGAACATAATGACCAGTTCTGTCAAGTGCTGTTGAAAGCTGACATAAAATGAGACCTAAGAATTATTTGGTAATGTATCAAATCAACACACAGTATAATCTAAACTTACATAATATTGCATGTCAATTATATCTGAAAAATAGACATTCTAAAACATTAAAAATAATTTTAAACATTTCAATCATATCTTAGTGTATAGACACGAGTAAAAGGAACCAAAGAGGGCTTCCCTGGTGGTCCAGTGCCTTGCAGTGCAAGGGGCACCGGTTTGATCCCTGGCCTGGGAAGATCCCACGTGCGCTGGAGTGGATGGACCAAACTGTCCAATTACGACCCGGAGCTCTGGAGCACATGCCCAGAGCCGGTGCTCTGCGACAACAGAGGCCACTGCGATGGGAGGCCCACATGGGCCAAAGAACAATGATGGATGAAAGACCAATAGAAGTGGCCCGCCCACCACTCTCCCTCCCCAACCCCCCCCCCAAAAAGAAAAACAAAAAGAAACCAAAGATCTATTAAGTGTGTGGGCTAAGCATTGTATAAATAGATACTTTCATATAATCCTCATAATAACATTCACAATAAATAATTGGAAAGATTTAGTAGTATTAACACACTGCTATGAAAATTGTAGCTATTTTAAAAGGAGCCATTAAGAAATGAACTGGAAAAAAAAAAAGCAACTTGTGAGAAAAAAATTAAGCAACTGAAAAAAAATACAGCACCCCTGAAGGATCCCCTTTTCTCACAGAGCAATGACTAGATCTATTTTCTTCACTTACGGTAGTACAGGCCTTCATGCTACTTCCTTTACGCCTCCCACCCTCTGTTCCTTCCCCACAATGTCCATATGTCCACTGTCCATGTCTGTCTTTCTGTCGCTTCACTGCATGTGCCATCATCACCATCCTACTAGATTCCATATATATGTGTTAATATACTGTATTTGTCCACTGTCCATGTCTGTCTTAGGGACGAGTGTTATACAGTATATCGAGGAATATACAAGAGCTGAGCCTTAAAGCTCTCCAAAATTAAAACATCAGAAGGATAAGAAGGAGCCAGAAAAAGAAATCTAGAAGCAACTGATAAAGGAGGATATGATGTTCACAAAGAAAATAATTCTTATGAGAACATAATGACCAGTTCTGTCAAGTGCTGTTGAAAGCTGACATAAAATGAGACCTAAGAATTATTTGGTAATGTATCAAATCAACACACAGTATAATCTAAACTTACATAATATTGCATGTCAATTATATCTGAAAAATAGACATTCTAAAACATTAAAAATAATTTTAAACATTTCAATCATATCTTAGTGTATAGACACGAGTAAAAGGAACCAAAGAGGGCTTCCCTGGTGGTCCAGTGCCTTGCAGTGCAAGGGGCACCGGTTTGATCCCTGGCCTGGGAAGATCCCACGTGCCGCGGAGTGGATGGACCAAACTGTCCAATTACGACCCGGAGCTCTGGAGCACATGCCCAGAGCCGGTGCTCTGCGACAACAGAGGCCACTGCGATGGGAGGCCCACATGGGCCAAAGAACAATGATGGATGAAAGACCAATAGAAGTGGCCCGCCCACCACTCTCCCTCCCCAACCCCCCCCCAAAAAAGAAAAAAAAAAAGGAACCAAAGATCTATTAAGTGTGTGGGCTAAGCATTGTATAAATAGATACTTTCATATAATCCTCATAATAACATTCACAATAAATAATTGGAAAGATTTAGTAGTATTAACACACTGCTATGAAAATTGTAGCTATTTTAAAAGGAGCCATTAAGAAATGAACTGGAAAAAAAAAAAGCAACTTGTGAGAAAAAAATTAAGCAACTGAAAAAAAATACAGCACCCCTGAAGGATCCCCTTTTCTCACAGAGCAATGACTAGATCTATTTTCTTCACTTACGGTAGTACAGGCCTTCATGCTACTTCCTTTACGCCTCCCACCCTCTGTTCCTTCCCCACAATGTCCATATGTCCACTGTCCATGTCTGTCTTTCTGTCGCTTCACTGCATGTGCCATCATCACCATCCTACTAGATTCCATATATATGTGTTAATATACTGTATTTGTCCTCTTTCTGACTGACTTCACTTTTGATGATACGTTCTAGATCCAGCCACCTCATTAGGGCTGATTCTTCTGCATTTCTCTTTACAGCTGTGTAGTCCTCCATTGTATATATGTACCAGAGCTTTTGGATCCATTCGTTCGTCGATGGGCATCTAGGTTCCTTCCATGTTCTAGCTATTGTATAGAGAGCTGGAGGGGAGGGAAGGGGGGGATATACATATGACTAATCTGAGAACATACATATCTGTAAAAGTTAAAAGTAAAATAAAGGTTTAAAAAAAAAACTGAAAAAAAATAATAAAGCAATAAAGAAATGCAGATAAAAGAAGTAAAAACAGGACTCTGGAACAAGCTGGAAGTTTGGACACCAGACAAATCATCCTACTAATAAACAAGCCTTTGTCCCTTCTGTGGCTCAGTGAGAAGTCATTCCCTGCCCCCCTTACCCCACAGGCAATTTGTTTTCATTTGTTAAACTGTATGCAGATGCAGAGTAAGTTCTTAAGGAAGTTTACTAACTCTTATATTAGAGGGATAACATTTGCCTATCTCTTTTTCAAAACGGATATCCCACAAGAACAAAAATAGGGTTAGATATTTTGTGTTTATTTTATTCTAGCCTAATACTAGGTCTTTATAACACAATGCTCAAATGGCCTTCACATATACTGTTTAAAAAACTGTTGTTTTGGAGCATAGTTGATTAAGAGTGCTGTGCTTGTTTCAGGAGTACAGCGAAGTGATTCTGTTATTCATTTACACATATCTAGTCTTTTCTAAATTCTTTGCCTGTGTAGGTTATTACAGAATATTGAGTGGTGTTAATTAGTGTGGTTTTTGAAGGTGGTATTCATCTCGAGAAAGAAGGTCAAAATACAAACACAAGTCATCCCCGTTTATTGCACATGAACAACTAAATTAACATGCTGCAGGTGTAATAACCTAGATCATAACCCAATTGAACTGATTACAAAGAGCCACTGATAAACGGGCTGTTTTAATAATCATTTATTTATGAATATGTTATCAGAGTTTTCTCCATTAAAGTAAAATAATTAGGATGCTGAATCAGATGAAGATGACAAGGGTGCCAAACCATATCTCTAGAAAAGAACACAAGAGTGTTTGGAAGAAAGTGAGGCCATGTTCTTTAATGAACTCAAATTCCCCTTCAAAGTATTCCACAGCTCAGAGAAAGACTGTTGTTTAATAAAACCTCTGTGCTATAAACATCAGTCACTGTCTCATTCCTTATACACAAGAAGGCAATGAACAGAAGCTATTATTTCTACTTGGGCATTTAGCACGTTTTGTCTTTGAGGCTGTAATGTGGAGAGGGTCATTTTGTTGTAAGCACTGAAGTGAAAACTGTTATTTGATTACTATGTGTTAATGAGTCATACATGAAGCCGAGCCAAAGACTGGAAATGGGAAATCCATAAACCCACTCCAAGTTCTCAGGTCTTTGAGGTCACCAAGACTCTGAGCCTCAAAGCTGTCTCCTGCCTGTGCACATGCATATTCCCCTGTCGTGCCCAGTGCCATGGTGACAGACGCTGTGGGATACACAGATGGTGCTTCAGTCCCACCATGATCTCTAGCTCTCCTTCATCTACTTTCTTCTTCTGACCCATGATCCAGAACTCAGGGCAACATGCTTTCTCTCTCCTGGGTATTTTTGCAATTAGATAAAGATTTTAATACCTGATCAGCTTTCAGTTAGAAAATAATGATTTTCACTACTTTTAAAGAAGTGGAAATAGTTATCCAGACTTTTAAGTATGCATATTCTTTAATATTTTGAGGCACCACATACATGTTCATAATAAAATTGAATCATACCTAAAACATCTTTCATATTTATACACACACACGCGCTAAGTCACTTCAGTTGTGTCTGACTCTTTGTGATCCCATGGACTGTAAGCCCCCCAGGCTTCTCTTCCAAGGAATTCTCCAGGCAAGAATACTGGAGTGGGTTGCCATGCCCTTCTCCAGGGAATCTTCCCAACCCAGGATCAAACCCATGTCTTTTATGTCACCTGCATTGACAGGCAGGTTCTTTACCACTAGCACCATGATATATATTCAAAAGATGGGCTTGCCATAGCTCAGTCGGTAAAGAATCTGCCTGCAACGCAGGAGGCTGCCTGCAATGAAGATTCGATCTGGGTCTGGAAGACCCCTGGAGGCGGGTATGGCAACCCACTCCAATATTCTTGCCTGGAAAATCCCAGGACAGAGCAGCCTGGTGGGCTACAATACATAGGATTGCAGGAGTCAGACATGACTTAGCAACTAAGCCACCACCACCATATTCAAAAGATACAAGTCTATACCCTCACTACATTCTGCTTAAATATAGAAATTTATTCATATTTCAGATGTTTCATATGCAATTATGGCCATAAGAGACACAAATCTTAAAATATCTTACTCATGACTCACTTCATTTAGATTAAATATATCCTCTAAATTAAATGTCTCTTCTGATAATATAGCTAACAGGACATATGTAGACTTACTCTATTTCATTGCTTTCTTGTTAGAATTAAAATTCAATTTTAAAAAATTTCAAATATTTTTAAATTCAGACTTTATTTTCGCTGTAAATTTTCATCTTGTACCACATGACAAACTGCTCAGTTGATGCCATTAAACATGTGTGAATTCTCAATCTGACTTTGATTCTGCATATTTAAAAGTGAACCATAGAACTTACACTTAAGTGATCTTGAACTCTCATAATGAATAAGATTAGGCTTTAATAGGACTTCCCTGGTGACTCAGTGATAATCTACCTGCAATGCAGGAGACTCAGGCTCTTTACCTAAAGGAGGGTATGGCAACCCACTCCAGTATTCTTACCTGGAGAACCCCATCGACAGAAGAGCCTGGTGGGCTGTACACAGTCTGTATGGTCACACAGAGTTGAACACGACCGAAGCAAATAAGCAGCAGCAAGAGGCTTTAATAACAAATTGGAAACTTCCCAACAATTGACATAACTGTTCTGCAGAACTTCACTAAGTTGATGCAAAGAATTTAACTCATCAGTGGAAGGGGAGGCTTCAACAAACAGGTGGAGAACAGTTACTTCTTAATATCCCAGTGAGATGGATTTCCTCAATAAACTGCCTATAATTTATGAGCTGTAAAGATACAATGAGACTGTAGCTTCTTACCAGTTTACGTAACACCATGACCTATTGGAATCTTGGTTTAAATTATATTAAGGAAATTAAAACAGCAAGGCAAGGCTCAAAATCCTCACAAAGAAACATGAAACAAAATACTCCTTTGTGTCACATTTCTAGTGATCATTCTATTTTTGTGTATATGTGTATGACAAATATGATATAAATTCTTTCCCTATGCCTGTAAAGGTGAATAAGATTTCTTTGCTATACAACAAAAACCTAAGCCTATTTCTCTTTCATGTTGAGCCTTAGAATAACCATCTCTTTGGAGACTGCTTGTCTGAAATTCTCTCTTGCATGACCATTCAGGCTTAACCATAATCCAGCTAAAGCTGAGTCATTGATTGACACTAGGCATTGGGGCAGACAGATGAATTTCTCTGGTTTAAAGTTTAATGGAACAGATCTTTTGATCTCTGATTCTGTAAGGCATCTGAAGTTCATTTTTTCACCCAAGTTTCTTGGGTGCTGATGCATTGTCACATACCGATCTCATGCTCCTGATTAGAATGTTATGTGGTGAGGTCAACCCTGCTAAACTAATACAGAGATTTATATCATGCTTCATGGCAGGTTAACTTGATCACTATTATTTCCAAGAGGGGCTAGTGTATCTAATTCAAATGTGGTATAGATTCTTTTAAGATCTAAGGTTGAGCATGATGTCGTACATGAACGTACACTGAGTAAGAATCTTCTAATTTGGCATTTGCTCTTTATTTCTGAAATGGCCACAGAATTATTTTAATGTGACTCTATTTTAATTTAAAAAAAAAGACAGGATGTTCTTGCTTTTAGTCCAGTCTTTTTCTCCCTACATCAGCTTCTTCAGAAGTCAAGCAATATCTGAATCCACAGAGGAAGAGAAAACACAGCAAGCCACATTGCTCACTGTCCAGCTCATTGTGTGTTTCTAGCCTAGTTCATACTAAAAAAAAATGAAAAAGCAATGGAAGGGAGGCTTCAACAAACAGGTGGAGAACAGTTACTTCTTAATATCCCAGTGAGATGGATTTCCTCAATAAACTGCCTATAATTTATGAGCTGTAAAGATACAATGAGACTGTAGCTTCTTACCAGTTTACGTAACACCATGACCTATTGGAATCTTGGTTTAAATTATATTAAGGAAATTAAAACAGCAAGGCAAGGCTCAAAATCCTCACAAAGAAACATGAAACAAAATACTCCTTTGTGTCACATTTCTAGTGATCATTCTATTTTTGTGTATATGTGTATGACAAATATGATATAAATTCTTTCCCTATGCCTGTAAAGGTGAATAAGATTTCTTTGCTATACAACAAAAACCTAAGCCTATTTCTCTTTCATGTTGAGCCTTAGAATAACCATCTCTTTGGAGACTGCTTGTCTGAAATTCTCTCTTGCATGACCATTCAGGCTTAACCATAATCCAGCTAAAGCTGAGTCATTGATTGACACTAGGCATTGGGGCAGACAGATGAATTTCTCTGGTTTAAAGTTTAATGGAACAGATCTTTTGATCTCTGATTCTGTAAGGCATCTGAAGTTCATTTTTTCACCCAAGTTTCTTGGGTGCTGATGCATTGTCACATACCGATCTCATGCTCCTGATTAGAATGTTATGTGGTGAGGTCAACCCTGCTAAACTAATACAGAGATTTATATCATGCTTCATGGCAGGTTAACTTGATCACTATTATTTCCAAGAGGGGCTAGTGTATCTAATTCAAATGTGGTATAGATTCTTTTAAGATCTAAGGTTGAGCATGATGTCGTACATGAACGTACACTGAGTAAGAATCTTCTAATTTGGCATTTGCTCTTTATTTCTGAAATGGCCACAGAATTATTTTAATGTGACTCTATTTTAATTTAAAAAAAAAGACAGGATGTTCTTGCTTTTAGTCCAGTCTTTTTCTCCCTACATCAGCTTCTTCAGAAGTCAAGCAATATCTGAATCCACAGAGGAAGAGAAAACACAGCAAGCCACATTGCTCACTGTCCAGCTCATTGTGTGTTTCTAGCCTAGTTCATATGACCCATAAAACTGAGTTGAAATTCCTCTTATTCTTCATGTTTAGTGAAGTCCTTTCTTGACCTGTCTAGAATAATATGTACAGACGAGCAACACACCCGCAGATGTACATGCAAATACACAGATTTTCAAGTGCTTCCCAAGAAAGCAGACTGTTTCACTTTTTACAATAATCCAAGGTCCACTCCAGTTTAGAATGACTTGGGCTCCAAAATCACTTCAGATGGTGACTACAGCCATGAAATTAAAAGGCACTTTCTCCTTGGAAGAAAAGCTGTGACAAACCTAGACAGAGTATTCACAAGCAGAGACATCACTGTGCCGACAAAAGTCCGTAGAGTCAAAGCTATGGTTTTCCCAGTAGTCATGCATGGATGTGAGAGTTGGACCATAAAGAAGACTGAGGGACCAAGAATTGATCCTATGAACTGTGGTGTTGGAGAAGGCTCTTGAGAGTCCCTTGGCCTGCAAGGAGATGAAACCAGTCAGTCAGTCCTAAAGGAAGTCCTGAATATTCATTGGAAGGAATGTCGCTGAAGCTGAAGCTCCAATACTTTAGCCACCTGATACGAAGAGACCACTCACTGGAAAAGACTTTGTTGTTGGGGAAAATATAAAGCGAAAGGAGAAGGGGATGCCAGAGGACGAGATGGCTGGATGGCATCACTGAGTCAATGGACATGAGTTTAAGCAGGTTCCAGAGGGTGGTGACAGACAGGGAAGCCTGGGGTGCTGCAGTCTATGGGATCCCAAAGAGTCAGACACAACTGAGCAACTGAACTGACTGAAAGTGGAAGACTTGTAAGGTGAAAAATACACAGTGAATTTTTTAACTGAACTTCCTTCTAGGTAGTATATTTTTATAAAGATCTGTCCTGCCAGGCAGGTCCTTGCCAGCAAACTGAATGACAAGGTACATTTGCGCACTTTTTCCAGATTTCAATCATATTCAAAGAAGACTTTTTAACAGAAAAAAAATTGAACAAAATTGGCATAAAAATACAGAATAAAATTTCAAAACCCCAGTTCCTCTCTAAGCATCATCTATTAGATTCCCTTTCTTAAAACATGTAATAATTTCAAACCAAAAGTGATCATGGATTTGTTCTAACAGAGCTTTTGGAAGAGTGTAAACTGCTGATAAGGCCAATAAAGCTGAGCTTTTAAACTTTTTGCATTTCAATTGCATAATCAAAACCTGATGATAGCACATCACACATTCCAAGAACGCCATGGGCACTGCACAGCAAATGAAAATTAGTTCTAAAAGCCTTTTCATTCTCTGTGACAGAGGATGCTTCTCTCCTGGCTGTATATGAAAGAGGATCAGACGCAAAATGGAAAAAAAAAAAATTATGCCTTTGAGTGAAAGCAAAACCCAAAGAAAATGGAGAGCTTTGAGGGTTGAAATAGAAGAGTGAGCAGCTGTAATTAGCTCCAGTGCTGTATAAGAATTAAAAAAAAAAATCACTTAAAAAATATATAAACAGCTAGAATGCCAACTGTAATAGTGCCTAGTGCCATAGCAAACCTTGGTAAATAGCTAGCAATATGAAAGTAAACAGAGCTTGTGGACAAAAAGTTTAACATCAATTCCATTGGCTACATTTTTAATAAATTAACATCCATAATAAAAGTCACTCTGCTATAATACTTTAGGTAAGACAATATTTAATACCAAAAGGTGGTTTTAAATAAAGGGAGACTATCATCCCATATCCTCCACTAAACAGACACACAAGGCAATTTTAATTACCTTCTGTTTGGGGAAGAGTGAACCTTTTTGGATATTTCATGGCGATGGCATCACTGAGTCAATGGACATGAGTTTAAGCAGGTTCCAGAGGGTGGTGACAGACAGGAAGCCTGGGGTGCTGCAGTCTATGGGATCCCAAAGAGTCAGACACAACTGAGCAACTGAACTGACTGAAAGTGGAAGACTTGTAAGGTGAAAAATACACAGTGAATTTTTTAACTGAACTTCCTTCTAGGTAGTATATTTTTATAAAGATCTGTCCTGCCAGGCAGGTCCTTGCCAGCAAACTGAATGACAAGGTACATTTGCGCACTTTTTCCAGATTTCAATCATATTCAAAGAAGACTTTTTAACAGAAAAAAAATTGAACAAAATTGGCATAAAAATACAGAATAAAATTTCAAAACCCCAGTTCCTCTCTAAGCATCATCTATTAGATTCCCTTTCTTAAAACATGTAATAATTTCAAACCAAAAGTGATCATGGATTTGTTCTAACAGAGCTTTTGGAAGAGTGTAAACTGCTGATAAGGCCAATAAAGCTGAGCTTTTAAACTTTTTGCATTTCAATTGCATAATCAAAACCTGATGATAGCACATCACACATTCCAAGAACGCCATGGGCACTGCACAGCAAATGAAAATTAGTTCTAAAAGCCTTTTCATTCTCTGTGACAGAGGATGCTTCTCTCCTGGCTGTATATGAAAGAGGATCAGACGCAAAATGGAAAAAAAAAAAATTATGCCTTTGAGTGAAAGCAAAACCCAAAGAAAATGGAGAGCTTTGAGGGTTGAAATAGAAGAGTGAGCAGCTGTAATTAGCTCCAGTGCTGTATAAGAATTAAAAAAAAAAATCACTTAAAAAATATATAAACAGCTAGAATGCCAACTGTAATAGTGCCTAGTGCCATAGCAAACCTTGGTAAATAGCTAGCAATATGAAAGTAAACAGAGCTTGTGGACAAAAAGTTTAACATCAATTCCATTGGCTACATTTTTAATAAATTAACATCCATAATAAAAGTCACTCTGCTATAATACTTTAGGTAAGACAATATTTAATACCAAAAGGTGGTTTTAAATAAAGGGAGACTATCATCCCATATCCTCCACTAAACAGACACACAAGGCAATTTTAATTACCTTCTGTTTGGGGAAGAGTGAAATTTCCTATGTTTATGGATATATTTCTTTTAAGAAAATAGTACAAGGTTAATCAAGGTAGTGAAAGGGCCTTCTCCCCAGCACTCGGCATTGATTTCTTTCCTGGGTGAAACACAGTTTCCTTATTCAGTTAAACAACCTGACCTTGCAAAAAGTGTTAAATTAACACTTGCGTATGCATTTCTTATTTGTGCATGCTGAAGGCTATAACTCTTCCTACATGAAGCCACGTAGACTTATTATAGAAAGTTTCCTTTGTTCATTTCACTAAGTTTAGATGAAAATACACACAAGCCATGGCAAAAAGAGACACACACATGTTGTGTTAATATGGCCCATAATACATTTAAGGCAATTAATTCCTTGAAATAAAATAACTTGATTGTCTTCCTAATCTACTTAAGACAGATGTGGAAAAAAAAGGTATCTCGGGGCTGGTACTGTATTTCCTCCATTTTATTTTTCTACTCACAGATTCTACAAAGCTGTGAAGTTTTTTGAAGAAGGCGCTAATTTGTCTCCCGTATAAATGACACAAATGGAGTCTTATACAGTCTCAGAAGTGCATTCTATAAGAAAGGGCAGGGCCAGGAAGTGACTCCATTCTTCAATTGTATCTTGTAGTTTCTCAATAATTGTTGAAATAAGCCTGCATCTGACACAGAGTTGGAACACGGATATATAAGAGAAGAAAAAGTATCTCCTTTTAGGTCGGGATCTATGAATCTCTTAGGTATCCCATCCTTATCTATTTTTTCTTCTTTAGCCATGGGGAAAATTGTTTCCCTGTTAGACACATATGGAAATACATCGCAATAATAAAGTGCCTAGTCAAGCAAACCTTGGTAAATAGCTAGCAATATGAAAGTAAACAGAGCTTGTGGACAAAAAGTTTAACATCAATTCCATTGGCTACATTTTTAATAAATTAACATCCATAATAAAAGTCACTCTGCTATAATACTTTAGGTAAGACAATATTTAATACCAAAAGGTGGTTTTAAATAAAGGGAGACTATCATCCCATATCCTCCACTAAACAGACACACAAGGCAATTTTAATTACCTTCTGTTTGGGGAAGAGTGAAATTTCCTATGTTTATGGATATATTTCTTTTAAGAAAATAGTACAAGGTTAATCAAGGTAGTGAAAGGGCCTTCTCCCCAGCACTCGGCATTGATTTCTTTCCTGGGTGAAACACAGTTTCCTTATTCAGTTAAACAACCTGACCTTGCAAAAAGTGTTAAATTAACACTTGCGTATGCATTTCTTATTTGTGCATGCTGAAGGCTATAACTCTTCCTACATGAAGCCACGTAGACTTATTATAGAAAGTTTCCTTTGTTCATTTCACTAAGTTTAGATGAAAATACACACAAGCCATGGCAAAAAGAGACACACACATGTTGTGTTAATATGGCCCATAATACATTTAAGGCAATTAATTCCTTGAAATAAAATAACTTGATTGTCTTCCTAATCTACTTAAGACAGATGTGGAAAAAAAAGGTATCTCGGGGCTGGTACTGTATTTCCTCCATTTTATTTTTCTACTCACAGATTCTACAAAGCTGTGAAGTTTTTTGAAGAAGGCGCTAATTTGTCTCCCGTATAAATGACACAAATGGAGTCTTATACAGTCTCAGAAGTGCATTCTATAAGAAAGGGCAGGGCCAGGAAGTGACTCCATTCTTCAATTGTATCTTGTAGTTTCTCAATAATTGTTGAAATAAGCCTGCATCTGACACAGAGTTGGAACACGGATATATAAGAGAAGAAAAAGTATCTCCTTTTAGGTCGGGATCTATGAATCTCTTAGGTATCCCATCCTTATCTATTTTTTCTTCTTTAGCACATGAGCATTTGATATATATTTGTTTCCCTGTTAGAATGTAAGACACATATGAGAAAGAATTGGTTTTGGCCACGGCTAGGTCCCCAAGTCCTAATGCTCACTGGAGGTGCTCCACAAATGTGTTGTGAATGATTGAATGGCAAGAAACCAAAACTAATAACCCATAAGGCCTGAACTATGTATCTGCTCCCCTTTATTCTTCACTTTCTGAAACTCACACCTCTGCAGTTCTCTGGGTACCTCATAACCGTACGTTATCAAGGCTGCCTGCCAATCCTCACTCTTGTCCATCTTTCTGTTGTACCTTAGAAATCTACCAACTCTTCCTTTTTGGACTTTCCTTAGATTCAGTAATACTCTATCTCTCTTAGTCCTTTTAATTGTCTGAAAACATTCTATTGTCCTTTTCTGGATCCTTTATGGAATTAATTATGGGCATTAATTAATTAATTGTAGGACTCTTTTCTTCTTATATGGACTCCATAAAAAGCCTGCCCACCCTCTTGGCTTCAACTTTCACAGCTATACTGATGACTACAAATATTTCCCTTCAGCAACAATGAAGCTCTACCATTTCTTTCCTTATAAGATAAAATATAGTAGGAATTCCCATTTGTTTTGCCCTTTCCAGTTCTCTCTCTAGGCCTGTGTATTTTTATTCACAAAGTCATTACTTTTCTTTGTTCCTAATACCAGCAGTATCTAATCACTCTCTAAAGTTTATTCCTGTTTTATACAAACAGAACTAATTAACAATCCCTTGCCCCCATTTCTTTTATCTTGAGATGCGGCGCCTGGACACTTAACAGCATCTTTATGGCCTTCATGCTTCACTGCTCCCCTCTGCAATCTTTCTAGGATGATTAGTGCATGGCTTCAATCATAGAATTCCCTCGCTTATTATAAAAGATGGTTCGTGATATCAATGGTTATTAGAGTCTACATTTCAGACATGAGTTCCAATGCCCATTACACACAGGGCCCCAACCTCCCTTAACAGTTTTTCTTGTAACTGTCTTTCATGAATTGTCATCTGTTGGCTACCAAGGCAGCTTAATTGTGTTTTCCTACTTACATGTTTACTAATACTCCTCTGTGGAGAAGTTTCTCACTCATTTACATCTATTCCAAACTTACTCATTCTTCAAGAACTTCAAGAGACAGTTCAAATACAACTGTCTACATGACCTGACTAACAGAGCCAGAAATACTCCGCTTTCTGAATGCCTTTGCATGAATTTATTATTCATTGAAGGTCAGTAATTTACTATCGGGAATGTGCTCCATCTTGTCCTGAGTATCTGCTTTCTGTCTTCTTCTAGACTAAAATTCCTTCATAGTAGATCCTATGTATGCTTTATCTGTTTATTTCACTCAGCTCCTTGTACATACTAGGTATGTGTTCCACTAGTGCAAAATACTATTATTAATTTAAAATAAAAAATCTATTTTCATGTTAATTCGATGGTATACTATAACTTGAGTTATTCGGTTTGGTATTTAGGCATCAAAAATGAGTTGTATACCTTTGCCTAGGAAGCCAAGACTCCAATCTCTATGACTGTCAATCCAGAGCAAAAAAAAATTACATAATTTATTCTTCTTTTGGTATAAATACCATCATATGATTCCCATTCCACTTCCTTGCTCTTTGGCAATCTTTAAAGTCAAATTTCTGCTCAGGAAGCTATCCAGGGCTTTTAGTTTTTTAACATTCCAAAATGGAACTGATTGTTACCTTCTAGGATTTCTAAAATTATTCATATACTAGTTTTTTGTAAAGCCGTTGCTTTTTAAAATTTCCTGATGGAATTTAGTGATATTTACACCATATGCAAGGAATATCATCTCCTATAAATTATCTCTGCTGGGGCAGATTTACCCAGTATTAGTGGACGCATCCAGGAGCAAGGCAGGTGATCTATGGGAGGTGATATCTTCAAGGCCTCACCTAATCCCAAGCAAGAACTTAAATAATGACTTATGCAACAAAATTAGAGTTTATGTATCTTTTACAGCTGTCAAGGCTGAATTTTCAACATATTCAGTTCAATTTTCATGTAAACTTTTACATGAATTGTCATCTGTTGGCTACCAAGGCAGCTTAATTGTGTTTTCCTACTTACATGTTTACTAATACTCCTCTGTGGAGAAGTTTCTCACTCATTTACATCTATTCCAAACTTACTCATTCTTCAAGAACTTCAAGAGACAGTTCAAATACAACTGTCTACATGACCTGACTAACAGAGCCAGAAATACTCCGCTTTCTGAATGCCTTTGCATGAATTTATTATTCATTGAAGGTCAGTAATTTACTATCGGGAATGTGCTCCATCTTGTCCTGAGTATCTGCTTTCTGTCTTCTTCTAGACTAAAATTCCTTCATAGTAGATCCTATGTATGCTTTATCTGTTTATTTCACTCAGCTCCTTGTACATACTAGGTATGTGTTCCACTAGTGCAAAATACTATTATTAATTTAAAATAAAAAATCTATTTTCATGTTAATTCGATGGTATACTATAACTTGAGTTATTCGGTTTGGTATTTAGGCATCAAAAATGAGTTGTATACCTTTGCCTAGGAAGCCAAGACTCCAATCTCTATGACTGTCAATCCAGAGCAAAAAAAAATTACATAATTTATTCTTCTTTTGGTATAAATACCATCATATGATTCCCATTCCACTTCCTTGCTCTTTGGCAATCTTTAAAGTCAAATTTCTGCTCAGGAAGCTATCCAGGGCTTTTAGTTTTTTAACATTCCAAAATGGAACTGATTGTTACCTTCTAGGATTTCTAAAATTATTCATATACTAGTTTTTTGTAAAGCCGTTGCTTTTTAAAATTTCCTGATGGAATTTAGTGATATTTACACCATATGCAAGGAATATCATCTCCTATAAATTATCTCTGCTGGGGCAGATTTACCCAGTATTAGTGGACGCATCCAGGAGCAAGGCAGGTGATCTATGGGAGGTGATATCTTCAAGGCCTCACCTAATCCCAAGCAAGAACTTAAATAATGACTTATGCAACAAAATTAGAGTTTATGTATCTTTTACAGCTGTCAAGGCTGAATTTTCAACATATTCAGTTCAATCAAATTTTCTTCCATTAGCATTAGACATCTAAAATTCTAGTTTCCTTCATATAAATAAGAGGTCTCTTGGTGCACTTTCTATCATCAAAATATCACCTACAAGGAAAGAAAGGTCATAGAATTTGCATGAAACTTTGAGCAAACAAGTGCCAAGATCCTAGATTATTGAATTTTGGAAGAGCAGTTGACATATTTTACAAGGCTTTAGTGCATATAATATACACAAAAATTATAAAAATTTTAATATGTTATAAAAACATGGTATTCTATATGCAGAATTCTATTCATATTCTGGATTACATGTGAGAATTAAACATTTGGCAAAAATCTTCAATAATTTCAAGATCCAATAAACAAGCATTTAGTTAATTCTGACTATTCACCCCTCCATTTACTTTCTGCCTTGTGTCCACCTCCTTTCTGTTAGATGTATCATGAACTGGCACCAAAAGTATTCCTTTGTGTCCACCAATTGTCTGACTCCACATTATCTTTTATTTCACTTCAAAACATTTTGGGGGGGCTTCCCTGGTAGTCCAGTGGGTAAGGACACCGCCTTGCAGTGCAAGGGCTGATGGTTCGATCCCTGACCTGGGAAGATCCCACGTGCCGTGAAGCAGCTGGACCCATGTGTCCAATTACCGAGCCAGAGCTCTGGGGCACATGCACCCAGAGCCGGTGCTCTGCGACAACAGAGGCCACCACGATGGGAGGCCCACAGGAGCCAAAGAACAAAGATGGATGAAAATAGAGAAATGAAAGACCAATAGAAGTGGCCCGCCTGCCCCCCTCCCTCCCCACCCCATCCCTCAAAAGATAAATAAATAAATATTAAAAAAAACATTTTGGGGGGCTTCTCTCATCCACCAGATGATAAGCATCTCAAGAACTGCTACTGAGTCTTACCTGTCTTTGAGCTTAAGCACCTAGAAGTATTAACATGTGGTTAGTGTCAAGTATGCCTGCACTGGGGGCTAAGTCACTTCAGTTGTGTCCAACTCTTTGTGACCCTAGGGACTATAGTCCACCAGGCTCCTCAGTCCATAGGATTCTCCAGGCAAGAATACTGGAGTGGGTTGCCATGCCCTCCTCCAGGGAATCTTCTGACCCACGGATCAAACCTATGTCTCTTTGAGTTTTTTACCACCAGCACCACGTGGGAAGCCCAGTGTCAAGTATAAAATTGCTAAATTGAACCAAATAAGTTTCCGAGGGAAAGGGAGCAGTTCTATGTCAGAATTTCCTAAAAATCTAGTCTCCAGTTCACTCCTGACTTCTTGAGCAAATCCTTGATTCAGTAATTCCAATTCTTCTGCCAACTCCGGCTCCTTACCCTTCTTCTACCATTGTCCATTAAGTTAACAGCATATCCCAAGTCCAATGTTCATGGCACAGAGAAAGATCAGGGCTTATCAACTGATTTCCCTTAAAGTTTCTAGTTATATCTAGGTCCATTTTTACCTCGGTGATGGTGGTTTAGTCGCTAAGTTGTCTCCAATTCTTGCAACTCCCTGGACTGTAGCTAGTGGCCCTCTGTCCATGGAATTCTTCAGGCAAGAATTGAAGTGAGCAGCTATTTTCTTCTCTAGGGGAACTTCCTGAACCAGGGATTGCACCAGGGGCTCCTGCATTGGAGGTAAATTCTTTATGGTCTGAGCCACCAGTCTACGGGCTTGCTAAGGATCAAATATGACTGAGTGTCTCACACTTTCACTTCTTTCTCAGAGTAGAAACAAATGTTTTACTATTACCAAACTTAGGGTATCAAGGACTTTCCCAGATTTTTCTCTTTTTTCTTAAATTTGGAGGAATAATTGCTGTGCAATGTTATGTTGGTTTTTCTGCTGTACACCATGCATCAGCCATAAGAATAGGTAACTCCCCTCTCTCTTGAGCCTGTCTCCCTGACCCCATCTCCCCCACCCTTCCAGGTCATCACATAGCCCAGATTTTGCAACAGTAAATACTGGCCTATATCAAACATGATAAATAGGCACAAAAACATCCCATGCCTTGCAGAAAAACATGAGAACAAATATTTTATTTAAAATCCAATGGGTACTCCACTCTGTACTATATTTATCATCCATAATGTGGTGAAATCAGAGCCTATACACCACATTAAGGATCTATAATTATGTTTTAGCAATAGGATTTCAGAATGTAAATAGACTTTCTACATAAAGCTGATATTTTAAGAAGAATATATTATACTATAAAACTGTCAATTCAGCAGGAAGATATCACCGTTCTAAATTTGTATAAATTTAATCTCATGGGCTAAAAATAAATGAAGCAAAGCATGGACAGGTATTGTATTAATAGGTACATCTACATAGATCTACATAGGTAACTAGAGATTTTAACATATGTCTTAGGCTAATTGAACAGATGAATATAAAAAAATAAACTCAGAAAAATATGAATTTGAACAGCACAATTCAAAAGAAATAATAAAATAACTTTAAAAAGCTCAACTATTTGAAAATTAAGTAACATATTTCTAAATAATCCAAAATGTAATTGAGAAAATCTTTTGAAATTTAATGGTAAAGAAAATATAACATATTAAAATATTTGCAAAATAAAGAAAATTATAAATGTATTTTGGCCCTCGTGATTTAGTCCTAAGTTGTCTCCAATTCTTGCAACTCCCTGGACTGTAGCTAGTGGCCCTCTGTCCATGGAATTCTTCAGGCAAGAATTGAAGTGAGCAGCTATTTTCTTCTCTAGGGGAACTTCCTGAACCAGGGATTGCACCAGGGGCTCCTGCATTGGAGGTAAATTCTTTATGGTCTGAGCCACCAGTCTACGGGCTTGCTAAGGATCAAATATGACTGAGTGTCTCACACTTTCACTTCTTTCTCAGAGTAGAAACAAATGTTTTACTATTACCAAACTTAGGGTATCAAGGACTTTCCCAGATTTTTCTCTTTTTTCTTAAATTTGGAGGAATAATTGCTGTGCAATGTTATGTTGGTTTTTCTGCTGTACACCATGCATCAGCCATAAGAATAGGTAACTCCCCTCTCTCTTGAGCCTGTCTCCCTGACCCCATCTCCCCCACCCTTCCAGGTCATCACATAGCCCAGATTTTGCAACAGTAAATACTGGCCTATATCAAACATGATAAATAGGCACAAAAACATCCCATGCCTTGCAGAAAAACATGAGAACAAATATTTTATTTAAAATCCAATGGGTACTCCACTCTGTACTATATTTATCATCCATAATGTGGTGAAATCAGAGCCTATACACCACATTAAGGATCTATAATTATGTTTTAGCAATAGGATTTCAGAATGTAAATAGACTTTCTACATAAAGCTGATATTTTAAGAAGAATATATTATACTATAAAACTGTCAATTCAGCAGGAAGATATCACCGTTCTAAATTTGTATAAATTTAATCTCATGGGCTAAAAATAAATGAAGCAAAGCATGGACAGGTATTGTATTAATAGGTACATCTACATAGATCTACATAGGTAACTAGAGATTTTAACATATGTCTTAGGCTAATTGAACAGATGAATATAAAAAAATAAACTCAGAAAAATATGAATTTGAACAGCACAATTCAAAAGAAATAATAAAATAACTTTAAAAAGCTCAACTATTTGAAAATTAAGTAACATATTTCTAAATAATCCAAAATGTAATTGAGAAAATCTTTTGAAATTTAATGGTAAAGAAAATATAACATATTAAAATATTTGCAATAAAGATAACATACTGCTTAGAACAAAATTTAGAACAATAAATGTATATAATAGAGAAATTCAGCAAAGCCTAAAACTGGTGTTTTAGAATAACTCAGACAACTGATAAGCTTCTACCAACACCAATTATGAAAAGTGAGAAAATACTATTAATAGTGGAAATAAAAACGGCATACACAACATATGCCCTTTTAAACTCAAAAGATAAAAAAGTACATTACAAACTAATCCATGGCAATAAATGTAAACATAACATAAAATATACAAATTTCTCAGAAACATGTGTAAAAACTGACATAAAATATATTTTCATATATTCATAACTAGAAATCTTCCCTTGAAAATCTCCTCCATAAAGAAATCAACATGTTTTATCCAATCAGCTCACTCCACCTTTCCCATACCAAAACATGATGTAGACTTTTATAAGAATGGGGGAAAAAGAAAGAAGAATGGAAAATCCTGTTCAGACTCTTCTGTGATGGTAGAAGCAAAAGTCCTGTCCAAGATTATAGCAAATGACTCTGTCAAAAATAGAAAGTACTGATGTTGCAAGAGCCAATAGAGTGTATGTTAGGAAAGAAAGTTTGGTTTAATATTTGAAAATCAATCAGAGAAATTCACTCTATTAACAGGACAAAAAGAAAAACAATACCATCACAACAGATACAGAAAAACACTATTTGATAAAATGTAAAATGGACTCTTGAAAATGTTGTTGCTGCTGTTTTACAGTATAGTCATATGAGAGAATTTCCTAATTCTAATAATGGGTATCCTCTTCCCCTCAAAAAACCAAACATAACTGCTGTAGTCACAGCTGTTTTTACAATCTTTGGATGGATTTTTCCTTTTTTAAAATCTGTAATTATTAAGAAGATGGTCAGTAGCAGACATTTAGACTTAGATATGTTGCTAAATAATTTATATTAAAACAGATAAAGTATCTACAAATAGAACAGGCTGATTTTCTTCTTCCATGGAAACAAGTTATATGCAAGCTGTAACACTGCATTTGTTGGCATTACTAAAGATATTTTCATTAGAGTTTGTTTTCTGAAAAAGTTGTATAAAAATTGGAAAATCTTTAAGGTATATACTTTAGAAATCAATAAGTTTCAAAAGAAAAAAATGAGTTTTTAACACCAGTTTTACTCTAGACATGATATGCTTGGTTTTCCATATTTCCTGTCATTTAATGATTTAAAAATAAACATTGTACTGTTCGGGGTATTTCCTCTCTTCTGCATCCTGTATTTACTTTCAATTATTTGTATGTACTTCTATTCTTTTGAAAGACTAGCTAAAATATACTAATAGTTATACCACTTTAAAAATATATTCATCAGTGCTAATGTTGTGTGTCACAACATTATATTATACAGTCCTTAGAAATTTAAATATCCGGTCCATTACTGATTCACGGTTTGCTTAAATAAGACTACAGATTCACTAAAATAATGGGAATTGAAAACATTCCATTGGCACCAATTATACCATTAATGTGTTATCCAAATCCAAATGACTTTTCAGAGCCTCCTGCAGAAAGGACACACCTCCCTGCCACAGTGGCATTGTATTTGATCTATTCAAACTGTCCAAATATTATCTATTCATTGGTCATTTTTTCATTGGTTGAAAGGAATGAGTTTATATTATAGTCTTCCATAATCTATTTAGTACATTAATCCTGTCATATTGCAAAAAAGTCCAAATAGAGTGTATGTTAGGAAAGAAAGTTTGGTTTAATATTTGAAAATCAATCAGAGAAATTCACTCTATTAACAGGACAAAAAGAAAAACAATACCATCACAACAGATACAGAAAAACACTATTTGATAAAATGTAAAATGGACTCTTGAAAATGTTGTTGCTGCTGTTTTACAGTATAGTCATATGAGAGAATTTCCTAATTCTAATAATGGGTATCCTCTTCCCCTCAAAAAACCAAACATAACTGCTGTAGTCACAGCTGTTTTTACAATCTTTGGATGGATTTTTCCTTTTTTAAAATCTGTAATTATTAAGAAGATGGTCAGTAGCAGACATTTAGACTTAGATATGTTGCTAAATAATTTATATTAAAACAGATAAAGTATCTACAAATAGAACAGGCTGATTTTCTTCTTCCATGGAAACAAGTTATATGCAAGCTGTAACACTGCATTTGTTGGCATTGCTAAAGATATTTTCATTAGAGTTTGTTTTCTGAAAAAGTTGTATAAAAATTGGAAAATCTTTAAGGTATATACTTTAGAAATCAATAAGTTTCAAAAGAAAAAAATGAGTTTTTAACACCAGTTTTACTCTAGACATGATATGCTTGGTTTTCCATATTTCCTGTCATTTAATGATTTAAAAATAAACATTGTACTGTTCGGGGTATTTCCTCTCTTCTGCATCCTGTATTTACTTTCAATTATTTGTATGTACTTCTATTCTTTTGAAAGACTAGCTAAAATATACTAATAGTTATACCACTTTAAAAATATATTCATCAGTGCTAATGTTGTGTGTCACAACATTATATTATACAGTCCTTAGAAATTTAAATATCCGGTCCATTACTGATTCACGGTTTGCTTAAATAAGACTACAGATTCACTAAAATAATGGGAATTGAAAACATTCCATTGGCACCAATTATACCATTAATGTGTTATCCAAATCCAAATGACTTTTCAGAGCCTCCTGCAGAAAGGACACACCTCCCTGCCACAGTGGCATTGTATTTGATCTATTCAAACTGTCCAAATATTATCTATTCATTGATCATTTTTTCATTGATTGAAAGGAATGACTTTATATTATAGTCTTCCATAAACTATTTAATACATTAATACTTACTAAATAATATTATTCGGGGGACAATAAATGAGTAAATGAGTGAATTGTTTATAAAATTCTGAAACATTCTTACGTTTGCAGTTGATCTTTCTAGACTCTTCTATGATTCACTGGCTAGAGACTAAATACTTATTTTGATATAAATCCAAAGAAAAAAAAACCACTAAATGTATCTTTCGGCTTTCAAAGAGATTATACATTAGTTTTCATTACAACTAATATTCAAATGAAATTTTACAAATCTATAAATACTGCTGAGTTTAATCCATGGCAATTTATTTATAAATATACAAATAACCAATGTAGCTTATTGTGAATAAGTGTTTGCCTTCTTGGAAACCTGTACACACTTTGGATACTTAATGACTGGCTGGATTTAAGTAAAATAATGATCCTCTTTTGGACATCCTTTAACAAACTCCTAGGTTGCATTAGTGGTAAAGAATTTTCCAGAAAATGCAGGAGTCATGGGAAACACAGGCTCAATCCTTGGGTCGGGAAGATTCCCTGGAGAAGGAAATGGCAACCCACTTCAGTATTCTTGCCTGGAAAACTCCATGGACAGAGGAGCCTGGTGGGCTACAGTCCATGGGGTCACAGAGAAGTCGGACACAACTGAGCACTACACATAACACAAGCTCCAAGAAAAAGACATAGACAGCCAGAGGTGAGAACATGACGATGCAGTGTATCTCTTCACTAAAGAACAAAGTGCAGGGTCAAGTACTGATCTTCTCAGACTAGAATTCTTACCAGGCATCCAAGTGCAGGCTGAGCTGAAGTTAGAGAGGAAATCAATATTTCACCACTGAGTATTTTTAGAGTTTAAAATTATAGGACACAGAAGGCTCTGACAGAGAGCAAGTGAATGGTGCACAGTGTGTGTGTCTGAAACGTCTAAAAATGCTTCACTTGACAAAGCTGTAGAAGAGGTTATTGAGAGTAGCCAGATTTGAGAACTGCTTTTAACGTGTCTTTCCTCAGATTGAACACAGAGACAAAACGCTATGTGTGGACAACACCTACAGAAAAGTGTGGGCTTGCCTGCGTCCATTTTAAAAAATTGTTTTCAATTACATAAAATGTCTATTACTTATAAAATAATTCGAGAAACATAAATTGGTTCAAAGAAAAAGTTGTCCGTGATTCAAAGTACCAGTGAAAGTCGCAGGGAATGTAATGGATACATTGATTCCTTCAAGTATGTCACTTCACAAATCAGACTGGCTCAGTTCTCTTGACCTTATTTGTAAATGGAATTTCAGACTGTGATTTTAATGGCACTATCATAGGTTAATACATGGGGGTGCTATAATATATTTCAACAATTCCATGGAATATTAAGAAAATATACATGGTGGTGCTTTTTAAGCCACACTGTCATGAATGCCCTGTGTCAACTTTTAAAATTCATTTTGTAGTCTAATCTAGAAATATCTTTAAGGGCCTTCTTGGAAACCTGTACACACTTTGGATACTTAATGACTGGCTGGATTTAAGTAAAATAATGATCCTCTTTTGGACATCCTTTAACAAACTCCTAGGTTGCATTAGTGGTAAAGAATTTTCCAGAAAATGCAGGAGTCATGGGAAACACAGGCTCAATCCTTGGGTCGGGAAGATTCCCTGGAGAAGGAAATGGCAACCCACTTCAGTATTCTTGCCTGGAAAACTCCATGGACAGAGGAGCCTGGTGGGCTACAGTCCATGGGGTCACAGAGAAGTCGGACACAACTGAGCACTACACATAACACAAGCTCCAAGAAAAAGACATAGACAGCCAGAGGTGAGAACATGACGATGCAGTGTATCTCTTCACTAAAGAACAAAGTGCAGGGTCAAGTACTGATCTTCTCAGACTAGAATTCTTACCAGGCATCCAAGTGCAGGCTGAGCTGAAGTTAGAGAGGAAATCAATATTTCACCACTGAGTATTTTTAGAGTTTAAAATTATAGGACACAGAAGGCTCTGACAGAGAGCAAGTGAATGGTGCACAGTGTGTGTGTCTGAAACGTCTAAAAATGCTTCACTTGACAAAGCTGTAGAAGAGGTTATTGAGAGTAGCCAGATTTGAGAACTGCTTTTAACGTGTCTTTCCTCAGATTGAACACAGAGACAAAACGCTATGTGTGGACAACACCTACAGAAAAGTGTGGGCTTGCCTGCGTCCATTTTAAAAAATTG
This sequence comes from Tragulus kanchil, assembly GCA_022376925.1. Taxonomy (NCBI): domain Eukaryota; kingdom Metazoa; phylum Chordata; class Mammalia; order Artiodactyla; family Tragulidae; genus Tragulus; species Tragulus kanchil. The sequence continues at coordinate 22,027,455 of JAIOJX010000003.1, read as the reverse complement.
TTTTCAATTACATAAAATGTCTATTACTTATAAAATAATTCGAGAAACATAAATTGGTTCAAAGAAAAAGTTGTCCGTGATTCAAAGTACCAGTGAAAGTCGCAGGGAATGTAATGGATACATTGATTCCTTCAAGTATGTCACTTCACAAATCAGACTGGCTCAGTTCTCTTGACCTTATTTGTAAATGGAATTTCAGACTGTGATTTTAATGGCACTATCATAGGTTAATACATGGGGGTGCTATAATATATTTCAACAATTCCATGGAATATTAAGAAAATATACATGGTGGTGCTTTTTAAGCCACACTGTCATGAATGCCCTGTGTCAACTTTTAAAATTCATTTTGTAGTCTAATCTAGATGAAATTCTGGGAGTAAAAGTCTTGATTGTTAAAGTCAAATTATCACCAGAGAAGTTAAAACTGTTTTCCCATCTGCACCCGTAATTACTGCTGTATTATTAATTTGCATATTTTGCTTCTTGGGCTAAAAAAGTGTATGCTGCTGTTTGTTCTCATATATGCTTATGCGAGCGGTCTGTGTTTGGGGCAATAGATTACGTCTTGTTCCCACATATTTGCTCCCTTTCTCTGCATGTATGTTATACCCCTACCCGATGTGATAACAATTTTTTAGGGCCTCCTGCAGAAGGCATACGCATGCCCGCCTTCTTGGCACTGAGATTGTTGTATCCTCTATGAACTGTATATATGTTTAATTTTCTATGTACTATGATGTTTTCTTTTAAATTTGATTCATTTATTTTATTTTTGGCTATTCTAGGTTTTCACTGCTGCTGCAGGCTCTTCTCTAGTGTCAGGGAAGGGAGATACTCTCTAGTTGAGATGAGCAGACTTCTTGTCGTGGTGACTTCTTTTGTTGTTGAACTTGGGCTCTAGGGCACACGGGCTTCAGTAGTTGTGGCACTAGTTGTGGCTCCCAGGCTCTAGAGCACAGGATCAAAATAGCTGTGGCTCACAGGCTTAGTTTCTCTGCAGCATGTGGCTTCTTCTCAAATCAGGGATCAAAACCCTTTTTTCCTGCATTGGCAGGTGAACTCTTCACCACTGAGCTTTCAGGAAAGCTCCCTATTATGATATTTTGACATCTTAAAAGCTCTTCCTGGTTGGGGAAAGACTGCCCCTCCTGGGACTATTTATTTATTCATTGAAAGTAGAGGAGGTTTAAGCAATAAATGCTGCTCTGGAAAAATTTATTCTTGACCTTTCTACAAATCAGACTGGCTCAGTTCTCTTGACCTTTTTTGGAATTTCAGACTGTGATTTTAATGGCACTATCATAGGTTAATACATGGGGGTGCTATAATATATTTCAACAATTCCATGGAATATTAAGAAAATATACATGGTGGTGCTTTTTAAGCCACACTGTCATGAATGCCCTGTGTCAACTTTTAAAATTCATTTTGTAGTCTAATCTAGATGAAATTCTGGGAGTAAAAGTCTTGATTGTTAAAGTCAAATTATCACCAGAGAAGTTAAAACTGTTTTCCCATCTGCACCCGTAATTACTGCTGTATTATTAATTTGCATATTTTGCTTCTTGGGCTAAAAAAGTGTATGCTGCTGTTTGTTCTCATATATGCTTATGCGAGCGGTCTGTGTTTGGGGCAATAGATTACGTCTTGTTCCCACATATTTGCTCCCTTTCTCTGCATGTATGTTATACCCCTACCCGATGTGATAACAATTTTTTAGGGCCTCCTGCAGAAGGCATACGCATGCCCGCCTTCTTGGCACTGAGATTGTTGTATCCTCTATGAACTGTATATATGTTTAATTTTCTATGTACTATGATGTTTTCTTTTAAATTTGATTCATTTATTTTATTTTTGGCTATTCTAGGTTTTCACTGCTGCTGCAGGCTCTTCTCTAGTGTCAGGGAAGGGAGATACTCTCTAGTTGAGATGAGCAGACTTCTTGTCGTGGTGACTTCTTTTGTTGTTGAACTTGGGCTCTAGGGCACACGGGCTTCAGTAGTTGTGGCACTAGTTGTGGCTCCCAGGCTCTAGAGCACAGGATCAAAATAGCTGTGGCTCACAGGCTTAGTTTCTCTGCAGCATGTGGCTTCTTCTCAAATCAGGGATCAAAACCCTTTTTTCCTGCATTGGCAGGTGAACTCTTCACCACTGAGCTTTCAGGAAAGCTCCCTATTATGATATTTTGACATCTTAAAAGCTCTTCCTGGTTGGGGAAAGACTGCCCCTCCTGGGACTATTTATTTATTCATTGAAAGTAGAGGAGGTTTAAGCAATAAATGCTGCTCTGGAAAAATTTATTCTAAAATGCCTCCACATTGATAAGGGCTTTCCCAGTGGGTCAGCAGTAAAGAGTCTGCCTGCAGTGCAGGAGAAAAGGGTTCGATCCCTGGGTCAGGAAGATCCCCTGGAGAAGGAAATGGCAACCCTCTCCAGTATTCTTGCCTGGGAAATCCCAAGGATAGAGGAACCTGGCAGGCTACAGTCCATGAGGTTGCAAAGAGTCTGACATGACTTAGCGACTAAACAACAAATACCACATTGGTATGTATCAGGCAAGCTATGTCAGGGCATGCTAACAATTCCAAAATCTGGTACCTCATAATAAGTGTGTATGTATGTATTTGGATCTCACCCTGCATGTCCTGTATATGATATTTTGTTCCATGTCTACTTTCTCTGGGTTGCAAGCTGATGGACTAACCTCTGTTTAAGAAAAAGGAGAAGGAAAGAGACAAAGGATATCGGAAAGGGAAAGAAAGAAAGTCAAGTCACTCAGCTGTGTCCAATTCTCTGTGACGCCATGGACGAGCCATGGAATTCTCCAGGTAAGAATACTGGAGTGGGTATTCTATCCCTTCTTCAGGGGATCTTCCCAACCCAGGGATCAAACCCAGGTCTCCCATGTTGCAGGTGGATTCTTTACCATCTGAGGCACCAGGAATATGGCTCTTATATATTTTACCCATAAAAAGTACATTATCTCCACTAGTATTTCATGGACCAAAAATAATGCATGTGACCAAAACTAACTCTAGGAAATGAAGCACAGACTACCACTATGGGCTCTAGGGTCACACGGGCTTCAAGTAGTTGTGGCACTAGTTGTGGCTCCCAGGCTCTAGAGCACAGGATCAAAATAGCTGTGGCTCACAGGCTTAGTTTCTCTGCAGCATGTGGCTTCTTCTCAAATCAGGGATCAAAACCCTTTTTTCCTGCATTGGCAGGTGAACTCTTCACCACTGAGCTTTCAGGAAAGCTCCCTATTATGATATTTTGACATCTTAAAAGCTCTTCCTGGTTGGGGAAAGACTGCCCCTCCTGGGACTATTTATTTATTCATTGAAAGTAGAGGAGGTTTAAGCAATAAATGCTGCTCTGGAAAAATTTATTCTAAAATGCCTCCACATTGATAAGGGCTTTCCCAGTGGGTCAGCAGTAAAGAGTCTGCCTGCAGTGCAGGAGAAAAGGGTTCGATCCCTGGGTCAGGAAGATCCCCTGGAGAAGGAAATGGCAACCCTCTCCAGTATTCTTGCCTGGGAAATCCCAAGGATAGAGGAACCTGGCAGGCTACAGTCCATGAGGTTGCAAAGAGTCTGACATGACTTAGCGACTAAACAACAAATACCACATTGGTATGTATCAGGCAAGCTATGTCAGGGCATGCTAACAATTCCAAAATCTGGTACCTCATAATAAGTGTGTATGTATGTATTTGGATCTCACCCTGCATGTCCTGTATATGATATTTTGTTCCATGTCTACTTTCTCTGGGTTGCAAGCTGATGGACTAACCTCTGTTTAAGAAAAAGGAGAAGGAAAGAGACAAAGGATATCGGAAAGGGAAAGAAAGAAAGTCAAGTCACTCAGCTGTGTCCAATTCTCTGTGACGCCATGGACGAGCCATGGAATTCTCCAGGTAAGAATACTGGAGTGGGTATTCTATCCCTTCTTCAGGGGATCTTCCCAACCCAGGGATCAAACCCAGGTCTCCCATGTTGCAGGTGGATTCTTTACCATCTGAGGCACCAGGAATATGGCTCTTATATATTTTACCCATAAAAAGTACATTATCTCCACTAGTATTTCATGGACCAAAAATAATGCATGTGACCAAAACTAACTCTAGGGGGAAATGAAGCACAATCCTGTTTGGGATTGGAAAGAACAGCTTAAATATTTGTGGAACAACACAAACAAGCACCGCTTGTGACACAACCTGAAGGCTGAACTTTCTAGTCAGGGTCTAGATAGAAATTGCAGGGATCCTGGAATAGAGAAAATCATAAAATGCATGAGGAAAAGGGGAAGAAAGATTCTTAACCACTCAATCCTCTGTGACAGCACAGTCAAAAGACTTCATTTCTGGCTTAACCATAATTCCCATGAGAGATTTCTAGAAGCATTCCCAGGACTTATGTATTCTAACATGTTCAATTTTGTTATTTGGTTTTGTTAAGCTTGTTAGGCCTACAGTTTTTTTCCTTTCAATTTCTGAGGAAAAAAAAAAACAAAACCTTGAGTGTCAAGCTTTCCCTGTAAAGAAGAAAGTTTTATTCACTATTTTACAAAAGCTAGTTCCTAAGTAAAAATTATTTTCTATACTAGGTCAGCTAGAAGTTTAAGATATAATCGTATCAATGTATCATCACCCTGGCAGCTTGTAAGAATTGTGAGGGTGAACTAATTGGCCAGCCATAAACTGGGGATAGAACAATTACTTAATTTCTTTCCATGAACAAAGGATCTCACCATTTCAAAGATGAAATTTGAAAATGAGTGCCATTTTCTTTCTCTTTTAACACAATACACAGTCAACTAATAATAAAATATGAGAATCACTTAAGAAATGAAGATGTCATAAGAAAAGAAAATGAAAACTCGAACTTAAGTTCCAATAAATGTCTTCTCTGGTTAATTCAATGTCATTTACTAAATAAAGTAAGTCTATCAGAGTCATTGCAATTGCCAAGAGTCTGCAAACATCCTCTCCTTGTGTCATGGGATGAATATGAAAGAACTTAGTTCACAGTCATCTAGGCACCAAAAAGGGAAATTTGAATACTGGAGTGGGTATTCTATCCCTTCTTCAGGGGATCTTCCCAACCCAGGGATCAAACCCAGGTCTCCCATGTTGCAGGTGGATTCTTTACCATCTGAGGCACCAGGAATATGGCTCTTATATATTTTACCCATAAAAAGTACATTATCTCCACTAGTATTTCATGGACCAAAAATAATGCATGTGACCAAAACTAACTCTAGGAAATGAAGCACAATCCTGTTTGGGATTGGAAAGAACAGCTTAAATATTTGTGGAACAACACAAACAAGCACCGCTTGTGACACAACCTGAAGGCTGAACTTTCTAGTCAGGGTCTAGATAGAAATTGCAGGGATCCTGGAATAGAGAAAATCATAAAATGCATGAGGAAAAGGGGAAGAAAGATTCTTAACCACTCAATCCTCTGTGACAGCACAGTCAAAAGACTTCATTTCTGGCTTAACCATAATTCCCATGAGAGATTTCTAGAAGCATTCCCAGGACTTATGTATTCTAACATGTTCAATTTTGTTATTTGGTTTTGTTAAGCTTGTTAGGCCTACAGTTTTTTTCCTTTCAATTTCTGAGGAAAAAAAAAAACAAAACCTTGAGTGTCAAGCTTTCCCTGTAAAGAAGAAAGTTTTATTCACTATTTTACAAAAGCTAGTTCCTAAGTAAAAATTATTTTCTATACTAGGTCAGCTAGAAGTTTAAGATATAATCGTATCAATGTATCATCACCCTGGCAGCTTGTAAGAATTGTGAGGGTGAACTAATTGGCCAGCCATAAACTGGGGATAGAACAATTACTTAATTTCTTTCCATGAACAAAGGATCTCACCATTTCAAAGATGAAATTTGAAAATGAGTGCCATTTTCTTTCTCTTTTAACACAATACACAGTCAACTAATAATAAAATATGAGAATCACTTAAGAAATGAAGATGTCATAAGAAAAGAAAATGAAAACTCGAACTTAAGTTCCAATAAATGTCTTCTCTGGTTAATTCAATGTCATTTACTAAATAAAGTAAGTCTATCAGAGTCATTGCAATTGCCAAGAGTCTGCAAACATCCTCTCCTTGTGTCATGGGATGAATATGAAAGAACTTAGTCTTGCACAGTATTATGTGCAAGACAGTAGGCACAAGTCCAGATGATTAAGATAGTTAAAATGTGTACCTTCTAAAATAACATGATTATGTAACACACAGCCAACAAATATAAAAAGGCATAAGGAGTAACTATAAGTATGGTGGATAATTCAGTGGGAAACAATGGATATTATAGTATTTTATAATATCTGACAGGTATTTGATTCTATTTCATATAAGGAAATAGAAACATCCCCAAATCCTACCCATAGGCTTCTCCATGAATCATAATATATTTTGTAACTACCGTGAGACACATGACTACTCAGAAAGTACCTTAGTTGTATAATTAAGTAGACTTTTACTGACATAACTAAGGTACTTTCTAAGATTAGTTTTAGATATTCCCTTGCCTCTTAAAGGGGCTTCTCTAGTGGCTCAGATGGTAAAGAATCTGCCTGCAATGCAGGAGACCCTGTTTGATCCCTGGGTTGGGAAGATCCCCTGGAGAAGGAAGCAGTTACTCACTCCAATATTCTTACCTGGAGAATTCCATGGACAGAGAAGCCTGGCAGGCTACAGTCTGGGGAGTCACAAAGAGTCAGACAAACCTGAGTGACTAAGTGCCTCCATCAAAAGTAAACATGGTGATCTGTGGGACTCATGCCTGATCTCCACTAGTTCTGAGCCATCAGCTAATACCCCCAGGAAAACTGTGTTTTGTGTTTTGCTTCAAGGAGGTAGTATCATGTGGAGGCACAGACAAAATTGTGGCTTTGATTTTTTTTGTTTTATGATTCACTAAGTCCACCTGATGTAAAAGCCCATCTGAAAAGGGCTTGCTATGAGTGACTACCTGATAAAGCTTCCCAGGTGGTGCTAGTGTTAAAGAACCCACCCAGGAAACATAGGAGACACGGGTTCAATCCTGGGTCAGGAAGATCCCCTGGAGGAATGCATGGTGACCCATTCTAGTATTCTTGCCTGGAGAAGCCCATGCACAGAGGAACCTGGTAGGCTACAGTCCAAAAGGTCACAAAAAGTCGGATGCAACTGAAGTGACTTAGAACCAAAGCAAATTCCAACGCAGCAATGTGTATAGAGCTTGCATCTCTGAAAGCTTGGGGAAGCATGACCACTGCCCCAACAAATATGGAATCCAAAAGGCTAAGAGTTTGAGTAGGACTGTATCTCAAGTCACAATTGTTCTGGGTTGTGAGAAAGGTTGTTAAGAAAAGCTTGTTATCATCAGATGTCTACTTGATGTCTTAGATATCCCACATCCTAAGCTGATTGAAAATATGATCACTTTCTTGCAGAGTTATGGATACTATCTAATGATTGGTTCCATGTGACTTGGAAATTTCCAACAGCCCCCATTTTTCAGCCTAAAATATCAAATAAAATCCATACAAATCTCTATGGGTTTTTTCCTCAGCTTAGTGAGTGCCAATCTTCCTTGAAATAACTTGTGAGATGATAGACTGTCTAGAAACAAAGAAGAAATGAAAATAGAATCAAGCGTATGATAATTGCCACTCCCTTCCTAGCTCCCAACTGCTATGCTCACAGAGGTTAGCAAACTACTACAGATAAAGGAAAACTATAGCACAGGAAAGTATAGTTTATTTCTTTCTTGAGAGAGAAAATGACAGCCTCATTGACCTTGGCTAACTTACTAGCACATCTCAGACTTATGTCAGGATACCAAGTGTGCAAAGATCCAAAAGTTACATTTGTTTTCCATTTTTATAAATAGGAGAGAAAAAAAGCATAGATTTTAGAAGATGCAAACAGGAACACAAGAAACAAGGTTGTGTGTTGATTACCTCTAAAAAGCCTGCATCTGTGTAAGAAATAAAGCTCTTGAAGTTGAGATTTCTTTCCAATTCTCTGTCGGTCTCTTCATTTATATTTTCATAGATATAAAGGAGGATTTTTGTTCACTCTTAGCTTTCATCTTTAGCATCATGTTACAAACCGGGACTTGCCTTTTCGACTCTTAGCCAGAAATAAGGACCTCCTTTCTTGTTAGTCCATCTCATTACCACATTAATATTCTTCATATTCATAAAAGGAAATGAGCAAAAGTATTTTTCTTGTCTGTTAGAAATGAATCATCACCTTGTACACTGAAGTATGAAATACACAAAGTAAATTNGCCTATGGTAATGATTTGGCAGAATTGACTTTATTATTCTTCTTTTCCTGCATAAGTGACTTGCAGAAAGCTTGGGGAAGCATGACCACTGCCCCAACAAATATGGAATCCAAAAGGCTAAGAGTTTGAGTAGGACTGTATCTCAAGTCACAATTGTTCTGGGTTGTGAGAAAGGTTGTTAAGAAAAGCTTGTTATCATCAGATGTCTACTTGATGTCTTAGATATCCCACATCCTAAGCTGATTGAAAATATGATCACTTTCTTGCAGAGTTATGGATACTATCTAATGATTGGTTCCATGTGACTTGGAAATTTCCAACAGCCCCCATTTTTCAGCCTAAAATATCAAATAAAATCCATACAAATCTCTATGGGTTTTTTCCTCAGCTTAGTGAGTGCCAATCTTCCTTGAAATAACTTGTGAGATGATAGACTGTCTAGAAACAAAGAAGAAATGAAAATAGAATCAAGCGTATGATAATTGCCACTCCCTTCCTAGCTCCCAACTGCTATGCTCACAGAGGTTAGCAAACTACTACAGATAAAGGAAAACTATAGCACAGGAAAGTATAGTTTATTTCTTTCTTGAGAGAAAAAATGACAGCTTCATTGACCTTGGCTAACTTACTAGCACATCTCAGACTTATGTCAGGATACCAAGTGTGCAAAGATCCAAAAGTTACATTTGTTTTCCATTTTTATAAATAGGAGAGAAAAAAAGCATAGATTTTAGAAGATGCAAACAGGAACACAAGAAACAAGGTTGTGTGTTGATTACCTCTAAAAAGCCTGCATCTGTGTAAGAAATAAAGCTCTTGAAGTTGAGATTTCTTTCCAATTCTCTGTCGGTCTCTTCATTTATATTTTCATAGATATAAAGGAGGATTTTTGTTCACTCTTAGCTTTCATCTTTAGCATCATGTTACAAACCGGGACTTGCCTTTTCGACTCTTAGCCAGAAATAAGGACCTCCTTTCTTGTTAGTCCATCTCATTACCACATTAATATTCTTCATATTCATAAAAGGAAATGAGCAAAAGTATTTTTCTTGTCTGTTAGAAATGAATCATCACCTTGTACACTGAAGTATGAAATACACAAAGTAAATTGGCCTATGGTAATGATTTGGCAGAATTGACTTTATTATTCTTCTTTTCCTGCATAAGTGACCATAAAGAGCTTTCCTGCAGTAGTGACTCTTTCTGATAAATCATAGATATAGGAGGTGTTCTATAATGTTTTTAAATGAACTCATAGCTGTATATGGCAGTTGCATCCTAACGTGAATAATATTTCTGTAGAAGTATATTTCAGACAGTGTTAGGATATGAAGACAATGGGAAGATATTAGTCACGATTCAGGGAATCATTAATGGATATTGAGGAAAGACACTGTGAACATATCACATTTTCCTCAGAAGATGCAACTGTAGTAATTCTGTGAAAATATTAATGATTAAAATGCTATGTGTCAGAGGCTGCTGATCAGAAAATGATTCCTCTTCTTCCTTGGCCTACATTCTTTAGACTCCACTGAAATTAGATATGGCCTTGTGACTGGCTTTTATTCAGTAGAATGTGTGTGGAAATGGTGTGCTACCTGCCAACCTGGCCATCAAAACTTCACATGTGTATCGCTCCATACACTTTTTCCAATTATTGCTCCTGAGAAAAGCAGACTCTCAAGACAGAAGGAACTGAACCATGGAGTAATCTCATGGCTGGGTGCTTATTTAGAATCATAATTTTTTAAAAAAGACCTACAGAATATTACGTTTTGTGAAATAAGTCCAATGAAAAAAGACAAATACTGTATAATATCACATACATGTGGAATATGAAAAATAATACAAACAATGTGTATAACAAAACAGAGACAGACCCACAGATTCAGAAAACAGACTAGACTGGTGGTGAGGAGAGAGAAAGTAGGGCAAGTTTGGGATATGGAATTAAGAGATACAAATAACTACATATACAATACAATATATACAAGGATATATTATATAGCACAGGGAATGATATACATTACATTTAATAGAGTATAGTCTGTAAAAATACTGAATCACTAGGTTCAGCAGTCAAGAATCTACCTGCAACACAGAAGACCCAGATTCAATTCCTAGATCGGGAAGATCCCCTGAAGAGGGAAGTGACAACCCACTCCAGGATATTTGACTGGGAAATCCCATGGACAGAGGAGCCTAGTGGAGTTGCAAGATTCAGACAGAATTAGCAACTGAACCACCACCACTACCACAATCTGTATAAATACTGAATCACTATGCTGTAAGCCTGAAACAAGTATAATTGTGTAAGTCGACTAAAGATCAATAAAAATGAATAGTTAATTAAATTTAAAGAGAAGCTTCACATCTGATATAATGGACTGAGCATTTACCAAAACATCCTTCCCATAGATAAAAAAAATAATAACTATAAACTTCTGACAAAATACAATAAATCACTGTCTGAAGACCATGGAGGCTGAACAAGAGAGGTAGCTTCTCTAGGGGAGCCAACTACTAAATTAGCAAGCATGAGATCATTTGTTCAACTTGACACTGTACTGTAGTTGACGCTGTTCATGGTGGCTAAACTTCTCATACAAGATCCCCATCTTTCCAGCCTGAAAATAACAGAGTCCAGAAGTCTGAAAAGGGATGAGGGATCTTGGAAGAAAGGGATACAGAGGTGAGGAGTTACAAATTCTATGTAAATATCTGTGACTGATTCTTAAATTATGCATGCATGTGGCAGATTCAAAACAGTCCAGGTCTTGTGGGGAATGAACAGGGGGTGGGAGGTGTAGAGGGAGTAACATGGAAACCTATACTATCATATGTGAAAAAGATAGCTATTGTCATTGCATTGTGGGAATACAGGATCCTGTAGGGGTGCGGTGTGACAGCCTGGAGGGGTGGGATAGAGGGAACAAGGAGGAGGGTACAGGTGGGATGGGGACCAGGGATATACATATGACTAATCTGGGATCATATATATCTGTAAAAAACAAAGCACTGTAAAAGTAAAAAGTAAAATAAAAAAAGGAAGATTCACAGAGTAATGGGTACAACATAAAAAAAAGTGCTAGAGATCATATATGGAAGCATTATAATACCAGACTAAAAACTAGGCCTATGAGAATTCCCTGGTGGGCAGGGGGTAGGACACTGCATTCCCAGTACAAGGAACCTAGGTTAAAGCCCTGCTCAGGGAATTGGATTCCACAAGCTGCAACGAAGAACCCACTCCAGGATATTTGACTGGGAAATCCCATGGACAGAGGAGCCTAGTGGAGTTGCAAGATTCAGACAGAATTAGCAACTGAACCACCACCACTACCACAATCTGTATAAATACTGAATCACTATGCTGTAAGCCTGAAACAAGTATAATTGTGTAAGTCGACTAAAGATCAATAAAAATGAATAGTTAATTAAATTTAAAGAGAAGCTTCACATCTGATATAATGGACTGAGCATTTACCAAAACATCCTTCCCATAGATAAAAAAAATAATAACTATAAACTTCTGACAAAATACAATAAATCACTGTCTGAAGACCATGGAGGCTGAACAAGAGAGGTAGCTTCTCTAGGGGAGCCAACTACTAAATTAGCAAGCATGAGATCATTTGTTCAACTTGACACTGTACTGTAGTTGACGCTGTTCATGGTGGCTAAACTTCTCATACAAGATCCCCATCTTTCCAGCCTGAAAATAACAGAGTCCAGAAGTCTGAAAAGGGATGAGGGATCTTGGAAGAAAGGGATACAGAGGTGAGGAGTTACAAATTCTATGTAAATATCTGTGACTGATTCTTAAATTATGCATGCATGTGGCAGATTCAAAACAGTCCAGGTCTTGTGGGGAATGAACAGGGGGTGGGAGGTGTAGAGGGAGTAACATGGAAACCTATACTATCATATGTGAAAAAGATAGCTATTGTCATTGCATTGTGGGAATACAGGATCCTGTAGGGGTGCGGTGTGACAGCCTGGAGGGGTGGGATAGAGGGAACAAGGAGGAGGGTACAGGTGGGATGGGGACCAGGGATATACATATGACTAATCTGGGATCATATATATCTGTAAAAAACAAAGCACTGTAAAAGTAAAAAGTAAAATAAAAAAAGGAAGATTCACAGAGTAATGGGTACAACATAAAAAAAAGTGCTAGAGATCATATATGGAAGCATTATAATACCAGACTAAAAACTAGGCCTATGAGAATTCCCTGGTGGGCAGGGGGTAGGACACTGCATTCCCAGTACAAGGAACCTAGGTTAAAGCCCTGCTCAGGGAATTGGATTCCACAAGCTGCAACGAAGAACAGGCAGAGTCTAATAAATAAATAAAAATATTAAAAAAAAAATGGTCCAGGTAAGAATAAAATGACTAAGCTGAGCTAAGACTTGAACTACAATCCAAGAGACAGTTTCTGTCTATGAATTGTGTGCTAAATACGAAATTAACACTCTTTAGAAGACTGTAACAGAAGCCAGAGCCTCCCAAACATAACGTTCATAATGTTCAGGGTATAATCTAAACTTGCTCAGCGCAGAAAGAGAGAAGAAAACATGACCCACCTCGAGAGGAAAGAATGAATTATGTTAAAAATAATAAAGAATGTAAAACAGGTTAATACCATCTACTAACCTCAGTAGTTAATATCAGCTTAGTGAATACACATTATACATATTCATAAAGACTAAAATTTAATATCTTTGTAGACAGACAAATGAAATGGATTCATCAAAAGGATTTCTTATAAACTAAGCTCAAAAATTAGAAACAAAGAAGGAAACAATACAGTGATAAAGCCAACTTTGGATTAGGAGAAAATATTTGCAAAACACATATCTGATAAGGGATTCATTTTCAAAATACATAAGGAACTCCCACAATTCAATGGCTAAAAAAAATACTATATCACAAAATACAATTGAAGGCAAAGAACTAGAATACAATCACTTGAGCAAAGCTATGTAGGGAATTACCTGTTAGGACTCCATGCTTCCACTGCAAGAGGCACAGGTTCCATCTCTCTGGTCTGGAAACTAAGTTCCTTCAAGCTGTACAGCCAGCCAAAAGAAGAACGAGAAGATAAAGAAAATACTATCAGGTATCTGAAAAGATGCTCAGTATCACTAATCAGCAGGAAAATACAAATCAATGAGATATCACCACACTTCTATTAGAATGGCTATCATCAATAATACAAGAGATGAAAAGAATTGGCTAAAATGTGGGAAAAAAGAAACTGCTGTGAACTATTGATGGGAATGTAAGTTAGTGCAGCCATTATGGTAAACAGTATGGTTTCCTCAAAAGATTGAAAATAGAAATATTAACACTACATGGTATAGCAATCTCATTCCTAGGTATCTATCCAAAAGAACTGAATTAGTATCCCATAGAGGTATCTACAATCTCTTCTTCATTGCAGCATTTTTCACAATAGCAAAAACATGGAAAGAACCCAAATATCCACTGACATGTGGATAGATGAAGAAAATTGGTATATATGTATAACAGAATAGACTTGCCAAGAGACAGTTTCTGTCTATGAATTGTGTGCTAAATACGAAATTAACACTCTTTAGAAGACTGTAACAGAAGCCAGAGCCTCCCAAACATAACGTTCATAATGTTCAGGGTATAATCTAAACTTGCTCAGCGCAGAAAGAGAGAAGAAAACATGACCCACCTCGAGAGGAAAGAATGAATTATGTTAAAAATAATAAAGAATGTAAAACAGGTTAATACCATCTACTAACCTCAGTAGTTAATATCAGCTTAGTGAATACACATTATACATATTCATAAAGACTAAAATTTAATATCTTTGTAGACAGACAAATGAAATGGATTCATCAAAAGGATTTCTTATAAACTAAGCTCAAAAATTAGAAACAAAGAAGGAAACAATACAGTGATAAAGCCAACTTTGGATTAGGAGAAAATATTTGCAAAACACATATCTGATAAGGGATTCATTTTCAAAATACATAAGGAACTCCCACAATTCAATGGCTAAAAAAAATACTATATCACAAAATACAATTGAAGGCAAAGAACTAGAATACAATCACTTGAGCAAAGCTATGTAGGGAATTACCTGTTAGGACTCCATGCTTCCACTGCAAGAGGCACAGGTTCCATCTCTCTGGTCTGGAAACTAAGTTCCTTCAAGCTGTACAGCCAGCCAAAAGAAGAACGAGAAGATAAAGAAAATACTATCAGGTATCTGAAAAGATGCTCAGTATCACTAATCAGCAGGAAAATACAAATCAATGAGATATCACCACACTTCTATTAGAATGGCTATCATCAATAATACAAGAGATGAAAAGAATTGGCTAAAATGTGGGAAAAAAGAAACTGCTGTGAACTATTGATGGGAATGTAAGTTAGTGCAGCCATTATGGTAAACAGTATGGTTTCCTCAAAAGATTGAAAATAGAAATATTAACACTACATGGTATAGCAATCTCATTCCTAGGTATCTATCCAAAAGAACTGAATTAGTATCCCATAGAGGTATCTACAATCTCTTCTTCATTGCAGCATTTTTCACAATAGCAAAAACATGGAAAGAACCCAAATATCCACTGACATGTGGATAGATGAAGAAAATTGGTATATATGTATAACAGAATATTATTCAGCCTTAAAAAAAGAAACTCCTATCATCTATGACAACATGAATGGACCTGGAAGACATTACACTCAGTGAAATAAATCTTATAGGACAGAAACAAAATGATTCCACTTATATGAAGTATATAAATAGTCCAATGCACAGACACAGTCAATACCTGGTGGTTGCCAGGGGATAGAAGGAGAAGGAAATGGAGAACTGTTTCAAAAAAACCTTAAACGAAGCTCAAAAAATGACAAAAATTCACTTCTAATATGCCTGAAACAAATGAATAAAGACCAAAAATGAGACTGACAATATAATTTTAAAGCAAGTAGCGACAGATTATATCATATTAAAACTATCATTTGTTGAACATCTAATATATTCTAATCACTGTTAAGTGGTTTGAGCAGACAAAAGAATATTATAACTTAAAAAAATTCATTCAGTGAATGTGTCTATAAGATTTACTGATTTTAGTACTATCTCATATGTGTAACTTCCCTGGTGATTCAGACAACAAAGAATCTGCCGGCAATGCAGGAGACCTGGGTTCAATCCCTGGGTCAGAAAGATCCCCTGGAGAAGGGAACGGCAACCCACTCCAGCATGTCTTGCCTCAAGAATCCCAAGGAGAGAGGAGCCTGGTGGCCTCAGTCCGTGGAGTCGCAAAGAGTTGGACACGACTGAGCGCTTACGTGCACACACTTTCTTCTGTTACACATTTGGGACCAAGTTCTTGATGAATGACCTAGAGCTACAGTGTTCACCTTTCTTAAATTCTCGCTGGAGAATTCAACGAATGTCTTTGGCTTCCGAGGAGAAAATGCCCTTTTTAAAAAGTGAAAAGCGACCCAAAGAAGACACAGTTAAATAATGTCTATTTAAATATGTGAAAGAAGAACTAGACAGGAAATTCTGGAGGAGCGGCAAAGGCTACAACCACTAACAAGCAGTTTTTCCTCTGTGTCTCCTCTACTTCTGGAAGGGCTTTGTTGTTCTGATTTAAAAGGAAGGCCAGTAGTTTCCTTTGACGTGGCATTTACTGTGAGTGGTAATTCTGCCATTCAGTTGTACAGTCTTTGAGGTAGTGACTCTTATTATCTGCATTTTACAAGTGAGGAAACGGTCTCAGAAAGGTTAAGTAACTTGTCCAAGTACTCTATGCATGTTACAAATTAGATTCTTCCCAGAAGCGCTGCTCTGAATATATAAACTCTTCTGACTCCTACATTATAGAAAAAATGTGCTCGATACCAGATATGATTTTCTCCTAAAAAATTTATCTAGACGTTAAAGGCAGAGGACTTTAATCAGCATTGCTTTATTATTACCATGATAATTATTATTAGATAATGATCAAACTGTATCAAGTTGATACATGTGGAAGGTGAAATTAGATCATAACTCTAATCCCAAAGCAGAAACCACTCAACAATTGGATACATATTCTTTTAGGCAAATGTATACATTTTAATTTGCAAATACTGCATATATAGTCATGCCATTACCTGCTCCACTGTCTTTAACCAATCTCCTTATGAGTTGAATTGTTTCTACGTTTTTTTTTTCTCTATTTCAAATAATGCTGTAAATGATTTTGAGATTTATCTTAAGGAATAAGTTTATATATGAAAGACTTATTGTATGTTTTTGTTTAATCTTCATTTACTGTGTATTCAATAAAGGACATCTCTCTCCCAAAACTCCAGAAATAAGAGCCAGATATGGTTAATTAGTCACCAGGAGTTAGCCTGCAAATAATGAATAGACAGACAGAGAAATCACTGATGGAAATAGGGCAAAACTCCCTGATGACCTACGGAAAAAGAAAAATAGGAAAGCGAGAGTACTGAAACAAGCCCTTGTGTGACTGATTTCTATGACTATGGAGAAAATGCCCTTTTTAAAAAGTGAAAAGCGACCCAAAGAAGACACAGTTAAATAATGTCTATTTAAATATGTGAAAGAAGAACTAGACAGGAAATTCTGGAGGAGCGGCAAAGGCTACAACCACTAACAAGCAGTTTTTCCTCTGTGTCTCCTCTACTTCTGGAAGGGCTTTGTTGTTCTGATTTAAAAGGAAGGCCAGTAGTTTCCTTTGACGTGGCATTTACTGTGAGTGGTAATTCTGCCATTCAGTTGTACAGTCTTTGAGGTAGTGACTCTTATTATCTGCATTTTACAAGTGAGGAAACGGTCTCAGAAAGGTTAAGTAACTTGTCCAAGTACTCTATGCATGTTACAAATTAGATTCTTCCCAGAAGCGCTGCTCTGAATATATAAACTCTTCTGACTCCTACATTATAGAAAACATGTGCTCGATACCAGATATGATTTTCTCCTAAAAAATTTATCTAGACGTTAAAGGCAGAGGACTTTAATCAGCATTGCTTTATTATTACCATGATAATTATTATTAGATAATGATCAAACTGTATCAAGTTGATACATGTGGAAGGTGAAATTAGATCATAACTCTAATCCCAAAGCAGAAACCACTCAACAATTGGATACATATTCTTTTAGGCAAATGTATACATTTTAATTTGCAAATACTGCATATATAGTCATGCCATTACCTGCTCCACTGTCTTTAACCAATCTCCTTATGAGTTGAATTGTTTCTACGTTTTTTTTTTCTCTATTTCAAATAATGCTGTAAATGATTTTGAGATTTATCTTAAGGAATAAGTTTATATATGAAAGACTTATTGTATGTTTTTGTTTAATCTTCATTTACTGTGTATTCAATAAAGGACATCTCTCTCCCAAAACTCCAGAAATAAGAGCCAGATATGGTTAATTAGTCACCAGGAGTTAGCCTGCAAATAATGAATAGACAGACAGAGAAATCACTGATGGAAATAGGGCAAAACTCCCTGATGACCTACGGAAAAAGAAAAATAGGAAAGCGAGAGTACTGAAACAAGCCCTTGTGTGACTGATTTCTATGACTCTAATGGACCAAAATCCTATAATTAAATTTGTTACAAAGGCAATTTTAATTATTGTTTTCATTGAAATTCAACTTTTCTAGTTGTATGTATAATTTTATAAAGGCACCTGTGATGCAGCAACATCATGGTCAATCCTCCCATCTGGCAATTAACTTTAACATATTTCCTTGAATTAAATTCTTATGATAATTGCAGAGGCAGAAGAAAAGATGGGATCCAGTAAAATAGATCTGATACATGTGTGTGCACAATGATGTCTTACTCTTTGTGAACCCATGGACTGTAGCCCACCAGGCTCCTTTGTCCATGGAGTTTTCCAGGCAAGAGTAGATAGAAGATGAAGGAGTGGGGGCAGAGGCTGAGATGCATGGAGAGAGTAACATGGAAACTTATATTACCATATGTAAAATAGATAACCAATGGGAATGTGCTGTATGACTCAGGGAACTCAAACAGGTGCACTGTGACAACCTGGAGGGGTGGGATGGGGAGGGAGAGGGGAGCGAAGTTCAAGAGGGAGGGGGACATATGTATACCTGCAGCTGATTCACGTTGATGTTTAGCAGAAAACAACAAAATCCTGTAAAAGCAATTATCATTCAATCAAAAAAAAAAAAAAAAACTAGGGCTTCCCCTGGTGGTCCAGTGGGTAAGGACACCGCCTTGCAGTGCAAGGGGCGCTGGTTCGAGCCCTGGCCTGGGAAGATCCCACGTGCCGCGGAGCGGCTGGACTGATGTGTCCAATGACCGAGCCGGAGCTCTGGAGCGCATGCGCTCAGAGCCGGTGCTCTGCAACAACAGACGCCACCGCGATGGGAGGCCCACAGGAGCCAAAGAACAAAGACCAATAGAAGTGGCCCACCTGCTCCCCTCCTTCCCCAACCCCAAAATAAATAAATAACAAAAAAAACAAAAACACTAAATAAGAGAAAAAAAGAGAACACTGAAGTGGGTTTCCATTTCCAACTTTAGCAGATCTTCCCAACCCAGGGATCAAAGCTATGTTTCTTTCATCTCCTGCATTGGCAGGCAGATTCTTTACCACTAGCACCAACTGCATTTCTAGAATATTAAAATAATATTATGTACTCGGGAAGAGTTTTTCTATATCAAATTTTCCATCATGCCTAGCTAATTATAAAGTTTCTGTCTTATTTGGGAGAAGTATTTTCAGACTCTGTGTATACCCTACAAGGTACACAAATCTCAAAAACTGCATCGCCAGAGGCACACTGGCACTAATCTAACTACTCTGAATTGTCAGCGTAAGAGTATCAGATTTGAGAGAGAGAATACTGGAAAAAGTAAGTGCAGAGTTTGATGAATAAATAAGACAAATGGGTAGGTAGAATAGGTAGATATTTTAAATGAATGTTTATATATTCATTGTGATATTATAAGGGCTTTACATAAATCATCCTCCTTAACCTTTACAGGAATCTGACTATATAGGCATATTGATCGAGATGTGGAAATTGAGGCTTAAAGTTGAATTGCCCATGATCTTGCTCTTAAGAAAAGGCATTGCTGGTGTTCAACCTTGAAATCTGATAACACAGACACCTGCTTATTCATTCAATATAGTTGGTGACTATTACTTGCCAACTCCATTCTAGGCATCACAGACCAAGCAGGAAACAAAACTGCTCTCACGTAGTTTATACTCTACTCAGGTAAAGAGACAAACATCTAAGTGCATAATATATCAACACTAATGGACAAGATAAAAAAAATAAAACTAAGGTGAGAGAAGAGCTCATAAAGGCAGAGCATCTTAGACAATCATTTTTAGAAACATAAGATGTTTGAGCAGAGACTGGAATGAAGTGCAACACTGCCATCAAGCAGATGGGTGTTGGCAGAAAGTGTGAAGACTGCGAGGAGATCAGTTCTGACAACAGAGGAATGTTCTGGAGTGTTGCAGGAGAAGGGGTCTTAGGAGGTGAAGCAGAAGGTTTATCAGGAAATGACCCCACAAAGGCATTTGGCATTTTATTCTGTGATATGAAAACCAGTGGGGAATTAACCCAAGAGTAGTCCCTGTCTCAAGACTTACAGGATAACTCTGGCAGCTGTGGCAAAAATTGATGGTAGAGAGGCAAAGAAGAAACCAGTGAGAAGAGCGATTCTCAACCCTGTCAAGTCCTGTGCATTTTTAAAATAAAAAAAGGTAATAACGCTTTCTTTACTATTCTAAATACATCCAAAGTCCCTCTACAACCGATTACCAAAACAAGTGAATGTTTAGAACAACAAATAATTTTAAAACCTCAATTTTAAATACCAAACATCAAATGGAAAATACTTTATTTTAAAAATTGTTTCTTTTCAATTATGTCTTTTCCTGCAAGAGGACATTAGAAAACAGTGACCAGGGATCAGATTTTGACCCATTTGTGTGCCTGATGTAAGTATGAAAGCTGACAGGCCTGAGCAATGCTTTATACTGGTAACTCAAAGACCAAGATCAGCATGGTCAATGATGATGTCATTTTCTGAGATGATGAAAACATCCTAATAATCTTAAACAACACTAAATACAGGATTCCTTCAGTTTACCCAATAGGGACAATTCTGACATATTAAAACAAAAACCCACTTTTTGTTTGTAAATAAAATGGAATTATATTCTAGACTCAGGGATGACCATGAATATGAGACATTTAAAAGGAAAGTGGTATGGAATATGACTATTTTTTTCTAGAGGACCATCCTAGGCAGTGAAGGGCATCTACTGTCACTAACATCTCATGAAAGCCCTAATGTTTCCTTCAACCTCTTTGACTAATGAACATGGCTCTATGTGTTTTGAAAATGCTTCAAGATGTTTTGCCATTATTCACGTTGGAAATCACTGACACAGGAAACTAAAGCAATAGGCAGATGAACGATCAAGACACTGCAGGTGGTTATAAGTAGCAGACTCAGGATGTGAAGTTATTATAGAAATTACAGTATTTGCCAGTGATTGGATGTGGGATGTGAGGGAAAGAGAGGAGTCTAGGGTGCTTCCAGGTATTCCAGCTAGAGAAATTTCATACGTCAAATCTAGAGACAAAATCTCTCAAACTCTACGACTGCATGTTCTTCCAACGTGTGACCATTATGAGGCTAATGGAAAGGCCTCTTTTGACCAAAATAGTGAAAGTCACTCAGTTGTGTCCAGTTCTTTGCAACCCCATGGATGAGCCATAGAATTCTCCAGACAAGAATACTAGAGTGAGTAGCCTTTCCTTTCTTCAGGTGACATTTCCAGATTCTCTCATAAGTTTCTCAGATTCCCCCATCAGCCTAAGAACAAGATGGGGCTACCATCCATCTCAGAAGGATAGCAGGATATAGTCACAGGCTGTTGTGGATCATGACATAATTGCCTGTGAGTCCACAGTGGGTATCTTACCCCTTTAGATCAAAGGAATTTACAAAGCTCTCTCCTTGACCTGCCCACTCTCCCGGACCTATGAACATACCAAAGGAGAGAAACAAAGACAAGAAATGTCTTTCTGAGTCATTACCCTACTCCATTCCCCCAAGGTCATAGTTCTTAATGTAAATGTGACTAACAGACAAGAAGAGAAATCGATGTTTTAATTTCAGTATGTTGTCTCAATCCTTCCATATGTAGAATATACTCCAGTAATCTATGGTATTACTTCTCAGAACACTTGAAAACAAAACCTGCTTTCCTTTCATATTCACCAGTCAGGGTGATTTACACAATGATATTGGTTGCAAAAAGGGAGCTCTGTTGATAAGAGAACTCTGGGCTTGAATCAGCAATGATGAAAAACAAGGGGAAAAAAAGTATATTTACCCTCATCAAACACGGAAATGTGTGATTTTGCAATGCTTTATATCCTGCACTACTGTTTGACAAGCTTGATGTTGAACTGCATTAAATATTAATTTGTATAATGCAGCAGTCATATAAAACTAGGCATAAAACACAGCAGGGGAAATTGCATTTTCTCACTGTTAAGACTATTGTTACAGTCTTCTGGTACCTCATGCTGTCATCCTACTTAGTAGATTGATGTTTATTTTCCCAGCGTACATTGACTGCCATCAATAGTACTGCTAACTTGTCTACTGTTATGTTGCCCTCAGAAGTAGTAAATCTTGCCAGCTGAGACCGGGTCTTTAGAGTCAAGAGATACTCGTAATCTCCTGACATGAATTTAATCAAAATTCAGCAATGACATGTGAACGCTTGCTTCTAGCAAAAACAGTTTATGTTAAACCGAGGCACAGCTTAGTGTCTTGATCTTTAACTCATTTTATGATGGAGGGCCTAGGATAACTGAACTTCACATGGTGTTTTCCTTCATTTTCACATGTGTAGTCTGTATCGATGAGTGTCTTGGAGTGTTGGTCACTCTGTCATGTCTGATTCTTTGCAGCCCCTAGGATGTAGCCTGCCGGGCTCCTCTGTCCATGGGATTCTCCAGTCAAAAATACTGGAATGGGGCTTCCCTGGTGGTCCAGTGGGTAAGGACACTGCCTTGCAGTACAAGGGCCGCCCTTCAATCCCTGGCCTGGGAAGATCCCATGTGCCGTGAAGCAGCTGGCCCGATGTGTCCAATTACCGAGACAGAGCTCTGGAGCACATGCGCCCAGAGCCGGTGCTCTGCGACAGCAGAGGTCACTGCGATGGGAGGCCCACATGGGCCAAAGAACAAAGGTGGATGAAAAATAGATAAATGAAAGACCAATAGGAGTGGCCCGCCCGCCCTCCTCCCTCCCCAACCTATCCCTCCCTCCCCCAAAAAGAATACTGGAATGAGTTGCCATGCAGCCCTGGTCTCCAGTACTACAGGCAGATTCTTTACCGTCTGACCTTCTAGGGGAGCCACGCTCTAGAGACTGAAGTCTAAGATAGCACTTTCCTTTCTAAAAGCTCCCCAGAGATGTTGATGGTCATTTATATCTTCTGTTCAACTCACTAATACAAAGTGTTCAACCACTTCTGTGTGGAGGAGGTTCAAACACTCTTAAACTAGATTAAATATTTCTGCATTTGCAGTTGTCATCTTATTGCACTCTTTTTATAATACAAAATTCTCAAACACCAAGACTCTTAACTTATTGAAACGAATTTGCTATTGTTACTCCCTCAGAAAACTTGTTATTTTGATGTCATTTTGAACAGATTCCTCCCAGATATAAAACTGGAGTTAGAAATTCAAAGGCCACAATGGAAATTTAAAAACATCTAAACCATGATACTCGTAATCTCCTGACATGAATTTAATCAAAATTCAGCAATGACATGTGAACGCTTGCTTCTAGCAAAACAGTTTATGTTAAACCGAGGCACAGCTTAGTGTCTTGATCTTTAACTCATTTTATGATGGAGGGCCTAGGATAACTGAACTTCACATGGTGTTTTCCTTCATTTTCACATGTGTAGTCTGTATCGATGAGTGTCTTGGAGTGTTGGTCACTCTGTCATGTCTGATTCTTTGCAGCCCCTAGGATGTAGCCTGCCGGGCTCCTCTGTCCATGGGATTCTCCAGTCAAAAATACTGGAATGGGGCTTCCCTGGTGGTCCAGTGGGTAAGGACACTGCCTTGCAGTACAAGGGCCGCCCTTCAATCCCTGGCCTGGGAAGATCCCATGTGCCGTGAAGCAGCTGGCCCGATGTGTCCAATTACCGAGACAGAGCTCTGGAGCACATGCGCCCAGAGCCGGTGCTCTGCGACAGCAGAGGTCACTGCGATGGGAGGCCCACATGGGCCAAAGAACAAAGGTGGATGAAAAATAGATAAATGAAAGACCAATAGGAGTGGCCCGCCCGCCCTCCTCCCTCCCCAACCTATCCCTCCCTCCCCCAAAAAGAATACTGGAATGAGTTGCCATGCAGCCCTGGTCTCCAGTACTACAGGCAGATTCTTTACCGTCTGACCTTCTAGGGGAGCCACGCTCTAGAGACTGAAGTCTAAGATAGCACTTTCCTTTCTAAAAGCTCCCCAGAGATGTTGATGGTCATTTATATCTTCTGTTCAACTCACTAATACAAAGTGTTCAACCACTTCTGTGTGGAGGAGGTTCAAACACTCTTAAACTAGATTAAATATTTCTGCATTTGCAGTTGTCATCTTATTGCACTCTTTTTATAATACAAAATTCTCAAACACCAAGACTCTTAACTTATTGAAACGAATTTGCTATTGTTACTCCCTCAGAAAACTTGTTATTTTGATGTCATTTTGAACAGATTCCTCCCAGATATAAAACTGGAGTTAGAAATTCAAAGGCCACAATGGAAATTTTAATCATCTAAACCAAGGAATCTAGTGTTGACTGATTAATAATCTTCCCATGATAGCCTGTGAAATATACTAATCACAGGCCACTGGCTCAGTAAACATTTAATAAATAACAATCGATGAAGTTGAAAATGTGTTGGTCTAAGTTGACTCTCTAGTTTTAAATAACCACTTTCAAAATGCATCTTAAAAATGTCACAAGCATAAAGAATATTTACGAGTGGCGGGTCTCTTCATCGCTTTCAACAAGTGATTTAGATCTGGCAGACAAGAGTGGGTTACCGGTACTTGAGTTTTTGATTTCAAGGCCCACTATAAGAACAAGAAAACACCTTACATATGCATTACTACTGTCAGCCAGAAGATTGAGTTAAAATTTAAATAATAATAATAATAATTACATCTATAGTGGAAAAAATTAAGAAAAATAAATCAAGAAATGTGAGTTGGTGAAATAATTTAAATAAATGATTATAGTTAGAAATACTGAAATTACAGACATAGACAAGTGGGAAATGATTTGTAAGAGTGACAGCAAAGGGGGAGGGTGGCCCTCTCCTAGCAGCCAGGAGTGGCAAGGCCATGCTTTAGAGGGCACTGCGGCTCCGCCTGGGCCCGAGATTCTTCGGACCGAGGCTAGGCACACACAGAGGACACACGGCTCTGGACTGGGATGGAAAGGGATGTTAAGAAGAAGATCCAGTCCATCTTCCCCGGCAGGGCCTGGAGCCCCCTGTATGACACCAGTCACCTGCCTCCCGAGCGCGCGGAGGTGGTGACTGTGGGGGGTGGGGTGCTGGGCCTGTCGGTGGCCTACTGGCTGAAGAGGCTGGAGCAGCAGCGAGGTGCCATTCGGGTGCCCGTGGTGGAGCGGGACTACACGTACGCCGGGCCTCCACCGTGCTCTCCGTGGGCGGGATTTGCCTGCAGTTCTCCCTGCCTAGAACATCCAGCTCTCCCACTTTTGACTGAATTTCTACGGAACATCAAATAGTACCTGGCGGTGGTCAATGACCTCCCTGGAGTACCCTTCCGGTTACCGGTGGTCATGACCCGTGAGAGTCCCAGAAAAAAGGGGCCACAATGGAAATTTTAATCATCTAAACCAAGGAATCTAGTGTTGACTGATTAATAATCTTCCCATGATAGCCTGTGAAATATACTAATCACAGGCCACTGGCTCAGTAAACATTTAATAAATAACAATCGATGAAGTTGAAAATGTGTTGGTCTAAGTTGACTCTCTAGTTTTAAATAACCACTTTCAAAATGCATCTTAAAAATGTCACAAGCATAAAGAATATTTACGAGTGGCGGGTCTCTTCATCGCTTTCAACAAGTGATTTAGATCTGGCAGACAAGAGTGGGTTACCGGTACTTGAGTTTTTGATTTCAAGGCCCACTATAAGAACAAGAAAACACCTTACATATGCATTACTACTGTCAGCCAGAAGATTGAGTTAAAATTTAAATAATAATAATAATAATTACATCTATAGTGGAAAAAATTAAGAAAAATAAATCAAGAAATGTGAGTTGGTGAAATAATTTAAATAAATGATTATAGTTAGAAATACTGAAATTACAGACATAGACAAGTGGGAAATGATTTGTAAGAGTGACAGCAAAGGGGGAGGGTGGCCCTCTCCTAGCAGCCAGGAGTGGCAAGGCCATGCTTTAGAGGGCACTGCGGCTCCGCCTGGGCCCGAGATTCTTCGGACCGAGGCTAGGCACACACAGAGGACACACGGCTCTGGACTGGGATGGAAAGGGATGTTAAGAAGAAGATCCAGTCCATCTTCCCCGGCAGGGCCTGGAGCCCCCTGTATGACACCAGTCACCTGCCTCCCGAGCGCGCGGAGGTGGTGACTGTGGGGGGTGGGGTGCTGGGCCTGTCGGTGGCCTACTGGCTGAAGAGGCTGGAGCAGCAGCGAGGTGCCATTCGGGTGCCCGTGGTGGAGCGGGACTACACGTACGCCGGGCCTCCACCGTGCTCTCCGTGGGCGGGATTTGCCTGCAGTTCTCCCTGCCTGAGAACATCCAGCTCTCCCACTTTTTGACTGAATTTCTACGGAACATCAAATAGTACCTGGCGGTGGTCAATGACCCTCCCCTGGGCCCCCAGTTCAACCCTTCCGGTTACCTGCTTCTGGCTTCCGAGGAGGGGGCTGCAACCATGGAGCACAACGTGAGAGTGCAGAGGCAGGAAGGAGCCAAAGTCTGTCTGATGTCTCCGGAGCAGCTTCCGAAAAGGTTTCCCTGGATGAACACAGAGGGGGTGGCGTTGGCATCTTACGGGCTGGAGAACGAAGGCTGGTTTGACCCCTGGTGTCTGCTCCAGGGTCTTTGGTGCAAGGTCCAGTCCATGGGGGTCCTTTTCTGCCAAGGAGAGGTGACACGCTTTGTCTCTTCTTCCAGCCACTGGGAGACCCCCGGCGGGGAGGAGCTGACTTTGAAAAGGGTCTATGAGGTGCATGTGAAGATGGCCTGCAGCCAGGAGTACCAGCCCGCGGAGTGCGCCCTAGTGATCAATGCGGCAGGGGCCTGGTCTGGGCACATTGCAGAGCTGGCTGGTGTCCGGAAGGGACTGCCGGGCATCATGCAGGGCACCAAGTTGCCTGCGGAGCCTCAGAAAAGGAACGTGTACCTGTGGCACTGCCTCCAGGGCCCGGGCCTGGAGGCGCCGCTCGTCGTAGACCCCAGTGGAGCCTATTTCCACCGGGAAGGATTAGGCAACAACTACCTGGGCGGCTATAGCCCCACCAAGGAGGAGGAGCCAGACCCTGGGGACCTGGAGGTGGAGTAGGATTCCTTCCAGGAGAAGGTGTGGCCCCGTCTGGCCCGGAGAGTGCCCGCCTTCGCATCGCTAAAGGTTCGGGGCGCCTGGGCCGGCTACGATGACTACAACCCCTTTGACCAGAACGGCGTGGTGGCCCCCACCCCCTCGTGGTGAACATGTACTTTGTGACGGGCTTCAGCAGCCACGGGCTGCAGCAGGCCCCCACGGGGTGGGCTGTGGCCTAGCTGGTGCTGGAGGGCCACTTCCGGACCGTCGACCTGAGCCCCTTCCTCTTCAACCGTTTTTACTTTGGGGAGAAGGCCCAGGAGCTCTGTGTCTTCTGAGCCCGGGCGCTTCTCGGGCCCGCCACCCCTCTTTCGCCCTGGCTCTGGTCTCGCCAGTGCCCACACCTCCTCGCTGCTTGGGTGCCCCACACCAGGCCAGGGCCGCCTCCACCTGCCTCTCGCCTAGGGCGCCCTGCCCCTGTGTGGCTGGGCAGGCAGGCTGGCCCCCCTGCCTGAGGTCCAGGTTGACAGACGGTGGCGGGGGACCCCAGGACTCGGCGTGGCCCAGGTTGGAGCCTCCCATCCATCGGGCAGCAGACAGAATACCTCAGGGAGCCTGAGCACCAGGACCCAGGACTGGCTCTATCCTGGTGCCAGCCCAGAAAGACTGCTCTCGCCTGTCTCGGCAGAGCCCGGGTACGGGGCACCCTGGGCAGCCTGGCCTGGGTCTTCTGACGTTTCTGTTTACCCTACTCACTGATGAATAAATGTGATTAACTCTTTCCTTCCCCCCCCAAAAAAAAGAAATCATAAGGATCAGAGCAGACATAAATGAGAAAGAAATGAAACAAACAATAGTAAAGATAAATCAAACAAAAAGCTGGTTCTTCGAAAACGTAAACAAAATTGACAAGCCACTGGCCAGACTCATCACGAAAAAGAGAGAGAAGAACCAGATCAACAAAATCAAAAATGAAAAAGGAGAGATTACAACAGATAATGCAGAAATCCAAATGATTATAAGAGACTATTATGAACAACTCTATGGCAGCAAACTGGACAACCTGGAAGAAATGGACAGTTTCTTGGGGAAGATTAATCTCTCAAGACTGAGCCAGGAAGAAACAGAAACTTTGAACAAGCCAATCACAAGCTCAGAAATCAAATTGGTGATTAAAAATCTACCCCAAAATAAAAGCCCAGGGCCAGATGGCTTCACAGGTGAATTCTACCAAACATTTAAAGAACAGCTAATGCCTGTCCTTCTAAAACTCTTCCAAAAAATTGCACAGGAAGGAAAACTTCCAAACACATTCTATGAGGCCACCATCACCCTGATACCCAAACCAGGCAAAGACAACACTAAAAAGGAAAACTATAGGCCAATTTCACTGATGAACTTAGATGCCAAGATCCTCAACAAAATCCTAGCAAACAGAATCCAACGACACATCAAAAAACTCATACACCATGATCAAGTCGGGTTCATCCCAGGCATGCAAGGATTCTTCAATATCTGTAAATCAATCAACGTGATACACCATATCAACAAATTGAGAGACAAAAATCACATGATCATCTCAATAGATGCAGAAAAAGCCTTCAACAAAGTACAACACCCATTTATGGGAAAAACGCTTCAGAAAATGGGCACAGAAGGAACCTATCTCAACATAATAAAAGCCATATATGAGAAGCCCACAGCAAACATTATCCTCAACAGTGAAAAACTGAAAGCATTCCCTCTAAGATCAGGAACAAGACAGGGGTGTCCACTTTCACCACTATTATGCAACATAGTCCTGGAAGTCCTAGAAACAGCAATAAGAGAAGACAAAGAAATCAAAGGAATCCAGATTGGAAAGGAAGAAGTCAAGCTCTCTCTTTTTGCAGATTACATGATATTATACATAGAAAACCCCAAAGACACTGCTACTAAGCTACTAGAGTTAATCAATGAATTCAGCAAAGTCACAGGATACAAAATCAATATATAGAAATCACTGGCATTCCTATACACAACAACGAAAAATCAGAAAACGAAATCAAAAAGGCAATCCCCTTCACCATTGCAACCAAAAGAATAAAATATCCAGGAATAAACCTACCCAAAGAAACAAAAGAATTGTACACAGAAAATTACAAAACACTCATGAAAAAAATTAAAGAAGACTTAAACAAATGGAGAGATATTCCATGTTCCTGGGTCAGAAGAATCAATATTGTGAAAATGACCATACTACCAAATATCATCTACAGATTCAATGCAATACTTATCCAACTACCATTGACATTTTTCACAGAACTAGACCAAAGAATAACACAGTTCATATGGAAACACAAAAGACCTCGAATAGCCAAAGCAATCCTCAGAAAAAACGGAGCTGGAGGAATCAGCCTCCCTAACTTCAGGCTCTACTACAAAGCAACAGTCATCGGATACAAACGGAAGCTGGAGGAATACACACATATGGGTAACTTAGATGCCAAGATCCTCAACAAAATCCTAGCAAACAGAATCCAACGACACATCAAAAAACTCATACACCATGATCAAGTCGGGTTCATCCCAGGCATGCAAGGATTCTTCAATATCTGTAAATCAATCAACGTGATACACCATATCAACAAATTGAGAGACAAAAATCACATGATCATCTCAATAGATGCAGAAAAAGCCTTCAACAAAGTACAACACCCATTTATGGGAAAAACGCTTCAGAAAATGGGCACAGAAGGAACCTATCTCAACATAATAAAAGCCATATATGAGAAGCCCACAGCAAACATTATCCTCAACAGTGAAAAACTGAAAGCATTCCCTCTAAGATCAGGAACAAGACAGGGGTGTCCACTTTCACCACTATTATGCAACATAGTCCTGGAAGTCCTAGAAACAGCAATAAGAGAAGACAAAGAAATCAAAGGAATCCAGATTGGAAAGGAAGAAGTCAAGCTCTCTCTTTTTGCAGATTACATGATATTATACATAGAAAACCCCAAAGACACTGCTACTAAGCTACTAGAGTTAATCAATGAATTCAGCAAAGTCACAGGATACAAAATCAATATATAGAAATCACTGGCATTCCTATACACAACAACGAAAAATCAGAAAACGAAATCAAAAAGGCAATCCCCTTCACCATTGCAACCAAAAGAATAAAATATCCAGGAATAAACCTACCCAAAGAAACAAAAGAATTGTACACAGAAAATTACAAAACACTCATGAAAAAAATTAAAGAAGACTTAAACAAATGGAGAGATATTCCATGTTCCTGGGTCAGAAGAATCAATATTGTGAAAATGACCATACTACCAAATATCATCTACAGATTCAATGCAATACTTATCCAACTACCATTGACATTTTTCACAGAACTAGACCAAAGAATAACACAGTTCATATGGAAACACAAAAGACCTCGAATAGCCAAAGCAATCCTCAGAAAAAACGGAGCTGGAGGAATCAGCCTCCCTAACTTCAGGCTCTACTACAAAGCAACAGTCATCAAGACAGTATGGTACTGGCACAAAAACAGAATTATAGACCAATGGAACAAGATAGAGAACCCAGAGATAAACCTACACACATATGGGTACCTTAGCTTTTACAAAGGAGGCGAAACTATAAAATGGGACAAAACAGCCTCTTCAACAAATGGTGCTGGGAAAATTGGACAGCTACATGCAAAAAAATGAAGTTGGAACATTCCCTGACACTGTACACAAAGATCAACTCAAAATGGATTAAAGACCTAAACGTAAGACCAGAAACTATCAAACTCTTAAAGGAGAATATAGGCAAAACCCTCAAGGACATCAATCAAAGCAAGATCTTCTCTGACCCACCAACTAAAATAGTGGAACTGAAAAGAAAAATGAACATGTGGGACCTCATGAAACTTAAAAGCTTTTATACAGCAAAAGAAATTACAAAAAAGCTCAACAGACACCCCACAGAGTGGGAGAAAATCATAGCAAATGAAACAACAGACAGAATTAATCTGCAAAATCTACAAGCAACTCAGACAACTTAGCACCGGAAAAATGAACAACCCAATCAGAAAATGGAAAAAAGATCTAAAGAGACGCATCTCCAAAGAGGACATACAGATGGCCCAAAAGCACATGAAATGATGCTCAACTTCGCTTCTTATTAGAGAAATGCAAATTAAAACTATAATGAGATATCACCTCACACCTGTCAGAATGGCCATCACCAAAAAATCTATAGACAATAAATGCTGGAGAGGGTGCAGAGAAAAGGGAACCCTCTTGCATTGCCGGTGGGAATGTCAATTGATACAGCCTCTATGAAGACAGTAGGGAGATTTCTTAAAAAACTAAAAATAGAAGCACCCCTATGACCCAGCAATCCCACTATTAGGCCTATATTCTGATGAAATCAAAACTGAAAGAAGCACCTGTATCCCAATGTTCATTGCAGCTCTCTATACAATAGCCAGAACATGGAAGCAACCTAGATGTCCATTGACGAATGAATGGATCCAGAAGCTCTGGTACATATATACAATGGAATAAAATACTCAGCAATCCTCAGAAAAAACGGAGCTGGAGGAATCAGCCTCCCTAACTTCAGGCTCTACTACAAAGCAACAGTCATCAAGACAGTATGGTACTGGCACAAAAACAGAATTATAGACCAATGGAACAAGATAGAGAACCCAGAGATAAACCTACACACATATGGGTACCTTAGCTTTTACAAAGGAGGCGAAACTATAAAATGGGACAAAACAGCCTCTTCAACAAATGGTGCTGGGAAAATTGGACAGCTACATGCAAAAAAATGAAGTTGGAACATTCCCTGACACTGTACACAAAGATCAACTCAAAATGGATTAAAGACCTAAACGTAAGACCAGAAACTATCAAACTCTTAAAGGAGAATATAGGCAAAACCCTCAAGGACATCAATCAAAGCAAGATCTTCTCTGACCCACCAACTAAAATAGTGGAACTGAAAAGAAAAATGAACATGTGGGACCTCATGAAACTTAAAAGCTTTTATACAGCAAAAGAAATTACAAAAAAGCTCAACAGACACCCCACAGAGTGGGAGAAAATCATAGCAAATGAAACAACAGACAGAATTAATCTGCAAAATCTACAAGCAACTCAGATAACTTAGCACCGGAAAAATGAACAACCCAATCAAAAAATGGGAACAAGATCTGAAGAGACGCCTCTCCAAAGAGGACATACAGATGGCCCAAGAGCACATGAAATGATGCTCAACCTCGCTTCTTATTAGAGAAATGCAAATTAAAACTATAATGAGATATCACCTCACACCTGTCAGAATGGCCATCACCAAAAAATCTATAGACAATAAATGCTGGAGAGGGTGCAGAGAAAAGGGAACCCTCTTGCATTGCCGGTGGGAATGTCAATTGATACAGCCTCTATGAAGACAGTAGGGAGATTTCTTAAAAAACTAAAAATAGAAGCACCCCTATGACCCAGCAATCCCACTATTAGGCCTATATTCTGATGAAATCAAAACTGAAAGAAGCACCTGTATCCCAATGTTCATTGCAGCTCTCTATACAATAGCCAGAACATGGAAGCAACCTAGATGTCCATTGACGAATGAATGGATCCAGAAGCTCTGGTACATATATACAATGGAATACTACTCAGCTGTTAAAAGAAATGCAGAAGACTCAGTCCTAATGAGGTGGCTAGCTCTAGAACCTATCATAAAAAGTGAAGTTAGTCAAAAAGAGAAAGACAAGTACAGTATACTGACTCATATATATGGAATCTAGTAAGATGGTCATGATAACACATGCAGTGAACTCATGGAAAAACAGACAGAGCATAGACATATGGACATTGTGGGGAACAAACAGTGAGGGGGAGGCATGAAGGGAGTAACATGGAAACCTATACTGTCATGTGTGGAAAAGATAGCTATTGTCATTTAGCTAAGGGAATACAAGTGCTTACAATGGCTTGGGGTGATGGTCCAGAGGGGTGGAATGGGGGGAACTGGGTGGGGGGAGGGTCCAGGGATATGCATATGAATTATCTGGGGACATACATGTCGGTGAACAACAAAACTCTGTAAAATCTTTAAAATAAAGAATTAAAAATTTAAAAAAAAAAGAGTGACAGCAAAGGAGTGTGATAAGCATAGCATCTTCACACTGCTATTTGAATAATGTTTATGTGACTGCAGCTCATAAACATTAATAGGAAAAGGAAGTTTGGGTTATACTGCAGGAAAAAATTACCTAATTTTATCCTTAATAAAACACTTGGACAATTTATAAAATTACGTTATGAAATGTTCTTATTAAAAATACCTTATGGGTATGCATTTAAGACCAATTACAATAGTTCAGCCAATTTTCTGTAAAATAAATACAAGCCTTCTACATCAAAATCTGAACTTCAGTGCCCTCTCCTGCTCTAGGATTGCTCATCTACAGAGTATATTTAAAATCAAGTAAAGTCTCCATTTCTTTATTCCATAGCAAATTAGTATATTTTAATAATAAGTGAGATTCAGGAATAGTTTTTCCCCTGAGGTCCCTAAGAATGTTAGCAAATGATTTTACTAGATGTGTTGTGTGTCATTCCACAACTCAAGTCTATGATTACCACAATGACTGCATTATTAAAAAAAATTTAAAAACAGCCTATGGCTTCCCTTGCCTGTCAATGCAGGAGACACAGGCTTGATCCTTGATCTGGGAAGATCCCACATGCTGAGGAGCAACTAAGTCCGGGGGCCACAACTATTGAGCCTGTGCTCTAGACCCTGAACTGCTACTGAGCCAGAACTACTGAGTGAAAACTACTGAGCCCATGTGCCTTAGCTACTGAAGCCCACATACCCTAGAGCCTGTGTTTACAAGAGAAGCTACTGCGATGAGAAGCTGGTGCACAGAGAAAAGCCTGTGTAGCAATGAAGATCCAGCACACCCCAAAGTAAATACAATTACATATAAAATTAAAATGAACCAGTCTAGCCTTATATAGTAGGGAAAAAAGGAAATAAATATTAAGTGATTACTGATCCACAGGAAAATCTTTTATTTTCTTTTCTATTCCATGACTTTCAAATAAAATGGTATTCATAATGATCTTTGGTGTTCTAAATGATGATACATTTTTAGAAGAATAGAGGTTTTCTCTTCATATGAAATTCAGCATCTAGTTTATGCCAATCATTCTCCTTTTGACATTGTAGTATGGACTGTGAAAGGCACTGTTTCCTCTACGGGCTGTTCAGGCAGTGCCCTCTACTTCCGGTTTCAAAAGGAAGTCCATATAGAACCTCTAACAAAGCAGAAGTATCAATGCCTATGTCAAAAGATTTTAGCACCCAGAGATTTACTATCCAACCATTATTCAGAAGAGACTTAAAGCGTGTATAACAATGAAAGGAGTATTATTTGCGAAAAGTGAAATAACTAGGAAATAAACCTATAGCTATTGTCAGCACAGAAAATGGAAGGAGTCTATAGAAACTCATTTGAAAACTATAGCTCTTGATAATTAGGCAACAGCATTCCCTAAGACTAACAACAATCCAAAGCAGAAACCTAAAAAAATCCCATCATTCATGTTGTTTGGGCTCAAGATACCAATTTTAAAAACTGATCTCATAAATAATTTAAACAGTTTCTGTGTTGGATCTGAAGACTTTAAATAGAGTAATCTAGTGTTATCATTATGAGGTATTCCACAACTCAAGTCTATGATTACCACAATGACTGCATTATTAAAAAAAATTTAAAAACAGCCTATGGCTTCCCTTGCCTGTCAATGCAGGAGACACAGGCTTGATCCTTGATCTGGGAAGATCCCACATGCTGAGGAGCAACTAAGTCCGGGGGCCACAACTATTGAGCCTGTGCTCTAGACCCTGAACTGCTACTGAGCCAGAACTACTGAGTGAAAACTACTGAGCCCATGTGCCTTAGCTACTGAAGCCCACATACCCTAGAGCCTGTGTTTACAAGAGAAGCTACTGCGATGAGAAGCTGGTGCACAGAGAAAAGCCTGTGTAGCAATGAAGATCCAGCACACCCCAAAGTAAATACAATTACATATAAAATTAAAATGAACCAGTCTAGCCTTATATAGTAGGGAAAAAAGGAAATAAATATTAAGTGATTACTGATCCACAGGAAAATCTTTTATTTTCTTTTCTATTCCATGACTTTCAAATAAAATGGTATTCATAATGATCTTTGGTGTTCTAAATGATGATACATTTTTAGAAGAATAGAGGTTTTCTCTTCATATGAAATTCAGCATCTAGTTTATGCCAATCATTCTCCTTTTGACATTGTAGTATGGACTGTGAAAGGCACTGTTTCCTCTACGGGCTGTTCAGGCAGTGCCCTCTACTTCCGGTTTCAAAAGGAAGTCCATATAGAACCTCTAACAAAGCAGAAGTATCAATGCCTATGTCAAAAGATTTTAGCACCCAGAGATTTACTATCCAACCATTATTCAGAAGAGACTTAAAGCGTGTATAACAATGAAAGGAGTATTATTTGCGAAAAGTGAAATAACTAGGAAATAAACCTATAGCTATTGTCAGCACAGAAAATGGAAGGAGTCTATAGAAACTCATTTGAAAACTATAGCTCTTGATAATTAGGCAACAGCATTCCCTAAGACTAACAACAATCCAAAGCAGAAACCTAAAAAAATCCCATCATTCATGTTGTTTGGGCTCAAGATACCAATTTTAAAAACTGATCTCATAAATAATTTAAACAGTTTCTGTGTTGGATCTGAAGACTTTAAATAGAGTAATCTAGTGTTATCATTATGAGGTCTGATTGTGGTGCTACGTATTTCTTTTGAAAACAAAAGACTGTCTAATTATATGTCTTTGTAGGGAAATGGTTTCTGAAACCTCAGAAAATTTTCATACTGAATAAATCACAAATCGTGTTTCATATTAAGGCACTCTACTACACACACACGCATCCCATCCCATTACAGAAAATGGGCTTACCTAGTGGTTCAGATGGTAAAGAATCTACCTGCAATGCAAGAGACCAAGGGTCAATATCTTCATCAGGAAGTTTCCCTAGAGAATGAAATGGCAACCCACTCCAGTATTTTTGCCTGGAGAATTCTATGGACAGAGAAGCCTGACATGCTAAAGTTCATGGGGTCACAAAGAGTCACACACAACTGATCATGCATGTATACATGCACGTGGAAAGCAAACATAGATTTTACCTAGTGGTCGATAGGTAATCATTGACATATTTAAAACAAGGAAATAACATGATAAATATTACCATTTTAGAAATACAGGCAACAGTCTGAAAATCAGATTGAACATATTTTTATTATAGACTATAAAACTCATGAAATTTTAATGATTATTTTCAAGGTTGTTTGTTTTCTTCTATTTGTTAACTACTGTTATATCCAGGATTTGCATCTTTTTACCTTGCATATTTTAAACTCTCAACCATATGTATGTTTTTGTGAAGGTAAAAGATGAAGGAAGGTTGAAAGTTCATTAAAATACTTGTAATGTTACAAGTTTAGCAGGATATGAAAGTCAAGGAAATCTCTGTTTTTGTCTTATAAAATAAATAAAAAATTATACAAAATCTCATGTGGCATAATATACTTTTAGAACTAACTCAAGGAAATTCAAGTGACAATGTATGAATGTGTAAATGTTTTCATCTGCTCAGTTGAGTTAGACTTTCTGCGACCCCATGGGCTGTAGCCCACCAGGAATTCTCCAGGCAAGAATATTGGAGTGGATAGCCATGCCGTCTTCCAGGGGATCTTCCTGACACATGGATCAAACCTGTGTCTCCTGTATTTCTGGCATTGGCAGATGGGTTCTTTATCACTGGCCCCACCGGGGAAGCCCACATGTATGAAGTATCACATTTAAAAATCAATAGTTAGAACAATAAAAACAAAAAAAAAACTAAAAAAAAAAATCAATAGTTAGAGAGTTCCTAATACTGTTCTCCAGCTGGTTTATTTTTTAAACTATGAAACATCAGTGAATTAGTTGAATTAGACATATGCTAATTATGTGAATTAGATATATGCTAGTTAATTTATCA
Source organism: Tragulus kanchil (assembly GCA_022376925.1). Lineage (NCBI taxonomy): Eukaryota > Metazoa > Chordata > Mammalia > Artiodactyla > Tragulidae > Tragulus > Tragulus kanchil. The sequence goes on along the minus strand of JAIOJX010000003.1, from coordinate 21,990,391 downwards.
ATCCTAAATTTAAAACTCAGAGTTTACATAAATTCTGGTGATACCTAGAGGAAACTTTACGTGATATGGCAAAGATTTAACAGAAACCGTCACCTGAAGGTAATGTATGTTAAGAATACCGTAACAGCCCTGAGTCATATTTTTAACCATGGTATCAATAATGATCTAAATATATATAAATCAGGGTCCAATCCAACCCAAAGGGGTTGGCATCTGCCTAGTAAGTCCTGATGATTCATAATAAAAGGATGTAGACAGACGAATACAGTGTGTATGTGTGCTCGTTTGCTAGGTCCTATCTAACTCTGTGACCCCATGGTTTGTAACCTACCAGATTCCTCTGTCTATGTGATTATCCAGGCAGGAATACTGGAGCAGGTTGCAATTTCCTCCTCCAGGAGATCTGCCTGAACCAGGGATGGAAACCACATCCCCTGTGTCTCGTGCAACAGCAAGTAGATTCTTTACCACTGAGCTCCTTGGGAACCCCCTGAAGAGTACAGGGCTACCTCCCAGTATATAAACTACCAGTGACATTTTGAACTAATTGGAAATTGATATATCCTTTTCTCAAACTGATCCACACTCTCACAGGATTCTACTATGTCACAAAACCATCAGCATCACTTACTGAAATCCAGAAATATGTAAACCAGTTTGCTTGGAGACAGATCTCCAGAGGTCTTTCAGAGTTTTCTTACAGGAAGGCACAAAGCCATTGCTGTTCTTTGTTTACAGATTACGTGCTCAAATATGTTTGGATTGTGAATAGCCTTGGAAGATGAAGATGGTGTCTTTGGGGAGCAAAGGCTAGGTTTGTTTACTGCCCATAAGAAAAGATTAAAGATCCAAGCTCAGCACTCTCTCAACAAAACCTGCCACGTGTGCAGATAATACTTGTGCCTCTTTGTGTCTCCATGTGGTATCAGGGACTTGGAGAATTGGAGTAAATGTGGATTCTCTGTCTACTGCCCTTCAGGGAGTAATAAAGTCCTTTGTCACTGTCATAGGAGTCTTGTGACTTGTGCCAGCATCCATGAAATTAGACATATGCAAATTTTGTGAATTAGATATATGCTAGTTAATTTATCAATCCTAAATTTAAAACTCAGAGTTTACATAAATTCTGGTGATACCTAGAGGAAACTTTACGTGATATGGCAAAGATTTAACAGAAACCGTCACCTGAAGGTAATGTATGTTAAGAATACCGTAACAGCCCTGAGTCATATTTTTAACCATGGTATCAATAATGATCTAAATATATATAAATCAGGGTCCAATCCAACCCAAAGGGGTTGGCATCTGCCTAGTAAGTCCTGATGATTCATAATAAAAGGATGTAGACAGACGAATACAGTGTGTATGTGTGCTCGTTTGCTAGGTCCTATCTAACTCTGTGACCCCATGGTTTGTAACCTACCAGATTCCTCTGTCTATGTGATTATCCAGGCAGGAATACTGGAGCAGGTTGCAATTTCCTCCTCCAGGAGATCTGCCTGAACCAGGGATGGAAACCACATCCCCTGTGTCTCGTGCAACAGCAAGTAGATTCTTTACCACTGAGCTCCTTGGGAACCCCCTGAAGAGTACAGGGCTACCTCCCAGTATATAAACTACCAGTGACATTTTGAACTAATTGGAAATTGATATATCCTTTTCTCAAACTGATCCACACTCTCACAGGATTCTACTATGTCACAAAACCATCAGCATCACTTACTGAAATCCAGAAATATGTAAACCAGTTTGCTTGGAGACAGATCTCCAGAGGTCTTTCAGAGTTTTCTTACAGGAAGGCACAAAGCCATTGCTGTTCTTTGTTTACAGATTACGTGCTCAAATATGTTTGGATTGTGAATAGCCTTGGAAGATGAAGATGGTGTCTTTGGGGAGCAAAGGCTAGGTTTGTTTACTGCCCATAAGAAAAGATTAAAGATCCAAGCTCAGCACTCTCTCAACAAAACCTGCCACGTGTGCAGATAATACTTGTGCCTCTTTGTGTCTCCATGTGGTATCAGGGACTTGGAGAATTGGAGTAAATGTGGATTCTCTGTCTACTGCCCTTCAGGGAGTAATAAAGTCCTTTGTCACTGTCATAGGAGTCTTGTGACTTGTGCCAGCATCCATGAAACTGTAGTGGGTCAATTTACTAGCTTGCAAGTAAGCTAGAATCTCAGAATCCTTACAGTTCTTAATACAGTCTGCTTTAAGCTGGCCTCATTGGGTTGTCAATCCCACTCCAGAGAAGGAAAGCTTAAACTTAACTCTGCAGGGTTTCCCCTGTGGCTCAGTGGTAAAAAATCCGTCTGCAAGGTGGGATATGTGGGTTCAATCCCTGGATTGGGAAGATCACCTGGAGGATGGCAGAGTCACCCACTCCAGTATTCTTGCTTGGAGGATTTCCTGAACAGAGAAGGCTGGTGGGCTACAGTCCATAGGGTGGCAAAGAGTCAGACACGGCTGAAGGGACTGAGCACGTGAGAGCAAAACCACACAGTACTATATGATTCAGTCATTTGGAAAAATAAAAAAAAAAGCATGACCTAATAAATATATATACTTAATAATTTTTTACTTGTTGTACTATTTTGATATCACTTCCTAAAATAAAAGTTTGGCATGGAAGATGTCACTGAATAAACACAATCAGACAACTGATACAAAACATGCCAAAAATATACAAAAATATCAATGAGATTGCATATTTAGTCCAAATTTTTCAATATTTTTTACACTACTAGATCAGTTTCTTAACTGCATAATTTTAGAGTCAAATATGTACATTTTTCTAAACATCTAGAACATATTCCAGCTTAAAATTAAAAGAAAAAGGCTAACGTTCATTAAACTAATATTCATTTTCATAATGGTGCATATTTAAAGAAATGCCAACAAGGAACATTATAAATAATGTAGCAAAATTGCCATAATTTAGCGTTTACCAATTTAAAGAAACACTGTGATACACTAAAAAGGGTAAGTCTCAACAAAAGGAATCAACGCAAGTACAGGCTATTCGTTTGAAAATTGCCGGTTCAGGGACTTTACTGTGACACATACTTAGTAAAGCAGTCATTATTAAATACGGTTTCGGGGTTAAATCAATAGTCATTGATAAAATGACTTCAAAAGAACATGTATCATTTTGTGCAATTTTGAAAGTGCTACTTGTGATAATGTAACAGCATGCTTAACCTTTTTGGAGGAAAAACTAAGTACATTATTGTCCCCCTAATAACAGGAATGGCAATCATTAAACTGTATTTCTAGGAGCCCAAACCTATCTTTTTTCATTGACAGTTCAATATCAACACAATTACTTTGCTTTGGAGCAAATTAAAGTTGACTTCAGGATGTCAAAGCCAGGAGATAGTTAATCTCTAAAGGCATGGAATTTTTCCTTCAAGACTTCAGGAATAGGGCTTCCCTGGTGGTCCAGTGGGTGAGGACACCGCCTTGCAGTGCAAGGGGCGCGGGTTTGATCCCTGGCCTGGGAAGATTCCACGTGCTGTGGAGCGGCTGGACCGATGTGTCCAGTTACCAATCCAGAGCTCTGGAGCGCATGCGCCCAGAGCCGGTGCTCTGTGACAACAGAGGCCACTGTGTTGGGAGACCCACAGGGGCCAAAGAAGAAAGCTGGATAAAAATAGAGAAATGAAAGACCAATAGAAGTGGCCCGCCTGCCCTCCTCCCTTCCCAATCCTCCCCACGCAAAAAAAAAAAAAAAAAAAAAAACCTCCAGGAATAGTTCGAAGCATTTTAAGAAATTCTCTGCAGCATCACACACACACACACACACACACACACACACACACAGACATACACGCACATGCATGTAAAGGGAAAGACTCTCATTTGTAGAACTAGATTCACTAGTTAAACATACTAATAATCAGATATAAATTATATGGAAAGACAGTTAAAAGGGATTAAGCTTAATATTAATGTCTGTATGTGTAACCCATATCTTCCTAATAAGTATATAGGCGCTATGTGCTATGCTTAGTCTCTCAGTCATGTCTGACTCTTTGCACCTCCATGGACTCTAGACCACCCGGCTTCTCTGTCCATGGGGACCCTCCAGGCAAGAAAACTGGAGTGGGGCTTCTCTGGTGGTCCAGTGTGTGGGGGTTCCGCCTTGCAGTGCAAGGGGCGCCGGTTCCATCCTTGGCCTGGGAGGATCCCGCATACTGTGGAGCCGCTGGACTGGTGTGTCCATCTGCGAGCTGGCACTCTGGAGCATGTGTGCCCGGAGCCGGGCACAAGAGGCGACTGCTGCAGTGGGAGGCCCACACAGGCCAGAGAACAACATTGGATGAAAATAAATAAATGAAAGATCAATTAAAAAGAGGCCAAAAAAACACACACACACACACACAAACACTGTAATGGGCTGCCATGCCCGACCCTATAAGTGCTATAGGATGAAACAAAAGAGTAACTTCTTCTTCATAGCAGTTTAAAAATGTCTTATGTTTTTGTACTGGAAACTGTGTTTTGATAGCAGAAAACATATCCAAAGAAATTTAAGCCCAGTCAACACATCACTCCTTTTATGTGTAAATATATAAATAGGTGTACATGCACATATGTAATAGGGAGTTTTAATATACAAAATCATTTGGGGAAGAGAAACTGAGAAAAATATTAGCCAGAATTCTATCATAAAAATTTCAAGACAAGTTATGCTAAAAACCCAAATTTAATATTAATCCTTTTCTTCTCATGTCATTTTTGACACTGAGCATTCATGACCCAAAAGCACAGGCCCTTGTTCTGATTCCTTTGTAGTTTATGAGTCATAATGGATTTTTTTCTTTATCCCATTTACTCAAGTCTGACACCTAGGAAAAGCAAAATTTCCTCAGTCTCAAAGTATAAAGCTTGATAATTAGCTAGAGACATTTAAGAATTATAATTTTATGTCTTCACCTAGAGCTTTCTCATCAGTCCTAGCCTAGGAGTGTGCATGCATGCTCAACCATATCAAGTGAGAAGGTGTGGATGTATATGTGTGTTCTGCCACTCAGTCATGTTTGACTCTTTGCATCCCCATGGACTGTGGCTTTCCAGACTCCTCTTGAGTATGGAATTCTCCAAGCAAGAATACTGGAGTGGATTGCCATTTCCTTCTCCAGGAGATCTTCCCAACTCGGGGATGGAACCTTTGTCTCCTGAATTGGGAGGCAGATTCTTTTCTACTGAGCCACCTGAGAAGCTCCCTAGCTAGGGGAAAAAGAGCTAATAGATCCATTGAATACAAGCATGACATTAATTCTAAGGAGGCAATGTTATATAAGTTACATATTTGTTATAAGACTTTGATGTAAAAAAAAAACAGAAGTGAACATGAATTTGAGCTCTGGCATTTATTATTTGTGTGAGCTAGAAGTTACTTCTTTGAGCTTCAGGGATAAAAAGAAACAATTTAGAATCAAAACTGTTTCTTGATTCTTCTGCCATTAGAAAGTCATTAGGCTAGGAATAGGAAGCATCATTCATATTAAACAGAAAGTAAAAATTTAAACTTCTCCATTCAACCTACCTGTGGTTAAGAGGGGATAAGATAAGACTAACTCTCAAAATCTTAGCCAGTTTTCTGATGTGTCTGAGTGACACCAAGCACAGATGACTATGTTTCAACAAGGACATAGTTTCATTTGGGAATATGCAGTTAGTCCAGAGTCTAGTTAGAGGAAGTAGATTGTTCTGGCTGAGAACATCAGGACATTTAATTACAGAAGGCCCCAATGGAAGGTACCCAAAAGAGAAACATGAGATGTGAAGGGATGAGGCAGCCAGTTGGGAAGGGCAATTTTTGAAGAGTTTGGAGCCTACAAATGAAGATGTCCCATAAGAAATCTGGAATAGTAAAAAGCCCTTTAGAAACTGTTGTCACATATTCAATTTTAAGGCAATGTCCTAAGTTTTCTGCAAGATAAACCTTCACCAAAATACAGGCCCTTGTTCTGATTCCTTTGTAGTTTATGAGTCATAATGGATTTTTTTTTATCCCATTTACTCAAGTCTGACACCTAGGAAAAGCAAAATTTCCTCAGTCTCAAAGTATAAAGCTTGATAATTAGCTAGAGACATTTAAGAATTATAATTTTATGTCTTCACCTAGAGCTTTCTCATCAGTCCTAGCCTAGGAGTGTGCATGCATGCTCAACCATATCAAGTGAGAAGGTGTGGATGTATATGTGTGTTCTGCCACTCAGTCATGTTTGACTCTTTGCATCCCCATGGACTGTGGCTTTCCAGACTCCTCTTGAGTATGGAATTCTCCAAGCAAGAATACTGGAGTGGATTGCCATTTCCTTCTCCAGGAGATCTTCCCAACTCGGGGATGGAACCTTTGTCTCCTGAATTGGGAGGCAGATTCTTTTCTACTGAGCCACCTGAGAAGCTCCCTAGCTAGGGGAAAAAGAGCTAATAGATCCATTGAATACAAGCATGACATTAATTCTAAGGAGGCAATGTTATATAAGTTACATATTTGTTATAAGACTTTGATGTAAAAAAAAAACAGAAGTGAACATGAATTTGAGCTCTGGCATTTATTATTTGTGTGAGCTAGAAGTTACTTCTTTGAGCTTCAGGGATAAAAAGAAACAATTTAGAATCAAAACTGTTTCTTGATTCTTCTGCCATTAGAAAGTCATTAGGCTAGGAATAGGAAGCATCATTCATATTAAACAGAAAGTAAAAATTTAAACTTCTCCATTCAACCTACCTGTGGTTAAGAGGGGATAAGATAAGACTAACTCTCAAAATCTTAGCCAGTTTTCTGATGTGTCTGAGTGACACCAAGCACAGATGACTATGTTTCAACAAGGACATAGTTTCATTTGGGAATATGCAGTTAGTCCAGAGTCTAGTTAGAGGAAGTAGATTGTTCTGGCTGAGAACATCAGGACATTTAATTACAGAAGGCCCCAATGGAAGGTACCCAAAAGAGAAACATGAGATGTGAAGGGATGAGGCAGCCAGTTGGGAAGGGCAATTTTTGAAGAGTTTGGAGCCTACAAATGAAGATGTCCCATAAGAAATCTGGAATAGTAAAAAGCCCTTTAGAAACTGTTGTCACATATTCAATTTTAAGGCAATGTCCTAAGTTTTCTGCAAGATAAACCTTCACCAAAATGGAGATAGATTCCCTTGGTAAAAGTACCTGGAGGACTTGCTGGTGGATTTTTTCATGTTCCATCAGTCCACTTTCAATTTCAAGCACAGCTGTGGAAAACAGTTACGGCAGCCTAGACATATACAGATCAGTGCTTCCCTGCAGGCTTGAACCCCCTTCTTGGGGGTTCTCTGAAGAAGCTGTTCATCCAAATACAACCCAGGAGGCATGGCTTCATGAGACTTCAGTGCCAGGGTGTTGTGAGGGGGGGTTCACGGGAGATGAAAAATAGCCGTTCAGCCTCCTGCCTGAAGAGGGAGGGCATCCCACATGGTTCTCGGGGGGCTCCCGTCAGATGGAGACTTCACTGTTCACAAGGGCGGCATCATGGCACACCTGCCTTACACCTTCCCCTTCCAGCCTGACTCTTCCCTGCCTGCCTAGGAACACCTTCCCCAGAGACTGCCAAGGCCTTACCCACCCATGACTCTGCTCTCAATAGACTGTACACCAAGATTCTCTGTGGAAACACGGCAGGAAAGAGGCCATCTTTCCTACCTGAGCCAGCACAGAGCAGAGAGGCCCAGCAGGCTAGGGGAGAGAGAATGCCCAAGAGTAACAAGGACTCTGAGCAGGGATCTTGAGGGGTCCTGACATTTCTGTGGAAAGGATGACAAGAGACTTGAGGTGATCTTATTTATATCTCCGATGACATAGTAGTTACATATTTACATAGCAAGCTCACATCCATGGAAAGAATTAATAAAGTTGATGGTAAACATTTTGCATTCTGAACCAGTTTATTGCTGTCAAATCTTTGGTTTCAAATTATGCTGAACTACTATCAGGTCTAACTTTTAGTACGAACATATTTTGAATCTCAAGGTCTTTCAAAACTTATTTCCTGAAACTCCCATACTTTGTCACTCTATTTGAGCCAAACTATTACCTATGTATACCTTACATCTTGACATTCCTTGTATTTAGAATATTCTTTATACCTTCTGTTTTTTTCCCTAAACGTAGCCATCTTTCCAGGCCTGCCTGAAATAGTATGTTGTCCATAAAATATTCCCAAATTATATCAGAATGTATGACTATGTATCATGGCAATCACCTATCTCTTGGTATAGTTATTTATCTTTTTGCTTTCTCTCATCTTACAGGACAATATTTAAGTTTCATTCACCTTTTGCTTATGTTCATGATATCTCTGCATAGAGTCAAAGTTTAGACTTAATCATCATTTTAGTCTTCATTACTACACATGCTGGGTACATTTTTATTACAGAGGATGTTGCTACCAGCTTTTCTTGAAAGTGAAAGAGTTAGTAGCTCAGTCTTGACTCTTTGTGAGCCCATGGACTGTAGCCAGCCAGGCTCCTCCGTCCATGGAATTCTCCAAGGAAGAATACTGGATCAGGTTGCCATTGCCTCTCCAGGGATCTTCCTGACCCAGGGATCAAATCTAGATCTCCGCTTTGAGGGCAGTTTCTTTTAAGAAGCTTTTCTTATCAGCTTCCAAATTTCCGGGGCTCCCGTCAGATGGAGACTTCACTGTTCACAAGGCGGCATCATGGCACACCTGCCTTACACCTTCCCCTTCCAGCCTGACTCTTCCCTGCCTGCCTAGGAACACCTTCCCCAGAGACTGCCAAGGCCTTACCCACCCATGACTCTGCTCTCAATAGACTGTACACCAAGATTCTCTGTGGAAACACGGCAGGAAAGAGGCCATCTTTCCTACCTGAGCCAGCACAGAGCAGAGAGGCCCAGCAGGCTAGGGGAGAGAGAATGCCCAAGAGTAACAAGGACTCTGAGCAGGGATCTTGAGGGGTCCTGACATTTCTGTGGAAAGGATGACAAGAGACTTGAGGTGATCTTATTTATATCTCCGATGACATAGTAGTTACATATTTACATAGCAAGCTCACATCCATGGAAAGAATTAATAAAGTTGATGGTAAACATTTTGCATTCTGAACCAGTTTATTGCTGTCAAATCTTTGGTTTCAAATTATGCTGAACTACTATCAGGTCTAACTTTTAGTACGAACATATTTTGAATCTCAAGGTCTTTCAAAACTTATTTCCTGAAACTCCCATACTTTGTCACTCTATTTGAGCCAAACTATTACCTATGTATACCTTACATCTTGACATTCCTTGTATTTAGAATATTCTTTATACCTTCTGTTTTTTTCCCTAAACGTAGCCATCTTTCCAGGCCTGCCTGAAATAGTATGTTGTCCATAAAATATTCCCAAATTATATCAGAATGTATGACTATGTATCATGGCAATCACCTATCTCTTGGTATAGTTATTTATCTTTTTGCTTTCTCTCATCTTACAGGACAATATTTAAGTTTCATTCACCTTTTGCTTATGTTCATGATATCTCTGCATAGAGTCAAAGTTTAGACTTAATCATCATTTTAGTCTTCATTACTACACATGCTGGGTACATTTTTATTACAGAGGATGTTGCTACCAGCTTTTCTTGAAAGTGAAAGAGTTAGTAGCTCAGTCTTGACTCTTTGTGAGCCCATGGACTGTAGCCAGCCAGGCTCCTCCGTCCATGGAATTCTCCAAGGAAGAATACTGGATCAGGTTGCCATTGCCCTCTCCAGGGGATCTTCCTGACCCAGGGATCAAATCTAGATCTCCCGCTTTGAGGGCAGTTTCTTTTAAGAAGCTTTTCTTATCAGCTTCCAAATTTCCGTGAGTCCCATTTCACAATCAATCAATTCACATATCCTATTCTGAAGCCTTGTTCCTTAAATAAATACCCACCTATCACAGTACTTTGCTTTCACTCAGATTCTCTTATCTCCTTTAATTCACAGAATAAACATGCACACCTGTTTGCCCCAAACATCTCCTTTTGAAGCCTATGGTACAGCATAATTGGAGTATCCCATTTTACTACAGTCTCCTGGTTTTGGGGGATACATTATATAGTCACCTTCTTTACACAGCTTCCACGCTTTGTTGCTTTTCCTTCTCTTCTTTACCACACCTATTCCTATGGTGCATTGTATATTATACATCCACTATTGCAGAATATATAGTATTTTTAAAGTGAGGGAAATTGTCCTGTAGAATGATGTAATGCAATCCGTTTGCTCGGGGCATAGGGAAAGACTTTCCTGTGACCAACATTATAAATGTCTGAGTGCTATTAAGTCTGAAAAGCAGACACAAACTAGAATGGGTGGGAAGAGAGATTGCATTTGGCACACCTTCAAAAACATCATTTCAGGAAGAAAAATCCAATTCAATTTTCAGAATGAGTGGTTAAACCAATCCATGACAGGTCTATATAATCAATATCTACTGCCACTTACCTTGGCAGCATTCCTAGAGAGATCATTTTCCAAAATTGTCCTCTTCTCAGCCACTTTCCATTGTGCTTTATGTAAATTATTTTGGCTTGTCTACTGTATTCCATTTTTTTTTTTTTTTTGCCTCAACTACAATAAAGAACTTAACCAACATATTACACTACATAGGAAAGAATAGATATTTTTCAGTCCCTGTATGCATTTTATTTCTTCAAGTAGTCAGTTTTAAAATTTTTTTCAAAGTTATAGGAGAGAGCTCAAAATATTTTTCAATTTTCAGAGCTCTTGGAGATAATCCTAACCCAACACTGACACCAAGCATTTCTATCTCTGTTATCTACTCCATTTTATAAATTGCCAAGCAATGTCCTGCCCTACCACAGCAGGAGCAGCTTTTGGTCTTTCCCTTGAAAGAATTAGTGTTTTTCCAGGCAGTAAGACCTTTTGCTGTAGACATCCTCATTGGTTAAGGAACTGTTGGTATTCTCCTTGATAAGTGTGCATGTTAGCCGCTCAGTCATGTCCAACATTTTGTGACCTCGTGGAGCTGGCCAAGATCCTCTGTCCATGGGATTCTCTAGGCAAGAATACTAGATTTTTTTTTCCATTCCCTTCTCCAGGGGATCTTCCCAACCCAGGGACTGAACCCACCTCTCCTGCATTGCAGGCAGATTTTTTACCATCTGATCCATTAAGGAAGCTCTGATAAGTACCCTCTGTCAAAAGATAAGCACCTACAATGGCTTGGGGCAAAGGTCTGGAGGGGTGGGATGGGGGGATCTGGGCGGGTGGGGACCATGGATATGCAATGACTGATCTGGGAACATACATGTCTGTGAACAGCAAAACTCTGTAAAACCTTTAAAATAAAGAATTAAAAAAAAAAAAAAGAATTAAAAAAAAAAGATAAGCACCTTTGAGAAGAATGGGAGGAAGAGATTGTTTAGGAAGTCTGGAATTGACACATACACTCCACTGTATTTAAAATGCATAGCCAACAAGTTTCTACTTTACTTCACAAGGAACTCTGCTTAATGTTATGTAGTAGCCTGAAAGGGAGGGGAGTTTGAGGGGAAATGGATACATGTAGATGTATGGCCGAGTCCCTTACTCTCTATTACAACATTGTTAATCAGCTATGTGTGTGTATGTTAGTTACTTCAGTCATGTACAACTCTTTGTGACCCCATGGACTATAGCCCACCAGGATCCTCTGTCCATGGGATTCTCTAGGCAAGAGTACTGGATTGGGTTGCCATGCCCTCCTCCTGGGCATCTTTCTGACCCAGGAATCGAACCTGTGTCTCTTCTGTCTCCTGCATAACGAGAAGCCCAACGTCAGCTGGACCTCCAGATAAATAGACCAATAGTACTTAATTGGAAAAGCAGACTTTTTTCTCTGCAATGCCCTTAATAGCCTATCTCTGGCTGAAAATTACATATAGTAAAAGAAAACTAGCATCTAAAAACCATGAATAATGCTTCATGTGCTTTGTCACACATAAAATAGATTGGCTTAATAATCTGAATGCTTCACCACAGGAGATGACTCCTACGAGTAAAAAGTGCATTCCACTGAAGGAAGATAAGACCTGTAGATTGGTGCCCCACTGCCCATACATGTCTTTGTTCTACCTGAGCTGGGTAGGATCTCTGATTTATGTGAGTCTGATTGGACTCTCCAACCTTGTATGTTTGCTCAACTATGGATTAGAATTTCATGGAGAGATTAAAAATACTAGCATCCAGGGCTTCCCTGGTAGTCCAGTGGGTAACGATACCACCTTGCAGTGCAAGGGTTGCCGGTTCGATTCTTGGCCTAGGAAGATCCCACATGCTGCGGAGTGGCAGGACTGATGTGTCTAACTACCGAGCTGGAGCTCTGGAGTGCATGTGCCCAGAGCCTGTACTCTGCAATGAGAAAGGCCACTGTGATGGAAGGCCCACACAGGCCAAAGAACAAAGATAACTAAATGAAAGATCAATAGAAGTGCTCCCCTCCCCCCACAAAGTACTAGCATCCAAAAACTCAATGGCAGGGAAGAAAGAAAAAGAGTCTGCTGAGGTTGTTTCTATTATTTAATCCTGACCAGGAAGGCCCAGTGGTAAAAAGAAAAATCTGCCTGCCAATGCAGGGGACAGGACACAGGTTTTCTCCATATCTGCTTAATGTAGTAGCCTGAAAGGGAGGGGAGTTTGAGGGGAAATGGATACATGTAGATGTATGGCCGAGTCCCTTACTCTCTATTACAACATTGTTAATCAGCTATGTGTGTGTATGTTAGTTACTTCAGTCATGTACAACTCTTTGTGACCCCATGGACTATAGCCCACCAGGATCCTCTGTCCATGGGATTCTCTAGGCAAGAGTACTGGATTGGGTTGCCATGCCCTCCTCCTGGGCATCTTTCTGACCCAGGAATCGAACCTGTGTCTCTTCTGTCTCCTGCATAACGAGAAGCCCAACGTCAGCTGGACCTCCAGATAAATAGACCAATAGTACTTAATTGGAAAAGCAGACTTTTTTCTCTGCAATGCCCTTAATAGCCTATCTCTGGCTGAAAATTACATATAGTAAAAGAAAACTAGCATCTAAAAACCATGAATAATGCTTCATGTGCTTTGTCACACATAAAATAGATTGGCTTAATAATCTGAATGCTTCACCACAGGAGATGACTCCTACGAGTAAAAAGTGCATTCCACTGAAGGAAGATAAGACCTGTAGATTGGTGCCCCACTGCCCATACATGTCTTTGTTCTACCTGAGCTGGGTAGGATCTCTGATTTATGTGAGTCTGATTGGACTCTCCAACCTTGTATGTTTGCTCAACTATGGATTAGAATTTCATGGAGAGATTAAAAATACTAGCATCCAGGGCTTCCCTGGTAGTCCAGTGGGTAACGATACCACCTTGCAGTGCAAGGGTTGCCGGTTCGATTCTTGGCCTAGGAAGATCCCACATGCTGCGGAGTGGCAGGACTGATGTGTCTAACTACCGAGCTGGAGCTCTGGAGTGCATGTGCCCAGAGCCTGTACTCTGCAATGAGAAAGGCCACTGTGATGGAAGGCCCACACAGGCCAAAGAACAAAGATAACTAAATGAAAGATCAATAGAAGTGCTCCCCTCCCCCCACAAAGTACTAGCATCCAAAAACTCAATGGCAGGGAAGAAAGAAAAAGAGTCTGCTGAGGTTGTTTTCTCTATTATTTAATCCTGACCAGGAAGGCCCAGTGGTAAAAAAGAAAAATCTGCCTGCCAATGCAGGGGACAGGACACACGGGATCAATCCCTGGGTCAGGATAATCCCTGTAAAAGGAAATAGCAACCTACAGCAGTATTCTTGCCTGAAAAGTCCCATGGCCAGAGGAGCCTGGTGGGCTACAGTCCATGGGTTACAAAGAGCCAGACACCACTGAGTAAATAAACAGCATAGAGAAAGTAAAAACGTAACCAAAGAGTTTCAGGTGATAAACAGTTGGAGTGGACTGAAGTGAGGCCCCCAAAAGACATGTCTGCCTCCTGACTCTTGAAACCCGTTGTCCTGGTCATCCCGCCTTGCCATAACAAATCAACACAGACTGAGTGGCTTAAACAACAGATATGTGGTTTCGCACAGTCCTGAGGGCTAGAAGTCTTATAGAAGGCACCAGCAGATTCAGTTCCTGATGAGACCCCTCTTTCTGATATGACGTTCACTGCCTTCTTTTTTTTTTTCCACTGCCTTCTTTCTGTGTCTTCAAGTGGTGGAGAAGGAAAGAGGGAGCAAGTTCTCCTAGATCTCATCTTACCAGGGAACTAAGAACCTGTCACTAAGCCCATTAGTCTCATTACCTCATCTAAGCTTAATCATCTCCCAAAGGCCCCATCTCCAAACACCATCACTTTAGAGGCTAAGGCTTCAACATATGAATTGTGTTTGAGGGGGACACAATTTAAGTTCACAGTGCCTGTGAATATCAATTTACATTGAAGAAAAGTCTTTGTAGATATTAAGGATCTCGAGAAGAGATTGTCCAGGATTACCGAGGTGGCCATAAATCTAACGATAGTTATCTTTATCAAAGAAAGGCAGGGGGAGATTAAGCACATGGAGAAAAACTCCAGGCAAACACAGAGGCCAAGAATGGAGCTACACAGTCTCAAGACAAGGACACCTGCAGCCCAGCCTGGGAGAGGCAAGGCTTGTCCTCACTTAGAGCCATTAGAGGCAACACAGCCCTGCTCCCACCCTGACTTTGGACTTCTGGCATCCTGAGCAGCGAGGCAATGAATTTCTGTTTTAAGCCAAGAAAAAAAGTCCCAGTGCTCAAATTCCAACCCTATCCAATTAAATCAATATCTTCTGGAAATGAAGTCCTGGCACTGTGATTGTTTAAAGCCCCTGAGGCAGTAACTCTGCACATAATCAAGGTTGAGAACCTCAAACCGAAAGTGTTTCCCCTTCCAGCGTTATTCGCACTTTCATGAGGGTTTCTTTATTCTGACAGACCAAAGATATTCCTGACCTTCTGAAAAAATGAATTTTGTTGTGGTTGTTCAGTCACTTACACGTGTCTGCCTCTGTGACTCCACGGATTGCAGGACACCAGGCTTCCCTGTCCTTCACCATCTCCCGGAGTTTGTTCAAACTCATGTCCACTGAGCCAGTGACGCCATCCAGCCATCTCACTCTTTGTCACCCTGTTCTCCTCCTGCCTTAAATCTTTCCCAGAATCAGGGTCTTTTCCAATAAGTGGACTCTGCATCTAGTGACCAAAGTCTGGAGCTTTGACTTCAGCATGAGGCAGATTATATGTACCAGAGAACGTACTGGAAACTAAGGCGTGGCAATACACATTAGAGACTTTTGGATCCACTAAAATCTGTTGTCACTTATATTATGATTGGAAAATAATTCTTTTTAATTTGAAAATGTGCTGAAGGGCACTATGAAACAACGAAACTTTTTTATTTCTTGATATTGCACTAAAAATAATCATTCTATCAATAACGTAGCCTGTAAAGTAACCTCCAAATGTTACCATATCCCTATAGTGGTTCTTTCCCAACCTATCACCCTGATCAGTCGTGAATAAATCCACTATACCAGTGAACCAAAGAAGCAAAATATTCATAGCCTTACAGGAAAAGGAGATAGTTCATCTAACCCCAATCCTTCCATTGTAACCTGCCATCAGAAGGCAGGGCAGAAGGTCACCTCTTCATCTCTATTTCTTAAGAAAAGATTACCGAGGTGGCCATCAGATATATCTTTATCAAAGAAAGGCAGGGGGAGATTAAGCACATGGAGAAAAACTCCAGGCAAACACAGAGGCCAAGAATGGAGCTACACAGTCTCAAGACAAGGACACCTGCAGCCCAGCCTGGGAGAGGCAAGGCTTGTCCTCACTTAGAGCCATTAGAGGCAACACAGCCCTGCTCCCACCCTGACTTTGGACTTCTGGCATCCTGAGCAGCGAGGCAATGAATTTCTGTTTTAAGCCAAGAAAAAAAGTCCCAGTGCTCAAATTCCAACCCTATCCAATTAAATCAATATCTTCTGGAAATGAAGTCCTGGCACTGTGATTGTTTAAAGCCCCTGAGGCAGTAACTCTGCACATAATCAAGGTTGAGAACCTCAAACCGAAAGTGTTTCCCCTTCCAGCGTTATTCGCACTTTCATGAGGGTTTCTTTATTCTGACAGACCAAAGATATTCCTGACCTTCTGAAAAAATGAATTTTGTTGTGGTTGTTCAGTCACTTACACGTGTCTGCCTCTGTGACTCCACGGATTGCAGGACACCAGGCTTCCCTGTCCTTCACCATCTCCCGGAGTTTGTTCAAACTCATGTCCACTGAGCCAGTGACGCCATCCAGCCATCTCACTCTTTGTCACCCTGTTCTCCTCCTGCCTTAAATCTTTCCCAGAATCAGGGTCTTTTCCAATAAGTGGACTCTGCATCTAGTGACCAAAGTCTGGAGCTTTGACTTCAGCATGAGGCAGATTATATGTACCAGAGAACGTACTGGAAACTAAGGCGTGGCAATACACATTAGAGACTTTTGGATCCACTAAAATCTGTTGTCACTTATATTATGATTGGAAAATAATTCTTTTTAATTTGAAAATGTGCTGAAGGGCACTATGAAACAACGAAACTTTTTTATTTCTTGATATTGCACTAAAAATAATCATTCTATCAATAACGTAGCCTGTAAAGTAACCTCCAAATGTTACCATATCCCTATAGTGGTTCTTTCCCAACCTATCACCCTGATCAGTCGTGAATAAATCCACTATACCAGTGAACCAAAGAAGCAAAATATTCATAGCCTTACAGGGAAAAGGAGATAGTTCATCTAACCCCAATCCTTCCATTGTAACCTGCCATCAGAAGGCAGGGCAGAAGGTCACCTCTTCATCTCTATTTCTTAAGAAAAGAATTAGTCACACATATTGTTAAATTGGCTTCATCCCCAAAGAATAAATGAGAGATGAACTGCACTGAACAAAGGGACATCACTACACTCAGAAAGCCATTTGCTTGCAACAGGAAATCGATGTAAAGCAGTCTTACAACATTGCATGACATTAAGTGTCTATAATCACTTTATTCTGCTTAACCTGTATAGATGTGTTCTGCCAGTACTCTGTCTATAATCCCTCTGCAGGAAAACTCATCTCCTTTCACAATCACAGGGATCACTTATAAACTAATAGCTCTCAAATTCCCATCTCTATCCCTGACATCCCTTCTAAGCCCCAGAGGTCGCGGTGCCATGACTAAGAATGTCTACATAGGCTTCAGAGACAGACTGTCTGTGTTCAGCCCCTAGCCATCACTCATTGGTCAAATCATTTATCTTCAATAAACCTCACTTTCATCATCTTTAAATTGAGAAAAATGGGTGCTGCTCAGTGCCTGTTAACAAAGACGTGAGAAATGTTGTAGTTGCTATAATTATTAAGGAGACAAAGGTTTGATCCCTGGGTCAGGAAGATCCCCTTGAAATGGCAACCCACTCCAGTATTCTATCCTGGAAAATCCCATGGACAAAGAAGCCTGAGGGCTACGTCCAAGGGGTCTTTGACTTCAGCATGAGGCAGATTATATGTACCAGAGAACGTACTGGAAACTAAGGCGTGGCAATACACATTAGAGACTTTTGGATCCACTAAAATCTGTTGTCACTTATATTATGATTGGAAAATAATTCTTTTTAATTTGAAAATGTGCTGAAGGGCACTATGAAACAACGAAACTTTTTTATTTCTTGATATTGCACTAAAAATAATCATTCTATCAATAACGTAGCCTGTAAAGTAACCTCCAAATGTTACCATATCCCTATAGTGGTTCTTTCCCAACCTATCACCCTGATCAGTCGTGAATAAATCCACTATACCAGTGAACCAAAGAAGCAAAATATTCATAGCCTTACAGGGAAAAGGAGATAGTTCATCTAACCCCAATCCTTCCATTGTAACCTGCCATCAGAAGGCAGGGCAGAAGGTCACCTCTTCATCTCTATTTCTTAAGAAAAGAATTAGTCACACATATTGTTAAATTGGCTTCATCCCCAAAGAATAAATGAGAGATGAACTGCACTGAACAAAGGGACATCACTACACTCAGAAAGCCATTTGCTTGCAACAGGAAATCGATGTAAAGCAGTCTTACAACATTGCATGACATTAAGTGTCTATAATCACTTTATTCTGCTTAACCTGTATAGATGTGTTCTGCCAGTACTCTGTCTATAATCCCTCTGCAGGAAAACTCATCTCCTTTCACAATCACAGGGATCACTTATAAACTAATAGCTCTCAAATTCCCATCTCTATCCCTGACATCCCTTCTAAGCCCCAGAGGTCGTACGGTGCCATGACTAAGAATGTCTACATAGGCTTCAGAGACAGACTGTCTGTGTTCAGCCCCTAGCCATCACTCATTGGTCAAATCATTTATCTTCAATAAACCTCACTTTCATCATCTTTAAATTGAGAAAAATGGGTGCTGCTCAGTGCCTGTTAACAAAGACGTGAGAAATGTTGTAGTTGCTATAATTATTAAGGAGACAAAGGTTTGATCCCTGGGTCAGGAAGATCCCCTTGAAATGGCAACCCACTCCAGTATTCTATCCTGGAAAATCCCATGGACAAAGAAGCCTGAGGGCTACGTCCAAGGGGTCACAAAGAGTCAAACACAACTGAGCACACATGCATATTCATCCTCGCTTACACTTACTCATTCTCCTACTCTCAGCTTAATTAGTATCCTCTCTTTGAATGTTTTCCTTTTATCAAATCTAGTATTATTTATTTAACATTTCAAATCTACTTTAGGTATTCAGTAAGGCTACATTTTAATGGGAAACAGCACGCTTGTATTGAATACAGATTACCAGCTTGGTTCTGTAACAATTCTGTCAGCAGCTGTGAGGATCATGCGCCCTTCCCTCCCCTGACCCCTCTTTTGGGGTGCCTGCCAACAAGGACAGGTTCCATTATATTCCACACAGCAGCATAGAAAGTGGTTCCCTGTGTCATATTTACATGCTTTTCAAGCTTTTGGGGGTGCATTTGATTCCAAGATGGGAATTTAATACAAACAAATTTATTGATTCTTTTTCTGTATGGTTTTCAATTTGTATATATTGTTTAGGAAACCCTTCATTCCCTTAAGATAATAAAAACACTATCCTACATTATCTTCTGGAAGTTCTTTGTTTTTTTTTCCTTTCACATTTATGTCTTCTTTACACCATGAATTACTTTTTTGTGTTGGTGCAGCAGCTATTAGACAACAATAATGGTTTTTAATATCATTAATAATAGCAACAAAAAATAAAATATCTAGTAATAAATCTCATGAAATAGACCCAAGATCTCAATGGGAAACCTATAAAGCTTTGTTGAAGAAAATTAAAAGCATCAAAATAAATGATGAGATTCATGAATTTTAGGATTAAGAAACTAGTATTAAGATGTCAATTCCCTGAACGCTCTCTGACTCCCTGAAAGAGTGTATGGGAGTGTGTGTGCGTGCTCAGTCACTCAGTCATGTCCAACTCTTTCCAAACCCATGGACTGCATCCCTCCAGGCTCCTATGCCCATGGGAATTTTCCTGCCTGAATGCTGGTGTGGGTAGCCCTTTCGTCTTCCTGAGGATCTTCCTGACCCAAGAACGAATGCAAGTCACCTGCATCTCCTGCATTGCAGATGGATTCTTTACTGCTGAGCCACCAGAGAAGCTCCTTGGAAGTCCATGCATCTGAACTCTAGACGCTGCCGAAATTCTAAGGTACAGGTCTATAGGCTCAGCTTGGACTGACACCTTAACTAGGAACTGCAACATCCAGGCTAATCCAAGAGCAAGGGCCTAGGAAAGAAGTTGATATTGCAAACCAGTGACACAGTGTACATCTAAGACAACTAGATATAAATCACAATTGCAGCTCTTAGACCGTATGGAGCAGAATACACATAAGAAGGTTGAGCTGCAGAGATTATCTAAGGAGCTGGATGGTAGCCACCAAGGTCTTCTTACAAGTCATGCTGGCCCTCAGCCAACAATGGAGAGAAATCTCTGAGAGGCCACTCAGGCATACCAGAGTTATTCAAGCATTCCCTCTCTTATGGGAACTGGTGATATTTTTTTCTGAAACAAACTGATGAGGGAGAAAAAAATTATCTGAGTGAAGGAATTAAGTATAGTATAAACAGAAAATAAAAAATAAAACTTTACCTTAATTCACTAGTATAGAAAATGGAGAGACACAAATATAGGCTATATCTTTACTGATACAATTTGGGCTTGCTAACATATGCAAATTTCAAGACAGAATCAATGCTTCTGGGCTGAGTCCAGATGTTGGTGCAGCAGCTATTAGACAACAATAATGGTTTTTAATATCATTAATAATAGCAACAAAAAATAAAATATCTAGTAATAAATCTCATGAAATAGACCCAAGATCTCAATGGGAAACCTATAAAGCTTTGTTGAGAAAAATTAAAAGCATCAAAATAAATGATGAGATTCATGAATTTTAGGATTAAGAAACTAGTATTAAGATGTCAATTCCCTGAACGCTCTCTGACTCCCTGAAAGAGTGTATGGGAGTGTGTGTGCGTGCTCAGTCACTCAGTCATGTCCAACTCTTTCCAAACCCATGGACTGCATCCCTCCAGGCTCCTATGCCCATGGGAATTTTCCTGCCTGAATGCTGGTGTGGGTAGCCCTTTCGTCTTCCTGAGGATCTTCCTGACCCAAGAACGAATGCAAGTCACCTGCATCTCCTGCATTGCAGATGGATTCTTTACTGCTGAGCCACCAGAGAAGCTCCTTGGAAGTCCATGCATCTGAACTCTAGACGCTGCCGAAATTCTAAGGTACAGGTCTATAGGCTCAGCTTGGACTGACACCTTAACTAGGAACTGCAACATCCAGGCTAATCCAAGAGCAAGGGCCTAGGAAAGAAGTTGATATTGCAAACCAGTGACACAGTGTACATCTAAGACAACTAGATATAAATCACAATTGCAGCTCTTAGACCGTATGGAGCAGAATACACATAAGAAGGTTGAGCTGCAGAGATTATCTAAGGAGCTGGATGGTAGCCACCAAGGTCTTCTTACAAGTCATGCTGGCCCTCAGCCAACAATGGAGAGAAATCTCTGAGAGGCCACTCAGGCATACCAGAGTTATTCAAGCATTCCCTCTCTTATGGGAACTGGTGATATTTTTTTCTGAAACAAACTGATGAGGGAGAAAAAAATTATCTGAGTGAAGGAATTAAGTATAGTATAAACAGAAAATAAAAAATAAAACTTTACCTTAATTCACTAGTATAGAAAATGGAGAGACACAAATATAGGCTATATCTTTACTGATACAATTTGGGCTTGCTAACATATGCAAATTTCAAGACAGAATCAATGCTTCTGGGCTGAGTCCAGGAATCATTGCTCCTTAACTTTTCCAGGTTTAGTAAACTTTTCTAGCTTTAGTAAACTTTACTAGGTTTAATGAATCATTCTGCTAAAGACATTGTCTAATTTTCCCTTCTTCTCTATGGCTTTGTCTTGTAGCAAAGGGGCTTGCGTAACTCAATGAAGCTATGACCCATGCTCTGCAGGGCTATCCAAGATGGACTAGTCATACTGAAGAGTTCTGACAAACTGCGGGACACAGAGGAGGAAATAACAAGGAAATCTAAGACAAACCTAGACAGTGTATTAAAAAGCAGAGACATCACTTTGCTGACAAAGGACCATGTATGGGAAGCTATGGTTTTTCCAGTAGTCATGTACACATGTGAGAGTTGGACCATGAAGAAGGCTGAGCAGTGAAGAATTGATGCTTTTGAATTGTGGTGCTGAGAGCCCGTTGGAGATCAAACAAAGCAAAATGAAATCAATCCTGAATGCTTATTGGAAGGACTGATGGTGAAACTGAAGCTTCAATACTTTGGCCACTTGATGTGAAGAGCTGACTTACTGGAAAAGGCCCTGAGCTGGGAAAGAATGAAGCAAAAAGAGAATGGGACAGCAGAGGCTGAGATGGTTAGATAGCATTACTGACTCAATGGCCATGAATTTGAGCAAACTCTGGGAGATAGTAGAGGACATAAGAGCCTGGTGTGCTGCAATCCATGGGGTCACAGAATCAGACACACCTTAGTGATTGAACAATTCACTGGTAATTCACAATTACTGGTAATTCACAATTACTGGTAATTCAAAATAGAGTTAAAGTAAAAATTTCAAATCCAGCCTAAAATGAGGCAGTTTAAAATTAAAAAATCAAAGAGGAAACTCTGACAGAGCAATCTCTGTTGAAATTAATCTTGGTAGTATTTTAAATACATTTTAAAGGTTAAAATATAGCATTGATGATAAGTACATAACATCCACCTCATCAGGACAAGCAGAAAAGAAATTAGAACCTGCTGTGCATAGATTGACAGATATTTCAATATCAATGAAGTGAAGCAGAAGCATTAGTTACTCAGACATATCTGAGTCTTTGTGACACCATGGACCCCATGGAATCTGTTCATGGAATTCTCCAGGCAAGAATACTGGAGTGGGTTGCCAATTCCTCCTCCAGGGGATCTTCTCGACCCAAGGATCGAACCTGTGTCTCTTATGTGTCCTGAATTGGCAGGTGGGTTCCTTCTAAGCCCTTAGATAGCAATACATAGATATAAATAGATGATAACTAGATAGATGATAGCTAACTAGCTAGATGAAATGTAAAAGACAGGTGGTTGCTAACCATTTTTATTTGGTTTTAAAAATATTTCAATTCATCATATTTATTTCTCAGTTGATCCTCTGATTCAAAAGGGATTTGTGCTTCTAGCAGGTACAAAGGTAAAGCCTGAAATCTATCTGAATTTCCCCAGTCAAGTCCCCTAGTAGCAGATTTTGTAGTTCTATAAAAACTCAAGTGTCTGTATCATTTTAATACAAAATCAAAGTAATTGCATAACATCTGATATGTGATACCCACTTACAAGGAGAGGAAATATTCATTCATGCATGCATATGTTTTCCCAGAGGGAAACAGAGCCCAGATGAAACCTGAAAGAAAGCCCTCTTCCTGTGGCGATTATATTCTAGTGAGGAGAGACAGACTCTAAATAGGACTCTAAATTATAATAAAATTAATAAAACATAAAGTATCGAGAAAACATAAAGCAGCAGAAGAAATGCTAAGGACAAGTATAAAGAGTTACATAAATGATATGAAAAATAAGTAAAGCAAGGAAAGGGAATAAAGAATATGAGGAAGTTGGAGAAAGGAAAGGCATTACAATTTTAGAGAGTATGGCCATAGAAGACAGCGTGTGAGTAAAATCTAAAGGAAATTGTGAATGAGTTATGCACTTATCTGAGGGAAAGAGTGGTCCAGGTAGAAAATGAAGCATGTGCAAAGGTCCTGAGGAGGGATTATGCCTGGTGAGTTTAAAAGTTAGTACTACCAGAAACTCCTATGTATTTATAGCCCTTTATCATACAAGGCAATGTGATAGTCATAGTAATACCCATTTTTAGTCTTCACAGCAATCCTATGATACATGGGCTACTATTATCTCCATTCTATAAATGAGTAAATTGAGGCAGAAGTTGTTCAGTAACTTACTCAAGATCACAAAACTATCAGTCGGAAATTGAAATCCAGGTAGTTTGGCTGCAAGGTTGATGTCCATAACTGGTCTACTATAGTATATCTTAGCAATTTAGTGATTTTAATCATCAGTGAATTCCGATTGTAATTATATTCACACTTAAAAAAATAGAAGAGGGCTTCCCTGGTGGTCCAGTGGGTAAAGACACTGCCTTGCAGTGCAAGGGGCGCCAGTTTGAGCCCTGGCCTGGGAGGACCCCACATGCCGCGGAGCAGCTGGACCGATGTGTCCAATTACCGAGCCGGAGCTCTGGAGCGCATGCGCCCAGAGCCGGCGCTCTGCGACAACAGAGGCCACCACGATGGGAGGCCCACACCGGCCAAAGAACAAAGATGGATGGAAATGGACAAATGAAAGACCAATAGAAGTGACCCGCCTGCTCCCCTCCCTCCCCACCCCACCCCTACCTAAATAAATAAATAAATAAATCTTTAAAAAAAAAATAGAAGAAAAAATTTTAAGAATGCAATGGACTTTGTCAATCCAATGGACCAACCCAGAAAAAATAACATTTTCTATTGGTTCAACCCTTATAAATGATGCAAAATTTAAAAAGAAGACCCCTTACCAAATCACTGACTTTTGATTATGGTGACAGAGAGAAAGCTAAGTTAATTGACTAATTAGAAAAATTCTGGAGAAGGTAATGGCAATCCACCCCAATATTCTTGCCTGGAAAGTCCCATGGACAGAGGATCCTGGCAGGCTACAGTCCATGGGTTTACAAAAGAGTGAGACATGGCCTAGAGACTGAACAGCAACAACTTAAAAAAATTAAGTAAATTACAGAATCATTACCAGGAAGTCCACAACCAGATTTTCTAAGTGTGAATCACAGTTCCATTATCTGTGATGTTAACAAACTGCTTTGCCTCTCTGGGTCTCAGAGTCTCAAGAAATGTGGGTAATAATAGGACCTATGTTGCAGGAATTTTGTGAGGATTATGTTAGCAGTGCCTATTATAGGAAAGGTATGAGACAGACAAGTGCTAGTTTTAGTATTACTTTAGTGGCAGGGTTGTCTATTATGTGAGCAAGAGATGAGAGTGGGAGACTGTACTGACTGGAATCCCAGATTAACCACTTCTAGGCTTTGGGACTCAGGCAATTTACTTTACCCCTCATTTTCTCAGTTTCTCATCTGTAAAATGGCAAGAATAACACTAATGATTTCACAGTGTTGGATTGAATGAATTTCTATATGTAAGATGTTTAGGCCAGCACCTGGACCATAATAAGTATTATATTTTTGCTAACAGTAAAATTATCAGTATGCATCATTTAGACTTATCACAGAAGTTATTCATTACTGGTTCCATTTTGGTTCAAGAAAACATGATCAAACTGACTTTTTCTTTTAAATGTCTTTCCTTGTAGCTTGCTTCTCTGTCACTTAGAGGATGTTCAACAAGTTATAAAGAATATGAGTTTAGGCCTTTTACTTAAAACAGAAAAATGTTGCATTCTGTGCTAAATTATTTAGCCACTTTCCTAAAAACTGTGTTTTTGCCAACCTCTTTCCTTGTGGTTATTCCTAACATGAGAATTTAGGTAGATTTAATTTTATAGTCTCCATTTGTAGTTATCACTCATATTTGACAATAAAACACTGATAATCTATAAAGATCAATGACATGCGTCTTTTTTTTTCTTTATTATAGGCTATTGTAGGGCCTCCATTGAATTACATACAGGGGAAAACAAAATGAGCCACAGCTACAGTTAGACATACTGATGACAATTACTATTTTGCAGTGAACATTTCCTTACCAAGCTTTCATGTCCTTGCCTCAACATCTAAACTGCCATGACATGGCCTAGAGACTGAACAGCAACAACTTAAAAATTAAGTAAATTACAGAATCATTACCAGGAAGTCCACAACCAGATTTTCTAAGTGTGAATCACAGTTCCATTATCTGTGATGTTAACAAACTGCTTTGCCTCTCTGGGTCTCAGAGTCTCAAGAAATGTGGGTAATAATAGGACCTATGTTGCAGGAATTTTGTGAGGATTATGTTAGCAGTGCCTATTATAGGAAAGGTATGAGACAGACAAGTGCTAGTTTTAGTATTACTTTAGTGGCAGGGTTGTCTATTATGTGAGCAAGAGATGAGAGTGGGAGACTGTACTGACTGGAATCCCAGATTAACCACTTCTAGGCTTTGGGACTCAGGCAATTTACTTTACCCCTCATTTTCTCAGTTTCTCATCTGTAAAATGGCAAGAATAACACTAATGATTTCACAGTGTTGGATTGAATGAATTTCTATATGTAAGATGTTTAGGCCAGCACCTGGACCATAATAAGTATTATATTTTTGCTAACAGTAAAATTATCAGTATGCATCATTTAGACTTATCACAGAAGTTATTCATTACTGGTTCCATTTTGGTTCAAGAAAACATGATCAAACTGACTTTTCTTTTAAATGTCTTTCCTTGTAGCTTGCTTCTCTGTCACTTAGAGGATGTTCAACAAGTTATAAAGAATATGAGTTTAGGCCTTTTACTTAAAACAGAAAAATGTTGCATTCTGTGCTAAATTATTTAGCCACTTTCCTAAAACTGTGTTTTGCCAACCTCTTTCCTTGTGGTTATTCCTAACATGAGAATTTAGGTAGATTTAATTTTATAGTCTCCATTTGTAGTTATCACTCATATTTGACAATAAAACACTGATAATCTATAAAGATCAATGACATGCGTCTTTTTTTTTCTTTATTATAGGCTATTGTAGGGCCTCCATTGAATTACATACAGGGGAAAACAAAATGAGCCACAGCTACAGTTAGACATACTGATGACAATTACTATTTTGCAGTGAACATTTCCTTACCAAGCTTTCATGTCCTTGCCTCAACATCTAAACTGCCATGACATTGCCTTAGAGCTATTCAGACATATTAAGCAAGGTATTATTTACAGAGAACATTACCTTTAGCCTTACTCAAATGGCAGAAAAATCTGCCAAAAACCTAAATTGCTGTGTAATCGGCTTGGTTGGCACACTCTGAAGAGCTGACAAGATAGAGCAAATGTTACAGCAAATAGCCACTCTTGATGCTGCCCTATGAGGAAAACGTGTTGTCTCTATTCCATGCTTACTATGAGCCTTGCAGGGAAAAGTTTAATGAAGAAAATAACCTATATATGTAGAGTACCTTGACCTATCACCTTAAACCTATTAAGATAAGAAATTCTGAATATGGAAATTTCATCTTGGGTTTCATAACAGTTGAAGTTGCCATCTTGATGTCATTATGAGTGATTTTAACCAAAGGTAGTTCTACTTTGTGAATCTAAAGCTAATGTGGTTATTTTGCTCATTTTTGAATGTTTTGACAAAGACTGCCATTTCCTAACTCTGCAGATACTTTTTAAATCTGAAATTCAACTGTTCTAAGTTAAAGAGTGAATCAGGAAGTACCAATTGATATGATCATCTAAAATAATATGGACAACACTTGATAAAAGGATCAACGTATAAAGTCTCTTTCAGGTATCTTTGAGGGAATGTTCTTCTTTTAAACCAGGAGAGCATGAATTTTCGTAAGTTATGACACCTTGTTTCCCATCAATGTCTTTCAAGCATTTTTCAACTTGTATTGTCCTGAGGGACTCTACAAATGTTATGCTGAATTTCTTTAGAGCAATTGGTATTTAACTTCTCTGGTCTTTCAAAACTTCACAAATATTAAAACTATAGATCTAAGGTGTAGATAATACACATAAGAGAGACTATACATCTGGTAAGAGGAGTTGATTCCAGATATCATAAAAAAATAATTCTTTACTCTAGAGTCATAGATTCTCCTCCCTCTAGTCAATATTTTAGAATCATTCCCTAGAAGACATTTTCTGGTGGTTTCCATTTTGTCAGATTATGTCTCCCAGATCCATTCATATAAAGATCAATGACATGCGTCTTTTTTTTTCTTTATTATAGGCTATTGTAGGGCCTCCATTGAATTACATACAGGGGAAAACAAAATGAGCCACAGCTACAGTTAGACATACTGATGACAATTACTATTTTGCAGTGAACATTTCCTTACCAAGCTTTCATGTCCTTGCCTCAACATCTAAACTGCCATGACATTGCCTTAGAGCTATTCAGACATATTAAGCAAGGTATTATTTACAGAGAACATTACCTTTAGCCTTACTCAAATGGCAGAAAAATCTGCCAAAAACCTAAATTGCTGTGTAATCGGCTTGGTTGGCACACTCTGAAGAGCTGACAAGATAGAGCAAATGTTACAGCAAATAGCCACTCTTGATGCTGCCCTATGAGGAAAACGTGTTGTCTCTATTCCATGCTTACTATGAGCCTTGCAGGGAAAAGTTTAATGAAGAAAATAACCTATATATGTAGAGTACCTTGACCTATCACCTTAAACCTATTAAGATAAGAAATTCTGAATATGGAAATTTCATCTTGGGTTTCATAACAGTTGAAGTTGCCATCTTGATGTCATTATGAGTGATTTTAACCAAAGGTAGTTCTACTTTGTGAATCTAAAGCTAATGTGGTTATTTTGCTCATTTTTGAATGTTTTGACAAAGACTGCCATTTCCTAACTCTGCAGATACTTTTTAAATCTGAAATTCAACTGTTCTAAGTTAAAGAGTGAATCAGGAAGTACCAATTGATATGATCATCTAAAATAATATGGACAACACTTGATAAAAGGATCAACGTATAAAGTCTCTTTCAGGTATCTTTGAGGGAATGTTCTTCTTTTAAACCAGGAGAGCATGAATTTTCGTAAGTTATGACACCTTGTTTCCCATCAATGTCTTTCAAGCATTTTTCAACTTGTATTGTCCTGAGGGACTCTACAAATGTTATGCTGAATTTCTTTAGAGCAATTGGTATTTAACTTCTCTGGTCTTTCAAAACTTCACAAATATTAAAACTATAGATCTAAGGTGTAGATAATACACATAAAGAGAGACTATACATCTGGTAAGAGGAGTTGATTCCAGATATCATAAAAAAATAATTCTTTACTCTAGAGTCATAGATTCTCCTCCCTCTAGTCAATATTTTAGAATCATTCCCTAGAAGACATTTTCTGGTGGTTTCCATTTTGTCAGATTATGGCTCCTGACAGTGATGTGTTTGACCACAACTTCTAACAGTGACTGGGTCACCCAACCAGCTCTGAAGTTACACTGATTACAATAAGACTTCATCTGACATTTAATTTGTTTTGAGTTAGAGATTCACTGTGACATTTCTATCATGGCAGAAGTTTGGAGATGTCCAAAACCATTCTAGAAAGACAACTAATGTTTTCTCAATTTATTATTCTTGTTTTCATCTCCAGTAATGGTTACCAGGAAATTAAGAGCTAATAGTCCAAGAAGGGGCACGAAATATAGCATTTCTGGAGGCAGGAGAAAAAAGCCCAACTACAGAAGATATACCACATTCCAGGCCCTGTGTTGATATTTAACATAGAAATACACTCTTTAGTTAAAAATTAATGAAGAACAGAATTAATTTTTAATTATAAGCGTGAAATGTCCTATAATGTTGAATTGAGAAGAAATTTTTAAAATTTCTATCATAATCTAGGAAATCCTATAAACACAATCATTCCCAGTAGTCTACATAGAAGTTAAAATACAGCTATTCTCTGCTCATGGACATTCAAATTTATTGGGAAAACAGTGTCCACCTCTCTAGAGATTCAGTTTCAGGCAGTCTAAAACCAGGGTCCTTTCAGAAACCAAAAATCTTATTCTCTTTCCACTTCTGTTCCTTTGAGCCAACTTGTCCACCTCTCTTCATTGATAAGTCAACGATAAAGTCTCTTTCAGGTATCTTTGAGGGAATGTTCTTCTTTTAAACCAGGAGAGCATGAATTTTCGTAAGTTATGACACCTTGTTTCCCATCAATGTCTTTCAAGCATTTTTCAACTTGTATTGTCCTGAGGGACTCTACAAATGTTATGCTGAATTTCTTTAGAGCAATTGGTATTTAACTTCTCTGGTCTTTCAAAACTTCACAAATATTAAAACTATAGATCTAAGGTGTAGATAATACACATAAAGAGAGACTATACATCTGGTAAGAGGAGTTGATTCCAGATATCATAAAAAAATAATTCTTTACTCTAGAGTCATAGATTCTCCTCCCTCTAGTCAATATTTTAGAATCATTCCCTAGAAGACATTTTCTGGTGGTTTCCATTTTGTCAGATTATGGCTCCTGACAGTGATGTGTTTGACCACAACTTCTAACAGTGACTGGGTCACCCAACCAGCTCTGAAGTTACACTGATTACAATAAGACTTCATCTGACATTTAATTTGTTTTGAGTTAGAGATTCACTGTGACATTTCTATCATGGCAGAAGTTTGGAGATGTCCAAAACCATTCTAGAAAGACAACTAATGTTTTCTCAATTTATTATTCTTGTTTTCATCTCCAGTAATGGTTACCAGGAAATTAAGAGCTAATAGTCCAAGAAGGGGCACGAAATATAGCATTTCTGGAGGCAGGAGAAAAAAGCCCAACTACAGAAGATATACCACATTCCAGGCCCTGTGTTGATATTTAACATAGAAATACACTCTTTAGTTAAAAATTAATGAAGAACAGAATTAATTTTTAATTATAAGCGTGAAATGTCCTATAATGTTGAATTGAGAAGAAATTTTTAAAATTTCTATCATAATCTAGGAAATCCTATAAACACAATCATTCCCAGTAGTCTACATAGAAGTTAAAATACAGCTATTCTCTGCTCATGGACATTCAAATTTATTGGGAAAACAGTGTCCACCTCTCTAGAGATTCAGTTTCAGGCAGTCTAAAACCAGGGTCCTTTCAGAAACATTCACCTAATTTTAATTCTTATTCTCTTTCCACTTCTGTTCCTTTGAGCCAACTTGTCAAACCATTACCTGGAAAACTGCTTTCCCATTGATTCCTGCAAATATCCTAAAACCCTTGAGTCTGCTATATACTGGATCTTGAAATAGACTTTGGAGTTCACAGAGCCTTTTTTTTCTCCAATCTGACCCTTGCAAATGAAACTCGGACTTTAAGGACTAACATTTTAGTTATTTTTTAAACATAGCGTGGTTTAATTTAACAATATACTTGGTCTTTATCCTGAGTTCCTGATACAGGGCTCCAAAAACCCTTTCAATGTCCTGAGCAAAAGGACATTTTAAAAAAATTGGGGGCCTCTTTTATTGATTTTTTTACTCATTTATTTTCATCCATCTTTATTCTTTGACCCATGTGGGCCTCCCATCACAGTGGCCTCTCTCGTTGCAGAGCACGGGCTCTGGGCGCATGTGCTCCAGAGTGCTGGCTTGTAATTGGACACACTGATCCAGCCGCTCCCACTGCATGGGATCTTCCCAGGCTAGGGATTGAACATGTGCCCCTTGTACTGCAAGGTAGACTCTTTACTCATTGGACTACCAGGGAAGCCCAAAAGGACATTTTTTATTCATAACTAGCCCTTTGGATCACATACAGGTTTACAATAATGAGGGGATTTAGGGTAGGGACCCTATTTAGCCTCAGTATGGAGATCACAAGAAAAACCAACTGATTAGCAAGTTAGAACTTTCAGTTTCACCTCTGACTTCTAGGGAGTGACATCAGGGGGTATTATAAAAACTCTGAACAATGCTATTCTTCAAAGAACTTCCTTACTCATAAACATGGCACTAAGAGAAGGAGGTTTACCCAAAGAAGTTGTAGAAGCCCACACATCTTCTCCCCCATCCCTTGAACTATGCACCTCCTCAGTTTGGTTGTTCCTATATTGTAATCTTCATAATAAACCAATAAATGTAAATCACGTGCGTTCCTGAATTCTTGAGCCATTCTACCACATTCTTGAAATTGAGGAGGGGTTTGTAAGGATTCAAGCTAGTTGTCAGAACTGGGCCCAGAACTTATGACTGGCACCTTAAGTTGAGGAAGTGTTGAGGCATTGAGTTCTTAACCTGGGGGGTCTGTGCTAATTCTGGGCAGTGAGTGTCAGAATTGAATTAAACTGTTGAATACCAGTAGGTCTTTAGAGAATTCAGAGAACTGATTGTTGGTGTCAGGAAACACCTCAGAACATGGTGATTTTGAAAGTCCAAACAAAACTAAGCAACACCTTCGTTGTTTTTCTGCTGTGTGACCACTGTGGCCCTTTCCAATTTCTATCCCAAGCACGCATGCTTCAGTATCAAGTGCAGCACTATAAAAACAGTATTACTTGAGGTGAAAGTAAATCTGTGTTCTAAACTGAATGGCAGTCCTCCAAAATTCATATGTTGAAGGCTGAATTTCCAGTGTGACTGTATTTGGAGATAAGACCTTTAGGGAAGTGATTGAAGTTAAATGAGGCCATAGGATGGGATCCTAGTCCCATAAAGCTTGTGTCCTTATAAGAAGAGGGAGAAACATGAGAGATTCTCTCCCTCTCTGCATGTGTGTGGTTGCTCACACACACACAGGAAAAGCCACGTGAGAACCCAGCAAGAAGGCTGCTATCTGCAAGGCAAGAAAAGCTCTCACCAAAACCCAAATTTACTGTCACCTTGAGTTTAGGCCTGTAGCCTCCAGAACTGTGGGAAAAAAAAATAATTTCTTTTGTTTAAGCTACCCAATCTTGATATTCTGTTATGGCAATCTGAGCTGACTGACAAACGCAATCAGATAAATTTTTTTGAAATAGTGACACTTCTAGTCAACACTTAAATCTTTTTTAGCTTAAAGACAGACACTTTTTTCCCCCAACCAACTGTAATACCAAGGACGGGACTGGTGATTCCATTATTTCCATTCAAGCACGTTTGTTAAAGGCTGCAAAAATAATTCCAGAAATCTAAGTTTAGAAAGTCTGATTTTTTACTTTAAGCCACTGTACTATGAACTAGAGATTTTCACTCAAAATTCAATCTTTTCACTTATATATATATAGTGCAAACTGAGAAATATAGCTCCGCTTTCAGTTTGCTTACAGTTTTGCTAGAGGACAGGTATTAACTAAATAAGCACACAATTCCATATTATTCCACATTTACTGGTATAAGGTTGATGCAAGAGGACAAGCTAGTTGTCAGAACTGGGCCCAGAACTTATGACTGGCACCTTAAGTTGAGGAAGTGTTGAGGCATTGAGTTCTTAACCTGGGGGGTCTGTGCTAATTCTGGGCAGTGAGTGTCAGAATTGAATTAAACTGTTGAATACCAGTAGGTCTTTAGAGAATTCAGAGAACTGATTGTTGGTGTCAGGAAACACCTCAGAACATGGTGATTTTGAAAGTCCAAACAAAACTAAGCAACACCTTCGTTGTTTTTCTGCTGTGTGACCACTGTGGCCCTTTCCAATTTCTATCCCAAGCACGCATGCTTCAGTATCAAGTGCAGCACTATAAAAACAGTATTACTTGAGGTGAAAGTAAATCTGTGTTCTAAACTGAATGGCAGTCCTCCAAAATTCATATGTTGAAGGCTGAATTTCCAGTGTGACTGTATTTGGAGATAAGACCTTTAGGGAAGTGATTGAAGTTAAATGAGGCCATAGGATGGGATCCTAGTCCCATAAAGCTTGTGTCCTTATAAGAAGAGGGAGAAACATGAGAGATTCTCTCCCTCTCTGCATGTGTGTGTGTGCGCACACACACACACAGGAAAAGCCACGTGAGAACCCAGCAAGAAGGCTGCTATCTGCAAGGCAAGAAAAGCTCTCACCAAAACCCAAATTTACTGTCACCTTGAGTTTAGGCCTGTAGCCTCCAGAACTGTGGGAAAAAAAAATAATTTCTTTTGTTTAAGCTACCCAATCTTGATATTCTGTTATGGCAATCTGAGCTGACTGACAAACGCAATCAGATAAATTTTTTTGAAATAGTGACACTTCTAGTCAACACTTAAATCTTTTTTAGCTTAAAGACAGACACTTTTTTCCCCCAACCAACTGTAATACCAAGGACGGGACTGGTGATTCCATTATTTCCATTCAAGCACGTTTGTTAAAGGCTGCAAAAATAATTCCAGAAATCTAAGTTTAGAAAGTCTGATTTTTTACTTTAAGCCACTGTACTATGAACTAGAGATTTTCACTCAAAATTCAATCTTTTCACTTATATATATATAGTGCAAACTGAGAAATATAGCTCCGGCTTTCAGTTTGCTTACAGTTTTGCTAGAGGACAGGTATTAACTAAATAAGCACACAATTCCATATTATTCCACATTTACTGGTATAAGGTTGATGCAAGAGGACAAGTAGAAGAGTCCTATGAGAGCTCCCTTTTTTTCATAAAATGCACAGAAATGTACTTAATCTTGTCATACATTTTACATTTCAGAAATGTGTTGGTATTACATCATTTTATAGTTAGCATTTTATTAAAAAACATTTTTGATGTGGACCTTTTTTTGGGGGGGGGGGCACTTCTCTATTGATCTTTCATTTATTTATCTTTGTTCTTTGGCCTGTGTGGGCCTCCCATTGCAGTGGCCTCTCTCGTTGCGGAGCACCGGCTTTAGGCACATGCACTCCAGAGCTCCGGCTCGGTAGTTAGACACTTCTGTCCTGCCGCTCCATGGCATACAGGATCTTCCCGGGCCAGGGATCCAAATGATGCCCCTTGCACTACAAGGCGATGTCCTTACCCACTGGACCACCAGGGAAGCCCCTAGACCATTTTTTAAAGTCTTTACTGAATTTGACACAGTATTGTTCCTGGGTTTTTTTTGGGGGGGTGGGGGGGGTGGTCATGAGGCATGTGGGATCTTAGCTTCTCAACCAGAGATAAAACCCACACCCCATGTATTGGAAGGCTGAGTCCTTATCACTGGACCACCAGGGAAGTTCCAACATTTTATATGAGAATTCAAGAATGAGGAATGGGGAATTCCCTGGTGGTCCAGTGACTAAGACTCTGTGTTCCCATTGCAGGGGGCCTGGGTTCCATCCCTGGTCAGGGAACTAGAGCCCACATGCTACAACTGAGACCCAATGCAACCAAATAAATATAAATAAAACATTTTCAAAAAAAAAGAATGGGGAATGATGTTTGTAAAATATATAGCTAATAGGAAGTTGCAGTGTAACACAGGGAGCTCAAAGCAGTACTCTGTGACAACGGAGAGAGGTGGGATGGAGTGCAGGGAGGGGAGGTTCAAGAGGGTGAGGGCATAGGTATACTTATGGCTGATTCACGTTGTTGTATGGCAGAAGCCAACACAATACTTTCAGCAATTATTATCAGTTAAAATAAAATTTAAAATGAATGAGTAATCAACTAGAAGATGGATTATGAAGAAGATTGAAAGGAGTAAATGCCTATAACTTGACCAACTCACCACTGAAAAAGAATATGGCAATTAGAAATGAACTCAAATCATTTAGAAAATAGACATTTTAATAATGAGATAAAAGTAAGGAAATGATTTTTACATGATGGAAATGGAGCCATCTTTATTATTCAATCAGACAATTAAGAAATGAAACTCAAAAAAACCAAATTTACCCCGAAATTTTATTTATGGCTATCACCATTTAAAACAGATGTGGACCTGGGGGCACTTCTCTATTGGTCTTTCATTTATTTATCTTTGTTCTTTGGCCTGTGTGGGCCTCCCATTGCAGTGGCCTCTCTCGTTGCGGAGCACCGGCTTTAGGCACATGCACTCCAGAGCTCCGGCTCGGTAGTTAGACACTTCTGTCCTGCCGCTCCATGGCATACAGGATCTTCCCGGGCCAGGGATCCAAATGATGCCCCTTGCACTACAAGGCGATGTCCTTACCCACTGGACCACCAGGGAAGCCCCTAGACCATTTTTTAAAGTCTTTACTGAATTTGACACAGTATTGTTCCTGGGTTTTTTTTGCGGGGGTGGGGGGGGTGGTCATGAGGCATGTGGGATCTTAGCTTCTCAACCAGAGATAAAACCCACACCCCATGTATTGGAAGGCTGAGTCCTTATCACTGGACCACCAGGGAAGTTCCAACATTTTATATGAGAATTCAAGAATGAGGAATGGGGAATTCCCTGGTGGTCCAGTGACTAAGACTCTGTGTTCCCATTGCAGGGGGCCTGGGTTCCATCCCTGGTCAGGGAACTAGAGCCCACATGCTACAACTGAGACCCAATGCAACCAAATAAATATAAATAAAACATTTTCAAAAAAAAAGAATGGGGAATGATGTTTGTAAAATATATAGCTAATAGGAAGTTGCAGTGTAACACAGGGAGCTCAAAGCAGTACTCTGTGACAACGGAGAGAGGTGGGATGGAGTGCAGGGAGGGGAGGTTCAAGAGGGTGAGGGCATAGGTATACTTATGGCTGATTCACGTTGTTGTATGGCAGAAGCCAACACAATACTTTCAGCAATTATTATCAGTTAAAATAAAATTTAAAATGAATGAGTAATCAACTAGAAGATGGATTATGAAGAAGATTGAAAGGAGTAAATGCCTATAACTTGACCAACTCACCACTGAAAAAGAATATGGCAATTAGAAATGAACTCAAATCATTTAGAAAATAGACATTTTAATAATGAGATAAAAGTAAGGAAATGATTTTTACATGATGGAAATGGAGCCATCTTTATTATTCAATTAGACATGTAGTTAAAGGTCTTTAAAATGATACATGAGCTCAGAATTGAGGAAAAAGAAATCCCAAAGGACCTTGCTCACTAAAAAAACGGTAGCCACCAGAAATTTGATCTACTTATGGCTATCACCACTCAAAACATTTATGGTGATAGGAATATTGAGAAAGATTTTAAATAGTTCAGGAAATAATTTCTGGGGAAAATGACTAAGGAAAGTTTGACTAAGAACTATCAAAGCCATAGAGTATGCATTCTTTTACTTGACTTCTCATCCTTTGTTAGAAAATTCAGACAAAATATCATTCTGCTGTAAGAATCAAGACCCTATTAATGACAGTACCGGTGAGTGTAATGATGACAGAATCCTGTGGCGTGGACAATAGTCTTTTTCATAGCTGATCCAAGGAAAAGAGCCATGTTTTTCCACAGAGCTCAAAGAACTGTCTCACCAAAGAGTCCCCAATCCACAAATAAAATGGATTTACCTGGAAGTAAGAATTATAATGTTCCCTCATTTAAAAAATTTAAATTGAGCCTGTAGGTCTATTGGATCAGTTAAGAAAACCAGAGAACTTTTAAAATCACACAGAAGAAAGAAAACTTTCTAAGAATTATTTGAACAGCACACAAATATTAATAGTACAGTGTTATGTTTGCTTTTCCCTGAAATAAGCTCATTTTAAAGATGCTTCAAAGAGAAAAGGAAATGTAAGAAGCTAGGCAAACTCACTGTCCTAGCCCAAAGCTAACCCAGGGCTTAATGCCTAAGGCATTCTATGAGGAAACAGTGAAGATAAGAGAGCAACTTCTTGGGTAGACTTACAAAGGAAGTTCCTGAGAATACAGATTAGTTCAGTTAAGTAAAATGATACAGTATTAATGTCAACATTATCTCCTAATGTCTTCAAATACCAAGATAAGCACTGTAACTCTGAACTCTTAAGACACAACCTTCCCATAGCCTACGGAAGTCTATACAGTTGCTGAGTTGTCCAAATGGAATATCGCTTGGAATTCAAAATCCTCCCATCACAGCATCTCTGCCTTTTGAGCAGGAAGACCACCCAAAAGAAGACTTTGATCTAAAAGTAATGCAGTACTTCAAAAAATTGAAGGGTAAGCAATAGCAATGGTCAATGTGGGAGCCTTTGATCCTTGTAAACCACTCTCTGTGGGATATCCAAAAGAACCGGAGCTAAGGTCCAGGTATTCAGTGAGAAAGGCATAACGATAATAGAGATACATAGTTTGAGGTGTAAACTCAAACTTCGTATATAATTTCATGATGTCTCTTTCCCCGCTGTGAATTTGTGCATTAATTTGGGTATTCTTTTAGTTGAGTAAAATGTTCTGAGTTGTCATTTAACTAGAGAATATTGTACTATAATTTGGAGAGAAAACTTCCTTCCACCATTGTTAATCACTTACCAATTTTGAATCCAAAGCCTTCTATTTTAATAAAACATTATTCAAAATAAACAAAACTCCCAGAAAATTCTGTACATTGTAAATAGCAATAAATATCCAGAATTAGTAGAAATAAAGCCAAAATTGTTGGCTGATTTTTCTTTGAGGGACTGCTAGAAGTGCATAGATGGACCTTGGTTATTTTTAACTTCTGTCAGAAACAGTGGTTAAAATATCAGACTCTGCAGTGGGTTTCAAACCATGTTCTAAGAAACCATTGGATGGAGTCCCACAGATAACCACGGATTCCACAAAGGCTGGACTTTAAGTAAATTTAAAATCTACATTAAACTAGTTTTAAGCCAAATACACACACACATACACACACTTTCTCTCTCTTTCTCTCTCTCTCTCTCTCTCTCAAGAACTGAGATGGAGAGAGACAGACTCAAATTTTGACTATACTAGCTGTTTGAAATTGAGTTATATGTTTATCTTCCACATTCTCAATTTCCCTCTCTAAAAATGGAAATGTTACTAGTGTGTTCATTACTCAGAATCATCAAAGTCATCAACAGGAATAAATGAGATGCTACAGAGAGGCAATACAGCACCGTGCTTCAGAGCACAGGTCCTATAACAATGGGGCCTCAAGTATGGTACCTGGACCAACAAGAGCATCCACTTCTGCTGGAAGCGTATTAGAAATGCAAATCCCCTAGGACCTGCTCCAGTTGCTGAGTTGTC
This sequence comes from Tragulus kanchil, assembly GCA_022376925.1. Classification (NCBI taxonomy): domain Eukaryota; kingdom Metazoa; phylum Chordata; class Mammalia; order Artiodactyla; family Tragulidae; genus Tragulus; species Tragulus kanchil. Next base: position 21,951,970 of record JAIOJX010000003.1, on the reverse strand, counting down.
CAAATGGAATATCGCTTGGAATTCAAAATCCTCCCATCACAGCATATCTGACTTTTGAGCAGGAAAACCACCCAAAAGAAGACTTTGATCTAAAAGTAATGCAGTACTTCAAAAAATTGAAGGGTAAGCAATAGCAATGGTCAATGTGGGAGCCTTTGATCCTTGTAAACCACTCTCTGTGGGATATCCAAAAGAACCGGAGCTAAGGTCCAGGTATTCAGTGAGAAAGGCATAACGATAATAGAGATACATAGTTTGAGGTGTAAACTCAAACTTCGTATATAATTTCATGATGTCTCTTTCCCCGCTGTGAATTTGTGCATTAATTTGGGTATTCTTTTAGTTGAGTAAAATGTTCTGAGTTGTCATTTAACTAGAGAATATTGTACTATAATTTGGAGAGAAAACTTCCTTCCACCATTGTTAATCACTTACCAATTTTGAATCCAAAGCCTTCTATTTTAATAAAACATTATTCAAAATAAACAAAACTCCCAGAAAATTCTGTACATTGTAAATAGCAATAAATATCCAGAATTAGTAGAAATAAAGCCAAAATTGTTGGCTGATTTTTCTTTGAGGGACTGCTAGAAGTGCATAGATGGACCTTGGTTATTTTTAACTTCTGTCAGAAACAGTGGTTAAAATATCAGACTCTGCAGTGGGTTTCAAACCATGTTCTAAGAAACCATTGGATGGAGTCCCACAGATAACCACGGATTCCACAAAGGCTGGACTTTAAGTAAATTTAAAATCTACATTAAACTAGTTTTAAGCCAAATACACACACACATACACACACTTTCTCTCTCTTTCTCTCTCTCTCTCTCTCTCTCAAGAACTGAGATGGAGAGAGACAGACTCAAATTTTGACTATACTAGCTGTTTGAAATTGAGTTATATGTTTATCTTCCACATTCTCAATTTCCCTCTCTAAAAATGGAAATGTTACTAGTGTGTTCATTACTCAGAATCATCAAAGTCATCAACAGGAATAAATGAGATGCTACAGAGAGGCAATACAGCACCGTGCTTCAGAGCACAGGTCCTATAACAATGGGGCCTCAAGTATGGTACCTGGACCAACAAGAGCATCCACTTCTGCTGGAAGCGTATTAGAAATGCAAATCCCCTAGGACCTGCTCCACATTGATTCAGGGTGGGATGGGTAGTCTGTGGTCTAACAAGCCATACAAGTGGTTTGAATGTACACTCAGGTAAGAACCCACAACCCTAGATTCAGTCCCCTTGGGTTTGAATTCTAGGTTGACCATTTAATAGCTATGTATCCATGGGCAAGTTACTAAATTTCCATAATCCACATAAAGTGTATGAAGCAGAATTCCAAACATTTGTTATTAAAGTACTTGGGACAGTGTGGGACAATATTAAGCTTCTCAGTAAATGGTATGATCCTTATTATTTTCATTATCACCATTGTGAAACAGAATCAAATAATAATATGCTCCCATATGTTCAGATTCAAGAAAATACTTCAGTTACATTCAAGCTCATGGTAAAGAAACTGAATGCTTATGGAGGCATATGGTGATTTCTATGTATTTTTTAAAGATCCATGGAAAAGTGCCCAATATACTTTTATTTTTAAGTTCTAAAAAACTCAGGTTACCTTTTCTTCATAAAACTGAACTTGTTGGCAGCAGACACATTAAAAACAAAATCAATTCACCATGATCATTCCTGCAGTTTTAAAATTCAAAGATTAGAAAGACACAATGTTCCTTCTAATGTGCTGATCTTACACCTTTTGTAGTCCAAATGTCCACAAAGAGCCAGGCTTGAATGCTAAGCATGATAACGTCAGTATTTTTTTCATTCTCTGTATCTTGTAAAGGTTCAAAGAAAGGCAAATGTGCTAATATGCATATGGCCTGACATTTTGTTCTTTCATGCTGTGACAAAGAAGAATGATGGAGGGTTAGGATGTATAGAATGGAGACGTTTATGCTTGGGTGAGACAGTCATGAATACGATGGCAAACATCTGCTTCTCTACAGCCCCAAGGCCCTGGAACTTCATAGCAATCTGATCATGCCATCTGTAAGCATGCGGAATGCTTTTAAGAGTCTTTTTTTATTTTTTTGCAATTTTTCTATAATAATAGTTAAAACAATACAGCACCGTGCTTCAGAGCACAGGTCCTATAACAATGGGGCCTCAAGTATGGTACCTGGACCAACAAGAGCATCCACTTCTGCTGGAAGCGTATTAGAAATGCAAATCCCCTAGGACCTGCTCCACATTGATTCAGGGTGGGATGGGTAGTCTGTGGTCTAACAAGCCATACAAGTGGTTTGAATGTACACTCAGGTAAGAACCCACAACCCTAGATTCAGTCCCCTTGGGTTTGAATTCTAGGTTGACCATTTAATAGCTATGTATCCATGGGCAAGTTACTAAATTTCCATAATCCACATAAAGTGTATGAAGCAGAATTCCAAACATTTGTTATTAAAGTACTTGGGACAGTGTGGGACAATATTAAGCTTCTCAGTAAATGGTATGATCCTTATTATTTTCATTATCACCATTGTGAAACAGAATCAAATAATAATATGCTCCCATATGTTCAGATTCAAGAAAATACTTCAGTTACATTCAAGCTCATGGTAAAGAAACTGAATGCTTATGGAGGCATATGGTGATTTCTATGTATTTTTTAAAGATCCATGGAAAAGTGCCCAATATACTTTTATTTTTAAGTTCTAAAAAACTCAGGTTACCTTTTCTTCATAAAACTGAACTTGTTGGCAGCAGACACATTAAAAACAAAATCAATTCACCATGATCATTCCTGCAGTTTTAAAATTCAAAGATTAGAAAGACACAATGTTCCTTCTAATGTGCTGATCTTACACCTTTGTAGTCCAAATGTCCACAAAGAGCCAGGCTTGAATGCTAAGCATGATAACGTCAGTATTTTTTTCATTCTCTGTATCTTGTAAAGGTTCAAAGAAAGGCAAATGTGCTAATATGCATATGGCCTGACATTTTGTTCTTTCATGCTGTGACAAAGAAGAATGATGGAGGGTTAGGATGTATAGAATGGAGACGTTTATGCTTGGGTGAGACAGTCATGAATACGATGGCAAACATCTGCTTCTCTACAGCCCCAAGGCCCTGGAACTTCATAGCAATCTGATCATGCCATCTGTAAGCATGCGGAATGCTTTTAAGAGTCTTAATTTGTGGTTTATCATATTTATTCTGTTTTGCTATTATTATCTTTTCCTATAATAATAGTACATTAAAGTCCATAGAGGCTGAAACTTTCTATGCAAGGTTTCTATGCAAGAAAGAGATTTCTCCCTCTTTCTTTGATTCACTAAATTTTGCCTTTTCTAAGACCTTGCCTGTTTCATCTCAATTTTCAAATGTAATTGCCCAAAGGTCCTTCATAAATTCTTCCATAGTCTCTATTTTGAATCTCTGTAGCATCTGGAATTAGGTCTTTTTTTAAAATTCTCATATTAGTTATTTGTGCCTTACACTTTATTGAACCATATCATTGCTCAAATTTCATCTGTTTTAGTACTTTCCCAAATAACAGCCTTTTTCCCTTTTCTATAATGTTTTACTTATTTATTTTTGACAGTGGTGGGTCTACATGACTTTGCAGGGCTTTTCTTTAGTTGCGGGGAGTGGGGGCTACTCTGTTTGCATTGTGCAGGCTTCTCATTGCAGTGGTTTCTCTTGTTGTGGAGCGCAGGCTCTAGAGCTTATGCGCTCAAGTAGTTCTGGCACATGGGCTCAGTAGTTGCATGGACTTTTTTTTGGTAATACTGGTTAAGATTCACTGAACTATGTACCGGAGTGTATAGATTGGTGTTTTTCACATTCTTCTAATCATGATCCAACAAAACCTTCTATATCACTTAACCTGTCTCCCTATAATATGTGCTCTGGGTAATTTCTTCTGATTTCTCTTCTACCTAATTTATCTTCAGCTGTGTATAATCATTTGTTAAAGCCATACATTGAATTTTCAGTATCTGTTACTGTAACTTTTGGGGCGGGGCGGTTCTAAGCATGATAACGACAGTATTTTTTCATTCTCTGTATCTTGTAAAGGTTCAAAGAAAGGCAAATGTGCTAATATGCATATGGCCTGACATTTTGTTCTTTCATGCTGTGACAAAGAAGAATGATGGAGGGTTAGGATGTATAGAATGGAGACGTTTATGCTTGGGTGAGACAGTCATGAATACGATGGCAAACATCTGCTTCTCTACAGCCCCAAGGCCCTGGAACTTCATAGCAATCTGATCATGCCATCTGTAAGCATGCGGAATGCTTTTAAGAGTCTTAATTTGTGGTTTATCATATTTATTCTGTTTTGCTATTATTATCTTTTCCTATAATAATAGTACATTAAAGTCCATAGAGGCTGAAACTTTCTATGCAAGGTTTCTATGCAAGAAAGAGATTTCTCCCTCTTTCTTTGATTCACTAAATTTTGCCTTTTCTAAGACCTTGCCTGTTTCATCTCAATTTTCAAATGTAATTGCCCAAAGGTCCTTCATAAATTCTTCCATAGTCTCTATTTTGAATCTCTGTAGCATCTGGAATTAGGTCTTTTTTTAAAATTCTCATATTAGTTATTTGTGCCTTACACTTTATTGAACCATATCATTGCTCAAATTTCATCTGTTTTAGTACTTTCCCAAATAACAGCCTTTTTCCCTTTTCTATAATGTTTTACTTATTTATTTTTGACAGTGGTGGGTCTACATGACTTTGCAGGGCTTTTCTTTAGTTGCGGGGAGTGGGGGCTACTCTGTTTGCATTGTGCAGGCTTCTCATTGCAGTGGTTTCTCTTGTTGTGGAGCGCAGGCTCTAGAGCTTATGCGCTCAAGTAGTTCTGGCACATGGGCTCAGTAGTTGCATGGACTTTTTTTTGGTAATACTGGTTAAGATTCACTGAACTATGTACCGGAGTGTATAGATTGGTGTTTTTCACATTCTTCTAATCATGATCCAACAAAACCTTCTATATCACTTAACCTGTCTCCCTATAATATGTGCTCTGGGTAATTTCTTCTGATTTCTCTTCTACCTAATTTATCTTCAGCTGTGTATAATCATTTGTTAAAGCCATACATTGAATTTTCAGTATCTGTTACTGTAACTTTTGGGGCGGGGCGGGTTGGGGAGGGAGGGGAGTAGGCGGGCCACTTCCATTGGTCTTTCATTTCTCCATTTTCATCCGTCTTTGTTCTTTGGCTCCTGCGGGCCTCCCATCGCGGTGGCGTCTGTTGTCGCAGAGTGGCAGCTCTGGGCGCATGCGCTCCAGAGCTCTGGCTCGGTGATTGGACACATCAGTCCAGCCGCTCCGCGGCACGTGGGATCTTCCCAGGCCAGGGCTCGAACCGGTGCGCCTTGCACTGCAAGGCGGTGTCCTTATCCACTGGACCACCAGGGGAAGCCCTGTTACTGTAACTTTTATTTCTAGAAATTCTATTTCATGATTTTCAAACCTGCTTGGTCATTTTTTACATAGTTATGTTCCCTACAGATATACACAACATTGTCTTTTACTTTTTTGATCGTAAAAAGTAATAGTTGTTTTCTAATCTGGTCTGATATTTACAATTTATTGAATGTTTTGAAGTCTACTCATGTTTTCATTTTTTTCCTGCCAATTCTCTTTGTGTACCTTCTTTCCTATGTGTGTATGTTTATTTTTGACTAGTCCTGCTTATTAATGTGTTTCAGAAGATTATTTGTGAAAAATATTTGATACCTATAAGACAAGTGACATTTCTCAGATAAGATTTCAATTTATTATTGCCAGAAATCTAGGGAAACTACAGGTCTAGGTCTTGTTCAATAAAAGTTCATGGCTCTACTCCAAAACTTTTGATGCGAATTCAGGTTGCAAAACTGCCTAAGAACTATCTAATTTTGATCACTGCTCAGAGACTTATTTTCACCCCTGATGTGTTCAACCCAAAGTACCAATTACTTTTTTTATAGGCTCATAGGTGCTGGGTGTGAGGTTTTACTGTTGTCTAACTTTCTCAAAACCTTCTGAAAATACTTCAGTTTGGAAGATCAGAGATCTACAACCACTTCTGTCCATGGACCAACTAGATTCAAAAGTATAAAGATGACATTTTAATTTCTTTGCGTTCTCCTAATGAGTTATTTTTCATTTGGTCCTCAACTTGGACAGGAAATAAAGCATACATTTGATGCTTTGCTTTATCTGTTCTCTTTTTGTTTTTTAAATGAGCTGTCCTTATTTAAGACAATAAGTATTTTTTTACAGATGTGGAATGTAGGCACACAACTTCTTTGTTATAATAAGATTTAATCATCATTATTTGACATGGATATAAGTATAACTCACATCATTTCTGCCCTGTATTAACATTATCCATGTAGTCATTCAATTAATGTTTATTAAGTGTCTGCTCTTTGCCATTACTACTCAAAATGTGGCTTGTATCACTTAGGAACTTAAGAATATGGAGCTATCAGGTCACTTTCAAATTTCTTAAAAATCAAAATGGATATTAAAGTGTAATTAGGTCACATGAATGGGTTCTAAATGAATGTGTTCTAAAACTCAAGGTAAAATATATTATCAAATAATGAAAAGAATAAAAGAATTGATCTTGAATCTTTGAATCTCATAGGAATCTGAGGTGAGTTTCTTAGTTTCTTTCTTTTTTTTTTTTAGATTGTCAAAATGCTTTGTTTTGAAAAGAGAAGACATTAGAAAGAAGACATTCAACTCAAAATGAAGCTCTGGCAAGGATATCTAAAATGACGATGTGCCAACAAATGAAATCTTCACATTAGTATCTAAAAGTGGCACATTCATCTGCCTTAAGATCTCAGTGTTTGTTTGTCACAGAAGTAATACCAAAAAAAGTACACTCAAAGATTTCTGTGGAAGTCTATACCAAGGTCACAGGTGTGGAGCCCTGTATGTCCTAAGGGCACAAGTTAACAATCTCGAGAACTGACCAAGCCCCGTAGCAACTGATGCCATGAGCCTCCAGATCTAAACTGGCCAGTTGCCTGACCCCTTGTTATGTAAAATAACCACCCTATAGCATCCTAATCAATCACCTAATGCCACAATTCCAGTAGGAATTCTCTGTCTTGAGGCTACAAAAAGTGGCTGCAATCCACCAGAAGCATTCTACTCTCCCATGAGCTGGCCCGCTGTTCTAACAGTCTCCCACTCTAATAAACTTTGTGCTCCTCTCGTTCTGCCTCATGTCTGGAAATTCTTTTCCAAACCGCGCACAGACCATGACAATTTCCTCAAATGTCCTAAATTTCCTCAAAACTCATATTCAGAGCATATGGAGCAGTGTATAAACTTTTGGATAAATGGAAAAACTCAATGATCCAAAGATTATCTAAACGTAAAACTCTATTGAAAACAACTATAGAACCTAATTTCAAAGTATTCTGTAGCATAACTGAAGCAGTAATTATCTGACTTTGGGAAGAACTGCAGGAGGCATTCTCTTCTTTTTTCAGCATATCACATACTTTTTACCTAAGAAAACACTCTCTTTACATTTCTAACAACAGTTCGGATGGGCAGGAACAAGCCGCCTTTGCACTATAATTTTTCAGTGCATTATAATAAAGTGAATGTTTTCGAAATGTCATAGTTCAAATTTCATGGAGCGTGAAATTTCCTTTGAAAATGAAATTTAAAGCCTTTTTTCATATAAGAAGACTAATCCTACAGTCAAAAACATTTGATATTCCCAGACATGATTAACCTTGGAGTACTGCTTGCAAAACGATAATACTTTGTGACATACTAAGATTAAATTTGTCTTTATATAATTATGATAAAGAATACATTTAAAACAGATCAGATTGCAAGAGATGTGGTAACTGTGTGACTAGTAGGATTTCCATTTACTAATACAAATGTAACTATTCATCATTTATATGTTAATGTTAACACATATTTGAGCAGATGATTTCTAAAGAAAACTAATTTTGGATTAATCGTGGTGCTTAGTGTCAAAAATGGTGACATTGTACAATAACCTAGAAAAGAGTTGGCAGTAACTTCCTACTACTTTTAAATATGGAAAAGGACATCATTATTTTTATTGATAAAGTGTAAAGCTCTTTTCATAAAATCCAGTGCTATTTTAGCACATCTTGAACTGGTTTAAGAAGGTGGCTTAAATATATGTTAGTTATACTTTTAAACAGCTTGTTTTCACAGTTTGTTTGTCATTATAACTAGATGTCTGTGAAATTTTTTTGCAAGAAGAATGCATGGTGACTGGCCATTTTTCTCAGACATGGGTTGTCAATGCCAAAAACCCTTTCAAATATGAAACACAATCCAGTAATGTTTCTTATCTGTTTCAAATCCTTGAAATCTTAATGACTGTGGAAAGTATTATGTATCTTTTACAACAATTTTTATTCTTTTATAATAGGACTAATAGCAATATCCATTTTCATGATCTTAATGTTCTAAAACACAATCAAAGGAAACAAGTGAGATGAAAAATAATTATAATAATAATAAAGACTGGTCCATCAACTTCATCCTCACCCATAAGGGAGAAAACACAGCTTCTTCTAGGGTAATAAATATTCCACTGAAATTACTTCCTTCCATGCTTCTCCTCAGGGCTTTTCCCCTCTAAATACTCTTCCTCTGCATCTGGACAATTACCAATTCTTCTGGGCCTTTGGCCCCACCTGCTGGTTGGTTAGAAACTTGGCTTGTTTCTGCTTGTTTGATACGCATAGTTCATAAAGTAGTTAATTTCAGCACAGTGAATAGTCGTGTTGCCCAGAGGACAACTCCTGTACATCGCATTTATTCTTCTTGCTTTCACTTTGCTGCCCTATTGCCCTGTGAAAAGTCTCTTGCCTTTTTGTCAATCTCTAAATCCCTCTAATTTTCACTCGAGAACCAGAAACAACATGGCTGATAAGACAAAATTTAATAACGACCTGAATCAAGAAAAACCACAGAGCATATTTTAAGCCCTCCAAGGAATGGAAAATTTCCCCCTCGTTCCTCACAAAATTTTTCAACTGCCTCTTCTAAAATTAATATTCCTCATTGCCAGGATTCAAGAGACACACAAATTTGTCTTTTCTTCCTATTATATATGTTTCATTCTTTAGTTATATTAAAGCAAAATTTTGTATAGGGTATATGTGTTGAGGTGTGTGTGTGTGTGTGAATTGGCTTTATTCTCTTACTTAATTTTCAGAACAAAACTTCTTTTAGAAAACACTCCAAAGTTGCAATAAAGCAACTTAAATAACCTATGTTTATACTGTGTACTGCTTATATTAAAGCCCTTTATCTTTATTCTCAGTTTAATTTCTCCCCAGTAAGAGAACATTTTCTTTAATACTCCAAGCACAAGGACACAAGTCACAATCTGCAATAAAAGTGTTTATGCTAATTTACTTCTCCCAAAGTACAGTTTTAATGTTTAGTATGTATTAAAAGTATTGATTCTTCCCAGAGGAATCAATACACTATAACAGACCACTATTGTTTCGATCAAATATGACCCATGAATAAAAGGTATTTCTAGTCTTTTAAATAAGTTTATGTAACTGGCAACTGCACTTAAGGCTACCATTATTACAATGTAATTCTGATTTTAATCATTGAAAGGCAAACTACACATCCAACAGAGGATTCCCCGATGGCTCACTGGTAAAGAATCCGCCTGCAATGCAAGAGATGCCAAAGATGAAGACACAATCCTTGGGTCAGGAAAATATCCCAGAACAGGAAATGGCAGCCCACTCCAGTATTCTTGCCTGGAGAATCCCATGGACAGACGAGCCTATAGTCCATGGGGATCACAAACAGTAGCTCACGATTTGGAGCAACCAAGTGCACACACACACATGTCCAACAATCCTTTAACCAAAGAACACATTATTGAATTTAATGGTCTACACTGAAGTGAGCATTTTGAATTTCCTTGCTTAGAAATGCTAATTTGTGGTGGAATTCCATTAGGATTCTCCAATGATTGCTGAAACAACTAAATGTCCTTCCTGGCCTGGAACAGAGTCAATTCATATGCTTTTACTCCTATTTAAGTTTTTAACATCGAAAAAGCTATTTTGCTCATTATAGCCACAGACTTCTCTGCTGGTTCCAAGAGAAGGATCTCAAACTAGAGGGAAGAAGCTTTGTGCTCTTTATTGTTTAAGAAGTTTGTTCAGCACTTTATAGTTTATGAAGTCTTTTAATTTAGTTTATTTCATTAAACATGTTTCTGAGTTCAGCTTCTCTAATGGCCTCTAACACATCAGTAAAACTTCTTTTTAATTTCAGTCGCTAAATCCATAATCTATAAATCAGGATAATGAAAAATAATTTTATTCTACAAAGAATACAAGTTTGTACTATGTTGGAAACTATCTTTTCTTTTTTCTTTTTTTTTTTGGTTGACCTACTCAAATACATTGCCTCGTGTAATAATGTAGAAAATATAATTTTATTGTAGAATATTAAAATTGCCTAACATAGGGCTTCCCTGGTGGTGCAGTGGGTAGAGAGTCTGCCTTGCAGTGCAAGGGGCACCATTTCGATCCCTGGCCTGGGATGATCCCATGTGCTGTGGAGTGGCTGGAAGCAGTGTGTCCAATTACAAGCCAGTGCTCTGAAGCACATGCACCCAGAGCCAGTGCTCTGCAATGAGAGAGGCCACTGCAATGGGAGGCCCACACAAGCCAAAAAAGTGAAGATAGATGAAAATGAATGAATAAAAAAACAACAAAAGAGGTCAAAATTAAAAAAAAAAATTGCCCAACATAGAGAAATAAATATCCAGGAGGCTGAAATTGTTGGCTACATTTAGATTGTTCATTCTGGAGTCTTATTATATATCATGTAGAATTTTCACCAAAAATATATTTGTAGGAACAATATTTACTATCACCAAATAACATCTTTTCAAAATTATTAAAATAATTGGTTCTTCATGAGTTGCGAAGTTATATAAAACTCTAATAGAAGATGCTAATGAAGCACTATTTGAGAACCATGATTTATTTAGAGGGCTATTTATAAATGTGCAAATATACAGCACAAAGTTAATATCTGACAGCCATTTGAAAGCACATCACAGAAACACTGACTTTTAAATAAGGATAAGCTGATTTTAATATCTGCAACATGTTATATGACTTAGACGGAATTGTAGGCAAGTTATCACAGTCATTTGAATTTTTAGAAAATTTACAAAGTCCTATTACGTTTACCTAGCTCTTGAAAAATACCATTAAGACATGACCTTAGGTGACATGTCTCTACCACATATTTGTCACTCATATGCTCTAAGCTCAGCCAAGTTTAAAAGTGAAATATGCCATTGGCACAAAAAGACTTTGAGTCAGACTTTGAAACTATGAGGCATTCAAAATGAGCTGATTTTATTATTGAGGGCATTTTCCCTGCAAAATCCAATAGACACATTCTCTTCATCACTGCCTGTCAAGTAGCTATTAACTCTTCTCATAGAAAGAGCATATCTCTATATAGATTACAAAGCTTGTATTATTTCCTTGGGCTGCTATAACAAAATATCATAGACAGGGTGACTTAAGCAACAGAAATTTAAGTCTCGGTTCCTGAAACCAAAAAGCCAAGGTCAAGATGCTGGCTGATTCTTTTTCTTGTGAAGTCCTCCCTCCTTAAACAGTGAAGGAGAAAGAGTGAAAAAGGAAGAGACTAAGAGAGCTCTTTTGACTCTCTTCTCAATAAAGGCACTAATTCTATAACAAGGACTCCACCCTCATGACCAAATTACCTCCCAATGTCCCATCTCCACATTGGGTGTTAAGGTTCCCACTTACAACATTTAGGGCGACACAATTCCACCCATTGTTTGTTCTTAATTATGACATATCCCCCAGAACATTGAAAACAATCATGACAAGTTAGAACAGTCTCTCCAACCTTCATCATCCTTCCCCAGTATACCCAAAATGTGGATGTTGAATCTTTAAGAAGACTACTTTTCATTTCTAGTAAAGGCATTAAAAATAATTGGTTCTTCATGAGTTGCGAAGTTATATAAAACTCTAATAGAAGATGCTAATGAAGCACTATTTGAGAACCATGATTTATTTAGAGGGCTATTTATAAATGTGCAAATATACAGCACAAAGTTAATATCTGACAGCCATTTGAAAGCACATCACAGAAACACTGACTTTTAAATAAGGATAAGCTGATTTTAATATCTGCAACATGTTATATGACTTAGACGGAATTGTAGGCAAGTTATCACAGTCATTTGAATTTTTAGAAAATTTACAAAGTCCTATTACGTTTACCTAGCTCTTGAAAAATACCATTAAGACATGACCTTAGGTGACATGTCTCTACCACATATTTGTCACTCATATGCTCTAAGCTCAGCCAAGTTTAAAAGTGAAATATGCCATTGGCACAAAAAGACTTTGAGTCAGACTTTGAAACTATGAGGCATTCAAAATGAGCTGATTTTATTATTGAGGGCATTTTCCCTGCAAAATCCAATAGACACATTCTCTTCATCACTGCCTGTCAAGTAGCTATTAACTCTTCTCATAGAAAGAGCATATCTCTATATAGATTACAAAGCTTGTATTATTTCCTTGGGCTGCTATAACAAAATATCATAGACAGGGTGACTTAAGCAACAGAAATTTAAGTCTCGGTTCCTGAAACCAAAAAGCCAAGGTCAAGATGCTGGCTGATTCTTTTTCTTGTGAAGTCCTCCCTCCTTAAACAGTGAAGGAGAAAGAGTGAAAAAGGAAGAGACTAAGAGAGCTCTTTTGACTCTCTTCTCAATAAAGGCACTAATTCTATAACAAGGACTCCACCCTCATGACCAAATTACCTCCCAATGTCCCATCTCCACATTGGGTGTTAAGGTTCCCACTTACAAAATTTAGGGGGACACAATTCAACCCATTGTTTGTTCTTAATTATGACATATCCCCCAGAAAATTGAAAACAATCAGGACAAGTTAGAACAGTCTCTCCAACCTTCATCATCCTTCCCCAGTATACCCAAAATGTGGATGTTGAATCTTTAAGAAGACTACTTTTTCATTTCTAGTAAAGGCATTAAAGAAAAAACTGAAATATTAATAGGGCTTTCTTGTGAAGTTACTAAATGCCTATAACATATGCTTACTATCTTACCAGAATAGAAAAAGCTGTTCCACTAATATTAATATGTATGCCAATGAATAGTGTAAAAACCAAACAGGATGTCAAGAACATCTCTAAATTTTCCACTTAATACGATACCTATTTTAGACTTTTGAAAATATGCATACTAATTAACGGAACCAAGTAAAAGACTTAGAAGACTGTGACAGCCAAATGTGATTGGAACCTCATTAAGATTATCTACTGATGACTGAAGTCATCGGCAAATGGCACAAAATTTCAGTTCTACTGAAGGTAACACACACTCCTAAGGAATTACTTGGGTAACATCTCTTTGCACAAACTAATTACCTTTTTATGTTTTGACATGGATGACACTTGTTAATGGCAAAGTCTTAAGGTGTTACAAATGTATAAATCACTGTCAAACACTCTCAATTACATAATGTGGGGTATTTTTATACTAAGATTCTCATCCTCTAAAAAGTACTTATGTTACCTCTGCTAACAGTTATTACATAAATGTTTTCTGTAAGGAGAGCTTCCATATTGAAAATAGCAACACGGTTGTGAATATAGAGAAAAATGACCTGAGAACAGCACAAAATAAGCTACAAATTCAAGAGGATGCTGAAGAGTAAGTCAGAATTGTCTATTTTTTTCCTTTTTGTAGCTTGATATCTCATTTTTTATTATTATTTTTGTTTTGCTTTTACAGAATTTTGTTGTTTATAGCTCTATATAATCCCAACTCCATCATAGATATATCTTTGACCTCTCCCACATGAACCCCCATCCCACTCCTCCAGGTTGTTGCCTGGCCCCCATATAAGATCCCCTAGTCCCATGGTGCATTCACAATGGTTATCTCTTTTACATATGATAGTGTAGGTCTCTGTGTTACTCTTTACATATCTCTCATCCACTCTTCCTTCCCCACAATGTCCATAGGTCTGTTCCCTATGTCTGTTTCTCCATCGTTGCTCTGCGTGTGTATTTATCAGTACCATCTTACTAGATTCCATATATATGTGCCAGCATACTGTATTTGTCCTTCTCTTTTTGACTTACTTCACTCTGCATATTGTAACAGAGGGACATGTATTGCTGATAAGATGAAATTGTGGTGAAGTTCAATCATAGAGAAGAGCTAAAGAAGGACTAAATAAGTCCTACACATATTTGAGTATGATACTGCAGGTAGGTACTGTTATATTAGGTTTATGTTCATATGTAAACCTGGCCCACCAATATGTATGACGGAAGACAGAATAGCTTATAAACAGTAATTCATGGAAACAGGTGCAGGTAACAAAATATGTATGTTGAATTTGAAACACACGCTTATTATAAAGAGGAGAGAATTACTTTCCCAATTATATTTAAATATGAAATTCACATTTCCAGAACAGATACTCCTCACTGAAAAGGAAGGTGCTTTAGAAATATGCTAATGCCATTCAAATATGCAAGACACAAGGGGACTTGGTTTGTCACACACACATAAACACACATATACACACACAAAAAAAATACCCCCAACACACACACATCTGGAAAATTTGGATCTTGAATTATTCCCGTTTCACATGAGGCTTCATGTTAAGGAATGCACGTACACCTTTCCTTTGAAACTACTTGCTCATAGCAACCTGTCAGTGTGATTTGCTGGAATAAGCAGTTCAGTTCAGTATTTCACTGTTTTCCATGTAATTGATCTGGTCGTGGCATGGGAAGTTTAATGGACCTTTTATTCTCTGATAAATTCTGCCCACAAGTTTGAAGGGACACCAAAGTCGCTGGTGGGCAGGGAGTCAGCACTGGAAAGTCAAAGATCAAAGACAGATGCAGAACAAACGTGTACACAGGCAGGGTACGTAGAGGAGGGTGGGATAAACTCGGAGGTTAGGACCGACATATATATACTACCATGTGTAAAACAGATAGCTTGTGGGAACCTATTATGAAGGGCAGGGTGCTCAGCTCAGTGCTCTGTGATGACCTAGATGGGTGGGATGGGCGTTAGGGAGGGAGACCCGAGAGGGAGGGAATATGTGTATAACCACAGCTGATTCACTTCATTATACAGCAGAAACTAACACAACATTGTAAAACAATTATACTCCAATAAAAAAAAAAAATACACGGAAAAGGAAATATATCAAGTGGAGATAAGAAAATACGAAGAAAAGGGTAGGGGCCTAGAGAAGAAGAAGAAAATGAAATGAGAGAAATGTGTATCGTGCACACTGTAAAGCATTTGAACTTTCAGTCTGGGCAGAGTGTTCAGATAGCATGTTGCTATAAGAAAGCTGAGGATAAAAGTGCTTTCACTGCAGAATTCTGCAGTGATGACATATAACAATGAAGGCTACCACCACCTGAGTGAGGACTGCATATGGCGGGCAGTATGCAGACATGTTTTCTAGTTTCCACTGTTCTTTTTTGTGGGGGAGAGGGGTTGTTGACTGCCCTGTGGGCATGCAGGAAGTTAACTCTCCAACCAGGGATGGAACCCACACCCCGTGCATTGGAAGCCCGGTCTTAACCACTGGAACACTGCCAGGGAAGTTCTAATTTTCACTCTTTAAAGCAAAACAATAATGTGCTTCGCAGGTGGCCCCAGTGGTAAAGAATCTGCCTGTCAATGCAAGAGATATAAGAGACCTGGGTTTGATTTCTAGGTCAGGAAGATCCCCTGCAGTGGCAACCCCCTCTAGTTTTCTTACCTGGAAAATTCCATGGATAGAGGATCCTGTCAGGCTACAATCTATGGGGTTATTGGGATCACAAAAGAGACAGACACAACTGAAGCTCTGAGCACTCTAATGTGGTTATTTATGCTCACTTAACAGATTGAGATACAAAGAGTAAGACCATCTAGGTGACTTCTCAGAAGCAACAGAGCTCTTAAGCAGGAAATTCTAAGACTCCCACTTCCTCCCTGACACCATTTTGAGAGATTTATTTACAATATTCTACATTTGCATTATTTCTGATACATTAAAGAAGCGCTTGGCAGTTGCTTTCAGGGAACAAATCTGTGAAAGTGCTGCTAGGTGATACCCATTGCTTAATTGGCATAAGAGAGTGGGGTCCAGTTTGAAGGGAACTGCTTTTCTTCCTATCCAACCACAGAGGTATGGTAAGAGCAGAAGAGTTTCCTTTCACAGACTGTAAGCCACAATGACAAATGCAGAGATTCCCTGTGGCCCAAAGTTGTTCAAACGGTGGTTTTTCTCATCATTTCCCAAATGGGAATTGAGAAGAGGGCATTGTTGATTATGAGACAATAACCTCTGGATGTGCCTGGGTAAGTGTCTGTGACTTAACCACGGAGAATAAGGCTTTCAGGTGTTTGAAGAGAGATGGATAGAAACAGATTCCTGGCAGCATTCAGATCTCTAATTCCAAGCATCTCTAAGACTGAGAAGGGCATATCTGCCAATAGTTTCTCTTTTTATCTGTTAGCAGTGGTGGTTTTCAGCCATTTAAACTAAGATGAGAAATATCATTTCATTGTGCAAAATATTGATTCATTTACCTAGAACATCAAATATATATTCATTTTAACATATTGTTTTTCATAGAAAAAAATGATTAAGGTATATTTCTTATGAAAAGAGCTAATGTGAGAAAGGAAAAGGAAAAAAGAAGAGGAAAGGAAGGAAGATACAAATCATTCAAATCACATAATATTACACGTGAATCCTGTTTTTTAAAATTCTGTGAAAAAGCATCAAATGCCAATTGCACATTTTGTATTAGTAGAAATAAGTTTATTATCCCTGACCCACAAGGTAGATCAGAAATATTATACTCAAATCTACCATTCCACTTTATTCCAGATGAGGATAAGCTTGTTTAAAGGAATCACAGAGTCCTGCAGTCCTCTCAAAATTGAATTCTACTCACATCTTTCTTTGGCCCTTCAGTCAATGAGGATTCTATTCTTTTTTTATCTAGGTGACTTCTCAGAAGCAACAGAGCTCTTAAGCAGGAAATTCTAAGACTCCCACTTCCTCCCTGACACCATTTTGAGAGATTTATTTACAATATTCTACATTTGCATTATTTCTGATACATTAAAGAAGCGCTTGGCAGTTGCTTTCAGGGAACAAATCTGTGAAAGTGCTGCTAGGTGATACCCATTGCTTAATTGGCATAAGAGAGTGGGGTCCAGTTTGAAGGGAACTGCTTTTCTTCCTATCCAACCACAGAGGTATGGTAAGAGCAGAAGAGTTTCCTTTCACAGACTGTAAGCCACAATGACAAATGCAGAGATTCCCTGTGGCCCAAAGTTGTTCAAACGGTGGTTTTTCTCATCATTTCCCAAATGGGAATTGAGAAGAGGGCATTGTTGATTATGAGACAATAACCTCTGGATGTGCCTGGGTAAGTGTCTGTGACTTAACCACGGAGAATAAGGCTTTCAGGTGTTTGAAGAGAGATGGATAGAAACAGATTCCTGGCAGCATTCAGATCTCTAATTCCAAGCATCTCTAAGACTGAGAAGGGCATATCTGCCAATAGTTTCTTTTTTTATCTGTTAGCAGTGGTGGTTTTCAGCCATTTAAACTAAGATGAGAAATATCATTTCATTGTGCAAAATATTGATTCATTTACCTAGAACATCAAATATATATTCATTTTAACATATTGTTTTTCATAGAAAAAAATGATTAAGGTATATTTCTTATGAAAAGAGCTAATGTGAGAAAGGAAAAGGAAAAAAGAAGAGGAAAGGAAGGAAGATACAAATCATTCAAATCACATAATATTACACGTGAATCCTGTTTTTTAAAATTCTGTGAAAAAGCATCAAATGCCAATTGCACATTTTGTATTAGTAGAAATAAGTTTATTATCCCTGACCCACAAGGTAGATCAGAAATATTATACTCAAATCTACCATTCCACTTTATTCCAGATGAGGATAAGCTTGTTTAAAGGAATCACAGAGTCCTGCAGTCCTCTCAAAATTGAATTCTACTCACATCTTTCTTTGGCCCTTCAGTCAATGAGGTCATCTTTGGCTGGATCTCTGCATTGATATTGATATGTTATATCATCATGAAAAAGACCAGAAATCCACATTTCATTCAAGTTAAGGTGCATGAACTCTGGCCTATTTTTATTTGAACTTCCACCTCAATCCACATTCTTGAGGCAAATACAAGGATACCAAGGAAATGAGCTGAAAACTACTGACCAGGAAGATGGGTGGTGTGTCCCATGCAGAGCTTTACACAGAAGAGTAAATTTATAATAGTAAATCTCAAGGAAGAATATGAACCAAGCAATAGTTTTGTTGTAATCAAAGTACAAGCATGCCTATTTAAAGACAACACGTACACTAAAGAGATAAGACCTCTTAAGTAGGAGTGGCCTATGGAAATATGGTACATTGAGACTGCATTGCCTTTAGGAATGTGAGCTGTCCATTTCTAAATACATGAAGACTTCAACAAATTTATTTGATGACTCTGAATGAAAACTGGTGAGTATTTAAAAACCTTAAGTGTATTCAAATGGTGTTTTGCCATGTTTATTCTGAGAAGTCAGGGGTGTTCTACTTACTTAGTATAATATTTCAGTTTATACTACTTCAGTTTATGTGAGCAATTATACTGTCATATAAGAATGGATTATAAAAAAATAAAACATTAAGTCATGTCAAAAAAGAGAATGGCTTATAGCCATGTAAAGTGAAATCCTACCCAGAAATTGAAGACACAATGATTTGTTCAAGAAATGGACCAAATTTTGCTTTAAAATAAGTTGATCCTTCAGAGGATATTTTGCTTTCTTATAAGTTTTTCTTTTCATAGGGGTTGACCCAGTAAATAGAGGAAAGGAAGGAAAAAAAAAAAAATACAAATCATTCAAATCACATAATATTACACGTGAATCCTGTTTTTTAAAATTCTGTGAAAAAGCATCAAATGCCAATTGCACATTTTGTATTAGTAGAAATAAGTTTATTATCCCTGACCCACAAGGTAGATCAGAAATATTATACTCAAATCTACCATTCCACTTTATTCCAGATGAGGATAAGCTTGTTTAAAGGAATCACAGAGTCCTGCAGTCCTCTCAAAATTGAATTCTACTCACATCTTTCTTTGGCCCTTCAGTCAATGAGGTCATCTTTGGCTGGATCTCTGCATTGATATTGATATGTTATATCATCATGAAAAAGACCAGAAATCCACATTTCATTCAAGTTAAGGTGCATGAACTCTGGCCTATTTTTATTTGAACTTCCACCTCAATCCACATTCTTGAGGCAAATACAAGGATACCAAGGAAATGAGCTGAAAACTACTGACCAGGAAGATGGGTGGTGTGTCCCATGCAGAGCTTTACACAGAAGAGTAAATTTATAATAGTAAATCTCAAGGAAGAATATGAACCAAGCAATAGTTTTGTTGTAATCAAAGTACAAGCATGCCTATTTAAAGACAACACGTACACTAAAGAGATAAGACCTCTTAAGTAGGAGTGGCCTATGGAAATATGGTACATTGAGACTGCATTGCCTTTAGGAATGTGAGCTGTCCATTTCTAAATACATGAAGACTTCAACAAATTTATTTGATGACTCTGAATGAAAACTGGTGAGTATTTAAAAACCTTAAGTGTATTCAAATGGTGTTTTGCCATGTTTATTCTGAGAAGTCAGGGGTGTTCTACTTACTTAGTATAATATTTCAGTTTATACTACTTCAGTTTATGTGAGCAATTATACTGTCATATAAGAATGGATTATAAAAAAATAAAACATTAAGTCATGTCAAAAAAGAGAATGGCTTATAGCCATGTAAAGTGAAATCCTACCCAGAAATTGAAGACACAATGATTTGTTCAAGAAATGGACCAAATTTTGCTTTAAAATAAGTTGATCCTTCAGAGGATATTTTGCTTTCTTATAAGTTTTTCTTTTCATAGGTTGTTGTTGCTGTTCAGTCTCTAAGTTGTGTTTCTTTGTGACCCCATGGACTGCCGCATGCCAGGCTTCCCTCTTCTTCACTGTCTCCCAGAGTTGGCTCGAACTCACGTCCACTGAATCAGTGATGTCATCCAAACTTATCCTCTGATGCACCCTTCTCCTTCTGCCCTCAATCTTTCCCAGCATTCAGGACTTTTCCAATGAGCAGGCTCTTTGCATTAACTGGCCATAGTATTGGAGATTCAGCATCAGTCCTTCCAATGAATATCAGGGTTGATTTCCTTTAGGATTGACTGGTTTGATCTCCCTACCATCCAAGGGAGTCTCAAGAATCATTTTGAAAAGTGTCAATTCATCGGGGCTCGTATTCTTTCATAGATTATAAAGAAATAAAATTATTGTCATGAATAAACTATTGATGGGCTGGAACTTAAAGCCTAGTGGAATGTTTGTGATTGGCTGTCCTCAAGTTTTTCCATCAGGTCAAGTGACTCTGTGCTAAATGCAGCATCTAGTGCTGATCCTGCCACAGCCTCTCACATTATAGCTGCTGATGGCACCATGGAATCTTCCCAAAAAAGGATAAGTGACTGAAAGTATTTTTCTGAAGGACTGCAACATCTCCTTCCTTTCAAGCTCAAATAATAAGTTATAAAACTGCTTCCTTGAGATTTTGCATCTCACCGAGATTCTGAATGAAAAATACTCATCAGTGTAAATAAATAGAGCTTGTTTATTTTTCACACATGGCAACTTTTCATATATCTGAAGTTGGGCATAATCCCATGGTGAGATGAGCCGGGAAACAAATGATCTGAGTGGCACAAATCATGCAACGTTCAAAAGCATCGCTCTCTTGAGTCATTTACTATAAAAGGAAAGATCTTCATATCACTCACCATCTCTAAATGTATAACTGAATTATGGTTCACTGTTTTGGCTCCTCTCATAATTTTAAAGCACTCAAGGGGTAAAGTTCTGGTCAGCAGACTGTTTAAAATAAGGAAGTGTGTAATATTTTCAAACTTTAATTCAAAGAGGTTTTACTAAAGGTTTGGTGCTTAGAACAATGAGCTTTTGTCAGTAGGAAGTCAGTCACATGGAATATCTCTTTCACTGAAGATTCTGGACAATGAGCCATCAACAGAAAACAGGAGCACTATCATATTTATTTTCATAATGTTCTCCACATATCAGAAACCCGGTGTTCAATTGATTTCTGCATTTCAGGTGGGACATGAGTTCAATCCAGGTTGTTCCATTGTTGTTTTGCCACTAAGGCACATCCTTCTCCTTTGCTCCCCCATGGACTGTAGTCCACCAGGCTCCTCTATCCATGGAATTTTCCTGGCAAGAATACTGGGTGAGTAGCCATTTCCTTCTCCAGGGGATCTTCCCAACCCAGGGATCAAACTCATGTCTCCTACATTGGTAGGCAGATTCCCTGAGCCAACAGGGAAACCTAATCCAAGTAACTGAGGGGAAAATAAACATATACACTAAATATATAGTTATCACAAACCATCTCTACTCAAGCTATGAAACATATGACACTAGAATATATAGTTCTGTCCTCAAGTTTTTCCATCAGGTCAAGTGACTCTGTGCAATGCAGCATCTAGTGCTGATCCTGCCACAGCCTCTCACATTATAGCTGCTGATGGCACCATGGAATCTTCCCAAAAAAGGATAAGTGACTGAAAGTATTTTTCTGAAGGACTGCAACATCTCCTTCCTTTCAAGCTCAAATAATAAGTTATAAAACTGCTTCCTTGAGATTTTGCATCTCACCGAGATTCTGAATGAAAAATACTCATCAGTGTAAATAAATAGAGCTTGTTTATTTTTCACACATGGCAACTTTTCATATATCTGAAGTTGGGCATAATCCCATGGTGAGATGAACCGGGGAAACAAATGATCTGAGTGGCACAAATCATGCAACGTTCAAAAGCATCGCTCTCTTGAGTCATTTACTATAAAAGGAAAGATCTTCATATCACTCACCATCTCTAAATGTATAACTGAATTATGGTTCACTGTTTTGGCTCCTCTCATAATTTTAAAGCACTCAAGGGGTAAAGTTCTGGTCAGCAGACTGTTTAAAATAAGGAAGTGTGTAATATTTTCAAACTTTAATTCAAAGAGGTTTTACTAAAGGTTTGGTGCTTAGAACAATGAGCTTTTGTCAGTAGGAAGTCAGTCACATGGAATATCTCTTTCACTGAAGATTCTGGACAATGAGCCATCAACAGAAAACAGGAGCACTATCATATTTATTTTCATAATGTTCTCCACATATCAGAAACCCGGTGTTCAATTGATTTCTGCATTTCAGGTGGGACATGAGTTCAATCCAGGTTGTTCCATTGTTGTTTTGCCACTAAGGCACATCCTTCTCCTTTGCTCCCCCATGGACTGTAGTCCACCAGGCTCCTCTATCCATGGAATTTTCCTGGCAAGAATACTGGGTGAGTAGCCATTTCCTTCTCCAGGGGATCTTCCCAACCCAGGGATCAAACTCATGTCTCCTACATTGGTAGGCAGATTCCCTGAGCCAACAGGGAAACCTAATCCAAGTAACTGAGGGGAAAATAAACATATACACTAAATATATAGTTATCACAAACCATCTCTACTCAAGCTATGAATAGCACAGTAGGAATTATTCCATGGACAGACCCTAGATACTGAAGCATATTGGAAACAAGGAAGCAAGTATTTCCACAGGGAAAGCCAGTCCTACTTACAGATGAGATAGACTGGGACTGTTCATGATGTGATTCATCAGGTTTTATGCCCTGGTAGAAAGGCGATGGAAAAGCTTAGTCTGGGGACTTCCCAGGTAGTTCTAGTGGTAAAGCCAATGCAGGAGACATAGAGATGTGGGTTTCATCCCTGGGTCAGGAAGAACCTCTTGAGGAGAGCCTTGCAATCCACTCCAATACTCTTGCTTGGAGAATTCCAGGGAGGGTGGAGCCTGGCAGACTACAGTCAATAGGGTTGCAAAGAGTTGGACACAACTGAAGCAACTTAACACTCATGCTTTTTCCCTAACACCCAAGACTGACACATGATGGCTTAACTGGAAACAAAACAACAATCATAAAACTGTGGCAGAATTTAAAGTATACCAGGTATTTATTATGCTATTAAATCAAGTTTTAATAAGGGAAAGATTTGCTCTAGTTCCAGGTGACCCTGCCAAGAGCAGACCATGAAAAGCAAGATAGTTACATTAGTGCAGCAGCATGTAGAATTGCCATTTGGAGAAAACCAAAGAGGACAAGAGTAAATCCAAGGAGATGTTTTAGTATTGTGTCCTATGAGAAAATATCTCTTAGAGATTCCCAGAAGAATCAGAAACTTAGAAAGTCAAGGAGTCAAATGGATCAGAGATTTGGGGGAACATAAGATTTTTTGTTCAATTGATTTCTGCATTTCAGGTAATGGTTCAATCCAGGTTGTTCCATTGTTGTTTTGCCACTAAGGCACATCCTTCTCCTTTGCTCCCCCATGGACTGTAGTCCACCAGGCTCCTCTATCCATGGAATTTTCCTGGCAAGAATACTGGGTGAGTAGCCATTTCCTTCTCCAGGGGATCTTCCCAACCCAGGGATCAAACTCATGTCTCCTACATTGGTAGGCAGATTCCCTGAGCCAACAGGGAAACCTAATCCAAGTAACTGAGGGGAAAATAAACATATACACTAAATATATAGTTATCACAAACCATCTCTACTCAAGCTATGAATAGCACAGTAGGAATTATTCCATGGACAGACCCTAGATACTGAAGCATATTGGAAACAAGGAAGCAAGTATTTCCACAGGGAAAGCCAGTCCTACTTACAGATGAGATAGACTGGGACTGTTCATGATGTGATTCATCAGGTTTTATGCCCTGGTAGAAAGGCGATGGAAAAGCTTAGTCTGGGGACTTCCCAGGTAGTTCTAGTGGTAAAGCCAATGCAGGAGACATAGAGATGTGGGTTTCATCCCTGGGTCAGGAAGAACCTCTTGAGGAGAGCCTTGCAATCCACTCCAATACTCTTGCTTGGAGAATTCCAGGGAGGGTGGAGCCTGGCAGACTACAGTCAATAGGGTTGCAAAGAGTTGGACACAACTGAAGCAACTTAACACTCATGCTTTTTCCCTAACACCCAAGACTGACACATGATGGCTTAACTGGAAACAAAACAACAATCATAAAACTGTGGCAGAATTTAAAGTATACCAGGTATTTATTATGCTATTAAATCAAGTTTTAATAAGGGAAAGATTTGCTCTAGTTCCAGGTGACCCTGCCAAGAGCAGACCATGAAAAGCAAGATAGTTACATTAGTGCAGCAGCATGTAGAATTGCCATTTGGAGAAAACCAAAGAGGACAAGAGTAAATCCAAGGAGATGTTTTAGTATTGTGTCCTATGAGAAAATATCTCTTAGAGATTCCCAGAAGAATCAGAAACTTAGAAAGTCAAGGAGTCAAATGGATCAGAGATTTGGGGGGAAAAAACATTTAAAAAGCAAATCTGGGGGGAGAGCATGAGTAGTTTAGTGATTAGGATTCCAGTCTTTCACTGCCATGGCCCATGTTTGATCCCTGGTTGAGGATTGAATCCTTCAAGCCATGAGGCATGAATAACAACAACGAAAAGATAAATCTGGTTCACATTACAAAACGGGATATAGCCACAAAGAAGACACTCTAAGACGTCTTGTGTATTTATCACATAGTCATCATTAGTTAATTTGGGGACTCCATATTTGCCCTCTGATAAATATTAAGTTCTTTAAAAAAGTAAAAAGGGAGCTAAGCACTTTAAAGAAGAAATAAATAGGGATCAAGAAGACCATGTTCTATTCCATGGTGAAGAGAAGAAAACAAACTCACAGGGAAGATTAAGTGACATCAACTGGAAAAGTAGGTCAACATTTGGGGTACATAAAAGGACAAGAAAATGAAAAGGATATAGGATTAGACAGTGTACATAACCTTGAGATGAGAACTGGCAAAAAAAAAAAAGAAAAACTCTTCTTTTCCTTACAAGAAGAGTGTTACACAAAGCAAAGGACCAGAGGTGGAGGATAGTAGAAGAGTTAAGGTGCCAAAAAAATTATATTAAAGCAACACAGAAGATAGACTGAAGAGACAAAAACAGTATTCAGTAATTTCCAAAATATGCTTTTAGAAAGCACTGTTCTCTACTTTGGGACAATTCTAAGTATCTGACATCTGAAGGAAACACCTACGCTGTTTGAAACTGCTTTTCAGTCTTTCACTAAGGTGAAATTTGAAAGAAATAACTTTTCTTCTCCTCTGGAAATTCAAGTAAAATGACTAGAGCCTCTTCACATACTTTTTACTAACAAAATCTATCTTCAAAAGTTGAGGAATTTTCTATTCTCTTCATTTCTATTCTCTTCTGATTGTATAAAATAATCTCTCAGCTGATAGTTCTTAAATTAGGTCAGAAGATAAATCTTGCCCACAGAAAAGAAAGGACTTTTATTTAGGCTTTGACATAATTCATTATATTTGCAACTATACATAAAAAGGAACATGAAACCCAGACCTATAAATGCACTTTTATATGACTGTCAAGAAACACAACTACAGTCACTATTTATCTGATGACTTTGGAGAGAAAAGTAGTTTCCAAACGATGCGAGGTTAAATCTACAATGACAAGGTGAATTGTAAAGGGAAGCATTTAGTTGGTGATGTCAACCAGCACGGACAAGCCATTAAGGCAGCATTGTCACTTTTTCTTCCTCATTAAAAGGTTTATATGGTTAGGTTCTGGAGACAAAGTGTCTCAATAATTACATCCGATGTTTACTTCATTTTACCTGTCTACAAATCACTAAGTCAGTACTTGACATAAATCTGGTTGTTCTTTGCAATCTCAGCTTAAATCTTCACTTCCCTTCGTACTTACTACACTGTATTCCTCATTTACTGTCTTTCGCATTGTCTGGAATCTCACTGAGGACGAAAGGAAATCCAGTGCCGTGGTTCTCAAAGCATGGTCCTGGAACCAGCAGGATCACGGCACCAGCGTTACCTGGGAAATGGTTAGAAAGGCACATCTTGTGTCCCACCTCAGATTCGGAGCCCAGGACTCAGCTGTAAGGCATCATCCCCAACAGTTTCAAGGGACCAGTTTCATGGAAGACTGTTTCTGCAGCTGAGGTTGGGATGGTTTAGGGACGATTCGCATAAGGAGCATATGACCTCAGTCCCTCGAATGCACAGTGGATAGTAGGGGTCAGGCTCCTATGAGACTAGGGGCAAAATATGCTAGAGCCTCTCTACTTGGGACATCTGAAGGGAAACACCTGCTGTTTGAAACTGCTTTTCAGTCTTTCACTAAGGTGAAATTTGAAAGAAATAACTTTTCTTCTCCTCTGGAAATTCAAGTAAAATGACTAGAGCCTCTTCACATACTTTTTACTAACAAAATCTATCTTCAAAAGTTGAGGAATTTTCTATTCTCTTCATTTCTATTCTCTTCTGATTGTATAAAATAATCTCTCAGCTGATAGTTCTTAAATTAGGTCAGAAGATAAATCTTGCCCACAGAAAAGAAAGGACTTTTATTTAGGCTTTGACATAATTCATTATATTTGCAACTATACATAAAAAGGAACATGAAACCCAGACCTATAAATGCACTTTTATATGACTGTCAAGAAACACAACTACAGTCACTATTTATCTGATGACTTTGGAGAGAAAAGTAGTTTCCAAACGATGCGAGGTTAAATCTACAATGACAAGGTGAATTGTAAAGGGAAGCATTTAGTTGGTGATGTCAACCAGCACGGACAAGCCATTAAGGCAGCATTGTCACTTTTTCTTCCTCATTAAAAGGTTTATATGGTTAGGTTCTGGAGACAAAGTGTCTCAATAATTACATCCGATGTTTACTTCATTTTACCTGTCTACAAATCACTAAGTCAGTACTTGACATAAATCTGGTTGTTCTTTGCAATCTCAGCTTAAATCTTCACTTCCCTTCGTACTTACTACACTGTATTCCTCATTTACTGTCTTTCGCATTGTCTGGAATCTCACTGAGGACGAAAGGAAATCCAGTGCCGTGGTTCTCAAAGCATGGTCCTGGAACCAGCAGGATCACGGCACCAGCGTTACCTGGGAAATGGTTAGAAATGCACATCTTGTGTCCCACCTCAGATTCGGAGCCCAGGACTCAGCTGTAAGGCATGATCCCCAACAGTTTCAAGGGACCAGTTTCATGGAAGACTGTTTCTGCAGCTGAGGTTGGGGGATGGTTTAGGGACGATTCGCATAAGGAGCATATGACCTCAGTCCCTCGAATGCACAGTGGATAGTAGGGGTCAGGCTCCTATGAGACTAGGGGCATGGCTGATCTGACAGAAGGTGGAGCTCAGGCAGTAACATGAGCGATGCGGAGCTGCTGTATATACAAAGAAGCTTTGCTCACTCACCTGCTACTCCCCTCCTCCTGTGTGGCCTGGGTCCTGACTGTAGGGGTCCATGGCAGGTGGGCGGAGCCCTGCTCTAAGGAGGCCTTCCAATGGTTTTGAGAACCACTGATGGTGAATTACATTCAGGCTCTGAGCAACGTATGCCTAACAGAGTGCCACATTTACAAGGAAAATTACTCACATGGGGAAATCTGTCTCAGCATCTTATTGTTGAGATTCCACTTTATCATATAGAAAATGAAGTATTTACCTGTTCACCCTATGGATCCACGTGACTTTTTCTGGGATATTTTAAGTATTAAAGAAAAACAACAGAGATAGTAATACCTATCATCTTGTGCAGGATTCAAATTTGATTACTTTTAGACTAGGGCATCAGGAGAAGCTTCTGATTTAGGTGATAGTTCTCTGTACTCTCAAAACACCCCTGAACGCAATAGGGAACATTCTAGACTTTCTCCTCTCTTTCACTGTGTGCTCCTGAATGACAATAACTGCACTCATTTCTTAGGCCAGCCTAGAACTGTAAGTTGCAAATAGTAAATATTCAGTATATGTTAAATGAATGAATGAACCTTATAGAAAATCTGCCTCCCACTTAAAATTACCTAGCACTGAAATCTATAAGTAATTACTTCAATAATAAGTTCTAGTTTCAGGATTTCCCTAAAGTGATGCAGGTTGGAAAACATTAAACCTTTTTATATCAGATAGTATTTATTACCAAAGCCTTCCATTTTAATCACGGCACAGGGGATCTTTCCCAAAGCATGGTCCTGGAACCAGCAGGATCACGGCACCAGCGTTACCTGGGAAATGGTTAGAAATGCACATCTTGTGTCCCACCTCAGATTCGGAGCCCAGGACTCAGCTGTAAGGCATGATCCCCAACAGTTTCAAGGGACCAGTTTCATGGAAGACTGTTTCTGCAGCTGAGGTTGGGGGATGGTTTAGGGACGATTCGCATAAGGAGCATATGACCTCAGTCCCTCGAATGCACAGTGGATAGTAGGGGTCAGGCTCCTATGAGACTAGGGGCATGGCTGATCTGACAGAAGGTGGAGCTCAGGCAGTAACATGAGCGATGCGGAGCTGCTGTATATACAAAGAAGCTTTGCTCACTCACCTGCTACTCCCCTCCTCCTGTGTGGCCTGGGTCCTGACTGTAGGGGTCCATGGCAGGTGGGGCGGGAGCCCCTGCTCTAAGGAGGCCTTCCAATGGTTTTGAGAACCACTGATGGTGAATTACATTCAGGCTCTGAGCAACGTATGCCTAACAGAGTGCCACATTTACAAGGAAAATTACTCACATGGGGAAATCTGTCTCAGCATCTTATTGTTGAGATTCCACTTTATCATATAGAAAATGAAGTATTTACCTGTTCACCCTATGGATCCACGTGACTTTTTCTGGGATATTTTAAGTATTAAAAGAAAAACAACAGAGATAGTAATACCTATCATCTTGTGCAGGATTCAAATTTGATTACTTTTAGACTAGGGCATCAGGAGAAGCTTCTGATTTAGGTGATAGTTCTCTGTACTCTCAAAACACCCCTGAACGCAATAGGGAACATTCTAGACTTTCTCCTCTCTTTCACTGTGTGCTCCTGAATGACAATAACTGCACTCATTTCTTAGGCCAGCCTAGAACTGTAAGTTGCAAATAGTAAATATTCAGTATATGTTAAATGAATGAATGAACCTTATAGAAAATCTGCCTCCCACTTAAAATTACCTAGCACTGAAATCTATAAGTAATTACTTCAATAATAAGTTCTAGTTTCAGGATTTCCCTAAAGTGATGCAGGTTGGAAAACATTAAACCTTTTTATATCAGATAGTATTTATTACCAAAGCCTTCCATTTCTCTCTGCTGAGAAGATATAACAGTCTGGGGTCCTGGGGATTGAAAGCATTTTAATAACAGACTTATTATTCATAGTTTCCATTCTTTCCAAAATAAGCTGATACTTGAAAGTGACTGGCCAAGAATCAGAAAGCAACATACACTAACAGCAGTATAATTTTATTGGCAGTGTTCTTAGGTTACTGGTCTTCCCTGGTGGCTTGGATGGTTAAGAATCCACCTGCAATGCAGGAGACCCAGGTTTGATCCCTGGATTGGGAACATCCCCAGGAGAAGGAAATGGCAATCCACTCCAGTATTCTTATCAGGAAAATTCCATGGGCAGAGGAGCCGGGCTGGCTATAGTCCATGAGATTGCAAAGACTCGGGCATGACTAAGGGACTAACACTTCCACTTTTCACTTAGGCCACTAAGAAACAAGGTGGGTTACCCAGAGTCAGGCAGGTGGTCATTTGTTTATTGAAGATTAATAAATAAATGGAGACGATTTATTTACTAATAAATGGAGATGATTAAATTATAGTTTATTTATCCTTATTCATAATGAAGTAGAGATGGCCACCTTAGCTCCAACAGCTAGATGGTTCCATGCAGCCAACCACAGCAATGCCTCTAGTTATGTACTACACACTGCTGTAACTTCCCACCTATTCACACTCAAAGAGACAGAGAAGGACTTCAAAGGACTGGGCACACTCTTCTCATAACCACCTTTCTACATTGCAAAACATGGAAAACAATCATTCCTGTTGAAAACGCGTGGGTCTACAGCATCATTGAGCATAATTTCAGGACATAGTCTTGCAGATTTGCACAAATAGTTCTGACTACGTTCACTCTAAATACAGTTTTACTTTTTTTTACTGCCTAGAGGGCATCTTTCTCATTTCACAACACATAAAACAAAACCTGTGGAAAACTGTGCCTATCTTTCTGATTATAAACATTATTCTCCACTAGTGATAAATTCCATATTTTCCAACCTCATATCCATGAATTTTCTCAGGTGCTATAGAAAATGGACTCTGCAAAGAGATCTTTTAACATCAAACCATTTCCCAGACCCTACCCATTTGCCTGTAATTCTATCTCAGTCCATCTTATAAGGAAATGAGTCCTGCTCTGAAGGAGTTTAAACTGTTGTTGTTGTGGTTTTCAGTGCTAGGTCATGTCCAACTCTTTGCAACCCCATGAACTGCAGCATGCCAGGCTCCCTGTTTGCAATCTTTCCAATGCTGAGAAGTGACTGGCCAAGAATCAGAAAGCAACATACACTAACAGGTTTTATTGGCAGTGTTCTTAGGTTACTGGTCTTCCCTGGTGGCTTGGATGGTTAAGAATCCACCTGCAATGCAGGAGACCCAGGTTTGATCCCTGGATTGGGAACATCCCCAGGAGAAGGAAATGGCAATCCACTCCAGTATTCTTATCAGGAAAATTCCATGGGCAGAGGAGCCGGGCTGGCTATAGTCCATGAGATTGCAAAGACTCGGGCATGACTAAGGGACTAACACTTCCACTTTTCACTTAGGCCACTAAGAAACAAGGTGGGTTACCCAGAGTCAGGCAGGTGGTCATTTGTTTATTGAAGATTAATAAATAAATGGAGACGATTTATTTACTAATAAATGGAGATGATTAAATTATAGTTTATTTATCCTTATTCATAATGAAGTAGAGATGGCCACCTTAGCTCCAACAGCTAGATGGTTCCATGCAGCCAACCACAGCAATGCCTCTAGTTATGTACTACACACTGCTGTAACTTCCCACCTATTCACACTCAAAGAGACAGAGAAGGACTTCAAAGGACTGGGCACACTCTTCTCATAACCACCTTTCTACATTGCAAAACATGGAAAACAATCATTCCTGTTGAAAACGCGTGGGTCTACAGCATCATTGAGCATAATTTCAGGACATAGTCTTGCAGATTTGCACAAATAGTTCTGACTACGTTCACTCTAAATACAGTTTTACTTTTTTTTACTGCCTAGAGGGCATCTTTCTCATTTCACAACACATAAAACAAAACCTGTGGAAAACTGTGCCTATCTTTCTGATTATAAACATTATTCTCCACTAGTGATAAATTCCATATTTTCCAACCTCATATCCATGAATTTTCTCAGGTGCTATAGAAAATGGACTCTGCAAAGAGATCTTTTAACATCAAACCATTTCCCAGACCCTACCCATTTGCCTGTAATTCTATCTCAGTCCATCTTATAAGGAAATGAGTCCTGCTCTGAAGGAGTTTAAACTGTTGTTGTTGTGGTTTTTCAGTGCTAGGTCATGTCCAACTCTTTGCAACCCCATGAACTGCAGCATGCCAGGCTCCCCTGTCCTCCTCTAAAAGAAAAGTCAAATTCATTTTCCCAAGCAGCTTTTGTCTTTCTGGATGATGACACTCTACTTATTCTTTAGGTAACCTAATTTTGTGACACTGCTTCCCCTTGCACTGATAGCCTCTTCTGATTCTAATCCATGGCTGTAGGTACCATCTATGTACTGATGATTCACAAAATACTTCATCCCTCCACAGCTCCAGATGCATATAATCCACTTACCATGGGACATCTCAATATAGCTTTCAAAACACTTCAAATTCAATATCTCTAAAACTTAACTTGTAATCTCTACCCCCAAAAGTCAGTCCTGTTACTCAAATTTTTCCATATATAGTTTCCAAAGCAGAAATATGTCCTCAAATCAGACTAGAGCCAGGTCATTTCCCAAATCTTGCCCATTCCAACTGCTTAGATATCAAATCCATCTACTTGACTCGAACTCCACAGTCACCACTCTAGTCCAAGCCACTTTTGCCTCCAGCCTGGCTCTCTGAAGTTGTCCTTGAACTGCCCCACCACCTACACTTATTGAACTTGTAGTTCAGCAGCCTGACATCTATAAGCGCAGACTGGATCATGTCATGCCCACAGTCTCCTATAGTCTTCATGATGAGTTCTACATACATTTAATGTGATCTTAAGGGCCTTGCTTGAAGTTTGAACTCTTTGCCAAGAGGCCTATATGGCCTTACCTGTCCAACTGTATCTCCTGCCAGTCTATTGACTCTTCACTCTCTATGACCCCAACAAACTGCCTCTCAGCTTCCCAGTCAAATCAACTTGTTTGTCCCACCTCAGGTTCCTTACTTGGAAGCTTCCTCTGACCACAGTGCCTTTCCATATTCATTCCTTTGAAAACAGCTTCAACTTGAATATCACTTTCTGAGTGATACCGTGTCAAGTTTATTTTTCTGGAAATATTTATAGCAGGGCAGTATTCCTCACCTCATCTGCTTTCCCAGAGCCTTGCCCCTTGTCTAGTAAGAGCTTAGGTGAATTCTCCCACACCTTGAGCTTAGATGGGTTTGTGACTTCTCCAACCAGTAAAGTAAGGCAGAATTCATACTGTGCAACTCCTGGGATACTCTTTCTTTGGATACTTGCCTTTGGAACTCATTCATAGTGCTGAGAGGAAGTCCAAGCACATGGCCGTATGGGATATTCTGGCCAGTAGTCACAGCTAAGGTTTTTAACCAACAGCCATCATCAAGTACCAGACATAGGACTCCATGTCCTTTAGGAGTTTCTGATAGCCTCTTCTGATTCTAATCCATGGCTGTAGGTACCATCTATGTACTGATGATTCACAAAATACTTCATCCCTCCACAGCTCCAGATGCATATAATCCACTTACCATGGGACATCTCAATATAGCTTTCAAAACACTTCAAATTCAATATCTCTAAAACTTAACTTGTAATCTCTACCCCCAAAAGTCAGTCCTGTTACTCAAATTTTTCCATATATAGTTTCCAAAGCAGAAATATGTCCTCAAATCAGACTAGAGCCAGGTCATTTCCCAAATCTTGCCCATTCCAACTGCTTAGATATCAAATCCATCTACTTGACTCGAACTCCACAGTCACCACTCTAGTCCAAGCCACTTTTGCCTCCAGCCTGGCTCTCTGAAGTTGTCCTTGAACTGCCCCACCACCTACACTTATTGAACTTGTAGTTCAGCAGCCTGACATCTATAAGCGCAGACTGGATCATGTCATGCCCACAGTCTCCTATAGTCTTCATGATGAGTTCTACATACATTTAATGTGATCTTAAGGGCCTTGCTTGAAGTTTGAACTCTTTGCCAAGAGGCCTATATGGCCTTACCTGTCCAACTGTATCTCCTGCCAGTCTATTGACTCTTCACTCTCTATGACCCCAACAAACTGCCTCTCAGCTTCCCAGTCAAATCAACTTGTTTGTCCCACCTCAGGTTCCTTACTTGGAAGCTTCCTCTGACCACAGTGCCTTTCCATATTCATTCCTTTGAAAACAGCTTCAACTTGAATATCACTTTCTGAGTGATACCGTGTCAAGTTTATTTTTCTGGAAATATTTATAGCAGGGCAGTATTCCTCACCTCATCTGCTTTCCCAGAGCCTTGCCCCTTGTCTAGTAAGAGCTTAGGTGAATTCTCCCACACCTTGAGCTTAGATGGGTTTGTGACTTCTCCAACCAGTAAAGTAAGGCAGAATTCATACTGTGCAACTCCTGGGATACTCTTTCTTTGGATACTTGCCTTTGGAACTCATTCATAGTGCTGAGAGGAAGTCCAAGCACATGGCCGTATGGGATATTCTGGCCAGTAGTCACAGCTAAGGTTTTTAACCAACAGCCATCATCAAGTACCAGACATAGGACTCCATGTCCTTTAGATGCTTCCAGCTTTGGTCTGAGTCCTCTAGCTGAACCCCCAATATCAAAGTGCACAAACCACAGTCACACTGTATCCTGCTCTGAATGGCATGCATAACAGGGCTTGTTTGACACACTCGATTTGAGGTTAACATGTCATGCTTTCCTAATACTTGGAAGACATGCCTGCCCTGGTTCTTCTCTGAGACTCGGTCTTCCTATCATCAACATCCCTAGCTCTCAGGTTCCTTGAGCCATGTCTTTCATGTCTGTCATTTCTTTTACCTTGGAAGTTTGATAAGGACATGAATTTTACCAGCTCTTGTCACTGCTATACTCACAGTATAGATAGTCAATAAATATTATTAGATATAATTGCAAAATTACTAAATGCAATTCTGTGAGAAATAAAGAAAGAGGACCTTGGTATTCAGAAACTGGAAAAAATAAGCTCAAATGAACAGCTGAGAAATAATGAGTGACTTTTCAAGAAAATTTTTAGAAACAAATGAAAATAAAAGACTACACTGCTGTGCTTTGGAACTGTACATTGGTGGTGTTTGTATTTGTGAGGTGGGGAAGTTAAGGCATAAGTAAGGCAGGTTGGTAGTGTATATTTTGACATAAAGCGGAGCTAAGAGCATAAAACCCTGAGAATTGGGAAGAGGTAAAAAGAACTTAGTACATTTAAAAAAAAAAAAATAAGTCAGAGCTTCCCTGGTGGTCCAGTCTACATTCCAGTGCAAGGAGCACCAGTTCAATCCCTGGCCCAGGAAGATCCCACGTGCCACAGAGCAGCTGGACCGGTGTGTCCAATTACGAGACAGTGCTTTGGAGCGTATGCGCCCAGAGCCGATGCTCTGCAACAACAGAGACCACTGTGATGGGAGGCCCACACAGGCCAAAGAATTAAGACGGATGCAAATAAATAAGTAAAGGACCAATAGAAAGAGGCCAAAAAAATATTAAAAAATTCAAAAAAAAAACTCACCCAAAGGTTTTTCAAAGTCAGATATCCAAGAAATGAAATTACTAAAGAAGTGAGAAAGGGATCAAAGGACATGGAGGCAGGAAGCAGTATCAGAACCCTACAGTCAGCAGCTCTAAGTGACGACAGCACAAATATATTCACAATTATATTTGAATAATTGAGATGCAGAAACAAACATGAAAGAGCTTCTCTGCCCCAAAGCTCTTTCCACCAAAGAAAACAAATTATAAACGTATCACTGAAACTGATGTAGAGAGAGGCCCTAACAATTTCCTCCATGTCAAACACAGTAAATAAAAATGTTACTGTATTAATAATAAAGCTATCTTTCCTAATAATATCAGATGTGCAAAACCATACAAGTAAGTTCTCTAATGCCATTTTTACGGGGAGGTCTTAAGGTCATCAAGCCTCATTTTTCCTTTGTTGATATTTTCAAGATTCTGAAATCCAAGACATCCTTTTATTTTCAACTAAATGCAATTCTGTGAGAAATAAAGAAAGAGGACCTTGGTATTCAGAAACTGGAAAAAATAAGCTCAAATGAACAGCTGAGAAATAATGAGTGACTTTTCAAGAAAATTTTTAGAAACAAATGAAAATAAAAGACTACACTGCTGTGCTTTGGAACTGTACATTGGTGGTGTTTGTATTTGTGAGGTGGGGAAGTTAAGGCATAAGTAAGGCAGGTTGGTAGTGTATATTTTGACATAAAGCGGAGCTAAGAGCATAAAACCCTGAGAATTGGGAAGAGGTAAAAAGAACTTAGTACATTTAAAAAAAAAAAAATAAGTCAGAGCTTCCCTGGTGGTCCAGTCTACATTCCAGTGCAAGGAGCACCAGTTCAATCCCTGGCCCAGGAAGATCCCACGTGCCACAGAGCAGCTGGACCGGTGTGTCCAATTACGAGACAGTGCTTTGGAGCGTATGCGCCCAGAGCCGATGCTCTGCAACAACAGAGACCACTGTGATGGGAGGCCCACACAGGCCAAAGAATTAAGACGGATGCAAATAAATAAGTAAAGGACCAATAGAAAGAGGCCAAAAAAATATTAAAAAATTCAAAAAAAAAACTCACCCAAAGGTTTTTCAAAGTCAGATATCCAAGAAATGAAATTACTAAAGAAGTGAGAAAGGGATCAAAGGACATGGAGGCAGGAAGCAGTATCAGAACCCTACAGTCAGCAGCTCTAAGTGACGACAGCACAAATATATTCACAATTATATTTGAATAATTGAGATGCAGAAACAAACATGAAAGAGCTTCTCTGCCCCAAAGCTCTTTCCACCAAAGAAAACAAATTATAAACGTATCACTGAAACTGATGTAGAGAGAGGCCCTAACAATTTCCTCCATGTCAAACACAGTAAATAAAAATGTTACTGTATTAATAATAAAGCTATCTTTCCTAATAATATCAGATGTGCAAAACCATACAAGTAAGTTCTCTAATGCCATTTTTACGGGGAGGTCTTAAGGTCATCAAGCCTCATTTTTCCTTTGTTGATATTTTCAAGATTCTGATTTCCAAGACATCCTTATTTTCAACTAATTTCTGTTGTAATAACTGATGCATTTATGAAACTGATTTCATACAGAATCTGGAATGAAGGGAAATACGCATGTAAAAGAGGACTAGATGGATATGCATATTTTATATATATGTTATCAAGAAAACCTTGCATAAAACTACTTTCATGGCTATTTTTAAATCTTCATGGGATTGAAACCTCGGTAAACAGCACAGAAATGTAAAAATCTGTAAAGGGAGATCACTACATCTCTGGAGAAAGAAAGGAGGCAATACGGCCCTCCAAGGGTTAGTGTTAAAATAGATTCAAGTTTTAACTATCATAGAGAAGACACCATAAATCCTCTAACACTGTACTTCAGAACCAACCATTTTGAGATAATCTATCACATGGGTTCTCTTGAAAGATGTCTACATACATTAAAAAAGAAAGAAAGAAAAGAAAAGCCAGTTAAGCTTTTTTCTGCATGCTTAGTTTCTCAGTAATGTTTGACTCTTTGCGACCTTATGGACTGCAGCCCGCCAGGCTCCTCTGTCTCTGGGATTCTCCAGGCAAGAAGACTGGAGGGGTTCACCATGCCCTCTTATATATATATACACATATATAAAACAATGTATCTACATAACAAGTAATCCAAATCCCATTTACAGCCTCATTGTTTCTGAAAGTGTTAGTCACTCAATTGTATCCAACTCTTTGAGACTCCACGGACTGGAGTCCACCAGGCTCCTCAGTCCATGGGATTCTCTAAGCAAGAATACTAGGATGGGTTGCCATTCCCTTCTCCTGGGAATCTTCCTGACCCTGGGATGGAACCCAGGTCTCCTGCATTGCAGGCAAATTCTTTGCTGTCTGAGCCAAGGGTCTCAGCTATCATCAAAACCAGGGGACAGGGAGAGAGGACTTTGTAGACCAGCATCCCTAAGGTATTGATGTAACTCCGTTCCTTTTACCTAGTGGCTTTAAACAGAAAGCCTTCCAAAATACCACCCAGAAAAAGTAGCCATGCACATAGCCTCTATTCAGAAACTAATTCCTGAACTGCCCAAATCGATCTCACAGCTCATCCAGTCTTGCTCTCATTTCCCAGCTACCAACCTCAGGATTCATTTGCCTCTATGCAGCTGCTTCAAGCTCTCAGATTCAAAAGCTTCAATTCACTGCAAAGCATCACCAACAAACCTCCTGATTCCTATTTTGGCTCACCATGGCCTTTCCCCATGGGGAGCCACTTAACAAGGGCAAGATATCTCATAGGAAAGACTGTATATAATGTTCTACTGAGGCCAGAAGAACAAATAAAGCAATGGGCATTATTATCCAGGTATATTATGTAGATTTCTTTGTCTCTCTCTCTCTCCTTTTCTTTTGGGAGAATGCATCTCATTTTATATAACAAAAACAAACAGAAAATCAAGATGTCCTTCACTGCATTTTGGTTGTATGCAGCCTTTTTAGATAGCATCAATACCAGAAAAATTATCTGAATTTTGCCTAATTCATGTTTATTCTGTATGAATATAAATTTTGCCATCCTTATCTCTCAGTGGTTACAATCACATAGCTGCATAATATTCTTGGTTTAAATTACAGTATTGTCAAATTAGCAAGAACATAAACAGACAAGAATAGCAATGGAAT
Source organism: Tragulus kanchil (assembly GCA_022376925.1). Taxonomy (NCBI): domain Eukaryota; kingdom Metazoa; phylum Chordata; class Mammalia; order Artiodactyla; family Tragulidae; genus Tragulus; species Tragulus kanchil. Next base: position 21,913,630 of record JAIOJX010000003.1, on the reverse strand, counting down.
TGTTATGCGTATATGCTTTCTAAATTACAATGCATACAATGATATGTACACTCTTTAAAAAATGCTGGTATCCCCTAACAGAAAAGCAGCATTTTGAATCCAAATGTCTTGCATCTTTCTGTCTTTTTAACTCCCACTGTAGACATTATCTAAATAATGGATCTTCATGGCTTATAATTACAAAATGCCATATGCCTTTCTTTTAATTAAAATGATTTCCATATTATATTCAATTTGTTTTATTAAAACAAATCTAAAGGAAAAAAGAGAAAAGTCCCATTTGAATTAACTATAAGATTAACACACAGTCATGACTTAATTCAATTGTGATTACTTGTTCCTATGAACTATTATTTTTCTTTAATTTTGTAAATTTCAGCAAAACCTAACTGCATTCATGGTATCTGTAATGGCATGCTACAATTCCCTTTACATCCATGGTGTCCCAAACACAGCAAAGGCAGATTTTTAAAACAAGTTGAGACCATTTATTCATGCCTTCAATATACAAGTTTTCAAACTTCTTCCAACTTGGTGTATAGTATGCTTTTGCCATCTACTGGAACAATGAAAGACTGCAGGTGTAATAATTTCTGCAACAGTAGGAGATGATTACCTAGACACTTTAGAGTTGACTTCTCAGGACTCTTATATATATATATGTAGGCCGAGTAAACAGTCTCCTACAAGATTTTTAGGGAAGAGATCTTCTAGAATTAGAGACCTTCAGGGAAGCCTGAGAACTCTTCCTTTGTCTATGATTATGAACTTTTCCTTTGTCTATGATTATTCTCTCTTTCCAAAGGCTCTTTTAAGATGCAAGTGTGTTTATTTTAAAAATGCATTGCCGAAGCAAAGCAAGACACAAAAGTCTGGATTTCCAAAAGCTAGAGGCTTAGATAATAGAGGGAAAAATTCAAAGTCCTACTAAACCATTTTCATTTCTGGTTAACATTTATTTTTGTTGAAGATTAACTATTTTCCCATAAATACAATCACTTCTGACAATTTCTTCTTTACTTGACAGGAGATTTCCTTGGAGTCTTCATACATTTAGGGGCCATGAAATGCATTCTATAGTATTTTAAATTTATAATAGCATTTTAATTTTATAGTTCTCTGGGTTTAGTAGATTCTACCATTATTACCATTATCGGAGTGGTTTGGTGACTGACATTTAGAACTGGATGTCTTGCATCTTTCTGTCTTTTTAACTCCCACTGTAGACATTATCTAAATAATGGATCTTCATGGCTTATAATTACAAAATGCCATATGCCTTTCTTTTAATTAAAATGATTTCCATATTATATTCAATTTGTTTTATTAAAACAAATCTAAAGGAAAAAAGAGAAAAGTCCCATTTGAATTAACTATAAGATTAACACACAGTCATGACTTAATTCAATTGTGATTACTTGTTCCTATGAACTATTATTTTTCTTTAATTTTGTAAATTTCAGCAAAACCTAACTGCATTCATGGTATCTGTAATGGCATGCTACAATTCCCTTTACATCCATGGTGTCCCAAACACAGCAAAGGCAGATTTTTAAAACAAGTTGAGACCATTTATTCATGCCTTCAATATACAAGTTTTCAAACTTCTTCCAACTTGGTGTATAGTATGCTTTTGCCATCTACTGGAACAATGAAAGACTGCAGGTGTAATAATTTCTGCAACAGTAGGAGATGATTACCTAGACACTTTAGAGTTGACTTCTCAGGACTCTTATATATATATATGTAGGCCGAGTAAACAGTCTCCTACAAGATTTTTAGGGAAGAGATCTTCTAGAATTAGAGACCTTCAGGGAAGCCTGAGAACTCTTCCTTTGTCTATGATTATGAACTTTTCCTTTGTCTATGATTATTCTCTCTTTCCAAAGGCTCTTTTAAGATGCAAGTGTGTTTATTTTAAAAATGCATTGCCGAAGCAAAGCAAGACACAAAAGTCTGGATTTCCAAAAGCTAGAGGCTTAGATAATAGAGGGAAAAATTCAAAGTCCTACTAAACCATTTTCATTTCTGGTTAACATTTATTTTTGTTGAAGATTAACTATTTTCCCATAAATACAATCACTTCTGACAATTTCTTCTTTACTTGACAGGAGATTTCCTTGGAGTCTTCATACATTTAGGGGCCATGAAATGCATTCTATAGTATTTTAAATTTATAATAGCATTTTAATTTTATAGTTCTCTGGGTTTAGTAGATTCTACCATTATTACCATTATCGGAGTGGTTTGGTGACTGACATTTAGAACTGGAGCAGACAGACTCTAAATGACCCCTAACAATCCCACCTCCTGGTATTCATGCTCTTGTGTAATTTTCTCTCCTTCAGACTGTGCACTCGACTCAGAGACTTGCCACCTACAAAAAGAATACAGCAAAAGCAATGGAATGCCACCTCTAAGATTAGGTTACAAAAGACTTGATCTCTCTGTCTTTCTTTCTTTCTGTCTGTCTCCCTCCTTTTCCCTCTGGCTGTTCTCACTTGTTGAGTCTGATGAAGCAAACCACCAAGTTGTGAGCTGTGCTATGGAGAAGACAAGGAACAGGGGGAGGCCTCTGACCAACAGCTAGTGAGAAAAATGAGGCCCTTAGTCCAACAACCCACAGAAAACTGAATCCTGCCCAAAGCACATAACTGAACTAGGAAGGGGATCTTCCCTCAGTTGACCTTGAGATGACTGTAGCCCTGGCTGTATCTGCACCACACTAGCACATGTGACGCTGAACCAAAGCACCCAGCTAAGCCACACATGGATGTTTCTTGCACAGGGGTGCTCAGTTGCCCAGTCATATAAGACTCTTTCGAGATCCCATGGACTGTAGCCCACCAGGGTTCTCCATCCATGGGATTTTCTAGGCAAGTATACTAGAGTGGGTTGCCATTTCCTTTTGTCTCATGCACAGATACCAGTAAATCCAAAAAAAAAAAAAAAGAAAAAAACAAACCCCATGTTTTTAACAGAAAGCTAGCCAGTACATGTTAGGGTAGTTTGGTAATACAGCAATAGGTAACTAATACTGGCATGGTCCGTGAGTCCCCATACATATACCAGCCTGGCTAATGAGGTTGCCCTCAGGCAACAGACATGCTTAGGTTATCTCAGAAAGTCCATAGAAACTCTTATGCCAGCAAATTTAAAAATTATGCAGAAACAAGAGAAGAAACAAGTGATGCAATATAACAAAAATTTTATTGAGCACCTAATCCTTTGAAGGTGTAGGTTAGGTAAACAAGGGAAATGTTAACATTTATTTTTTTGTTGAAGATTAACTATTTTCCCATAAATACAATCACTTCTGACATTTTTTGGTTTGGCAAACTTCGAAATGCATTCTATAGTATTTTAAATTTATAATAGCATTTTAATTTTATAGTTCTCTGGGTTTAGTAGATTCTACCATTATTACCATTATCGGAGTGGTTTGGTGACTGACATTTAGAACTGGAGCAGACAGACTCTAAATGACCCCTAACAATCCCACCTCCTGGTATTCATGCTCTTGTGTAATTTTCTCTCCTTCAGACTGTGCACTCGACTCAGAGACTTGCCACCTACAAAAAGAATACAGCAAAAGCAATGGAATGCCACCTCTAAGATTAGGTTACAAAAGACTTGATCTCTCTGTCTTTCTTTCTTTCTGTCTGTCTCCCTCCTTTTCCCTCTGGCTGTTCTCACTTGTTGAGTCTGATGAAGCAAACCACCAAGTTGTGAGCTGTGCTATGGAGAAGACAAGGAACAGGGGGAGGCCTCTGACCAACAGCTAGTGAGAAAAATGAGGCCCTTAGTCCAACAACCCACAGAAAACTGAATCCTGCCCAAAGCACATAACTGAACTAGGAAGGGGATCTTCCCTCAGTTGACCTTGAGATGACTGTAGCCCTGGCTGTATCTGCACCACACTAGCACATGTGACGCTGAACCAAAGCACCCAGCTAAGCCACACATGGATGTTTCTTGCACAGGGGTGCTCAGTTGCCCAGTCATATAAGACTCTTTCGAGATCCCATGGACTGTAGCCCACCAGGGTTCTCCATCCATGGGATTTTCTAGGCAAGTATACTAGAGTGGGTTGCCATTTCCTTTTGTCTCATGCACAGATACCAGTAAATCCAAAAAAAAAAAAAAAGAAAAAAACAAACCCCATGTTTTTAACAGAAAGCTAGCCAGTACATGTTAGGGTAGTTTGGTAATACAGCAATAGGTAACTAATACTGGCATGGTCCGTGAGTCCCCATACATATACCAGCCTGGCTAATGAGGTTGCCCTCAGGCAACAGACATGCTTAGGTTATCTCAGAAAGTCCATAGAAACTCTTATGCCAGCAAATTTAAAAATTATGCAGAAACAAGAGAAGAAACAAGTGATGCAATATAACAAAAATTTTATTGAGCACCTAATCCTTTGAAGGTGTAGGTTAGGTAAACAAGGGGGGAAATGTTCAATATTAAATGAGAAATACTATAGACTGAAGCTTTGTTGTGCATTCCTAAAATTTACATGTTGACCCTTAACCCTCAGGATGAAGTATGTGAAGGTAGGGTCTTTGGGAAGTGAGTAGGTCATGGAAGCAGAGACCCATGAATGAAATTATTGCCCTTATAAAAAAGAAAACAGAGCCTCCCTTGCCCCTTCCATATAATGAAAAGTCAGTCTTTTATGAACCAGGATGCAGGCTCTCACCAGATAATCTACCTGGTGCCTTGATCTTGGACTTCCCAACCTCCCAGAACTATAAAAAACAAATTTTTCCTGTTTATAAGCCACCTGGTCTGTAGTATTAGTATTACAGTTGCCTGAATAGACTGTCTAAGAAAAGAAGTAATACAGGTAAAGATGAATTAGGAGAGGAAGATTAGTTTGAAGGATATTAATAATGGTGCTAATGTTATTAAGGCTGGAGGAAGAACACTTCACCTGCGTATAAATTGGGAAAGACACCCATAGGCAGACAGCTTTTGAAATAAGCCTTGTAAGTAAGGCTAGGATTTTTTAAAAAGGAAGAAAATCCTGAGCAATGGTTAAAACACTAACCATTAAAATGTACACTAATGAGTTTGGGGCATATCTATATACGAGTGAGTGAGTGAGTTCACAGAAGATACTGAGGAATGTATTTGTATCAGTCACATGAGCTAAAGTCCTGAATGTGGGATCCAGAGAAGTCTACATTTAATTCTGCAAGGGTCCAATGACATTGCTTGGAAAGGAGGAGTCTTAGACCGAATTAGCATCTTCAAAGAATTATTTTGTAAAAAAAAAAAAACAATGGGTCCAAGTACTCCAAAGCAAACTGCAAAAGACTTTGAAATTAACCAGAAAGCTTATCTAGTGACTTTAATGCTAAACTACAGGTGCTGAGAGCAAGAGTCAGGTATAATAGGACCATGGGCCAAAATGGGCCAGTAGCCTGTTTTTGAACAGCATTTGAGTTATGAATGTTTTGTATATTTTTTAAAAGGTTATCAAACAAAGCAGAACAAAAACAAAATGAATAGAATTTAAACAGGCTCATGTGCGGCCCATAAAGCCTAAAACATTTACTCTCTGGTCCCTCATAGAATAAAAATTGACAACTGTTCTAAGGAACCTTCTTCCAGGCACTGAATCTAAGGAATTTGCGCCTTTCTTTTGGGATATTTTAGAATTCTGTGAATTGTAGATAACTGGTAGCACTGCAAATGGGCTCCTGACGACTAGCATGCAAAACAGTCCTGTCTGATGGAGCAATATTTTATTTCTCCTCCCTAACCCCACCCCACTCCCATTCCTATGGAAAAAGAGTTGGTTTAGCTTCCCTCTATAAAATCATTCCATAGCCTATATCTCTGCTCTTTGATTTATTTTTGAACTGATCTCTAACATCTAACTGGTTACCTCATAAATTCATGAGTTAAATAAAATCTTTGACATGTGTCCATTTTATGTTTCTTATGAGAGTCAGGATTTGGTCTTTTTATAAATGTATCTTTTAACAATGGGAAAAGAGAAAAAAGATGATAAATCAGAGCCAATCAAAACTGTCTCTAAGACTTATATATGTTCCAGTGTATCGTTAAACACCGCCATGGAGGTCTAGGTGTCTCTGGTTGGTAAGTTCAGCAATTCCCCAAGTATATATGGAGGTTAGAGATGAAACAGTCACCTCATTCCTCTACTGATCTTCAGGGTAGAATTGGACAGTCACCCAGTGAGGGACTAGATGAAGGGAAAACCCCACCTAGTAAAAATAATATCCTAAAACCTGGATGAGACAAGGAGAAGTACAACAAGGGAATAAGATCTTGTACCTGAGCCCTGAGGGTGTCACGGTGTTCCAGGTCTACCCAGAGGGCAAATATTGGTCTCTTCTCTGGGAAAATGCTCTTCTCTCTCCTCTCTCGGCCTTTAATCTCCTTTTTTAGACTGGGACATATCTTCCTCACTCAAATGTTTGACTTTCCTTCTTGCTTTTCCAAGCACTATTTCTTTCTTTCTCCTTTCTAATTGCTGTGCAGAAATTCTCTCTACTAGTTCTTTCTTCATTGGCTCTGATAGTCCATTAGAACCAATTCAGCAAATAATTCTTTCTCTTTACTCTACAGCAAGGAGCATTTAATCCTGAAACTCTGAATGAGCTGATACTTGGGTGTTTGGGGATGGTGGGAGTAAGACATTTAAATTCTAAAATGTGGAGGAAGTCTGTTTTATCCAGTTTAAAAAGATCTGAACTGGGCTTCCCTGGCGGTCCAGTGGGTAAGCACACCGCCTTGCAGTGCAAGGGGCACTGGTTCGATGCCTGGCCTGGGAAGATCCCACGTGCCACAGAGCGGCTGGACCAATGTGTCCAATTACCGAGCTGGAGCTCTGGAGCGCACGCGCCCAGAGCCGGTGCTCTGTGACAACAGAGGCCACAACAATGGGAGGCCCACACGGCCAAAGAACAAAGATGGACGAAAATGGACAAATGAAAGACCAATAGAAGTGACCCGCCTGCTCCCCTCTCTCCCCACCCCACCCTCACCAAAATAAATAAATAAATCTTTTTTTAAAAAAAAAAGATCTGACTTAAGTTATTCTGCTCCATAAGGGTAATGGCAATGAAGTTGGGGGAAAAAAGGTGGATAAAGAAGGTGTTATGGAGGTAGAATATTCATAAATTGGCATTTTATAGGATATAGAGGATGAAAAATGAAAATTGGTATAAACACCATTCCAGTAAGTCAAGATTGGTCCACTACTGCTGATGTTAACAGTTATGGAGAATTTGAGTCAAGAAATAGGTTTGGGAGGTTGTTAGAGAGACCAATTATAGTTGCAACAATCATTACAGAAAAATTTCAAGATAGAATTAGGCCTTGAAGAATAAATGATGCAAAAGCAATTCCTGTCTATACCACAGATAAATCATACACTTTCAGTACTTATTTTGTCTTTTTTTTATCTAATTCTAGAGTAGAAGCTTTTCCGTGACTTCATCAGACTTTTCTATTATTGTATCCATGGATGTGAGGAACTACAACAAAAATTGTATGTTCATCTACTTACCATGTTTGGAATGCAATTATGGGCTATCTCTTATTTGTAAAAAGCTTTCCCATATAGGAAAATGTGATTATGATCCATTAATCTTTGAGGACTATAATACTATCAGTAATCTCTTTCAACTGAGTCCATGAGCTTTGCATCTATGCAAGATCTGTCAGCAATTTAAGAAAAATTTATCAATGGAAATTCACATCTCGATTGGAATAAGTCATGTATTATTTACTGTATCAAATTAAGCTTATATTTTACTATTGTGATTTGGACAATGAAAAAAATAAGACCCCATAATTTCCAAGTAATTTTTCTCTATATATGTTTGTTGTTTTGCTGTTGATGATGATGATTATAATTATAAAGATGTTTTTTTTCTTTCCCATCAGAAAAGACAGTTCAGAGTCCTGGATTTTTCAATATCACCAAAAATAAATTAGTTAAATCAAACCCATTTCAAAGCCTGATTCTATCCAGTGCAATGTATAAAAAATGTTTCCAAGTCAAACATTATTTATCTACCTTCCCTCATAATTTTGTACAAAGTACAAGTTCATTTATAAAAGAGAGGCATTATGTTTTTCGAGAAAATGGATTGTATTCTGAGCCTTGGCAAATCTATGGAAATCAACACTCAGTCAAATGAATAATATGAATCCTAGTTTCAGGACTTGCTTTAGGCAAAATATGTCATATAGGCAATCTTTTTTTGCCTCCCTGGAGACTAGGGTGAGAATCTGACAGAGTAGAAACCAGAAAATACATTACCCTCAAACTGAAATACTGTTTAGGTCCCAGACATTTCCTATTCACTTTAAGAAAACTAAGACCCACATACCGTGTGACAGTTAATTCCTTTGAAATAAATTTGTTTTTGTACAGATCCAGTGGTGAACAAAAGATTAATCTTCAAGTAAAATACGAAGAAAAATCATAAGCATGTTTTTTTCTACCTGCCTAATGAATTAAACATTCATTTTTTAGGTAAAACAAAGGCTTAGCTGCTTTGGAATGTCCTAGAGCTAATTCAGTGACTTGCACTCAAGTTTTTGTTGTTTTTTTTTTTTTTTCCACTGAGCTGATTTATTAACGTCCTTCAGCATGACCAAAAGCCCACTTCAAACTAAATAATTTCACTTCTGTCAAAACTAGAGTTTACCAAACAGTATTTAAAATGCAAAATAATATTCAAAATGAATCCTTAATGAGTTATTATACTTTTTTTTAAGAGAAACTTTGTACACTGAAGCAAAGTACTAAGGATCTCTTGGGGGTGTTACATGCAATTAATCAGTAAATATTTTTTTCTGGGTAAATACATCTATGTAGATATAAATTATAGTAGAATGCTTTTTTATCATGTATTATGGCAATTAAAATTTTTTAAGTAGAACACATAAATGTTTTATATACTAATATGTCTACTTCCCATATAGCTATATAGGTCAATGCCTTCTAAATTTTCATGCTAGCAAATCTTCACTAACCTTGCTAAACTTTCTATCCTATGCAAAATAATTTTTATATTCCAGGGGAAAAATTTCTATAATATGTCAAAGGACTTCCTTAACTCTAAATCAAACTTAGGTTAAGCATGGGATTTAAATTATCTGCAATTAGTTAATAGTCTGGCATTATCAAAATGGTTTAAGGAACATGTTTTAATTCTACAATTGATCTCCTTTTGAACACATTCCTCTGGTTACTCAAACAAAAATGTTGTCTCACATAAGAAAAGATTTTCTATTAGGTTTAATATTTGTAAATACAAACATTTTGAGATTACAGAAATTATACACATTTATTTGTGAGAGGGGAATGTTGGGAGAATAGAAGAAGCATAAACTTTGGTTTGAGAACACTTTATTCAAATTTGAGCTCTGTTATATCACCCTAAGTCTCCTCAATGTTCTCATCTATAAAATGGAAGAATACTAAACTTTGCCCATTTCATAGACTTAGAAGAGCTAGTCACATAGAGGAACAAGGAAATGTTATTAAATGAATAACAGTTCTTTTTTTGTCAGTACATGCACCATGAAAGTTTGACAAGAAATGACTTAGATCCACACACTTTTATTTAAGAGGAATATTTCTTCAGGTTTCTGACTTAAATTCTTAGGAATATAATAATTTATCAGTAAGGCTAACATTTTAATTTTGAGTGTTTCATTGTTTTTGTAGAGACAAGCTCTCAGTACAAAATTGTTTTTTTTTTTTCCACTGAGCTGATTTATTAACGTCCTTCAGCATGACCAAAAGCCCACTTCAAACTAAATAATTTCACTTCTGTCAAAACTAGAGTTTACCAAACAGTATTTAAAATGCAAAATAATATTCAAAATGAATCCTTAATGAGTTATTATACTTTTTTTTAAGAGAAACTTTGTACACTGAAGCAAAGTACTAAGGATCTCTTGGGGGTGTTACATGCAATTAATCAGTAAATATTTTTTTCTGGGTAAATACATCTATGTAGATATAAATTATAGTAGAATGCTTTTTTATCATGTATTATGGCAATTAAAATTTTTTAAGTAGAACACATAAATGTTTTATATACTAATATGTCTACTTCCCATATAGCTATATAGGTCAATGCCTTCTAAATTTTCATGCTAGCAAATCTTCACTAACCTTGCTAAACTTTCTATCCTATGCAAAATAATTTTTATATTCCAGGGAAAATTACTATAATATGTCAAAGGACTTCCTTAACTCTAAATCAAACTTAGGTTAAGCATGGGATTTAAATTATCTGCAATTAGTTAATAGTCTGGCATTATCAAAATGGTTTAAGGAACATGTTTTAATTCTACAATTGATCTCCCTTTTGAACAAATTCCTCTGGTTACTCAAACAAAAATGTTGTCTCACATAAGAAAAGATTTTCTATTAGGTTTAATATTTGTAAATACAAACATTTTGAGATTACAGAAATTATACACATTTATTTGTGAGAGGGGAATGTTGGGAGAATAGAAGAAGCATAAACTTTGGTTTGAGAACACTTTATTCAAATTTGAGCTCTGTTATATCACCCTAAGTCTCCTCAATGTTCTCATCTATAAAATGGAAGAATACTAAACTTTGCCCATTTCATAGACTTAGAAGAGCTAGTCACATAGAGGAACAAGGAAATGTTATTAAATGAATAACAGTTCTTTTTTTGTCAGTACATGCACCATGAAAGTTTGACAAGAAATGACTTAGATCCACACACTTTTATTTAAGAGGAATATTTCTTCAGGTTTCTGACTTAAATTCTTAGGAATATAATAATTTATCAGTAAGGCTAACATTTTAATTTTGAGTGTTTCATTGTTTTTGTAGAGACAAGCTCTCAGTACAAAATTCTGATGTATTCAAGTCCAGTCATCTGCATTGCCTGACTCTGTCTGCATGGCCCAGGACAAATCCACGAACCAGATAAATAATTCTAAGCAAATGAAACTGACTATGAGTTAATAGACATCAATTACTATGATAGCAGAAGCTAAAATTGTAAGCTCACTTCTCAAATTCTCTACAATTACTGACAGAAAAAAACAAACAACCCTATATGAGTTTACATCAGAATTAATAAAATAACCACATATTTCCAACTTCTCTGACATAAACAGTCACTAAGTTTGGTTCAGTTATAAAAACAGAGTCATGGTGAATCAGCAGAAAAATCACTGATCCAAAAGGCCAAAGATTGGGTTTTCAACTAATCTTACAAATACTAGTCTAGATATATCGCTTATAATTTTTAATTTGCAATCTTCTTTATGCAGTAACAATAATACTACCTACCCTGTCTATCTTATACAATTATTAAGAAGATAAAGCATGAAAGCAATTTTAAAATTCCTAAATACTAAAAAGAAATGTACAGCAATTGATTTCTGTGAACTCAGTGAAAATTTACTATAGAAAATATGTGCATCTGTTTTCACTCTAGAGGAAAGCACAATATAATACTTGGCCTACATGGTCCAGATGCCAGAAAGAACTCTCTTTTGCCAAAAAGACAAATTTGCATAGGAATAAAATGAGTATCTCCTAATATGCATTGCCTAGTGAATTTATGCTTAAGAATAAATACAATGAAAGTAAGAATAAAGCAAAATAGGGTTTCCCTGGTGGTCGAGTATTTAGAGAGTTTGCCTTCCAGTGTAAAGGACACAGATTCAATCCATGGCCTGGGAGGATTCCACATGCCACGGAGCAACTAGACCGCTGTGTCTGATTATAAGCCCACTCTCTGGAGCACATGCTCCCAGAGCCTGTGCTCTACAGTGAGAGAGGCCACTGCAGTGGGAGGCCCACACAGGCCAAATAAAGATGTATGAAAAAAAAAAAAAAAAAACAATAAAAGAGGTCAAAATTTTAAAAAATAAAAAGAATAATGCAAAATAAACCTGTTTGAAAAAGAGAGTAAGTTTTGCTACCTTAAAAAATATATATATAAAGTACATAATGAACGAAGAAACTGAAACAAATTCAGCCTTTTGCCAAAGACCAACTGTGACTATTAGCACATCAAATTTTTGAAAAGTCCTTGCCATGGTTTGCCTCCCGAGCAGTATTTAGGGTTTAGCTATAGTTTAAGGTATGATAATTCAGACCATTTCACTAATAGCAAAAATAGACTTGATGGTGACCCCAAAATGCCCACACTTTAAAATCTATGAAGCATCAGATCTAACAGTGAATTTATAACAATGTGTTCATCCTCTAGGGCGTCCCTGGCGGCTTAGATTGTAAAGAATTTGCCTGCAATGAGGGAGACCTGATTTCAGTTCCTGGGTTGGGGAGATCCCCTAGAGAAGGGAACAGCTACCCATTGAATCCTTGAAATATACTTCCCAAATTGAAGAATAGCACTGTTAAAGAGAAAAACCAGACCTAAAATGATATCCCTTATGCTAAATCCCATGATGACAAGCCTAGATTTAACCTCACCTGATTGCAGTTTTGACCTTTACCAGTAATGTAATCTTAATTAACCAATCTGGAATTTTCTAGTTAGAGCCTGTGAGAGAATCATCACGCTGGCTCATTCTATCGCCCCCAAGAGGAAGAAAAGGCAGTCTGCATGGTAGAACCTTTGCCCTTTTTCCACCTGAAAAGATTTTCTTGCCCAAAAGAACTTTTTTGATTTTTTTCTGTTACTGACTTCCTTGCCCTACCCTCCTTTGTATAAAAAGCTTTCATTTAATATAGCCCCTGAGAGTGCACCAGTTATTAGCTAAAATGCTGCTTGATTCATAAATCATTGAATACATTTAATTAGATCTTCAAATTTACTCAGTTGAATTTTGTTTTTTAATAGCACTAATAGCTGTTTAGGAATAAATTTGATTTACAGTAAGGGAATTTTTAAAAGACATCCATTTCTACCCAAAGTTATATCTAGTAAATTATTTCTTGGGGCTTCATATTGGCTAAACATAATAAAAATAATTCTCCATGTCTGAGTCCTTATAGAAAAGAGAATTTTTCAAAAGAGGAGTCTTTAAACGTCTATAAGTAAAACCAAGATCTCATAGTTCGTTTAGGAAATTGAGAAAGGGGAAGAAGCTAAAATCTCTTGAGCATTTGTTATGTACCTGGCTCAGTGTTTCAGATTTTATAGACATTTCATCGTTTCATTTAACCCTAACCAAAAAAAAGCCACCAAAAACAAAAAAAAAAAAAATGAAAATCAAAGAAAAGAAAGAAACCCTACACAGTCAATAAAGATCAGTAGTTAGCAGGGTTCTGCTTAGATGAAAGGATGGATAGGAGAGCACAGAAGATTATCATTTTACAGCTTTCTTTTTTTTAATTTATTACTTATTTTTTAAATATTTTATTTATTTATTGTTGGCTATTCTGGGTTTTCACTCCTGCTGCAGGCTCTTCTCTAGATACAGGGAATGGGGCTATTCTCTAGTTGAGGTGAGCAGGCTTCTTGTTGTGGTGACTTCTCTTGTGGAACTCAGGCTCTAGGGCTCATGGGCTTCAGTAGTTGCGGCTCCAAGGCTCTAGGGCACAGGCTCAAATAGTTGTGGCTCACAAGCTGAGTTTCTCCACAGCATGTGGAATCTTCCCCAATCAGGGATCAAACCCATGTCTCCTGTATTGGCAGGTGAACTCTTCACCACTGAGCTACCAGGGAAGTGCTATCACAGAGGATTTTAAGGGCAATGAAAATACCCTGTGTGATACTATAATAATAGATAGATGTCATTATCCACGCTCAGTCGCTAAGCCATACCCAACTCTTTATAATCTCATGGTCTATAGCCCACCAGTTTCTTCTGTCCGTGGGACTTTTTCCAGGCAAGAATACTGGAGTGTGTTGCCATTTCCTCCTTCAGAGGATCTTCCAGACCCAGGACTTGAACCTCAATCTCCTGCATTGCCAGGCAAATTCTTTATACATGAACCCATTACTATACACTGTTTAATAAGAGCAAACCCTAGATAAACTATTGTTGACCATGAAGAAACACAGAAGTCTACAAATAAGAAAGGAGTTGATTGGAGGTTGGGGAAAGGGTCTTAGGAATTGCACTTTGGGAGACAAAGATTCTGATAAAACCAAAAAGTTTTCAGGGAAAGAGAAAGAATATATTATATATACATTTTTTAAAAGTTTGAAACATTTTAGAACTTAAAGATTCAGCAAAACTAATGTATTTACTCTGTTAAAATTTACAGCCTTAATAAATTGTATTAATAAAATGAAAATATCAATATGATAGTGTATATCCCAATTTTAGTACATATATTTTGAAATTTTTCCCTTAAACATGATGCTGCCTCCTGATTTGGTATGTTTGCTGTTTCACATATCAATTGGATATACTGCAAATTTTTCCTATATGCTGCCAGGATGTATTCATTTTACAGCTTTCTTTTTTTTAATTTATTACTTATTTTTTAAATATTTTATTTATTTATTGTTGGCTATTCTGGGTTTTCACTCCTGCTGCAGGCTCTTCTCTAGATACAGGGAATGGGGCTATTCTCTAGTTGAGGTGAGCAGGCTTCTTGTTGTGGTGACTTCTCTTGTGGAACTCAGGCTCTAGGGCTCATGGGCTTCAGTAGTTGCGGCTCCAAGGCTCTAGGGCACAGGCTCAAATAGTTGTGGCTCACAAGCTGAGTTTCTCCACAGCATGTGGAATCTTCCCCAATCAGGGATCAAACCCATGTCTCCTGTATTGGCAGGTGAACTCTTCACCACTGAGCTACCAGGGAAGTGCTATCACAGAGGATTTTAAGGGCAATGAAAATACCCTGTGTGATACTATAATAATAGATAGATGTCATTATCCACGCTCAGTCGCTAAGCCATACCCAACTCTTTATAATCTCATGGTCTATAGCCCACCAGTTTCTTCTGTCCGTGGGACTTTTTCCAGGCAAGAATACTGGAGTGTGTTGCCATTTCCTCCTTCAGAGGATCTTCCAGACCCAGGACTTGAACCTCAATCTCCTGCATTGCCAGGCAAATTCTTTATACATGAACCCATTACTATACACTGTTTAATAAGAGCAAACCCTAGATAAACTATTGTTGACCATGAAGAAACACAGAAGTCTACAAATAAGAAAGGAGTTGATTGGAGGTTGGGGAAAGGGTCTTAGGAATTGCACTTTGGGAGACAAAGATTCTGATAAAACCAAAAAGTTTTCAGGGAAAGAGAAAGAATATATTATATATACATTTTTTAAAAGTTTGAAACATTTTAGAACTTAAAGATTCAGCAAAACTAATGTATTTACTCTGTTAAAATTTACAGCCTTAATAAATTGTATTAATAAAATGAAAATATCAATATGATAGTGTATATCCCAATTTTAGTACATATATTTTTGAAATTTTTCCCTTAAACATGATGCTGCCTCCTGATTTGGTATGTTTGCTGTTTCACATATCAATTGGATATACTGCAATATAAGTGTGACCCTAACTACCACGAGTTAGCATCAGATCCCACGAGTTTAAGGTCAGAATTCTCCTCAGGACTGTGCTTATAGAATATGCCAAAATGCCAGCTACATTTTGGAGTGTCACCAGGCAACCTGGACTTCCAACTAACTGACTGCACCTTGGAGGGCTCCCATAACCCCCTCAGCTTTGATAATTCATGAGAATGACTCACAAAACTCAGGAGCACTACACTCAGTTTTGTTAAAAAGAATGCTCATAGGGTGGAGTTGGAAGGGGGTGCAGAGTCCCAGTGCCATCTCCAAACAGAGTCAGGGTGTAACAGGAAGAAAAGGGGCAGGGCACAGTTTTTTGAAAGAATAACGTGTCCCAAGGACATAGCATAAACCTATTAGAATCAGATGGGTCCAAGATGGCAGTCTAGACTTTGATCCTCAATCAGTAAGCTAAATGACACACCCAGGGGTGCCATGACAGTTCTGTCCCTTCTGCAAAAGAGATGGAATAATCCTCCCACTTATTAGCATATGAAATTACCCAGCTCATAAAAGCTAGGAACACTATGTTTTGGGGACTGTTGAATTCGCCCTCTGTTATGGGCCACATTCTGTCCGTGGAGTGTGCTTTTCTCTGACTCTGAATAAATCCATTTCTTACCTATCACTTTGTCTCCCACTGAATTTTTTTCTGTAAAGAGACATGAAGTACCTGAGCTCCATTAGGTCCTGAAACCAGGCATGGTGAATTTTGGCTGGGGTTGAGTCCCAGCTGGTGGGTTCAAGTCCCAAACTGAGTTTTGGGTTTAAGTCCCGAATTTTAAGGGCATGTCACCTGCCAGGCACATTAATGTATTCTCCAACCAGGAATCTCCACTGAGCTTCTCAAGGTTTCATAACTGGCAAAGAAATCAGTTTCAGAAACATTTTTAAAAGTTTGAAACATTTTAGAACTTAAAGATTCAGCAAAACTAATGTATTTACTCTGTTAAAATTTACAGCCTTAATAAATTGTATTAATAAAATGAAAATATCAATATGATAGTGTATATCCCAATTTTAGTACATATATTTTTGAAATTTTTCCCTTAAACATGATGCTGCCTCCTGATTTGGTATGTTTGCTGTTTCACATATCAATTGGATATACTGCAATATAAGTGTGACCCTAACTACCACGAGTTAGCATCAGATCCCACGAGTTTAAGGTCAGAATTCTCCTCAGGACTGTGCTTATAGAATATGCCAAAATGCCAGCTACATTTTGGAGTGTCACCAGGCAACCTGGACTTCCAACTAACTGACTGCACATTGGAGGGTTCCCATAACCCCCTCAGCTTTGATAATTCATGAGAATGACTCACAAAACTCAGGAGCACTACACTCAGTTTTGTTAAAAAGAATGCTCATAGGGTGGAGTTGGAAGGGGATGCAGAGTCCCAGTGCCATCTCCAAACAGAGTCAGGGTGTAACAGGAAGAAAAGGGGCAGGGCACAGTTTTTTGAAAGAATAACGTGTCCCAAGGACATAGCATAAACCTATTAGAATCAGATGGGTCCAAGATGGCAGTCTAGACTTTGATCCTCAATCAGTAAGCTAAATGACACACCCAGGGGTGCCATGACAGTTCTGTCCCTTCTGCAAAAGAGATGGAATAATCCTCCCACTTATTAGCATATGAAATTACCCAGCTCATAAAAGCTAGGAACACTATGTTTTGGGGACTGTTGAATTCGCCCTCTGTTATGGGCCACATTCTGTCCGTGGAGTGTGCTTTTCTCTGACTCTGAATAAATCCATTTCTTACCTATCACTTTGTCTCCCACTGAATTTTTTTCTGTAAAGAGACATGAAGTACCTGAGCTCCATTAGGTCCTGAAACCAGGCATGGTGAATTTTGGCTGGGGTTGAGTCCCAGCTGGTGGGTTCAAGTCCCAAACTGAGTTTTGGGTTTAAGTCCCAATCCAAGGAAAATGGTTTCAAGGGCATGTCACCTGCCAGGCACATTAATGTATTCTCCAACCAGGAATCTCCACTGAGCTTCTAAGCAAGGTTTCATAACTTAGGCATGAATGACCAAATCATTGACCATGTGAATGACCCCAGTCTCCAGACACTCTCTGCTTTCTAGGAGTCACTTTAAAGTCCCCAACAGTTTAATTATGTGCTTGGATTTTTAGGGATCAGATCTCATCCTGAAGCTAACTCTGGCTCCCCATGAATCACTCCATTAGCATAACAACAACACTCTTATCACTTAGGAAATTCCAAAGGTTTTTGCAGCTCTGTGCCAGGAATCTCTGAAGAAAGACAGATATACTCTTTCTTTGTCTATGTACTATATTGAGGGCATTCCTGGTGGCTCATAGTAAAGAATCTGCCAGCAATGCTAGAGACCTGGATTCGTTCCCTGGGTGGGAAAGATCCCCTGAAGAAGGGAATGGCTACCCACTCCAGAATTCTTACTTGGAGAATTCCATGGACAGAGGACCCTGGAGGTCACAAAGCATCAGACACAACTGACCAACTAACACTTTCACTTTCATACCATATTGATATACCACAATGTTTGATCTTCTTAAGGAAGTTTCCCATATGAACCAATCGAGATCACAGAAAGAAAACAGATGGCATCCTGAAATTAGGGTAATTTTATTCTAACAAAGGACTATTTATTAAGGTGAAGCTGGAGTATCAAGGAACCTCAAAGACTACTCAATAAAACTGGGGTGATTCCAAGGAGAGAAGCACTGTCCAGAACTCAGAGAAAGTCATATAGAAAAGACAACTTCAGGATAGTAGTGATTTTTCTTTCTTTCTTTTCTTTTCTTTCTTTTTTTTTTTTTTTTTTTTTGAGGCACACAATTAGCTGGAAACGGTGCTTCTGAAAAGGAAAGAGGAGCTTCATACTGTGACCTCACTATCTCCCCCACGAACCCAGCTAGATCCCAGAGCTTGAAACAGTCCTTTGAAGGAATCCATACAGGCCAAGTCTCCTGGGGGACAAAGCAGAGTGAAGAATGATCTGGAAGAGCAAATGCAATATATCTAGCACACACATCACAAAGAACAGGTGTGGAGCTTTATATGAAGCTGTCTTCTCAACATCCACAGACAATGATCTTCTGGGTTAACATTCAGTCCATTAATATGATCAAAGCTGCCTAAAACTGAACCATCCTTAGATTTCTGGAAAGAGTGGTGTGGTTTGTTTGTTTGTTTGTTTGTTTTTCATGCGTTGCTGGATGCTATCAGCTAAATTAAAGGATTTTTGCATCAATATGTGTAAAAAAAAAGCCTTTGTATTTTTCTTATTTGTTCTAATATCTTCTATTTACATAAATAAGGACACATTGAAGTGTTTCTCAAACATGAATGCCAAATAAATGCCAAACATAAAGGTATAAACCCTAGCGCCCACCTTTAGCAATATAGTAAACCAAATCTTGGAAGTTTTTTTTTTTTTAATTTTGGCCTCTATTATTGTTTTTTTTCTTATTATTTATTTTCATCCATCTTTATTCTTTGGCTGTGGGGCCTCCCATTGCAGTGGCCTGTCTCATTGCAGAGCACTGGCTCGTAATCAGACACACCAGTCCAGCCACTCCATAGCACGTGGGATCTTCTCGGGCCAGGGATCAAACCTGTGCCCCTTGCACTGCAAGGTGGACTCTCTACCCACTGGACCATGAGGGAAGCCCACATTGGAAGCTTTTTAAACTCAGGTTTTCCTTCCCCACCAACCATCCTTTTATTGGAACTGATAAAGGAGAGAGAAAGAGAGAGAGTCCATAGGAACCATGACTTTAAAAATCATTCTCCTTACACATGATTTATAGGATTAAAGCAGGTAGCTCTTCGACTGGCCCATGATAGGACCAATAAACACTGCCTTTTATTTCATCTTGTAGCTTTCCCAAAGCCTCAGAACTAAAATAACTGATTGCCCTGGTAAATAAGAAGCTGCATCACAATTTAGGAGTTTGCTCAGGATTAAGTAACTAATATGTCAAAAGCTATCATTACAGCCTCTGGTACAGTCTAAGATTGGTCACCTCCCTTCTTCTACAGAAGGATGTAGATGCCTAAGTCTAGAAATGTAATGGAAAGCAGGATCTGGATACCTGCCACTCAAAAACCAATGAATCCCACTATTAGGCATATACCCTGAGGAAATCAAAATGGACAGAGACTCGTGTATGCCAGTGTTCATTGCAGCACTTTTTACAATAACTAGAACATAGAAACAACCTAGATGTCCCATTGACAAATTAATGGATAAAGAAGTTATGGTACATATATACAATGGAATATTTCTCAGCCATAAAAAGAAATGGATTTGGTTCAGTCCTAATAAGGTGGATGAATCTAGAACCTATTATACAAAGTGAAGTAAGTCAAAAAAAGAAGGACAAGTATAGTACATTAACACACATATATATTGAATCTAGAAAGATGGTACTGATAAATGCATATGCAGAGCAACAATGGAGAAACAGACATAGAGAATATACTCATGGGCGCTGAGGGGGAGGGAGGAGTGGAAGAGAAGTATGGAGAAAGTAACATGGAAACCTATACTACCATATGTAAAAGAGGCTAAGAGAACTTATATGAGGTCTACACAACAATCTGGAGAGGTGGGATGGGGAGGGACTGGGAGGCACGTTAAGTGGGAGGGGTCAAGGGTATACCTATGACAGATTTGGGTTTATGTATAGCTGTAAACAACAAAACTCTGTAGAAGTAAAATAAAAATAATTATATATATAATAAACTCTTATCTGTAGTCTGCGCTGTGTACCAATAAAACCTGCTTTAAAAAGAAAAAATACACAATGAAGAGGTAAGGTTGATAGGAATTAAAGTTTGCTTTATTTTGGATGCCAGCACTGAGTGAGGATTGGCAGGAAGCTGAGAGAAAGAGAGAGTCCATAGGAACCATGACTTTAAAAATCATTCTCCTTACACATGATTTATAGGATTAAAGCAGGTAGCTCTTCGACTGGCCCATGATAGGACCAATAAACACTGCCTTTTATTTCATCTTGTAGCTTTCCCAAAGCCTCAGAACTAAAATAACTGATTGCCCTGGTAAATAAGAAGCTGCATCACAATTTAGGAGTTTGCTCAGGATTAAGTAACTAATATGTCAAAAGCTATCATTACAGCCTCTGGTACAGTCTAAGATTGGTCACCTCCCTTCTTCTACAGAAGGATGTAGATGCCTAAGTCTAGAAATGTAATGGAAAGCAGGATCTGGATACCTGCCACTCAAAAACCAATGAATCCCACTATTAGGCATATACCCTGAGGAAATCAAAATGGACAGAGACTCGTGTATGCCAGTGTTCATTGCAGCACTTTTTACAATAACTAGAACATAGAAACAACCTAGATGTCCCATTGACAAATTAATGGATAAAGAAGTTATGGTACATATATACAATGGAATATTTCTCAGCCATAAAAAGAAATGGATTTGGTTCAGTCCTAATAAGGTGGATGAATCTAGAACCTATTATACAAAGTGAAGTAAGTCAAAAAAAGAAGGACAAGTATAGTACATTAACACACATATATATTGAATCTAGAAAGATGGTACTGATAAATGCATATGCAGAGCAACAATGGAGAAACAGACATAGAGAATATACTCATGGGCGCTGAGGGGGAGGGAGGAGTGGAAGAGAAGTATGGAGAAAGTAACATGGAAACCTATACTACCATATGTAAAAGAGGCTAAGAGAACTTATATGAGGTCTACACAACAATCTGGAGAGGTGGGATGGGGAGGGACTGGGAGGCACGTTAAGTGGGAGGGGTCAAGGGTATACCTATGACAGATTTGGGTTTATGTATAGCTGTAAACAACAAAACTCTGTAGAAGTAAAATAAAAATAATTATATATATAATAAACTCTTATCTGTAGTCTGCGCTGTGTACCAATAAAACCTGCTTTAAAAAGAAAAAATACACAATGAAGAGGTAAGGTTGATAGGAATTAAAGTTTGCTTTATTTTGGATGCCAGCACTGAGTGAGGATTGGCAGGGAAGCTGTTGTCCAAAGGCTGAACCACCCCCCAACCACTGGGCAAGAGCTTTTACAGATGG
Source organism: Tragulus kanchil (assembly GCA_022376925.1). Classification (NCBI taxonomy): domain Eukaryota; kingdom Metazoa; phylum Chordata; class Mammalia; order Artiodactyla; family Tragulidae; genus Tragulus; species Tragulus kanchil. The sequence continues at coordinate 21,892,055 of JAIOJX010000003.1, read as the reverse complement.
AGCGAGGGGACTACATACACAACTGACTGTCATCTTAAAATCAATTATGCAGTGGTCTGCCCAGCATCATCTTCATTATTTCAGGTACAATTAATCTTCAGTTCTAGAGTTGATTTCTTCCCATTTCCTGGAGGCCAGTTCTTGGAATCGTGGGAGCTTATGTCATGGTTACAGTCTGGTCATCATATAGGTAACTTCTTCTACTTGGTGTGAGTGCTAGTAATACAAGAAGACTCCTAGGATATAGCTCAGAATATTATCTATCGTCCTTGAGGAAGCACTAAAGGACTTTAACTATGCTTAATGACTACACTATTATTAGTCTTATTGGACAGTTTTCCTTTATTTCTGCATTTTTTCTCGCTTCTCTGATTAAACTTATACTTTTGCTAAAGTTTTTTCCACCGACAAAAGGTAGGCTGAGGACATGGAGGGCACAGATGATAAGGTTTTGCTTTGTTTCAGAAAGTGAAATTCAGCTTAGTCTATAGTTTTGGTTATTCAGGTCATTCTGTATACATGTATATGTTCAATGAATTCCAATAGCTAAGATCTTAACGAGCATAAGTGCATGTGAACCAGCACACCCCCGACTCCAATTACCTACTGATACTATTGGACCATCTTTTTTTATTTATTTTTTTCCCTTCAAGACATGTGCTTAATAGGAAATTGGTAGAAATAATAACTGGCTTGTTCCTCTATTTGTGAAAGCGACACTATCTCTAATTTTTAACCCATTGCTAAAAATACACAGATGGCATTTAAGTACTTCATTGTCCAAATAGTGCTAAGTCAGATTCAAGGGTAGATTTTACTGCACACTGGTTAATTTTATGTTTCTCTCCCCAACCTTAAATTTTAATTGGATGGGTAGATAACTCCAAGATGAACAGCTTCACATTTTCAAAGTATATTCATACAAATCAATGGAAGATATTTCTCAGTTGTTCTACTCACTATGTAGGAGATATTTCAAAATAGTAATGTATGTTTCAAAAATCTCTTTATCTTATTTTAAGGAACATTAAACTTCTCTGAAAAATGAGCTTGGTCAGAAATAATCAGGATCATTCAATAAGTAAATGGACAGTGACATATTTTCATATAATATCAGTTAAAATACTGCAGTCTATTTCTCACTTAAATCCAATGCCATGTGTACTTCTTCATTTTCTTCAAATGTACTTGCCCACCATTTAGTTTAGGGTATTGACAGGAATGTTAAAAAATAAAACTAGCTTCTAGATCAACATCAATGCTCCTAAATGTTCTGAGACTTCTTCCAAACGACATGCACACATGTGCAAAAACCTCTGTCCTTATAATTTACTATAGTTCAAATGCCGGGCTATATATTCCTGGCATTAGTCAAACATGATGGAAATACTTAACAGTAAAGATAAACCAAGCATTTCTAGCCAGTCGCTTTCAACTGAGATCAATACAGTGTGATGATAACTGAAGATGCTTCTGAGTTTAACTTAAGTAATTTTCCCTTCTGAGATTGTAAATCTGACTAATTGCTTCATACTCTCTAGAACTGCTTCTTCTTGCTAAGTATAATTGCTATGTCTGGATTTTCCTATGCCCTGAGCTATTATATGAAGGGCTTGTCCACTGATCTCATTACACTTCCAATTCTAATGCATCAGGCTCCATACTGATATTTACCTACTTCAGTATACTTGATAAATTAAATCCAGGCCTTTTTCAGTTTACCCTTCCAAGCACAAATATCACAATTTAATATAGATTAAATTAAACCAATAGACATTTTTCTTCTTCCACATAGAGTAGACATTAGTTGACTTGAGTTTGATCACTGAAACACCAGTACCAAAGGAGAAGTAATCAGGTTTTTTGTGAAATTGATGCATTTGGGGGTGGGGAGGGGAGCCATTTGAATGAAAAGTTAAAATATTCTACCATGGCTTCATCAGCTCTCCCCAACCTTAAATTTTAATTGGATGGGTAGATAACTCCAAGATGAACAGCTTCACATTTTCAAAGTATATTCATACAAATCAATGGAAGATATTTCTCAGTTGTTCTACTCACTATGTAGGAGATATTTCAAAATAGTAATGTATGTTTCAAAAATCTCTTTATCTTATTTTAAGGAACATTAAACTTCTCTGAAAAATGAGCTTGGTCAGAAATAATCAGGATCATTCAATAAGTAAATGGACAGTGACATATTTTCATATAATATCAGTTAAAATACTGCAGTCTATTTCTCACTTAAATCCAATGCCATGTGTACTTCTTCATTTTCTTCAAATGTACTTGCCCACCATTTAGTTTAGGGTATTGACAGGAATGTTAAAAAATAAAACTAGCTTCTAGATCAACATCAATGCTCCTAAATGTTCTGAGACTTCTTCCAAACGACATGCACACATGTGCAAAAACCTCTGTCCTTATAATTTACTATAGTTCAAATGCCGGGCTATATATTCCTGGCATTAGTCAAACATGATGGAAATACTTAACAGTAAAGATAAACCAAGCATTTCTAGCCAGTCGCTTTCAACTGAGATCAATACAGTGTGATGATAACTGAAGATGCTTCTGAGTTTAACTTAAGTAATTTTCCCTTCTGAGATTGTAAATCTGACTAATTGCTTCATACTCTCTAGAACTGCTTCTTCTTGCTAAGTATAATTGCTATGTCTGGATTTTCCTATGCCCTGAGCTATTATATGAAGGGCTTGTCCACTGATCTCATTACACTTCCAATTCTAATGCATCAGGCTCCATACTGATATTTACCTACTTCAGTATACTTGATAAATTAAATCCAGGCCTTTTTCAGTTTACCCCTTCCAAGCACAAATATCACAATTTAATATAGATTAAATTAAACCAATAGACATTTTTCTTCTTCCACATAGAGTAGACATTAGTTGACTTGAGTTTGATCACTGAAACACCAGTACCAAAGGAGAAGTAATCAGGTTTTTTGTGAAATTGATGCATTTGGGGGTGGGGGAGGGGGAGAAACACATTCTAGAATAATTTTGGAACTGAAAAAGTTAAAATATTCTACCATGGCTTCATCAGCTCCTAATTACAAAAACATAATGCATGGCTGATAAAAAGGAGAATAAGAAGGATCTGAGTACTAAAGAATAGTTGCTACACAGCGCTAACATCCAATTGTAAAGCCAGTTATTTCAATCATCAAAAACATCTGCCCTTTTAAACTCAGCCCTCATTAAAAAAAAAAAGTCTATTTTTTTTAACTTAGACCAGATCACTTCAGCCCCATTAAGAAAACCAACGAATTTGATAAACTTTTCTGTACCTTTGCTCCTGTGCTCATAGCAGTAGGGCTTCTTTTGATAGCTCAGATGGTAAAGAATTTGCCTACAATGCAGGAAACCTGAGTTCAATCCCTGGGTTAGAAAGATTCCCTTGAAAAGGGAATGGCAACCCACTCCAGTATTCTTGCCTAGAGAATTCCACGGACAAAGCAGCCTGGTGGGCTACGTCCAGAGCATCGTGAAGAATTGAACATGAGTAAGTGACTCACACTAATTCACAGATGGAGGGAGGGACATTCTATAGGCTCTTTCACAATAGCATCTCACTGGTTTAAACTCTGTAATAGTTATAGTTCCCTATGAAGATTTGATCTTCTGACTGCCTTAACAAAGAAAGCCTCTGAGCAAATTCATTTGCATCCATCCTGGGGCTTCACTGGAGAAGGAAATGGCAACCTGGTTCAGTTTTCTTGCCTGGAGATCCCCATGGACAGAAGAACGTGGCCTGCTACAGTCCATAGGATCACACAGAGCTGGACACGACTGAAGTGTCGTGGTATGAGGCTTCATTCACCTGAAATAGTCCAAGAACAAGTGTCTTCATCTTTCCTACTCGATCTTTGGAACATTTTTGTGCAGAAAATGTGCTCATCTAGCTGCAGGACACCATCTAGAACGCTAAAGTGGAAAAGGTTTGTCGGCTCTGAGATATGAATGTTGACTAAAGCACAGCCTTTCCCAGGGAAAATTACCCCTTCAATCAATGCTTTATGACACAGCAGGGACGTTTCAAAATTTTTTTTCCTACACAAAATTCTTAGATTCTAATAAAAGTGGATATTTCTACCTTGACTTGGCATCCCTTTACAGGAGAAAATAAACACAATTTTTAAAAGATTTTCATAAATATAAAAAAAATCTGCTAGAAACAGTTTCCTGTCATACGACCATAGGGAATTCCTTGATAGATGTGAAACCAGACAATAAAGCACTTAGTGTCTATATTAATTTTTTATTGAGTAACAAATTACCCCCAAACTTTAGCAATTTAAGGTAAAAAAAAAACACTTCTGAATCTTACAGTTTGGGTGGGTCAGAAATTTGGGAGTGGCTCAGTTGAATGGACTGACTCTGCTTCTCTCAGGACACTATGCTGGCCATGACTGCCAAAATCTGACTTTGACCAGGGCACAAGAATCCTCTTCTGAAATGGCTAACTTGCGTGTCTGTCAGCAGAGGGCCAGCTCTCACACAGCTGTTGGCAGAAACCCCTTCCTGGCCTTTGACAGGGTTCTTCAATTCCTTGCTACATGGGCCACTCCACTGACCTGCTTCATGGCTTTGTGACATGACAACTGGTTTCCCCCAGAGGAAGGCACCCAAGGAAGAAAGCAAAGATCACAATGCCTTCTGACTCAGATATCACAGAGTGTGATTTCCACCATCTTAAGCTACCAAGTCCTGTTCAAATTCAGGGGAGAATACTTTTCTGAACATTAGGCAGATTTTAAACCACTACAGTGTCCTTCTCACTCACGAATATTTTGACAGCAAAAACAGTTATTGTACCAGTGATGGACATATCTTAAAGTGGCTTCCCTGTTCCCAGATTCAGGTCTTCATGCCCTTGGCTAATTCTCTTTCCTGATTATGGGCAGAAACATTCTGGCATCTAACCAGTGGAATGTAGGAAAGATGATGGAATATATGTAGTTACATAAGCGTATAGCATCTGAGTCTCTCTCTCTCTCTACACTGCTGGCTTTGAAGAAGCAAGCTGACCTTAATCTTATGGCCATAAAAGAAAATGAATTTTTTTGGGGCCAATCATTTTTAGATTTTCATTAAATTACTTAATCAATTTAGACACAGCAGGGACGTTTCAAATTTTTTTTCCTACACAAAATTCTTAGATTCTAATAAAAGTGGATATTTCTACCTTGACTTGGCATCCCTTTACAGGAGAAAATAAACACAATTTTTAAAAGATTTTCATAAATATAAAAAAAATCTGCTAGAAACAGTTTCCTGTCATACGACCATAGGGAATTCCTTGATAGATGTGAAACCAGACAATAAAGCACTTAGTGTCTATATTAATTTTTTATTGAGTAACAAATTACCCCCAAACTTTAGCAATTTAAGGTAAAAAAAAAACACTTCTGAATCTTACAGTTTGGGTGGGTCAGAAATTTGGGAGTGGCTCAGTTGAATGGACTGACTCTGCTTCTCTCAGGACACTATGCTGGCCATGACTGCCAAAATCTGACTTTGACCAGGGCACAAGAATCCTCTTCTGAAATGGCTAACTTGCGTGTCTGTCAGCAGAGGGCCAGCTCTCACACAGCTGTTGGCAGAAACCCCTTCCTGGCCTTTGACAGGGTTCTTCAATTCCTTGCTACATGGGCCACTCCACTGACCTGCTTCATGGCTTTGTGACATGACAACTGGTTTCCCCCAGAGGAAGGCACCCAAGGAAGAAAGCAAAGATCACAATGCCTTCTGACTCAGATATCACAGAGTGTGATTTCCACCATCTTAAGCTACCAAGTCCTGTTCAAATTCAGGGGAGAATACTTTTCTGAACATTAGGCAGATTTTAAACCACTACAGTGTCCTTCTCACTCACGAATATTTTGACAGCAAAAACAGTTATTGTACCAGTGATGGACATATCTTAAAGTGGCTTCCCTGTTCCCAGATTCAGGTCTTCATGCCCTTGGCTAATTCTCTTTCCTGATTATGGGCAGAAACATTCTGGCATCTAACCAGTGGAATGTAGGAAAGATGATGGAATATATGTAGTTACATAAGCGTATAGCATCTGAGTCTCTCTCTCTCTCTACACTGCTGGCTTTGAAGAAGCAAGCTGACCTTAATCTTATGGCCATAAAGAAATGAATCTTGCCATAATCTAAGGGATCCTGAAAGCAGACTTCCTTCAATTGGGCCTTCAGATGTGAATGCAGCTTTAGACAATATCTTGACTGCAATCTTACAGAGAACTCAAGCTAAGTCATTTCTGAACTTCTGCCCCCCCACAGACACTTATATAGATAGCTTGTTGCTTTAAGCCACTAAGTCTGTGGCAGTTTCTTATGAAGGAAAACAAATCAAGTACTGAAGCTAGGAAACCCAAGTCTAATCTCTTTGTTTCTTTCTTTCTTTTTTTTTTTTTTAGTGCTTTAACCCATAGTACCTTGCAGAAATGGGCTTCCCTGGTGGCTCAGTGGTAACGAATCCACCTGCCAGTGCAAGAGATATGGGTTTGATTCCAAGGTCAGGAAGATGGCATGGCATCCCCTTCCAGTATTCTTGACTGGGAAATTCCATGGAAAGAGGAGCCTGGTGGACTACAGTCTGTGAAGGGGCGTGTCACAAAAAGAGTTGGACATGACTTAGTGACTAAACAACAGCTACAACAACCTTGTAAAGATAAATCACTTCAAAACCTAGGGACTGGTTTTCCTTATCTGTTAAAAAAGAGGGTGATTTTGGTAGGACTAAAGATAGTTCAAACATTTTATTTCATGCAATGTTATATGAGAGATCAGGAGACAAAACACTTAAACACTTAAACACTTCTTCACTCTTATTAAGTAGAGAAGGAGTGCTCAAATATCTATCCTCCCACTTTATAACCCAAGCAATATGAGGAACACACACTGGATATTTTTGGACTGGATATGCTTTAAACTGGATTCCTCTAACTTAATCATGCCATGATTTACTGACAGACTCAAAAGAAAAAGAAAATTGGGGGGAGGAGGAGTGGTATGGAAAGAGTAACATGGAAACTTACATTACCATGTGTAAAAGAGACCATCAATGTGAATCTGCTGTTAAGACTAAGGAAAGTTACACAGGGGCTATGCAACAAACTGGAGGGGTGGGATAGGGAGGGAGGCATGAAAGGGGTCAAGGGTATACCTATGATGGATTCAGGTTTATATCTAGCAGTAAACAAACCTCTGTAAAAGTAAAATAAAAATAAATTAATTTTAAAAAGAAAGAAAACTGGAGAAGAATTACACATACTCATCAGACAAATGGACAAAGAAAATTTCCAGCATGTAGTATGAAATGGATTTTATCACTAGATAGTCCCTATCACTGCCCACCCTTTCCTGATTACTATCTGTCTGAAGTATGTAGCAAACAAAAATATGGGAGTTTAATGTCATTGTCTTTCATAATTTTGAATTACAAATAAAATATATTTCAAATGAGATATATTTCATATTCTTTTAAAAACAAGCAAATCAAAAATCCATAAACACTCAGTGGCAAGACATCATTAGTCAGTTTCGTGTACTATTCTGCCAGTGGTATTGATAGCACAGTTAATTAAATTTCACCAATGGTCCCAATTTTTCATACTTCCCTGTATCTAACATTGTTTGCTTAGGGTGTTTGCAGTTGTTCTAAAAGTGCTGTACATTCACCTGCCCCTTACATTTGAGTTTGCCCATATAACTTGCTTTGCGCTGTTCTCAGTCACTTCAGCGATCCAACTCTTTGTGACTCTGTGGACTGCAGCCTACAGGCTCCTCTGTCCATGGGATTTTCCAGGTAAGAATGCTGGTGTAGGTGGCCATACCCTCCTTCAGGAGATGTGTCCAGCTCAGGGATGGAACCCACATCTTCTGTGTCTCCTGCATTGTAGATAGACAGATTCTTTACCACTGAGCCACCAGGGAAGCCCTGTAACTTGCTTTACTTAATGCCATATGAACAGAAGGGACAGCGTGCCACTTCCAAGACTAGACTAGGATACCGCACCTCCTGTTTCTGCTGTTGTGTCTCTTGTCATTTCCATGTGAAAAACATGCTCTAACTAGCCAATAGTTCCAAGGGGACTGAAAGATGTGTGAGCAGAGCCATCCCAGACAACCTACAGACAAGTATTTAGAAGTAAAGTTACTCAGGCTGCCTCAGTATGGAAAAAAAAAACCTGTTCCACCTGAGCCAAGCGGGTTTTTGTCTCAGGGGGATAGGGAGGGAGGCATGAAAGGGGTCAAGGGTATACCTATGATGGATTCAGGTTTATATCTAGCAGTAAACAAACCTCTGTAAAAGTAAAATAAAAATAAATTAATTTTAAAAAGAAAGAAAACTGGAGAAGAATTACACATACTCATCAGACAAATGGACAAAGAAAATTTCCAGCATGTAGTATGAAATGGATTTTATCACTAGATAGTCCCTATCACTGCCCACCCTTTCCTGATTACTATCTGTCTGAAGTATGTAGCAAACAAAAATATGGGAGTTTAATGTCATTGTCTTTCATAATTTTGAATTACAAATAAAATATATTTCAAATGAGATATATTTCATATTCTTTTAAAAACAAGCAAATCAAAAATCCATAAACACTCAGTGGCAAGACATCATTAGTCAGTTTCGTGTACTATTCTGCCAGTGGTATTGATAGCACAGTTAATTAAATTTCACCAATGGTCCCAATTTTTCATACTTCCCTGTATCTAACATTGTTTGCTTAGGGTGTTTGCAGTTGTTCTAAAAGTGCTGTACATTCACCTGCCCCTTACATTTGAGTTTGCCCATATAACTTGCTTTGCGCTGTTCTCAGTCACTTCAGCGATCCAACTCTTTGTGACTCTGTGGACTGCAGCCTACAGGCTCCTCTGTCCATGGGATTTTCCAGGTAAGAATGCTGGTGTAGGTGGCCATACCCTCCTTCAGGAGATGTGTCCAGCTCAGGGATGGAACCCACATCTTCTGTGTCTCCTGCATTGTAGATAGACAGATTCTTTACCACTGAGCCACCAGGGAAGCCCTGTAACTTGCTTTACTTAATGCCATATGAACAGAAGGGACAGCGTGCCACTTCCAAGACTAGACTAGGATACCGCACCTCCTGTTTCTGCTGTTGTGTCTCTTGTCATTTCCATGTGAAAAACATGCTCTAACTAGCCAATAGTTCCAAGGGGACTGAAAGATGTGTGAGCAGAGCCATCCCAGACAACCTACAGACAAGTATTTAGAAGTAAAGTTACTCAGGCTGCCTCAGTATGGAAAAAAAAAAAAAAGCCTGTTCACCTGAGCCAGCCTAAACCAACCAAGCCTACTGCCCCACAGACCTTTGCAAATAACAAATTGCTGTTTTAAGTCTTCAAGTATTGGAATAGTTTGTTACATATCATTGTTGGTGTATACACTGAGCAAAGCGTTAAGGAGAAGTCTCTTATCTCTCTGTCTCACATAGCTTCTCAAAATACACCATACACATCCCTTTCAAGTGCTAATTTTAACCTCTAACAGCTTTACAACTGAAAGTATCTACCTGCCTAACTGGTGACTCACTATCAGAGAAGGAAGGGTTGGTAAAATTGTTCTGTAATGGAAAAATATCAATATTTAAAACCATGAAAAGCCAAAGAAAATACAAAATTGTTATTACAAATATATAGAATTAATCATCAGTAGGATATTGTAAATAGCTATCATAAACTATGAAAAAACCATTGATAAAAACTGAACAGGTTTTAGAATATGAAGCTTGTTTGGTGTATACACATTTATCAGTGTTAGGTGTTCTTGGTGAATTAACTCTTTTATCATTATCTAAAGTTCCTTTCTGTCTCTGGTAATTTTCTTTGCTCTGAAGTCTATTTTAGTTGATATGAATATTAGCACTCCTGCTTTGGTTTTTTTTCCCCACTGTAAAGAGGCATTTTATTTATTTCTTTCTTTATTTATTTATTTTATTTTAGCCACTTCTATTGGTCTTTCATTTATTTATTTTCATCCATCTTTGTTCTTTGGCCTGTGTGGGCCTCCCATCACAGTGGTCCCTCTCATTGCAGAGCGCTGGCTCAGTAGTTGGACACATCGGTCCAGCCGCTCCATGGCACGTGGCATTTTCCCAGACCAGGGATTGAATCAGCGCCCCTTGCACTGCAAGGTGGTGTCTTTACCCGCTGGACCACCAGGGAAGCCCACCTGCTTTCTTTTGATGAATGTTTGTATGGTATTTATTTACCCATTGTCTCACTGTCAATTTACCTGTCTCGTTATGTTTGAGGTGAATTTTTTTATAGACAGAACATAGTTTGATCATTTTTATTTATTCTGTCACACTTCTTTGTAATGTGTATTTTGATCATTTATATTTAGTGAAATTAATGATATATTAGGTTTTAGTCATCCATTTTGTTTTATTTTTAATTTTCTATTTTCTCACTTTTCTTTTTTTCCTGTGTCTTATCTAAACATATTTTAGAATTCTACTTTGATATATCTATAGTGCTTGTTAACATATCTGCCACATTATTTTAAACAGTTTCTAAGAATTCTATATATGGATGTACCATAATTTATTTAATCAATTCCTGGCTCATTCATTCTTCACAGATGTAGTCTCTTTGAATTGATCTGATATCTGGAATTCTAGCCCTTTTGTCAGCTGTGATACTCACTATTTACCAACTTTGAAAGTATCTACCTGCCTAACTGGTGACTCACTATCAGAGAAGGAAGGGTTGGTAAAATTGTTCTGAAATGTAAAAATTTAAATAAAAAAAAAAGAAAATTAAATTCATCAGTAGGATATTGTAAATAGCTATCATAAACTATGAAAAAACCATTGATAAAAACTGAACAGGTTTTAGAATATGAAGCTTGTTTGGTGTATACACATTTATCAGTGTTAGGTGTTCTTGGTGAATTAACTCTTTTATCATTATCTAAAGTTCCTTTCTGTCTCTGGTAATTTTCTTTGCTCTGAAGTCTATTTTAGTTGATATGAATATTAGCACTCCTGCTTTGGTTTTTTTTCCCCACTGTAAAGAGGCATTTTATTTATTTCTTTCTTTATTTATTTATTTTATTTTAGCCACTTCTATTGGTCTTTCATTTATTTATTTTCATCCATCTTTGTTCTTTGGCCTGTGTGGGCCTCCCATCACAGTGGTCCCTCTCATTGCAGAGCGCTGGCTCAGTAGTTGGACACATCGGTCCAGCCGCTCCATGGCACGTGGCATTTTCCCAGACCAGGGATTGAATCAGCGCCCCTTGCACTGCAAGGTGGTGTCTTTACCCGCTGGACCACCAGGGAAGCCCACCTGCTTTCTTTTGATGAATGTTTGTATGGTATTTATTTACCCATTGTCTCACTGTCAATTTACCTGTCTCGTTATGTTTGAGGTGAATTTTTTTATAGACAGAACATAGTTTGATCATTTTTATTTATTCTGTCACACTTCTTTGTAATGTGTATTTTGATCATTTATATTTAGTGAAATTAATGATATATTAGGTTTTAGTCATCCATTTTGTTTTATTTTTAATTTTCTATTTTCTCACTTTTCTTTTTTTCCTGTGTCTTATCTAAACATATTTTAGAATTCTACTTTGATATATCTATAGTGCTTGTTAACATATCTGCCACATTATTTTAAACAGTTTCTAAGAATTCTATATATGGATGTACCATAATTTATTTAATCAATTCCTGGCTCATTCATTCTTCACAGATGTAGTCTCTTTGAATTGATCTGATATCTGGAATTCTAGCCCTTTTGTCAGCTGTGATACTCACTATATCAAGGAGTTCTTTTTTGTAAAATAGTATTTACAGTTTATTTTTGCCATAAGAGTGGCAATATTATTGAAAAAGTTACAACTTTCTTGGGCCTCATTTTCTCCTGTGCAACATAACATGTACGAATACACTTGTATTTTCTCAGGCTATGTTGGTTGTAAAATCAAAATAAAATGGTATTAATATTATACAGACTGTTTTTACCTCTGGTAGCAGCCTCTATTATGGGACTTCTGAAATAATCTCTACACATATTTTTCTCAATGGCCCTGAGCATGCCTCTTGCGTCCTTTCTCAAAGCCCTTTCCTTTCTGCAATAATGTGGCAAGAACTCTTTTTTTTTTTTTTCAGCTTAAGTTTCCTGAATTGATGTGACATATATATCTGAGGCCCATTGGGCCGTTTGAAGGAGTCTTATTACTGCTTGTGCAATTTCTCCTAAAGAGATTTTTCTGTGCAATGTTATCACACTGTGTTAGAGATTTTTTGGTGTTAGAAAGAGAATTACTATGTTCTGGTTGAAGAGTTGGTTTTATGTTTTCAAGGATGTCTAGAGAGTACAAAATTCAGTGGAAAATCTTTTTTATTTCCCAGATAACTTGAAGTTATCTGATAAATGCATATGCAGAGCCGCAATGGGCGAAACAGACATAGAGAACAGACTTATGGAAATTGGGGGAGGCAGGAATGCATGAGACATATTGAAAGAGTAAACATGGAAACTTATATAACCATATGTAAAAGAGACAACCAATGGGAATTTGCTGTAAGACTAAGGGAACTTACACAGGGGCTCTGTAACAGCCTAGAGGGGTGGGATGGGGAGGGAGAAAGGAGAGAATTTCAAGTGGGAGGGGTCATGGGTATACCTGTAGCTGATCTGGGTTTATGTGTAGCAGTAAACAATAAAACTCTTAAAAGTAAAATAAAAACAAATTAATATCAAAAATTTTAAAAAATAGAAATTATGAGCTGATACCCCCCAAAACTATAGACCTCAAATGGTTTATGCTTCACTAATTAACTGCTTTAACTATCATAGTTTCTGTATCTGAAGGTATGTGTTACATGGTCACAATTAAAATTTCCAATACAGCAGGTCTATGAGAATCAGATGCATAATTAGCCAAATCAATCGATTAGTCAGCAATCAACAGCTCAGAAGTTTCTAAAATACTGATTTTAATCTGATTAGGCCCGGTTTCCCGCAATAAACATTTCCAAGGTAGTCATAACATCAGGCAAAATGTTGGTTTTTTAAAATCAAAATAAAATGGTATTAATATTATACAGACTGTTTTTACCTCTGGTAGCAGCCTCTATTATGGGACTTCTGAAATAATCTCTACACATATTTTTCTCAATGGCCCTGAGCATGCCTCTTGCGTCCTTTCTCAAAGCCCTTTCCTTTCTGCAATAATGTGGCAAGAACTCTTTTTTTTTTTTTTCAGCTTAAGTTTCCTGAATTGATGTGACATATATATCTGAGGCCCATTGGGCCGTTTGAAGGAGTCTTATTACTGCTTGTGCAATTTCTCCTAAAGAGATTTTTCTGTGCAATGTTATCACACTGTGTTAGAGATTTTTTGGTGTTAGAAAGAGAATTACTATGTTCTGGTTGAAGAGTTGGTTTTATGTTTTCAAGGATGTCTAGAGAGTACAAAATTCAGTGGAAAATCTTTTTTATTTCCCAGATAACTTGAAGTTATCTGATAAATGCATATGCAGAGCCGCAATGGGCGAAACAGACATAGAGAACAGACTTATGGAAATTGGGGGAGGCAGGAATGCATGAGACATATTGAAAGAGTAAACATGGAAACTTATATAACCATATGTAAAAGAGACAACCAATGGGAATTTGCTGTAAGACTAAGGGAACTTACACAGGGGCTCTGTAACAGCCTAGAGGGGTGGGATGGGGAGGGAGAAAGGAGAGAATTTCAAGTGGGAGGGGTCATGGGTATACCTGTAGCTGATCTGGGTTTATGTGTAGCAGTAAACAATAAAACTCTTAAAAGTAAAATAAAAACAAATTAATATCAAAAATTTTAAAAAATAGAAATTATGAGCTGATACCCCCCAAAACTATAGACCTCAAATGGTTTATGCTTCACTAATTAACTGCTTTAACTATCATAGTTTCTGTATCTGAAGGTATGTGTTACATGGTCACAATTAAAATTTCCAATACAGCAGGTCTATGAGAATCAGATGCATAATTAGCCAAATCAATCGATTAGTCAGCAATCAACAGCTCAGAAGTTTCTAAAATACTGACTCTTTCAAGTAGCAATGGATTCAATGGTCCTGCATTACGGTGCCCCTATATCATCAAAACAGCAGCAGATGCATTATAACATTTCCTTTAAATTGGTGAGAAGTCGGTATTCAAACCATTAAATAAGGTGTTAACACTCTAATTCAAATTTCTTCAGCTTTAGGGCGTTAAATTGATTCTTCAAACAGTGTAAAAGATTTTTTTCCCAGTGATTTTCTATTCCGCTCCCATATGGGATGCACAAGAGCACAGCTACACATCAAGTCGGCTTTGGGGCCAATAGATTTTTCTACTGAGTATTTATAGAACGTATTACCCCATGTTGTTAGACTCAGCACATCACGCAGATCTTTTCAGATTTATCATTATGACTTCCCTGCAAGAAGCACCGATGAGCAAGTGGTGACCTTTTGACACAGAGGATCAGCATGGCAAATGCAGACTTCTTAACTAAGAACTCCATTGGGCCGTGCCTTTCCCAGTCTAGACAGGCTGTCTTCACAGCTCCCATCTGAAAGAACATGGGGTCTCCCACAAACTTACATTTTTTGGCAATTTACATTAACATTATGCCTCGAAAGAAGAAATGGTAGCTTTGTAGTAACATATCTAAGTATTTACTGGTTTAAAAAATAGTCATACAATGTGCAGGTGACATTTCACCCTAGACATCATTCAGACTTTCTTACAATGGTTACACCTGTCAGCTTCAGTCTGCAGACAAACAGCCTGGTTTAAACTTTTGCCTTGGCAAAGTATTAGGTGTTTGAACATAGACAAGTTCTTTATTTATTATACCTCAGTTTCTTCACCAGTGAAATAGGGCTAATTTTTGTATTTGATTGTTGGGGTTCGTTTATTTTGGTGTCAGCCTTTCATACCAAAAGTTTTCCTTGGAAATCTGATGATTGCTACCTGAATTCATGTTTATGACATATGTGGGAGTGGGGATAAGTTTCAAAAGGGGATAAAAAGACAGAGAACTGAGTTTTTCATTGAGCGAACTTCAGGTATCAGCATCTGTCTTATTTCCTGGGCTTAGTTAAGAAAGGAATCCTCTGATTTCTTGCCTGGGACAATATAAATCTGATTCTCAGAATCTGAGGAGTGCCGTAGGTGAATGATGCCATCGGTGCCCCTATATCATCAAAACAGCAGCAGATGTTAACACTTTAAATTGGTGAGAAGTCGGTATTCAAACCATTAAATAAGGTGTTAACACTCTAATTCAAATTTCTTCAGCTTTAGGGCGTTAAATTGATTCTTCAAACAGTGTAAAAGATTTTTTTCCCAGTGATTTTCTATTCCGCTCCCATATGGGATGCACAAGAGCACAGCTACACATCAAGTCGGCTTTGGGGCCAATAGATTTTTCTACTGAGTATTTATAGAACGTATTACCCCATGTTGTTAGACTCAGCACATCACGCAGATCTTTTCAGATTTATCATTATGACTTCCCTGCAAGAAGCACCGATGAGCAAGTGGTGACCTTTTGACACAGAGGATCAGCATGGCAAATGCAGACTTCTTAACTAAGAACTCCATTGGGCCGTGCCTTTCCCAGTCTAGACAGGCTGTCTTCACAGCTCCCATCTGAAAGAACATGGGGTCTCCCACAAACTTACATTTTTTGGCAATTTACATTAACATTATGCCTCGAAAGAAGAAATGGTAGCTTTGTAGTAACATATCTAAGTATTTACTGGTTTAAAAAATAGTCATACAATGTGCAGGTGACATTTCACCCTAGACATCATTCAGACTTTCTTACAATGGTTACACCTGTCAGCTTCAGTCTGCAGACAAACAGCCTGGTTTAAACTTTTGCCTTGGCAAAGTATTAGGTGTTTGAACATAGACAAGTTCTTTATTTATTATACCTCAGTTTCTTCACCAGTGAAATAGGGCTAATTTTTGTATTTGATTGTTGGGGTTCGTTTATTTTGGTGTCAGCCTTTCATACCAAAAGTTTTCCTTGGAAATCTGATGATTGCTACCTGAATTCATGTTTATGACATATGTGGGAGTGGGGATAAGTTTCAAAAGGGGATAAAAAGACAGAGAACTGAGTTTTTCATTGAGCGAACTTCAGGTATCAGCATCTGTCTTATTTCCTGGGCTTAGTTAAGAAAGGAATCCTCTGATTTCTTGCCTGGGACAATATAAATCTGATTCTCAGAATCTGAGGAGTGCCGTAGGTGAATGATGCCTCTGGTATGTTTACAAAGTCACAATCAGCCCTCTTCTTTTCAGGACAAGACCTTATCTTCACAATCAGCTTTGCCAGCCTCTACAGAAAGACAATTCTAGTTTTGATACCAGACCTCACATGTACAATCCCCATGAGAAATGACTGAATGAATTTAGTAGAATTCTTAGCACTCAGGCGGGACACAATAAATGCTAATATCCCTATTGCTATTATATCTATAAGCTGATATAGCCACACTTGCTGCTACACTTGAACCATAATTTCACCAGACTGTGTAGTCAAAGATTCTCTGAGGAAGGAAGAAAAGAGAAAAATAAAAATATTCCAGTGCTAAAAGTTATGCAAGATCTCTGGTTTTATTTCTTTGGGTATTGATGATATACAAGTATGTTACTCCATAGAGTCCACATCATCTATAAATGAATCCAAAACAGTCTTATCTTATAAATAGACATATAATTATTATAAGTCCATCTTATAAATAGACATATAATTGTAGGAAGTGGATCTCTATAATACATACTAGAGGAAGCTTTAGAAACAAATATTTAAATCTTCATTCTCAAGTTATCATTTTCCAGAAGTGCATCTTTTTATTTTAGTGTTTAAAATAAAATGTACCTTACTAAATATGCTTTTATTTATTTCTACCTCTTTACAAGCTGGTACATTTGCTTATTGAGATCTCTCTTGGATTTGAGAAATAAAACATACACATATTGCTTTCCAGAGCTCAAAACTACATTGTCTCTTTAAATTAACACCCATCTGAGTCTCCGATGAGAAATTGAACATAGACAAGTTCTTTATTTATTATACCTCAGTTTCTTCACCAGTGAAATAGGGCTAATTTTTGTATTTGATTGTTGGGGTTCGTTTATTTTGGTGTCAGCCTTTCATACCAAAAGTTTTCCTTGGAAATCTGATGATTGCTACCTGAATTCATGTTTATGACATATGTGGGAGTGGGGATAAGTTTCAAAAGGGGATAAAAAGACAGAGAACTGAGTTTTTCATTGAGCGAACTTCAGGTATCAGCATCTGTCTTATTTCCTGGGCTTAGTTAAGAAAGGAATCCTCTGATTTCTTGCCTGGGACAATATAAATCTGATTCTCAGAATCTGAGGAGTGCCGTAGGTGAATGATGCCTCTGGTATGTTTACAAAGTCACAATCAGCCCTCTTCTTTTCAGGACAAGACCTTATCTTCACAATCAGCTTTGCCAGCCTCTACAGAAAGACAATTCTAGTTTTGATACCAGACCTCACATGTACAATCCCCATGAGAAATGACTGAATGAATTTAGTAGAATTCTTAGCACTCAGGCGGGACACAATAAATGCTAATATCCCTATTGCTATTATATCTATAAGCTGATATAGCCACACTTGCTGCTACACTTGAACCATAATTTCACCAGACTGTGTAGTCAAAGATTCTCTGAGGAAGGAAGAAAAGAGAAAAATAAAAATATTCCAGTGCTAAAAGTTATGCAAGATCTCTGGTTTTATTTCTT
The DNA here is from genome assembly GCA_022376925.1 of Tragulus kanchil. Lineage (NCBI taxonomy): Eukaryota > Metazoa > Chordata > Mammalia > Artiodactyla > Tragulidae > Tragulus > Tragulus kanchil. Next base: position 21,874,205 of record JAIOJX010000003.1, on the reverse strand, counting down.
TGGGTATTGATGATATACAAGTATGTTACTCCATAGAGTCCACATCATCTATAAATGAATCCAAAACAGTCTTATCTTATAAATAGACATATAATTATTATAAGTCCATCTTATAAATAGACATATAATTGTAGGAAGTGGATCTCTATAATACATACTAGAGGAAGCTTTAGAAACAAATATTTAAATCTTCATTCTCAAGTTATCATTTTCCAGAAGTGCATCTTTTTATTTTAGTGTTTAAAATAAAATGTACCTTACTAAATATGCTTTTATTTATTTCTACCTCTTTACAAGCTGGTACATTTGCTTATTGAGATCTCTCTTGGATTTGAGAAATAAAACATACACATATTGCTTTCCAGAGCTCAAAACTACATTGTCTCTTTAAATTAACACCCATCTCTCCAGCAGAGGGAGCAAATAAGTTCTTGCATTTTCATTTCTACTAAATAGAACTTCTGTGAATTTCAGTGTGCTATTGGCTAAAATCTGTTGAATATGAGATTTTATTGAGGAACAAATTTGTAATGAAAATGTATTCAAGTAATCTCTATAGCCTATATTAAATGTTCATAAACTATGCATTTGTGTCGGTCCTAAGATTTCATTTTTCTAGAAGCACTATATCTGTGGAAATTTAATTTCAAATGTTAGCCAAAAAAAAAAATATGTTTAAGCTCTTGAAATATTCAAGTGTAGATAGTGCATTTTTAACAATAACGTGTTATAGAATTTTTGATTTATTTAGTTTTTATAGCCTACTTGTTAGAAAACTAGAGGTACAACATGTCAAATAAACAACAGAAGAAACTGTTATACATTCTGAGATAAGCTGTGAGTTAATTGTGTAATATTAAATTCACATTGAAATATCATGATCTAATTAGGTTTCAAGATTACAATTTTTAGGTTATGACTTCTCAGATTTAATATCAAATCATATGAATAATTTTAAATGGCGGGCTTCCCCTGGTGGTCCAGTGGGTAAGGACACTGCCTTGCAGGGCAAGGGGCGCTGGTTCGAGCCCTGGCCTGGGAAGATCCCACGTGCCGCGGAGCGGCTGGACTGATGTGTCCAATCACCGAGCCGGAGCTCTGGAGCGCATGCGCTCAGAGCCAGTGCTCTGCAACAACAGACGCCACCGCGATGGGAGACCCACAGGAGCCAAAGAACGAAGACGGATGAACAGAGAGAAACGAAAGACCAATAGAAGTGGCCCGCCTGCTCCCCTCCTTTCCTCCCCAACCCGACCCCCGCCCAAAAATAAATAAATAAATAAATCTTTTATAAAAAAATTTTTTTTTAACGGCTTAAAATTTTGATTTAATAAAGTAAAATTTTTAGTGAGTTTTAAAAATCCTATCTTCTCTAGTTTTGCTTTCATAATTTAGATGTAACAAATTAACAATTTATAAAATTAATGGCTATTCATGCTAAGTGATCCTAGTAAGACTCAAAATTTTATTATAGACTTTAATCAAGGAGAACACTTTTTATGTGTATCTACTGCATTTAGCACTTACAAATTCTTAATTATGTGTCCTGGAATCAGGACTGAAATATTGGATATTTTGAGTCAACTGATCCATGTAATATATATATATTTCTATATATTCTTTTTAATTTTATAATAACAAATCATTTTTAAGGACAATCTTCAAACTGGACTCTGTTTCTGTAATTGATATGGAGGCACTTGGAGACTAAGAAAGTTGCCCACCATTGTTAAGATATTGTTTCATTATAGCATCTTAGATGCAAACAGCCTGAAACACTGCAGTACTTCTGACTTCAATTTTAATTACAAAAATGGGGGAGGTGGGGAAGGACAGATAACCCTAGTTAAATAGTCCAGCATCACACTATTCCTCAACATGATAGAATGTAGTTGCTAGGACAGAAAATGGTCACCTTCTGTGAAAAGGTTGACCACTGCTTGTTCACTAGGACCTAATTCCTAACTGTTCCTCAGAATCCTCAGACATCCATTTGGTTGCTCCACCACATGTGAAAGATATGTTCCCAATCCTAAATACCTATAGGCACCTGGTGATCATTTCAACGATTTTGTTGTTAAGTCTCTTGCCTCATAACTGCTATTGCCAAAACCATAGAGAAAATACGCAAAACAAAACAGTAATTTTTTTTCTAAGTAGATTTACTTAGTACACCTCTATTCCAAACTAGAACTCTCCTTCACCAACATGTCAAAACATCACCAAATACTTTGGTTCTACCTCCAAAAGTCTCCTGAATCTGTCTCCTGCTTTCTCCTTTCCTACTGCACTATGCTTGCCAAGGATACTATGTCTTAAGCTTGGGCTAAATGGCCTCCAGACCTACTCATTCCAGGTCATTCTTCACACTGCAGCCAAATTCATTTCATTAAGATGCAAATCCTATTATGTTAAGTCCCTTTTCAGCCCCAATTTCTATGTGCCCTTCAAGTCTAAACTTCTTCAGAAGCTTATGAGAATGTTAACAATTTAGACCTGCCTGATTTTTCCACCTCTTTCTGCCACTGCTTCATGTCCTGAGCAAAATGATCCTTTTGTTCAACCATAGGTCTTTCTTCTTCTTACCTTTATCAATCTTTTCTTAAAGTCAAGGTTTCTGAAACTAGGCACTACCGACATCTAGGTTGGCATGGTTGTTGTGGGAGCTGTTCTGAGCATTGCAGGGTATTTACTAGCATCGTTGCCCTCTACTCACTGGACGAGAGTAGCCCCAGAACCCATACAACCAAAAATGTCTCCAGATCTTGACAAATATGCCCTAGAAGCCAACATCATTCCCTCTTGAGAATCATTATCCTAGTGAACTAACCAAATCCATGATTTTATATATCCAATATGATGGAATTTCCCAAGATGGCTCTCTTCCCCTCATATTTTTTTGCCCATCGAGGTGGGGAAGGACAGATAACCCTAGTTAAATAGTCCAGCATCACACTATTCCTCAACATGATAGAATGTAGTTGCTAGGACAGAAAATGGTCACCTTCTGTGAAAAGGTTGACCACTGCTTGTTCACTAGGACCTAATTCCTAACTGTTCCTCAGAATCCTCAGACATCCATTTGGTTGCTCCACCACATGTGAAAGATATGTTCCCAATCCTAAATACCTATAGGCACCTGGTGATCATTTCAACGATTTTGTTGTTAAGTCTCTTGCCTCATAACTGCTATTGCCAAAACCATAGAGAAAATACGCAAAACAAAACAGTAATTTTTTTTCTAAGTAGATTTACTTAGTACACCTCTATTCCAAACTAGAACTCTCCTTCACCAACATGTCAAAACATCACCAAATACTTTGGTTCTACCTCCAAAAGTCTCCTGAATCTGTCTCCTGCTTTCTCCTTTCCTACTGCACTATGCTTGCCAAGGATACTATGTCTTAAGCTTGGGCTAAATGGCCTCCAGACCTACTCATTCCAGGTCATTCTTCACACTGCAGCCAAATTCATTTCATTAAGATGCAAATCCTATTATGTTAAGTCCCTTTTCAGCCCCAATTTCTATGTGCCCTTCAAGTCTAAACTTCTTCAGAAGCTTATGAGAATGTTAACAATTTAGACCTGCCTGATTTTTCCACCTCTTTCTGCCACTGCTTCATGTCCTGAGCAAAATGATCCTTTTGTTCAACCATAGGTCTTTCTTCTTCTTACCTTTATCAATCTTTTCTTAAAGTCAAGGTTTCTGAAACTAGGCACTACCGACATCTAGGTTGGCATGGTTGTTGTGGGAGCTGTTCTGAGCATTGCAGGGTATTTACTAGCATCGTTGCCCTCTACTCACTGGACGAGAGTAGCCCCAGAACCCATACAACCAAAAATGTCTCCAGATCTTGACAAATATGCCCTAGAAGCCAACATCATTCCCTCTTGAGAATCATTATCCTAGTGAACTAACCAAATCCATGATTTTATATATCCAATATGATGGAATTTCCCAAGATGGCTCTCTTTCCTCTCTCATTTCCCCTCCCTCTCCTGTTCTATCTCTCCCTTTCCCTGCCTCCCTCTTCCTTGCCCCCTCTTTCATCGACTTTCTCTCTCATGGCAGTTCAGGGCAAACTTGTCCAACTCCAATATTGTTGAGAATCCAGTTTTGCTTTTATTCTTGTTTTCTGACTTCATCAAATTAAGGGCATTTTCCTCATCCACACGACTTAAGATGATTCACTACCATTGTGTCCACATTCTAGCCAACAAGAAGATATAAACCAAAAGTACAAGAGTTCTTTTAAATGTGTGTGTGTGTGTGTGTACTCAGTCACTCAGTTGTGCCCAACTCTTTGCAACTCTGGCCTGCAGCCCATCAGGCTCCTCTGTCCGTGGGATTCTCCAAGCAAGAATACTGGAGTGAGCTGCCTTTTCCTCCTCCAGGGGATCTCCCTGACCCAGGGATCAAATCTGTGTCTCCTGCATTGGCAGGCAGATTCTCTACTGCTGAGCAACCTGTATCCATCACTTCTATTAACTTCAAAGAAGGCTAAAAGCAATTCCGAGAAAGAAAAACAGAGCTGGAGGGATCAGCCTCCCTAACTTCAGACTCTACTACAAAGCAACAGTCATCAAGACAGTAGGGTACTGGCACAAAAACAGAACTATAGACCAATGGAACAAGATAGAGAACCCAGAGATAAACCTACGCACATATGGGTACCTTATTTTTGATAAAGGAGGAGAAACTATAAAATGGGACAAAGACAGCCTCTTCAACAAGTGGTGCTGGGAGAATTGGACAGCTACATGCAAAAAAATGAAATTGGAACATTCCCTGACGCCATACACTAAGATCAACTCAAAATGGATTAAAGACCTAAATGTAAGACCAGAAACCATCAAACTCTTAGAGGAGAATATAGGCAAAACCCTCAAGGACATCAATCAAAGCAAGATCTTCTCTGACCCACCAACTAAAATAGCAGATCTAAAAGCCCTAGAAGCCAACATCTTCCCAGTTTATCCTGGAACTCTCCATTTTTATATATCCAATATGATGGAATTTCCCAAGATGGCTCTCTCCTCTCATTTCCCTCCTCTCCTGTTCTATCTCTCCCTTTCCCTGCCTCCCTCTTCCTTGCCCCCTCTTTCATCGACTTTCTCTCTCATGGCAGTTCAGGGCAAACTTGTCCAACTCCAATATTGTTGAGAATCCAGTTTTGCTTTTATTCTTGTTTTCTGACTTCATCAAATTAAGGGCATTTTCCTCATCCACACGACTTAAGATGATTCACTACCATTGTGTCCACATTCTAGCCAACAAGAAGATATAAACCAAAAGTACAAGAGTTCTTTTAAATGTGTGTGTGTGTGTGTGTACTCAGTCACTCAGTTGTGCCCAACTCTTTGCAACTCTGGCCTGCAGCCCATCAGGCTCCTCTGTCCGTGGGATTCTCCAAGCAAGAATACTGGAGTGAGCTGCCTTTTCCTCCTCCAGGGGATCTCCCTGACCCAGGGATCAAATCTGTGTCTCCTGCATTGGCAGGCAGATTCTCTACTGCTGAGCAACCTGTATCCATCACTTCTATTAACTTCAAAGAAGGCTAAAAGCAATTCCGAGAAAGAAAAACAGAGCTGGAGGGATCAGCCTCCCTAACTTCAGACTCTACTACAAAGCAACAGTCATCAAGACAGTAGGGTACTGGCACAAAAACAGAACTATAGACCAATGGAACAAGATAGAGAACCCAGAGATAAACCTACGCACATATGGGTACCTTATTTTTGATAAAGGAGGAGAAACTATAAAATGGGACAAAGACAGCCTCTTCAACAAGTGGTGCTGGGAGAATTGGACAGCTACATGCAAAAAAATGAAATTGGAACATTCCCTGACGCCATACACTAAGATCAACTCAAAATGGATTAAAGACCTAAATGTAAGACCAGAAACCATCAAACTCTTAGAGGAGAATATAGGCAAAACCCTCAAGGACATCAATCAAAGCAAGATCTTCTCTGACCCACCAACTAAAATAGCAGAACTGAAAAGAAAAATGAACATATGGGACCTCATGAAACTTAAAAGCTTTTGTACAGCAAAAGAAATTACAAAAAAGCTGAACAGACACCCCACAGAGTGGGAGAAAATCATAGCAAATGAAACAAAAGACAAAGAATTAATCTCCAAAATCTACAAGCAACTCAGACAACTCAGCACAGGGAAAACGAACAACCCAATCAAAAAATGGGAAAAAAACCTAAAGAGACGCCTCTCCAAAGAGGACATACAGATGGCCCAAAAGCACATGAAACGATGCTCAACCTCGCTTATTATTAGTGAAATGCAAATTAAAACTACAATGAGATATCACCTCACACCCGTCAGAATGGCCATCTTCAAAAAATCTGCAGACAATAAATGCTGGAGAGGGTGCAGAGGAAAGGGAACCCTCTTGCATTGCCGGTGGGAATGTCAATTGATACAGCCTCTATGGAAGACAGTCTGGAGATTTCTTAAAAAACTAAAAATAGAAGCACCCTATGACCCAGCAATCCCACTATTAGGCTTATATCCTGATGAAATCAAAACTGAAAGAAGCACCTGTACCCCAATGTTCATTGCAGCTCTCTATACAATAGCCAAAACATGGAAGCAACCTAGATGTCCATCGACGAATGAATGGATCCAGAAGCTCTGGTACATATATACAATGGAATACTACTCAGCTGTTAAAAGAAATGCAGAAGACTCAGTCCTAATGAAGTGACTGGCTCTAGAACCTATCATAAAAAGTGAAGTAAGTCAAAAAGAGAAAGACAAATACAGTATACTAACACACATATCTGGAATCTAGTAGGATGGTCTTGATATCACACACAGGGAACTCATGGAAAAAAAGACAGAGCATAGACATAGGGACATTGTGGGGAAGAAATAGGGAGGGGGAAGCATGGAGGGAGTAACAAGGAAACCTATAGTGCTATGTGTGGAAAAGATAGCTAGTGTCATAGTGCTAAGGGAATAGGAGTGCTTACAATGGCTTGGGGCGAAGGTCTGGAGGGGTGGGATGGGGGGATCTGGACAGGTGGGGACCATGGATATGCATATGATTGATCTGGGAACATACATGTCTGTGAACAACAAAACTCTGTAAAACCTTTAAAATAAAGAATAAAAATAAATTAAAAAAAGAAGAAGGCTAGAAAATGTGAAAATTGAATTTTAATTGCAAAAATAATATTAATAATAATAAACAAGCAAATGAAAAAAAGAAACAAATTGGGAAGAATGTATGTCAGGGAACAACTAGCACTTTTTGCCCCAACCTGCCTTCTTGATCACCAAAATAGCAGATACTAATCTCTCCTTTCTTAAAATAATACATTCACATTTTGCCCAAAGAAAACCACAAAATTCTAGCCAGTTCCTGCCCCCGTATCAAAGTCCAGGTGCTCTGAGAGATAGTGTTCTCCATCATATCCACAAGTTGCTTCTCCTGATTGGCAAACTAAATTGGTAAAAGAAAAGTATGAAGAAACTATAAAGTAAAAGAAAAGTCAGTTCAGTAACCATGAAGTAAAAGAAAAGTAGTAGGTTCCCCAACTCTATACACACACACATATACAAACTCAACACTTGATCATGTCATAAGAACAAGAGCATAGGAACTTTTAAAAAATGATTTAAGAAGAACTTTCTTCCAAAACGGGGAAATAGAAAAAGTTACAGAAATCTCTGGTCCACAGGAATTATCAACTCCTGCTAGGCAGAAAATGGGAAGACCCTGGCCTAGGCAGAGACTCAGTTTCTAAATTAGTTCCACCTGGCAGCCCCTGGTTCCTATACCCCTAAGTCTACTTCCAGAAATTTCATGTGACTTTTTATTCGCTATGGCCACATCAAAGTGGGAAAGAAAGGGAAGATGCCCTTCCTAAGAGCTACCCTTCTGCAGCCTGGTCCCTGTTGGGCTTCTAAGAGCCTCTCAAGAGCTGAAGTAATCCCAGGCTTTCTAGGTCAGGCCAATGGTTTCTTTGATTATAGTAAATTTCTGGTGCTAGTCAGCACTAGAAAGATTTCTAGACGTGTTCATTCTGAAGACTTTTACTTAATGCCCCTTTACCCTCCAATCTCTCTTCTCTCAACTTAATTGTGGCTTCCTTTAGAATTTGAAAGGACGGGCTTTAGAAAGAAGGCAATCTCTATCATCTGATCTTTGTTCTTGACAGACAAAAATATATAACAGGAGAAAATCTTGGGGTTACAGTCTTCTTTCCTACTGAAGCTACCTCATCAGAACTTTTATACTTTTATACTCATCAGAACCTTTTATAACTTCCTCAATTTGGGGGAAGATATAGTTGTTTTATTCAGCTCTACAGAGTCCAAATTATTAGACCCTCATTCAACATAGAACATAAGATTCTTATGGGTATTTTTCCTGTTTTTGCCACCACATAACACTGAGTACGACTCTTAGCAAGTGTCCAATACTGTCTTTCAGTGAACTTTAAAGACTGACTAACTACACAAAGTCTGTGAGAAGGCCCAAATAGGCGATGCACTTAGTGAAGCATTTCTAAAGGAGGGATCATGGTGGCTGTAATTGCTACAAAAATACTATGAAGGGGCAGGTTTGATGGACAACTTTCCACTCCACTGATTTTTTTTTTTAATTTGTCACTTAATTTTCAGATCAGTCCCGTGAGATGAATAATACACTGCCAGTTTACAAATGAGAAAAGCCTAACTTTAAAGATTCCTTCTGGGCTTCCCCTGGTAGTCCAGTGGGTAAGGACACCGCCTTGCAGTGCAAGGGGCGCCGGTTCGAGCCCTGGCCTGGGAAGATCCCACATGCCGTGGAGCGGCTGGACGGATGTGTCCAATTACCGAGCCCGAGCTCTGGAGTGCATGCTCCCAGAGCCGGTGCTCTGCAACGACAGACGCCACCGCGATGGGAGGCCCACAGGAGCCAAAGGACAAAGACTGATGAAAATAGAGAAATGAAAAGACCAATGGATGTGGCCCGCCCGCTCCCTTCCCTCCCCAACCCGACCCCTGCCCATAACAAATAAATAAATAAATCTTAAAAAAAAAAAAAAGATTCCTTCTGTTAAAAAAAAAGTCAACTGATTAAAGTTTAATTATCTTATTGGCGTTATTCAGTGATTCATGAATCGGTATCCAATGTAGAAAAAGAAATGAGCTCCAAGGAAGTATACAAAGTAAATGACATTATAGGCAGGGGAAACTGGAACAAAGAAGTCATATTTGGTAGAAAAAATGGATTGATCCTTATAAGCTTACTTTCCTTTAGAGGGTACCAGGGGTCTATCAAGCAGATGGCCTAACTAGTGGCAATAAGGTGATTCCTGATTGACAGGCTTAAGATTCCATTTCTGGGAGTAAGGAAATTACAAATCTAAGTCTTGGTTTGGTGACCTGGGTTTAACATAAGTGACTCCATATTGGTCTGATTATCTTAGATTTCCTACTGTTGCAGAGCTAGCAAGAGGCAGAGCTTGTATTCAAACCCCCTTCTTTCAAATTTCAAAATCTTTGCTGTTCTCATTCTCTGGAACTTAGGCCAAGGTGAAGTAGGGAAGAGTATTCTAAACAGAGACAAGCCGTGAGCCCATGGTATCAAAGAAGGGGGTAAAAAGAAAAGAATAAGAAAAAGAAGCCGTGGGGAAAGTGACTACAAAAATACTATGAAGGGGCAGGTTTGATGGACAACTTTCCACTCCACTGATTTTTTTTAATTTGTCACTTAATTTTCAGATCAGTCCCGTGAGATGAATAATACACTGCCAGTTTACAAATGAGAAAAGCCTAACTTTAAAGATTCCTTCTGGGCTTCCCCTGGTAGTCCAGTGGGTAAGGACACCGCCTTGCAGTGCAAGGGGCGCCGGTTCGAGCCCTGGCCTGGGAAGATCCCACATGCCGTGGAGCGGCTGGACGGATGTGTCCAATTACCGAGCCCGAGCTCTGGAGTGCATGCTCCCAGAGCCGGTGCTCTGCAACGACAGACGCCACCGCGATGGGAGGCCCACAGGAGCCAAAGGACAAAGACTGATGAAAATAGAGAAATGAAAAGACCAATGGATGTGGCCCGCCCGCTCCCTTCCCTCCCCAACCCGACCCCTGCCCATAACAAATAAATAAATAAATCTTAAAAAAAAAAAAAAGATTCCTTCTGTTAAAAAAAAAAAAAGTCAACTGATTAAAGTTTAATTATCTTATTGGCGTTATTCAGTGATTCATGAATCGGTATCCAATGTAGAAAAAGAAATGAGCTCCAAGGAAGTATACAAAGTAAATGACATTATAGGCAGGGGAAACTGGAACAAAGAAGTCATATTTGGTAGAAAAAGTGGATTGATCCTTATAAGCTTACTTTCCTTTAGAGGGTACCAGGGGTCTATCAAGCAGATGGCCTAACTAGTGGCAATAAGGTGATTCCTGATTGACAGGCTTAAGATTCCATTTCTGGGAGTAAGGAAATTACAAATCTAAGTCTTGGTTTGGTGACCTGGGTTTAACATAAGTGACTCCATATTGGTCTGATTATCTTAGATTTCCTACTGTTGCAGAGCTAGCAAGAGGCAGAGCTTGTATTCAAACCCCCTTCTTTCAAATTTCAAAATCTTTGCTGTTCTCATTCTCTGGAACTTAGGCCAAGGTGAAGTAGGGAAGAGTATTCTAAACAGAGACAAGCCGTGAGCCCATGGTATCAAAGAAGGGGGTAAAAAGAAAAGAATAAGAAAAAATTAGGTATATGTATTAGCCTGGATTGGGGGAAAGTGATTTTGTACCCAGAAGAAAAAGCTAATGACAAACTGCTTTGAAATGACCCCAACATCAAAAGCTATTTTGAGGATTTGATGACTGTATCTCTGTAAATGAGCCTCCATCTTGCTGAATTCCAATACAAAGCAAGTTATCCTGTAACAAGTCTTCATCTTCTGGAAAGATATTTTAATGCTCGCTTTCTCTCTTTTATAAGGCAATTATTGTTTGATTATGTGGAATAATCATATGCTATTGTTTTTGCAATTTTGAAGAAAAATTTGAAATGTTCATTTACAAATACAAATTATGTTGTTTAATATTTATTTCCTTCATCTTATTGGACACTGTCACAAATAACAAGGAACTAAATAATGTTTTCATTTTCACTGAAAAATTGTTTAGTAAAAGTTACTTTATTCTTAGAGAATAAAATAAGGTTTTGGATTTTTTTTCCTCTGAATGCTTTTATCTAATGTAGGAAATACAAAAGATGTTCAAATGAGTTGATTATCTTTGTGCCTATTTTAGCAAGCTGGTTTCATTATCAGGAAATTCATTATCATAGAGGAGTTTCAAAAGAAAAATTAGGGCATTTAAGGGTCACTTAATTAGACCAATGGATCTTGGTAATTAGACATTTTGGGAAAGATAATGTATTTGTCAGATGTATTTAGGCAAGTTTATTTAATAAATAGCCCCAGGAGATCTTAGTTCCTCTTGTATTTAATTGTGATGGGTTTCTATACATATCCTGAGGATATTAGGGAATTTCCTGTTCTGTTAATGGGTTGCTCCAAATTTTCTCTTAGTTTCAGAAATGACAGAGATCTCATCCCAGACTTAAATGACTATTTAAAGAATACTGACTGGAGAAGGTGATTAGCAACAGGAAATAATATGTGTAACTGAAAATTATCTTGGGCCAAAGGAGACAGAGAAGGGAGAAAGAAAAAACTGCAAGGTCTAACAGTTTCTTACTTGCTATTGGATATTAAAGACTGAAGAGAGCTATGTTCTCTTTTTTTAAATAACATGAGCCCATGGTATCAAAGAAGGGGGTAAAAAGAAAAGAATAAGAAAAAATTAGGTATATGTATTAGCCTGGATTGGGGGAAAGTGATTTTGTACCCAGAAGAAAAAGCTAATGACAAACTGCTTTGAAATGACCCCAACATCAAAAGCTATTTTGAGGATTTGATGACTGTATCTCTGTAAATGAGCCTCCATCTTGCTGAATTCCAATACAAAGCAAGTTATCCTGTAACAAGTCTTCATCTTCTGGAAAGATATTTTAATGCTCGCTTTCTCTCTTTTATAAGGCAATTATTGTTTGATTATGTGGAATAATCATATGCTATTGTTTTTGCAATTTTGAAGAAAAAATTTGAAATGTTCATTTACAAATACAAATTATGTTGTTTAATATTTATTTCCTTCATCTTATTGGACACTGTCACAAATAACAAGGAACTAAATAATGTTTTTCATTTTCACTGAAAAATTGTTTAGTAAAAGTTACTTTATTCTTAGAGAATAAAATAAGGTTTTGGATTTTTTTTTTCCTCTGAATGCTTTTATCTAATGTAGGAAATACAAAAGATGTTCAAATGAGTTGATTATCTTTGTGCCTATTTTAGCAAGCTGGTTTCATTATCAGGAAATTCATTATCATAGAGGAGTTTCAAAAGAAAAATTAGGGCATTTAAGGGTCACTTAATTAGACCAATGGATCTTGGTAATTAGACATTTTGGGAAAGATAATGTATTTGTCAGATGTATTTAGGCAAGTTTATTTAATAAATAGCCCCAGGAGATCTTAGTTCCTCTTGTATTTAATTGTGATGGGTTTCTATACATATCCTGAGGATATTAGGGAATTTCCTGTTCTGTTAATGGGTTGCTCCAAATTTTCTCTTAGTTTCAGAAATGACAGAGATCTCATCCCAGACTTAAATGACTATTTAAAGAATACTGACTGGAGAAGGTGATTAGCAACAGGAAATAATATGTGTAACTGAAAATTATCTTGGGCCAAAGGAGACAGAGAAGGGAGAAAGAAAAAACTGCAAGGTCTAACAGTTTCTTACTTGCTATTGGATATTAAAGACTGAAGAGAGCTATGTTTGCTCTTTTTTTTTTAAAAAAAAAATAACATTTATTTTATTTATTTATCTTTTGGGGGGTAAGGTGGGGAGGGAGGAGAGCAGGCGGGCCACTTCTATTGATCTTTCATTTCTCTATTTTCATTCATCTTTGCTCTTTGGCTCCTGTGGGCCTCCCATCGCAGTGGCGTCTGTCGTTGCACAGCGCCGGCTCTGGGCGCTTGCGCTCCAGAGCTCTGGCTCGGTAATTGGACACATCGGTCCAGCCGCTCCGCGACGTGGGATCTTTCCAGGCCAGGGGTCGAACTGGCGCCCCTTGCCCTGCAAGGAGGTGTCCTTACCCACTGGACCACCAGGGGAAGCCCTATGTTTGCTCTTATATCAGTTATGATCTTCAGCTATGATCTTCTTCAACTGAACCTCTCTTTTAACTTAAAGGCTTATTTGTACTAGCTCATGTAGGCAAAGCAATTTTATCATACATTCAAAGTGAACCAGACACCATAAACCAGTAAAAGTCCTGGAATTTATCAAATAGAATGTACTGATAATATCATCAAACAATCAACCAATAGCACATAAACGATTGTGGCACTTTTTAGAGGAACAGCAATTGTTGAAAAATATATAAAACAAATACATGTGTTTTGGTTTTTGTATCCACATATTTATACGTCAAATTACAGAGCTAAATTTTGACTGCAATAGTGATAATAATTTGTATGTTCTAAAAATGGAAAATATAAGAAACTGATAAGGTTTATTATCAGTGTGGGCGGTTGCTTTGCTGAGACTAAATTGAGGTCAGAAGCAAATAATGTCAATTTCGGAATAAGACAATGTATGCAAAATTACTTGAAGCAGTGTAAAACCTTCACAAATGTGAATTAAATATCTTAAATCTTGTTGAGGTTTCAACAGGCACATATAAATAGATGAAATAATACATTTGAGGAACCGTTATTACTTTTATTTCTCAAATTCAGTAAGATTGATCTTTCAATGATCATTGTGCTAAGATGAATGGAGAACACAAAATTTCTCTAGCAATTGAAGTAACAAAAAAGGGAATTCAAAGGTTCTTCTTATATGCTGCCATTGAGATAATTTGAAAGGAAAGTACAAGTCAAAAGGACTTGAGATGGGATTCTCCCAGCAAAATTCACAAATGGAAGTGGCAGATTACAGACAGCCTGGAGTAACAGAAAAAGTAGAAGCTAAGGCTTGTGTCAGACCTTTTTTAAAACCATCTCCCTATATACAGGCATGACTTTGGTGAGTTCTTTAATATCTCACAGCCTCAGTTGCTTAATCTCTGAAGTAATGATGATGATAAATGTCTCAGGAGAAGTGAGACAAAAACATCAACAAATTTGTCTAAAAGTGCTTAACAGAATTCCTGACATAGACATTTCTTTAAAAATGTATATGATAGGGGCTTCCCTGGTGGTGCAGTGGGTAAGGACACCACCTTGCAGTGCAAGGGACGCTGGCTTGATCCCTGGCCTGGGAAGATCCCACGTGCCAGGAAGCAGCTGAACTGATGTGTCCGACTACCGAGCCGGAACCTGGAGTGCATGCACCCAGAGCCAGTGCTCTGCAATGAGAGGGACCACTGTGATGGGAGGCCCACAACCAAAAAAACAAAAAGAAAAGAAAGATAAAACAAAAAAGTGGCCAGAAAGTGAAAATCAATAGAAGTGGCAAAAAATCTATATATCTATATATCTCTATATGATATTCCTTTTCCCAAAACAAATGAAATAGGAAGAACTTGTTGATATAATACGATTGGAAAAGGGTAACACTGAAGTGACAGTGTGGGCGGTTGCTTTGCTGAGACTAAATTGAGGTCAGAAGCAAATAATGTCAATTTCGGAATAAGACAATGTATGCAAAATTACTTGAAGCAGTGTAAAACCTTCACAAATGTGAATTAAATATCTTAAATCTTGTTGAGGTTTCAACAGGCACATATAAATAGATGAAATAATACATTTGAGGAACCGTTATTACTTTTATTTCTCAAATTCAGTAAGATTGATCTTTCAATGATCATTGTGCTAAGATGAATGGAGAACACAAAATTTCTCTAGCAATTGAAGTAACAAAAAGGCAATTCAAAGGTTCTTCTTATATGCTGCCATTGAGATAATTTGAAAGGAAAGTACAAGTCAAAAGGACTTGAGATGGGATTCTCCCAGCAAAATTCACAAATGGAAGTGGCAGATTACAGACAGCCTGGAGTAACAGAAAAAGTAGAAGCTAAGGCTTGTGTCAGACCTTTTTAAATCCATCTCCCTATATACAGGCATGACTTTGGTGAGTTCTTTAATATCTCACAGCCTCAGTTGCTTAATCTCTGAAGTAATGATGATGATAAATGTCTCAGGAGAAGTGAGACAAAAACATCAACAAATTTGTCTAAAAGTGCTTAACAGAATTCCTGACATAGACATTTCTTTAAAAATGTATATGATAGGGGCTTCCCTGGTGGTGCAGTGGGTAAGGACACCACCTTGCAGTGCAAGGGACGCTGGCTTGATCCCTGGCCTGGGAAGATCCCACGTGCCAGGAAGCAGCTGAACTGATGTGTCCGACTACCGAGCCGGAACCTGGAGTGCATGCACCCAGAGCCAGTGCTCTGCAATGAGAGGGACCACTGTGATGGGAGGCCCACACAAGCCAAAAGAACAAAGATAGATAAAGGAAAGATGAAAGATCAATAGAAGTGGCCAAAAAAAAATCTATATATCTATATATCTCTATATGATATTCCTTTTCCCAAAACAAATGAAATAGGAAGAACTTGTTGATATAATACGATTGGAAAAGTGTAACACTGAAGTGACATTGTGGCCCACAGAGAACACAATGATCATTTGTCCCGTTTGCTAGAAATAAAAATGAAGACATTTTGAACTCAAGGTTTATTTCTATATTATGGGGGCTCACCCTCTGGCTGTTAGGTTAGTATTATACAACATTGTAAAATTTTGTTAATGAAAATACTCAAAATGCTGATCCAACTTTTCTGTCTCTTGAGTTAAAGTTCAGAATATTAGTTGTGTTTTTCAATAGTGTGCATATGGATCCATTTTAACTCACCAGAAATGCATTTACTGGAAATTTTGCCTTAAGTGACCTATACTTCTCATCTTTTACGTATCCTATTGTGACAGCTTTTATCATATTCCCACAAGTCTATGTATCTTATCCAGAACTTGGAAAGATATATCAGGTCAAGTAATAGCCTTCCATTTGTAGTAGTAAATATAGGCATCTACAGCTATAAATGTCCCTCTAAGCTCGGCTTTAGCGACACACCATATGTTTGGTATACATCTTTATTTCAAAGTAATTTCTAATTTTCCTTGTGATTTCTTCTTTGACCCACTGGTTATTTTACAATATGTTACTTAATTTCTAAGTGCTTATGAACTTCCAAGTTTCTTTCTGGTTGATTTATTTCATTCCATTGTAGTCAGAGAAAGTACTTTGTATGATTTCAATTCTTTTAAATTTATCAAAGTTTGTTTTATGGATGAACATGTGGCATATCTTCAACAGCATTCCATGTATCTTTCTATGTATCCTTTGGAAGAATGTGTATTCTACAGTCGTTGGGTGGAATGTTCCAAGTGTATCTGTGAGGTCTAGTTGGTACATAGCAATGTTCAAGTCTTCTGTTTCCTGTTGATCTTCTGCCTGGTTGTTTGATCCATTATTAGAAGCTGGTTATTGATGTCTCCGATTGTTACTTTTAACTTTTGCTTTGTCTGCCCAACCACCTTTGCTTCAAGATGGTCTACCACACTGTGTGCCACAATCCACATGGTGATAGCCATTGGGCTTCTAGTGGCCATGTTTGTAAATGCTACCAGGTCCTACTCACCACTCATAGATATAGAGAGGTCAAGAGTGAGCATTCAGATCCAAACTTTTCCAGTTCATTAGCCACTTTCCAGAGGAAATTAAAAATTGAAACAGAGAATTACCAACATTATTTTCAATGGAACAAATAATGACTTATACAGGAAATATGACAGTAGAAAAGACTGGCTTTAATAAAATTAATATAGAGATACAGAAGGGGAGAATAAGCACATGTGCACAGAAGATTTCTTTATTTTTTAACTGTTCATTCTCCAATTCAATCTAAGACCCTCCATAATCCTGACCTTGGATCACAGGGAAAACCTCTATATTATAGCATCATAATACATGTCCTATTTTTATATACAATAGCCTCAAGAAGTTTTTATGCATTTGTACCTTTTGGTAAAATAGATCAATAAATATATAGTAGAAATATTCTTGTTGTACTAATGAAAAGTTCAGTTGATAAAATAAAATGTGGGCCAAGCTGAAAATATCACCTAGAACTGGCATTCCAAAAGAATACCAGTTGTGGCACAAATGTTCTGAGTAGTTTACATCTTTATTTCAAAGTAATTTCTAATTTTCCTTGTGATTTCTTCTTTGACCCACTGGTTATTTTACAATATGTTACTTAATTTCTAAGTGCTTATGAACTTCCAAGTTTCTTTCTGGTTGATTTATTTCATTCCATTGTAGTCAGAGAAAGTACTTTGTATGATTTCAATTCTTTTAAATTTATCAAAGTTTGTTTTATGGATGAACATGTGGCATATCTTCAACAGCATTCCATGTATCTTTCTATGTATCCTTTGGAAGAATGTGTATTCTACAGTCGTTGGGTGGAATGTTCCAAGTGTATCTGTGAGGTCTAGTTGGTACATAGCAATGTTCAAGTCTTCTGTTTCCTGTTGATCTTCTGCCTGGTTGTTTGATCCATTATTAGAAGCTGGTTATTGATGTCTCCGATTGTTACTTTTAACTTTTGCTTTGTCTGCCCAACCACCTTTGCTTCAAGATGGTCTACCACACTGTGTGCCACAATCCACATGGTGATAGCCATTGGGCTTCTAGTGGCCATGTTTGTAAATGCTACCAGGTCCTACTCACCACTCATAGATATAGAGAGGTCAAGAGTGAGCATTCAGATCCAAACTTTTCCAGTTCATTAGCCACTTTCCAGAGGAAATTAAAAATTGAAACAGAGAATTACCAACATTATTTTTCAATGGAACAAATAATGACTTATACAAGAAATATGACAGTAGAAAAGACTGGCTTTAATAAAATTAATATAGAGATACAGAAGGGGAGAATAAGCACATGTGCACAGAAGATTTCTTTATTTTTTAACTGTTCATTCTCCAATTCAATCTAAGACCCTCCATAATCCTGACCTTGGATCACAGGGAAAACCTCTATATTATAGCATCATAATACATGTCCTATTTTTATATACAATAGCCTCAAGAAGTTTTTATGCATTTGTACCTTTTGGTAAAATAGATCAATAAATATATAGTAGAAATATTCTTGTTGTACTAATGAAAAGTTCAGTTGATAAAATAAAATGTGGGCCAAGCTGAAAATATCACCTAGAACTGGCATTCCAAAAAGAATACCAGTTGTGGAAAATGGAAGAATTTCTTTGATAAAGAAACCCTAGAAAGAAATTTAAATCTAGAAAGTTAACCTAAGAAAATCAAGGATAAAAAGAAAAATATACATGTACAAGTAGACCACAGTCACATTGCTTATAATAACAAAGAATCTCAAAAAAAAAGTCAGAAATTATATGTTTAATGTTGGGGAATTTAGCATATATCATGAATTACTTAGTATTCATAAAATAAAATATCTATAAGATTATAAAATTATTATAAAGATCTATCTACCTAAATATGAAAGAATTTCTGTAGATTATTAAAGGAAAGAATGCAAATAATTTTGTATATAATCCCACTTTGACAAATAAGTATTCATCCCATATATATTTGCATATATTTGTGTGTATAATGAAGAATATTGAATGGATAGACAGTATTCTTCCCTGGTGGCTCATCTGGTAAAGAATCCTCCTGCAATGCACAAAATCCTGGGTCTGATCCCTGGGTTGGGAAGATGCCCTGGAGAAAGGAGCAGCTACCCACTCCAGTATTCTTGCCTGGAGAATTCTATGGCTCTTCCATGGGTCACAAAGAGTCAGATACAACTGAGCAACTTTCACTAAGACAGCAATGTGTTAACAAGGTAAACTGGTGTTAAACTGTTTAAAAATGAATATTGTCTGCATTATTAATAATAAGCATATATTATAAAATTAGACGAAATGAAGTCATTTAAAAAAAATTTTTTTTTTTTTTGACTGCACCAGGTCTTGGTTGTGGCATGAAGGATCTTTTAGTTGCAGCATGTGAACTCTGAGTTACAGCATGTGGGATCTAATTCCCTGACCAGGGATTGAGCTAGAGCCTCCTGCATTGGGAACAACGAGTCTTGGCCACTGGGAAGTTCCAATAAAGCTATTTTTATTTTGAAAAAAAAAGAAAGAAAGAAATATATGTGACCATAGAAAATGTTTCTGTTGAGAAGAAAACCCCAGAAACTCAAATGTTAAAAGATAACATGAAATGAAGTCAAAGTCCAAATCTTAAGGCATCAAGAAAAGACTTCATGTATAGGTAGTGTAAAAGAACTCCTTAAGATTGGTTTCTTTGTCTTTCAGTCATTCTAGAAAGGTAAGCAGAGCAGTCTAGTGGCGAGTAGAAAAGAAGCTCAAGTTTGAGGAATAGATTATATCCTAAAGATCCTGAAGAAATGTTTTAGAATATCTTCCTGTAAAAAAAAAAAAAAAAAGATAGAAATGCCTGGGTGTGGACTTGGACCTTTTAACTTAGATCTCCTGGAGAAGGGAACAGCTGCCCACTCCAGTAGTCATGTTTGGAGAATTCCATGGACAGAGAAGCCTGGTGGGCTACAGTCCATGGGGTCACAAAGAGTCTGACAAGACTGGGTGACTTTCACTCACTCACTCACAAGCTAACAATTTTCTTTTACCCTTGATACATCCCCCCACCCTTTGTCTCCACCTTCTCTGCAAAGCAAGTTCCACACTGAACCAAAGCCAGGGCCTCCACAGCCCTCTGACTTTTGGTTCAGCTGACAGCAGGGACCACAAACAGGACAGGAAAGGGGATGCAGAGTGACCCTAGGTGGAGGGTTCAGTTTCCTGAACGGGACTTCCCTCCACCTGATGCGGGACAGGGCT
This sequence comes from Tragulus kanchil, assembly GCA_022376925.1. Lineage (NCBI taxonomy): Eukaryota > Metazoa > Chordata > Mammalia > Artiodactyla > Tragulidae > Tragulus > Tragulus kanchil. The sequence goes on along the minus strand of JAIOJX010000003.1, from coordinate 21,854,209 downwards.
TCTCTTCTCACATTTCCATCCTGCACTCAGCCTCTGGGTTTCCCTGCTCTCAGCCTTCACCTCTAGAAAGAGTTCCTTTATTAAATTTCTCAAATTACTCAGCAGGATGTGCCATCTGTTTCCTGCAGGGCCCTCACTTATACAAAACCTTTTCTGTAAAACAGATTAGCAGGATCTACCCCTCTGTTCTCTATAGGAAACTGCTTCATTAGATCATATTTCATCAGCTCTATGGTTGCTCTTGGAGCAATTAAGAAGGGTCCTGCAATTGACCTTGTCAGCCCTGGGCTTGTGTCTCCACATCTCTCTGCTGGTTTCTTTCATTTTCATTTCCTAAGCTAACACCTGCTCTTCCTGATTGCCAAAACCCTCTGTCTGTGCCCAGGAAAAGATGAAAGTGCCCAGAAAGGTGCATGCCCCACCCCTCCCAACCCGTTTGTCAAATGTTAAAAGATAACATGAAATGAAGTCAAAGTCCAAATCTTAAGGCATCAAGAAAAGACTTCATGTATAGGTAGTGTAAAAGAACTCCTTAAGATTGGTTTCTTTGTCTTTCAGTCATTCTAGAAAGGTAAGCAGAGCAGTCTAGTGGCGAGTAGAAAAGAAGCTCAAGTTTGAGGAATAGATTATATCCTAAAGATCCTGAAGAAATGTTTTAGAATATCTTCCTGTAAAAAAAAAAAAAAAAAGATAGAAATGCCTGGGTGTGGACTTGGACCTTTTAACTTAGATCTCCTGGAGAAGGGAACAGCTGCCCACTCCAGTAGTCATGTTTGGAGAATTCCATGGACAGAGAAGCCTGGTGGGCTACAGTCCATGGGGTCACAAAGAGTCTGACAAGACTGGGTGACTTTCACTCACTCACTCACAAGCTAACAATTTTCTTTTACCCTTGATACATCCCCCCACCCTTTGTCTCCACCTTCTCTGCAAAGCAAGTTCCACACTGAACCAAAGCCAGGGCCTCCACAGCCCTCTGACTTTTGGTTCAGCTGACAGCAGGGACCACAAACAGGACAGGAAAGGGGATGCAGAGTGACCCTAGGTGGAGGGTTCAGTTTCCTGAACGGGACTTCCCTCCACCTGATGCGGGACAGGGCTTCTCTTCTCACATTTCCATCCTGCACTCAGCCTCTGGGTTTCCCTGCTCTCAGCCTTCACCTCTAGAAAGAGTTCCTTTATTAAATTTCTCAAATTACTCAGCAGGATGTGCCATCTGTTTCCTGCAGGGCCCTCACTTATACAAAACCTTTTCTGTAAAACAGATTAGCAGGATCTACCCCTCTGTTCTCTATAGGAAACTGCTTCATTAGATCATATTTCATCAGCTCTATGGTTGCTCTTGGAGCAATTAAGAAGGGTCCTGCAATTGACCTTGTCAGCCCTGGGCTTGTGTCTCCACATCTCTCTGCTGGTTTCTTTCATTTTCATTTCCTAAGCTAACACCTGCTCTTCCTGATTGCCAAAACCCTCTGTCTGTGCCCAGGAAAAGATGAAAGTGCCCAGAAAGGTGCATGCCCCACCCCCTACCCAACAGCGGCCAGTTAATGACTGCCTGTGTGGGGCAGAAATATTTCAGCTCCCTCATCCTTGTCTAGGACAGACCTGCCTGAGACTGACATCTCTCTGGGTGTACCTTGTTAGATTTGGACACAGCTGCTCTTGGTGGGGTTTAACCTGATATCACAAGCTTGCTTTTATTCCTCTCTCCTCCCCACACATCTATGCATTTTCCCTGGATACATTTCCTGATAAACCACTTTCACTAAAATTCTCATCTTGGGGTCTCCCAGCTAGGTCGGAGCTGCATGATATCCATCAGAAAATACAATTTACAAATATAATATTATAGAAAGTCATAATTCCTTTTTACAGGTAAATAGACATATACCTGAAAGAAATCTGTAGCAGGCAAATTTAGATTTTTGATCAACGATTTACGATAATTGATTTTGAGCATGGACAGAACTTTCTAAAAAGCAATGCTCAGGGGAGAATTGATTCATTGTCTCTGACATCTTTTCACTGTTGAGATGTTAAATGCTAAGAGCATGAACTCCGATGAGATCCTGTAGTCTCTTATGTGTGGGTGCAGCACTGTGAAGGGTAAAGAGGAAGCACTCTGGCGGGTTTTTATAGAACAACAGGATTGGAAAAAAAGTAGAGAGTGCTCATTAAATTAGTTTTGCTTGGAGAGGTCTCCTGGCCCCATTTTTCCATACTCCAGGCCCCCCAGACTTGACTCATCATTAACCTCTCTAGAGACAAGGCATCTTTGTAAAATCAGAGTGAAGAATGGAGAAGAGACTAAGAAGACATGGCTCATTATTTTCCTATTTCAGCCTTTACTTTGATAAATGAGGTGACCGAGCCCCAAGTGTTTAAGTGGTTTACACAAATCCATTTAGCTGGTTAGTGGAAAAATAGGATGTAGATTCAGGTGCCGAAAGTTCCAGTTAAGAATGTCTGCTGCTACTATTTTCATTTTCACTACTTAAATATTCTTCAAGATGCTGAGAGACACCAGTTTACTCTTTTGTTGCCTTTTGGGTTCTTTTTTTTTTTTTTTTTGAGGAAATTTTCTCAGAAAGTTCAATGATTTGTTCAATTTAATTATCAAAGTTGAGTGAGGTTACTTATATATAAAGTCATTAGAAGATTACCTTCTTCATTATGATCCTGACCCTCCCTCTCTTACCAGGATTCAGGCAGTATCACAGATACTCACCCCTCATCTGCAAAAACGGAGCCATATGTCACCAATTTAGAATGAATTACTAAAAGAGTAGTTATAGTCTTCCTATGTCTACAGAAAACAGTACTAATGTAAATGACTTTTAAAAAATGATAGCCTGATAAATTCACATACCTAAATTATTTCCATTCACACCTCATTTACACATTTTAATAAAAGTTTAAATGAGCTCTCGGTCGAGAATATCCATCAGAATAATTACAAATTTTAGAAAGTCATAATTCCTTTTTACAGGTAAATAGACATATACCTGAAAGAAATCTGTAGCAGGCAAATTTAGATTTTTGATCAACGATTTACGATAATTGATTTTGAGCATGGACAGAACTTTCTAAAAAGCAATGCTCAGGGGAGAATTGATTCATTGTCTCTGACATCTTTTCACTGTTGAGATGTTAAATGCTAAGAGCATGAACTCCGATGAGATCCTGTAGTCTCTTATGTGTGGTGCAGCACTGTGAAGGGTAAAGAGGAAGCACTCTGGGGGGTTTTTTATAGAACAACAGGATTGGAAAAAAAGTAGAGAGTGCTCATTAAATTAGTTTTGCTTGGAGAGGTCTCCTGGCCCCATTTTTCCATACTCCAGGCCCCCCAGACTTGACTCATCATTAACCTCTCTAGAGACAAGGCATCTTTGTAAAATCAGAGTGAAGAATGGAGAAGAGACTAAGAAGACATGGCTCATTATTTTCCTATTTCAGCCTTTACTTTGATAAATGAGGTGACCGAGCCCCAAGTGTTTAAGTGGTTTACACAAATCCATTTAGCTGGTTAGTGGAAAAATAGGATGTAGATTCAGGTGCCGAAAGTTCCAGTTAAGAATGTCTGCTGCTACTATTTTCATTTTCACTACTTAAATATTCTTCAAGATGCTGAGAGACACCAGTTTACTCTTTTGTTGCCTTTTGGGTTCTTTTTTTTTTTTTTTTTGAGGAAATTTTCTCAGAAAGTTCAATGATTTGTTCAATTTAATTATCAAAGTTGAGTGAGGTTACTTATATATAAAGTCATTAGAAGATTACCTTCTTCATTATGATCCTGACCCTCCCTCTCTTACCAGGATTCAGGCAGTATCACAGATACTCACCCCTCATCTGCAAAAACGGAGCCATATGTCACCAATTTAGAATGAATTACTAAAAGAGTAGTTATAGTCTTCCTATGTCTACAGAAAACAGTACTAATGTAAATGACTTTTAAAAAATGATAGCCTGATAAATTCACATACCTAAATTATTTCCATTCACACCTCATTTACACATTTTTCAAAACCTTATACTAACCAAACACAAGGTCTATAAATGAGCTCTCCTTGCACACTGGTATCCATTGCAGTAAATAGTGTATGTGGCACTATTTGATTGAGGTTTGGCTTTAAGCCTGGTGAGTTTTGATATATTGATAAAAGTTATTCTACAAAGTTTACATGCACATCAATGACTATAAGTTAAAAGTAAGAACATATAGAACACGGTAGACTCTTTACAAATTTTAATGAGAAAGTTAAAAACTATTTTACACATACAGTTAAAGTTATCAAAGTTTGCTTGTGAGTTTTGATCAATTTGATTAGCATATATAGTCTAAATGCAGGTTTTTAATTATTTTGTGAAGTTTCCTTTCAAAGAGGAAAGAGACCACTACTAAACAGGAGATTTTTAGTCATTTATGAAGTAAAACTCAGACATGTTTTACTGTCCTTTGATAAACCTACACAATTCTATTTCTGTAAAGTGTGGGTCTACCTACATACAAAATTAACATTACTTGTTAGAGGTGGTTATGGAAAGAATAATTAACTTTGAGAAAAAAAAAAGAACTACAAATGTGAACTAAACAATGCCCCTTAGAAAACAATCACCTCGTAATTACAGCCATTCTGGAGAAATTTAGATCATATGTTTGTTGTTTTTGTTATATGCAGAGAGAAAATTGTCTTTGAAATGGAATCTTTATTAGTTTTCACCAACATTAACCCCTATAGCAGAGATCTGAGCCTAATGTGAAAGTTCAGACTCAAATCAAAGCTCACCAGCTGTGTGACCTTGGGTAGGTTACATAATTAACCCCTCTGAGCCTGTTTCCTCACCATCTGAATAGAGATGTTTGTAATAGGAATTACCTCATAGCATTGCTCACAGGATTGTGGTTTTTGTTGTTTAGTAGCTAAATCACGTTTGACTCTTTTTGCAACCTATAGGCTGTAGCCCATCATTCTCTGTCCAATTTAGAATGAATTACTAAAAGAGTAGTTATAGTCTTCCTATGTCTACAGAAAACAGTACTAATGTAAATGACTTTTAAAAAATGATAGCCTGATAAATTCACATACCTAAATTATTTCCATTCACACCTCATTTACACATTTTTCAAAACCTTATACTAACCAAACACAAGGTCTATAAATGAGCTCTCCTTGCACACTGGTATCCATTGCAGTAAATAGTGTATGTGGCACTATTTGATTGAGGTTTGGCTTTAAGCCTGGTGAGTTTTGATATATTGATAAAAGTTATTCTACAAAGTTTACATGCACATCAATGACTATAAGTTAAAAGTAAGAACATATAGAACACGGTAGACTCTTTACAAATTTTAATGAGAAAGTTAAAAACTATTTTACACATACAGTTAAAGTTATCAAAGTTTGCTTGTGAGTTTTGATCAATTTGATTAGCATATATAGTCTAAATGCAGGTTTTTAATTATTTTGTGAAGTTTCCTTTCAAAGAGGAAAGAGACCACTACTAAACAGGAGATTTTTAGTCATTTATGAAGTAAAACTCAGACATGTTTTACTGTCCTTTGATAAACCTACACAATTCTATTTCTGTAAAGTGTGGGTCTACCTACATACAAAATTAACATTACTTGTTAGAGGTGGTTATGGAAAGAATAATTAACTTTGAGAAAAAAAAAAGAACTACAAATGTGAACTAAACAATGCCCCTTAGAAAACAATCACCTCGTAATTACAGCCATTCTGGAGAAATTTAGATCATATGTTTGTTGTTTTTGTTATATGCAGAGAGAAAATTGTCTTTGAAATGGAATCTTTATTAGTTTTCACCAACATTAACCCCTATAGCAGAGATCTGAGCCTAATGTGAAAGTTCAGACTCAAATCAAAGCTCACCAGCTGTGTGACCTTGGGTAGGTTACATAATTAACCCCTCTGAGCCTGTTTCCTCACCATCTGAATAGAGATGTTTGTAATAGGAATTACCTCATAGCATTGCTCACAGGATTGTGGTTTTTGTTGTTTAGTAGCTAAATCACGTTTGACTCTTTTTGCAACCTATAGGCTGTAGCCCATCATTCTCCTCTGTCCATGGGATTTCCCAGGCAAGGTATACTGGAGTGGGTTTCCATTCCCTTCTCTAGGGGATTTTCCCAACCAAAGGATCAAACCCACTTTCCCTGCTTGGCAGAATTATTTACCACTGAGCCACAAGGGAAGCCCACTGTGAGGACTAAAATGAATCAATACACAGAAATACTTAGAAGAAACCCTGGCCCAGAGTTAGACTATATGTGTTTCATTATTATTATTCCCATTATAGTTGCTCAATAGGTATTTGTTGAATTAAATGTCCCTCTAAAAGAAACAATGTATAGCAGCTCTAACCAGATGACACAAAGTATTCTTATATTTGATAAATAGGCAAGTTGGAAGACAATAAAAAGTTCAGAAACTCTGTTCTAGAGGTTGGTATATGCAGAGCCAGGAGTAGCTGATGCAGTGCTACCTGAGGGAGTGAGAAGTCCACGTCACTCTGTTGACTAAAAATGATGGACAACTTGAGAGTTGTGGCTTAAGTTTTATTTGGGACATAATTAGGACTGCAGCCAGGGAGGCAGCAGTTCAGATATTTCTGAGAGACTGCTCCAAAGAGGCAGCAGGAGAAGGGTCAATATTTAAGGATTTTGGTGAGGGGGGGGAGTTTCATATCACTAAACAGTCATTTTACAAAGGGTCCCCAGTTAGTCACAAGGATCCAATGTCACCATGAGGAGATTTAGTGCTTTTCTAAATATGAGGAGATGCAAGCATTGCGATACTGAAATCTGTTCCTAAAAGTATCCACCTATCTAAAGACCAGCCCCACCAGATTCCCTGGAGCACAAAGAGCCCCTACCCAACCCTGATCTCCATCAAGGGGTATTGAAGGTCAGCAGCTCTCAACAGCATAGGGTCTGGTCTCTGCAGAGGCAGACCGTAAATGTCCTTGTTGTCCAGGCATTGACAATGAAATTGGTAAATGCCAGTCTGTAGTTGACAATTCCCACAAAATCTGCTGTAGTTCCTGAAGCCCAGTCAATAAGAGTTTGGCCAAACCACTGAAATTCTGGTTAAAAGACAAATGGTAAAGAGTGGAGAGAGGTGATAGACCACTTAGAACAAGGTAGAGAATTTAAATAATACCTACTGATACTTTAACCATATAATTTATTAAATTAAATCAACTAGTTACAAACAGAGAAGTTCTATCAAAGAAAACAAGGAAGCTAGGGAAGATTTCTGTGATAAGGTAGGAGAAATAAACTGCCTGCTTAAAGTTTTCCAGACGCTAGTACACTGCTGTCATCTCAATTCTATTTTGAAACAAGAATTTTCAGGATGTATGTGGTAGTGTGTCTAGCTTTTGAAGTCACTGACAAAAAGATCTGATAAGGTTCCATGTTATGACACTTCCATTACCCCACAAAATAAAGACTTTCTTGCTTTCAATAAAATAAAATTTAAAAAAACCATGGTTCCATGCTTCAAAGGGAAAGCTTGTCTCCATCTAACCCTGGAGGTTTCATCTATACTGCGTATGGAGTCCAAATTGCATTGGAGGGGTTAGTGTAGATCCATTAGGGTCACAATCAGAAAGCCTGACTCTGGGTTATCAGCAAAGCTGTTGCTTAATATAAATTCACTTAGGAGCAGCCAGGAGGCAGCAGTTCAGATATTTCTGAGAGACTGCTCCAAAGAGGCAGCAGGAGAAGGGTCAATATTTAAGGATTTTGGTGAGGGGGGGGAGTTTCATATCACTAAACAGTCATTTTACAAAGGGTCCCCAGTTAGTCACAAGGATCCAATGTCACCATGAGGAGATTTAGTGCTTTTCTAAATATGAGGAGATGCAAGCATTGCGATACTGAAATCTGTTCCTAAAAGTATCCACCTATCTAAAGACCAGCCCCACCAGATTCCCTGGAGCACAAAGAGCCCCTACCCAACCCTGATCTCCATCAAGGGGTATTGAAGGTCAGCAGCTCTCAACAGCATAGGGTCTGGTCTCTGCAGAGGCAGACCGTAAATGTCCTTGTTGTCCAGGCATTGACAATGAAATTGGTAAATGCCAGTCTGTAGTTGACAATTCCCACAAAATCTGCTGTAGTTCCTGAAGCCCAGTCAATAAGAGTTTGGCCAAACCACTGAAATTCTGGTTAAAAGACAAATGGTAAAGAGTGGAGAGAGGTGATAGACCACTTAGAACAAGGTAGAGAATTTAAATAATACCTACTGATACTTTAACCATATAATTTATTAAATTAAATCAACTAGTTACAAACAGAGAAGTTCTATCAAAGAAAACAAGGAAGCTAGGGAAGATTTCTGTGATAAGGTAGGAGAAATAAACTGCCTGCTTAAAGTTTTCCAGACGCTAGTACACTGCTGTCATCTCAATTCTATTTTGAAACAAGAATTTTCAGGATGTATGTGGTAGTGTGTCTAGCTTTTGAAGTCACTGACAAAAAGATCTGATAAGGTTCCATGTTATGACACTTCCATTACCCCACAAAATAAAGACTTTCTTGCTTTCAATAAAATAAAATTTAAAAAAACCATGGTTCCATGCTTCAAAGGGAAAGCTTGTCTCCATCTAACCCTGGAGGTTTCATCTATACTGCGTATGGAGTCCAAATTGCATTGGAGGGGTTAGTGTAGATCCATTAGGGTCACAATCAGAAAGCCTGACTCTGGGTTATCACAGCAGACGCTGTTGCTATATAACCTTAACCTAAAACATTTCAAGGAGGAGGAAGAACTTAGAAACAACTGGTATACTGTGATACACAAATGGCACTAGTTTTTAGTACACAGGTGTTGAGCTAATTCCAGAAAGTTCCGTTAATAGGAACCTATCTAAAGACCTGCCCCACCAGATTCCCTGGAGCACAAAGAGCTTCTACCCAACCCTGAAAGTTATAATAGGAACTAAAGACCAGAAATCTGAGCACCTGATGCGGAGAGCCAACCCACTGGAAAAGACCCTGATGTTGAGAAAGATGGAGGGCAAGAGAAGAAGGGGGGTGACCGAAGAATGAGATGGTTGAATGGCATCACTGACTCAATGGACATGAGTTTGAGCAAACTCTGGCAGACAGTAAAGGACAGGGAAGCATGGGTGCGGCCATGCATGGGGTGGCAAAGAGTCAGGCACAACTTAGTGACTGAACAACAACAAAGAGTGGAACCTATGTAGTAACCCTTTGACACTTCTATTAATGAACATTACATAAAGTAGAGGTGGGGACCAAAGGTCTATAGATAACATTCTTCTCCTTTTTTCCCAAACCATGGCAAGACAGATGGAGAAATCAGACTGATGGAGACCGACGTGCCAGTTTTCTTAGAGCTAACAGCTAGTTCATAGGATACAAGGCAAGCCTGCTAGCACATGGCTTGCTATCACCCATGTGAATTTCCTTTTCACACTTCTTAATCCCAAGGTGTGGCAGAAGCAAAGTCCACACCATTACTATTGGGGGAGAGCAGACCAGAGCATACTTTCTCTACGGATAGGCAGTTCCCTCCCACAGAAAAGTTAGGCAAACGTGCCAGTATATCCTTGTAACATATTTTATACACAAGTTTGTACCTCTTCACTGATGGATTGAGAACTATTCCTTTTTATATAGAGAAGGTCCGGAAAAGTATGTCTAGCATGTGGTTTGCAGCAGGGGTGCAGATTTATTCCCAGAGACTTTGGGAAATGTATGTAAGTGCTCTTGGCATTCAGCAGATGAATGCCAGAGTTCCTGAACATCCTACAAAGCAAAACACACTGCGCTCCCAAGCAATGAACAACCATCCTACCTAAAATTCAATAGCATTCCAGTCGAGAAGCACCACTGGGGACCGTTACACAAAGAAACAGGAAGAGCAAGGAATGAATGACCCACAGCTTTGTGAGTAGACATGTGTATACACATGCACAGCTGCACCTGTGGGAACACAGCTAAGCCTTGTGTGAAGTCTTAATCGCTTTTTTAAAAATTAAAGTATAATTCACATTCAGCAACTGACACCCTTTTCAGTGGTTAGTTCTGAGACATCACTACCCTCAAGATACAGAACAATTCTCTATCACCTCCAGAAATTCCCTCATGCCTTTTGCAGTCAACCCTTCCTATCCCAAGCCTTTGGCAACTCTCAATCTGTCTTCTGTCTTCATCATTTTGCCTTTTCCAAAATACCTTATAAAGGGGAACATACCTTTGAAGCTGGTTTCTTTCACTTAGCATAGCCCATTGGAGACACATCCATGTTGTTGTATGGATCAATGTCTGTTACTGTTAGTTGCTCAGTAATATTCCACTGTGATGATGAACCACAGTTTATTTTTCCATTCCCCAGTTGAGGGACCTCTCATGTGAAGTTATAACCTATAGAGATTGAAAATGCTGGTAAAATATATAACTTTTAAAAGCCAGATACAAACCTGAATGTGCTTCATCCCTTCCCATATTTTCTACTAATGACTTTAGAACAACATTCTGATTCAGGTGAACCCACTGCATGAACTCAGATTTCTCATACATGCTACGATCACATCACTGACTACATTGTAATAATGAACTCAGATTTCTCATACATGCTACGATCACATCACTGACTACATTGTAATAGTCTGTTTTTCCTAGTAGACTTCAGACTCACTGGGATGAGCATGGTGTCTTATTTAATATTTCTATCCAAGGTACAACTATAAATGAAGCATATGGGGTGTTAATTAGTATTTATTGAATAAATGTTTGAACAAATGAATGACCAAAGAATGGAAGGGCTCTTATATTTGGCATATCATCAACAATGATTTAAATAATATATAAGCCACCAACTCAAATATTTTATTTTTTAATTGCTTTGGAAGCAGAAAATTTGAAACCACCTGATCTGCAAAAGAATTTGTTGCTCAGACAATAGAATTAGATTTCTGAGCAAGAAGTACATCACAAAAGCTTTATGGAGACTTAACAAGTGACAATTAATTATGACTGTAACTCTTTCAGTTGGGGGCATCTCTTTTCACTTCTATATTGAGTCCTGCAAGTCTTCCTACTAAATCACGAAACCTATGGGTGGTCTTAAGGACCTCCCAACACACCTGGCATACTCATAAAGGGCTGGAAAAAATAAGGGCAGATTTCATTTCAAAATACATTTTCCAACACAATACTCTTGACAATTTTTTACAATATCAATTTTCTAAAATATACTTTAAGCATATTTCCATCCAAACCTTGAACTGGCACATTTTGATTACTCTATTTGTGAAAAATGTTTGAAATATAGCCCAATGGGCAAAATCTGACTTCACTTCTAAAAGAAATAAAATTACTTTGTAATACTGATTATTAAAGGTCATCTCGAGATTAAACTGATAGACGTCAAAATGTATTTATTTTATCCATATTTGTAATTTAAAAGATGAGTAGACAAATATATTTTTTGTTTCATTTGTGATGAGATATAATATAAATGAATATATTCTGATAGCTAAAATTAAGCTTATGTGAATCTTTGAAAAATGTTTATGAGAAATTAATGAAGTCCTGCTTCAGTACTTTCAAAGTCCAAAGATTCAACTCTATAGAATAAAGAATCAAGTGTCAAAATCAAATGATACAGATGAGAGATGGGAGGAAAGTTTAAGAGGGAGAAAACATACATATACCTATGGCTGATTCATGTTGTTGTTTGGCAGTAAACAATAAAACTCTGTAAAGCTATTATACTTCAATTAAAAAATAAATCAAAAATAAGAAAAAAAAATAAAAATAAAAAATAAATAGAATCCTATATTATGTAAAAAGAAAAGAAACAATTCAATTGACTATATATATCATGACTACACGTTTCTTTAATGTACTCAATGAAATGGAAAGCCATATATTATTAAAATGAATCCATCCCAAAACTACTATAATTGGAACAAATATTTCATAACATGACCTGTTATGAATCTCAGTCTTCAAGGAATCTCATTTTCTTGGAGAAGGAAATGGTGACCCACTCTAGTATCCTTGCCTAGGAAATTTCATGGATAGAGGAGCCTGGCAGGCTAGAAGTACATCACAAAAGCTTTAACAACTTAATTATGACTGTAACTCTTTCAGTTGGGGGCATCTCTTTTCACTTCTATATTGAGTCCTGCAAGTCTTCCTACTAAATCACGAAACCTATGGGTGGTCTTAAGGACCTCCCAACACACCTGGCATACTCATAAAGGGCTGGAAAAAATAAGGGCAGATTTCATTTCAAAATACATTTTCCAACACAATACTCTTGACAATTTTTTACAATATCAATTTTCTAAAATATACTTTAAGCATATTTCCATCCAAACCTTGAACTGGCACATTTTGATTACTCTATTTGTGAAAAATGTTTGAAATATAGCCCAATGGGCAAAATCTGACTTCACTTCTAAAAGAAATAAAATTACTTTGTAATACTGATTATTAAAGGTCATCTCGAGATTAAACTGATAGACGTCAAAATGTATTTATTTTATCCATATTTGTAATTTAAAAGATGAGTAGACAAATATATTTTTTGTTTCATTTGTGATGAGATATAATATAAATGAATATATTCTGATAGCTAAAATTAAGCTTATGTGAATCTTTGAAAAATGTTTATGAGAAATTAATGAAGTCCTGCTTCAGTACTTTCAAAGTCCAAAGATTCAACTCTATAGAATAAAGAATCAAGTGTCAAAATCAAATGATACAGATGAGAGATGGGAGGAAAGTTTAAGAGGGAGAAAACATACATATACCTATGGCTGATTCATGTTGTTGTTTGGCAGTAAACAATAAAACTCTGTAAAGCTATTATACTTCAATTAAAAAATAAATCAAAAATAAGAAAAAAAAATAAAAAAAAAATAAAAAATAAATAGAATCCTATATTATGTAAAAAGAAAAGAAACAATTCAATTGACTATATATATCATGACTACACGTTTCTTTAATGTACTCAATGAAATGGAAAGCCATATATTATTAAAATGAATCCATCCCAAAACTACTATAATTGGAACAAATATTTCATAACATGACCTGTTATGAATCTCAGTCTTCAAGGAATCTCATTTTCTTGGAGAAGGAAATGGTGACCCACTCTAGTATCCTTGCCTAGGAAATTTCATGGATAGAGGAGCCTGGCAGGCTACAGTCCATGGGGTTGCAAAGAGTCGTACATGAATACGTGATTGACACTTGAGAATCTCAAAGAGGTTTTCCTTGGTGGTCCAATGGGTAAAGAGTCCGCCTTGCAGTGCAAGGGACATAATTCGATCTGTGGCTTGGGAAGATCCCATGGCCTCAGAGTGGCTGGACCCATGTGTCCAGTTACAAGCCAGTGCTCTGGAGCACATGAGCCCAGAGCAGGTACTCTGCACACAGGCCAGAGAATAAAGATGGATGAAAATAAAGAAAGAAAGAACCAGTGAAAGAGGCCAACATTAAAAAAAAAAAATCTCAAAGAAATCATAACAAAATCCTATTCTTAGAATTTTAGTCAATGAATCATAAAAAAAAAAGGTAGCACTTGAAAATATTTCAGTTAGAATTTAAAAGTCAGTGTTAATAATCTATTTGCCTTGGTCATTTGAAGATTATTTGTTTATAAGCTTTCCAAGGATAAATATTGAGAATAATGGAAAAGAATGGTTTATTTTTACACACATAGGGAAAACATTTTATTGTTCACTGTTTTGTACTGATATTTGTTGTGTGTTTATGATACAGTCCTGCTCTAGTAGTGCATTTTTTCTAAGAAGGCTGATGCAAACGAAAACCTCAGAATAAATGTTGCCATTCATCCCATAGTACATCTCTACCAAATACTTGAATTCAGAAGATCTCATAGAGAGCAAAATATCCTAGATAGCAAATTTGTTCTGTCCAAAAGATACAGTATCGGGCTTTCCTGGTGGTCCAGTGGGTAGAGAGTCTCCCTTGCCGTGTAAGGCTCACCGTTTCAATCCCTGGCCCGGGAAGATCTTACTTGCCTCAGAGTGGCTGGACCAGTGTGTCCGATTATGAGCCAGCACTCTGGACTGCATGCACCCGGAGCCGGTGCTCTTCAACGAGAGAGGCCACTACAATGGGAGGCCCACACAGGTGGAAGAATAAAAATGGATGAAAATAAATAAATAAAAAAACAATAAAAGAGCCCAAAACTGAAAATATATATATACAGTATTATCAGATATAAAATCTCCATTGTCAAAAACACTTATCTGCAACATTAATGCAGTGATCTATTGTTTATAAATCTTACTGTGAATGTTACTGTAATGTAGGCAAATGCATACATTTCCACCTTGGAAATGAGCTTCTGTTTATGTTGAAGCTTGGCGCTTCCCAGGGGGCACAGTGGTAAAGAATCTGCATGCAATGCTGAAATGTGGGAGACATGCATTAGATCCCTGTGTTGGGAAGATCCCCTGGAGGAGGAAATGTCAACTCACTCCAGTATCATTGCCTGCCTGGTAAATCCCATGGTCAGAGGAGCCTGGAGGGCTAGAGTTCATGGGATTGCAAAGAATCACACACGATTGAACCTGTACGCACCATGTTGAAACTTGGGTTTTTTCATAGAAGAATTTAGAGGACATAAAAAGTAGATAACTACTGTTTTGGGAAATAGAAAATCAACTAGGGTCATACCACCCCTTTCATATAATCCCTGCTCAACGACTGCAGAATTCTGAACTATGACATCTTATATATATATATATATATATATATATTTTTTTTAATTTTGGCTTCTTTTATTGGTTATTCATTATTTATTTCCATCCATCTTTATTCCCCAGCCTGTATGGGCCTCCCACTGCAGTGGCCTCACTCATTGCAGAGCACCGCTCTGGGTGCATGCGCTCCAGAGCAGTGGCCCGCAATTGGACACACAGGTCCAGCTGCTCCGCGGCACGTGGGATCTTCCCAGGCCAGGGATTGAATCAGCGCCCCTTGCACTGCAAGGCGGTGTCCTTACCCACTGGACCACCAGGGAAGCCCAACTTCTTATAATTTAGTCAATAATTCTCCCAAACTGGAAAAACATGCATGATCCTCAGTATATTTTTTAAAGTTTTTTTTCTTCTTTTGACTTGGACTATTTTTAAAGTCTTTATTGAATTTGTTACAATATTGCTTCTGTTTTACACTTTGGTTTTTCTGTCAGGAGGCCTGTGGGATTTTAACTCCCCAGCAGGGATCCAACTGGCACCCTGAATATTGGAAGATGAAGTCTTAACCCCCATATATTTTTACAAAGTTTTTTCTAAAAGTATAACATTAAGGTTATCCAGTCACTTGACAGCCAGAATAAGCATAATCCCTCTTTAAAGTGGTTAAAGTAGTAAAATAATGAAAGGAAGTTGAGGTGACAGAGATTATATGTCTAGAAACAAAACTCAAGACAGATTTTGATTCAGTAATTTATCACCTCACCAAGACATATCTTTTGTAGCTAATGATAATTAGGCATTCCTTCTCTTACATTGTTCATGCTCTCTGTACCATCAGTCCTTTCAAGTGATTGTTTGAAACATATTTCCAAGTATTGGCCTTCAGTTTGTTTACCATATGTGATATTTTCAACACATCCAAAAGTGACAGAGAAGAAAGTGGCAGGGGAAAGCAAGAGAAACATTTCTAAAAAAGATTATTTTGACAATATGGTTACAGACAAATATGTTAGATAGATGATAACATATGAAAATAAACCATTCTATCTGTTAAGAAAAATAAAAATAAAATAAATATTGCTTATAACATGCTACTAGTATCATAATATTTCTGTCATAAAAGGTTCAATACAGTAACAAAGGTATCTGCATTAAACAGGGCTAGTATGAGCTCACAAATAGAATTGAGAATAAATGAATCTGATAGTTTATTTTTAATAATCTAGAAAAACCACTTTCTATTTAACTTATAATTTGTTAGCCATGCAGTTCAGCCTATTCAAAAGAAATATATTTCTGATGCATATATGTAATTCAAATATTAAGCAAAAGAAACCAATATAAACTAAGCATTCTATTGTCACTTTAATTTCTTTCAGTTTACTAAGCACATCCTTATCTAGCTCTTTAGAAACCATTTCTTTATCCAAGATGACAGTTTCAGGAAATATGTAAAAGTTTCTGTATATTTCTTGCTTAAAATTTCAACTGGACTATGTTACAGTTTTTAAAAGATAATTCAGATCAATCTCATATGCAATAACGTATTCTTTTTTAAGAAAACAGTTGTTGCCCCTATCCGCATCTACAATATTGCTTCTGTTTTACACTTGGGTTTTCAGGAGGCCTGTGGGATTTTAACTCCCCAGCAGGGATCCAACTGGCACCCTGAATATTGGAAGATGAAGTCTTAACCCCCATATATTTTTACAAAGTTTTTTCTAAAAGTATAACATTAAGGTTATCCAGTCACTTGACAGCCAGAATAAGCATAATCCCTCTTTAAAGTGGTTAAAGTAGTAAAATAATGAAAGGAAGTTGAGGTGACAGAGATTATATGTCTAGAAACAAAACTCAAGACAGATTTTGATTCAGTAATTTATCACCTCACCAAGACATATCTTTTGTAGCTAATGATAATTAGGCATTCCTTCTCTTACATTGTTCATGCTCTCTGTACCATCAGTCCTTTCAAGTGATTGTTTGAAACATATTTCCAAGTATTGGCCTTCAGTTTGTTTACCATATGTGATATTTTCAACACATCCAAAAGTGACAGAGAAGAAAGTGGCAGGGGAAAGCAAGAGAAACATTTCTAAAAAAGATTATTTTGACAATATGGTTACAGACAAATATGTTAGATAGATGATAACATATGAAAATAAACCATTCTATCTGTTAAGAAAAATAAAAATAAAATAAATATTGCTTATAACATGCTACTAGTATCATAATATTTCTGTCATAAAAGGTTCAATACAGTAACAAAGGTATCTGCATTAAACAGGGCTAGTATGAGCTCACAAATAGAATTGAGAATAAATGAATCTGATAGTTTATTTTTAATAATCTAGAAAAACCACTTTCTATTTAACTTATAATTTGTTAGCCATGCAGTTCAGCCTATTCAAAAGAAATATATTTCTGATGCATATATGTAATTCAAATATTAAGCAAAAGAAACCAATATAAACTAAGCATTCTATTGTCACTTTAATTTCTTTCAGTTTACTAAGCACATCCTTATCTAGCTCTTTAGAAACCATTTCTTTATCCAAGATGACAGTTTCAGGAAATATGTAAAAGTTTCTGTATATTTCTTGCTTAAAATTTCAACTGGACTATGTTACAGTTTTTAAAAGATAATTCAGATCAATCTCATATGCAATAACGTATTCTTTTTTAAGAAAACAGTTGTTGCCAGTTTCTCAGAAACCACAGCTATCCGCATCTCTATAAAAGAAATAGTTAGGAAACCGCCTATACTCTATCCATAAGGGCAAATGAAAATATTAAGGACACCTTGGGCTATGTGGGAAAAGTGGAGAAATACAGAAAAAGAAAAGTTGATCAATTTACTTGAACTCTTCCTTCAAGCGTCCAATAGAGTCAACCCATAGTGGTTATGCAGATATTAAATACGCTGAGAAAACCTCCAAATATTGGATATCCACATTTTTCCCTCAGTCTTCAATTCCTCTGAGAATTCCACTTAGTTCAGAAATGCTTGGGAATGCAGTCCCTAATTCCCCCGAAGAGAAGTTTTCTTTCCATTTTGATTTCCTCAGTCACGAACTACTCAGTCTTAATTGCTTCCAGCTGTGATTTCTGCTCCCAGGGGTTGCTTCCTGCTGGTACTCAAGTCATACAGAATTATGCAGTCTTGTTAAACTCTAGTAAATACATGGGAGCTTTGTAAAACCTAATTCACTACTACAGGAGTTCAGACATTGTAACTAGCAAGTAAACTTTTCTCTCAGCTTTCAAACCTGACCACATAATGAAGATCACTCTTTTCCAAGAGGTGACAAGATATTGGATAATCAAAGTTGTATTTTTGACCATTATAGATTCAACAGAATCTATTGGGCTATTTCTGTTTAGCCCATAGCTATTTCTGTTTATAATGTGTGTTTGTATGTATGTGTTTCGTGTGTGTGTGTGTGTGTGTGTGTGTGTTATAACATATGTATATACTAGGGGCTTCCCTGGTGATCCAGTGGGTAGAGAGTGCCCATTGCAGTGCAGGGGGCACTGGTTTGATACCTGGTCCGGGAAGATCCCATGCACCATGGAGTGGCTTGACCGGTGTGTCCAATTGCAAGCCAGTGCTTTGGAGCACATACACCTAGAGCCAGTGCTCTGCAACAAGAGAGGCCACTGCAATGGGAGGCCCACACAGGCCAAAGAATAAAAGATCGATGAAAATAAATATAAAAATAAAAGAGACATTCATGATACGTGGGATATATATATATATATTAAACTTCTGCTACATGTGAAATGTTTTTCTTATATATCTCCAATTTTACTGAAATTATTATTTCAGACAAAGATAAAATATAGTTCAAAACTATATGATGCAGTCATGAAACAAAGCACTTTGTGATAAACACCAAAAAGTGAATTAAAATTTGCCACATTAGGGTCTTCACAAAATTAAGTCATTAACTCTCTCTTGCATTTTTTACCATTTAATCTCTAACACTGAATAAAAGATTATAAAAATCTTTTTCAGTTTTTCTATCCTAGCTATCAGAAAATCATTTTAAGGTGATATCACCTGAAAAGAATGTCAGAGTTTTATGCTTTCTAGTTTTCTCGTTGTACAAAACTGAACTATTGAGAAGCCCACAGCGAACATTGTCCTCAACGGAGAAAAACTGAAAGCATTCCCTCTAAGATCAGGAACAAGACAGGGCTGTCCACTTTCACCAATACTATTCAACATAGTCCTGGAAGTTCTAGCAACAGCAATAAGAGAAGAGAAAGAAATCAAAGGAATCCAGATTGGAAAGGAAGAAGTCAAGCTCTCTCTTTTTGCAGATGACATGCTATTATACATAGAAAATCCCAAAGACTCTATTACAAAGCCACTAGAGCTAATCAACGAATTCAGCAAAGTCACAGGATACAAAGTCAACACACAGAAATCACTGGAATTCCTATACACAAACAATGAAAAATCAGAAAGTGAAATCAAAGAGGCAGTCCCCTTCACCATTGCAACCAAAAGAATCAAATATCTAGGAATAAACCTACCCAAAGAAACAAAAGAACTGTACACAGAAAATTACAAGACACTCATGAAAGAAATTAAAGAAGACTTAAACAGATGGAGAGATATTCCATGTTCCTGGGTCAAAAGAATCAATATTGTGAAAATGACCATACTACCAAATATCATCTACAGATTCAATGCAATACC
Organism: Tragulus kanchil; assembly: GCA_022376925.1. NCBI lineage: Eukaryota > Metazoa > Chordata > Mammalia > Artiodactyla > Tragulidae > Tragulus > Tragulus kanchil. Next base: position 21,834,765 of record JAIOJX010000003.1, on the reverse strand, counting down.
TATTCAACTTCCATTGACATTTTTCACAGAACTAGACCAAAGAATAACACAGTTCATATGGAAACACAAAAGACCTCGAATAGCCAAAGCAATCCTGAGGAAGAAAAACGGAGCTGGAGGGATCAGCCTCCCTAACTTCAGACTCTACTACAAAGCAACAGTCATCAAGACAGTAGGGTACTGGCACAAAAACAGAACTATAGACCAATGGAACAAGATAGAGAACCCAGAGATAAACCTACGCACATATGGGTACCTTATTTTTGATAAAGGAGGAGAAACTATAAAATGGGACAAAGACAGCCTCTTCAACAAGTGGTGCTGGGAGAATTGGGCACAAAAAAGACAGACACTACTACAACAAAAAAAATTCTATTTTGCATTTTTACCATTTAATCTCTAACACTGAATAAAAGATTATAAAAATCTTTTTCAGTTTTTCTATCCTAGCTATCAGAAAATCATTTTAAGGTGATATCACCTGAAAAGAATGTCAGAGTTTTATGCTTTCTAGTTTTCTCGTTGTACAAAACTGAACTATTGAGAAGCCCACAGCGAACATTGTCCTCAACGGAGAAAAACTGAAAGCATTCCCTCTAAGATCAGGAACAAGACAGGGCTGTCCACTTTCACCAATACTATTCAACATAGTCCTGGAAGTTCTAGCAACAGCAATAAGAGAAGAGAAAGAAATCAAAGGAATCCAGATTGGAAAGGAAGAAGTCAAGCTCTCTCTTTTTGCAGATGACATGCTATTATACATAGAAAATCCCAAAGACTCTATTACAAAGCCACTAGAGCTAATCAACGAATTCAGCAAAGTCACAGGATACAAAGTCAACACACAGAAATCACTGGAATTCCTATACACAAACAATGAAAAATCAGAAAGTGAAATCAAAGAGGCAGTCCCCTTCACCATTGCAACCAAAAGAATCAAATATCTAGGAATAAACCTACCCAAAGAAACAAAAGAACTGTACACAGAAAATTACAAGACACTCATGAAAGAAATTAAAGAAGACTTAAACAGATGGAGAGATATTCCATGTTCCTGGGTCAAAAGAATCAATATTGTGAAAATGACCATACTACCAAATATCATCTACAGATTCAATGCAATACCTATTCAACTTCCATTGACATTTTTCACAGAACTAGACCAAAGAATAACACAGTTCATATGGAAACACAAAAGACCTCGAATAGCCAAAGCAATCCTGAGGAAGAAAAACGGAGCTGGAGGGATCAGCCTCCCTAACTTCAGACTCTACTACAAAGCAACAGTCATCAAGACAGTAGGGTACTGGCACAAAAACAGAACTATAGACCAATGGAACAAGATAGAGAACCCAGAGATAAACCTACGCACATATGGGTACCTTATTTTTGATAAAGGAGGAGAAACTATAAAATGGGACAAAGACAGCCTCTTCAACAAGTGGTGCTGGGAGAATTGGACAGCTACATGCAAAAAAATGAAATTGGAACATTCCCTGACACCATACACTAAGATCAACTCAAAATGGATTAAAGACCTAAATGTAAGACCAGAAACCATCAAACGCTTAGAAGAGAATATAGGCAAAACCCTCAAGGACATCAATCAAAGCAAGATCTTCTCTGACCCACCAACTAAAATAGCAGAACTGAAAAGAAAAATGAACATATGGGACCTCATGAAACTTAAAAGCTTTTGTACAGCAAAAGAAATTACAAAAAAGCTGAACAGACACCCCACAGAGTGGGAGAAAATCATAGCAAATGAAACAACAGACAAAGAATTAATCTCCAAAATCTACAAGCAACTCAGACAACTCAGCACAGGGAAAACGAACAACCCAATCAAAAAATGGGAAAAAGACCTAAAGAGACGCCTCTCCAAAGAGGACATACAGATGGCCCAAAAGCACATGAAACAATGCTCAACCTCGCTTATTATTAGAGAAATGCAAATTAAAACTACAATGAGATATCACCTCACACCCGTCAGAATGGCCATCTTCAAAAAATCTGCAGACAATAAATGCTGGAGAGGGTGTGGAGAAAAGGGAACCCTCTTGCATTGCTGGTGGGAATGTCAATTGATACAGCCTCTATGGAAGACAGTCTGGAGATTTCTTAAAAAACTAAAAATAGAAGCACCCTATGACCCAGCAATCCCACTATTAGGCTTATATCCTGATGAAATCAAAACTGAAAGAAGCACCTGTACCCCAATGTTCATTGCAGCTCTCTATACAATAGCCAAAACATGGAAGCAACCTAGATGTCCATTGACAAATGAATGGATCCAGAAGCTCTGGTACATATATACAATGGAATACTACTCAGCTGTTAAAAGAAATGCAGAAGACTCAGTCCTAATGAAGTGACTGGCTCTAGAACCTATCATAAAAAGTGAAGTAAGTCAAAAAGAGAAAGACAAATACAGTATACTAACACACATATATGGAATCTAGTAGGACGGTCTTGATATCACACACAGGGAACTCGGGAAAAAAAAAGACAGAGCATAGACATAGGGACATCGTGGCGAATAAATAGGGAGGGGGAAGCATGGAGGAAGTAACAAGGAAACCTATAGTGTTATGTGTGGAAAAGATAGCTAGTGTCACAGTGCTAAGGGAATAGGAGTGCTTACAATGGCTTGGGGCAAAGGTCTGGAGGGGTGAGATGTGGGGATCTGGGTGGGTGGGGACCATGGATATACATATGACTGATCTGGGAACATGCATGTCTGTGAACAACAAAACTCTGTAAAACCTTTAAAATAAAGAATAAAAATAAATTTAAAAAATAATAAAAAATAAATAAAATTTAAAAAAAGAAAAAACTGAACTATTTAGTTATCTTTAATGAATCAACCTCTAGCAGTTATTTTTACACAAAGAAGTAACAGCAACAAAAACAATTAGAAGAAATTAACTACATCTGAAAGTGATTTAAGAAGTGACTGTGGGTTTTTTTATTAAAACCAGTGAATCTGAAGTTTCAATTAATGAACCACAATTCATGGCTATTAGCTTAAATTAACTAATAAACTTTGTTAGTAGGCAGAAAACTGAGAATAATGTAGACTATCAAGGCTTGAAAGCAGGTTACCCTTGGCAGAAGTTGCACAAGTTAAAAGTGTCTAAATAAGAAAGTTTGCAAAACATTAAGAAAATTGCAAAAATCATTGTTCTTTTGCACTCATGATCTTAATGAAGTCACTCTGTATTACAACAAAGTACGCTTTATTTATCCTAAAAATGGTAGGTGCCTAGCATCAACTTACTGTAATACACACATAGAGCTGTATAAGGTGCTGTAAAAATTTTACCATAAATAATGAGGAAAAACAAAAAATTTAAATTATGTCACATTTCATGGTTATATGGAGAGTTTCTTACTGTTGTTTTTATTTCTGAAAGTAATTTTATAAATAATAATTCTATGGCTTCACATGTACCATATGTATATTAAACTCCATGTTCTGAAAACCCACTGCTTAGGTTTGATTAGAAATCAAATCTAGAAAATCTAAACTAAGAGAAAGACTGAAGTATTCATGCTATACCAGTTCTCTCACAAAGGACCAATAGATAGAATTAACATTCATTTCAAATACTAATGAACAATTTACCAAAATTGGCCATAGTTTGGGCCATAATGGAAGACAACAAACTTTAAAATATTGAAAAAATTCAGAGTATGTTCTGACATAAGAAATAATTATCAAAGTGTATCAATGAGAAAAAGATGGACAGACAAATGTAGTAAAGAATCCCCTTGCCAGGGGTTTCTTGAACTCAGGTTAAATCCCTGGGTCGGAAAGATCCTCTGGAGAACATATGAAAAAGTGCTCAACATAATTACTAATCAGCCTAATGTAATTTAAAACCACAATGAGAGTCTATTATGATTACACAGGAATTGCTAAAATGAAAAAGTAAAAGATCATATTAAGTCTTAGCAATAACTTGGAACAAGGGGAACTTTCATATATTGTCAATGGAAATGTAAATTGGTACAACCAGTGTGGAAAACTGTTTAGCACAAATTATATATAATATGCATCCTCATATGACCCTGTAATTGTATTCCTAGTTACACAAAGAATAGAAATAAGTACACATGTTCATCAAAACACATGTACTAGACTGTTCGCATTAGCACTATTCTGAGTAAAGTCAAATTGGAAAAAAATCCATCATAAATAGAATAGAGAAATGTACTATATTCATACTGAGGATTACTATAGGGCAAGAAGAAATTAACACATTAAAACCACATGCAATAGGAATAAATCTCAGATATAAAGTGTTGAGTCAAAGAAGCCAGATTCAAAAATATCTACTGTGTGATTCCATGTATATAAAGTTCAAGATCAAGCAAAACTAAGCGACGTCAGTCTAGATGGTATATTGACTTGCAAGGTAAATGAGGAGGCTTCTGGGATGCCTTCTATTACCTGATCTGGGTTCTGGTGCTACTCATGCATTCATTTTGTGGATGTTATTTGAGTTCTATATTCACATTTACTCCTCTTTTTGTACATATGTACATTTCACCAAATGCTTGCACTGAGGTTTGAATATGGAGGCATTGATTGGGAAGGTATGTTTAGAGAAGTTGTCTATCCAACCTTTGTTTTTATATCAGGCTAATGTTGGACTGAAATTGAAGATGTATATTTCATATAAGATTGAGAGATACATTTCAGACTTAAGCATCTTCCAGACACAGTTCAGTTATATTCTATGCACCCTCAACCTTGAGATTTTTATGTCCTAAGTACTGTCCCTTTCCTATGGGAGTTCTGACATGAGGGATGTGTCTCACATATGATCAGTTTCCACCAGTTGCTCTGAACTTTGAAAGTTCTCAGTTCTTGCTGTCTATAAACTGAGATAGTTCCTTGTTCCATATTAATGCTGATTCAAGTCATCACATTTCTGGAATGTTTTTCCCTTTTAGGAAATAAAGAAGTGATGCCCACATCTTACCTTCAGGTCTCTGAGGAGTGGGAGTGGTCATTAATCATGGGCAAAACATGTCTCTCCCCAGTTCCCTAGGCTTTTTTTTTTTTAACTTTTATTTTACTTTTAACTTTTACAGAGTTTTGTTGTTTACAGATATGTATGTTTCCAGATTAGTCATATGTATATAGCCCCCATCCCACCCCTCCTCTCAGTCTTTTTCTCCTCACAGCCCTTAAGTATTGATGAATGTCTAGGTTTGAGAGCATTAAATCACAGCTTAAGTATATACCTAGAACTTCCACCATCCTTGATCTCCATCTGTAACTGCTTATTCTGGTCTAGCCTACCAGATTCCTTTCTCATTCAGGGTGATTCTCCCCTAGGAGCTCTTCATGCCCACCCTTCCCTCCAGGTTCATTAGTCTATTAGTCTGTTTCTATATCTCTGAACCCCAATGATATACAGTGTTCAAGTTCTTTCTCAAGAAACTGCTGGAGTCTCTATTAATTAAGCAATGTTTATGAACATTCTCAAATTAAGAATGTCCCTAAATATTTTGAAATTGGCATTTTCGGGATGCCTTCTATTACCTGATCTGGGTTCTGGTGCTACTCATGCATTCATTTTGTGGATGTTATTTGAGTTCTATATTCACATTTACTCCTCTTTTTGTACATATGTACATTTCACCAAATGCTTGCACTGAGGTTTGAATATGGAGGCATTGATTGGGAAGGTATGTTTAGAGAAGTTGTCTATCCAACCTTTGTTTTTATATCAGGCTAATGTTGGACTGAAATTGAAGATGTATATTTCATATAAGATTGAGAGATACATTTCAGACTTAAGCATCTTCCAGACACAGTTCAGTTATATTCTATGCACCCTCAACCTTGAGATTTTTATGTCCTAAGTACTGTCCCTTTCCTATGGGAGTTCTGACATGAGGGATGTGTCTCACATATGATCAGTTTCCACCAGTTGCTCTGAACTTTGAAAGTTCTCAGTTCTTGCTGTCTATAAACTGAGATAGTTCCTTGTTCCATATTAATGCTGATTCAAGTCATCACATTTCTGGAATGTTTTTCCCTTTTAGGAAATAAAGAAGTGATGCCCACATCTTACCTTCAGGTCTCTGAGGAGTGGGAGTGGTCATTAATCATGGGCAAAACATGTCTCTCCCCAGTTCCCTAGGCTTTTTTTTTTTTAACTTTTATTTTACTTTTAACTTTTACAGAGTTTTGTTGTTTACAGATATGTATGTTTCCAGATTAGTCATATGTATATAGCCCCCATCCCACCCCTCCTCTCAGTCTTTTTCTCCTCACAGCCCTTAAGTATTGATGAATGTCTAGGTTTGAGAGCATTAAATCACAGCTTAAGTATATACCTAGAACTTCCACCATCCTTGATCTCCATCTGTAACTGCTTATTCTGGTCTAGCCTACCAGATTCCTTTCTCATTCAGGGTGATTCTCCCCTAGGAGCTCTTCATGCCCACCCTTCCCTCCAGGTTCATTAGTCTATTAGTCTGTTTCTATATCTCTGAACCCCAATGATATACAGTGTTCAAGTTCTTTCTCAAGAAACTGCTGGAGTCTCTATTAATTAAGCAATGTTTATGAACATTCTCAAATTAAGAATGTCCCTAAATATTTTGAATGCATTAGGACACTTCTCTGTGGGCTTCCTGGGTTGCACTAGTGCTAAAGAACTCATCTGCCAATGGAGGACACATGAGAGACATGGGTTCAATCCCTGAGTCAGAAGATCCCCTGGAGGAGGAAACTGCAACCCACTCCAGTATTCTCGCCTGGAGAGTCCAACGGACAGAGGAGCCTGGTGGGGAGTCAGACATTACCAAAGGACACTTCTCTGTCAAATGCCAAAAACAATTACTCTCTGTCTCTGCCCACAAGTATAAATATATCAAAGTCTCAAGTTTGTACTTTCCAAGATATCAAGATAAGTGTCAAAAATCAATGTTGTAGGCAGGCAAGAGATAAATCAATGCAGAGCTGTAAGAGCAGCATCTTAAATTTCAGTCCAAGATTAGCCTGATGTAAAACAAAGACTGAATAGACAGACAACTTCTTCAAAGATACCATCCCAATCAATACCTCCGTATACAACCGTCAGTTCAGTCAGGTGTGAGAGACAGCAGAAAAGGAAAATTTGCTAAGAATGCCCACTCTGCTTGGTGTTTTTAAGCCTCTCCTTTACTCATTTAGCTTATTTTTTCTCCTATTTGACTAGAGTAGTGATCAGAATGAGAACCCTTCCAACGGCCATCAATTTGAGTTGAGACCAGTGATAAGAAAAAGAGCTAAGAAATATTGACGCTCATTCACATTTGTCTGCTGAGATCTTCCTTTCCTAGATCTCTATGATTACACTCTTCTTGTTCACCTAAAACTGCTAACTGGCTCCGTGAATTCCATCCATTTACACATACCGTTATCTTCAGCTCATTGGGAAAGCACAGTCTGTTCACGGTAGTGTTTTTAACGTGGTCTCCATCTGTAACTGCTTATTCTGGTCTAGCCTACCAGATTCCTTTCTCATTCAGGGTGATTCTCCCCTAGGAGCTCTTCATGCCCACCCTTCCCTCCAGGTTCATTAGTCTATTAGTCTGTTTCTATATCTCTGAACCCCAATGATATACAGTGTTCAAGTTCTTTCTCAAGAAACTGCTGGAGTCTCTATTAATTAAGCAATGTTTATGAACATTCTCAAATTAAGAATGTCCCTAAATATTTTGAATGCATTAGGACACTTCTCTGTGGGCTTCCTGGGTTGCACTAGTGCTAAAGAACTCATCTGCCAATGGAGGACACATGAGAGACATGGGTTCAATCCCTGAGTCAGAAGATCCCCTGGAGGAGGAAACTGCAACCCACTCCAGTATTCTCGCCTGGAGAGTCCAACGGACAGAGGAGCCTGGTGGGGAGTCAGACATTACCAAAGGACACTTCTCTGTCAAATGCCAAAAACAATTACTCTCTGTCTCTGCCCACAAGTATAAATATATCAAAGTCTCAAGTTTGTACTTTCCAAGATATCAAGATAAGTGTCAAAAATCAATGTTGTAGGCAGGCAAGAGATAAATCAATGCAGAGCTGTAAGAGCAGCATCTTAAATTTCAGTCCAAGATTAGCCTGATGTAAAACAAAGACTGAATAGACAGACAACTTCTTCAAAGATACCATCCCAATCAATACCTCCGTATACAACCGTCAGTTCAGTCAGGTGTGAGAGACAGCAGAAAAGGAAAATTTGCTAAGAATGCCCACTCTGCTTGGTGTTTTTAAGCCTCTCCTTTACTCATTTAGCTTATTTTTTCTCCTATTTGACTAGAGTAGTGATCAGAATGAGAACCCTTCCAACGGCCATCAATTTGAGTTGAGACCAGTGATAAGAAAAAGAGCTAAGAAATATTGACGCTCATTCACATTTGTCTGCTGAGATCTTCCTTTCCTAGATCTCTATGATTACACTCTTCTTGTTCACCTAAAACTGCTAACTGGCTCCCGTGAATTCCATCCATTTACACATACCGTTATCTTCAGCTTCAGTTTGGGAAAGCACAGTCTGTTCACGGTAGGTTAAGTTTTGTCATTAACAGAAAGTCCCCAGATCTCAGTGTGTGCGTGAGTGCTCTAAGTCTCTTCAGTTGTGTCTGACTCTTTATGACTCTATGGCTGTGGCCCTCCAGGCTGCTCTGTCCATGGGATTCTCCCATGGCAAGAATATTGGAGTGAGTTGCCAGGCCCTCCTCCATAGAATCTTCCTGACCCACGGATCAAACCCCCATGTCTTACATCTCCCACCTGGTAACCAGGCTCTTACCACTGGCCATCCTCACTTAAGCAAATCAGTGGTGAGTCTGACTGATGCTTCAGGGGATCTTTTTTTTTTTTTATGAAATGACCCAGGGTCACACCTCCAGATCCATATTTGCTTCCATGACTATATGGCACAGGTAAACATGCTAAAGAGTCTCAAAATTAAAGGATTCATCCTGGAAGAAACATAGATCTCTTCTGCTCACATTTGGTTAGGAATGAAAGTCAATGGCAACACATCGTCTTTAGAGAAGTGTCATCCCTAGAGAAGTGTCATCCCTCCCTGCCATCTTGTTCTAAAAGAGGCCAAAAGGAACCACTGGTTATATCAAAATATGTTGAATAACTAATGCTTTATACCAGTCACTCAATCTAGGCCAAATTTTATTGTTCCAATAATGTACAGGAGAAAGAAATAATCAACAGGAGGAAAGTGAAACTAGACAGGGAAGAGAAAATGGTCCCACCTCTATCAGAGAATCAATGTTGCATCACTTCATAGAACACTGACTTGAGAACAATTCTGAAACCAACCTTGATTCAATAGGAAAGAGATTTAACAGGTAAATGACATCAGCCAAGAGCACAAGAGGAAGCCTCATTACCATGTCATAGATTGATTTATCAGCCCAATTCCAATCCTCTTTCTGCATCCATACTTTTACATGACCTCAGGAAGGACACAGTAGACTTCTGAGCCAAGACTGTAATGTCCTCCCATGTTTCCACTTGCTCTCTACCATTTCTAGGAGAAGAACATATCTCAAGTGGTACTGTGGTCACATCAGAAGGATGAGAGATACATGACAGGAAACCATCCTTGTCCTCATAGCCCAAAGCAGAGTCCCCCAGGCATCCCATAAAACTGTACAGGGAAGCAAAATGACAAAACTGAGCCCAGCCTGCATCAGCTGGACTGCTGCCAACCTTCACAGAGGCAAGAACAGTTACAAATGATTGTTGTTTTAAGGCACGGAACTTCTGGGTGATTTGTTCTGCAGCAAGAACTAATCAATATTTGGTACATGTGCCAACCACTAGCCATTCATAAATTACAACGGTGAAAAAAAATCCAGAATCTAGCAAACAAAAAGGATGGAAGATTGCCACACAAAGAAAAAAAAAGAAGCATTCTTGGGCATTAGGAAAGAAAAATAAAAATAAATATATGTAATGTGACTGTTTTTTTAATAAACAAGATATGTGAATTAAGAGTGTATGTTCTGGTTTGGGACTATATTTACATAAAAATTTCAAACCTACAACATTTGACATTTTTATATATGACATGATTTTTTTTAATTGGGGAAAAATTGGAACAGACCCAATAATATACTTGAATGCCACTGATAGTCCATAAATTATAAACATAAAATGTATTGATTTACAAATTCTATTGCATTGGAGTTTGAGTTTTGAAGGCAGTGACTTTTGGTAAAACAAGAAAGAGCATCAGTTCAAAGAGTAAAGCCATGGAATTCAGAGACTTAAAAAAAATACATAAAAATGTAGGTAAGTTTTTCAAAGTAAACTTCAGGATGACAGTTTTTCAAGAGAGATCATGCAATATTTAAGAAAGTTAATTTGAAATACATCCTGAAATGGAGACTGGGGTCAAGAGGATAGCCAGAGCCTAGCTAATATATGCAAAGCAAATACTGATTTGGCAGGATTATGAATCCAACCCAAACTTTTTATATTTTCATAAATAGAAAAGGGTGAAAGCGGATAAAGAGGAGTAAGAGGTTAGGAGCATGCAGGATCAATAATTGATGGCCTGGTCAAAGTGATCCTAGGCAGTTTTGTTTTTTTCTAACGTTATTAAGTGATATGGACACAAGGATTCTTAGCTTCACTTACACCAGAATTACTCAAGGATGCTTTTTCTTTTTTTTAAGATTTATTTATTTATTTATTTATTTTGGGCGTGGGTCAGGTTGGGGAGGGAGGGGAGCGGGCGGGCCACCTCTATTGGTCTTTCATTTGTCTATTTTCATCCGTCTTTGTTCTTTGGCTCCCGTGGGCCTCCCATCGTGGTGGCATCTGTCTTTGCAGAACGCCGGCTCTGGGCGCATGCGCTCCAGAGCTCCGGCAATTGGACACATCGGTGCGCTCCCAATCAAGATTGGGGGACAAAGAACTAATCAATATTTGGTACATGTGCCAACCACTAGCCATTCATAAATTACAACGGTGAAAAAAAATCCAGAATCTAGCAAACAAAAAGGATGGAAGATTGCCACACAAAGAAAAAAAAAGAAGCATTCTTGGGCATTAGGAAAGAAAAATAAAAATAAATATATGTAATGTGACTGTTTTTTTAATAAACAAGATATGTGAATTAAGAGTGTATGTTCTGGTTTGGGACTATATTTACATAAAAATTTCAAACCTACAACATTTGACATTTTTATATATGACATGATTTTTTTTAATTGGGGAAAAATTGGAACAGACCCAATAATATACTTGAATGCCACTGATAGTCCATAAATTATAAACATAAAATGTATTGATTTACAAATTCTATTGCATTGGAGTTTGAGTTTTGAAGGCAGTGACTTTTGGTAAAACAAGAAAGAGCATCAGTTCAAAGAGTAAAGCCATGGAATTCAGAGACTTAAAAAAAATACATAAAAATGTAGGTAAGTTTTTCAAAGTAAACTTCAGGATGACAGTTTTTCAAGAGAGATCATGCAATATTTAAGAAAGTTAATTTGAAATACATCCTGAAATGGAGACTGGGGTCAAGAGGATAGCCAGAGCCTAGCTAATATATGCAAAGCAAATACTGATTTGGCAGGATTATGAATCCAACCCAAACTTTTTATATTTTCATAAATAGAAAAGGGTGAAAGCGGATAAAGAGGAGTAAGAGGTTAGGAGCATGCAGGATCAATAATTGATGGCCTGGTCAAAGTGATCCTAGGCAGTTTTGTTTTTTTCTAACGTTATTAAGTGATATGGACACAAGGATTCTTAGCTTCACTTACACCAGAATTACTCAAGGATGCTTTTTCTTTTTTTTAAGATTTATTTATTTATTTATTTATTTTGGGCGTGGGTCAGGTTGGGGAGGGAGGGGAGCGGGCGGGCCACCTCTATTGGTCTTTCATTTGTCTATTTTCATCCGTCTTTGTTCTTTGGCTCCCGTGGGCCTCCCATCGTGGTGGCATCTGTCTTTGCAGAACGCCGGCTCTGGGCGCATGCGCTCCAGAGCTCCGGCTTGGTAATTGGACACATCGGTCCAGCTGCTCCACAGCACGTGGGATCTTCCCAGGCCAGGAATTGAACCGGCGTCCCTTGCACTGCCAGGTGGTGTCCTTATCCACTGGACCACCAGGGGAAGCCCCAAGGATGCTTTTTAAAAACAGGTGCCTAGGTCCCAACTCGGATTCCATTAGTCTGATACTGGTATTTGTTATTTAAAAGATCCCTAGCGTATTTAAATAGTAATCAAGGTTAATCATCACCACTAATTTGACCTATCCCCAGAATACCTAAGTCAATTAATGATTAATTACAGTTGCCAGCTCTCCAATCCCAGGCTGTTCCCCATTTCATTGCATTCAACCTGACTGGGTCATGTGCTCTGATTATCATAACCTGGAGGAACTGTCACATTATGAAATATTTACAAAGTAACACAGTAATACTTTTGTAAGCTGTGTCTCACAGTCATCAAGGTAGATTACATAACAGATAAAGGCAACAGGTTATCCATTAACGCCACAAAGAATCTGCTATATCTATAGAAAATGCCTGTGCATGCAAAAAATACTAGTTCCCAGTTATATGAAGCACTGTATGTGTGCATGTTAGTCGCTTAGTCATGTCTGACTCTTTGAGACTCTGTGGATGGTAGCCCGACACACTCTTCTATCCATAGGATTCTTCAGGCAAGAATGCTGGAGTGAGTTGCCATTTCATTCTCCAATATGAAGCACAGCATGATTAGTTTCAACATTATGCTATGAAAAAGACTGGAAAATAGAAAAACACTCTGACATCTTAGATTCAACTTGTGAAAAATGGAATACGTTTTCAATATAGATAACATAAAACTATATTTACAGGGGATTTATAAAAGAGACACAGAAGAAATATTAGCTGAATAGCGACAACCGTCCAGGTGTAGGAACTAGGTACATGAAATACGATAGACCAGAAGAGTTGCTGTTTTACCAAAAAGAAAGAAGGAACGAAAAAAGAAGATGGGAGGGAATGCGGGAGGAAGAAAAAGAAAGGGAAAATGAACTCGAGGGAAAATCAGGTAAATAAAAACAATGGAACGTTTTCAAATTCAATAGTTGCCAACCTTGCTACTTGATTGACATGATTACAATAGAAAACTCCTTTTGGAGTTGTTTTCTGTAAATAAAATGATGCACTTGCAATCTGAACATCTCTAGAACTCTTACTGTTACACGTAGTCTACAAAACATCAGGTTGGAAAAAAAAAAAAAAAAGCAGGTAGTAAGATCCTGAGCAGCTAAGCAAGTAAAAAATGTTTAACAGTGTCAACTACAAATTGGCTCTTACCAATTTGATTGCCAATGACTAGACAACAAAGACATTTGCTCTCTGCCTCTGTGGAGACCAGACCCTGCGCTGCTGACCTTCAGCACCCCGTGAAGGAATTCAGAGTAGGGTAGAGGCACTCTATGCTCCAAGGTGTGGGCAGGCCTTTAGACAGGTGGATGTCTCTAGGAACAGCTTTTATTGTCTCAATCCTTGCAACTTCTCACATCTAGAAAAGCACTAAATTCCTTCACGATGACTTCAGATCCTAATGATTAACCAAAAAGCCTTTGTAAAATGACTGTTTAATGATATTGAACTCCCTCCCTCACCAAAATCCTCAAATATTGATCTTCCTCCCACTGCCTCTTTGGAGTAGTCTCTCAGAGCTATCTGAGGGGCTACCCCTGGAGCTGCAGTCCTAATTGAACCCCAAATAAAACTTAACCCAGAGCGCTCAAGTTGCTCATATTTTTTTAGTCGACAACAGTAAGACCTGCGCTCACCATCCATGTTTCTCTTCCCAAAGGCAATCTGATTATAATTCTCCCAGATATGGAAGTTCCTCATCCAACTAACAGGGGAAATTTATCAGCCTCCTCCCACTAGGGCAGCTGTGCAGATGATAGAACAAAAGGCAGCAGACACGTGAGCGGACGCAGCTAAGCTTCCTGCCCAGGCAGAGAGGAGAGCAAGAGAGGGGGAGGAGAGGAAAGAAAATGGTAACAGAAGCTTTTTTTATGCCAGATATGTTAAGAGTGCCTTTGTTACACAACACGGGAGTTGATTTCCTGTTTCATAACTTGTGATTGGTGAGTTATTTTTACATTTATCTTAATGAGGTTACACCCTGCTCTGAGATTTCATAAGCCATTTTCCTGCCTGTGAAACACACAAAATATTCTCTCGGATTCCGTTTCTTCATTGACCTTGGGATCGCTGGACAAGAGCACGGTCCCGGTTACACATTAACCTCTGTGCGGAAGAGTGTGTGGCAAGAAGGAGCAATCAGGCCTTTATAATGCTAAGGAATCCTTTACCTGTGAGACTCCAAAGGCAGTTATTTCCTGCCTTTTATTTGTATCTTGAAGAGTTAGAAACGACCAGAAAATGTTTCCTAAATTGTGCTGGAAAAAGTTCTCTAAAAGCGTAAATATATTTTGCTCAAACTCTGACAAAACTCTTGTGTGGAGCACCCCGTGAAGGAATTCAGAGTAGGGTAGAGGCACTCTATGCTCCAAGGTGTGGGCAGGCCTTTAGACAGGTGGATGTCTCTAGGAACAGCTTTTATTGTCTCAATCCTTGCAACTTCTCACATCTAGAAAAGCACTAAATTCCTTCACGATGACTTCAGATCCTAATGATTAACCAAAAAGCCTTTGTAAAATGACTGTTTAATGATATTGAACTCCCTCCCTCACCAAAATCCTCAAATATTGATCTTCCTCCCACTGCCTCTTTGGAGTAGTCTCTCAGAGCTATCTGAGGGGCTACCCCTGGAGCTGCAGTCCTAATTGAACCCCAAATAAAACTTAACCCAGAGCGCTCAAGTTGCTCATATTTTTTTAGTCGACAACAGTAAGACCTGCGCTCACCATCCATGTTTCTCTTCCCAAAGGCAATCTGATTATAATTCTCCCAGATATGGAAGTTCCTCATCCAACTAACAGGGGAAATTTATCAGCCTCCTCCCACTAGGGCAGCTGTGCAGATGATAGAACAAAAGGGCAGCAGACACGTGAGCGGACGCAGCTAAGCTTCCTGCCCAGGCAGAGAGGAGAGCAAGAGAGGGGGAGGAGAGGAAAGAAAATGGTAACAGAAGCTTTTTTTATGCCAGATATGTTAAGAGTGCCTTTGTTACACAACACGGGAGTTGATTTCCTGTTTCATAACTTGTGATTGGTGAGTTATTTTTACATTTATCTTAATGAGGTTACACCCTGCTCTGAGATTTCATAAGCCATTTTCCTGCCTGTGAAACACACAAAATATTCTCTCGGATTCCGTTTCTTCATTGACCTTGGGATCGCTGGACAAGAGCACGGTCCCGGTTACACATTAACCTCTGTGCGGAAGAGTGTGTGGCAAGAAGGAGCAATCAGGCCTTTATAATGCTAAGGAATCCTTTACCTGTGAGACTCCAAAGGCAGTTATTTCCTGCCTTTTATTTGTATCTTGAAGAGTTAGAAACGACCAGAAAATGTTTCCTAAATTGTGCTGGAAAAAGTTCTCTAAAAAGCGTAAATATATCTTCAGCCTGAACGATGCATCTTAAATCAATTCTGACAAAACTCTTGTGTGGATGAATAAAAATTAATGGAACATGATTCATTGTGGGCATCAAATATTCAAATGAATAAGGAGCATAGTCAAGGAGACACAACTGTTTTATTCTTCAGATATGCTTTGCATGCTGCAGTGGACAGAAGAATTTGGACTGTGTCTTTTATAGCTGCCATGCTGCTCTGGACACTGGCTTGGGAATTAAGGATTCATGCCTGTACATAATGATATATGATTAGCACTGTGAAAGTAATTGAACTCTTCGTTCTAGACAATCCCTTGCAGTGTCAGCAAGAAACTGGAACAAACTATGCCATTTAACAGAGTTATGCTGTAAGTGAGAGAAACCTCTGATCCCTGCACAATTAACTTCCTAACAATTCTTACGTTCCCAAGATTAAATGAGAGAATTAATATAATAGACCATGTAAATGCACATCAGAGAAAGAAAGCAATGCAAGGGCACTAAGAGGGATGGGAAAATTTAAGGAAATTAACAATTGTTCTCAAATATAATAAGAGACAGGTGTCAGGCTGTTAAAAGGATGCTTGTTGTAACTGAAACAGCTGAGGATGGAAAATGCACAGCTGTTGCAAAGATTAGTCGTATTGTAACAAAGACTACTTCTTGTTTTACTGTGTGCTCCACGAAATTCAATTCTATTACAATAACCTTATAAAGTACCAAGAAAGTAAAGTAATAATGATATTAACACCTGTTTTACATAAAACACTGTAACTCAAATAAATGATATTGATACCTATTCTACATAATAAAATGGTGTAACTCAAATCAATGATATTGACACTTATTGTACATAATACAACACTGTAACTCAAATCATTCACTATAACTTTGTGATGTCAAAGTTTCAGTACACTAGCTTGATCACTTGTCAAATGTTTCAATCGTCTCCATTAAATGGATGAAATATCACTAATCATTTTAAGACAATAATCTAATTACATTAGGCTGCATAAATTTCAAAATGATGAAATTTTGAAAGTAATGTTCTCTTTCAAGTTCTCTAGTTCCAAATAGCTTTTTATACTGATAGTTCAGTTTCATCAAATTGTTATTATATTCAACATAGACCAGTGAATTGTATTTCAAGTAATTTTATAAAAACGATGAGTGTACTCTCAGATAAGGACTGGACTATATTTGGTCAGAATCAACCTGACCTTTAGGAAGCAAAAGAAAGAAGGAGATTGCTTTGTTGTTGTTCAGCCACTCAGTCATGTCGGACTCTTTGTGACCCCATGGACTACAGCATGCCAGGCTTCCCTGTACTTCACCATCTCCTAGAGTTTACTCAAACTCATGTCCATTGAGTTGGTGATGCTATCCACCCATCTCATCCTCTATCATCCCCTTCTCTTCCTGCCTTCAATCTTTCCCAGTCAGGGTCAAGCACTGTGAAAGTAATTGAACTCTTCGTTCTAGAACCGAAAAACTAAATGCCATTTAACAGAGTTATGCTGTAAGTGAGAGAAACCTCTGATCCCTGCACAATTAACTTCCTAACAATTCTTACGTTCCCAAGATTAAATGAGAGAATTAATATAATAGACCATGTAAATGCACATCAGAGAAAGAAAGCAATGCAAGGGCACTAAGAGGGATGGGAAAATTTAAGGAAATTAACAATTGTTCTCAAATATAATAAGAGACAGGTGTCAGGCTGTTAAAAGGATGCTTGTTGTAACTGAAACAGCTGAGGATGGAAAATGCACAGCTGTTGCAAAGATTAGTCGTATTGTAACAAAGACTACTTCTTGTTTTACTGTGTGCTCCACGAAATTCAATTCTATTACAATAACCTTATAAAGTACCAAGAAAGTAAAGTAATAATGATATTAACACCTGTTTTACATAAAACACTGTAACTCAAATAAATGATATTGATACCTATTCTACATAATAAAATGGTGTAACTCAAATCAATGATATTGACACTTATTGTACATAATACAACACTGTAACTCAAATCATTCACTATAACTTTGTGATGTCAAAGTTTCAGTACACTAGCTTGATCACTTGTCAAATGTTTCAATCGTCTCCATTAAATGGATGAAATATCACTAATCATTTTAAGACAATAATCTAATTACATTAGGCTGCATAAATTTCAAAATGATGAAATTTTGAAAGTAATGTTCTCTTTCAAGTTCTCTAGTTCCAAATAGCTTTTTATACTGATAGTTCAGTTTCATCAAATTGTTATTATATTCAACATAGACCAGTGAATTGTATTTCAAGTAATTTTATAAAAACGATGAGTGTACTCTCAGATAAGGACTGGACTATATTTGGTCAGAATCAACCTGACCTTTAGGAAGCAAAAGAAAGAAGGAGATTGCTTTGTTGTTGTTCAGCCACTCAGTCATGTCGGACTCTTTGTGACCCCATGGACTACAGCATGCCAGGCTTCCCTGTACTTCACCATCTCCTAGAGTTTACTCAAACTCATGTCCATTGAGTTGGTGATGCTATCCACCCATCTCATCCTCTATCATCCCCTTCTCTTCCTGCCTTCAATCTTTCCCAGTATCAGGGTCTTTTCCAATGAATCAGCTCTTTGCATCACTTGGCCAAAGTATTGAAGCTTCATCTTCAAGATCTTTGTAATTATTCTCAAGTGAAGTTTTTTTAAACCATCTAATTAATTAACGTCCTCTTTTACAACAAAAAACATAAAGCGGAAACAAAACACATCAAAACAGACACATGATTATATTTATGACTGCCTATGGTATTTCCTTTTTTAAAAAGAGGTTATGAATGAGAATGGTCTTCCCTGGTGGCTCAGTGGTAAAGAATCTGCCTGTCAATGGAGGAGATGCAGGGTCATTCCTTGGGTCAGGAAGATCCCCTGGATAAGGAAATGGCAACCCAATATTCTTCCCATGGACAGAGGAGCCTGGCGGGTCCATGGGGCCACAAAAGAGTCAGATATGACTTAGTAACTAAAAGCAATAACAATGAATGAAAATAATTCCTGTCCCTCATTTACAAGAGTGTACATTCCTTGGTAGCAGGGACCTGTGAGGTTTTGTTGATATTGTTTTGTTTTGATAAAACTATAAAATTTCTTTTCCATACCTAAGTCATTACCCTCTCTTATGAGTTCCAGTCATGCTGGCAAGTGGTTGTTAGTTTTATGTTAACTCAAATTCAAATATCAATATAGTTGAGCCAATAAATTACTATGAGAATTGATCTTTCCGTTTTTATGCAACTTTGGAAACTTTTCAACGTGTTTATATATGTTTGATGGCTGACTAAATAAACAACAATATTAAACTGACCAGACATGAGACACTAGCCAGAAATTTCTCGTTGGCGATCAGAAAAGTTTTGTTTCTACCTGGATAGATTTAATGGAGAAGGAAATGGCAACCTACTCCAGTATTCTTGCCTGGAAAATTCCATGGATGGATGGAGAGCCTGGCTAGCTATAGTCCATGGAGTTTCAAAAATATGTGTATGTATGTATACACACTTATAGATCTTCCCTGATGGCTCAGTGGTGAGGAATCTGCCTGCAATGCAGGAGACCCAGGTTCCATCCCTGGGTTGAGAAGATCCCTGTGGGAAGGGATGGCAACCCACTCCAGTATTCTTGCCTGGGGAATTCCATGGATGGAGGACCCGGGCAGGATGCAGCCCATTGGGTTAGAGTCAGCCATGACTGAAGTGACTAAGCAGCAGCAGCAGGATAGACTTAAAGAAAGCAGTCATCTTTTCTTATTAAAGTTAGTTTGCTACCGTAGGATTCAAATGCTTAGAATTTAATTTTGTAAGCTTCTTCTGCCTTATTTTTGTTTGGGTTTGGGTTTTGCTGGAGTGAGGTTGCTATGCAATCAAATTTCCAATAGATTTTAATAACCACTGGCCTGTTGAATTTGGATGCAAGGTGTGAGCAACATGGACATGTTCTGGTTGGTTCCCTTGCAGATTAATATTTGAATAATCAAAGAGACAAATGTGAAGTAACAATGAATTTTTATATTACTGAATGTTCTTATAAGGAAGGAAAAAGAATTACATTAACTGAGTAAAGGAGTTTTGGTTTAACTGTTTCTAAATGCTTAAAGTTTGGTTGAACTTTTTCCATATTTTCAAGCAGCTACTTTACTTGTAGGTTCTAAAATCTTAGTAAGATTTTGTTTATAAGAGAGGGGGTATAATAATTTAATGGAAAATTCTATTGTTGCTGCTGAAATGGATGACTATCAAGGATATGTCTTCAGTATAACATCAGCACTTGAGGTGGTGAATCTGGTCAAGCATATTTAATAATATACTGTAGCAGTTGACTTTTCCACTATTGGTCATTGAAATTACAAAACAACCTTCTCTAAATCTTTTGCTTTTTGTTCAAGTAACAGCCCATTGAACCAATGAGCTGAAATTCTTAGCTAATTTTATAGAAATATAGAAATGTATGCGAGTAACAAAAAAAGACTATTACATTCAGTTCTAAAATTGTGACAACTTCCAGAGCACTGAAAAAGCATGAAGCTGAGTCCTAGAAGCCAGAAAATTTAGGATTTAGATTATGTAGTATGTTAGCAACGAAGAGCATGAGGAGGCATTTTGAAGTTCCTGTAGTTCTTACCTAATCCTAAAGTAGTAGACATTGATTACCTACTGCTCCTTCCTTGATCTCGGCATTATGCCTCTATCTAAAAATGTGCCAGTGGCATCAGAGTAGGCTTTTTCCCACAGTTCCAGGTCCTGCCATGGGCAACAGATCACCTTTCATTTAAAGGATTCACAGATACATTTAAATAAGTTGAATAGACGAACACTTCTGTATTCAAAACTGGAGAATCAAAGTCCAAAATAATGTGGAGAAAACAAAGGGAAGAAGGTATTTAGAAAGCAATATGGAAAACAAATGAAAACTAGCAGAGGCTCTAAAAAAATAGAAGGAGGCAAGCAGACCGGCTTCAGGATGGCTATAGATTCTTCTGCCTTATTTTTGTTTGGGTTTGGGTTTTGCTGGAGTGAGGTTGCTATGCAATCAAATTTCCAATAGATTTTAATAACCACTGGCCTGTTGAATTTGGATGCAAGGTGTGAGCAACATGGACATGTTCTGGTTGGTTCCCTTGCAGATTAATATTTGAATAATCAAAGAGACAAATGTGAAGTAACAATGAATTTTTATATTACTGAATGTTCTTATAAGGAAGGAAAAGAATTACATTAACTGAGTAAAGGAGTTTTGGTTTAACTGTTTCTAAATGCTTAAAGTTTGGTTGAACTTTTTCCATATTTTCAAGCAGCTACTTTACTTGTAGGTTCTAAAATCTTAGTAAGATTTTGTTTATAAGAGAGGGGGTATAATAATTTAATGGAAAATTCTATTGTTGCTGCTGAAATGGATGACTATCAAGGATATGTCTTCAGTATAACATCAGCACTTGAGGTGGTGAATCTGGTCAAGCATATTTAATAATATACTGTAGCAGTTGACTTTTCCACTATTGGTCATTGAAATTACAAAACAACCTTCTCTAAATCTTTTGCTTTTTGTTCAAGTAACAGCCCATTGAACCAATGAGCTGAAATTCTTAGCTAATTTTATAGAAATATAGAAATGTATGCGAGTAACAAAAAAAGACTATTACATTCAGTTCTAAAATTGTGACAACTTCCAGAGCACTGAAAAAGCATGAAGCTGAGTCCTAGAAGCCAGAAAATTTAGGATTTAGATTATGTAGTATGTTAGCAACGAAGAGCATGAGGAGGCATTTTGAAGTTCCTGTAGTTCTTACCTAATCCTAAAGTAGTAGACATTGATTACCTACTGCTCCTTCCTTGATCTCGGCATTATGCCTCTATCTAAAAATGTGCCAGTGGCATCAGAGTAGGCTTTTTCCCACAGTTCCAGGTCCTGCCATGGGCAACAGATCACCTTTCATTTAAAGGATTCACAGATACATTTAAATAAGTTGAATAGACGAACACTTCTGTATTCAAAACTGGAGAATCAAAGTCCAAAATAATGTGGAGAAAACAAAGGGAAGAAGGTATTTAGAAAGCAATATGGAAAACAAATGAAAACTAGCAGAGGCTCTAAAAAAATAGAAGGAGGCAAGCAGACCGGCTTCAGGATGGCTATAGCAATTGGAGAATCTAGACAAAGTAAGAATTCATTTCATTCAATATTCAAAATAATAGTCAAGTGGCAGACTGCAAGGCAAGCACTGGGTGGCAACAATGAGTAAGGCAAGCATCACCTCTGACATCCTGTAGTTTGTTGCCTAGTGGAAGTGAAGGAAATAAACAGTGTTCATGGGTAGATAGTAATGTATGGACAAAGGGTAGGATCAGCCAGAACTTCTGAGAATAAATGACATCTATTCTGAGACTTAAAAGATAAGAAAAAAAGAACAGCCATTCAAACAGTGGGAAGATATACATTTGCAACAGAGTGAACACGTACCAGTTTCCTGAGGCAGAGAAAACAGAATACCCAAGAAACCGGAAGTAAAACCAAAGAGGTCAAAAGAGGAAGCAAAAGAGGCTTTGGCAGAAGATGAGGCTGGAGGGAGAGACCAGGGCCAGATAATGTAGAGGCTTGAAAACCAAGGTAATAGTTTTCTTCCAAGTGCAATGAGAGAGTTTCACGCCTATTCCAAGTGCAGCAGAGGTCATGATCTAATTTAACTTTTAAAAAAAAAGAAAAAAAACTTTCCTGGTTGCCAGGTGAAGATTAGATTTTAAGAGAAACCAAAGTAGAAGTGGAAAGACTTGGAAGACTAGTTAAAGGCTATACAGATCTCTGATGCAAGACAATCGAAGTAGCCATGAGGAGGCATTTTGAAGTTCCTGTAGTTCTTACCTAATCCTAAAGTAGTAGACATTGATTACCTACTGCTCCTTCCTTGATCTCGGCATTATGCCTCTATCTAAAAATGTGCCAGTGGCATCAGAGTAGGCTTTTTCCCACAGTTCCAGGTCCTGCCATGGGCAACAGATCACCTTTCATTTAAAGGATTCACAGATACATTTAAATAAGTTGAATAGACGAACACTTCTGTATTCAAAACTGGAGAATCAAAGTCCAAAATAATGTGGAGAAAACAAAGGGAAGAAGGTATTTAGAAAGCAATATGGAAAACAAATGAAAACTAGCAGAGGCTCTAAAAAAATAGAAGGAGGCAAGCAGACCGGCTTCAGGATGGCTATAGCAATTGGAGAATCTAGACAAAGTAAGAATTCATTTCATTCAATATTCAAAATAATAGTCAAGTGGCAGACTGCAAGGCAAGCACTGGGTGGCAACAATGAGTAAGGCAAGCATCACCTCTGACATCCTGTAGTTTGTTGCCTAGTGGAAGTGAAGGAAATAAACAGTGTTCATGGGTAGATAGTAATGTATGGACAAAGGGTAGGATCAGCCAGAACTTCTGAGAATAAATGACATCTATTCTGAGACTTAAAAGATAAGAAAAAAAGAACAGCCATTCAAACAGTGGGAAGATATACATTTGCAACAGAGTGAACACGTACCAGTTTCCTGAGGCAGAGAAAACAGAATACCCAAGAAACCGGAAGTAAAACCAAAGAGGTCAAAAGAGGAAGCAAAAGAGGCTTTGGCAGAAGATGAGGCTGGAGGGAGAGACCAGGGCCAGATAATGTAGAGGCTTGAAAACCAAGGTAATAGTTTTCTTCCAAGTGCAATGAGAGAGTTTCACGCCTATTCCAAGTGCAGCAGAGGTCATGATCTAATTTAACTTTTAAAAAAAAAGAAAAAAAACTTTCCTGGTTGCCAGGTGAAGATTAGATTTTAAGAGAAACCAAAGTAGAAGTGGAAAGACTTGGAAGACTAGTTAAAGGCTATACAGGCATCTCTGATGCAAGACAATGGCAATTGTGGCAATTATGATAATGACAGGGGAAAGCAGGGCTCTGTGATTGAAGAGCACATGCTGAGGGATTAAATGGTAGAGATGGGAGTGAAGAAAGTGAGGAACCAAGACTGGCTCTTAGAAGAAATGAGTCAACGTTAGCACGTGTACTGATTTGGTCTTTCCTTCCCAACAAAAATGGGAGAAGACCACGTTTGGGTAGAAGTAGGAATCAGCAGTCCACACTTAGTCATGTTCATGTGGAAATGCTTATTAGCGGGCATGTCTGTATATGTGAGTTAGAATATCAAAGGACATGTCTTGGCTGAGATATTAATTTGGAAATTATCAGCACAACATAGTATTTAAAGGAATGGAAGTGTATGAGATCATCCAGAGAGAAGAGACAAAGAGAAGAGATACAAGGACCACCAACAATCAGACATGTCATGAGTTCCTTCAAGTTGTTCTGTTT
Source organism: Tragulus kanchil (assembly GCA_022376925.1). Lineage (NCBI taxonomy): Eukaryota > Metazoa > Chordata > Mammalia > Artiodactyla > Tragulidae > Tragulus > Tragulus kanchil. The sequence goes on along the minus strand of JAIOJX010000003.1, from coordinate 21,810,802 downwards.
CTTCACTTGGAAGATCCCTGAGACCTTGTAACTAAGGCCAGCTACATAGAGCAGGTCATAGTCTTCAAAGGATCTTCCAGTGCCAACAGGAGACCTATCACTAACTGGGGGACGTATGTTGCTGAAATATAATGTCAGGGGTTAATTATTGGAAGTTTCTGTTTTAGTGCCAGCATCACAACTTTTGATTAAGAAACGCCATGTGATCTAACTCTAAGCCCAAAGCCCAGTCTACAACCTGGGCACGTGGAAACCTTCCTTCCATGTAAACATTCAAGTTATATGCCAGTCATTCAAGCCTTCAGATTCCTAGCTGCAGTCAGTTAAGTTTACTCATGCAATATTGATCTTCTGTGCACAAAGTCACTTTCTCTGTCTTTTCCACTCCCTACTATGCATGGTTTTCTTTCCTTAATCAACATCAAATCTCAGGAATGGAACCAAAGTTAATTCTGACACAGGGAAGAATGACTGATGACTTTTAAGATATTACCTTTCCCTGAGAAATTTTCTTTCAACAAGATTTGGAAAACTATGGTGATATGAAAACATTAAAGGCAGAAATAAGCTGTCAGCAGTGGAATTTAGGGGACTGCATTCACGAGAGATCTGGAAAGATGAAGGAGGGAAGGTGAGGTTTTATGCTACTTTTGGAAGTATTAACATATGCAATGAAACGAATATTTAGAAAGCAGTGAATACAATAATAGATTTGACTAAAAATGCATATCTTAGATATCATATCCCCTTTATTGATTACAAGGCATTGGTACCCTTAGCCAACTGAATTCTGTGGAAACATTAAAATGAAGGGACTTCCCTGGCAGTCCAGTGGTTAAGACTTTGCCTTCCAAGGCTGAGGTTGTGGGCTCGATCCCTGGTCAGGGGGCTAAGATCGCACATGCCTCTGAGCCAGAAAACCAAAAACATAGTTCAGAAACAATATTGTAACAAATTCAATAAATATTTTGTAAAAAAAGAAAATGGTCTACATCAAAAAAAAAAAGTTCTTTACAAAAATTACAATGAAGCAGCCAGCTTTTTCTCAAACAAATTTTTTCTTTCACAGAGACTGAAAAGTCTATCTTTCATAGGGTAAAAATAATATTAACCATGTTTAAAGTTTGTTTTATATTTATGTATTTATTTTTCTCATGCCAAAAATGAGTAAGATTACTTTTTAAAAAATGCCTCCAGTACCCTTCCTCTTAGGAGAAACAAAAGCAACACACACTGAAAAGTACTAGATCTAAAAGCAGAGCAGAGGCCTTATTATTTGAAACACAGTTCAAGGCAACACTGACAATAAAGTCATTGGCTGGGGTAAAATTTAACTGACCCTTTCAAGGTTGAAAGAGTTCTTCAATCAAAACGCTTCCTTGTCACTGGAGGAAGAGCTCTGTATAGAACTGATTCAATAGTAAAACCTACTGAAATCCCTCTCACTGGGGAAACATAAGCTAAAACAAAAACACCTCCAATAAAAATCTGTCACAGTTGTGGTAAGTAGACTTGTTGAGCTGTATTTTTGCTACTCCAAAGATATCATAGATGAGAGCATTTCTTTAAGTAAAACAAGTCCTATGGACAAAAATTTTCTTTAGGAGTAATGTTATTCCTTACTCTTGTTAACTTTACTCAGTCCTTGTAAACTCTTCACCAGCTTTTCAACATATCTTACAATGATATTTAAATAAAAGGCTCTATTTTTCCGACACAAAAGGATATTCATGGTCTGCCCTAATGCATTTACCATCGATGCACTGACCTACCTTCAGGACTGAATCCACAAGGGAATGTTTCTGTGAAGTAAATGAGTCACAGTAAACACAAGGTTGGCTTGTGCTTCAGGGGAAATGGAAAACATTTTCTCTAGAAGTTGAGGCTGTGATTTTCATCCCAGCGAAATATCTTTCAGGGACTCTATTTTGTTTTCAAGCTCTGGACCACTTTAGCCACAATCACAGCAGATGCGCAGGGCTATCAAGTTGGACACGTTCAGATCAGCGGGTGGTTTGAAACGATGTGACAGGGAGAGATCGGCGTGTGTCTTCCTAGTTTTGGAATGAAGGACAACAAATATTGTTAATGTATTTCTGCTGATTCTCCCTGGGAGCAAAGCTGATTGGTGCACAAAGTCCTCACTAAGAAATGTTAATGGAAACCATAATTCTGATACCTCCTTGAATGGTGAGAAGTGAGTCAGAAGCCACACAAAAAACCCAGCAACATTATTCATTTCACACTTGAATAGAACCACACACAGTTAAGCACTCACTGCCCTTCCTCTTAGGAGAAACAAAAGCAACACACACTGAAAAGTACTAGATCTAAAAGCAGAGCAGAGGCCTTATTATTTGAAACACAGTTCAAGGCAACACTGACAATAAAGTCATTGGCTGGGGTAAAATTTAACTGACCCTTTCAAGGTTGAAAGAGTTCTTCAATCAAAACGCTTCCTTGTCACTGGAGGAAGAGCTCTGTATAGAACTGATTCAATAGTAAAACCTACTGAAATCCCTCTCACTGGGGAAACATAAGCTAAAACAAAAACACCTCCAATAAAAATCTGTCACAGTTGTGGTAAGTAGACTTGTTGAGCTGTATTTTTGCTACTCCAAAGATATCATAGATGAGAGCATTTCTTTAAGTAAAACAAGTCCTATGGACAAAAATTTTCTTTAGGAGTAATGTTATTCCTTACTCTTGTTAACTTTACTCAGTCCTTGTAAACTCTTCACCAGCTTTTCAACATATCTTACAATGATATTTAAATAAAAGGCTCTATTTTTCCGACACAAAAGGATATTCATGGTCTGCCCTAATGCATTTACCATCGATGCACTGACCTACCTTCAGGACTGAATCCACAAGGGAATGTTTCTGTGAAGTAAATGAGTCACAGTAAACACAAGGTTGGCTTGTGCTTCAGGGGAAATGGAAAACATTTTCTCTAGAAGTTGAGGCTGTGATTTTCATCCCAGCGAAATATCTTTCAGGGACTCTATTTTGTTTTCAAGCTCTGGACCACTTTAGCCACAATCACAGCAGATGCGCAGGGCTATCAAGTTGGACACGTTCAGATCAGCGGGTGGTTTGAAACGATGTGACAGGGAGAGATCGGCGTGTGTCTTCCTAGTTTTGGAATGAAGGACAACAAATATTGTTAATGTATTTCTGCTGATTCTCCCTGGGAGCAAAGCTGATTGGTGCACAAAGTCCTCACTAAGAAATGTTAATGGAAACCATAATTCTGATACCTCCTTGAATGGTGAGAAGTGAGTCAGAAGCCACACAAAAAACCCAGCAACATTATTCATTTCACACTTGAATAGAACCACACACAGTTAAGCACTCACTGCCTGAACTCAAACCTTAGCAGATAACTGGACTCAGTGATAACAAAAAAAGGAAGTTGATTAAAAAAAAAAAAAAAAAAAGGTGAAAACCACAGTTTACAAGGCTTTCTATCACAGAGTCACTTTTACTGAAATATGTACTTACTGATATGCAGTATGTACTTATTGGTATGTATAATTTATAGGTATATAGTGTGAAATATCAGTGAGGCCAAAATTTATAGTATTTGAATTAAAGTATAACAGTAATTTCCCAAGTATTTCTAGAAATGCATATTTCTCTTGCCTGGAATCTGAATTCAGGTAAAAGTATTCTCCTCCCTTTCTTTTTCCATCCCTAATTGTCACAGTTATTTTAACCATTTGTTCAATTCTTCTCTTTGACAATGCAGATCTCTTACCACTACCAAATTTCTCAGATAAGTCTGTGATCCTTAGAAAGTGTATATAAAACTTTGACTACACAGTCCAGGAAATCACCATTAAAACAGTGACCTCCAGGACTTCCCTGGTGGTCCAGTGGGCAAAGACACCGCCTTGCAGTGCAAGGGGTGTCGGTTCAATCCTTGGCCTGGGAAGATCCCACGTACTGCAGAGTGGCTGGACTGATGTGTCCAACTACCGCGCCAGAGCTATGGAGCGCATGCGCCCAGAGCTAGTGCTCTGCAGCTAGAGGCCGCTGTGATGGGAGGCCCATACGGGCTAAAGAACAAAGATGGATGAAAATAGATAAGTGAAAGACCAGTAGAAGTGGCCAAAAAAACCCAAAACGAAACAGTGACCTGCATTATGAGTAAGTATCAATATAAGTTTTGTTGGTGTTTGTTGTCTCTTTTCCTATAAGAAACACATGTTGTTTAGTCGCATCCAACTTTTTCCAACTTTTTGTGACCCCATGGACTGTAACCTGCTAGGCTTCTTTGTCTGTGGGTTTCTCCAGGCAAGAATACTGGAGTGGGTCGCCAGTTCCTTCTCCAGGGGATCTTCCTGACCTAGGGATCGAACCTGCTTCTCCTGCATTGCTGGCAGATTCTTTACCACTGAGTCGCTAGAGAAGTCCATCAATATAAATCAATATAAATACATTCAACAATTGAACTGTTAAATAAATGGACAATACTAGTTTGGAGTGGTCCTAGCTTAGAAAACTGTATAGTGAAAAGAAGAAAAGAAGAGAATACCCAGGGAAAAAAATTGCTTTCCAAATGAAGGAACACTGATAAAGTTTGTCAAAGCAACATCAAAGTAATTTTAATGTTAAGAATTTCACCTTTTAGCTTTTATCAGTGTAAAACCTAACAGTTTACAAATAGACACACACACACACACATTTCTTCCTTTATCTTTGTTCCTGTTTGTCTTAGGCCCTGCATCTCTTTCAAACCCATCAATGAGGTCTCTTGATGACTTAAATTAGACATGAGTAATGGACTCGTGCTTACCTAGCATTCGTAAATACCCTCCTTTTTTTCACTAATTGTCACAGTTATTTTAACCATTTGTTCAATTCTTCTCTTTGACAATGCAGATCTCTTACCACTACCAAATTTCTCAGATAAGTCTGTGATCCTTAGAAAGTGTATATAAAACTTTGACTACACAGTCCAGGAAATCACCATTAAAACAGTGACCTCCAGGACTTCCCTGGTGGTCCAGTGGGCAAAGACACCGCCTTGCAGTGCAAGGGGTGTCGGTTCAATCCTTGGCCTGGGAAGATCCCACGTACTGCAGAGTGGCTGGACTGATGTGTCCAACTACGCGCCAGAGCTATGGAGCGCATGCGCCCAGAGCTAGTGCTCTGCAGCTAGAGGCCGCTGTGATGGGAGGCCCATACGGGCTAAAGAACAAAGATGGATGAAAATAGATAAGTGAAAGACCAGTAGAAGTGGCCAAAAAAACCCAAAACGAAACAGTGACCTGCATTATGAGTAAGTATCAATATAAGTTTTGTTGGTGTTTGTTGTCTCTTTTCCTATAAGAAACACATGTTGTTTAGTCGCATCCAACTTTTTCCAACTTTTTGTGACCCCATGGACTGTAACCTGCTAGGCTTCTTTGTCTGTGGGTTTCTCCAGGCAAGAATACTGGAGTGGGTCGCCAGTTCCTTCTCCAGGGGATCTTCCTGACCTAGGGATCGAACCTGCTTCTCCTGCATTGCTGGCAGATTCTTTACCACTGAGTCGCTAGAGAAGTCCATCAATATAAATCAATATAAATACATTCAACAATTGAACTGTTAAATAAATGGACAATACTAGTTTGGAGTGGTCCTAGCTTAGAAAACTGTATAGTGAAAAGAAGAAAAGAAGAGAATACCCAGGGAAAAAAATTGCTTTCCAAATGAAGGAACACTGATAAAGTTTGTCAAAGCAACATCAAAGTAATTTTAATGTTAAGAATTTCACCTTTTAGCTTTTATCAGTGTAAAAACCTAACAGTTTACAAATAGACACACACACACACACATTTCTTCCTTTATCTTTGTTCCTGTTTGTCTTAGGCCCTGCATCTCTTTCAAACCCATCAATGAGGTCTCTTGATGACTTAAATTAGACATGAGTAATGGACTCGTGCTTACCTAGCATTTTACTTTCTTTGTACAAGGAAACATATTCTTAGTCTAGATCCACATGCTCTTTCCTGCACTTATACCTACAGCTGTGCCCCATCTATCTGCTGAGTACATATTAACACAGATGTTAACAACTGAACAACAACTATAAAGTGAAAACCGTGGTTAAAAAAAGTCGCATGTTCTTCAAAGCTAATTGGTACTGACTTGAGTGTTTTAAAAGCTTATTCTAAGGGAAACTACTTCCCAAGCTATGACTGGAGCATGATCGTTCAAATTCAAAGACTCATTTGCTGCAAAAAAAGGTCAAAAGCATTTGACTTAAAATTCTCAATTTTCTACTTCAGTGTATACATAGAGACATGGTCTCAGGATATACACATTGTGCCCATGAGAAAAATCACATTTTCTACTTGGAAAATGCTTTCAAGGCATTAAACAATAAATAGGGCAATTCATGTAGCAGGCAAGGACAGCTCAAAGGGAAGTGTAACTGCTTGAAAACTAGATAAAGCAAAAAAAAATCCAGTGGATTGCTAGTGACTGATATGATATTTTTGGAACAGATTTACTACTTCACCCAATGCCTCTTTGCCTCAGCTTGTGAAAACTTGACTAGTCCACACCAAGTCTCCTCTCAAGAACATTTTCAAGATTTATGAGCGTATTTTGAGATTTTGTGATTGCCATTTGATTTATGATGTATGTAGTGAATTTTCTAGGAATAGGCAGAGTTCGAGGGTGTGTGTGTTAAGTCACTTCAGCCGTGTCTGACTCTGTGACCGTATGGTCTGTAGCCTGCCAGGCTTCTCTCCATGGAATTTTCCAGGCAAGTATACTAGAGTGGGTTGTCAATTCCTTCTCTAGTAGGCAGGGTACAGGCCCTCAAAAGCAAAACACAGACTATTTTCCAATCATTTCTATCACAGAAAGATATGGTGATGTAATGCTGCATTTATACTGTTTCCTGACTCGCCTCTCCTCTTTTTCATGCTCCACATTCCCCTCTGTGCATGGTGGCATGGTAGAGCTGTCCTGAAGGCATTTGATGCTGTTACTAAAGCTACTGTGGCAATATCTTTGATCTATGGGTCCACTGTGTTTATGTTTCATATGCTTTCACGAGAAATCAATGATGCTGATTTTTCTTTTTTCTAAAAGATTCCAGGAGGCCAAGGGTTTAAGGGAGGTTATAGTTCAACTTGACAGTATTGATAATTAGAGAAGTTTGAAGTTTTTACAAAGGTTCTTTAGATTCTCATATCATAGGCATAATTTCTTCCTAAAGAAGACATCATCCAAAAAGAGAGGACCGAACAAACAGCACTGATGAATTCTCTTCAGCCTACATCTGTTCCATTCTTTTGGTGGGAAAAGCCACAGAACCACCACTCTGATCTCGTTTGAACCAATGAGAAGCCTTGAATGCTTTTCGGACAGTGGAAATATCTTGGAAGACTTGGCTAAATAGTTAAAGCCATGATATCTGTTTGAAGTTTAATCATATGTCATGATTATATCTGCAAAATTATATGACCCCAATGAGATAAAATGAATATGAAATGAATGCATGATTCCCCAAAATCTTTAGGTCTTTTTAACTTGCAAAGGAGGTCATTTAAATATTGTAATGTATTTATGTATGGCTGCACTGGCTCTTTGTTGCTGCACAGAGGCTTTTTCTGGTTGCAGCAAGCAGGGGCTGCTCTCTAGCTGTGGTGCACAGGCTTCTCTTTGTGGTGGCTTCTCTTGTGGAGCACAGGCTCTAGGGTGTGTGGGCCTAGTAGTTGTGAGGCTCGCTAGTTGTGGTGCATGGAATAAGTTGCTCCATGGCATGGGGGATCTTCCTGTACCAGGGGTGGAACTCATGTTCCTTGCATTGGCAGACAGATTCTTAACCACTGGACCACCAAGGAAACCCCCATTTAAATATTAAGAGCCAAAGAAATGCAAAGACAAATCAAATACTATAGCATTATGGGTGGTGATTTCAGATTTCTGTGAGCAGCCCTGGAAAACAGACTTCTGGGGCTATAGGGTTAGGGCTTACTATATGAGAGATTATAAATGAATGAGCACAATGTCACGAAAATGTGGCTAACCTGACTCCTTTTTGATCTGTATGGGCTGTCCTGAAGGCATTTGATGCTGTTACTAAAGCTACTGTGGCAATATCTTTGATCTATGGGTCCACTGTGTTTATGTTTCATATGCTTTCACGAGAAATCAATGATGCTGATTTTTCTTTTTTCTAAAAGATTCCAGGAGGCCAAGGGTTTAAGGGAGGTTATAGTTCAACTTGACAGTATTGATAATTAGAGAAGTTTGAAGTTTTTACAAAGGTTCTTTAGATTCTCATATCATAGGCATAATTTCTTCCTAAAGAAGACATCATCCAAAAAGAGAGGACCGAACAAACAGCACTGATGAATTCTCTTCAGCCTACATCTGTTCCATTCTTTTGGTGGGAAAAGCCACAGAACCACCACTCTGATCTCGTTTGAACCAATGAGAAGCCTTGAATGCTTTTCGGACAGTGGAAATATCTTGGAAGACTTGGCTAAATAGTTAAAGCCATGATATCTGTTTGAAGTTTAATCATATGTCATGATTATATCTGCAAAATTATATGACCCCAATGAGATAAAATGAATATGAAATGAATGCATGATTCCCCAAAATCTTTAGGTCTTTTTAACTTGCAAAGGAGGTCATTTAAATATTGTAATGTATTTATGTATGGCTGCACTGGCTCTTTGTTGCTGCACAGAGGCTTTTTCTGGTTGCAGCAAGCAGGGGCTGCTCTCTAGCTGTGGTGCACAGGCTTCTCTTTGTGGTGGCTTCTCTTGTGGAGCACAGGCTCTAGGGTGTGTGGGCCTAGTAGTTGTGAGGCTCGCTAGTTGTGGTGCATGGAATAAGTTGCTCCATGGCATGGGGGATCTTCCTGTACCAGGGGTGGAACTCATGTTCCTTGCATTGGCAGACAGATTCTTAACCACTGGACCACCAAGGAAACCCCCATTTAAATATTAAGAGCCAAAGAAATGCAAAGACAAATCAAATACTATAGCATTATGGGTGGTGATTTCAGATTTCTGTGAGCAGCCCTGGAAAACAGACTTCTGGGGCTATAGGGTTAGGGCTTACTATATGAGAGATTATAAATAAGGCAAATGTACGATGTCTCATCAATGTCACGAAAATGAGGCCAGTGACTATTCTGTCAAATGCTTCTGGTCATTGTACAAGCATAACCAGCTAAGAAGACACACCTGAAACTGCTCAGCATGATAAAGTTGTTTGAATGGGTAACTTTTTCCTTCTCCAGGGGATCTTCCCAACCCAGGGATCGAACCCAGGTCCCCCTCATTTCAGGCAGATTCTTTACCATGTGAGCACAAGGGATGCCCAAGAATACTGGAGTGGGTATCCTATCCATCCTCCAGGGGATCTTCCGGACCCACGAATCAAACCGGGGTCTCCTGCATTGCAGGTGGATTCTTTGTCAGTTGAGCTACAAGGGAAGTTAACAAACAAGATTCTTTAAGCCCAGGGAGGTTTTAAAATTCAATATAGAAAGGACTAAGGGAATCGAGCAAGTGACGTTAATGTGATATCTTTATACTAAGATATCTGGGCTTACAGGATGGCTCAGTGGTTTAAAAACAAACAAACAAACAAACAAAAACCTGCCTGCCAATGCAGGAGACTTAAGAGATGTGGATTGGATTCTTGGGTCAGGAAGATCACCTACAGGAGGGCATGGCAACCCAGTTCAGTATTCTTGCCTGGAGAATCTCATGGACAGAGGAGCCTGGCAGGCTACAGTCCATGGCATTACAGAGAGTTGTATACAACTGCAGTGACTTAGCACGTATGCACACACTAAGATACCTGGGCTTTTAGTTTCTGTAATTTGTAATGTTCCAGAGAATGTATCCTATTAGATGAACAGGCTTCTCTTTGTGGTGGCTTCTCTTGTGGAGCACAGGCTCTAGGGTGTGTGGGCCTAGTAGTTGTGAGGCTCGCTAGTTGTGGTGCATGGAATAAGTTGCTCCATGGCATGGGGGATCTTCCTGTACCAGGGGTGGAACTCATGTTCCTTGCATTGGCAGACAGATTCTTAACCACTGGACCACCAAGGAAACCCCCATTTAAATATTAAGAGCCAAAGAAATGCAAAGACAAATCAAATACTATAGCATTATGGGTGGTGATTTCAGATTTCTGTGAGCAGCCCTGGAAAACAGACTTCTGGGGCTATAGGGTTAGGGCTTACTATATGAGAGATTATAAATAAGGCAAATGTACGATGTCTCATCAATGTCACGAAAATGAGGCCAGTGACTATTCTGTCAAATGCTTCTGGTCATTGTACAAGCATAACCAGCTAAGAAGACACACCTGAAACTGCTCAGCATGATAAAGTTGTTTGAATGGGTAACTTTTTCCTTCTCCAGGGGATCTTCCCAACCCAGGGATCGAACCCAGGTCCCCCTCATTTCAGGCAGATTCTTTACCATGTGAGCACAAGGGATGCCCAAGAATACTGGAGTGGGTATCCTATCCATCCTCCAGGGGATCTTCCGGACCCACGAATCAAACCGGGGTCTCCTGCATTGCAGGTGGATTCTTTGTCAGTTGAGCTACAAGGGAAGTTAACAAACAAGATTCTTTAAGCCCAGGGAGGTTTTAAAATTCAATATAGAAAGGACTAAGGGAATCGAGCAAGTGACGTTAATGTGATATCTTTATACTAAGATATCTGGGCTTACAGGATGGCTCAGTGGTTTAAAAACAAACAAACAAACAAACAAAAACCTGCCTGCCAATGCAGGAGACTTAAGAGATGTGGATTGGATTCTTGGGTCAGGAAGATCACCTACAGGAGGGCATGGCAACCCAGTTCAGTATTCTTGCCTGGAGAATCTCATGGACAGAGGAGCCTGGCAGGCTACAGTCCATGGCATTACAGAGAGTTGTATACAACTGCAGTGACTTAGCACGTATGCACACACTAAGATACCTGGGCTTTTAGTTTCTGTAATTTGTAATGTTCCAGAGAATGTATCCTATTAGATGAACAGCCTTATCATTTCAATTTAACATGCCTTGCTGGAAAATTGATTTCAACTCATGATTTAAAGTTGAAAGTATAAATGAAATACTAATGAAAAGTATTGGGCATTTAATGGAACTTAGAAATAACTATTTTAATAATTTTAATAAGTAAATGAGTATTTGAATGGTGGTTGGTCAAAAAATAAAATTACTTTAAAAGTATGTTTGACTATGTTAAATGAAAATTTAGATTAAAATATTTACTATTATTGAAGTTTTAAATAGCACCAATCATTAAAGTGTCTTTAAAATATGATTAAACTCTTCTATTTTAACTCTATAAATTGATTTACAACTACACAAAGAAGTAAATTTTAAAACTTCTGACTTTAACAAATTTAATATTCATTTTTAACAAGAATCCTTGAATAATTATTTTGTAGACACACATAACTTAGAAGCATCTATAAAGTCACATAACAGATTATGTCTGTTTTTGAAACAAGATTTTTTTTTCTGAAACATTATTTTTAATAATACCATAAGTTACCCAGGAAATGTCACTTATTGTAAAAGAACACTGCAGGTCTAGATACATTTATTTTTTATTTTACATTGGATTATAGCTGATTAATCATGTTGTGATAATTTCAGGTAGATAGTAAAGGGAATCTGCCATATCTATACATGTATCCATTCTCCCTTAAACTCCCCTTCTATCCAGGCTGCCACATAATATTGAACAGAGCTCCCTATGCTATACAGTAGGTCCTTGTTGATTATTCATTTTAAATACAGCAGTATGTACACATCCATTCCTAACTCCATATCTCTTTTCCCCATTTGTCCCCTCTGGCAAACATAAATCGTTCTCTAAGTCTGTATGTCTGTTTCTGTATAAAGGCTTTCTTTTTTTTTTTTCCTTCCAATTTTGGCCTCTTTTATTGGTTTTTTATTTGTGTATTTTTCATCCATCTTTATTCTTCCACCTGTGTGGGCCTCCCATTGCAGTGGTCTCTCTCGCTTCCGGAGCACCGACTCTGGGCGCATGCGCTCCAGAGCGCTGGCGCGCAATTGGACACACTGGTCGCTTCACAGCACGCGGGATCTTCCCAGGCCAGAGATCGAACCAGTGCCCCTTGTCCTGTGAGGTAGACTCCTTACCACCAGGAAGTCCACTGGACCACCAGGGAAGCCCTATTTCTATATAAAGACTTTTGTGATAAAAAGAGTTTGACACCCCACAGAGTGGGAGAAAATCATAGCAAATGAAACAACAGACAAAGAGTTAATCTCCAAAATCTATAAGCAACTCAGACAACTCAGCACAGGAAAAACGAACAACCCAATCAAAAAATGGGGAGAAGATCTAAAGAGACGCCTCTCCAAAGAGAACATACAGATGGCCCAAAAGCACATGAAACGATGCTCAACCTCGCTTCTTATTAGAGAAATGCAAATTAAAACTACAATGAGATACCACCTCACACCCGTCAGAATGGCCATCATCAAAAAATCTGCAGACAATAAATGCTGGAGAGGGTGCGGAGAAAAGGGAACACTCCTGCATTGCTGGTGGGAATGTCAATTGATACAGCCTCTATGGAAGACAGTCTGGAGAACTTTAAAGTCACACACATAACAAAATTATGTCTGTTTTGAAACAAGATTTTTTCTGAAACATTATTTTTAATAATACCATAAGTTACCCAGGAAATGTCACTTATTGTAAAAGAACACTGCAGGTCTAGATACATTTATTTTTTATTTTACATTGGATTATAGCTGATTAATCATGTTGTGATAATTTCAGGTAGATAGTAAAGGGAATCTGCCATATCTATACATGTATCCATTCTCCCTTAAACTCCCCTTCTATCCAGGCTGCCACATAATATTGAACAGAGCTCCCTATGCTATACAGTAGGTCCTTGTTGATTATTCATTTTAAATACAGCAGTATGTACACATCCATTCCTAACTCCATATCTCTTTTCCCCATTTGTCCCCTCTGGCAAACATAAATCGTTCTCTAAGTCTGTATGTCTGTTTCTGTATAAAGGCTTTCTTTTTTTTTTTTCCTTCCAATTTTGGCCTCTTTTATTGGTTTTTTATTTGTGTATTTTTCATCCATCTTTATTCTTCCACCTGTGTGGGCCTCCCATTGCAGTGGTCTCTCTCGCTTCCGGAGCACCGACTCTGGGCGCATGCGCTCCAGAGCGCTGGCGCGCAATTGGACACACTGGTCGCTTCACAGCACGCGGGATCTTCCCAGGCCAGAGATCGAACCAGTGCCCCTTGTCCTGTGAGGTAGACTCCTTACCACCAGGAAGTCCACTGGACCACCAGGGAAGCCCTATTTCTATATAAAGACTTTTGTGATAAAAAGAGTTTGACACCCCACAGAGTGGGAGAAAATCATAGCAAATGAAACAACAGACAAAGAGTTAATCTCCAAAATCTATAAGCAACTCAGACAACTCAGCACAGGAAAAACGAACAACCCAATCAAAAAATGGGGAGAAGATCTAAAGAGACGCCTCTCCAAAGAGAACATACAGATGGCCCAAAAGCACATGAAACGATGCTCAACCTCGCTTCTTATTAGAGAAATGCAAATTAAAACTACAATGAGATACCACCTCACACCCGTCAGAATGGCCATCATCAAAAAATCTGCAGACAATAAATGCTGGAGAGGGTGCGGAGAAAAGGGAACACTCCTGCATTGCTGGTGGGAATGTCAATTGATACAGCCTCTATGGAAGACAGTCTGGAGATTTCTTAAAAAACTAAAAATAGAAGCACCCTATGACCCAGCAATTCCACTATTAGGCTTATATCCTGATGAAATCAAAACTGAAAGAAGCACCTGTACCCCGATGTTCATTGCAGCTCTCTATACAATAGCCAGATCTTGGAAGCAACCCAGATGTCCATTGACAAATGAATGGATCCAGAAGCTCTGGTACATATATACAATGGAATACTACTCAAAGAAATGCAGAAGACTCAGTCCTAATGAAGCGGCTGGCTTTAGAACCTATCATAAAAAGTGAAGTAAGTCAAAAAGAGAAAGACAAATACAGTATACTAATACACATATATGGAATCTAGTAGGATGGTCTTGATAACACACACAGTGAACTCATGGAAAAACAGACAGAGCATAGACATAGGGACATCGTGGCGAAGAAATAGGGAGGGGGAAGCATGGAGGGAGTAACATGGAAACCTATAGTGCTATGTGTGGAAAAGATAGCTAGTGTCATTGTGCTAAGGGAATAGTAGTGCTTACAATGGCTTGGGGCGAAGGTCTGGAGGGATGGGATGAGGGGAACTGGGGGAGTGGGGACCATGGATATGCATATGACTGATCTGGGAACATACATGTCTGTGAACAACAAAACTCTGTAAAACCTTTAAAATAAAGAATAAAAAAAAAAAAGAGTTTGGATTTTTTTCCCATTAAAAGTACCTCTTATGCCTGGACTATACAACAAAAAGTAAACAAGAATTGTTAGGATTTAGCAACTTTATTCAAAATATATAAATAAATAAATAGTGTAAAAATTTCAACCAAAGAGATGAACTAGCTACACTGATTTTTTTTTCTATTGAATTTAATCAAATTTAATTGTATGGAAAGAAACATCTAAGCTTATTAATGATCTGGCTGGCTTACAACGTTCTTACTATTTATAAATTCTGGAAATGATAAGTATAAATATAATCAAAGCCATATTGTCCACTGTGTTTGGAGCAGTAGTTTGTCAGTTAATGAATAAAAAAAAAAAAAAAATTCAAGCAAATAATCATTAGAAGTAATATGATTTAATTTTATTTTAATATAAAAACATATTTGTTTGCCTTTCTTTACATATGACTATTTGCTTTAATTATAAATCCATAGGTTAGTATTCTCCACAATTAGTTCATTATCTAAAATTCCCAGTTTTATTTCTGTTGAGTGGTCTAAGAACTTAAAGCAGCAGCTAGCAGCACAACCAGAGAGAGAAACTGTCAGCTCGTCCTCTTTTTAACCACCCTCCACAGCTCTTGCTCATACCTAGAGACTCTTTTTAAATTTTTATTTTTTTATTTTTTGGCCATGCCTCAAGACATGTGGGATCTTTGTTCCACAACCAGGGACTGAACCCAGGCCCCTACACTGGAAGCACAATCTTAACCACTGGACCACCAGGGAAGCCCTGCGGCTGCTGCTTAGCCCCTGCAGTCGTGTCTGACTCTGTGTGACCCCATGAACTGCAGCCCATCAGGCTCCTCTGTCCATGGGATTCTCCAGCCAAGAATGCTGGAGTGGGTTGCCATTCCCTTCTCCAGGGAAGTCCTAAAGACCCTTTTTTAGTGACTCTCCTTTCTTGATTCTTCTCAGAGTGTTTAACATGATTTCTGTACAAAGAAAGATCTTCTATTTTGTCTAGATATACTGGCAGATATGTACATATGTCATGATATATAATGAAAGTATACACTATAAAATCCTAATTAAATAATAGCCTTCTTATTTCAGTCCCTACGTAAACACCATAAATGAGTAACCTGATTTCTGACCACTTACATCCTTGACATGTCCAGCAAATCTGCAAATAAACAAAAGAAAGAAGGCAGGAAGGCAAGAAGGAAGGAAGGCCTATAACATGAGATTAAGCATCAATATTTGTAACCTATGATATTATGTTCTAAGGGGCCACATTGACTAGCATGTATACATACAGAAGTACTATTCTAAGCCTACTCCTACAAGCTTATAAACATCATTCTCTCATTTTCAGGAAGTTCGAAAGTCAATCACTAAACATGCCCATTATCAAATATTTAATCATATAAACTTAAAATTAGATAAATTACATAAAAATCAAAAGCAGTAAATACTTAAAACTCATCACTTCAGTGCATTTTTCTATTATCTATGCTCTTGAAGTCATCCACATCTGTTATATGTTTATGGTGGAAATATCTCTAATGGTATCCTACTTCTATCTCTCCCAGAATCTTCTCAGAGATGCCACATTGGTACTTGGCAATTGGCCAATGCAAAGTGATGCAGTGGTTAAGACTCTGCCTCCATACGGTGGAAGTATTTATACCATGAAAACCAGAAAATAGAGCAAAACAAGTTATTGCTCTTTTAGGTAGGGGAGAAAATGAGCGTCAGGGTGAAGCAATTATACTTTAACCAGCAAATCACTGTATATAGAGAAAGTGTCAGTCTCTCAGTTGTATCTGACTCTTTGCGACTCCATGGACTGTAGCCCACCAGGCTCCTCTGTCCCTGGAATTCTCCAGGCTCATTCGAGTGCTGGAGTGGATTGCCATTTCCTTCTCCAGAGGACCCTTCTGACCCAGGGATTGAACCCAGGTTTCCTGCATTGCAGGCAGATTCCATACCATCTGAGCTACCAGGGAAGTGAGGTTATGAAATGTTACCAAAACACATAAATACTTTTGTCATGTTCTTAAGGTACCAAAATTAACTTTAGGACAATGAAACTTCAAAATGTTCCTATAGATCATTTACCTCACTTCACTCAAGAAGAAAGACGAGGGCTTTGGCAGCCTCCATGAGTAAACCCTTCTTATTTCAGTCCCTACGTAAACACCATAAATGAGTAACCTGATTTCTGACCACTTACATCCTTGACATGTCCAGCAAATCTGCAAATAAACAAAAGAAAGAAGGCAGGAAGGCAAGAAGGAAGGAAGGCCTATAACATGAGATTAAGCATCAATATTTGTAACCTATGATATTATGTTCTAAGGGGCCACATTGACTAGCATGTATACATACAGAAGTACTATTCTAAGCCTACTCCTACAAGCTTATAAACATCATTCTCTCATTTTCAGGAAGTTCGAAAGTCAATCACTAAACATGCCCATTATCAAATATTTAATCATATAAACTTAAAATTAGATAAATTACATAAAAATCAAAAGCAGTAAATACTTAAAACTCATCACTTCAGTGCATTTTTCTATTATCTATGCTCTTGAAGTCATCCACATCTGTTATATGTTTATGGTGGAAATATCTCTAATGGTATCCTACTTCTATCTCTCCCAGAATCTTCTCAGAGATGCCACATTGGTACTTGGCAATTGGCCAATGCAAAGTGATGCAGTGGTTAAGACTCTGCCTCCATACGGTGGAAGTATTTATACCATGAAAACCAGAAAATAGAGCAAAACAAGTTATTGCTCTTTTAGGTAGGGGAGAAAATGAGCGTCAGGGTGAAGCAATTATACTTTAACCAGCAAATCACTGTATATAGAGAAAGTGTCAGTCTCTCAGTTGTATCTGACTCTTTGCGACTCCATGGACTGTAGCCCACCAGGCTCCTCTGTCCCTGGAATTCTCCAGGCTCATTCGAGTGCTGGAGTGGATTGCCATTTCCTTCTCCAGAGGACCCTTCTGACCCAGGGATTGAACCCAGGTTTCCTGCATTGCAGGCAGATTCCATACCATCTGAGCTACCAGGGAAGTGAGGTTATGAAATGTTACCAAAACACATAAATACTTTTGTCATGTTCTTAAGGTACCAAAATTAACTTTAGGACAATGAAACTTCAAAATGTTCCTATAGATCATTTACCTCACTTCACTCAAGAAGAAAGACGAGGGCTTTGGCAGCCTCCATGAGAAATCAATAATACACCCTTCCTTCCAGTCCAAACTTGACCTATTACATCTCATTCCATTCATTGTTAAAAATGTTACCATATATTTTCCATCACTGGCTGAGAGACTAAATGACTCGATGTTCTATTTGATATGCTTACACAACTTTTATAAATAGAATTGAGAAAATTCCCACAAGAACACATCAAAATGGACACACTAAAGACTAAAGAGACTAAAGAAATATAGTCTCCCCTCACCCCCCACCTCCTAATCCTCTGTCAATCACTCTTGTTTCTTAGAAAGACACTTTATTTCCCTGCTCAAGATTTTACTGGGCTCTAGACTTTTATTGGGCTACCTGAAATAATGGGTATAGAATTGTGCCTACAAAATCTAAGCAGGTTTATATATGAAGGAAAAAAGCTACACTTAGGAGAAAACAAGAAAACAAGGGACCTGAAAATGTCTTAATGAAGTAAGCTAAAGACTTTGAAAGATCCAAGAGAAAGAAATTTGATAAACAATTGTCCCTATGAGAGAGAGCAATATATAAGAGATTTTAAAAATTAGTAACAGTAATAGGGGCTTCCCTAGTAGCTCAGTGGTAAAGAGTTCACCTGCCAATGCACGAAACATGGGTTGGATCCATGATCTGAGTAGACCTCACACATGCTGCAGAGCAACTAAGCCCATGAGCCACAAGTATTGAATCTGTGATCTAGAGCCTCGGAGCCACAACTATTGAGCCCATGTGACGCAACTTCTGAAGCCTGTGTGCCCTAGAGCCTGAGTTTCACAACAAGAGAAGTCACCACAAGAAGCCTGCTCACCTCAACTAGAGAGTAGCCCCATTCCCTGTAATTAGAGAAGAGCCTGTGGCAGCAGTGAAAACCCGGAATAGTCAAAATAAATAAATTAATTAAAAAATTTAATAACAGAAACAAACATTCATTGATTATTCATTACATAACAGAGACCATTCTAAGTGGCTTACATGGAGGAATTCAACTTGATCCTAGCAACACTATAAAGTAGTAACTTAACCTTCTTATCTTCTAGTTTACACATAAGAAAAGTCTGGCACATGAAAAGCTAAAATTAAATAGCAGTAGAGTTGACATTCATACCCAGATACTCTGGTTCTTAGCTTATTCACTCAGTCAATAGACTGCAGATAGTTTACTAACAACATGTGCTTTATAGCAACATCCAAAATACTTACAGAAAATATCAACAGAGACTTTACTTTCCAATACTTGTGGAATTAAGAGTTGTGTTTCTTTTAATTGTGTTGGCACATTTGAACTGGCTTCAGTGGATACAATCCTATTCAGACTACAGAAGTGAAATTAAAAGACTCTGAAAACCAATGTTCTAGTCACTGTGACATTATAGGAAGATTAAGTATAAAAAGAACCATGTCATTTAATGTGTTTTGGCTAAAAGCTGAAAATTTGACAAAATTTCTATTAAGATGTACATGTTTTTGCTTCTTGGAGATATAAAAGTTTGCTTATTGGTAACCTTGACAAATGGGCTCTTACTCTTCTTTGGTAGCAAGAATGTAAGAAAAATCATGTAAGCTGGGTAAACTCAAGGAATACAAAGTTCATTTTGCATTAGGTTTAAAAAATTTTATAATGAAGTAAGCTAAAGACTTTGAAAGATCCAAGAGAAAGAAATTTGATAAACAATTGTCCCTATGAGAGAGAGCAATATATAAGAGATTTTAAAAATTAGTAACAGTAATAGGGGCTTCCCTAGTAGCTCAGTGGTAAAGAGTTCACCTGCCAATGCACGAAACATGGGTTGGATCCATGATCTGAGTAGACCTCACACATGCTGCAGAGCAACTAAGCCCATGAGCCACAAGTATTGAATCTGTGATCTAGAGCCTCGGAGCCACAACTATTGAGCCCATGTGACGCAACTTCTGAAGCCTGTGTGCCCTAGAGCCTGAGTTTCACAACAAGAGAAGTCACCACAAGAAGCCTGCTCACCTCAACTAGAGAGTAGCCCCATTCCCTGTAATTAGAGAAGAGCCTGTGGCAGCAGTGAAAACCCGGAATAGTCAAAATAAATAAATTAATTAAAAAATTTAATAACAGAAACAAACATTCATTGATTATTCATTACATAACAGAGACCATTCTAAGTGGCTTACATGGAGGAATTCAACTTGATCCTAGCAACACTATAAAGTAGTAACTTAACCTTCTTATCTTCTAGTTTACACATAAGAAAAGTCTGGCACATGAAAAGCTAAAATTAAATAGCAGTAGAGTTGACATTCATACCCAGATACTCTGGTTCTTAGCTTATTCACTCAGTCAATAGACTGCAGATAGTTTACTAACAACATGTGCTTTATAGCAACATCCAAAATACTTACAGAAAATATCAACAGAGACTTTACTTTCCAATACTTGTGGAATTAAGAGTTGTGTTTCTTTTAATTGTGTTGGCACATTTGAACTGGCTTCAGTGGATACAATCCTATTCAGACTACAGAAGTGAAATTAAAAGACTCTGAAAACCAATGTTCTAGTCACTGTGACATTATAGGAAGATTAAGTATAAAAAGAACCATGTCATTTAATGTGTTTTGGCTAAAAGCTGAAAATTTGACAAAATTTCTATTAAGATGTACATGTTTTTGCTTCTTGTAGATATAAAATTTTGCCTATTGGAAACCTTTACAAATGGGCTCATACTCTTCTTTGGTAGCAAGAATGTAAGAGAAAAATCATGTAAGCTGGGTAAACTCAAGGAATACAAAGTTCATTTTGCATTAGGTGAAGATTCATGAAAATAAAGCCTAACCTTTGAGGCATATGCCATCATTGAGAAAAACATCCACTTAAGTTGCCTGTGGACAAAAGTCCCGGTCTTTGACCTGTACTCAAGGTTTTATGTGCTGGAAATTCTGGAAATTAATGAAGTGGATACTCCTTTTAAGCATTAGCAGCAGAGTGCCAGGAAAAGGCCAGAGGGAAAATAAGAGATGAACCTGGGTTCAGAAAAAAAAAACAGAGCAGAAGAAGTATAATCTCAGATTGGAATCTTTGCCTTTTGCACAGTCATCTCTCTACCTCTGAGTCCTTTTAGCTTTTTTCTATAAAGGAGATTAGTATTTCATCAAATATAAGACAACACCAATTTTAAAATGCACCCTTGATTCATGTAGAGCTATTTTTTATCAGCCAATTAAACTGAAAATGCTTTTTCCTTTTTTTTTTTTTAACTTGAGTATAATTGCTTTACAATGCTGTGTTAGTTTCTGCTGTACCATCAGACCTGTGAGTCAGCCTGACAATGCTTTCTTATAACTGGAATTTTTATTTTATATTTGTTGAAAAAGTATACTGGGATAACCCTGGAAAGTCCACCTTGTCTTCCAGTGGAGAGGGCACGAGTTCCATCCCTGGTCTAGGAGCTAAGATCCCACATGCCTTGGGGCCAAAAAAAAAAAAAAAAAAAAATATATATATATATATATATATATAAATATAAAAGAATACAAATTCAATAAAGACTTTAGAAATGGTTCATATAAAATGCAAATTATTATATATGTGTATTATGCTTTTCATATTTCACTGTATTCCACTCATAAAAAAGGAAAATAGAATAAAAAAATGAATTGGTAAAGGAACTCCATAGCTTTTCGGCGGGGGCGGGGGGGGGGTGCGGGTTGAGGAGGGAGTGGGGCGAGCGGGCCACTGCTATTGGTCTTTCATTTATCTATTTTCATCTGTCTTTGTTCTTTGGTTCCTGTGGACCTCTCATCACAGTGGCCTCTGTTGTCGCAGAGCACAAGCTCTGGGCACATGCGCTCCAGAGCTCCAGCTGGGTAATTGGACACATCGGTCCAGCCGCTCCGTGGCACGTGGGGTCTTCCCAGGCCAGGGATCGAACCGGCGCCCCTTGTACTGCAAGGCAGTGTCCTTACCCACTGGACCACCAGGGAAGCCCACTCCATAGCTTTTCCACCAGATCTTATTCTTTTGGATCACTTCCAACAAAGTCATAGAAACCTCTATTTTGTCATGAAATACCACCCTCTGTGCCATCCAGAAAAATGGACTCTTATATTGAAGTGAAAGCTAAGTCTCTCAGTCGTGTCTTACACTTTTCAACCCATGGACGAACCATGGAATTCTCCAGGCAAGAATACTGGAGTGGGTAGCCTTTCTTTTCTCCAGGGGATCTTCCTAACCCAGGGATCAAACCCAGGTCTCCAGCATTGCAGGTGATTCTTTACCATTGAACCACAAGGGGAACCCAAGAATACTGAAGTGGGTAGCCTTCTCCAGGAAATCTTCCTGACCCAGGAATTGAACTGGGGTCTCCTACATTGCAGGCAAATTCTTTATCAGCTGAGCTACAAGGAAACCCTGCAACATATATCTCCTCTGAAAATATATCCCAATATTGTCTTTGGGGTTTTCTTTCAAGTTTCTGACATCCTGCAAGTTTTGAGGCTGGTGTTTTCTTGATCTTAACTGAATACTGACCATGAAGGGTTTCAGGTAACAATTATAACCTTATTCTATAAACTGAAAACTTCTGTTTGCCCACAATTCATATATTGTAGCCTACTCCTTAATGGGATGGTATTTGGAGGTGGGGACTTTTACGAGGTGAGTAGGCTATGAGGGTGGCACCCTTATGAATAAAATTAGTTCCCTTAGCAAACAGACCTCAGCTCTCTTGCCTCTTCCACCATATGAACACACAGCAAGAAGCTGTGGCCATCTCTGAGCCAGGAATACATTCTTCACCAGACACCAAATCTTGTCATGCCTTGATCATGGACTTTCCAGACTCCAGAGCTCTGAGAAATAAGATTCTGTTGTTTATAAGCTACCCAGCCTATGGTATTTTTGTGACAGCAGCTTGAGTGGACTAAGACACTGTCCTCTTAAGCTCCTTAGATAGTTTATGATTGAGCCATTGAGGGTTTTCCTTTCCCCCATCATGCTGCCAGGAACTCCAACCAAGGTCAAGCACACTTAAGCAAAAAAACATCATCACTTCTACCTGATCAGAGTCCATTTTGAGATTACATCCATTGTAAGTCATATGCCAATTTCAGAAAAGCTAAAATGTGGAAATTGTACAGTTTAAAATTAATGGCTTTTTGGGTTCAAGCTGTTCCTTGTTAACCTGGGCAAAATGATTTAAGAGTTTTGACATAATTCTTCACTTATTTGAGTGAAACAACTGCTGATTAATGTAACTTGTCTATGTGACTTTTTCTTTCATAAGAATACTGACCTTCCTGCCCTCAAAATCCATTATTTTGGAGTCCCGTACATTGTTCTCTGAGCTTGGAACTAAAGAGATTATAATGTCAGCAAGGTTTGTTTTCCCAACTTCTTCCCTGGGCAGAGTGTCCCTTGTAAACACTGTCTTCTCTTAAAAAAAAAAAAAAAAATCCAACATTTTTTATATCAAATAATAAAACACATAATAAAGTACTATCTAACTTGAAGTTTAAGGACACCAGCTCTGTAATCCCTTTTCTAAGACCTTGGAGCAGATGTGTTTCAGAATTCTCAATTTTTTTTAATTTTATAAAGATAATACCACATATGTGCTATATCCTATGTAACCCAAAAAAGACCTAGAGCAGTATCATGTAATCAGATGTGTTAATATTTCTGCTCAGCTGTGTCCAACTCTGCCACGCCATGGACTGTCGCCCATCAGATTTCTCTGCCCATGGAATTCTCCCGGCAAGAGTACTGGAGTGAGTAGCCATTCCCTTCTCTAGGGATCTTGCTGACCCAGGGATTGAACCCAGGTCACCTGCCTTGCAGGTGAATTCTTTAACATTTGAACCACCAGGGAAGCCTCAGTATTTCTGCACTAAAATGGATCTATCGCAATACCGTGAGAGATGAAAGCTATAAATGCTCTCATTTAAATTCAAGTTGGAATGTGCCACCAGATGAGATCACGTCAGAGGAGATTTGCCACCAAGTGAGTTACGCAAATCTTCTAGTTTTTCAAACGAATGGATCTTAGAATTGCAGATATGAAATGGTAGGCATATTTTAAGCATAAAGATTCAAGTTTTTGCATAAAGTTTTAGGCATGAGCTAGAAAGTGAAGGACATCTTGAAAGAAGGAAGAAGAGGCAGGGTTTCTCACTTCCTGAGTCACCCCATCACATGTGAAGAAATGGACACCATCCATATTTGAGGTTGACCTGGTGGCTCTGAACGTTTTCCTCACAGCATCATTATCGTTCTCCTTACGTTTCCTCAGCTTAGCAAGTGCCGTGATAAACTACCCAATTGCAAGCCAAAAGCCTTATAACTGTCCTTGATTTTTGCATTTTTCCTCCAGTCAAGAAGTCTCACCAATGCTACTTCCAGAATATGGCGTTCGGGACCATACCTATTACGGGGCCTATAACATCCACTCTCCCATCTCCCAGCTGCTACCTCAAGCCAAGGCTCTCCATGCCTCCATACCTTAGGATCATTTTATGCTTCCATCAACTCCGAGAAGTTTAA
The DNA here is from genome assembly GCA_022376925.1 of Tragulus kanchil. Taxonomy (NCBI): domain Eukaryota; kingdom Metazoa; phylum Chordata; class Mammalia; order Artiodactyla; family Tragulidae; genus Tragulus; species Tragulus kanchil. Next base: position 21,786,637 of record JAIOJX010000003.1, on the reverse strand, counting down.
GTGACTTGTCCAGTATTTGACATCTAAAACCCAGTGGAACTGGGTTGATACGCAGATTCCTCAGAGCACAGACCTGAGGAAAGGAATGTAATTACTCAATTTATATTGAGATGAATTTAAACTTCTTTTAAAGATTCAAATGTCATTGTGAGAATATTGCTATTCTATAGAACAATAAAATAATAATAATGGTTTTTTGCATCCTGGGCTTTAAAAAAATATATGAAGTTAGGAGAGTTTACTGTGTCTTTATGTTGGAAAGATTATCTTCTCTGTGGAGAACCCAAGTTCAAGGTCTCGAGGTTTAATATGCTTATAGAAGATATAAATTAGGAAAATCCTCTCATGAAAATAACTGGATTTGCAAAGCTATCATTTTAAGTAAAGAGACCATAACTGCCTTCCCCTATGTCCTTGACCTGAAAGGAGACATGTTTTCAGTAAGAAATGTAAATGTTTTGGTTTACTATTTATAAGAATATTAACTCTTCATGTTATAGTATAAAGAAAATCCAGATTATTTATCAGGACAAAACCATTTTCATATAATTCAATTAAAAATGATAAGACAATAAACTGCAATCAAACTGGGGAAGAGGGGTCTGAATAGACCAACAGGGTGATCAAGATGAAGCTTATGTGCCTATTTTAAGGCCAATCTACAAATTTAGCTAAACAGTATTTTCTTTGGCTTATTTTCTCATTTCTCTATTACGTTGCAAGAAAGTGTAAGTTTCCTCAAAACTGACATTCATACTCAAAAAATAGAATTTTAAATCAAAAAGTTGTCTCAATGTTTTATTTTCTATTCTTCTTGTCAACACTTTCCTTAATGCTGACTATATTTAGTGAAACTTCCTTTATAAGTGTGTAACAACCCTTTCAGCTATAACTATCCCTGTTAATATTAACAGTTAAAGTTTGAGGCGTGATTGTAAATGACTTTTCACCTGCCAGAAGTGTTTTATTTTTTGAAGTGTCAAATCTTTCTTTAATTGCTGGCTCTACACAATGGCTACAATCATCCCCAAAGCAAATTTTAAAAAGTTATTTCAAAAAAAATTATCTAAAGTAATTTTAAAATAGTTTTAAAATTATGAATACTCCAATACATGCCAAGTATAGAAAACTTAGGACTTCAGAATAGTTACTTAAAACAGTAGAGTGTCTCATTTCAGATTTCTTTAAGGACTTCTATGATGGCAAAAAAAGAGGTTAATTTCCTGAAAGATATAGAAGAACGAAATCTAAACCATCCATATGTAAGTCTCATGGACCCATAAATATGACAGTGCGTATGGTTGTAATGTTATCACATTGGGCATGGATACCCACACTGGGGTTCTAGTTCAGGCTGAGACACCGTGTCCTGGAGAGACTCCTTTCTTGGTTGCATTTACCCAGCCAACCGCAAAACCAATGCCGAGACTGAAACAGCATAAGCTTTATTCAATGGCCAAAGAAAGGAGAACCTCGTTCACAAATCAGCTTTGCAACCCAATTCAGGTGGACATGCCAAATATAAAGGAGGGTCCAGGTAAAATTGGAGGACACTGGAAAGATTGAGAGGAATATTCATGAGTAATCCAAGAACAGGTGTGTGGTTTGGACCCAGAACTGGTGCAACTCTTCTTTTCTATCTTTGTATGGACTTTTTCAGTTGTCATGGCAATCATCAACTGTCACAGTACTGGTCATTTAGCTGTCATGGGTGTGTCATTTAGCTAATGCGTGACATTGAGTGTATAATAAGGCTCAAGGTCTATTTTGACCTTGAGTCAAAGTATCATCAAAGCTATGACTTTTCCCAGTAGTCATGTACAGATGTGAGAGTTAGACCATCAAGAAGGCTGAGCATCGAAGACATGATGCTTTGGGATTGTGGTGCTTCAGAAGACTCTCAAGAGTCCCTTGGACAGCAAGAAGATCAAACCAGTCACTCCTAAAGGAAATCAATCCTGAATATTCACTGGAAGCACTTGATGCCAAAACTGAAGCTCCAATCCTTTGGCCACTAGATGCGAAGAGCTGACTCATTAGAAAAGACCTTAATTCTGGGAAAGGTTGAGGGCCGGAGGGAAAGGGGGCAACAAAGGCTGAGATGGTTGGATGGCATCACTGACTCAGTGGACATGAGCTTGAGCAGACCCCAGGAAATAGCAGAGGAGAGGGAAGCCTGGTGTACTGCTGTTAATGGAATCATGACGAGTCAGATAAATCTGAGCAACTGAACAAAAGCCAGAACAAGGTGTACTGGAAGTTAAATTCTTCACCATATAAGCCTACATGGTTCTAACTAGTTCTTGTTTTTTTTCTCTTTTTCAGCTTCCTCCTGAAACTCAGATAAGAGTAATTGGTTTCCATGTGAGGGAGGGGTATGGTTCTGAGGCAATTGCCTTGTAACAATAACCACAGAGCAAAGAAAACTGCCCTAGAAAATTTTATTACACATGGTGCCAGCATGCACTTTCCAATGTACATCACTTCAGTGATTTTTCAGTAGTTTCATTTTACTAGATATTTGACTATTTCTCAGTCTCCCTCAAGACCACCACACACTAGAGAGAAAACTGTCTTTGCTAGAGGTGTGGTCTGTACCTGACCACACCTAGCACAGGGAGATGAGCCTGAGCAGGGCTTATGGCAAGCCCTCACTTATTGACTCAGAGAGAGAGGCTGGAATTTAACCAGTACCCCCAGAAGAGACCCTGTCTTCTACAGCACATCAGCAAAATGGACTGATTTAGAAGGCTCAAATCCTAAAGTTCCTCCATAGGGAAGGTACTATTGACATTCCTCACTGCCTGTAATCCTCCCAATAGCCCTGTCTTTTAGGTTCTGCTATGGTTCTCATGTTACAGAGAGAAGATACTGAGGCAGAAACAGCCAGGCAGGCTTAGGCAAGGCTTTGACTAAAAGCCTCTTTGTTTGCTGGATATTCTACTGCTTATACTTCCTTTCCAAATGTGAGAGAACTGAAAGATTTATACACAAGAAAAGAGGACTAGGGAAATGAGTCTCGGTCATATATATATATATGAAAAAACACATGATTTATATACATAGGGGCTTTCCAAGTGGCACTAGTGATAAAGAAGCCACTTGCCAATACAGGAGACATAAGAGATGCTGGTTTAATCCATGGATTGGGAAGATCCCCTGGAGGAAGGCATGGCAATCCACTCCTGTATTCTTGACTGGAAAATCTGGACGGAGGGGCCTGGCAGTGCATCACTGACTCAGTGGACATGAGCTTGAGCAGACCCCAGGAAATAGCAGAGGAGAGGAAGCCTGGTGTACTGCTGTTAATGGAATCATGACGAGTCAGATAAATCTGAGCAACTGAACAAAAGCCAGAACAAGGTGTACTGGAAGTTAAATTCTTCACCATATAAGCCTACATGGTTCTAACTAGTTCTTGTTTTTTTTCTCTTTTTCAGCTTCCTCCTGAAACTCAGATAAGAGTAATTGGTTTCCATGTGAGGGAGGGGTATGGTTCTGAGGCAATTGCCTTGTAACAATAACCACAGAGCAAAGAAAACTGCCCTAGAAAATTTTATTACACATGGTGCCAGCATGCACTTTCCAATGTACATCACTTCAGTGATTTTTCAGTAGTTTCATTTTACTAGATATTTGACTATTTCTCAGTCTCCCTCAAGACCACCACACACTAGAGAGAAAACTGTCTTTGCTAGAGGTGTGGTCTGTACCTGACCACACCTAGCACAGGGAGATGAGCCTGAGCAGGGCTTATGGCAAGCCCTCACTTATTGACTCAGAGAGAGAGGCTGGAATTTAACCAGTACCCCCAGAAGAGACCCTGTCTTCTACAGCACATCAGCAAAATGGACTGATTTAGAAGGCTCAAATCCTAAAGTTCCTCCATAGGGAAGGTACTATTGACATTCCTCACTGCCTGTAATCCTCCCAATAGCCCTGTCTTTTAGGTTCTGCTATGGTTCTCATGTTACAGAGAGAAGATACTGAGGCAGAAACAGCCAGGCAGGCTTAGGCAAGGCTTTGACTAAAAGCCTCTTTGTTTGCTGGATATTCTACTGCTTATACTTCCTTTCCAAATGTGAGAGAACTGAAAGATTTATACACAAGAAAAGAGGACTAGGGAAATGAGTCTCGGTCATATATATATATATGAAAAAACACATGATTTATATACATAGGGGCTTTCCAAGTGGCACTAGTGATAAAGAAGCCACTTGCCAATACAGGAGACATAAGAGATGCTGGTTTAATCCATGGATTGGGAAGATCCCCTGGAGGAAGGCATGGCAATCCACTCCTGTATTCTTGACTGGAAAATCTCATGGACGGAGGGGCCTGGCAGGCTATAGTCCACAGGGTTACAAAGAGTCAAATACAACTGAAGTGATTTAATATATATATATATATATAGAGAGAGAGAGAGAGAGAGAGAGAGGAAAGACAGACTCTATCAGTGAATTTGGTAGAAAATACCAAAATTTAAGAACAAATGCTTTAAAAATATAAATATAAACATTTAAAGAACAGAAGGGTTATTGCCATGACTGGTTATTCAGAGAGTAAGATTAATTATTCTGCTAAATGTTCATACATGAAATCCCCTCTCTGTAAACATTTAGATCAACCTTCATTCCCATTAAGAGAAATTAATTGCTTTCCATTTCAATCTATTTTCACTTAAAGCTAACCAGTTTTTTCCCTAATATTACACACTCATGCTTCAATTAAAAAAAAAAAAAATTAGGCTCATGACAAGGAAGGAATGAAAGGTTTAAGAGCTTGAACTTGATCCTCCAACTGCCCCTGGATTTAAATCAACTGTGCCTCAGTTCTCTCACCTGTGAAATGGAAGTTGTGAAGATTAAATAAGAAGATACAAATAAAGCACTTAAAACGTCAGATAAACATTAAGTTGTAGCTCTTGCATCAATAAAATGGCTTCCGTTGTCAAAAATTCATCGTAGAAATGCACTGGATTATTGAATCGGTTCTCTAGGTAATACAGCATTGACGGCCAGTTATTCCATAGGTACAAATGCCCTATGCCTTTCGATCTTAAAACAACCCTCCAAGTCACTGATGAATCACTTAATTTAGACATTTGAAAAATCAGCGTAACACAGCCTTACCATATCTCTAATGTGGCCCTATAAATGATTTACTTGCCAGAAGACAATAGAATCATGAGAAGCATCTTCCTTTATGTGCCTCATGAAGCCTGGTTATCTTGAAAATTAAAAGGCTTTCTAGGTCAAGTATTTTCCCTCCAAAATTCCTCACTTTACTTAGGCTAGACTAAGAATGATATGGTTGAACAATTAAGTGCCCAGGATTCCAAGAGTAAAACTATATTTCCCCAAGCAACAACCTCAAAGCAGCAACCAACCATTAGCCGTTCTGAGTAAAGGGCTGTTTGACTGTGTACTTATAACCCCTGACCATCCACAGTGGGCAGGGGTCAATGTCTGCTAGAGCTGGAGCATGTCAAGGAGTGAAGACATGGTGAATTCCATCCATGTTGTTGCTGTTGTTCAGTCACTCGGTTATGTCCAACTCTTTGTGACCCCATGGACCACAGGGTTAACTGTCCTTCACCATCTCCCAGAGCTTGCTCAAACTCATGTCCATTGACTTAGTGAGGCCATCCAATCATCTCATCCTCCATCATGTCCTTCTCCTGCCCTCAATCTTTCCCAGGATCAGGGTTTTTCCCAACGAGTTGGCTCTTTGCAATCAGGTGGCCAAATTGTTGGAGCTTCAGCTTCAGCGTGAGTCCTTCCAACGAATATTCAGGGTTGTTTTCTTTAGGATTGACTGGTTTGATCTCCTTGCAGTCCAGTGGTCTCTCAAGAGTCTTCTCCAACACCACAATTTGAAAGCATTTATTTTTCAGTGTGGAGCCTTCTTTATGGTCCAAGTCTTACATGAAAACTGGAAAAAACATGCATAGCTTTGACTATACAAACCTTTGTTGGCAAAGTAATGTCTTTGCTTTTTAATACACTATATTGGTTATGGCTTTTCTTCCAAGGGGCAAGTGTCTTTTAATTTTATGACTTCAGTCACCATCTGCAGTGAATCTGGAGCTCAAAAAATAGTCTGTCACTGTTTCCATTATTTCCCCATCTATTTGCCATGAAGTGATGGGATCTGATGCCATGATCTTTATTTTTTGAATGTTGACTTTTAAGCCAGCTTTTTGACTCTCCTCTTTCACCTTAATTAAGGGGCTCATTTTTACCATCTGCTACAGAGAAAAAAAAAAACCCTCAAGATATCTACATATCTACATTCCCCCAAATCTGTAAGCATGTGTTACATGGCAAAAGGGAATTAATAGTCATGGATAAAATTAATATCTTTAACTGGTTGAAATTAAAATAAAGCGAGTATCTTACAATATCCGGGAGAGTCCTATGTAGTCACAAGATTCCTTAAAAGGGAGACAGGAGAGGAAGTCAGAGTGATGTGATGTGATGATGTGATGTCAGAAGGACTGGACGTATCTACACTGGAAGAAGGGACCACCAGCCAAGGTTTGTAGGCAGCCTTCTTCTAAATGGGAAAGGGTAGGCGGTGGAGAGTCTCCAGGAGGAACACGGTTCTGCCAATTGATCTTTTCCTCATAGCCCAGTGAAACCCAGGTCAGTCTTCTGCCCAGTAGAACTGAAAAATAATGCATGTGTGTTGATTTAAGCCACTAAGTTTGTGGTGATTTGTAACAGCAGCAGAAGGAAACCAACACATTTTCTCTCTGACACCAGAGACATCGCTGTTTTGCCCCTTTTTTATTTTTTTCTTTTCGCCATTATGCCTCTTTTTTTTGCTTATATTTATTTTCATCCTTTTTTTTTTTTTTTTTTCATTCTTTGGCAAATGTGAGCCTCCCATTGTAGTGGCCTCCCTCACTGCAGAACACTGGCTCTGGGCTCATGTGCACCAGAGCCCTGGCTCGCACCGGTCAGGCTGTTAGGGGGCACATGGGATCTTTCCAGACCAAGGATTGAACCGGTATCCCCTGCACTGCAAGGCGGACTCTTTACCCACTGGACCACCAGGGAAGCCCTGTTTTGCCCCTTTTTGTTTCCAGGGTGCTCTTGTGTCCTGGTTCCACAGCTCTTATTGTTCTTGTGCATTTCTTCTTAACCTCTCTTGAATATCTCGAAAAACTGGTTCTTTCCCTGCTTATGCAGCTACTTCTCTTTTCTTGCTCTACAGGAATCACAAATCTGCTGAACATAGCCCAGATTCAGCTTGCAGCAATGTTTCTGTTGGCCTCCGCGGTGGTTTCTCACAAGCCAAAATTGAAATGCACTTAGGTACAACATGGGTCCTCGAGTTTTTCCATCATTCATTCTACTCCATACTGTATTTCACCCCATCTACATCCCTGGCTTACATTAAGGAAAGTCCTTTAAGGTTTTGACCCAAACTCCTTTCTCCTAAAAACATACATGTGTAATGAGATATGAAGCTGTTATGTTAAAAAGAATTCTTGAATCAGATAGGTTTAGAAAATACCAAGATAGACGAAGCTAGGTTGTTACAGGTCAGAAGTGGACAGCCTTAATTATGCTAATTATCATATATTTATATAAGGTAGGCCATGCCATGCTAAGTCGCTTCAGTTGTATCCGACTCTGTATGACCTTACGGATTGTAGCCCACTAGGGTCCTCTGTCAGTGGAATTCTTCAGGCAAGAATACTAGAGTGTGTTGCCAGTGAAACCAGGTCCAGTCTTCTGCCCAGTAGAACTGAAAAATAATGCATGTGTGTTGATTTAAGCCACTAAGTTTGTGGTGATTTGTAACAGCAGCAGAAGGAAACCAACACATTTTCTCTCTGACACCAGAGACATCGCTGTTTTGCCCCTTTTTTATTTTTTTCTTTTCGCCATTATGCCTCTTTTTTTTGCTTATATTTATTTTCATCCTTTTTTTTTTTTTTTTTTCATTCTTTGGCAAATGTGAGCCTCCCATTGTAGTGGCCTCCCTCACTGCAGAACACTGGCTCTGGGCTCATGTGCACCAGAGCCCTGGCTCGCACCGGTCAGGCTGTTAGGGGGCACATGGGATCTTTCCAGACCAAGGATTGAACCGGTATCCCCTGCACTGCAAGGCGGACTCTTTACCCACTGGACCACCAGGGAAGCCCTGTTTTGCCCCTTTTTGTTTCCAGGGTGCTCTTGTGTCCTGGTTCCACAGCTCTTATTGTTCTTGTGCATTTCTTCTTAACCTCTCTTGAATATCTCGAAAAACTGGTTCTTTCCCTGCTTATGCAGCTACTTCTCTTTTCTTGCTCTACAGGAATCACAAATCTGCTGAACATAGCCCAGATTCAGCTTGCAGCAATGTTTCTGTTGGCCTACGGTGGTTTCTCACAAGCCAAAATTGAAATGCACTTAGGTACAACATGGGTCCTCGAGTTTTTCCATCATTCATTCTACTCCATACTGTATTTCACCCCATCTACATCCCTGGCTTACATTAAGGAAAGTCCTTTAAGGTTTTGACCCAAACTCCTTTCTCCTAAAAACATACATGTGTAATGAGATATGAAGCTGTTATGTTAAAAAGAATTCTTGAATCAGATAGGTTTAGAAAATACCAAGATAGACGAAGCTAGGTTGTTACAGGTCAGAAGTGGACAGCCTTAATTATGCTAATTATCATATATTTATATAAGGTAGGCCATGCCATGCTAAGTCGCTTCAGTTGTATCCGACTCTGTATGACCTTACGGATTGTAGCCCACTAGGGTCCTCTGTCAGTGGAATTCTTCAGGCAAGAATACTAGAGTGTGTTGCCATGCCCTCCCCCAGGGGATGAAACCCGTGACTCTTAAGTCTCCTGCATTGGTAGGTGGACTCTTTACCACTAGTGCCACCTGGGAAGCCCATATAATATAGAATATAGCTCTAAACAGCATGCATTGTCTCCCCAGCATATGTCCCCATGGACCTTAGCAAGGAGAGCCTCTTATAGGCAGGGTGCCAAGTAAACATTTGACCAGCGTATGTTGTTCCACACACTCTTTTCATTACTGCATTCATCATACATATCTTAATGATTTCCCAAAGCTATAAATTCAATAAATCAGACACCTACAAAGCATGTACTGCCCGTTACATCCTGGTCTAAGCATTTTCACATATCTAGGCCGATTCATGACTCAGATAAGAGGCACTAATCTTATCCCAGTTTTATAGGTCAAGTAATGAAGACCTAAGGAACGAATCATGTGCTCTATACCACATGCTTAGGAAGTTACAAAGTGGTAACCCACCTTGTTCTGGAGTCTATGCACTGAGTCACCACAATCCATCACTCACTCTGCTCTTGAACTGGAAGTGTGGGTCCCCTATAAGTGGGTACTTTCTACCAGAAGTCACTGAAAATATACCAAGTCATCACAGATAAAATATAATTTGCTACCTCAAAAAGAGGTTGGAGACTTCTCAAAAGAGAATTTTCTGGGAGGTATTAGTATTGAATACATCTTCATCTAACCATAAGATCTCTCTAAATAGGAGATTTTTAAAGGATAAGAGAATCTGTGTTGACTGGAAAGGTGACATGAGCAAAGGTAAGGAATGTGGTTTGAAGCAGACCAGCCTGGCTGTGGTGAAAACTTCACAAAGAATGGTTGCCTGGAAGAGAACGGAAACCCCAGTCAGGGATGATGGAAAGGATGTTGCAGTCTTGCAGTGAGTGTATGTAGCAGACAGGTTCTACCAGAGTATATAGAAGCCTCCTTGGAGGAGAAAACCAATCCCTCTGAGTCTGGATGCCTGATGAGAAATTGTGTACGTAAAAATTAAACACTGGTAAGTGTTCCTAGAGTAGCCATTTGGGGGCTGATCTTTGGAAAGCATCATGCATTTCTGCCCTGTGTACTGAGTAGATAACTGTTGGACAAGCGAAATTAGAATGCTTTCTCTTAAACTGAACTCATTTTAACATTAGGTCTTATAAGTTTCTTCCGTATGCATCAAGTAAAATGTAATAAAAATTCAAAATTTTAGCACTGAAGTTCCACTATAATAAACAGAGACTTCTAAAAAAAAAAATTTACTAGCTTTGGAAGCAAAATTCTTCCTTTGTAAGTCGTAATGGACAAGCGTTTGGGAATAAAACTTGGCTTTTCAAAAAGAAAAAAAAATGAATGGTTGCCAAGTAACGCTTCAAATATAGACTGGAATCAGATTGCAGGAGGCCTTGAATGTCCGCAAAACAGTGATTCGATCTCAGTCCTTTGATGGGGAGTGCTGAAAAGTATTGCATCGAAAGTGACAGACTTTTAAAAATATGTATACATAGTGACATGAAGGAAATAAGACAATCATCTTGATCTCCTGAGTGGTGACTCGGGTCCGGCCTCTTTTGCATCCGCTGTTCCTCTCTTTCCCACTAGGTGGCACCAGAACTCAAAACCAGGCCGCTGGAAAAGGCTGTCCCTCGGTTCTAAGCCTCTCTCGGAGGATGACTTTGTATAATGATAATTGATGGGATGTGAACACATCAAAAAATATTTTTATTTCCAATTCCTAATCTGCCTCTTCCTTCAACCCAAAATTTAATAGAGAAAACTAAAAGGTTGGAGACTTCTCAAAAGAGAATTTTCTGGGAGGTATTAGTATTGAATACATCTTCATCTAACCATAAGATCTCTCTAAATAGGAGATTTTTAAAGGATAAGAGAATCTGTGTTGACTGGAAAGGTGACATGAGCAAAGGTAAGGAATGTGGTTTGAAGCAGACCAGCCTGGCTGTGGTGAAAACTTCACAAAGAATGGTTGCCTGGAAGAGAACGGAAACCCCAGTCAGGGATGATGGAAAGGATGTTGCAGTCTTGCAGTGAGTGTATGTAGCAGACAGGTTCTACCAGAGTATATAGAAGCCTCCTTGGAGGAGAAAACCAATCCCTCTGAGTCTGGATGCCTGATGAGAAATTGTGTACGTAAAAATTAAACACTGGTAAGTGTTCCTAGAGTAGCCATTTGGGGGCTGATCTTTGGAAAGCATCATGCATTTCTGCCCTGTGTACTGAGTAGATAACTGTTGGACAAGCGAAATTAGAATGCTTTCTCTTAAACTGAACTCATTTTAACATTAGGTCTTATAAGTTTCTTCCGTATGCATCAAGTAAAATGTAATAAAAATTCAAAATTTTAGCACTGAAGTTCCACTATAATAAACAGAGACTTCTAAAAAAAATTTACTAGCTTTGGAACCAAAATTCTTCCTTTGTAGGTCGTAATGGACAAGCGTTTGGGAATAAAACTTGGCTTTTCAAAAAGAAAAAAAAATGAATGGTTGCCAAGTAACGCTTCAAATATAGACTGGAATCAGATTGCAGGAGGCCTTGAATGTCCGCAAAACAGTGATTCGATCTCAGTCCTTTGATGGGGAGTGCTGAAAAGTATTGCATCGAAAGTGACAGACTTTTAAAAATATGTATACATAGTGACATGAAGGAAATAAGACAATCATCTTGATCTCCTGAGTGGTGACTCGGGTCCGGCCTCTTTTGCATCCGCTGTTCCTCTCTTTCCCACTAGGTGGCACCAGAACTCAAAACCAGGCCGCTGGAAAAGGCTGTCCCTCGGTTCTAAGCCTCTCTCGGAGGATGACTTTGTATAATGATAATTGATGGGATGTGAACACATCAAAAAATATTTTTATTTCCAATTCCTAATCTGCCTCTTCCTTCACCCTGGGGTATTCTTCCCAGTAGTTAACAATTTTCAGCTTAACTGACTGTAACGTTCTGAAGAAGCTGTTCTGGGGACCCTACCAGTTTAGAGCACTGGCTTAGCCCAGTCAAGGAAGGCATCCTGCAGAAACTGCCATCAGCCCGCTGGAAACCGATTCGGTGGAAATGATTCGCTTCTTGACGCAAGAAGGGGGAACGCTTTAAATTCACAAGACAGGGAGGATCTTCAGGTGGCTGGTTGAATTCCCTCCTAGACACTGAGCTCTAGTTAGAGTGTGAAAGTGGGTGTGGGCCTGAACTACCTTTAATTGCCTAATTCTTCAGGGAAGAAATTCGAGAGCCCAGAAGATTGTCCCTTCTTCCTTGCTGAATGCCTTTTCTCGGTACAAACCATTTTACACGTAAGACAGCTCCTCCTATAGGTATTTCTTAATTAAAAATTTCTCCTTAGTACCACAGTTCTATTCTTATTCTGTCTTTTTAAGACCAGCGGAAAGGAGGCTTTCGATTTGTTGGAGAGTCACTGTGATCACAAACTGGCCTAGAGAGCAGTCATTTCTGGTCACATGGAGATTTGTATGTGGTAACAAAAGTACCCATAAATCAAGATGCCTGTTTTAAACATCTAAGATCAGTTCACATGGTTGAAAAAAATCAAAAGGCAAATGGCAGAGAGCCCAAATCGCAGGTTAAGTGGGCACATGGAATTTTTCCCTAAATCCTTCAAGCTGAAATTAGAGGAGGAAATGTAAAGTTAGTGAATGTGTCACAAAGGAGGCATTGTTTAAAGATACGCAGACTCTTGTCTAAAAACCACAGTCTCAATTTTCCCCTGATTTTAAAGAAAAAAAACGTGTGAACTCCAGTTAATTTTATTTGAAATTTTTACGCTTTCATTTTTCTCCCTCCTACCTCTCTAAAAGAGAAAGGATATAGAAGAGAGAGACTAAAATAGATGACAGACTTATGGACTTGGATAAATAATTAATGGCCTGGAGTAATTAGCTGGGAGATGTTTAATCATTAATCTGAGTCATGGGGGGATCTGAAAACACATCAAAAATATTTTATTTCCAATTCCTAATCTGTTTCCAGGGTATTCTTCCCAGTAGTTAACAATTTTCAGCTTAACTGACTGTAACGTTCTGAAGAAGCTGTTCTGGGGACCCTACCAGTTTAGAGCACTGGCTTAGCCCAGTCAAGGAAGGCATCCTGCAGAAACTGCCATCAGCCCGCTGGAAACCGATTCGGTGGAAATGATTCGCTTCTTGACGCAAGAAGGGGGAACGCTTTAAATTCACAAGACAGGGAGGATCTTCAGGTGGCTGGTTGAATTCCCTCCTAGACACTGAGCTCTAGTTAGAGTGTGAAAGTGGGTGTGGGCCTGAACTACCTTTAATTGCCTAATTCTTCAGGGAAGAAATTCGAGAGCCCAGAAGATTGTCCCTTCTTCCTTGCTGAATGCCTTTTCTCGGTACAAACCATTTTACACGTAAGACAGCTCCTCCTATAGGTATTTCTTAATTAAAAATTTCTCCTTAGTACCACAGTTCTATTCTTATTCTGTCTTTTTAAGACCAGCGGAAAGGAGGCTTTCGATTTGTTGGAGAGTCACTGTGATCACAAACTGGCCTAGAGAGCAGTCATTTCTGGTCACATGGAGATTTGTATGTGGTAACAAAAGTACCCATAAATCAAGATGCCTGTTTTAAACATCTAAGATCAGTTCACATGGTTGAAAAAAATCAAAAGGCAAATGGCAGAGAGCCCAAATCGCAGGTTAAGTGGGCACATGGAATTTTTCCCTAAATCCTTCAAGCTGAAATTAGAGGAGGAAATGTAAAGTTAGTGAATGTGTCACAAAGGAGGCATTGTTTAAAGATACGCAGACTCTTGTCTAAAAACCACAGTCTCAATTTTCCCCTGATTTTAAAGAAAAAAAACGTGTGAACTCCAGTTAATTTTATTTGAAATTTTTACGCTTTCATTTTTCTCCCTCCTACCTCTCTAAAAGAGAAAGGATATAGAAGAGAGAGACTAAAATAGATGACAGACTTATGGACTTGGATAAATAATTAATGGCCTGGAGTAATTAGCTGGGAGATGTTTAATCATTAATCTGAGTCATCACAAACATTTGTGCCTACTCACAAAGTATAGCACTCATTATAAGCGTATAGATTTTGTCAAGATGGAAATTAATATATAATGAGAATCAGCACTTGGAAAAATTAAAACGTGAAACAAATCTGTTTGGTCTCCTCTATGTTTGTTCAAGATAAACGAGATTTCACTTTTCTGTATATTACCTAAGAAGAAAAAAGTTGTAGAAATTCCATCTGTGTGCATAAGCAAGAAATCAAACTTTTTGTTGAGGGAAGCAAAATAGTTGGCTCATTTTGGCTTTTTTTTCGGGGCTTTTTCCAGGAGCGGAAAAGAAAAAAAAAAAAGCCAAGGCAAAAACACCTCATTATTAAAGTATCTGGTGAACAATTAGGATTCTTTCAGAGGACTTAAGAGGAAAAAAATGTCCTTTAACATAATGCTGCTTTGCAATTTATGGCTGTGTTCTTCAATGTGGTGTTTTCCAATACAATTTTATTACAGGCTTTAAATTATACTTTCACAGGAAAGGTCTGCCTTTAAACTTTTAGGTCAGAATTGTTCAGATCTTTTCACACTGAATCAATCAGGTTTAAAGCTGGCAAAATCCTTGGCAGCCTTGTAAATCTTTCAAAAGATGTTATCCAATTACCCTTCATGGGCCACAGGATTCTACAGCGTGACTATTTCCTTCTCTATGAGGAATTAAGTGCTCATGAGAGGTTAGAAACCAATGGAGTTGAAAAGTAAGGTTTTGCATTTTTTCCTCCCGTTTACCCAGGATATAGATACAGTTGCAGTTACTATTACATTGTGCGGTCTGCCACATTCTGACCTAAACAGCTGGCCCTGGCATCACTGAAGGTTTGCTTGTTTTAAATTAGCAAACATAAGAATTAAAAAAAGAAGAAAAAAAAACACATGATACTAATACCAGAATGGCACCCATGAAAGAACCTTATTTAGAACCTGTATTTAAAATGTAGTATAAAGATACATGCCTAATAGAAAGCACAAGAGATCACTGTTGCTTTCAGTTTTCCAAGAAAAACAAATGTTTAGATATGCTCTATAAATACACATGCGGTTGGAAAAAATAACAAAGAAGACAAATGTACTTCTTTAGCGTGGGTTTTCATCTTCTAAAAAATGTGCTTATCTTCCATTTAAAAAACACATATTCATCTTTGTTAGTTCTTCCTTTAGGTTGCCAATATAGAATACTGATAAAAGGCTAAGGAGACGTTCAATTTATATAAGAGCTTCTTTTGTGCCACTTGGCTTCAAGGGGAAAAATGATCATGGGTAGAATCATTTTGAAATAATTTTTCAAGGGAAAATGTGAATATGCCTATAGATGCCCTCACAGAAGCTAAAAACCCTTTGCTTTCCTTTGTGATGTAAAAGGCTGAGTAGAGGTTATGGGATCTCAGTTGCACCTTTGACCTCAAAGCCTCTGGAGTCATTCACTTGTCATGACCTTTGACCTCTGGCAAATCACAGCCCTGACTGTTTCTCTTGATTTTTACTACCTATAACAAAAGATCTTTTCCCCTCTGGAATGCATAAGCAGAAGTCATATAAATGTTTAAAAATAGTTTGTCAGCCAACAATCTGGCCAAGAGCCCATAAGTATCAAAAACAAAAACAAAAAAAGTCACAAAGCATAAAAGAAAATGTCTAATATTTAAAGTGTCCTCCGGTGGAGTAGCTCGATTCCAGGGAATACAGTATGAACAGTTGGCCACATGTTCTCTCTCTTAAAATCTTTGCTTTCTTTGATTTAAAATGTGATGTAGCAAGAAGTGGGCATTTGGTGCTGTTGTAAATTGTGCCTCTGATTCTTTGCAGGCCAGTCATTAAAACTTGCAGACATTACCCTGCAGCTGTGTGTTCATCAACACTTCCTTTTAACCACTATCTAAATTGCTTCCATCTCCAAAGAAATGCAATTCCCCTTATCAGGGTTGTGAGTGAAAGGTGAATATGTATAAACATTTGGACTAAAACATAGAATTCGAACCAACACAAGTATAGATGAAGAACCAAGGCAGTTTATAGTTTTTAAAATGTGTACAAGAGCCCTCTGGATTGAATAGTTAATTACTCAATATATAAAATGTTAAGTCTCAAATATTACTTGGCCCTTTTTGTTCACTTGGTGATTTTCTTTTTTATTTATGATTTACTTACGTATTTATTTGCAGCGGGTCCCTGTTGGTTATCTATTTTAAATCTAGCAGTGCAAACACATCAATCCCAAATTCAGTCTTCATGATATCAACTGCTGAGGATCTAATATACACTGTGTGTGTGTGTGTGTGCATGCTCATTCACTCTGTTGTGCCCAACTCATTGAGACCCCATGGATTGCAGCCTATCAGACTCCTCTAACCATGGAATTTTTGCAGGCAAGAATACTTGAGTAGATTACCATTTCTTTCTCCAGGAGATCTTCCAAAACCAGGACTAATATATAGAGGACTGATGGGTAACTATGAAGTGATTAAAACTGTTGCTAGTTTTCCTTTCTAATGCTCAAGTTTGTTTGCTCGTTCATTAAGCAAATATGAGGGAAAGGGAAGCTTGAAGTAACAGATTAATAAAAGTGCCTACATTGTAGGTGACAAGCTCAATACAGCAAAGAGTGATGTATGCTTTTTTGCTAAACTGAGAATAAATGCTATCTCTTGAATTTTAAAACTCTAGGATTTGTCTACTTAAGGAATACTCTTATGGTAACCTATTCCCTCGTCCACATGAAAATTCTTATTTTTTTTCTTTTTGCATTAGATAGAGTATTTTAATATTTATTTTGGGGATAGGCTTATTTTTAGCTATTTTTACTGGCTTTACAGTGGAAATCTATGGATTTTTTTTTCCCTGACAGTTTCTCTTCTCTAAGGATCAAAAGAAGTGCTTGCTACTTTGAAAATACAGTCCAAACTGGCACACTGATGAAGTTAGTTCTAGATGGACAGTGACCTAGTTCAATTATAATTTAGAAGGTAAATGAAGGGTTTGCTAAGTTCTCAAACAAGTCTAGTTAAAATCTTGGCAACAAAGTTTTTTATAGTATTTATCATTCATTTGAAACAGGGTTGAAAAAAGAATCTCTTTTACAAATTTTTTATAAAAATCTTAATACAAATATGTTTACAGAAGTATATTTATGGTCTATAACTTTTTGTAATTTCTAGACAGGATTCAATAGAAACATGTCCAACTGGTAAAATGTTATCCTTCCTGAGGTCAAGGTAGTGCAAAGTGAATGGGCTGCAGACTGTTGAGTTGGCAGGTACGCCATGCTCTCTGAAAGTCTGTGGGATTCTATGTGACATTCTGTGCTGTTTGAATGTATTTTTTCTTTCCTAATTTTCACATCTATCACTACATGACCAAACACTTCCTGCAACAACCAGAATCTTTTCCCCCTCAGATCTCAGCTAAGGATCCTGTGGTTTCAAATTAGAAATCGCAGAATTTAGTCTTCATTACCTTTCCATTGGAGTATTTATGACTTCCTGTAGAGCTGGTCTTCAATAAAACTTAATTAACCATATGGAAATTGAAGTGAATTTGTAGAGTTCTGAAAGTGTTTTGAGTCTGAAAGTTGAGTCAATAGAAGGCACATTGACCCCTTAATTTCACAGAAATCTGTGATCCATCATTTGGATAGATTACTAAATGATGGACATTATCCACGTTTTGATTATTTCCTCCACTCTAAGTCATTCAAATACACTTTTTGCTAAACTGAGAATAAATGCTATCTCTTGAATTTTAAAACTCTAGGATTTGTCTACTTAAGGAATACTCTTATGGTAACCTATTCCCTCGTCCACATGAAAATTCTTATTTTTTTTCTTTTTGCATTAGATAGAGTATTTTAATATTTATTTTGGGGATAGGCTTATTTTTAGCTATTTTTACTGGCTTTACAGTGGAAATCTATGGATTTTTTTTTCCCTGACAGTTTCTCTTCTCTAAGGATCAAAAGAAGTGCTTGCTACTTTGAAAATACAGTCCAAACTGGCACACTGATGAAGTTAGTTCTAGATGGACAGTGACCTAGTTCAATTATAATTTAGAAGGTAAATGAAGGGTTTGCTAAGTTCTCAAACAAGTCTAGTTAAAATCTTGGCAACAAAGTTTTTTATAGTATTTATCATTCATTTGAAACAGGGTTGAAAAAAGAATCTCTTTTACAAATTTTTTTTATAAAAATCTTAATACAAATATGTTTACAGAAGTATATTTATGGTCTATAACTTTTTGTAATTTCTAGACAGGATTCAATAGAAACATGTCCAACTGGTAAAATGTTATCCTTCCTGAGGTCAAGGTAGTGCAAAGTGAATGGGCTGCAGACTGTTGAGTTGGCAGGTACGCCATGCTCTCTGAAAGTCTGTGGGATTCTATGTGACATTCTGTGCTGTTTGAATGTATTTTTTCTTTCCTAATTTTCACATCTATCACTACATGACCAAACACTTCCTGCAACAACCAGAATCTTTTCCCCCTCAGATCTCAGCTAAGGATCCTGTGGTTTCAAATTAGAAATCGCAGAATTTAGTCTTCATTACCTTTCCATTGGAGTATTTATGACTTCCTGTAGAGCTGGTCTTCAATAAAACTTAATTAACCATATGGAAATTGAAGTGAATTTGTAGAGTTCTGAAAGTGTTTTGAGTCTGAAAGTTGAGTCAATAGAAGGCACATTGACCCCTTAATTTCACAGAAATCTGTGATCCATCATTTGGATAGATTACTAAATGATGGACATTATCCACGTTTTGATTATTTCCTCCACTCTAAGTCATTCAAATACACCTTTTTCTCATTTTCCTCCTTCTTCCTGAAAATCAGCGTCTAGAATTTTCATAACTGTGATTTTTAAGCAATAATATGAAAGATAATAAATTTTACTTAGGATTTTACAAGGTTAATATTGACAGCAGTATTTCTTAAGACCTCTTTGATCTCAATGTACACCTCTGGAGCAAGACATTCTCAAAATGCAAAACACCAATGTCCCTGTTCTTGCCTCCCATCACCTCGCCCCGACCACCACACACACAGTCCTGCTTAAATATGTCAGTCGCTATTCATTCAGACAAAGCACTGCTACTCTTGACAATGTAGATGGGATAATTCCTTGCTGTGAGAATTGTCATCTCTCATTTTAGAAGATATAGACTGATCTGTACCCCCAGATACCAATGTCACCCTTCCCAAATGGTGACAACCAAAAATATCTTCTGTGCTACACTCCAGTTCTAAGTCGCTTCAGTCATGTCCAACTCTTTGTGACCCTATGGACCAGAATGTCTTCAGATATTACTAAATGTCCCCAAACTCCCCTCAGGTATGAACCACTGAGACAGAAATTAAATCCTTAAAACATATCCGAATGATATTTTTCTATCTATCAAAATCTGTGTTATTCAGAGTTCTCCATAGAAACAAAACCAATAGTATGTGTGTGTGTTGACTCACTAAGTCATGTCCACCTCTTTGTGATCCCAGACTATAGCCTGCCAAGTTTCTCTGTCCATGGGATTTCCCAGGCAAGAATGCTAGAGTGGATAGCCATTTCTTCTCCAGGGGATCTTCCCAATCCAGGGATTGAACCTAGGTCCCCTGCATGGCAGGCAGATTCTTTACCACTGAGCCAGCAGGGAAGCCCTAATAGTAAGTGTAATATCAATAGAAAGAGATTTATTAAAAGGAATCAGATCATACAAATAGGGAGGCTGGCAAGTCCAAGTCCACAGCATAGTCCAGCAAGCGGGAGATCCAGGAGAGTAGATAGAACTGACCAAGTTAAAGGCTGTCCATGGGAGAGTTCATCTCCCTCAGTGCCTGCTTCCCAAAAAGAGATCCTCAGGCTTAAGGGACACAGACCTTCCTTCAGTTCCTTGAGTGTATATTCTTTCCCATCTCATGTCTTAGCATCTGATGTGCCCAGTCCTAGGACATTGTTTTCCCCACCACATCCTGTCATTGGACAACTATCTCTTTGCTTGCACTAACTGATGATATTTTCCCAGCCTTCTTGGGTAGACTCTTCCCTAATTTTGCTTCCACAGCACTTACGAACCCTTCTTAAAGCACTTAGAACAGCGAAGTCTTGGGACCTTTTCATTCTGCTCAGTGGCGCCAGCATCTAACATATAGTAGGTCCAGTTGTCCCTCAGTATTCATGGGACACTGATTCCAGGACCCCCGTCCAACCCAAAATCCACAAATGCTCAAGTCTTTCATATAGACTGATCTGTACCCCCAGATACCAATGTCACCCTTCCCAAATGGTGACAACCAAAAATATCTTCTGTGCTACACTCCAGTTCTAAGTCGCTTCAGTCATGTCCAACTCTTTGTGACCCTATGGACCAGAATGTCTTCAGATATTACTAAATGTCCCCAAACTCCCCTCAGGTATGAACCACTGAGACAGAAATTAAATCCTTAAAACATATCCGAATGATATTTTTCTATCTATCAAAATCTGTGTTATTCAGAGTTCTCCATAGAAACAAAACCAATAGTATGTGTGTGTGTTGACTCACTAAGTCATGTCCACCTCTTTGTGATCCCAGACTATAGCCTGCCAAGTTTCTCTGTCCATGGGATTTCCCAGGCAAGAATGCTAGAGTGGATAGCCATTTCTTCTCCAGGGGATCTTCCCAATCCAGGGATTGAACCTAGGTCCCCTGCATGGCAGGCAGATTCTTTACCACTGAGCCAGCAGGGAAGCCCTAATAGTAAGTGTAATATCAATAGAAAGAGATTTATTAAAAGGAATCAGATCATACAAATAGGGAGGCTGGCAAGTCCAAGTCCACAGCATAGTCCAGCAAGCGGGAGATCCAGGAGAGTAGATAGAACTGACCAAGTTAAAGGCTGTCCATGGGAGAGTTCATCTCCCTCAGTGCCTGCTTCCCAAAAAGAGATCCTCAGGCTTAAGGGACACAGACCTTCCTTCAGTTCCTTGAGTGTATATTCTTTCCCATCTCATGTCTTAGCATCTGATGTGCCCAGTCCTAGGACATTGTTTTCCCCACCACATCCTGTCATTGGACAACTATCTCTTTGCTTGCACTAACTGATGATATTTTCCCAGCCTTCTTGGGTAGACTCTTCCCTAATTTTGCTTCCACAGCACTTACGAACCCTTCTTAAAGCACTTAGAACAGCGAAGTCTTGGGACCTTTTCATTCTGCTCAGTGGCGCCAGCATCTAACATATAGTAGGTCCAGTTGTCCCTCAGTATTCATGGGACACTGATTCCAGGACCCCCGTCCAACCCAAAATCCACAAATGCTCAAGTCTTTCATATAAACTGGCATAGTATTTGCATATGACCAGTGCTCATGCTCTCATACATTTAAGTCATCTCTTGATTACCTATAATACCTCATATAATATAAATGCTAAGTAAATACTTGCCAGCACATGGTAAACCAGTTGTGTTTGGAGAAACGTTCTGAAATTCTTTCTACAGAATACTTTCAATTCTGGTTACATGCATAGGTTTGGAACCCACAGATGCAGAGGGCTGGTTGTACTCATCAACTATTTGTTGGCTCCCTGAATAAACAAAGTAACATTTACCCCAAATATTTCTCAGATGGCTATTGGCTTCCTGAGTGACTGTTGGTGAAATTACTGATACCCTAGGCCTCAATCTCACTGTTTCTTATTTCAACTCCTTGAACATTGTAAGATGTATCTTTTTTATATACTATAGCACAGAATGTGTCATGAGCATTTTTGTCTGTTTATTTTTGGCAGTGCAGGGGTTCCCCATTGAGGTGCCTTCTTTTGTTATGGAGCACAGGCTCTTGGGCATGCGGGCTTCAGTAGCTGCAGTTTGTGGGCTCCACAGCACAGGCTCAGTAGTTGAGGCCAATGAGCTTAGTCGCCTTGTGGTATGTGAGATCTTAGCTCCCTGACCACGGCTCAAACCCTGGTCCCAATGCCCCCTGCATTGGCAGGTGGACTGTCAACCACTGCGCCAGGGAAGTTCTTTGTCTTGAGCATTTGTAAATGCACACTATACAGTATGGAACTCAATGCCTTAAGGCAAGGTAGGTACACCAACGATCTATGCATTTCCTCTGGACTCCAAATTCACCCTTTAGCACCTTGCTTTGTGTTATTGGAGTTGGAACCCATGAAGATTTCTCCTTTTCCAGCTGGCACCATATTAAACTTTGTTAATAAAGGGTGTCAGAGGAGGGCAATGCCAGGGAAAAAGCTCCACTCGACTCGATTGCATCATCTCATCTTGTTCCTCAGACGCAGACACTAGAGGCAGTGCTCAGGAGGTCCAGTTGCACAGCGCTCTGGCAAGTTTTGCTGGGACTCCAGTGGAAGTCTGTGAATTCAATTCCCGTGCAGGTTTCCCTCTTTTCCAGCCCCTGCCAGTTTTGTCCTGGGGCTACTCAGTGAATTCTCTGCTACCTTCTGGACTCAGCCGGACGCTCACCAGTGAATTCTAAATCTGCATTAGAGAGGGTGCCTCACCTGTTTCCTAACTGTCTTCCTTCATTGAGTATTGTCTCTCAGTGTTAGGGGACTCTTTGAGTTCTCTTCTATGCCCTCTTAGACCTTCTGAAAGTGAAAGAGAACTGTAGCCCACCAACCTCGTCTGTCCATGGGATTCTGAAGGCAAGAATACTGGAAAAGGTAGCCCTTCCCTTCTCCAGGGGATCTTCCTGACCGAGGAATCAAACCCAGGTCTCCTGCATTGCAGATGGATTCTTTACCAGCTGAGCTACCAGGGAAGCCTGTTTAGATCTGCTACCATTTAATAATTCTTTCTATTAAATATTACCTTTTCAAATTTCCTCAGACTCTGTCTGGAACAGCAGATCAATGAGTTACACAGTCTGAATACACACATGTGAACATATGTACATAGTTTTATTTCAATACTGAACTATGCCTTTCTGAGATGAAAATCTGTAACAAGCAGAGCTTTTTAAGGGCATCTTGTATTGATCAGTATCCAAGAAACCAAATTTTACTGCTGGATGGAGTCCAAGTGGTCACTCAGACCCTTGTTTTCGGTTGAAGCATCAGGGTCACCAAGAGGTTAAGTGACTTCATTTACTGAGTAGATGTAAGACCCTAGGGACCCAATAGGAGGCAGCTCCTCCATGAAATATGCTCCTGCCTCAGCACCCACCCGCCCTCACCCCACCCCATTCCCAGGGAAGATGCGCTCCTGGACCTTCACCCGATGAGTCACTGCCTTTTTTGTGAGGACCCATGGGAGGGAGAAATTTCTCTCAAGTCTAAGTACTAGAAATAATTATGCTTCTTCTGAGCAACTGCTCCAGGTCGAGCTCATGGACAATGAGACTCATCTTAATGCTCGTCTTCCATTTAGGATGGTGGCCAGGAAGCTCTGGGGCCATGCGGTGGCTCTCTCCTGGCCAAGGGGTGACACCTCGTGGCACTCACATCTTTTGTACCCCTCCCTCTCCAAGCTTAGTGTCTGCTCTTTTCTACCCTGTGTTTCCCTTTCTCTTGAACGCTTCACAAATTAATTCACATTATCTTAATACACATCAGACACTTTGAAACATCCATTTCAGAGTAGGCTCGCTAATAACTCTACTCCAACATAAAATAAAAAAATTTTAAATGAATAGATTAACTATATATAAAATATTCAAGTACAAATTTTCAGTTTTCTCTATGCTCACTTCTTTTCATTACAGTGCATGCTGACAATGGAAAGAACTTAAATTCCTATAATGGGTGCACCTTTGAACGCTTAAATGTTCAAACATTCCAAAACATCCCTTGTCAAATCTGCTGTATGATGCTCTGAGACAACCTTGAAGGGTAGCTGGGGTGAGAGGGGAAAGGGAGGTTCAAGAGGGAGGGGACAGATGTGTGCCTATGGCTGATTCATGTTGCTGTTTGGCAGAAACCAATACAACCCTGGAAAGCAATTATCCTCCAATTAAAAATAAATAAAGCCTCCCGTCAATTGCTTACCTAATTAATACATTTAATAACTTGGCAGTGTCATATCCTAATAATAGAAATATTTAGCTTTATCAGCTTCTTAGCTGTTCTGTCAATGCCAAGACATCCAAGTTGATGAAACCTGACTATAGCAAAGTTGACCATAGTTTCAGCGAGGATAATCGTTTATTTTCTTCTTTTCTGTTCATTGAATTATAGTGTCAAAATTCGGTTTGTTTCAAGGATGGTCATTTAGCCATATACCACAAAATATAGAGGCCGAAAAGTAATCTGTTCTCTGTCCTTTTTCTTTATTTTTATGATCTTATTTTTTGTTGCTGAATAAGCCCCTTTCTTTTGTAAGGCTCTCTGGGATGGTGAGAGATGACTGTTCAAAGCCTTATTTACACCCAGATCCCCTCATGTTTCTGAGCTTCTGTAGCCTGAGACTTACCTGCCATTTATCACAAGCAGTGACAGAGAGGAAAATTTAAACTGTTCCAAAAAGCCTTATTCAAGGGAAGGGGGCTCTGGGGCCATGCGGTGGCTCTCTCCTGGCCAAGGGTGACACCTCGTGGCACTCACATCTTTGTACCCTCCTCTCCAAGCTTAGTGTCTGCTCTTTTCTACCCTGTGTTTCCCTTTCTCTTGAACGCTTCACAAATTAATTCACATTATCTTAATACACATCAGACACTTTGAAACATCCATTTCAGAGTAGGCTCGCTAATAACTCTACTCCAACATAAAATAAAAAAATTTTAAATGAATAGATTAACTATATATAAAATATTCAAGTACAAATTTTCAGTTTTCTCTATGCTCACTTCTTTTCATTACAGTGCATGCTGACAATGGAAAGAACTTAAATTCCTATAATGGGTGCACCTTTGAACGCTTAAATGTTCAAACATTCCAAAACATCCCTTGTCAAATCTGCTGTATGATGCTCTGAGACAACCTTGAAGGGTAGCTGGGGTGAGAGGGGAAAGGGAGGTTCAAGAGGGAGGGGACAGATGTGTGCCTATGGCTGATTCATGTTGCTGTTTGGCAGAAACCAATACAACCCTGGAAAGCAATTATCCTCCAATTAAAAATAAATAAAGCCTCCCGTCAATTGCTTACCTAATTAATACATTTAATAACTTGGCAGTGTCATATCCTAATAATAGAAATATTTAGCTTTATCAGCTTCTTAGCTGTTCTGTCAATGCCAAGACATCCAAGTTGATGAAACCTGACTATAGCAAAGTTGACCATAGTTTCAGCGAGGATAATCGTTTATTTTCTTCTTTTCTGTTCATTGAATTATAGTGTCAAAATTCGGTTTGTTTCAAGGATGGTCATTTAGCCATATACCACAAAATATAGAGGCCGAAAAGTAATCTGTTCTCTGTCCTTTTTCTTTATTTTTATGATCTTATTTTTTGTTGCTGAATAAGCCCCTTTCTTTTTGTAAGGCTCTCTGGGATGGTGAGAGATGACTGTTCAAAGCCTTATTTACACCCAGATCCCCTCATGTTTCTGAGCTTCTGTAGCCTGAGACTTACCTGCCATTTATCACAAGCAGTGACAAAGACTTTGTAGGGGCAAAATAAATATTTGCTGAATAAATCTTCAGTGTTGCGACCAAAAATGGAGGATATTGGAGACAAAGAAGCAATTACTGATACAAAGTAGCTGCAGCTGAAAATACAGAAACTGCACAAAATTCCTGGTTTTCTCCTCATAATTCCTCCAAAGGGAAAGGGTTTGCTCTCTGACTCTCTCTCTCTCTCTCTCTCTCTCTCTCTCTCTTTCTCTCTCTCTCTCTCTCTCTGTCTGTCTCTTTCTGTACTGAAACTGAAAAAACATATACCTTTGGCATTGTCTGGTTTCAAAGACATTATTCTGAACAATGGTTTTCTTGTTTTCCTTTACTTCCGTGAAACCCAGGCACTTCATGCCATTGGTAAAGATTCATTCTTTTCATTAAGTGTCTCTGTGAGAATTTGCTAAAGCTTATGTGCAAATACACCTGATAACCTGTAGCTCATCCATACCCAGAAAGTAACAAAGTCAGGCACATTGACTGAGAGACCAAGCTAACGGAGGGAAACCTGGGAAATGGGCCACAGAAACAAGTGGGCTAAATAGGGTAAAAGTTAGAATGAAGCACTAAGGAGGTCTCGGCACCCCTTCTGTTGTTAGGAGTGTATTATAGACGAGGCTACCTGCTGTCTCTGACTTAACTCTACTGTAGTTCACAGATGGTGGGCCAGCATCCTGTCAACACCTTCTTTTTGTATGATCTTGCCATGTAATTCAATTAGCTTCTTAGCTGTTCTGTCAATGCCAAGACATCCAAGTTGATGAAACCTGACTATAGCAAAGTTGACCATAGTTTCAGCGAGGATAATCGTTTATTTTCTTCTTTTCTGTTCATTGAATTATAGTGTCAAAATTCGGTTTGTTTCAAGGATGGTCATTTAGCCATATACCACAAAATATAGAGGCCGAAAAGTAATCTGTTCTCTGTCCTTTTTCTTTATTTTTATGATCTTATTTTTTGTTGCTGAATAAGCCCCTTTCTTTTTGTAAGGCTCTCTGGGATGGTGAGAGATGACTGTTCAAAGCCTTATTTACACCCAGATCCCCTCATGTTTCTGAGCTTCTGTAGCCTGAGACTTACCTGCCATTTATCACAAGCAGTGACAAAGACTTTGTAGGGGCAAAATAAATATTTGCTGAATAAATCTTCAGTGTTGCGACCAAAAATGGAGGATATTGGAGACAAAGAAGCAATTACTGATACAAAGTAGCTGCAGCTGAAAATACAGAAACTGCACAAAATTCCTGGTTTTCTCCTCATAATTCCTCCAAAGTGAAAGGGTTTTCTCTCTCTCTCTCTCTCTCTCTCTCTCTCTCTCTCTCTCTCTCTCTCTCTCTCTCTCTCTCTCTGTCTGTCTCTTTCTGTACTGAAACTGAAAAAACATATACCTTTGGCATTGTCTGGTTTCAAAGACATTATTCTGAACAATGGTTTTCTTGTTTTCCTTTACTTCCGTGAAACCCAGGCACTTCATGCCATTGGTAAAGATTCATTCTTTTCATTAAGTGTCTCTGTGAGAATTTGCTAAAGCTTATGTGCAAATACACCTGATAACCTGTAGCTCATCCATACCCAGAAAGTAACAAAGTCAGGCACATTGACTGAGAGACCAAGCTAACGGAGGGAAACCTGGGAAATGGGCCACAGAAACAAGTGGGCTAAATAGGGTAAAAGTTAGAATGAAGCACTAAGGAGGTCTCGGCACCCCTTCTGTTGTTAGGAGTGTATTATAGACGAGGCTACCTGCTGTCTCTGACTTAACTCTACTGTAGTTCACAGATGGTGGGCCAGCATCCTGTCAACACTCAGATTTCAGGTTTATTTCAGAAAGTATAAGATCAATTTGCCATGTAATTCAATTAGCTTATTGGGTTTAATGCCCTTCACGGCTTCAAATATCTTCTGTGTGCCTATTTCTATTACCCAAGGCTTTGATCTTCAAAACTAAACTCTGTGTTCCTCCTAGGACTCTTCTGGGGTGAATAGCTTGACTAAATCCATGAGAAATGAACCCTTATCTTCCAATACCCTAAGTTCTTTACACAACTGAACGAATGAACATCAAAATAGACAAAGGAATTAAGAAAAACACAGCTCAAATATCATACCCTATCAATTGATATTTATTAAAAGATTTTAGCAGACGTTCAAATATATACCAATCTGAAAGATGTATTGTTTTTGAAATTATTCATAGAAAACCATGTTTATGTTTTCCAGGGTTATCAATCACCTGAAATTTTCTGATGAGCATACTTAAGACATTTTAACCAAACCACCTTTGCCTGAAGGTTGTAATCATTTGTTTAGAGAATGCACATACAGTGCAAGTGGAACTTCTCCTGGCTTAGTGATGTCATGTCAGGCTGTGATATAGAAGGCAGTGGTAGAGCTCAACAGAGCTTTCTAGATGCTGTGCACAGACAGGGTTCCTGGGAGTCCGGGGGAACCATGCTAGAATGTGCTGCCGTTACATCTGCTCTTGCCCATTTCTGATCAGATGTGGAGTCCTTGAGTAATTAAATCAGAACTGTATCTCCCCACTAGAGAGACTATCCTTAGCATTTACCGAGGTGATGCCTCAAGGGATATATTATCTGAGCTTCCCCTCGACGACCCCACAGTTTCCTCCAAGGCCATTCGCAGGATAGTGTGAGTGAGTAAACATGAAGAGGACTGGCTTACCCAGTACTTAGTAATATAAATATGACAATTCCTGTAGCTATTTTTGACTCTCGACAAAATGACAACGGGAATAAAGCAGCATGGAGAAAGCTGTGGCTTAATGCTAAAAGTTAGAATGAAGTACTAAGGAGGTCTCGGCACCCCTTCTGTTGTTAGGAGTGTATTATAGACGAGGCTACCTGCTGTCTCTGACTTAACTCTACTGTAGTTCACAGATGGTGGGCCAGCATCCTGTCAACACTCAGATTTCAGGTTTATTTCAGAAAGTATAAGATCAATTTGCCATGTAATTCAATTAGCTTATTGGGTTTAATGCCCTTCACGGCTTCAAATATCTTCTGTGTGCCTATTTCTATTACCCAAGGCTTTGATCTTCAAAACTAAACTCTGTGTTCCTCCTAGGACTCTTCTGGGGTGAATAGCTTGACTAAATCCATGAGAAATGAACCCTTATCTTCCAATACCCTAAGTTCTTTACACAACTGAACGAATGAACATCAAAATAGACAAAGGAATTAAGAAAAACACAGCTCAAATATCATACCCTATCAATTGATATTTATTAAAAGATTTTAGCAGACGTTCAAATATATACCAATCTGAAAGATGTATTGTTTTTGAAATTATTCATAGAAAACCATGTTTATGTTTTCCAGGGTTATCAATCACCTGAAATTTTCTGATGAGCATACTTAAGACATTTTAACCAAACCACCTTTGCCTGAAGGTTGTAATCATTTGTTTAGAGAATGCACATACAGTGCAAGTGGAACTTCTCCTGGCTTAGTGATGTCATGTCAGGCTGTGATATAGAAGGCAGTGGTAGAGCTCAACAGAGCTTTCTAGATGCTGTGCACAGACAGGGTTCCTGGGAGTCCGGGGGAACCATGCTAGAATGTGCTGCCGTTACATCTGCTCTTGCCCATTTCTGATCAGATGTGGAGTCCTTGAGTAATTAAATCAGAACTGTATCTCCCCACTAGAGAGACTATCCTTAGCATTTACCGAGGTGATGCCTCAAGGGATATATTATCTGAGCTTCCCCTCGACGACCCCACAGTTTCCTCCAAGGCCATTCGCAGGATAGTGTGAGTGAGTAAACATGAAGAGGACTGGCTTACCCAGTACTTAGTAATATAAATATGACAATTCCTGTAGCTATTTTTGACTCTCGACAAAATGACAACGGGAATAAAGCAGCATGGAGAAAGCTGTGGCTTAAGTGTGCTTAGTTTTGGGGTGAAGGTAGAGATAAGGGCTGGTGTGGTTTAAAAATAAATGATTCTGTTGCCATGGTTTCTTTCTTTATAAATTCTTTTCAACACGAATTGCTGTTGTTGTGTTTAATTTTAGATTCATGCAGATTTTCCACAAATAAGAATCCCTATACATCTGAGAAACGGTTTCTCAAAAGCTGCAGGGAGAGATGTTTGGCAGTCTGGCTTAAACATTTCTGAGCAGAATAAACTGCAGGGTTCTGGCTATAGACAACTACCAAAGGGAAGCAAATACAGAGAATGAGAATTTACAGAACACGTAAGAATGCATTTAACCTTATGATTAAAGAGGAATTCACAGTACTGCATGCTTTAAGGGAAAAAGTTGAGTCTTAAAGATGGCCTCTCAGTGGGGAGCGGGGGAAGACACGGGGAGACAGATGGCCCTCCTACGAAGTAGCTCTCCAGACACCAACCTATAAATGTCAATTTAGCTAAATATATGTTTATTAATCTTAAAGGGTCTAATTGTGCTTTCAAAGTCTGTCATACTACCTCAAATACAATGAGTTCTTGAATAGAATGTCAGAGTTACTTATAACTGATACCTGCTCAAAAATAGCTCTGCTTCATTTCTTTTCAATTTAGGAATGGATATTTCAAACGTGGGTATTCTATTACAATCCCAGACAGCATATTAAAGACCAGAGATATCCCTTTGCTGAGAAAGGTCCATATAGTCAAAGCTGTGGTTTTTCCAGTAGTCATGTGAGAGTTGGACCATAAAGAAGGCTGAGCACCAGAAAACTGATGCTTTTGAACTGTGGTATTGGAGAAGACTCTTGAGAGTCCCTGGACAGCAAGAAGATCAAACCAGTCAATCCTAAAGGAAATCAACCCTGAATATTCATTGTAAGGACTAATGCTGAAGCTTCAATCCTTTGACCACCAGATGCAAAGAGTCAACTTATTGGAAAAGACCCTGATGCTGGGAAGGACTGCAGATGCTGGGAAAGACTGAAGACAAGAGGAGAAGGAGTCCACAGAGGATGAGATGGTTGGATGGCATCACCAACTCAATGGACAGGAGTTTGAGTAAGCTCCAGGAGATAATGAATGACAGGGAAGCCTGGCGTACTGCAGTCCATGGAGTGGCAAAGAGTAAGATAAGACTTAGCAACTGAATAACAATTCCAAACTTGGAAAACCAAGCAAAAAGGAAGACCTGACTTTACCAAAGAAATTATTTTTCCTCATGCATCACGGGATTTAAATAGCAAAATCCTTTACCACAATTAAAATAGGACTTGATTCTTAAAAAGAAGGAAAGGATAAAATTTCTTGGGCAGAAATACATTATAATACAGTTATTATGCAAGCAATAGACACTAAAATGTTGGTAAATGCTTGTTTCAAGAGTATATTTAATGGTTTAAAATTTGTTTTTGCTACTCATTTTCTTTTTCTAAGGATTTTGAGGTTAATCTCAATAACCCAGCAAAGAAAAAATCCAGAAGTTAGAACATATTAAGACAGTAAGGGTGAAAATTCATTATATCTAAAAGGAAATGAGTGAACCATATTTGTCTTTATAAACATATTCTAATTCTGTTATGCTAATTTATTACAGTAATTAATCAACTGTTTTGTTAATTGTACATTTGTTGTTTAATCATTCAATTTCTGATTTTTGTTTTTCTTTAAAAAAATAAACTCAGAAAATAAAAGTAATTCTTGCAATATTTTCATGCAATTAAAGTTGAAACAAGTTTGTGGTATTACTCTTTTTTAAAACTGAAGTATAATTGATTTACACTATTGTACTAATTGCAAGTATATCTCTGTGGTGATTCCATATTTTTGCAGATTATACTCCATTATTATTACAAGATTATTTTCATAATTCCCTGTACCACATATATATCCTTGCCACATATTATTTTATTCATAGTTGGTATCTGTTAATCTCCTACCCTTGAACTGTCCCTGCTCATTTCTCTGTCCCCTTTGGTAACTGCAAGCTTGTTTTCTATATCTGTGCATCTATTTCTGTTTTGCATATACATTTATTTCTATTACTATTTTTTTGATTCCACATATAAGTGATATCACACAGCATTTATCTATCTCTGTCTTATTTCACTAAGCATAATATTATGTGGGTCCATTTACACTGATTCAATAGCACAATTCATATATATAACACATTTGTATCCATCTATCTGTTGATGGGCAGTTAGATTGCTTCCATGTCTTGTCTGTAATGCTGCTTTGATCATCGGGGTGTATATATCTATTCAAATTAGTGTTTGTGGTATTCCTCTTCACGTATCCTATATTTAAATTTACACATAGCAATTTTAGAGAGTTTGGAGGTGGGGGCATGTGTGTGTGTATGTATTTGAGAAAGAGATTAGACGATTAAGATAGTTCAACTAACAGCGCTGACATAGCCCAACTTGACAGAATGATTGTATCAGTCTCCACTGTCTCTGTAGGTGAGAGAGTATTGCCTCATATTTACTAATATCTCTATAGTATAACAATTAGAAACTATGTGAAATGTCATACATTTTGAAATGTTCATGATCAGAGTCTCTCCTCAGAGCAGACTTTATCAAGTATCTACTTTTTCTAAGGGGGTTGGGATCACCAAGGACCTGCTTCTTTGGTTTTTTTCTGAGCTTTGGGCTTCCCAGTCTCACCAAACTATAAGGAATAAATCACTGTTGTATACAAGTCACTTGGTGTGGAGCAGCAGCCTGAAGAGACGAAGACTAAGCAAACTGAAGTCTATTCAAAGGAGGAATGAAACAAGCTCTCTAGAACTAAAAATTATGGTAAGCTGAAACTAGGGATGCACTACATAGGCATAATATAGGCTAGACACGACTGAAGAAAGGTAAATGACCTGAAAAATGAATCCAAGGACAAAATATCCAGACTGACATACAGAGAGAACAGCGCTAGAAAAGCAACTAAGAGAATATTGGACAAGATGTCAAAATCTAATACGGCTTTCCAGGTGGCTCAGTGGTAAAGAAACTGTCTGCCAATGCAGGAGACTTAGGCAATGCAGTTTCAATCCCTGCATCAGGAAGATCCCTAGAGCAGGAAAATGGCAACCCACTGTACCCCTTTCCCCTGGGGGCCTAGATGGTCCATAGGGGCACAAAGACTTAGGCAATGAAAAACTATTTCTTATTTCCTAACACAAATAAAAGCATTTATCTATCTCTGTCTTATTTCACTAAGCATAATATTATGTGGGTCCATTTACACTGATTCAATAGCACAATTCATATATATAACACATTTGTATCCATCTATCTGTTGATGGGCAGTTAGATTGCTTCCATGTCTTGTCTGTAATGCTGCTTTGATCATCGGGGTGTATATATCTATTCAAATTAGTGTTTGTGGTATTCCTCTTCACGTATCCTATATTTAAATTTACACATAGCAATTTTAGAGAGTTTGGAGGTGGGGGCATGTGTGTGTGTATGTATTTGAGAAAGAGATTAGACGATTAAGATAGTTCAACTAACAGCGCTGACATAGCCCAACTTGACAGAATGATTGTATCAGTCTCCACTGTCTCTGTAGGTGAGAGAGTATTGCCTCATATTTACTAATATCTCTATAGTATAACAATTAGAAACTATGTGAAATGTCATACATTTTGAAATGTTCATGATCAGAGTCTCTCCTCAGAGCAGACTTTATCAAGTATCTACTTTTTCTAAGGGGGTTGGGATCACCAAGGACCTGCTTCTTTGGTTTTTTTCTGAGCTTTGGGCTTCCCAGTCTCACCAAACTATAAGGAATAAATCACTGTTGTATACAAGTCACTTGGTGTGGAGCAGCAGCCTGAAGAGACGAAGACTAAGCAAACTGAAGTCTATTCAAAGGAGGAATGAAACAAGCTCTCTAGAACTAAAAATTATGGTAAGCTGAAACTAGGGATGCACTACATAGGCATAATATAGGCTAGACACGACTGAAGAAAGGTAAATGACCTGAAAAATGAATCCAAGGACAAAATATCCAGACTGACATACAGAGAGAACAGCGCTAGAAAAGCAACTAAGAGAATATTGGACAAGATGTCAAAATCTAATACGGCTTTCCAGGTGGCTCAGTGGTAAAGAAACTGTCTGCCAATGCAGGAGACTTAGGCAATGCAGTTTCAATCCCTGCATCAGGAAGATCCCCTAGAGCAGGAAAATGGCAACCCACTGTACTTCTTGCCTGGAAAATCCCATGGAGAGAGGAGCCTGGTGAGCTATGGTCCATAGGGGCACAAAGACTCAGACACAGTTGAGTGACTAAATAGAAACACATGCAAAGTCTAGTATTATGTAGATTATAGTCCCAAAGGGGAAGACAAGAGCAGAAGACAGGATTAATATTTGAAGATGCAATGGCCAAGAACTCTATAAAACGAATTTAAAATATCAAGTCACGAATTTAAAAGACAGTGTGACTCTCAAGTATGATAAACACAAAGAAAAAGATGAAATTACATCTTCTAAGTTAAAACAAAAAAACTGCCAACTTAGAAGTCTGTAATCAATAAAAATAGTCTTCTGAAATGTAGACAAATAAAGACATTTTTAGACAAGCTAAAATTATAACAATTGTTGCCAAAAGATTTGCATAGAAGATTTGCATATTTTTTCAAAAGAGAATTGTAATAGATGGAAGCACAGAAACGCAGGAAAGATAAATACTATGAAATCTTATATATGTGTGTAAGTTTATAAAAGTCAAAGGATGTGGGGGAAAAAATCCAAGAGAAGAGGACTTAGACCAAGCAGGGCAAATGGAAAACAAAGTGAAATGATAGATTGAATGTCAAATGAATCAATGATTGCACACAAATATTTAAAAGATATAGTAGAAGTATAAGGCAGTTCAATGTCTTTGAAAACCTTTTTCACAATTTCTTACAAAATTAAGTGTACCTCTATCCTAGGACCTCAAAATTTTAACCTGTTGTATTTCTCCCAAGAGAAATCAAAATGTATGTATATACAAATGCTTTTAAGAACTTTATACATAATATGCAAAGATGGGAAATGATTCTATGTTGACAGAAAAAGTCATCCAGCTCTATACTACTCAGCAAGAAAAAAGAAAATGCTACTGATACATGCTAAGTACATCCAAGGTGTATCACATGGAAACAAATGCCCAAAATGAATCCAAGGACAAAATATCCAGACTGACATACAGAGAGAACAGCGCTAGAAAAGCAACTAAGAGAATATTGGACAAGATGTCAAAATCTAATACGGCTTTCCAGGTGGCTCAGTGGTAAAGAAACTGTCTGCCAATGCAGGAGACTTAGGCAATGCAGTTTCAATCCCTGCATCAGGAAGATCCCCTAGAGCAGGAAAATGGCAACCCACTGTACTTCTTGCCTGGAAAATCCCATGGAGAGAGGAGCCTGGTGAGCTATGGTCCATAGGGGCACAAAGACTCAGACACAGTTGAGTGACTAAATAGAAACACATGCAAAGTCTAGTATTATGTAGATTATAGTCCCAAAGGGGAAGACAAGAGCAGAAGACAGGATTAATATTTGAAGATGCAATGGCCAAGAACTCTATAAAACGAATTTAAAATATCAAGTCACGAATTTAAAAGACAGTGTGACTCTCAAGTATGATAAACACAAAGAAAAAGATGAAATTACATCTTCTAAGTTAAAACAAAAAAACTGCCAACTTAGAAGTCTGTAATCAATAAAAATAGTCTTCTGAAATGTAGACAAATAAAGACATTTTTAGACAAGCTAAAATTATAACAATTGTTGCCAAAAGATTTGCATAGAAGATTTGCATATTTTTTCAAAAGAGAATTGTAATAGATGGAAGCACAGAAACGCAGGAAAGATAAATACTATGAAATCTTATATATGTGTGTAAGTTTATAAAAGTCAAAGGATGTGGGGGAAAAAATCCAAGAGAAGAGGACTTAGACCAAGCAGGGCAAATGGAAAACAAAGTGAAATGATAGATTGAATGTCAAATGAATCAATGATTGCACACAAATATTTAAAAGATATAGTAGAAGTATAAGGCAGTTCAATGTCTTTGAAAACCTTTTTCACAATTTCTTACAAAATTAAGTGTACCTCTATCCTAGGACCTCAAAATTTTAACCTGTTGTATTTCTCCCAAGAGAAATCAAAATGTATGTATATACAAATGCTTTTAAGAACTTTATACATAATATGCAAAGATGGGAAATGATTCTATGTTGACAGAAAAAGTCATCCAGCTCTATACTACTCAGCAAGAAAAAAGAAAATGCTACTGATACATGCTAAGTACATCCAAGGTGTATCACATGGAACAAAGGCAAATGTTCACCAAAGCTTACATGCTGTATCACTCATTTATGTTAACTACATGTGTGCTCATATCTATGGCATTAGAGCTGAGAACGGTCTATGAGAGTGGAGTGGAGATTGCCTATAATGTGGCCAAGAAAACTTTCTGGGATGATGAGAAAGTTCTATATTTGATTGAGGTGTGGTTTACATGGGCATATACATTTGTAAGAACACATCACATTATACATTTAAGATACATCTCATTGTACATAAATTGCACTTTAATAAAAAACTGAGAGCAAACCAAAAAACCCATGCATAAAGATAAGTGGACTGCGTTGTGTTTAGTTATTTAATCGTGTCTGACTTTTTGCAACCCCATAGATTGTAGCCTGCCAAGCTCCTCTGTCCATGGGGATTCCCCAGACAAGACTATTGGAGTGGGTTGCCATGCCCTCCTCCAAGGGATCTTCTCAACCCAGGGATCAAACCCAGCTCTCAAGAATTACAAGTGGATTCTCTACCATCTGAGCCATCAGGAAAGCCCAGGTAGACTAAATACACGTCTTAAAAACGGCTACCAGACTAAGTTTTTTTAATCCAAAATAAATGCTGCTTAAAATACGCATTAACAAAAACACACTAAAAAGAAAAGCTTGAAAGCAAAAGTACGAAAGACATTTCATACAAGTGCTAATTCAAAGAAAGCTTTAGCATCTGTAAATTAATATCAACGCAAAAGTTAAGGAAAGAGGAATTGTTAGACATAAAAAGTGATATTCCTTCATGTTCTTCCACAAAGAAGATAAAGCAACTCTAAATTTATATGCACCTAATGATATATGCCTGAAAAGTATTTCCTGCAAAAATTGCCAGAATATAAATATAAGTAGAAAGGTCATCGTGAGAAATTTTAAATATCTACTTCAATAATAGAGAAATCAGACCAAAAAAAGAAATCACTGAAGTTCTAAGAGATTTGAACAATTATTCTAACCTCTTGACCTGATTAACTTAATATATATAAAAAAACAAGAACTGTAGAATGTACATTCCTTTTCAAATAAACATTGAGTAGTTATCAAAACTGCTCCCATACAGTTTTAGAAAGCAAGCTGCAACAAATTTCAAAAGAATTTAATCAGAGTAGTTTCTCCACTATAAGGAAAGCTAGAAATTACTAACAGTCAAATTACTGTAAAACCACTTTGTGTTTGGAAATTAAATAAGAAAGTCAGAAAGGAAGGAAGAAAGGAGGTGAAGAAGAATAAATTGGAATTCTTACACATTAATGAGAAGAGGCCAAGTTGATATAATCACTTTTGAGAAAAGGTAGTAACAAATGAAGGGGTTCCCAGGTGGGACTAGTGATAAAGAACCTGCCTACCAACGCAGGATACATAAGAGGCACATGTTCAATCTCTGGATCAGGAAGATCCCCTGGAGGAGGTCATGGCAATCCACTCCAGTATTCTTGTCTGGACAATTCTATGAGCTGAGGAGCCTGGCAGGCTACAGTCAATGGGGTCGCAGAGAGTCGGACACGACTGAAGTGACTTAGCACACACACACACACACACAGAGTAACAAATGAACCTGAAAAAATATGTGTCTGTCAAAGAGGCAATTCCACTTCTAAGAATGTACTCAAGAGAAATGCGTACATAAAAATACAAGTACAGGGCTTTCCCTGGTGGTCCAGTGGGTAAGGACACCGCCTTGCAGTGCAAGGGGCGCCGGTTCGAGCCCTGGCCTGGGAAGATCTCACGTGCCGCGGAGCGGCTGGACCGATGTGTCCAATTACCGATCCGGGGCTCTGGAACGCATGCGCCCAGAGCCGGCGCTCTGCAACGACAGAGGCCACCGCGATGGGAGGCCCACACGGGCCAAAGAACAAAGACGGATGAAAATAGAGAAATGAAAGACCAATAGAAGTGGCCCGCCCATCTCCCTCCCAAAAGATAAATAAATAAAATATAAATTAAAAAAACACACACACAAGTACAAAACTGTCTATGGAAACACGATTTGAAATAGTCCCAAATTGGTTGCCATTCCCTTCAAATGATCTTCAAACCATTACATGGACAGAGAGCTATATTCGTAATTTCATTCAACATATATCATCAAGAGAAAATGAATGTAAGACAATATGCAACCACTTGTACAATTATCAATTTTGAGCAAATAAGACAAAAGTATACCTACTTTGTGACCCTATCTATACAAAGTTCATCTATGTAAGTTATATTACTGGGTATCTGGGTATCAGGATAATAGGTATCTTTAAGGAAGAAAGGAACTGACAAAGTCTGGGCAGGGGCAGAAAGATGGCTATAGGGTGTAGCAACGCTCTATTTTTTGACATGGAAACTGGGCATGACGAACTGCTGTGCTCATTTTGTGAAAATTCATTGAGCTTTACACTTTATGGAACTTCCTATGTGTATATATTATTTATACTAAAAAGTTAAAATAAATACTTGAGGGAATTTCTCTCGAATATCTTCAGTAATGGCAAATGTTCAGTTCTTTGAGGATGGGAGTAAACGTTTTGATAAACATCAAAAGTAATTTTGAAGCTGATAAAAGTAGGTGATTAAACCAAGCAACAATGTTCTAACCAAAAAGAAAGTGCAACTGTAACCTAATGAGATTGACTTTTTTAATGAAGTACAGAAACTGCCCACAATAATATAATTTCCAAAGAGAATTTCTAAGGATTTCAGTCAATGGAATAAACTGGGAGGAGTAACTGTACCGTTTGTATGAAATCATGCTATTTGATCATGAAGGCATGGATTTACCTGCGTTACTGTATACTGCTTCTCATTTTGATCACTCCAAACGTCTGGTGAAGGAAGGGTTATAATCACTTTGGGAAGAAAGGTTAATATCCCATGACTTGACTTTTTTTTTTTTTTTTTGGAATAGAGAGATGAGGAGGAATTTCAGGAAGGTGGTCAAAAGGAACAGACTCCCAGATAAGTAGTGTGGAGGTCATATGTAGCCCGAGGACTGTAGTTAACACTGCTGCACGTTGTCTGGGGAAGTTGTTAAAATTGTAGATCTGAGTGTTCATCAAAAAGAGAAATTTTGTTTTCTTTTCTTTTGTATCTGAAATATGGGCTTCCCAGATGATTCAGTGGTAGAGAATCTGCCAGCTAATGCAGAAGATGGGGGAGATGCTGATCCCTGGATTGGGAAGGTCCCCTGGAGGAAGAAGTGGCAACTCATTTCAGTATTCTTGCCTGGAAAATCCCATGGACAGAAGAACCTCACCAGTAACAGTCCATGGGGTCTTGAAAGAGTTGGACATGACTAAGCAACTAAGCATGCATGCATCTAAAATATATCAGGTGATGGCTAAACCTACTGTGGTAATCATTTTACAATATATGTAAGTTGAATCATCATGCTGCACACCTTATACATCAATGTATGTTCAGCTGCATCTCAACAAAACTGGGGAAAAAACACGAAAATTGCAGATAGAGACAGACATACAGACAGAGAAAAAGAGAGACAGGTAGGCTCCCCAAGCAGTGAATTACCTAAGATTATACACTGTGGGGATGTGTTTGACACTGAATTTGTCCAGCATCTTCTGATTCCTGTCTGCTTTCTAGTACCACGAATTCTGAAGAGTAATAAAGAGATCTGTATCTCTTTTTGTCTTTGAGCTGTTCCCTTATCTACACTACTGTTTTGAACAGTATAGTATGTTAAGCTTCTGATCTTATTGAGCTAACACACCACTTATAGTACTTCTAAGGCCACAAATTTAAGGTAAGATCTGGCAGTTCTGCACTAGGTTCGTGTCATCATGATAAAGTCAGCAAGAAAAATTTTAAATCATGCTATTTGATCATGAAGGCATGGATTTACCTGCGTTACTGTATACTGCTTCTCATTTTGATCACTCCAAACGTCTGGTGAAGGAAGGGTTATAATCACTTTGGGAAGAAAGGTTAATATCCCATGACTTGACTTTTTTTTTTTTTTTTTGGAATAGAGAGATGAGGAGGAATTTCAGGAAGGTGGTCAAAAGGAACAGACTCCCAGATAAGTAGTGTGGAGGTCATATGTAGCCCGAGGACTGTAGTTAACACTGCTGCACGTTGTCTGGGGAAGTTGTTAAAATTGTAGATCTGAGTGTTCATCAAAAAGAGAAATTTTGTTTTCTTTTCTTTTGTATCTGAAATATGGGCTTCCCAGATGATTCAGTGGTAGAGAATCTGCCAGCTAATGCAGAAGATGGGGGAGATGCTGATCCCTGGATTGGGAAGGTCCCCTGGAGGAAGAAGTGGCAACTCATTTCAGTATTCTTGCCTGGAAAATCCCATGGACAGAAGAACCTCACCAGTAACAGTCCATGGGGTCTTGAAAGAGTTGGACATGACTAAGCAACTAAGCATGCATGCATCTAAAATATATCAGGTGATGGCTAAACCTACTGTGGTAATCATTTTACAATATATGTAAGTTGAATCATCATGCTGCACACCTTATACATCAATGTATGTTCAGCTGCATCTCAACAAAACTGGGGAAAAAACACGAAAATTGCAGATAGAGACAGACATACAGACAGAGAAAAAGAGAGACAGGTAGGCTCCCCAAGCAGTGAATTACCTAAGATTATACACTGTGGGGATGTGTTTGACACTGAATTTGTCCAGCATCTTCTGATTCCTGTCTGCTTTCTAGTACCACGAATTCTGAAGAGTAATAAAGAGATCTGTATCTCTTTTTGTCTTTGAGCTGTTCCCTTATCTACACTACTGTTTTGAACAGTATAGTATGTTAAGCTTCTGATCTTATTGAGCTAACACACCACTTATAGTACTTCTAAGGCCACAAATTTAAGGTAAGATCTGGCAGTTCTGCACTAGGTTCGTGTCATCATGATAAAGTCAGCAAGAAAAATTTTTAAATCAATTTTTTTCTTGTACTATTGCCACTAATACCTTATCTAATCAAGCTTTTCTTTTGGGGTGAATTTATTGATTCTATTATTTTCTCATGCTGAATTGGGCACTATTTAAATCCAAGTACAGACTTCCTCTTTCAAGCTTACTAACATATTTACTAGTGTTTGGATGATATCTTAAGCTACCTCTGATGAATTACTCTATCCTTAGGGAATTAACTTGAAGCATAGAAAGATAACTTGCTTCCCCATGAGATGCATTTTACATAGTAGATGAACAACAAATATTTGCAGAATGCATGGATGGGTGATTAATGGGATGTTGCACTTTAGTGAGAAGAGATGCTCATGACATCCCACTACTTCAGAATTGTACCTTGGACATGCTGCATTTTCTCTACCTTTTTAATAACTTACAAAGTTGTGCTAGGCAGTACTAGATGTGGTCCTGTTACTACACATTTACAGATAGGTGAGTGATTCTCATTTTTTCTGTTAACTTGACTTCTGTAACTTTTCAGTGTTTCACTTTTCTTTATCATTGCATAGAATCACAAGACCTATGGAAATAATACCTAATGGGCACAACCAGAGTCAAATTAAACCTCTGTTGATATATTTCAGAAAATGGTGTTATCTTGGATTTCTTGTGAAAGGTAGGGGAAGACAATGATTGTTCCTTTTTTTTTTCTTTCTTTTCTTTTTGTCTGCTCTGGGTCTTTGTTGCTGCACATGGGCTTTATTTAGTTGAGGCAAGTGGGGGTTACTCTCCATTGTGATGTGCAGGCTTCTCATTAAGGTGGCTTCTCTTGTTGTGGAGCTCAGACTCTAGAGTGCACAGGCTTCTGTGACTGTGGTGCCAGTCACTCTGCAGCTGGTAGGATTTTCCTAGACCAGGGATTGACCCTTATCCCCTGCATTCTTAAGCACAGGACCACCAGGAAAGTCAGACAATGATGACTCTTTGCCCACCTTTCTTGTCCTGTGTTTACAACTGTGAGTTGTTTTTTTTTTTTTTTAAATGATGGCATATATACATACATGCAAAGAGCACATGGCTAAAGAACGTCTACAAAATTCGAGACTTTTTATATTTCCAGATCTTTTTTCCCTCCAGTTACAGTGTACCAATTCAAATGGTAAAGAGATAGACTCAAAAGAGATAAGTCAAAAGAGCACCAAGGGAATATTTACAGAACTGTGGGAAAGGTTAAAATGGAGCCATCCTACAAAATGAAACGTACAACTCAGCGACTGTATTTTGAGCCATTTATCTTAGATAAATAAAAGCTTATGTTCATAGAAGCTGTAGAGCACAGTGTAAGGCAGAGAAAGGCAGAGATCTGACTTGGGGACCAGGGAAAGGGGGCAAATAGAGAAACCTGTGTGCCTCTACTACCTACAAATACTCCATTCTAATAATATTTCAGAGAGAAATTTTTCTTTTGAAAGTAGCATTTGTTTCTGAAATTTCACTATCTTTTTTCACAGTTGTTCATATACCTTTCCACCTGACTGACTCTGTGATCAGTACCATTCTATTTGTTGTGAACACTGGTTTATAGTTTTTGCCTCGTAAACAAATACCTTGTCGACCAGATAATTTCATGGTTTACATTTTCAAAAATTAAGGAAAAATTATTTACAATTAAAAGTCGGGCACAACCAGAGTCAAATTAAACCTCTGTTGATATATTTCAGAAAATGGTGTTATCTTGGATTTCTTGTGAAAGGTAGGGGAAGACAATGATTGTTCCTTTTTTTTTTCTTTCTTTTCTTTTTGTCTGCTCTGGGTCTTTGTTGCTGCACATGGGCTTTATTTAGTTGAGGCAAGTGGGGGTTACTCTCCATTGTGATGTGCAGGCTTCTCATTAAGGTGGCTTCTCTTGTTGTGGAGCTCAGACTCTAGAGTGCACAGGCTTCTGTGACTGTGGTGCCAGTCACTCTGCAGCTGGTAGGATTTTCCTAGACCAGGGATTGACCCTTATCCCCTGCATTCTTAAGCACAGGACCACCAGGAAAGTCAGACAATGATGACTCTTTGCCCACCTTTCTTGTCCTGTGTTTACAACTGTGAGTTGTTTTTTTTTTTTTTTAAATGATGGCATATATACATACATGCAAAGAGCACATGGCTAAAGAACGTCTACAAAATTCGAGACTTTTTATATTTCCAGATCTTTTTTCCCTCCAGTTACAGTGTACCAATTCAAATGGTAAAGAGATAGACTCAAAAGAGATAAGTCAAAAGAGCACCAAGGGAATATTTACAGAACTGTGGGAAAGGTTAAAATGGAGCCATCCTACAAAATGAAACGTACAACTCAGCGACTGTATTTTGAGCCATTTATCTTAGATAAATAAAAGCTTATGTTCATAGAAGCTGTAGAGCACAGTGTAAGGCAGAGAAAGGCAGAGATCTGACTTGGGGACCAGGGAAAGGGGGCAAATAGAGAAACCTGTGTGCCTCTACTACCTACAAATACTCCATTCTAATAATATTTCAGAGAGAAATTTTTCTTTTGAAAGTAGCATTTGTTTCTGAAATTTCACTATCTTTTTTCACAGTTGTTCATATACCTTTCCACCTGACTGACTCTGTGATCAGTACCATTCTATTTGTTGTGAACACTGGTTTATAGTTTTTGCCTCGTAAACAAATACCTTGTCGACCAGATAATTTCATGGTTTACATTTTCATTTAAGGGTATTTATTA
Source organism: Tragulus kanchil (assembly GCA_022376925.1). Taxonomy (NCBI): domain Eukaryota; kingdom Metazoa; phylum Chordata; class Mammalia; order Artiodactyla; family Tragulidae; genus Tragulus; species Tragulus kanchil. The sequence continues at coordinate 21,743,342 of JAIOJX010000003.1, read as the reverse complement.
AGCTCTCATAATGAGAAAGTTACTACAATAAATCCTGCCATGGGTACAATTAAAAGTCGGGCACAGGGGGAAAGGAGTTTCCTGGACTTCAAAATTATTCATAATCCTGTCCAGAAGGTAGAAATACTTTGCGGAAAAAAAAAAAAAAAACCAAGACATAAAACAAACTGAAAGGGAGAGAAGTCTGTGTCTTTAATCAGATGTAAAATTTTAAAATGAAATATTGACGTCATTACGCAAAGAACCTTCAATTTCTGTGACAGTCATGCAAGGGATTGTGGTGGAGGGAGGGGTGAAGCGAGAGTCTTAGCCCTTGGGATCTCATCCCAGGAAAGGAGTCAACCCAGTCCTAAAATGCCTTTGCATGTCTGAGGCAAGTTAGACTCTCTTCCACCCTTCATCACTTCCCAAGGAAACTGAAGATGGCTTCCGCTGTAGTCGCCTTGCTCCCCTTCGTGTCTCATGTGGCAACTCTCTGGACTTCATCAATCTTTCAGCCTTAATCCCCAGCCACATCTTCTCCTGTTTCCCAGTCACATTACAACATTTGAAGAGAAAGAAACTTAAAGTGTGATCATAGCTCTCAACAAGAGAGAAAAGCTCATGTAGATCATCCATGAATTTTGAAATGTAGGCCACACAGGACATGACTGTGGCATGAAGGAATGTTTTTCATTTAAATTCCAATTTTTTGAATAGGAGAAAAGGCTCAACTGGGATAGTCCCGAGTGAAACAAATCTCCTATAACCAACGTTGCAGTATTTTCACTCTGAAGAAATGTAAAAGGATCCACATCTCCTCTAAAATATTTATTTAGATTTTCTTCTCTTTAAACCTGTGTTTTCTTGCATTTGATTGTCACCAGCAAATATAAAAAGTGATGAATTTCTCTAACGACTAAAACTAAACAAGGCCTCTCATTAAGTAGAAGAAATCCAAGAGCCATGGATTTCTTTGTGCTCACTTTCCTGACACAATGATTTCTAATTTGCCCCACTGTTACTTTCAAAGTAAAAGGAAGACTTTGGCTTATAATCAACATAATTTACTCAGCTTTACAAACATTGTTTGGTTCAAATCATTTATGTAGCATGAGGATGTCAAAAACACTTCAGATTTTCCTTATCTTCTAAAACAGATTTGCTTTCAAATCCAGTCTAATGAGTACATGCAATTTGAGTCTATTAGTCTTTAATAAAAGATAGTGGATATTTTTATCACAGTGTGTTTGCAGAGTAATAGTACTACTCTGCATTTTTAACAAGCATCTTTATCTTGAAAAATTTGGCATATCTTTCATCTCATTGTGCCCTCCTTCAGGGGCAGCAGAATCCATCTTGCAGATGAAGAATTGAGACAGAGACAAATGATTTGTTGTCTGAAGTGACATTTGCACAAGGGGCTGGCCCTGCATGAACTTAAGACCCTTAAGCGCTGTGTGCTCATGGAAGCCAACCCTGCTGGAGCAAAGGGATGTAGGAGCTCCTAAAACCTCTGCCCTCTCAGTACCAGGGCTCACTGTCCTCCTGACGATGGCTGCTGTGGGCACACTTTAAAATTAGAAACTCAGGAAATCACGGCAAAGGGTTTGGGTTTCTTTCCTGGGAAGGAGGAAGTCAGGAGACCTTCTCTTAGCAGGATCCTAAACTGATACTCCAGGAAGTCAAAGTTTTCATCCCAAATTGACAACTTTTTATGGAAAATAAATAACCCCTCTTCTCCTGGTAGCCCAAACAGTAAAGAATTTCCCTACCATGTATAAGACTCAGCTTCAATCCCTGAGTTGGGAAGATCCCCTGGAGAAGGGAATGGCTATCCATTCCAGTATTCTGGCCTGGATAATTCCATGGACAGAGGAGCCTGACGGGCTACAGTCCATGGGGTTGCAAAGAGTAGACACGACTGAACAACTAACATGGACTCATTCAATATCCTGCGTATTCCCGGGGGACTCCACGGAAAAAGAGGTGGGGCCTAGGGGAGTTGCCCCAGAGGCTGGATTCCCTGGGGTAAAGGGTGTGAAGGAAAGAAGGGGCTGGGAGGGACAGAAAGGCAGATGGTGGTGACGAGCAGCCAGGGCTGGGTAAGAAAGGAGTGAAGTTTCAAGAAAACAGGGGACTTAAAAGATAAGCTAGAAAAGCCTAGAAACCCCTCCTATTGTTGCTCCTTGAAGATAAAGTCATTCTAACAGAGGCCTGTGTGAAAATTTTAGTTGCTCAGTCATGGCCACCCCTCTATAACTCTATGGACTGTAACTCACCAGGCTCTATCCATGGGATTGTCCCAGACAAGAGTACTGGAATAGGTTGCCATTCCCTTCTCCAGGGGATCTTCCCAGCCCAGGGATTGCACCTGGGTCTCCTGCATGGCAGGCAGATTCTTTACCCTCAGAGCCACCAGGGAACCCCCAATAAAAGCCTGTAAACCCACTCAAATCAAAAAAAAGAAGGCTCAGGGAGGGCAGGACTGAGGCCAGACCTGTGATTACTAACTCACAAATGATGAAGAACAGGAAGATTCAACCCTGATGAACTTAAGACCCTTAAGCCTGTGTGCTCATGGAAGCCAACCCTGCTGGAGCAAAGGGATGTAGGAGCTCCTAAAACCTCTGTCCTCTCAGTACCAGGGCTCACTGTCCTCCTGACGATGGCTGCTGTGGGCACACTTTAAAATTAGAAACTCAGGAAATCACGGCAAAGGGTTTGGGTTTCTTTCCTGGGAAGGAGGAAGTCAGGAGACCTTCTCTTAGCAGGATCCTAAACTGATACTCCAGGAAGTCAAAGTTTTCATCCCAAATTGACAACTTTTTATGGAAAATAAATAACCCCTCTTCTCCTGGTAGCCCAAACAGTAAAGAATTTCCCTACCATGTATAAGACTCAGCTTCAATCCCTGAGTTGGGAAGATCCCCTGGAGAAGGGAATGGCTATCCATTCCAGTATTCTGGCCTGGATAATTCCATGGACAGAGGAGCCTGACGGGCTACAGTCCATGGGGTTGCAAAGAGTAGACACGACTGAACAACTAACATGGACTCATTCAATATCCTGCGTATTCCCGGGGGACTCCACGGAAAAAGAGGTGGGGCCTAGGGGAGTTGCCCCAGAGGCTGGATTCCCTGGGGTAAAGGGTGTGAAGGAAAGAAGGGGCTGGGAGGGACAGAAAGGCAGATGGTGGTGACGAGCAGCCAGGGCTGGGTAAGAAAGGAGTGAAGTTTCAAGAAAACAGGGGACTTAAAAGATAAGCTAGAAAAGCCTAGAAACCCCTCCTATTGTTGCTCCTTGAAGATAAAGTCATTCTAACAGAGGCCTGTGTGAAAATTTTAGTTGCTCAGTCATGGCCACCCCTCTATAACTCTATGGACTGTAACTCACCAGGCTCTATCCATGGGATTGTCCCAGACAAGAGTACTGGAATAGGTTGCCATTCCCTTCTCCAGGGGATCTTCCCAGCCCAGGGATTGCACCTGGGTCTCCTGCATGGCAGGCAGATTCTTTACCCTCAGAGCCACCAGGGAACCCCCAATAAAAGCCTGTAAACCCACTCAAATCAAAAAAAAGAAGGCTCAGGGAGGGCAGGACTGAGGCCAGACCTGTGATTACTAACTCACAAATGATGAAGAACAGGAAGATTCAAGTGCGCTATCAAACAGCATTTCTGTAAACACTTCAACCCAAATGTTTAATCAATTCTTCGGTCAATGTCCATTGTATTCCATTGTTGCTTTTCTGCGACCAGTCCCAAAGAAGCAACCTCAATCTGTTAGGCTTTGTGAAACTGCTGATTCTGGGTGGCCTCAGAAACAAAGCACCGGCACACGCATTTTGAGGAAGGAGAGTAAAAATGGAACATCAAGTTGGGTGTTTTGGGAACTGGACGATTTTGGAGATGATTTGGTTGCCAGCTCCCAGCTCCTTTATCTCTTCCGTCTCAAATGAGCAAGAAAAACCTGTTCTCCCTGACTGCATTCCTTTTCAAAAATTTTCCTTTCTCATACCCAGATGGTGCCCTTTGAACTTAAAAGCTAAAGACCTTTGTTCCCACTGTAAATCGTCCCCACAGCCACACTGCTTTTCCATTTAGCTGCCAAGCTGGGGAGAATTGGCAGTTACGCCGGACAATTAGCACTTTGAAATATTATCCCAGCACATATGTAACAGGTTAGCACAGCGCCTGAACACGAACAGGAGCGCCTTCTTCCCCTCTGGGCACCACTACCCCAGAGACAGAAATGTTGCTCATGGTGTCCTCCTATGAGGGAGTAGACAGAGAAGAAAACTATGAAAGAATGGGGCTGGACGCTTCATCTTAAAATTCACTTTTACACTGATAAGTCCTTAAGGAAAGCTTAAAAAACATCACAGGGAGAGAAAGACAACAGGAAATGAAAATACGAATATTGAAATCCCTACGGGCAATCACCCTCGCCTCCAGCCATGAAACCATCCGTACTCTAAAAACTCAAGTCCCAAGTATTATAGACACCCAACAAAGACCTATCAGTGAACTGTCACTAGTAATGAGGAGTGGTTTTAAGCTTTTCCCTAGCACTTTAATTTAGTACAATCCAAAATGTTGTCACCTAGAAAAAATAAGCAATAGCAGGCCTGTTATTTATAGAATCTGTGAAAATAAGCACTAACCCCCTCCTCTAGTCCCTGAATAAAAGCAGACATATGGTGGGTATTAAAAAGCAAATGTAGTCTATCACAACTTTGTAAATTGTTGTTTGTTTTGTCACAGAAACTCTCACTTAAAGGGATTCTTTCTGCTTCAGTCTTCCTTTAAGAGATGCATTCTCGAAAACACTACCCACCTCTTTCAAAATCCTTAAATGCAGAGAAAAGTGGCTCTTTAGATTAGCCTGGAAATAATAAGACAGTTTAGTTAGCTAAGAAGCAAGTGAGTCCAGTTTCCCCGCTGGTCAGGTGATTAAAACTGGATACCACCAATCCAGGATATAAGGGTTCCATCCTTGGTCCAGGAAGATCATATTTGAGGAGCAACTAAGCCCATGACCACAATTACTGAGTCCACGCGTCACAGCGACTGAAGCCCGCGTGCCTATAGCCCATCCTCCGGAAGCCTGTGTACCACAATAAGTGCAGCCCCCATGGGCGCTGATTAGATAGCCCCATGGGCAGCAACAAAGACTCGGCACAGCCAAAAATGAAATAAATAAATACATCTTTATGAAGAAAAAAATGAGAGTGCGGCTTCTAGCTATTCTTCATAATGATTTCCTGACCAGTGTAAAAGAATTAACTTCTAGCTTCACCCTGAGCTAATCAGTCAAGAGAAATTGGAGTCAATGCTTAAATAGGACATACATAATCCAGATTGTTACACAGAAAAAAAAAATGCGTCGGATGTGGTTGAGCTCGCAGAGTGTGATGAAAAGATGAGCAGGAATCAGAAGATGTGGGTGTTAGTCTTAGCTCTGCGAACTTGAACAATAGCTCTCTGGTTCTTCCTTTGCTCATCTGCAGCATAGGATAAGGTCCAGGGAGTCCGAAAAACAAAATCCCTACGGGCAATCACCCTCGCCTCCAGCCATGAAACCATCCGTACTCTAAAAACTCAAGTCCCAAGTATTATAGACACCCAACAAAGACCTATCAGTGAACTGTCACTAGTAATGAGGAGTGGTTTTAAGCTTTTCCTAGCACTTTAATTTAGTACAATCCAAAATGTTGTCACCTAGAAAAAATAAGCAATAGCAGGCCTGTTATTTATAGAATCTGTGAAAATAAGCACTAACCCCCTCCTCTAGTCCCTGAATAAAAGCAGACATATGGTGGGTATTAAAAAGCAAATGTAGTCTATCACAACTTTGTAAATTGTTGTTTGTTTTGTCACAGAAACTCTCACTTAAAGGGATTCTTTCTGCTTCAGTCTTCCTTTAAGAGATGCATTCTCGAAAACACTACCCACCTCTTTCAAAATCCTTAAATGCAGAGAAAAGTGGCTCTTTAGATTAGCCTGGAAATAATAAGACAGTTTAGTTAGCTAAGAAGCAAGTGAGTCCAGTTTCCCCGCTGGTCAGGTGATTAAAACTGGATACCACCAATCCAGGATATAAGGGTTCCATCCTTGGTCCAGGAAGATCATATTTGAGGAGCAACTAAGCCCATGACCACAATTACTGAGTCCACGCGTCACAGCGACTGAAGCCCGCGTGCCTATAGCCCATCCTCCGGAAGCCTGTGTACCACAATAAGTGCAGCCCCCATGGGCGCTGATTAGATAGCCCCATGGGCAGCAACAAAGACTCGGCACAGCCAAAAATGAAATAAATAAATACATCTTTATGAAGAAAAAAATGAGAGTGCGGCTTCTAGCTATTCTTCATAATGATTTCCTGACCAGTGTAAAAGAATTAACTTCTAGCTTCACCCTGAGCTAATCAGTCAAGAGAAATTGGAGTCAATGCTTAAATAGGACATACATAATCCAGATTGTTACACAGAAGAAAAAAAAATGCGTCGGATGTGGTTGAGCTCGCAGAGTGTGATGAAAAGATGAGCAGGAATCAGAAGATGTGGGTGTTAGTCTTAGCTCTGCGAACTTGAACAATAGCTCTCTGGTTCTTCCTTTGCTCATCTGCAGCATAGGATAAGAGGGTCCATTGGGTCAGTCCTTATTGTAAGGGAGAAAGAATTGCATAATTCTAATTAGATACACATTATCTTGCGCAGTGAGATCGAATTCATTTAACCAACTTCTTTGGAGAGTTCTGTCTTCCAAAAGGCTTTTATTTCATTTGAATGTTTATCATCGTTGGGTGCAGCCAAAAATCCCTGGTGTTTCTGAAAAGAATAAGAAGGGTGACATCTCAGGTGTCACAAAGATCCCTTTATTCCTCTGACCTCTAAGGCTTCTACAAGTCCCAGCTCTCCTCTCCTTGCAGGCTGCTTGATCTCACTTGGGGTCGGGAAAGAGCTGCTTCTAAATTTAGTCTAAGTGGATTTAACATATGGCATCATACCTCTCTGGGTCAGGAGGTTCCTGTGCTTCTGGAAAACTATGGAAGACAGACTTTGTCGGGTGGTGGAAACTGGAGAAGGAAGACCATTTAACTATTTGGAAAGAAACAGCAACTTGAGGATATGGGGTTGCTTTAAATTAATTCCTAAAAGAAAGCTATGCCCTACTGATATAAAGGCATCTTGATGTAGGCCATGGAGATATTTCCCTGATGACATCTAAAACATATTAAATTATTTGACATTTGGTCCATGTGCGAAATGGACTTGGCTTTAAGTGAGTTCCTCAGGCTTGGTCTTGGTAAATTACCTTTACTGGATTTGAGGATAAAAATAAATAGAAACACAAGGAGGGTTAGAAGAGAGGTTTTCTTTTCAAAAGATAAAGGGCCAGAATCAATAAAATGTCAAAATAAAAAGGAGTCAGGAAAAAAAAAAAAAAACAGAGAAGTTAAGACTTTTAAATCAGAAACAATTTTTAATAAAACTGTGATTCAAATCTTATACATCTCTTATTTAAAAAAAAGGTATGCCTTTACTTTCAGGTGAGTAGAGGTGGCTTCATGTTGGGAAATTACTGCAACATGCATTTCTGTGAACTTGAAATACTCATGTGTGAAAAACAGGTATGGTGTGCCATATTTCCTTATGGCTTAAGTAAGGCATCAGGATTCATGCTTTTACATCTGCCTGGAATGCCCACAATTACTAACGTTCTTAGAAATGCTTTCTCTCCCCTTGTTGCATCGAAGACATAGAAGGAGTCCAAGAAAAGAGCAGTTTTAGAGACAGAACTGAAATGGTGTGAAATCCAGAATGAAGGTGTATATTCGGTTCTGTACAATAAAACAATGACAGAAAGTGCCATTGTAAACTATGAGAACACTGCCATCTAATGCATCCCTAAAAAGCAGCAAGTACTTAGAAAAGTTATGCTGGGAAGCAAGAGAAACGGAAAATGACCACCTAATTAGAAATGCTATTATCCAGGTTTTACTTTAAATTAAAATGAATACAGTAGTTAAATAAATCATGGCTCTTGTGCCTTATTTTTCAGCATGCTAGTAGTAGTTCTTTCTAAATATGTGCCACCTCTCTTCTCATTTTCAAAGAATACATTTTTTTATTTTATGAGTGCAGTGTTGCAAACTCGTATTCAAATTAAGAACTTTTTCTATGAGAAGGCTTGGAGAAAATAGGTCATAGAAATCTATCAACTGAGAAAAACAAAAAATCCAAAGACCTAGAACAGATCCAACAACTTGTCTTTATTCAATGTAGGATGTGATTAAAATGTCGGATGCCATGTTAGAAGCTATCAATCCTGTATCCACTATGGCTATTTTTGTTGCTTCGAGACAACTTAGAAGAAAGTTTTTTGAAAAACTGTTCTCCATGGATAACATAAAAGAAGCCTATCACACACACACACACACACACACACACACACACAACACACGTAACAAAACTATCTTAACTTCCCCTAGTCTTTATTTGTGAAAAAATACTGAAAGATGTATCAACCACTTCAAATATTAGCAGTTTGTAAAAGGGCTTTACTAAAACGTTAAATGAACCTGCCATACTCATTTATATAAACTCTATGAGCACGTAAGCCGAAATAATCCTGTATTCTTTGGTTTCGCGGCCAGAAAACAGTTGATGGTTATCTTTCTCCAACAATTCCCACCCTGGAGAAACTGAAAATGGTATTTACCAGGAAAGGACGAGTAGTGGGCCAGAGGAGAGAGGGGGCAGTAAATTTGGTAAGTCTAGGGAAAGCACACTGCTGTAAACTTCCTCCGACAGGAGTCCTTCGCGGTAGCAAAAGGTATGTGAGGGTCAAGGCAGTTGTTTATGCAGACAGTGGTGGAATGTTTAGAAACTGACTGCATTTGAGCTTCATTAAGTCACTCAGTTTGCTGAGCTGAGACGAAGACGGATGGAGAGCTCAGTGAGAAGATCTCTCTGAGTTTTAGAACTTACATGCCAGTAGGAGAGAGAAGATAACTTCATAAATCCATAATCTATGTATATATTAAATGTATATATTTTATGTAAATATATATGACATAATACATTCATATATATATAATATATGACATAATATGGGACACAGACACATAATCTATTTGAAAAGAGTTTTGTAATTAGCAGAATAGATGCCCAATAATTATGTTATTGAATAGGAGGATAATGACTTGAACTGATAAATACATGGGTATATAAATTAGTGTCATAAGAGAGGTGATGGAAGTTTAGAGACACATTATTTCTAATAATTTTAGTAAGTCGGGATGTGGAGAAAAGATATGGGATTTTAAGACTCTACATAAATAAAAATATAAAATATAGTTGGGATTCCTGCAGCACCCTGAATGACTGGTAATATAAACCCAGGTAGTGACAACAGTAAGTAAGGCCAATGGAGGCAGAAGAAATAATAAACATTGGGAGACAGCAATTTATTTTGAATGAATGCATTTCTGTTTGCCTAAATGACAGATGATATCAAAATGAAGGGAAACTTCTACTTGACACCATAGACAAATATTAGCTCAAAATAGATCAATAACCTAAATATAAGACTTAAAACCATTAAACATGAGAATAAAACAGAGAGGTAAGTCTTCTTGGTGCTATATTTGACCTCAGATTCTTAGATATGACAACAAATGGACAAACAACCAAATTAAAAATAAATTGAACTTCAACAGAAATTAAAAGTTTCTGTGAATCAAAGTGCATTAACCAGACAGTGAAAGAGCAACCAACAGAATGGAAGAAAACATTTGTAATTCATGCAAAGAACTCTTTGAACTCAAAAGCAAAAGGAGGGCTTCCCTGGTGATCGAGTGGGTAAGGACACCGCCTTGCAGTGCAAGGGGCGCCAGTTCAATCCCTGGCCTGGGAAGATCCCACGTGCCGCGGAGCGGCTGAATTGATGTGTCCAATTACCGAGCTAGAGCTCTAGAGCTCATGCGCCCAGAGCCGGTGCTCTGCAATCACAGACGCTACCGCGATGGGAGGCCCACATGGGCCAAAGAACAAAGATGAATGAAAATAGATAAATGAAAGGCCAATAGAAGTGGCCCGCCCACCCCCCGCCCTCCCCAACATCCCCACCCCACCCCCCAAAAGTCAACAACTAATGTGCTAAAGAGGGAATGGAGAAAATGGAACCCTCCTAAGCTGCTGGCAGGAATGTAAATTTGTGCAGCCAATATGACAAACAAGTACTGAGGGTCCTCAAAAAAAAAAAGCAAAAGGAGAGGGTTTCCCTGGTGGTCCAGTGGGTAGAGTCCAACTTGCAGTGCCAGGGGGACCAGTTCGTTCCTTGGCCCAGGAAGATCCCACATACTGCAGAGTGGCTGGACCAATGTGTCCAATTATGAGCTAGAGCTCTAGAGCTCATGCGCCCAGAGCCGGTGCTCTGCAATCACAGACGCTACCGCGATGGGAGGCCCACATGGGCCAAAGAACAAAGATGAATGAAAATAGATAAATGAAAGGCCAATAGAAGTGGCCCGCCCACCCCCCGCCTCCCCAACATCCCCACCCCACCCCCAAAAGTCAACAACTAATGTGCTAAAGAGGGAATGGAGAAAATGGAACCCTCCTAAGCTGCTGGCAGGAATGTAAATTTGTGCAGCCAATATGACAAACAAGTACTGAGGGTCCTCAAAAAAAAAAAGCAAAAGGAGAGGGTTTCCCTGGTGGTCCAGTGGGTAGAGTCCAACTTGCAGTGCCAGGGGGACCAGTTCGTTCCTTGGCCCAGGAAGATCCCACATACTGCAGAGTGGCTGGACCAATGTGTCCAATTATGAGCCAGCGCCCTGGAACGCATGCACCCGGAGCAAGTGCTCTGCAGTGAGAGAGGCCACTGCAATGGGAGGCCCATACAGGCTAAAGAATAAAGTCTGATGAAAATAAATAAATAAATACAGAAAGAAAGAAATAGAACAATAAAAGAGGTCAAAATTTTAAAAAATAAAAAGCAAAAGGAGAAACACAATTTAAAAATGGCAAAGGACTTAAATAGGGCTTCAAAGATGACACTAGTGGTAAAGAATCCACCTGCCAGTGTAAGAAACGAAAGAGATGCAGGTTTGATCCCTGGTCAGAAAGATCCCTTGGAGGAGAAAATGGCACCCAACCCCAAAATTTTTGCTGAAAAAATCCCATGGATAGAGGAGGCTGGTGAGCTACAGTCTGGGGAGCTGCAAGGAGTCAGACACGACTGAGAGTCTCAACACACAGCACACAAAGGACTTAGACATCTCCAAAGCACATGAAGAGAAACTCAAGACCATTGGCCATTAAAGGAATGTAAATTGAAGCTGAAAAGAGGTACCACTTCATGCCCAATTAAAATGGCTATAATTTCTTTAAAAATACAAGTGTTGGAAAGAATGTGGAGAAACTGGCACCTTCATATGTCACTGGTAGAAATGTCAAATGGTTTGGCCTCTGTGGAAAATAGTTTGGCAGTTCCTTAAATAGTTAAACATAAAATTTCCTTATGATTCAGAAATTCACTACCTGGGCATCTATCCAAAATGTTTGAAAGCAGGTATTCAACCAATGATATGCACCTGCATATTCCTAGCAGCACTTTTCTCAGTATCCCAAAACAACCCAAAGATCCATTCATGGGTGAATAGATAAAGAGTTGTGACATATCCATATTATAGAATATTACTTGGCCATGACAAAGAGTAAACAACTCATACCTGCTGTAAGAGTAACGAAACACAAAAGCATTATGCCAAGTGAAAGAAGCTAGGCATAAAAGATCACATATTGTGTAATTCCAAGTGTAGGAAATATCCAGAAGATTCAAATCCATTTTATGAGAGAAAGCAGATGGGCTGGGGGAGGGGAGGAAATGAGGAATTCCTGCTCAATGGGTATGGAGTTTCCTCTTAGAGTGATGGAAATGTTTTGGCAGTATAAAAAGAGATGATTGGTTATACAACATTGTGAATGTACCAAATGTCACTCAATTATTCACTTTAGAATAGCTAATTGTATTCATCATTTAAAAAAAATATATTAAAGACAAAGGAGAGCAGGATACAGCATAGAAAGGTAAGTTATTTGCTGCCAATCAAATGTGCACATAGGGAAGCATCTCTTTTTAAATCCTTGATAAGAAGAGTGACATGATCATCTCGGTGCTGATGGGACAACTGAAGTATGTGCAGTGTGAGGCAGACATTGGACAAAGTGACAGGAAAGTGACAAGGAGACCTGTTCATTTTTTTTTTGCCTTTTTTTTTTTTGCCTCTAAGTCATCATTTATTTTTCATCCATCTTTATCCTTTGGCCTCCAACTGCAGTGGCCTCTCTCATTGCAGAGCACTGGTTCTGGGCGCATGTGCTCCAAAGCACTGGCTCATAATTGGACACACTGGCCCAGCTGCTCTTCTGCATGTGGGATCTTCCCTGGCCAGGGATTGAACCAGTGCCTGCTGCACTGCAAGGCAGACTCTTTACCCACTGGACCACCAGCAAAGCCCTACCTGGTCATTATTTTAAAACTAGTTCTATTTCAGGAACAAACGTCCCAGGTCTTGAGTGAGTCTCTGAGACAGTCACCCATGTGGGTTCTTGGCTTTGCACAGAAGAGAATTCTGGAATGAGACATAGTAAAGTGAAAGACAGTTTATTCAGGGATAAACATGCTTCACAGACAAAGCGGGGACCATTTCAGAAGGTTGTTGCTGCTTTTTAGTCACTAAGTCATGTCTGACTCTAGGCAACGCTGTGGACTATAGCCACCAAGCTCCTCTCTCCATGGGATTTCCCAGGCAAAAATAGTGGAATCGGTTGCCATTTCCTTCTCCAGGAGATCTTTCCAGCCCAGGGATGGAACTCGCATCTCCTGCTTGGCCGGTGGATTCTTTACCACTGAATCACCTGGGAAGTCCCTCTCAGAAGGCTAGAGAGCAGGAAATATGGGATGGTTAGCTTTTATGGGCTGGGTAATTTCACAGGCTAATACATGGGAGGATTACAACAGTTCAACTATTTGGGGGGAGGGGAGGAAGTTTCCAAGAGTTGGGCCACGCCCACTTTTTGACCTTTTGTGGTTGACTTGGGAACTGTCATGGCATCTGTGGCTATGCCATTTTCATGCTAATGTATTATAATTAGTAAGTCTATAATGAGGCGCACTGGAAGCTGAATCTTCTGCCATCTTGGACCTTGTTGGTTCTAAACAGTTTTTGTCATCTCCTCAAGGGCTATGCCATTCTATCAAGGCTGTACCCTGCCCCATGCTTATCTCAGTTCTGGAGGAGTCAATGAAAGTCCAAACGATACTCGTGGCTGCAATAGGCGTGGAAATGCCAGGTTAGTGTCAGATATTAAGAAAGTAGTACAATATACTCAAACCATCTCATCTAATGCATCTACTGTCAGGGTGAAGTTTGCAGAGAATGGTTCCAATTGTCTTCCCTGTAACTGAATGATATTGACTAAAACAGGTTGAAAAATACCAGGGCAGTGGCTGTCAATGCAGAGCAGTGCAGACACTACTGCGTTCATTCCCGTGAACAAGGCATATGAAAAAGCAGTCACAAGTGTAATCATACAGGAGTGCATGCGTACTGAGTCGCTTCAGTCATGTCCAATTCTTTCTGACCCTAGTAGCCTGACAGACACCTCCATCCATGGGAATTCTCCAGGCAAGAATACTGGAGTAGGTTGCCATTTATACTCTAGGAGATCTTCACAACCCAGGGATTGAACTTGCATCCTTTATGTCTCCTGCATTGCAGGTGGGTTCTTTACTACTAGCACCCCCTGGGAAGCTCCAAACAGGAGTGCACCTCTCAGTCAGTTTCAGTCATTCAGACTCAGTGTCTTCTCTTGAGGAGATGACCTCAGGTCCTCACTTAGCAAATATTTATTGAGTCTATACAAGGTGCCAGGCATAATGACAGAGAGTGAGTTTGCAAAGGGGAACAAGTTGAGTTTACAGTCTAGTGAAACAGAAGTAACCAGGAAATAATAATGGAGTTAAAAGGTGAGGATGAAGATAAGTTCAGCCAACACCAGGCAAGAGAAGTCACCTGTAACAGGTGGGAAGACGGGCAGTGGGGTGAGGATGAGGCTGGCCTTAAGGAAGGCTTTCTTGGAGGAAGTCACAGATTGAGACCAGAAAAGATCTACTCACCTGAGGAGGGCAGGGTTTTGCCAGAGGAGGCATCTGTTCGGGTGCCTGGGTATTAGTGAGAAGAGTGTTTCTATAACAATGAGTTTACTACCAATGGAGAATGAAACTATTCTTTTTACATAAAAACTGACCAGCAGGCTCTGCCTTGCAGGGGACAGAAGTTATCTTTACATCAGCCAGAATGATATCCTCTACCTTCAAGCCCTACAACTGCCTGCCCTCAACACAATACTAGACAGGATCTTCCCTACAGTGGAATATTATTCAACCATAAGAAGAATTCAATCTCACCATTTGCAACAACCTGGATGGACCTGAAGGGCATTATACGAACTGAAATAAGTCAGATATACTGTATGATCTCACTTATGTGTGTAAACTAAAAAAGTTGAATTTCTAGAAGGTCAAAGGGTACAACATATCCACAGCTATAAGATGAATAAGCTCTGGGGATCCAAACATACAGTCTGGTGTACTATAATTAACACTACCATGTTGTATACAGTTGGCCTTCCATTATGCTCGGGTTTCTCATCTACAACCAACTGCAGATCAAAAATATTTATTAAAAAAAATCCAGAAAGTTCCAAAAAGCAAAACTTGAAGGACTGTGAGCAGGCAAATATTTACATACCATTTACATTGTATTTAAAACTATTTACATAGCATTTACATTGTAAGAGGTATTATACATCATCTAGAGTGGATTTCAAGTCTATGGGCGGATGTGCGTAGGCTATATGCAAATACTATGCTAGTTTACATAAGGAACTTGAGCTCAGATTTTAATATCCAAGGGCAGTCCTGAAATCACTGCACCTCAGATACCAAGGACCGATTGCACTTGGAATTGCTAAGAGAAGAAAACTCAACTATTCTCACACCACACCCTAAACAATGGCAACAATTTGGGGTAATGGGTATGTTCATTAACTTGATTATGGTAATCAGGCAACCCACTCCAGTATTCTTGCCTGCAAATTCCATGACAGAGGAGCCTGGTGGGTTACAGTTCATGAGGCTGCAAAGAGCCAGACACGACTGAGCACACACACACAAACACACACGCATATGAGTAAGTCATCGTACAAACACACAATTTTGATTTGTGACTTATACATACATAAAGTTGGAAATGTTTAAAAAAAAAACACTCCCTGAAACATTCTAATTCACAATCATTTCCTATATAGCCTTGTGATATCACATTTTTATCTGGTTCATTTTGGTTCTGTCCTCCAAAAAGATAGGTTCCTATTGTTTCATTATATTGTCTTGCTTTTAATGTTTTCATTAATAAATAATGCCTTTGCTTTTTAAAATATCTTACATTTTACTTTCCATATAAAAAAACAGGAAGATACAAGATGAACGGGAAGCAAAGTGCTATGCTGGATGTGATAGATCACATTTAGCACATACAAATTAATCATTTTATGTCTACAAGTTGGGATTTTTTTCCTTCACAAAGTCCCCTGTCAGGAAAGCAATCTACATTAGGGGAAAAAAATGTTCTGTTTAAACTATCTAAATGCCTTCATTTAGAAAGCCATTCAAATGACTCTTCCTAGGAGACACTTTATCCATGCCAGACTTCTGACAGGTTTTCACTCCCTATCCATCTCACTCTGTACTCCACTTGTGGAGTGGAACTGGCTTTTGTGACATTCAGTATACCTCTATTTATTTCCTTACTTTGTTGTTTAGATGCTAGGTCATGTCCAACTCCATAGCCTGGCAGGCTCCTCTGTCCACAGGATTTCCCAGGCAAGAATCCTGCAGTGGGTTGCCATCCCCTTCTTCAGGAATCTTCCAGACTTAGGGACTGAACCCAGGTCTCCTGCATTGCAGGCAGATTCTTTACCATCTGAGCTAACAGGGAAGACTTACTGTTTTGATTACTAAACAGTATCATTTTATATCAAATAATATCAATATTATTTCACAGTATTTTATAGAGAGACATCAAATCATTATATTATATACATGAAACCAATATGTTGATTATACCTTGATAAAAATTTTTAAGAATGTGTGAATAAATCACGTATTTGAAATCATAAACATGAACAGAAAACAGCAGATGACAGCCTCTCCCCGTTCATTTATAAAGAAATAATTTCCAATACGCAAACATTCCCACTAAGAAATTCATGTTCTAAAAGTGATCAGTTACATCTGTTAGACATTTGAATATTCTTTTATATTCTCTGCTTTTGACTAATACCCTTAGAGGAAAGTACCTTGAACCGTCTCTTCTTGTTTTGGATGGTGCTAAACTCTTCCTTTAGAGTTAATGCCCACTGGTAATACACCTAGAAGCTACACCTCCTGAGAAGTGACAGACCACTGCAGCATTGAAACACGAGGACCGAAGGAGAAGCTCTACTTCTGTCCTTTTCCATCAGATATGTCTTCTTAAAAATGGTTTTTTTTTGGAAGATAAAGAACGGGAAGCAAAGTGCTATGCTGGATGTGATAGATCACATTTAGCACATACAAATTAATCATTTTATGTCTACAAGTTGGGATTTTTTTCCTTCACAAAGTCCCCTGTCAGGAAAGCAATCTACATTAGGGGAAAAAAATGTTCTGTTTAAACTATCTAAATGCCTTCATTTAGAAAGCCATTCAAATGACTCTTCCTAGGAGACACTTTATCCATGCCAGACTTCTGACAGGTTTTCACTCCCTATCCATCTCACTCTGTACTCCACTTGTGGAGTGGAACTGGCTTTTGTGACATTCAGTATACCTCTATTTATTTCCTTACTTTGTTGTTTAGATGCTAGGTCATGTCCAACTCCATAGCCTGGCAGGCTCCTCTGTCCACAGGATTTCCCAGGCAAGAATCCTGCAGTGGGTTGCCATCCCCTTCTTCAGGAATCTTCCAGACTTAGGGACTGAACCCAGGTCTCCTGCATTGCAGGCAGATTCTTTACCATCTGAGCTAACAGGGAAGACTTACTGTTTTGATTACTAAACAGTATCATTTTATATCAAATAATATCAATATTATTTCACAGTATTTTATAGAGAGACATCAAATCATTATATTATATACATGAAACCAATATGTTGATTATACCTTGATAAAAATTTTTAAGAATGTGTGAATAAATCACGTATTTGAAATCATAAACATGAACAGAAAACAGCAGATGACAGCCTCTCCCCGTTCATTTATAAAGAAATAATTTCCAATACGCAAACATTCCCACTAAGAAATTCATGTTCTAAAAGTGATCAGTTACATCTGTTAGACATTTGAATATTCTTTTATATTCTCTGCTTTTGACTAATACCCTTAGAGGAAAGTACCTTGAACCGTCTCTTCTTGTTTTGGATGGTGCTAAACTCTTCCTTTAGAGTTAATGCCCACTGGTAATACACCTAGAAGCTACACCTCCTGAGAAGTGACAGACCACTGCAGCATTGCGAAACACGAGGACCGAAGGAGAAGCTCTACTTCTGTCTGCTTTTATCCATCAAGCCAGTCTTCTCTTGGCTATAGTTGTTCTGTGGTCTCCCTTCCTTCTTTCCCTTTTGGTCAATTTCTTTCTCCAAAATGCCGGCTATGTCGTAACAATTACAGCCCGTGTACTTCCAGCTCACCCTTATCCTCCCTCAGAGTTCTCCTTCTTCCGGTTTACTTGGGGGAAAGAGAAGCTGAGTTGTGTTTATTACTAAGTCACTTCCCCTCTGCACTGTTTCCATATCCCATCTGAGACCTCTGCTCTCTTAGCTGCCAATCACTCCCACCCGTTCTCATCCCAGAAGGTCATGAAATCAAGGGAACATGTAGCATTCTTTACTCAAGGTTTGGAACAAACCACTTAAAATTAAATATTAGACCTTCCACACTTAGAAGACCCCAAGCTACCTCCATCACCAGAGAACATTTACCCTTCTGTGGTGCTGACCTCCTCCCATATTACAAATCCTGACCTGTCCCTTCCACTTATTCTAGGAAGCTCCCACCCTGCAACGTCTCTTCATTTTATTTGCAGTCAATTTACCAATCTTCTGTTTTGCTGTCTCCTTCCGAATCATATAAGCATTAGTTCCCAAGGTCAGACCTTTAAACATTTTCTTAAATGAAATCTACAGGGAGAAATGATGTTCATTCCTTAGGCACAAAACAGCTATGTTTATTTGTAGCTTTAACTAGCCCTTTCCCCCCTCCTTGTTACTTTATTTTATTCAAAATCAGCTCATACGGTCCTTTATGTCAGGGTCATAATAACTAGAGCTCATCCATGAATATGCTCGAGCTTTAGAAGAGCCATTACTAGAGAAAAAATTTATAATGCTCTAGCTGGAGGTCACAAAAGATACAACAGTGATGGAAGAATTAAAATATTCATTTTTTCTTTTAATACAAATCTGTTCAGAGGTTTCAAAAAAAATAGACCCAACACTTCTCTTTTTCTGTTTCCAAGTTGAAGCCGTGTGGAAACTTTAAGCTGATGGTGACTAAGTCATTAATAGAACAGTATACTAAATAAATGAAATAAGCAAACGCCTTGTAAAAGTACAAGGCGATCATGGCTATGATTAGGGGAAGTCAAGGTGCAGAACACCCAGAGAGCAAGCTCATGGAAGTATTAAAGACTCCATATGTGGCCCACCTGGCTGCAAAAGAAATCTGGAAAAACAGTGAAATGAATAAATCAGGAAAGGAGATCAAAGAAAGTTTGAGAGTGGGATACATGTACATGGATTAGAAAAGAAGGGGAAAAACTTTCCTATAATATGACCAAGATTTAGAGGAAGCTAAAATATAAGACTACATTTTAAATAAGTAATCCCTTGTTAAGGGGAACAAGGATCAAGAGTCTGCATATTTCATGTATATACTTAGTCTGTTTACAATTTGTTCTGAAGTGGAGCAGTCAACATCAGTAAGGGTCCTTGGTGGCAAACAACAGAAATCAATTCAGGTTCAAGCAAAACAATATATTGCTAAAGGATATATGTCTAGTATCTCAAAGACTTGATTTGTGGGAGGTATCCTGGGGGTGGGGCGGTCAGCTGGAGAATACCATCTGTTTCTGTGGTGCTGATCTCCATTCCGAACTTATTCTAGGAAGCTCCCACCCTGCAACGTCTCTTCATTTTATTTGCAGTCAATTTACCAATCTTCTGTTTTGCTGTCTCCTTCCGAATCATATAAGCATTAGTTCCCAAGGTCAGACCTTTAAACATTTTCTTAAATGAAATCTACAGGGAGAAATGATGTTCATTCCTTAGGCACAAAACAGCTATGTTTATTTGTAGCTTTAACTAGCCCTTTCCCCCCTCCTTGTTACTTTATTTTATTCAAAATCAGCTCATACGGTCCTTTATGTCAGGGTCATAATAACTAGAGCTCATCCATGAATATGCTCGAGCTTTAGAAGAGCCATTACTAGAGAAAAAATTTATAATGCTCTAGCTGGAGGTCACAAAAGATACAACAGTGATGGAAGAATTAAAATATTCATTTTTTCTTTTAATACAAATCTGTTCAGAGGTTTCAAAAAAAATAGACCCAACACTTCTCTTTTTCTGTTTCCAAGTTGAAGCCGTGTGGAAACTTTAAGCTGATGGTGACTAAGTCATTAATAGAACAGTATACTAAATAAATGAAATAAGCAAACGCCTTGTAAAAGTACAAGGCGATCATGGCTATGATTAGGGGAAGTCAAGGTGCAGAACACCCAGAGAGCAAGCTCATGGAAGTATTAAAGACTCCATATGTGGCCCACCTGGCTGCAAAAGAAATCTGGAAAAACAGTGAAATGAATAAATCAGGAAAGGAGATCAAAGAAAGTTTGAGAGTGGGATACATGTACATGGATTAGAAAAGAAGGGGAAAAACTTTCCTATAATATGACCAAGATTTAGAGGAAGCTAAAATATAAGACTACATTTTAAATAAGTAATCCCTTGTTAAGGGGAACAAGGATCAAGAGTCTGCATATTTCATGTATATACTTAGTCTGTTTACAATTTGTTCTGAAGTGGAGCAGTCAACATCAGTAAGGGTCCTTGGTGGCAAACAACAGAAATCAATTCAGGTTCAAGCAAAACAATATATTGCTAAAGGATATATGTCTAGTATCTCAAAGACTTGATTTGTGGGAGGTATCCTGGGGGTGGGGCGGTCAGCTGGAGAATGAGTTTCAGAAATGGACAGCACCCAAGGGAGAGGAGGTGACCTCCATCCCCCCCAACCAAACAGCCCGATCAGGATGTGTGAGTGTTAGTCATTCAGTCGTGTCTGACTCTTTGTGACCGCTGGACTGAAGCCCCCATGGAATTCTCCAGGCAAGAATAATGGAGTGGGTTGCCTTGCCCTCCTCCAGGGAATCTTCTTGGCCCAGAGGTCGAACCAGGATCTCCGCACTGGAGGCAGATTCGTCTCCAGCTGAGCCGCCAAGGAAGCCCACATCAGGATGCTCTCTTATTAACAGCCCTCCCAGTGGGCACTCAAGGTTTACCTGCCCTCATGCTTCCATCCCTTCTGTGGGACATTTCTCCCTGGCCACTTTCCCCCTTGCGATTTGAAAGTTCATCAACTTACTGGCGAAGCACTGAGACATAGACGTAGAGAACAAACCTATGGATACCAAGGAGGGAAGGAAGAGGTTGGGATGGATTGGGAGATTGGGATTGACAAATACACACTATTGTGTAGAAAACAGATAACCAATGAGAACTGACAGAATCGCACGGGCACTCTACTCAGCACTCTGCAGTGACCCAGATAGGAAGGCAACCCAAGGAAGAGGGGATGTATGTATCGCTGATTCATGTTACTGTATAGCAGAAACTAGCACCTTATACAGCAACTATACTCCAATAAAATGAATAAATATAAAATAAAAAGAGGAACAGAAGAAAAAGAAATAAAGAAAACTGGGGAAATAGCATCGTTAAGCAACTTTAAGGACCTAATAATGATGAAGGTCACCAGAAGAAAAAGAAAGTTCAAAATCTTGGCCATGAACCCCTCCTGGCTGACTGGACCTGTGTCATATGATCACTTCTAGCATGTGGGGGACAGCGAGAGTAAACTGCTGTGTCTCACCACACAGACGGTGGGGATTTCCTCAAAAAGAGAAGTCCCTTCTCTCCCCTCCCACCAAGTAAGACACATTGAATGCCCTCTATGAATGCTGACGACTTGACAGGGCTAGCAATTTAACTTAGTTGGATTAATAAATGGAAATAGAATGCAGGTTTCCTGTCTCGACGTCCCCTCACACAAAAAGGAAGGAGGAGGAGGGTGGGGTCCCTGGGCTGGGGGTGGAGGAGCAATAATGTGTAGGGGTGAAGAGCAAAAGCTTTGAAGTCCAGGATTTAAACCTCAGTCAAAACATTTATTCTCGGGCTTCCCTGGTAGTCCAGTGGGTAAGGACACCGCCTTGCAGGGCAAGGGGCGCCGGTTCGATCCCTGCCCTGGGAAGATCCCACGTGCCGCGGAGCGGCTGGACCCATGTGTCCAACTACCGAGCCGGAGCTCTGGAGCGCATGAGCCCAGAGCCGGTGCTCTGCGACAACAGACGCCACCGCGATGGGAGGCCCACACGGGCCAAAGAACGAAGACGGACGAAACTAGACAAACGAAAGACCAGTGGAAGTGGCCGGCCCACCCCTGTCCCTCCCCACCCCCGCCAAAATAATAAATAATTTTTTTTTAAGTTGCTAAGTTAACTTTAAAAAATAAAGCATTTATTCTCTTGGAACTTGGGTGAATTTGTTACAGCATCATATGCATGAGAGCTAAAATAGAAATGAAGACTATTCATCCCTTAGAATTATTCCGAGAATGAAATTTTTAAAAATGCATCCCACTTGCTCATTGTTTGCCTGGAACAGGAGTAAGTGCTGATGAAACCTCAGCGATCTGACCACTTAAAAGTGTGTGGCTCCACTCCCTTCTCCCAGGGCGGCCGACAAAGACCTGGACTCTGAACAGAGTCTCTGTCTTTGGATTTCCCTTCCTCGCAGAGTTAAGGAGAATCCTGATGTAATTCTTCTGAAGCCTGCAGTGATCTTGACTTCTTCTCTGAGGTTTTGTACTTGTCTCCCTTTCTTCTGAGCCTCAGTCTCCTGAGGCTAGTACCTTGTGAATGAAATAGATTCTGCCGTTGTCTGCATTCTTGAATTTCATGCTTGGTTAAAAACTGTAACTATTCCAACAGCCCTTTCTCTTTCTTGCTAGTCACTTGACCATCAGTATCTAGCTCCCTTGTGGCTGGAGCCCACTACAATGACCATGAACTCGAAAGCCAATGGTCTTGGCTTTCAATCAAGTTCTATCATTCATAAGCTGTGTGACCTTAGCAAGTTACTTAACCTCTCTGGGTCTCATCTGTATTATTTGTATAAAGAGGATGCTAATGAACCTGGCACATAAAAAATGCCCTTATTATTTCAATGAGCATTCTTCACTATGAATATACAAAGCTTCTAGTGGGATGCGTGTGTGTAGATGCTCAGTCATGTCTGACTTTTTGTGACCCTACAAGACTATAGTCCACCAGGCTCCTCTGTCCTTGGGATTTTCCAGGCAAGAATACTGGAGTGGGTTGCCCTTTCCTCCTCCAGGGGATCTTCCTGACCCAGGAATTGAACCCACAATTCCTGTGTCTCCTGTACTGCAGGCAGATTCTTTACCACTGAGTCACCGGAGATTCTTTACTGCTGAGCCATTTGAAAAGTCTCTAGCAGGATACTATAACAGAAAAGAGACTACAACTGATTTTCTCATGAGGGGGTTACAGTAAGAAATTCAAAGAGGTACCAGTCAGAATATTTGTAAGAAATTAAGATTAAGGGCTTCCCCTGGTGGTCCAGTGGGTAAGGACACCGCCTTGCAGTGCAAGGGGTGCCGGTTCGATCCCTGGCCTGGGAAGATTCCACGTGCCGCGGAGCGGCTGGACCGATGTGTCCAATCACCGAGCCGGAGCTCTGAAGCGCATGCGCCCAGAGCCGGCGCTCTGCAACGACACACACCACCGCGGTGGGAGGCCCACAAGAGCCAAAGAACAAACATGGGTGAAAATAGAGAAATAAAAGACCAATAGAAATGGCGCGCCCGCTCCCCTCCCTCCCCAACCCGACCCCTGCCCAAAATAAATAAATAAAGAAAGAAAGAAAGAAATTAAGATTAAGATCACTCCATTAGGGAACTTTATAAAATGATTTTATAAGATGATTTTAAAACTGACAGAGAGAGAGTTTCTCCATTCACCTCAGCCCTGTAAATCATAATGGAAGACGCAACTGCAGATGCCAAGAAAGGATACCATTCTAGGATTGAATCCCATCACAGGATAGGAGACCAGTCCCTCCCAGTTTCTTGGACTCATTCTACCCATGAAACCGCTGTCCACCTTGTGTGTACCATGGAATCATTTGTAGAGTTTTTCAAAAGCATGAATTTCCAGGTTCCACCACAAAAGTCTAATGTTTAACTGGATGAAACAGAGGAAGAAATAAAATTTAAAATATCAAAAGTTTGGTTTAGAAAGACAGATGGAGAGGGAAGGAGAGAGGACGGAATCGCTGTCCTGGGAAGCGAGAGTTTGAGATCCTCCAGGTCGTGGACTTGTTTCCTGGAGGTCCCCTGAAATCTGTGAAGAAAAGAGGAAGCTTCTAAACAAAGTCCTGCATGTTTTCCTGTTCATGTGTTCGCATAGCTCAAACTTTCACCATCCAGAAACTTAAAGTCTAATCTAAATCCCACCTTCCTGTTGAAAGCTAAGTCCCATTATTCCAGTTGGTAGCTCAGAGGGAATAAGATGGGCTCACAACATTTACCCTCTCCATCCCTGACAGGTCATCTCACTTTACCTGAGTGAGTTCTTTCTGTGCTTAATGAAATTGATTTGCCATTTCAACTGAATCCGCTCTCAAGCAACTCAGGGCAGTACCTTCTTGTTTCCTAAGCGGGATGTTGCTGTGAGAACCTGCTGCCTGGGCCCGAGGGCCACCAAGGGGATGGGCCTGCAGAACCCAGAGCCCAGCCCTCAGGCAGAGCAGCCATGACTCTGGCCTGTGGCCACAAGCCCCTGGGAGTAGCCTGACTTTAATTCAACTCTTCTGCTAACCCTGGGAAATGAAAACCAAGTCTTTGGAAAGCTTCAATCTGACTCAGTGCGCAATGAGGCCAAGGTACGAAATACAGTCGCCACTGTGTCCGAGCATCTAGAATATGCCAAAGATGTGGTAAGAATGAAAGGAGAAAAGTTATGTGAAGGGCACACTGCCGGGAACAGAGTCATCTCAATAAACGGTGACTGGTACTGGCATTATGACCAATCTGAAAGTGGTGTTACAAGGGTGACATGATTATTCTCGTTGTACAAGGATGCAATCAAGGTTTAGAAAGGTTCCATCACTTGCCCAAGGTTACACAGTTTGCAAATGGAAGAGCAGTCACTAAATGAAGGGTAACTTTTAAAAAATACAGCTTCGCCCAGGATGGAGGGGACAGAATATTTGGGATGGTTCATGGTCATTTCCCATGGCTGGGAAGGAGTTTGAGTAGAGACTGCAATGAAACACTTCCATGTCTTTTGCACAGTATCATAAACCACCTAAAAATGAATCCCCCAGTAGACTACTGCTTCTCCGGTGAGTGTATATATTTGCAAATCACGCGTGGGTATGTATGTGTAGACAATGTGATGTTGCTTAGTGGTTAACAGTAGAGAGAGACAGGTGATTCAATGAAGTGAACTGTGGCCAAAGCACAAATCGATCACATTCAGAGATTAATCAATATCATTCATTTCAATTCTCTATTTATTATTAAGGGTGTATTACCCTGCTTGAAAGTGTGCACTAAATTCCATGAAGGGTATAAATGAAAAAGATGGCAGGGTCCCAGCACTCAGAAACTGTCATATGGTTAAAACCCTCTGTGAACAAAGGAAAAAACAATATAAGAAGCTATTCATTAAAGTGTTCAATTAAACATAAAACTAAGTACTAAAATGGATAATAGATACCTTCAGGATAAATTAGGGAAAGGAAAGAGCTGGATCATTACCAAGGAAGGCTTCATGAAGGAAGAGAGATGGGAAATGGACACTAAGGATTTGAAGCCAAATAGAGAAAAAGGTGTGACGGCCCTGCCCTTTCACCCCAGGCCTGTTCGGCACCAGCCTGAGCAAGGCACTGAGGTCAGGAATTAATTTAACCATTCATTCATTGGCCATGTAAAGCAAATCATGTCAGACTTCTAGTAAAAGGTGAAATCAGTATGATGTATGTGAAGAACAATGAAGAAGCTACACAATGAACAGAGAAAAGGGGGTCGCGAGAAAAGAACAGCGAGATTGGGTGGAGTAGATTTCTACACATCCAGAGAGACAGAGATGGGATGGCCTGTGGGAAACTGCTCCACATCACTGAGGAGGAGAAAGATACAGTACAAGTGGTGTTAGGGAAAAACCCACTGAAGAGCAGGGCTCAGGTTTCTCCATGCCAGACTAATACAGATATGTCTGCATGCACTCCCTGCATTCATACGTATATACACAGGAAGAGGCTGAGAAACCTTTTGCCTACTTGCTTTGGCCATGCTAAATCTTCAAGGAAAATACTGCTGGGAATATGGCAATGGATACACTTGAAGATAAAAGGAGTCAAATAATACTGCTGGGATTTTTTAGTCTTTTGCACAGTACAAACCCTGCCCCAGTAGACTACTGCTTCTCCGGTGAGTGTATATATTTGCAAATCACGCTGGGTATGTATGTGTAGACAATGTGATGTTGCTTAGTGGTTAACAGTAGAGAGAGACAGGTGATTCAATGAAGTGAACTGTGGCCAAAGCACAAATCGATCACATTCAGAGATTAATCAATATCATTCATTTCAATTCTCTATTTATTATTAAGGGTGTATTACCCTGCTTGAAAGTGTGCACTAAATTCCATGAAGGGTATAAATGAAAAAGATGGCAGGGTCCCAGCACTCAGAAACTGTCATATGGTTAAAACCCTCTGTGAACAAAGGAAAAAACAATATAAGAAGCTATTCATTAAAGTGTTCAATTAAACATAAAACTAAGTACTAAAATGGATAATAGATACCTTCAGGATAAATTAGGGAAAGGAAAGAGCTGGATCATTACCAAGGAAGGCTTCATGAAGGAAGAGAGATGGGAAATGGACACTAAGGATTTGAAGCCAAATAGAGAAAAAGGTGTGACGGCCCTGCCCTTTCACCCCAGGCCTGTTCGGCACCAGCCTGAGCAAGGCACTGAGGTCAGGAATTAATTTAACCATTCATTCATTGGCCATGTAAAGCAAATCATGTCAGACTTCTAGTAAAAGGTGAAATCAGTATGATGTATGTGAAGAACAATGAAGAAGCTACACAATGAACAGAGAAAAGGGGGTCGCGAGAAAAGAACAGCGAGATTGGGTGGAGTAGATTTCTACACATCCAGAGAGACAGAGATGGGATGGCCTGTGGGAAACTGCTCCACATCACTGAGGAGGAGAAAGATACAGTACAAGTGGTGTTAGGGAAAAACCCACTGAAGAGCAGGGCTCAGGTTTCTCCATGCCAGACTAATACAGATATGTCTGCATGCACTCCCTGCATTCATACGTATATACACAGGAAGAGGCTGAGAAACCTTTTGCCTACTTGCTTTGGCCATGCTAAATCTTCAAGGAAAATACTGCTGGGAATATGGCAATGGATACACTTGAAGATAAAAGGAGTCAATAACCCTCAACTCTGTTTAGTTGGGTGGTCTCGCTCCTTCTGGGAAATGTCCTCTGACTCCATGATCCTTAATAGGTTTGCTTTTCCATTATTGGAAAACAGAGAATATCAGAAAGTTTTCATCTGTACCCAGAAATCTATATATTTAGTTAAAGAAGGGATTTTTCCTCAGAAGAGTTGCGAGGCAATGGGATGTGAATAAAAAACCTTTTCAATGAAATGAAACAAATTCAAACAATTTCATGTGCTTCACAGCTACCAAAAAGGCACAGAGATCCAACCTTATTTTCCCATGGTGAGACCTAGGGTCTAATTCTTTAAAAAAGAACTCCAGGATATGCAAGTTAATTAGTAGAAATTTGCCTTAAATGGCAATTGGCTTCATTAAGTGACAGAAACATATTTTAGAATGACTCTCTTCGTGGGGGAGAATGTGAAAATTGCTGAAGAATGGCTTTCACTTTAGAATGCCGGGAAGAACTTCACACAGCACCAAACGTAATTCCACTCAACCTGTATGAAAGCAGTATATATCTCAATAGCTACAAAGCTTTGCTTGTAAAAGTAACAGTAAACACAAGACTTCTGATGAATAAAAATGAAGTTTAAATCTACAGCAAGTATTGCCTTGGCTGCTGAGAGAGTTGGTCTGCATCTCAGTTTATGGTCTTCTCTCTTAGCTCCAGACCAGCTTTTTTCCCATTAGTCCCTCAGTCGTGTCCAATTCTCTGTGACCTCATCAACATTAGCCCACCAGGCTCCTCTGTCCATGGAATTCTCCAGGCAAGAACACTGGAGTGGGCTGCCATTTCCTACTTCAGGGAATCTTCCCAATCCAGGGATCGAACCTGTGTCTTCTGTACTGCAAGCAGATTCTTTACCGTCTGAGCTTCTGTGGGTTTAGTAAATATGGGAACAATCACCCCAAACACTAGTCATTCAAGAAGTTAATCTCAACCTAGCCAGTCTGTGGGTACACCAGGAGCTTCTGCAGAGACAACAGGGGCCTGAGACTTCACAGCGCGAAGGATGTCCCTGAGATCACTCTGTCCTTTCCTACGGCTGCACAGACATCAGCAGGAACAACACCAGACCGGAGAATGCAGCTGAGAAGAGGAGCAGAAACGCCAGACAGACAAATCTGTTGTGGCTGAGCTCCAGCAGTCTCACTAGCGTGGTTCAACAGTTTCGGGAGAAACGGAAGCTATCATTCCAAATGACTCCTGACCAATTTCTACAGTCACTCAAGCTTCCATGACTGCTGTCCTTCCAATTGCTCACATAAGAAGGGACCAGAAAAGGCAGCAACAGACTGCAGAGTAAGGAGCTGGCTCTTGCTCTTTGTCACATTAATAGGAATCATGGGAAGCAGGGAGTTTAGATGATCAGACAACAGAATGCATTAGAGCAGTGCTGTGCACACTTGCTTTTTCTAGGGCCAACACATTGGCTGGTACTGTGTTTTGGGGGGTGGCGGGGGCGGGTTAGGGAGGGAACGGGGTGGGCGGGCCACTTCTATTGGTCTTTCATCTCTCTATTTTTCATCCATCTTTGTTCTTTGGCCCCTGTGGGCCTCCCATCGCGGTGGCCTCTGTCCTCGCAGAGCACCGGCTCTGGGCGCATGCGCTCCAGAGCTCCGGCTCCGTGATTGGACACATCGGTCCAGCTGCTCCGCGGCACGTGGGATCTTCCCAGGCCAGGGATCGAACCAGTGCCCCTTGCACTGCAAGGCGGTGTCCTTACCCACTGGACCACCAGGGAAGCCTGGTACTGTGTTTTGAAATACACAGCTATCTCTCTTATGTCAAAGACAGAGAGGGATTCAAGAATATTACTCGAATATATACATGTCTATCTCTCTATATATAAATATATATAATATATACATATGTGTATGTGTGTTAGTCACTCAGTCGTGTGTGACTCTATGACCCCGCGAACTGTAGCTTGCCAGGCTCCTCCGTCCATGGAATTCTCCAGGCAAGAATTCTGGAGTGGGTTGCCACTCACCTTCTCCAGGGGGATCTTCCCAACCCAGGGACTGAACATGGGTCTCCCACATTGCAGGCAGATTCTTCACCAAACGAGTCACCAGAGAAGCCCATGTATATATACACACATACATATACATATATAACATACACAAAACAAGAATTTCCTTTGCTCTGTCTGGCTTAAGGTAACTGTTCTGCTTAAGTAGTTTTAATCACCAACGAATAAATAGATTTTAAAATTCATTATTTAAGTCAGTATTGGTTTTATTCAAACAAGATAACATTGTACTATAACATATTTTGTATCTAATCAGCTTTTAAAACAGGAACCTAACCTTAAAAAAAAAAAAAGCAAAGGCAGAGAACATATCCATGTGCAATGGGACAGGCCCACATTGATTTAGGACACCTAATCTAACCGATCATTACTAAATCTATGAAGAAAAACATGCACATCAGTTGTTCACATTGAACCACTGTACCCGGCTTCCCTGGTGGTCCAGTGGGTAAAGAGTTCGCCTCGCAGTGCAAGGGGCGTCGGCTCGATCCCTGGCCTGGGAAGATTCCACGTGCCACAGAGCGGCTGGACCTATGTGTCCAATTATGAGCCAGTGCCCTGGAGTGCATGCGCCTGGAGCCGGTACTCTGCAACCAGGGAGGCCACGGCGATAGGAGGCCCACACAGGCCAAAGAATAAAGATGGATGAATATAAAAACGATGACTGACTGAGCAGGAAGAGGGTAATGTGTGAAACCATGCACAGACTCCATTACTCTACACCAGGAATACACAGTATTTGTGTCCAACCTCTATCACTTGGGGCTTCCCAGGTGGCGCTAGTGGTAAAGAACTCGTCTTCCAATGCAAGAGATGTAAGTGACACAGGTTTGATCCCTGAATGGGCAAGATCCCTTGGAGAAGGGCATGGCAACCCACTCCAGTGTCCTTGTCTGGAGAATCCCGTGCCTTATCTGCTGCTGGAGGGCACTGTACCGCCAGTCTCTTTCTCAGAAGTTGATCTGTCAAGGCTTGCTGAATGTAAAGGCTCAGACCCAGCACGTCAAGCACTAAGTGACCAGGGCCCAAATGAGGCCAGGTTCCCCTCACACACACACACACACACACACACACACACACACACACACACACACACACACACACACACATACACACACACTCTGAGAGAGAGTGCTCTGATGTACTTTGTACACACACACACACACACACGCTGGTATACTCTGTTCCTTCCGGTCCAGGGCTGCAGCAGCCAAGTCCAGCTCCTCTCGCGCAGCCCACCAGGAAGGAAAGGAGCCAATCAGAAGCAAAATGAAGCAAGGGGGCTGATTCACTGCTGCTTTGCTGGAAGAAGCTTCCGGATCTACGAAGGCACCACTTTCTCCGTCGCTTGGCGGGCGCCTCCCGTTGGGGGCGCACCTCGGTGCCTGCAGCGATCTTCGCCAGGGTGCGGAACGCTGCGGGGCCCGGCCCTCGCCCCGGAGCGGGCAGTCACTGGGGTTTGGTGCAGCCGGCCTCCCGGGGGAAGAACGTGCGGAACAGCCCCTGCCGGCCAGTGGCCAGCATCGCCCGGATGCACCTCTCCTGGGCGGCCTCGGTATCAGGCGGGGAGGAAGCAGGGCGGGGGCGCAGGCCTGGGCACCTCCGGGGCTCGCCTCCCTTTCGGCGCCACCTCCCGTCCCCTTCTTCCGCGTCCTCCCCTTCGCTGGTTCCTCCTTTTCTGCTGCTCCCTTCCCAGACACCGGTTTTAAGCGTGGGAGGCAGCCGCTGAGATGCTGGATTCCTGACCTTGCACTTTCCTGAAAGCATCTTCCAAGTGGGGTTGAACAAGAAATAGCGAAGGGGAAAGCTGATGGAGAGAATCACCAGAAGGGATTTTTGGAACATCTCTCCACCCACCCCTACACGCACACCTGAAAACACAGCCCAGGAGAATTCACTGGTGCCAAGCACAATTGTCAAGCTGGCTAAATAAATCCCAGTGATGGTTCCTGGGGAAACAGTACCTAGCATGTGGTTTTCTAATGATGTTCAGTCCTTACTGTAGGAGGTAATCACCTAGGAGACAAAGAGACCTGATGGAGGGGTCCCGGCGTGTGTGTGTGTCTGTGTCTCTGTGTGTGCGTGTGTGTGTCTGTGTGCTTAGGCTCTAAAATGACCTAGACGGACTGGGGATTTTTTGTTTTGTTTTGATTTTTTGGTTCCTGCGGCGATGCTAAGAGCCTGCCATGATTCAGAACGCTGGCTCCAAAGTGTGATTTCAAGAGCAGCCGTCCTGGTCACTTGGGAGTTTCTTAAGAAAGTAGCTTCCCCAGTCATTAGGTCATTAGATCAGAAACATTGGGGTGAGGCCCTGCAAGGTGTGTATCCACAAGTCTTCGAGGTCACTTGGGTGCTTGCTGAAATTCAAGAACCTCTGGCGATTGGCCGCCCTGTGCCTCCCAGGAAGCTGAGAACTATTTGAATATTTTTCAAGGACTGTAAACCAAGAAGATTCCACCCCTAGGGACCTGCAAGACCAAAAATATTTACCAGGTGGGCTCTTACAGAAAAAGAGCCCGTTCTAGAAGAGAGGGTCAAATGGTGAACGCTCTGTTAGTCTATCAGACATAGGCAATAGGAAAACGCTAGGTCTAAAACAGTCCCCCCCCGGGGTAAGCCCCCCAGGCCAGCATCGCCCGGATGCACCTCTCCTGGGCGGCCTCGGTATCAGGCGGGGCGGAAGCAGGGCGGGGGCGCAGGCCTGGGCACCTCCGGGGCTCGCCTCCCTTTCGGCGCCACCTCCCGTCCCCTCCTCCCGCGTCCTCCCCTTCGCTGGTTCCTCCTTTCTGCTGCTCCCTTCCCAGACACCGGTTTTAAGCGTGGGAGGCAGCCGCTGAGATGCTGGATTCCTGACCTTGCACTTTCCTGAAAGCATCTTCCAAGTGGGGTTGAACAAGAAATAGCGAAGGGGAAAGCTGATGGAGAGAATCACCAGAAGGGATTTTTGGAACATCTCTCCACCCACCCCTACACGCACACCTGAAAACACAGCCCAGGAGAATTCACTGGTGCCAAGCACAATTGTCAAGCTGGCTAAATAAATCCCAGTGATGGTTCCTGGGGAAACAGTACCTAGCATGTGGTTTTCTAATGATGTTCAGTCCTTACTGTAGGAGGTAATCACCTAGGAGACAAAGAGACCTGATGGAGGGGTCCCGGCGTGTGTGTGTGTCTGTGTCTCTGTGTGTGTGCGTGTGTGTGTCTGTGTGCTTAGGCTCTAAAATGACCTAGACGGACTGGGGATTTTTTGTTTTGTTTTGATTTTTTGGTTCCTGCGGCGATGCTAAGAGCCTGCCATGATTCAGAACGCTGGCTCCAAAGTGTGATTTCAAGAGCAGCCGTCCTGGTCACTTGGGAGTTTCTTAAGAAAGTAGCTTCCCCAGTCATTAGGTCATTAGATCAGAAACATTGGGGTGAGGCCCTGCAAGGTGTGTATCCACAAGTCTTCGAGGTCACTTGGGTGCTTGCTGAAATTCAAGAACCTCTGGCGATTGGCCGCCCTGTGCCTCCCAGGAAGCTGAGAACTATTTGAATATTTTTCAAGGACTGTAAACCAAGAAGATTCCACCCCCTAGGGGACCTGCAAGACCAAAAATATTTACCAGGTGGGCTCTTACAGAAAAAAGAGCCCGTTCTAGAAGAGAGGGTCAAATGGTGAACGCTCTGTTAGTCTATCAGACATAGGCAATAGGAAAACGCTGAGAAACTGTCTAAAACAGTGAATTGCTGGAAGTGCAGGGCAAGACAGCATAGGAAGATTAGAAACACCACAAAGAGGGAAATATGCTTTATTCTCATTCAGGTGAAAGACCAGGCTTGCTAAAGGATGTGCTATAATCAGTTGACATCAAAGTACATTTTCCCTCTTTTTCGTAGACTTAGTATCAAACAGATACGCAAGACAGGCCTAGGTGTATCTTTTAAGTGGTCCATACTCAGCCCCCAACTGGCACCTCGGCCTCTGCATACGGCTGTTTGTATGGAGATTTACTCTCCTTAAACTCCTTGAAGACAGAACATAGAGGCTGTGTTAACCACTTATTACACTGAAGGACCTCCTGTGACAAGCACGCATTCCTTAAATGTGTATTACTCAGTATTTTTTTAATGCTTATATATGCTTCCCCATGGTGCAGTGCCAGCTCTCCACATTGGTTAGGTATTTGGAGAAACTGCCTGGACAATCCCGTGGACAGAGGAGCCTGGCAGGCTATAGAGTCCATAGGGTCACAAAGAGTTGGACATGACTGAAGCAGCTTAGCACAGACCAACTATCAAATAAAGAAGAGACTGAATAAAATAAAGGCTTTGGGACATCGAAGATGGTCAGCATTTAATGCTTATGTATATCACACATTTTTTTAAAAGAAATACAGGTAACCCCCTCCTTTTCAAACTTTATTCTTATGACTCACTTGGGAGTTTCTTAAGAAAGTAGCTTCCCCAGTCATTAGGTCATTAGATCAGAAACATTGGGGTGAGGCCCTGCAAGGTGTGTATCCACAAGTCTTCGAGGTCACTTGGGTGCTTGCTGAAATTCAAGAACCTCTGGCGATTGGCCGCCCTGTGCCTCCCAGGAAGCTGAGAACTATTTGAATATTTTTCAAGGACTGTAAACCAAGAAGATTCCACCCCCTAGGGGACCTGCAAGACCAAAAATATTTACCAGGTGGGCTCTTACAGAAAAAAGAGCCCGTTCTAGAAGAGAGGGTCAAATGGTGAACGCTCTGTTAGTCTATCAGACATAGGCAATAGGAAAACGCTGAGAAACTGTCTAAAACAGTGAATTGCTGGAAGTGCAGGGCAAGACAGCATAGGAAGATTAGAAACACCACAAAGAGGGAAATATGCTTTATTCTCATTCAGGTGAAAGACCAGGCTTGCTAAAGGATGTGCTATAATCAGTTGACATCAAAGTACATTTTCCTCTTTTCGTAGACTTAGTATCAAACAGATACGCAAGACAGGCCTAGGTGTATCTTTTAAGTGGTCCATACTCAGCCCCCAACTGGCACCTCGGCCTCTGCATACGGCTGTTTGTATGGAGATTTACTCTCCTTAAACTCCTTGAAGACAGAACATAGAGGCTGTGTTAACCACTTATTACACTGAAGGACCTCCTGTGACAAGCACGCATTCCTTAAATGTGTATTACTCAGTATTTTTTTAATGCTTATATATGCTTCCCCATGGTGCAGTGCCAGCTCTCCACATTGGTTAGGTATTTGGAGAAACTGCCTGGACAATCCCGTGGACAGAGGAGCCTGGCAGGCTATAGAGTCCATAGGGTCACAAAGAGTTGGACATGACTGAAGCAGCTTAGCACAGACCAACTATCAAATAAAGAAGAGACTGAATAAAATAAAGGCTTTGGGACATCGAAGATGGTCAGCATTTAATGCTTATGTATATCACACATTTTTTTAAAAGAAATACAGGTAACCCCCTCCTTTTCAAACTTTATTCTTATGATAGTTCTGCACCTGTTGTTGATCACTAGAAGAAATCCGAAAATGATTTTAGTGTTTTTGGGGGCGGGGGCGGGGAGAGGGTTGGGGAGGGAGGGGGGCAGGCGGGCCACTTCTACTGATCTTTCATTTATCTATTTTTCATCCATCTTTGTTCTTTGGCCCATGTGGGCCTCCTATCGCAGTGGCCTCTGTTGTCCCAGAGCTCCGGCTCGGTAATTGGACACATCGGTCCGGCCGCTCCGCAGCACGTGGGATCTTCCCAGGCCAGGGATCAAACCGGTGCCCCTTGCACTGCAAGGCGGTGTCCTTACCCACTGGACCACCAGGGAAGCCCCATGATTTTAGTTTTTACAGAAAAAAACAAAGTGAAAATTGCAGTCAGCATCTGTTCTGAAGTGAACTGCACCCCCAGCACCAAGAGTGGCCCTGCCAAGCTCCTTTCCAGGACCTACACTGAGCACCTCAACACTCAGCTGCCAGAGCTTTGAACTGTCTGGGAGACCTGTGCTTTATCTTGATTTATTTTGTGCATCTTGCATTTTGTGGAAGATGTATCCTGCGATAGTTGTTTTCTCGATTTAAGGCATTTCGGCTTACGAAACCTTTCATAGGAACACTCTCCTTTTCCATTCAGGGGAAGCCTGGAATGTCTGTTTTTGATAAAACAATGTATCCCTGCATACAATGAGGCATATCTTTAAGCACTCAAAACAAATTTAGAGTGGAGAAGTTTACTGTTGGTTAATGATCTTAATGTTATTTATTCACCTGAGTACCTCCCTATTCATCATTCTTCGTAAGTTTAGCAAATTAATATAGGTTTAGATTTCAGTCCTAAAGACCAGAATTACAGCATCCATTTCTACTGAATGATGATATTTCTAGGTGCTGGCTGACAGCCATTACTAATACTACTTGGCTGTGGTGACGCTAAAAGGAATTCTATTAAAAGAAAAAATTCTAAATATCAGATATGTTCACAAGTTGCTCTCCATTTAGCATGCAATCTGTTTTAAAATATGTGATTCTTTTAATCCAGAATTAATATAAAATATCAAATTATTTGCAATGCAGCACAGTATTATGTGTTTTAATAAGAAGCTAAGTTTTCTGTTGTCTGTATGTATGTTTTAAGTCTTTTTTTTCCAAATGTCATATTGCAATTTTAGGAAAAGGCAATTATTTTAAGATTTGGTAGCCATTTTCTTAAAACAGAAAAAGAAGCCACTGATCCAAAAGCATATGTCTGTTTCCTCAAACTTCGTCCCACAAGAATTAATGATCATATTTCAAAGTCACTTCCTGCCATCCAGACACTTTACTTACCATTGAATGAAGCACAGGTGTAACAACACCCACATAATCCATGACAGTGAAACCTTGACATTTTTAAGATCTAGAAATTCAGCATTGTCAACCACAGAGGACCTAGGTAAATCCAGGTGAAGGCAGCCACTATATGAAGTCTCATTTATGCATATGACTATAAAGATACAACTTTAACTTGTGTCTTCGACAGAATTGCTTTTCAAAAAAATCTATCCAATGGCAATATCTCTTCATTAAAATAATCTGAATGCATGAAGGTCTAGGTTGAAGCTGCTTGGGAGAGTGGGGAATGGGACCAGGCTAAAGCGAGAGAGATTTCTCAGGCATAACTTTAAGGAGGCTATCACTCACAGGACCCTGCAAGGTCTTCTGTGCAGGTATCTTCCTTAAGTCACTGTATTCCTGGCTTTGCGTGACATCCTGTGTAGTTATGTTTTATCATAAGTATTTGGCTCACTTGAGTCAATTGTATAGCTGTTTTTAGCCCAAGTGCTCGCTCCATCCAAATCGTGTTTTCCAATATGCCTATATATCCACGCACGAAATGTTTGCAAGTATGGAGAAGCTGAAGAGGCAAGGGCGCCAAGAATTGTTACAGAGAAACAGAATGGTCTGATAGGGAAAAAAAAGCTTTTGAACTGTTTAGTAGAAAGCAGACATTGTCATCCGTGACACCATTTGGACTGTGGAGCTCAGGATGCATGTCAGACACGTGCATCACAGAAACATGGCCGTGTACAGAGCTCCGTTGCCCGGCAGCGCTAATGAATTACCTGGCCTTCACACAGAAGACCTCAGAACTCCCTTCTGAGTTTTCCAAGTTGAAGAGCTATCCACGCTATAGAAAATTGGTTGCTGTGAAAGAATAACTCAGTCTGAGCTAAAATGCTTTGCAGACCATGAAGGGAAGTGGCAACGCTGTAAACACTAATGGACCTTGTAAACAGTGGTTTCAGACATTATATCCCACCACTGTGGCGATAAGTCATATTTTTTTTCTTTCGAGTCAGCTGCAAGCCCTACAAAAAGTCACCGGCAGCTTCATTGAACACTAGTGATAAATTCTATCACATATAAGAGGAAAGGGGATGTCAGGGAGACTTAAAAATGATACTTGCATTTATTCAGATGACTTCAAGTTTTAAAAAAATCTTTTAAATGAGGTTTACCTCCCTATTAGAAAGGTAAATTCAGGAAATGTTTAAATGAAAAACCTGATGTCCATGAATTTGTTTTTGTTCTTCAGTTGCTCCGTTGTGTCCAACTCTTTGCAACCCCATGGACTGCAGCTCACCAGGCCTCCCTGTCCTCTACTATCTCTGGGAGTTTGTTTAAACTCATGTCCATTGAGTTGTTGATGCCATCCATTCCATAAATAGATACTAGCATTAAATCAGAGGCTGTTCTATTTTATAACATAGATAAATGGGAGTAATAAAGGAAGATAAGGTCAGATTTAAACACTGAAATGAGTATCTTAGAAAATTAAAAGATAAACATTGAGTCACATCTAGAGTTCCTGAAATCCCGCCCTTGGAATGCTGAAAACTATCCTATGTTTAATTTTGGACTGAATGTTATAGCAGGCATAAAGAAGGCAGGATCCATATACAAGAATATAAATGTTCATATAAATATATAAATGCACACATAAATGTATGTATCTATGTACATATGTGGGGGTGCCTACAGACACACATACATGTTACACACCCAGTCCACAGTCAGTCCTATGAAGGCAATATTCTCTCAAGAAGGCTACTTATTTTGTATTCCTATCTTTGGACCCAATACCTTTACTGAAATCAACAGATAGAAACCTTTCAGTCCTACTATGTCTGTCACAACATGGGTGTTTTTAAAATTGCCTAGAAGAGTACTGTAGCTCAGAGCTTTAAGAAATGATAAAAGACTTCATGGAGAATGACTGAAGCAGCATACTAAAAGCTTCTATTCAGTTTTACTAACCAATTAACTTATGCACTGACACTGAATTGCCTTGGGCCAGTTACTTAACACCTCTCAACTTAAGTTTTCTCCTGAGGATCATAATAGGAAAGGATACCTTACTGTTATATGGTAGATGAAGTAAAATAATTCAAATAAAGTGCCTAGCATGCACCTAGCTTTTAAAAATACCAGCTATTTTTTCCATCATCCCTATCATGGAAAATATACTTTCTCTTCACTGAGAATTGGTGAAAACCATTCACTGTGTACAATGCTAAGCATCTGACCTCCGGTTCTCTTCCAGTCTCTGAGTTCTGGTTCCCATGTTTGGGGTCCTTCACAGTGTTCCTATCCTGCCCCTCATGGGGTTGGATGCCTCCCTGCACTGGGGCTGAATAGTCTCAGCTGTTATCTGCAATATCTCAAAAGTTCCCATTCAATATCCCAGGCTTTGTCTCCCATGGTAAATGATCTTCCAACTCTCCTCCAAAGTGCCCCTCTGAATGCCTGCCAAAGATTACTCATGTCCCTGAAAATGGCTCCTCTCTCCGCGCATCCTGCCGTTCCCCGTCCTCTCTGACGTCTGCATACCTGACCCTTCTGCGCACTGCCAGATCTGTGTCCTGCACTCTACTCTGCCGCAGGCTTGGGGGAATCTGATGCCAAGGCATTTCCGGTAGTAAGATTCATCTCTGAGTGTGGTCGCTACTGAAAAGAATCCCCCATTGTGTGACACCTAAACCATGATGCCGTCTCTTTGGCTCTACTGAACATCGGCCTGCTTGGCGAGAGCAGCCAAGAGAGCTCAGTTTTTACAAATGTCATTCCTGATTGCTGTCTACTGCCAATGCTTGAGAGAGAAAGCAATCAGACTGATTTGATAAAAAGATACTTCGGTGGGGGGGCGGTGGGGGCGGCTGTTGGAATTACCTTAGCATCTCATCACCAGTTACACCGCCAGCAAACACTTACACAGCACTTCCTGTATGCCAGATGCTGTTCAAAGCACTTGATATATATGAATTGACTTCATCCTCAACAAGACTGTGGAATAGAAACCAGTATTCACATCGTTTTACAGGTGAGCCATTTGAGCCACAGGAGGTTAAATCCGTTGCCCATGAACAACGCTATTTGGTGGCTGAGGAGTGGAGAAGGAAATGCAACCCAATCCAGTATTCTTGCCTGAGAAATCCCATGGACAGAGGATCCCAGGGGGCTACAGTCTATGGAGTCACAAGAGTCAGACATGACTTAGCAACTACACTGCCAGCATCACCAGGGATTCTAGTCAGAGGTGGCACTCTCTACCCTTTAAACAGTGTGCTTGGAATAGGAGTACACGTGTTCATCTTAAATAATGCTTAATATTGGCCATTCTTTCACTTTGAAGTTCCAGCCATTGATATTTTATGCAGTTGTATTCACAAGAAGATGGAAAGTGTTTAAAAATTACAAAAGGAACATTTGGGCCACTTGACATTAAAAATAACCAACAGGAAATAGTCACTTGTCTTGTAGCAGTTTCCCTAAAACAAAAGTAAATAGAAGAGGCAAAAGATTACAGAACCAGACATGCGGTACGTTTTATGCTCTCCCTTTGCAAAAGTAGAAAATGCAAGATAAATAACTATTGCGTGAAACGTTCTTAGGAGAATTATGAGTACCTTTAGATACAGCTCTAACGCAAGTCAGTTCCACTTGCCTTGATTAACACTGCCATCTAATGCCCAACGGAGAAATCCAAATTTAGTTTAGATTTTGAATATGTTCTGGTGCTGTCCTCCCAAATTACTAACAGAAGTGGCAGCACAAATTGTATTATCGACTAGGACCCTTTAACTGCAGCAATCATTTTGGGATAAATTTTAGAAAGCTCAGGTTCTAACATGGCAGCCCAGTTTCAGGCCCTTTGATATAGATACGGTGATGCATTCGGAAGCTGATTTCATTATAACCTACAAGGTACAAGGCAAAACATTGCTCAGTGATGACAGTAAGATGTTGACATAATCGATATTCAATCTGGCTTCTGTTTACATCTCTTAAGGTTTTTCAGATTTTTCCTCTATTTTTTCTTCTTGAAAAGTATCCTGATTAAAAAAAAAAAAAAAACCTTTCTCTCCCTGGATAAAACATTTCGTTAGAAATATGCCATAAATAAATTTGTAATATTCTACATATGATTGCATTTTTAAATCCGTTGCCCATGAACAACGCTATTTGGTGGCTGAGGAGTGGAGAAGGAAATGCAACCCAATCCAGTATTCTTGCCTGAGAAATCCCATGGACAGAGGATCCCAGGGGGCTACAGTCTATGGAGTCACAAGAGTCAGACATGACTTAGCAACTACACTGCCAGCATCACCAGGGATTCTAGTCAGAGGTGGCACTCTCTACCCTTTAAACAGTGTGCTTGGAATAGGAGTACACGTGTTCATCTTAAATAATGCTTAATATTGGCCATTCTTTCACTTTGAAGTTCCAGCCATTGATATTTTATGCAGTTGTATTCACAAGAAGATGGAAAGTGTTTAAAAATTACAAAAGGAACATTTGGGCCACTTGACATTAAAAATAACCAACAGGAAATAGTCACTTGTCTTGTAGCAGTTTCCCTAAAACAAAAGTAAATAGAAGAGGCAAAAGATTACAGAACCAGACATGCGGTACGTTTTATGCTCTCCCTTTGCAAAAGTAGAAAATGCAAGATAAATAACTATTGCGTGAAACGTTCTTAGGAGAATTATGAGTACCTTTAGATACAGCTCTAACGCAAGTCAGTTCCACTTGCCTTGATTAACACTGCCATCTAATGCCCAACGGAGAAATCCAAATTTAGTTTAGATTTTGAATATGTTCTGGTGCTGTCCTCCCAAATTACTAACAGAAGTGGCAGCACAAATTGTATTATCGACTAGGACCCTTTAACTGCAGCAATCATTTTGGGATAAATTTTAGAAAGCTCAGGTTCTAACATGGCAGCCCAGTTTCAGGCCCTTTGATATAGATACGGTGATGCATTCGGAAGCTGATTTCATTATAACCTACAAGGTACAAGGCAAAACATTGCTCAGTGATGACAGTAAGATGTTGACATAATCGATATTCAATCTGGCTTCTGTTTACATCTCTTAAGGTTTTTCAGATTTTTCCTCTATTTTTTCTTCTTGAAAAGTATCCTGATTAAAAAAAAAAAAAAAACCTTTCTCTCCCTGGATAAAACATTTCGTTAGAAATATGCCATAAATAAATTTGTAATATTCTACATATGATTGCATTTTTATCATCTAAGGCTTCGCTAATGGTATCCTCCGAATGAGACTTTCAAGTATTATAATCTTGTTCCTACCAACATGGCTGAGAAATTCTGAGATAACCATGGCTATAATAACCATGTATGTTTCACACCTAGAAGAAATCAATTCCTGAGTTAAAACTCACTTGAACTTCCAACTTCCTGAAAGTAAGAATGCTTCAGTCGGAGTACTAAACCACAAGTAGACCATCTGTTGGTTACTCAGTTTCACAAGGACCGTTCTCACACTGTGAGTGGGCCTGAAACAGCGCTCAGAGTGGC
The DNA here is from genome assembly GCA_022376925.1 of Tragulus kanchil. Lineage (NCBI taxonomy): Eukaryota > Metazoa > Chordata > Mammalia > Artiodactyla > Tragulidae > Tragulus > Tragulus kanchil. The sequence goes on along the minus strand of JAIOJX010000003.1, from coordinate 21,702,052 downwards.
TGATGGTGGGAAGACTCCAGCAGAGTGCTGGGCAGAATCTCAGGGCCAGAACAGGGGAGGCCTGCCCAGGCAGTGAGCTTATCATGATTCCTCCAGTTAGCACCCTCTCTTCCCCTTTTGGAGCTTCCCAAGTGGTGCTAGTGGTAAGGATCCCACCTACCTGCCAATGCTGGAGGCACGAGAGATGCGGGTTCTATTCCTGGCTCGGGAAGATTCCCGGAGGAGGGCACAGCAACCCACTCCAGGGTTCTTGCCCGGAAAATCCCATGGATTGAGCAACCTGGCTGCCTACAGTCCATAGGGTCACAAAAGACCTACAAGCGATTTGCCATGCACATCTCCCCTTTTGCCTTCAGTTCTAACTCACTGGCTGTCCTGCCGAGGCTGACAAGAAAAATATAATGAACCTAGAGCCTGCTGTACAGAGTAAAGTAAGTCAGAAAGACAAAAACAAATATCTTCTTCATCTATTAGCGTGTGTGTGTATATATATATATATATATGGAATCTCAAAAAATGGTACTAATGAACCTAATTGCAGGGCAGGAGTAGACATGCAAATGTAGAGAACAGACTTCTGGACACAGCAGGGGAAGGAGAGGGTGGGACAATGGAGAAAGTAAGCATTGAAACATACACATTACCATGTGTAATACAGATAGCGAGTGGGAAGTTGCTTTATGACAAAGGGAGCTCAAGCCAGTGCTCTGTGATGACCAGAAGGGGTGGGATGGGGTAGAGGGTGGGAGAGAGGGAGGTTCAGGAGCGAGTTCATTTGGCTGATTATGGCTGATTCATGTTATTGTATGGCAGAAACCAATACAACATTGCAAAGCAATTATCCTCCAATAAAAATTTTTAAAAAATAAAATCACTCTTCAAAATAATGAAAAATATGATCAGAGCTTTCAAAGGGCAGAAACATTATCCAGGGCTAGGCGTAAACTAAGTCCATCCTCCGACATTTACACAAGTTTCTGGGGAAAGGAGGAGAAGATGGTATCTAGGCAACTTCAAACCAGTTTTTTAAAGAGTTGATTTACTGTTTAAAGTGATTCTGAAAGCTGATAAAATATCATCAAATCTGTAACTAGGTAGCTATTTTTAAAACAGCAAGTAGTTTGAATCCATTCAACCTCTACGGTTCAAATCAGTTTGTGGTTGGCTCGGCTGAGATCACCTGCTGGGGGTACTTGGAATAGAACACAAAGGAAAGGAAATAGCTTGACCTGACATTAATTAATACAATGTTGTTAGGAGCAATTTAGCCTGCTAGATCCAAGACCAAAATTCTTTGAGATTTAAACTTCTGGTATGAAGTATTTCTAAGCAATTATCAGCAACTCCATGTGGAATTCTTCACATGCAGAACTAGCATTATTAGAATAATGGCTATGAACCAAGAATGGGGAAAGGCAGACATTCATCCTGACAGAGATAAATAATGGGCAATGTAAATTATTAGCTAGATACTTATTATACATGAACTAACACATCCCACTTACACTTATACCCAAAGCATAATGTAAAAGGGGAAACACCATAATGTAAATAGAAAAGCAACTACACAGGAATCCACTCAAATGAGCATAATAGTAGTTACTAGGGAAAAATGATTTTGATTGTGTCATTAAATTTAAAGTATTCACTTTAGACACTGAACACAGTCCTCCAGTTGGCCTTTTAGCACAGGTTCAATGAGAAGAGTGAAAAGAAACTTGCACACTGATGTTTTTATCATTTCAGGCTCGCCTCAGCTTGCGTTTGAGATATGGAGAATATACAGACAGATTTTTTAAAAAGCAGCATTACATTCCTCAAAACAACTTCAAAAGAGTGAAAATACAAGAAGGAATAAAGGCGGGGAAACCACTTGTACTGATTTTCTGCCTGTTCCAGATAATGAATTTCACTGGCCATTGGGGACTATGTCTGCCCAGTCCCTCTCTAGATTCCATGAAAGACAGAAACCGAAATACAGGTCACCTAAAAGGGTCTGCACCCTTGAATCGCAAGAGAACCAAAATTGACGTTAGAATTTTATGTAAGTAAAGATTCCCACGTTTTCAGAAAATTACCTCTTCTTTTCTTACCTTGATTTTTCACCCAGATATAGCGGGCTTTCCCGGTGGTCCAGTGGGTAAAGAGTCCACCTTGCAGTGCAAGGGGCACCGATTTGATTCCTGGTCGGGGAAGATCCCACGTGTTGTGGAGTGGCTGGACCTGTGTGTCCAATTACAAGCCAGAGCTCTGGAGCACATGCGCCCAGAGCCAGTGCTCTGTAACAAGAGAGCACACTGCAATGGGAGACCCACACATGCCAGTACATAAAGATGGATGGAAAATAAATGATGATTTAGAGGGGGAAAAAAAAGAGAAACCAGAAATATCTATCCAATAATTAAAGTCGGCCATTTTGTGTAGTGACTCCTAACTCTATGGCTCTTGTGGATGTCCCGTATCTCTTTAAGAATCTGATACTCTACCCAGAGAAATTCTTATACATTGCTCCTCTGGATTGTCCAAACAGCTCATTGGAGATGGATAAATAATGGGCAATGTAAATTATTAGCTAGATACTTATTATACATGAACTAACACATCCCACTTACACTTATACCCAAAGCATAATGTAAAAGGGGAAACACCATAATGTAAATAGAAAAGCAACTACACAGGAATCCACTCAAATGAGCATAATAGTAGTTACTAGGGAAAAATGATTTTGATTGTGTCATTAAATTTAAAGTATTCACTTTAGACACTGAACACAGTCCTCCAGTTGGCCTTTTAGCACAGGTTCAATGAGAAGAGTGAAAAGAAACTTGCACACTGATGTTTTTATCATTTCAGGCTCGCCTCAGCTTGCGTTTGAGATATGGAGAATATACAGACAGATTTTTTAAAAAGCAGCATTACATTCCTCAAAACAACTTCAAAAGAGTGAAAATACAAGAAGGAATAAAGGCGGGGAAACCACTTGTACTGATTTTCTGCCTGTTCCAGATAATGAATTTCACTGGCCATTGGGGACTATGTCTGCCCAGTCCCTCTCTAGATTCCATGAAAGACAGAAACCGAAATACAGGTCACCTAAAAGGGTCTGCACCCTTGAATCGCAAGAGAACCAAAATTGACGTTAGAATTTTATGTAAGTAAAGATTCCCACGTTTTCAGAAAATTACCTCTTCTTTTCTTACCTTGATTTTTCACCCAGATATAGCGGGCTTTCCCGGTGGTCCAGTGGGTAAAGAGTCCACCTTGCAGTGCAAGGGGCACCGATTTGATTCCTGGTCGGGGAAGATCCCACGTGTTGTGGAGTGGCTGGACCTGTGTGTCCAATTACAAGCCAGAGCTCTGGAGCACATGCGCCCAGAGCCAGTGCTCTGTAACAAGAGAGCACACTGCAATGGGAGACCCACACATGCCAGTACATAAAGATGGATGGAAAATAAATGATGATTTAGAGGGGGAAAAAAAAGAGAAACCAGAAATATCTATCCAATAATTAAAGTCGGCCATTTTGTGTAGTGACTCCTAACTCTATGGCTCTTGTGGATGTCCCGTATCTCTTTAAGAATCTGATACTCTACCCAGAGAAATTCTTATACATTGCTCCTCTGGATTGTCCAAACAGCTCATTGGAGATGGATACTGTAATTACCATTACTCAGTGACAGAACTGAGGTTCAGTGAATTTGTGTGACTTGACCAAAGTCACAGAACTGGTAATTTTTTGCATAGTAGATGATAGAACAGATAGTGGATTTCACCTTCTCAGATTCAAATCCTTCCTTAATCATTCACTCTTTGTGTGACTTTCTGTCCCAATCTTATCATCAACAACATGGAAATGATAGTAAAAAACAGTAACTTCATGAATTTTTGAGGATTAAATTAAAAAACACATATACAGAATTTGAACAGTGGCAGGCATGTAGTAAATGCTCCATAAGCCTGTGAATTATTATGATGTCTATAAATGTTGTGACCCAGATTCTATATTAGCAGTTTCAATCACAGAATATTTTTTAATAAGTACCTTTTTTTCTCATCATGCCTCTTTTATTTTATATTTATTTTCATCAACCTTTTTTTCTTTGGCCTGTGTGGGCCTCCCATTGCAATGGCCTCTCTTGTTGCAGAGCACCAGCTCTGGGTGCATGTGCTCCAGAGCACTGACTTGCAATTGGACACATGGGTCCAGCTACTCTGCAGCATGTGGGACCTTCCCCGGCCAGGGATCGAACTGGTGCCCCTTGCACTGCAAGGCAGACTCTTTACCACTGGACCACCAGGGAAGCCCTCAATCACAAAAATGCTTTAAAGATAACTGTGCATCATATATCCGATGGGGGATGGAATCCACCTTGCAGTGCAAGGGCACCGATTTGATTCCTGGTCGGGAAGACCCCGTGTTGTGGAGTGGCTGGACCTGTGTGTCCAATTACAAGCCAGAGCTCTGGAGCACATGCGCCCAGAGCCAGTGCTCTGTAACAAGAGAGCACACTGCAATGGGAGACCACACATGCCAGTACATAAAGATGGATGGAAAATAAATGATGATTTAGAGGGGGAAAAAAAAGAGAAACCAGAAATATCTATCCAATAATTAAAGTCGGCCATTTTGTGTAGTGACTCCTAACTCTATGGCTCTTGTGGATGTCCCGTATCTCTTTAAGAATCTGATACTCTACCCAGAGAAATTCTTATACATTGCTCCTCTGGATTGTCCAAACAGCTCATTGGAGATGGATACTGTAATTACCATTACTCAGTGACAGAACTGAGGTTCAGTGAATTTGTGTGACTTGACCAAAGTCACAGAACTGGTAATTTTTTGCATAGTAGATGATAGAACAGATAGTGGATTTCACCTTCTCAGATTCAAATCCTTCCTTAATCATTCACTCTTTGTGTGACTTTCTGTCCCAATCTTATCATCAACAACATGGAAATGATAGTAAAAAACAGTAACTTCATGAATTTTTGAGGATTAAATTAAAAAACACATATACAGAATTTGAACAGTGGCAGGCATGTAGTAAATGCTCCATAAGCCTGTGAATTATTATGATGTCTATAAATGTTGTGACCCAGATTCTATATTAGCAGTTTCAATCACAGAATATTTTTTAATAATTACCTTTTTCTCTCATCATGCCTCTTTTATTTTATATTTATTTTCATCAACCTTTTTTTCTTTGGCCTGTGTGGGCCTCCCATTGCAATGGCCTCTCTTGTTGCAGAGCACCAGCTCTGGGTGCATGTGCTCCAGAGCACTGACTTGCAATTGGACACATGGGTCCAGCTACTCTGCAGCATGTGGGACCTTCCCCGGCCAGGGATCGAACTGGTGCCCCTTGCACTGCAAGGCAGACTCTTTACCCACTGGACCACCAGGGAAGCCCTCAATCACAAAAATGCTTTAAAGATAACTGTGCATCATATATCCAGGAGGGACTTCCCTGGTGGTCCACTGGTTAAGAATCTGCCTGCCAAGGCAGGGGATGTAGGTTTGACCCCTAGTCTTGGAATGAAGCATGCAGCAAGTAAGCCCATGTACTGAGCCTGCCTTCTAGAGTCCATGAACTACAAGGGAGGTCACCTCAATGAGAAGACTGTGCTTCACAATGAAAGAGTAGGCCCAACTCATCAGAACTAGAGAAAGTCTGTACACAGCAACAAAGACCCAGTGTAGCCAAAAATAACTAAATAAATAAATTTTAAAAAAATAAAATGAGGTGGATAAATCTTGAACCTATTATATAAACTGAAGTAAGTCAAAAAGAGAAAGATAAGTACAGTATACTAACATATACATATGGAATCTAGTAAGATGGTAATGATAACACACGCAGACAAGCAATGGAAAAACAGACAGAGAATAGACTTATGGACATTGTGGGGAGTGAACAGTGGGTGATAGGCATGGAAAAAGCAACATGGAAACCTACACTAACATATATAAGAGAAATAACTATTGTCAATGTGCTGGGGGAATAAGGGATCCTACATGGGGGCTATATGATGGCCTGGAGGGGTGGGATGGGGGGACGGGGCAGGGGGCAAAGGAAGGAGGGGTCAGGGATATACATATGACTAATGTGGCATTAATACATATCTGTAAACTCTGTAAAAGCAAAAAGTAAAATAAAAACACTGGATTGCCATGCCTTGCTCCAAAGGATCTTCCTGACCCAGGGATTGAACAATTGACCCAGGATTGTTCAATCCTTGGGTCATCTACACTGCAGGTGGATTCTCTGCCCTCTGAGTCACTAGGAAAGTTCAAAAACACCATAGCAGAGTTCAAACAGTAATAGAATATCGATTAGGAGACCTAGATCCTAATTTGGTTTCTTCCTCCTAACAAGTTGTGTGATATTTGACATACATCTGTCACCTGCCTGGGTCTCCCCATCTGCAAAATATAACCTAACACCTTGAGCTACCTTCTGCCGTGGATGCTATTGGGACCCCAGTGTCGTAGATAGTGGCCCCACACTTTCTCACTTCCATCTGGAGGTAGAGTCTATTTCCCTGTTCGTTGACTCTATATTGCCCTTGTGACTTTCTTTGATGAGCAGAATTGGGCAGAGGCATCTTTGTGCAAGGCCCAATCTGCAGCCTCTGCTTTGGCACTGAGATCATTTGCTCCAGCACACAAGCCATCCTGATGGCTCAGCAATCAATCAATTTCATCTATAAACAGCCAGATATGATAGCAGGGGAAAAGAAACTGAAAGTAGGGGTATTTTTTTAATAAAGTTAACTTTCTGGAAATTTTATTCCACTTCATATCATTTCCCTAAAATTAGTGGAATGTAGGTTTGACATAGATTTTTGTATTATTCCTCTAAAATCTGTCCTATTAGACTTCACCCCAGCACTGTGTTTCTAGATTAACAGTGGGTCCAAAGCCTATCTTCCCAATTTCCTTCCTTTTCTCTCATGGAGAGGAAAAACACACTGATCCACCAGCTTATGGGAAAATTGAGACTATTAATGAATTTGTGCACATAAATGACATTGAGGTCACTGAATGAAGAGTAGTTTATAAGTGCAATATACCTTTATCGTTATTATGCAAACAGCATTCTGAATAAGTCCTACATGGGGCTATATGATGGCCTGGAGGGTGGGATGGGGACGGGAGGGGGCAAAGGAAGGAGGGGTCAGGGATATACATATGACTAATGTGGCATTAATACATATCTGTAAACTCTGTAAAAGCAAAAAGTAAAATAAAAACACTGGATTGCCATGCCTTGCTCCAAAGGATCTTCCTGACCCAGGGATTGAACAATTGACCCAGGATTGTTCAATCCTTGGGTCATCTACACTGCAGGTGGATTCTCTGCCCTCTGAGTCACTAGGAAAGTTCAAAAACACCATAGCAGAGTTCAAACAGTAATAGAATATCGATTAGGAGACCTAGATCCTAATTTGGTTTCTTCCTCCTAACAAGTTGTGTGATATTTGACATACATCTGTCACCTGCCTGGGTCTCCCCATCTGCAAAATATAACCTAACACCTTGAGCTACCTTCTGCCGTGGATGCTATTGGGACCCCAGTGTCGTAGATAGTGGCCCCACACTTTCTCACTTCCATCTGGAGGTAGAGTCTATTTCCCTGTTCGTTGACTCTATATTGCCCTTGTGACTTTCTTTGATGAGCAGAATTGGGCAGAGGCATCTTTGTGCAAGGCCCAATCTGCAGCCTCTGCTTTGGCACTGAGATCATTTGCTCCAGCACACAAGCCATCCTGATGGCTCAGCAATCAATCAATTTCATCTATAAACAGCCAGATATGATAGCAGGGGAAAAGAAACTGAAAGTAGGGGTATTTTTTTAATAAAGTTAACTTTCTGGAAATTTTATTCCACTTCATATCATTTCCCTAAAATTAGTGGAATGTAGGTTTGACATAGATTTTTGTATTATTCCTCTAAAATCTGTCCTATTAGACTTCACCCCAGCACTGTGTTTCTAGATTAACAGTGGGTCCAAAGCCTATCTTCCCAATTTCCTTCCTTTTCTCTCATGGAGAGGAAAAACACACTGATCCACCAGCTTATGGGAAAATTGAGACTATTAATGAATTTGTGCACATAAATGACATTGAGGTCACTGAATGAAGAGTAGTTTATAAGTGCAATATACCTATCGTTATTATGCAAACAGCATTCTTAGTATTTTGAGTAAAAATAAGAAAAGAAGACAACAGAAATATTGCCATCCACAGGTTCCCTGCAAACTGGGAATTGGGTAGCTGGCAAAAGGGGACATCTGAAGGAAATCTAAAGAATAAGTAATGACAGCAGCAGGGTGTCCCTTTCAAGAGAAGAGAAATAAGGGATTGTCAGAGAGGAGACGTTAATAACTAGCAGAGTGAGGTGTGTGGAATGAATTGCTAAAAAATGTGAGCCCAGAACAGAAAGTGTCTGAATCTAAAGGCTAGAAAGAAAAAATATAAGGACAAGAAAATGCATTTATTGGAACAGATGATGATCATTCTTCCTTGCTGTCTTCTGGAGATTGAAACACTCAGAAAAAGAATGCAGTGAAAAATAAAATCAAGTGTGCCCTGCAAAAACATTTATTGGAATGCACAGATTCTTAGATACTGCATAGTTAAAAAAAATGAAAATTTAAGGTAATATTTAATTTTAAATGCCATCATTTCAACTGCTTGATTTCTTTTCTTTGTCATGACTATTCAAACAAAACCATTCTGTTGCCCTTCTTTTCTAAAATGCACAAAGAAAGAAGAGAGAACATCCCAAAATAGAGACTTCTTTTTGAAACCCTGAGCACTTCATCCAATTCTCTATATTTCAGTCTCCTCGTCTCTAAATAAGAAAATCAGGCGATGTTATACATTCTGTAATTCTTTGGCTAAAACTGAATTTTTATTACATGAATGCTAACTGGAAGAAACATGTTAAATGGCATTTTAAAGTCAGATTGCTGTTTGTAACCTTAGAATACAACTTAGGAAAGCAATACTTTCTGTGTTGCCTGAAATCATAAACTAAAAGGACTTAGAAAAAGCTAATTTGGTACAGCTGGAAAGAAATCTAAGGATGCATGTTAATCTAATGACTTCACCCCAGCACTGTGTTTCTAGATTAACAGTGGGTCCAAAGCCTATCTTCCCAATTTCCTTCCTTTTCTCTCATGGAGAGGAAAACACACTGATCCACCAGCTTATGGGAAAATTGAGACTATTAATGAATTTGTGCACATAAATGACATTGAGGTCACTGAATGAAGAGTAGTTTATAAGTGCAATATACCTATCGTTATTATGCAAACAGCATTCTTAGTATTTTGAGTAAAAATAAGAAAAGAAGACAACAGAAATATTGCCATCCACAGGTTCCCTGCAAACTGGGAATTGGGTAGCTGGCAAAAGGGGACATCTGAAGGAAATCTAAAGAATAAGTAATGACAGCAGCAGGGTGTCCCTTTCAAGAGAAGAGAAATAAGGGATTGTCAGAGAGGAGACGTTAATAACTAGCAGAGTGAGGTGTGTGGAATGAATTGCTAAAAAATGTGAGCCCAGAACAGAAAGTGTCTGAATCTAAAGGCTAGAAAGAAAAAATATAAGGACAAGAAAATGCATTTATTGGAACAGATGATGATCATTCTTCCTTGCTGTCTTCTGGAGATTGAAACACTCAGAAAAAGAATGCAGTGAAAAATAAAATCAAGTGTGCCCTGCAAAAACATTTATTGGAATGCACAGATTCTTAGATACTGCATAGTTAAAAAAAATGAAAATTTAAGGTAATATTTAATTTTAAATGCCATCATTTCAACTGCTTGATTTCTTTTCTTTGTCATGACTATTCAAACAAAACCATTCTGTTGCCCTTCTTTTCTAAAATGCACAAAGAAAGAAGAGAGAACATCCCAAAATAGAGACTTCTTTTTGAAACCCTGAGCACTTCATCCAATTCTCTATATTTCAGTCTCCTCGTCTCTAAATAAGAAAATCAGGCGATGTTATACATTCTGTAATTCTTTGGCTAAAACTGAATTTTTATTACATGAATGCTAACTGGAAGAAACATGTTAAATGGCATTTTAAAGTCAGATTGCTGTTTGTAACCTTAGAATACAACTTAGGAAAGCAATACTTTCTGTGTTGCCTGAAATCATAAACTAAAAGGACTTAGAAAAAGCTAATTTGGTACAGCTGGAAAGAAATCTAAGGATGCATGTTAATCTAATGACTGTTTAGGGTAGGAAATTATAGCTTAAATAATTTATATGAATTTGGATGTTCATTACGTTTTTATAGCATTTTAAAATGAGTTATTTTAAGATCAGGAACTAAAAATGGTGGCATTTTCCTTCAGAGAAATCAGAGCTAAGTAAATGGCAATGCATAATTAATGTCCACATTACTTCATGTTAGTGTTTATGCAAACCAGGAGTTACAGAATATACTGAAGCATTTTGAGTAACATGTGTGTGACTATTTCCAGGGAATGAACAAGCATACAAGGTTGATACAAGAATCAACTAGAGGGCTTCCCCTGGTGGTCCAGTGGGTAAGGACACCGCTTTGCAGTGCAAGGGGCGCCGGTTCGATCCCTGGCCTGGAAAGATCCCACGTGCTACCAAGCGGCTGGACTGATGTGTCCAATCACCGAGCCGGAGCTCTGGAGCGCATGCGCCCAAAGCCGGCGCCCTGCAACGACAGAGGCCACCGCGATGGGAGGCCCACAGGAGCCGAAGAACAAAGATGGATGAAAATAGAGAAATGAAAGACCAATAAAAGTGGCCCGCCCACTCCCCTCCCTCCCCAACACGACCCCCGCCCAAAATAAATAAATAAAATCTTAAAAAAAAAAAAAAAAAGAATCAACTAGATGCCCTTGAAAATTAGGAAGGCTTAGGGAAGAGTCTTTATGGATAGGCCTGACTTCTTCATAATTAAGGGTTAATTGTTCAGTCGTGTCCCACTCTGCTACCTCATGGGCTGTAGCTTGCCAGGCTCCTCTGTCCATGGGATTCTCCAAGCAAGACTGACTGGAGTGGGTAGTCACTTCCTTCTCCAGGCGATCTTCCTGATGAAGGGATCAAACCTGGGTCTCCCACATTGCAAGCGGATTCTTTCCATCTGAGCCAGAGGTAAACAGGAAAGTAAGGATAAAGATGGAAAAAGAGATGAGAAACACTGGTCCAAGATGTATAAGATGGAAACAGGGAGAATTCTGCACTCGTATTGAAGGGAATCAGTCTGGAAACAGATGCAGGGAAACATTTGCACCTCAGAGACAGGAGGAAATGGGGAAGGGGAGGGCAAGTGTGATTATTTACCAGTTGTCAAGACATTCACTTTTTCATTGGCTCTAACTGTAGTCTTCTCTGGTTTAGGCCTTCCCAGGTGATGCTAGAGGTAGAGAACCCGTCTGCCAATGCAGGAGGCATAAGAGATGTGGGTTCGACCCCAGGGAAAGGAAGATCCCCTGGAGGAGAAAATGGCAACTCACTCTAGGATCCTTGCTTGGGAAAGTCCATAGACAAAGGAGCCTCGTAGCCTATGGTCCACAAGGTTGCAAAGAGTCGGACATGACTGAGCAGATTTTATATAAATATATATATATGTGTATATATATTTGGCATATATATTAGGTCTTAGTTGTCTTCACTGAAGCATGTGGGATCTTTAGTTGCAGCATGTAGAATCTAGTTCCCAGACTGGAGCCCCCTGCATTGGCAGCTCAGAGTCCTAGCCATGGGACCTCCAGGAAAGTCCTTCTTCTCTGGTTCTAAACTACTCCTTCTTGGCCACTAGCATGTGGAAGTGTTTCTAGACCTCTTACATTCTACCCTTTTTCCTGTGTTCCAAGCCCTATTTCCATTTTGATAACTACTCTCTGAGCACTGGCACTTTATGGATTTGATTGGGTTGTATGGTTGATTCTGACTCAAATTCTCCAAATCACCATGGATGTTCACATCTGAAATTTTCTCTATTTTTCACTCTCCTGAAACTACTCACTTTCATTCCCAAGGTTGGGACTGTTTAGTCATTAAAAAATGTTTAAATGGCCTAATCAGTTGGCTATTTGATATACACGACAGTCTACATAGTTGTGATATAAAACATACTTGAATTGTTCCCTAAGATTTCAAATTTAAGTTTAAATGACTGGAGTGGGTAGTCACTTCCTTCTCCAGGCGATCTTCCTGATGAAGGGATCAAACCTGGGTCTCCCACATTGCAAGCGGATTCTTTCCATCTGAGCCAGAGGTAAACAGGAAAGTAAGGATAAAGATGGAAAAAGAGATGAGAAACACTGGTCCAAGATGTATAAGATGGAAACAGGGAGAATTCTGCACTCGTATTGAAGGGAATCAGTCTGGAAACAGATGCAGGGAAACATTTGCACCTCAGAGACAGGAGGAAATGGGGAAGGGGAGGGCAAGTGTGATTATTTACCAGTTGTCAAGACATTCACTTTTTCATTGGCTCTAACTGTAGTCTTCTCTGGTTTAGGCCTTCCCAGGTGATGCTAGAGGTAGAGAACCCGTCTGCCAATGCAGGAGGCATAAGAGATGTGGGTTCGACCCCAGGGAAAGGAAGATCCCCTGGAGGAGAAAATGGCAACTCACTCTAGGATCCTTGCTTGGGAAAGTCCATAGACAAAGGAGCCTCGTAGCCTATGGTCCACAAGGTTGCAAAGAGTCGGACATGACTGAGCAGATTTTATATAAATATATATATATGTGTATATATATTTGGCATATATATTAGGTCTTAGTTGTCTTCACTGAAGCATGTGGGATCTTTAGTTGCAGCATGTAGAATCTAGTTCCCAGACTGGAGCCCCCTGCATTGGCAGCTCAGAGTCCTAGCCATGGGACCTCCAGGAAAGTCCTTCTTCTCTGGTTCTAAACTACTCCTTCTTGGCCACTAGCATGTGGAAGTGTTTCTAGACCTCTTACATTCTACCCTTTTTCCTGTGTTCCAAGCCCTATTTCCATTTTGATAACTACTCTCTGAGCACTGGCACTTTATGGATTTGATTGGGTTGTATGGTTGATTCTGACTCAAATTCTCCAAATCACCATGGATGTTCACATCTGAAATTTTCTCTATTTTTCACTCTCCTGAAACTACTCACTTTCATTCCCAAGGTTGGGACTGTTTAGTCATTAAAAAATGTTTAAATGGCCTAATCAGTTGGCTATTTGATATACACGACAGTCTACATAGTTGTGATATAAAACATACTTGAATTGTTCCCTAAGATTTCAAATTTAAGTATTCGCAATTTGATTGCTTGTTACTTAGGCATCAACCCATTATATGATATATAATTAATTCAGCAAAATTACGTATTATTATATTAGACACTTATATGTGTAATTATATTCATAACACAGATTTAAAATAAATTAGCATATTGTTAACATCAAAACTAAATATTTGAAAATTACTCCAGGGCATGGTTGAGTATCTTACTTGAAGCTACTCAGTAAATTTCTATTAAATGAAAGATAACATTCTATATTTCCTCTAATCATTTTGGTGCCCAATATCAACCATTGTCACTGCAATAAAAAGACGAGGACTACTTTCCTAATTAATCAAATCAATACATATAACTTAGGAATCCTTGCTGAAACAGGTATACAAGATTTGGAAGGAAATAAACAATAAAGTACTATTTTGGTTATACGAAGTATTTATTTCTTATTTGCCATTCTCTGGATCAATTTAGTTGCAACCAATCTTCTTATGAAACTGAAGTTTCTGTAGCATCCACATTCTTCCTTAGGGTATTTAGACATCACTTTAAGATGGAATAATTTAGAATGAAGCTTAACTAATAAATAAGTTGTACTATCATTATAAGTTAGTGTTTAAATGTTAGTGGATATTTTATAAATGAAAAGAACATAGATGATGTTATCTTTCTAATTTTACTGGTAGTTTAAGTAAGACAATGAAACACTGGCTAAAAAATAAAGGTCATTTAATTTCCTTTGCATTGTTCAGTAATCTTTGTTTAATACTTTAATGAGAACATTCATACCAAAATGCATATAGATTTTTGTCCACTTTAATCTCTTTACTTGATCAAATATACTCTTCTTAGCGGTATTAAATATAAAAATAAACTGCAAATTATCTATATATTGCTTCTTTAAAAATTGCAACTTAAAATGTTATAAATGTAGAAGAAATCTGTCTGAATCCTTGATTTTTGTGGCAAAGAGTAACATCTTCATTCTATTTCTTACACAGAAAAAATGTTGATTCCTATACATATACATAACACTACAATATAATGCATATGAGAAATACAATAAATGTAATAATATCTCAATAACCTTTATTTTTATTCAAGAACAATGATTTTTAACTTATTTATTTCTCCCATCATATTATGCAAAGAGTCATGTCCAACTCTTTGCAACCTCCATGGATTCCAGGTCAGCAGTCTCCTCTTCATGGAATTCTGCAGGCAAGAATACTGCAGTGGGTTGCCACTTCCTTCTCCAGGGGATTTCCCCAAACCAGGGATTGAACCTGGGTCTCTTACATTGTAGGCAGATTCTTTACTGCCTGAGCCACCAGGGAAGCCCTTACACCATACTAAGTGCCTATAGTACACTTATCACTGTCCTGGGAAAAATTATTTGACACCTAAGATAACTAAAGATCGAAAATGACTAAGCTTGTTTACATGAACTTCATTGTACTTGATCTCATCCTAATGAAGACAATCAATCTTCATATTTTGTAGATGCATGGTTTAGTAGACCCAGCATGGATTTTCACACTAGTTAACTTGCTTTCAAATAGTTTATATGACTTACTGGATATGTGATTTATGTAAGTTACTTAGACTTTCTAAGCCTTGGTTTTCTCATCTGTGAAGCAGAAATATACTCAGTTGGGTTGTTTTTTTTTTTTTAGGTTTGTTGTTGCATGATAATTAGACACAAACACATGATATGTAACACAACATGTACACAATATGTAACACAACGTAAGTACTCCTCAAAAGGTAATTTTTAATAAATCTCAAGGCTATGATTTAGGAAATGTCATGTAGAATGATACTGTATTAGTTTGCTATTGCCATAGTAAAAAATTACCACAAGTTCATCGACTTAAACACTACCAATATATGACATTTCAATTCCATAGATCACAAATACAACACAGGTGTCACCAGGCTAAAATCAAAATCCGGAGGCTGAGGGAAGAATCTGTTTACTTGTTATTTTCCGCCTCACAAGGCATCTGCATTTCTTGGCTTGTGACCCCTTTACAAAAGACTGTGACAGTGGATGAGTCCTTCACCCATCTTTCTGTTCACAGCCAGAAAAAGTTCTTTGCTTTTAAGACTCATGTTATTAGATAGGACCCGCATAGGTCATCCAAGACAATCTCCCCTATCTTAAGGTCTGTAACCTGAGTCAAGTCTGTGAAGTTCCTTTGGCCACGTAAGGTAACATCTTTACAGGTTCTAGGGGTTAGAACTTGGACATCTTTAGAAGGCAGCATTCTGCCTATGGCAAGGCACGCGAGGACCAACTGGGAGGTGTCTTATTGCGGCACAAGTGGCAACAAGTCAGATGTAACTGCTTGCTGGTCCTGGACATACTTACAACATGCAAATTGATCCTAAAGAAGGTTTCAGTTCTTCCTCAACCTACATAAAAGCATACTTACAATACATTCTGTTAAGCCAGAAGCAATCATAACACTCTTTGATTATCTACAAGAGAGCAGTGTACAAATGGAATCAGAACTAAAAATCAGTCCATTCATGCTGAAATCCTCAGGGTCTCTGGAACTACCTTCTTATCATAATCATTCTATCTCATGGGTATAACTCTCTGGAGCTTTACTGTTTACCGTATATGCTGTCTGAGAATATCACATTATATGTTCTTCTAACTCACTTTCAGGTGTAAGTGATTAATAACAACTTAAAAACAAATGATCAAAAAGGCGCAAGCATGGCATGACTGCCTCTGGCAGCTTCATCTGGGTAAAATAAATGGATAATGGATAAAATAAATGGATCTACCGAAGTTGTCATGCCACGTATTCTGGTTTATGAACAATGATGTAATCAACAATTCTAGGAAATCACTTAGCTACTATAATTAATCCCCTTCATTTTATAAAGGAAATAAATATTTGTCATTTTGTAAACACTGATGTAGAATGGAAAACCTATTTGACGTAGTGTTAAGAATCTGAATACAACTCCATTAAAGGTTTACAAATAGTTTGGGTATACAAAATTCCAGACACCAAGTGAGGTACCAGAACCTCAACAGAGAGCCTCAATAGAGGAAATCTCAAAGCGCCTACATTGTAATGAGGGTTCAAAACCTGGAGACCCTGCCATTCTAGCCCCTCCTGTAAGTCAGAAGGAACTGAATTCCAAAGAGATTTAAATGCACTGGTTCAGCCTTCGTATCCACTAAAGTAGAAGTCATTAGCAAGACTGGATTTTTGAGATTAGAGAGATCACAGCATTCAGTAAAACACTGACTCCAGTTACCCTGGTAATGCAATAGAACAAGGGTACAAAAGACACCAATCACATTAGTATTAGAGAAGCAGTAATAGAGACAGATAGGGCTCCCTCAGAAACTCCAGGTTTTCACTCCATCCAGCAGGTTAACTTATCATCTTCATCAAACAGCCTGAACTTTGTAAGCTTCAGGAGCCTCATTTGCAAAGCACGGAGGCAATGTGGCACAGAGGGTAAGAACCCAGCCTTCCAGTGTCAGGATCACATGGGCTAGAACTCTGGTTCCCTTACACAGGAATAATAATACCTCCTTCAAAGGCTTGTAAGATACTAGAGAAGTGTACAAATGGAATCAGAACTAAAAATCAGTCCATTCATGCTGAAATCCTCAGGGTCTCTGGAACTACCTTCTTATCATAATCATTCTATCTCATGGGTATAACTCTCTGGAGCTTTACTGTTTACCGTATATGCTGTCTGAGAATATCACATTATATGTTCTTCTAACTCACTTTCAGGTGTAAGTGATTAATAACAACTTAAAAACAAATGATCAAAAAGGCGCAAGCATGGCATGACTGCCTCTGGCAGCTTCATCTGGGTAAAATAAATGGATAATGGATAAAATAAATGGATCTACCGAAGTTGTCATGCCACGTATTCTGGTTTATGAACAATGATGTAATCAACAATTCTAGGAAATCACTTAGCTACTATAATTAATCCCCTTCATTTTATAAAGGAAATAAATATTTGTCATTTTTGTAAACACTGATGTAGAATGGAAAACCTATTTGACGTAGTGTTAAAAATCTGAATACAACTCCATTAAAGGTTTACAAATAGTTTGGGTATACAAAATTCCAGACACCAAGTGAGGTACCAGAACCTCAACAGAGAGCCTCAATAGAGGAAATCTCAAAGCGCCTACATTGTAATGAGGGTTCAAAACCTGGAGACCCTGCCATTCTAGCCCCTCCTGTAAGTCAGAAGGAACTGAATTCCAAAGAGATTTAAATGCACTGGTTCAGCCTTCGTATCCACTAAAGTAGAAGTCATTAGCAAGACTGGATTTTTGAGATTAGAGAGATCACAGCATTCAGTAAAACACTGACTCCAGTTACCCTGGTAATGCAATAGAACAAGGGTACAAAAGACACCAATCACATTAGTATTAGAGAAGCAGTAATAGAGACAGATAGGGCTCCCTCAGAAACTCCAGGTTTTCACTCCATCCAGCAGGTTAACTTATCATCTTCATCAAACAGCCTGAACTTTGTAAGCTTCAGGAGCCTCATTTGCAAAGCACGGAGGCAATGTGGCACAGAGGGTAAGAACCCAGCCTTCCAGTGTCAGGATCACATGGGCTAGAACTCTGGTTCTCCTATTCTCAAACTGAGTGAACCTGAGCATAGCACATCCTGTAATGTTAATGCCATTACACAGGAATAATAATACCTCCTTCAAAGGCTTGTCACCAGAAGCAAATGTAATATGTAGAGCTCTCAGGGTGATGGCTAGATAGTAGCAAACATTCGGACAATGGGAATTGGCATTATTATAAATTCCAGTTTGCAAATACATTGTGAAGGTCAACAATAAATGCAAACCAATTTTTTCATCAATGGCTATATTATGCAGTTCTGAACTTTAATAATAATTCAACACTTCACAAGTTTTTATAACCAGGAACCCTGCCCTCACGCCCCAGTTGTATGGCTAATGTTCCCCCAATTCACAAATGAGGAATTTGACTTTGGAAAGGTCCAAATGGTTCAGGGTCATATATTAAAGTGGGAATGGAGAAAGAATTCAGAGTCGGTGACCCTGGCTCTAGTCATTGCTCTACCTGTTAAATTATATCACCTTGGCAGTTTAACAGTGTACTGGAAACATTTTCAAGGAGAATATTTATATACACAAGTCTTGGCACCATAAATATTTGCCTGAATTTATCCTGCTCCTAGCCCAATCAACACCTCATGAAACTTGTGATTTAAAAGGCTTGGATTTGTATTCATGCAATGTTAATAGACTGGAAAACAATTCAGTATCTCCAACAGGAATGATTTTACAGACATTAGCAGGTGGCAGACTACACAAACTTTACCTTTCTTGACATTTTTAAGTAACTAATAGAGTTCTAAAGCATGTCCATTTCACATCATTTAAACAGTGAAACTATTTCATGATAAACAAGGTTTACAAGACATGTGAATTTGAAGCATTTTGTTTACATTCAGTTGGGTATATATAAAGGCTGATAAATGCTAATGGGAGTTACCAACATGCATTCCTTTCATAGCAATGGAAGAACATTGTGTACAATCCCAAATAACCCTTTTAACCTTGTGAAAACTGAGTAAGGAGCTGATGTGTATACCGCACTACAGCACAGTAAGAGCAAAAAGAAGTGAGTTTTCTCCAGTGCATCCTCCGTCGAGAGAGTAAAAACTAGTTCCAAACAAGCACATTTTATGAGAGCTTAAACTTTCACAGCCACTTTCCTCCTGGGCTAGTCAGGAGTGAAGACCTTTATTTTTTACTAGTCATTTCTCTCTAACAGTTGTCTGGCTTACTTCCTTATCTCATGTGCTTTCCCAATCCCATATTGAATTAGAAATATAATTAGGAAGTATCTGCTAATCTATTCCACAAGTATGTATTTAACACCAGGTGCCTTTTATAATATAAAGAAAACTGATGTCCCTGCATCCAGAAACCTAAGAGTCGACTAGGGAGAGCAGAAAATTGAGTAGGAGATTTCAGTAGCATGTGAGAGTTAGTTAGGTTATACAATGCAATAAAGGCTGAGGAATGGGTAAGTAGGGTGTTCTGGAAATGCATGAAGTTAAATGCAAATAACTCTGAAGGTTTTAATGCTAGACAGAGAACATCTAGTGAACAGGCGCTGTCTCAGGACATTACAAAACACAAATGCAGTTCCTGGTGTCCAGAAACTTCCCTGTAATTGAGAAGATGGAGCTCAAAGCACTTTCTCCTTTTCTCCAGAACCAAACTGCCTCCTAGATTCTTGAACGTCCACCATAAATATTTGCCTGAATTTATCCTGCTCCTAGCCCAATCAACACCTCATGAAACTTGTGATTTAAAAGGCTTGGATTTGTATTCATGCAATGTTAATAGACTGGAAAACAATTCAGTATCTCCAACAGGAATGATTTTACAGACATTAGCAGGTGGCAGACTACACAAACTTTACCTTTCTTGACATTTTAAGTAACTAATAGAGTTCTAAAGCATGTCCATTTCACATCATTTAAACAGTGAAACTATTTCATGATAAACAAGGTTTACAAGACATGTGAATTTGAAGCATTTTGTTTACATTCAGTTGGGTATATATAAAGGCTGATAAATGCTAATGGGAGTTACCAACATGCATTCCTTTCATAGCAATGGAAGAACATTGTGTACAATCCCAAATAACCCTTTTAACCTTGTGAAAACTGAGTAAGGAGCTGATGTGTATACCGCACTACAGCACAGTAAGAGCAAAAAGAAGTGAGTTTTCTCCAGTGCATCCTCCGTCGAGAGAGTAAAAACTAGTTCCAAACAAGCACATTTTATGAGAGCTTAAACTTTCACAGCCACTTTCCTCCTGGGCTAGTCAGGAGTGAAGACCTTTATTTTTTACTAGTCATTTCTCTCTAACAGTTGTCTGGCTTACTTCCTTATCTCATGTGCTTTCCCAATCCCATATTGAATTAGAAATATAATTAGGAAGTATCTGCTAATCTATTCCACAAGTATGTATTTAACACCAGGTGCCTTTTATAATATAAAGAAAACTGATGTCCCTGCATCCAGAAACCTAAGAGTCGACTAGGGAGAGCAGAAAATTGAGTAGGAGATTTCAGTAGCATGTGAGAGTTAGTTAGGTTATACAATGCAATAAAGGCTGAGGAATGGGTAAGTAGGGTGTTCTGGAAATGCATGAAGTTAAATGCAAATAACTCTGAAGGTTTTAATGCTAGACAGAGAACATCTAGTGAACAGGCGCTGTCTCAGGACATTACAAAACACAAATGCAGTTCCTGGTGTCCAGAAACTTCCCTGTAATTGAGAAGATGGAGCTCAAAGCACTTTCTCCTTTTCTCCAGAACCAAACTGCCTCCTAGACATCTCCACTTGAACGTCCCTCAGTCAGACATGAGGAATGTATCACAGAGAACGAAAGAGTTAGGAAAGTGAAAGAGCATTTAAGAGCAAAGAAGACAAAATGGAAAGTTCTAACATTCAGCTGGTGGAAATTCTACATGGTGATAATAGAAGAGCCCCAGAGAAGTATCATGCAAAAAGATTATGGTTGTGCTTCCCTGATGGTAAAGAAACTGCTTGCCAGTGCAGGAGACATGGGTTCAACCCCTGGTCTGGGAAAATTAAGCAACTAAGCCCATGGCCATAACTAATGAGCCTGTGCGCTAGGTCAGTTACTGCAACTACTGAAGCCTGGGGGCCCTAGAGTCTGGCTCCACAAAAAGAGAAGCCACCACCCTGAAAAGCCTGCACACTGCACCTAGACGGCAGCCCCCACACCCCACAACCAGAGAAAGTCCACACAGCAACAAAGACCCACCACAGCCTAAATAAATAAATGAATAAATAAAATGATTTTGAAAACAAAGGTTATGGTTGACATTGTTCCTGAAGTAATAAGATATTCAGATTGTAATTTATGTCCCAGAGTGCAAAAGATCCCTTCAAGATTAAGAGGTGGATGGATAGATGATAAATAGATAATAATATGACAATTCGGTTGGGTTAACAGTAGGAGAAAAAATACGAATATAGAGGAACAGAGGTCAGAGAGATTACTAATGGCAAACACCAGCAAAAGGCTGTGGAATATCTGCTGCTAAAGGACAGGAAAATTCTTGCCAGAAGCTTAGGTTGGCTTCTTCCTACTGACCCTCAGGGCTGTGGGGGTTGGGAGAACCTGGCTATCCAGAGATCACAAGTTACCTACTTTAGCCTGTCACAGCCTCTTCATTGTAACCTAAACAAGGCACATACTTTCTTATTTAATATTCTCTTTAAGGTAGTCCTTGTTATCTCTGTTTTAGAAACTAGAAAACTGAGCATCACAGAGTGTAAGCAATTTGAACTAAGTCAAAGGCTGGTAAGTAGCAATGTCTAGAATCAAATTGACAATGGACCTACATAACTGCCTGTGTTCTTTTGGCATGAACAAGTCCCAGCGTATTCACTTGTAAAACATGATGATCAGAGAAACCCACATATTCCCCTTCACCTTTAAAATGGCACAGCTATCATAAGAGTCTTAAATGTTTGTTCTTCAAACTCAATGTTTAAAAGTGACAAACGGAGCATATTGTACAAATGTACACCTGAAACTTGACTGCTACCTACCATACAGAATTCTTACATTTCTAAGAGTAAAAGTGAAAAACAAAGGAACTACTGAAAACAGTACTTTTTTTTTTTAACACCACTACCATTTTAAGGTAAAACGGTTATGATTTCTAAGTAAATTAGAACAATAAGAAATCGTGGAAATATATTCATGTTTGTGCTATGGAGAAGCTCTGCAATTGTCTTTAGTACATTAGCTAATCAATCTAATCACTGAGAAATATTATTTTCAAGTGAGAATCTTAGAATCTTGGAATTTCAGACATCTAGATTTTGGAGATCAACGTATCCAGTGTTTGTATTTTAAAGATGAAGAAAACAAATTCAGGAAACAGATTCATGGTTCTCCCGTTTTTAAAATATATATTCTCACCAGGTTAGCAGTGGGGTCATCCAGACTCTGTAGGTCTCAAACAAATAAAAATGACAACAATTAGTCCACCACTTCTGCTAGGGATGAATATTATATTTAATTTGCCCTTAAAATATGACACGAGTAAGATTAGTTGTCTGCAGCAGACCTCATTAGTCTTTATGGTATAACTTTAATTGATTTGAAAATCAGTAGCAACTTCATCTTGCTCTATTTATTACATTAAAGGGTTGAATTTCATGTATTTCTAACATTTTATCACCAAAAGTTGCGCCATTTCTAAGTTGCTAGGAAATGCTGCCTTATTTAAAAAATGAAAGTTGAAAATTAGAAATATCTTATTATTAAAATTTTTGAAGTACCTGATGCTAAAGGATATTTTTATCTTCCTTCCTACAGGAACTTACATGAAGTAGATAAAAGGGTATAGTCCTTGTTATCTCTGTTTTAGAAACTAGAAAACTGAGCACAGAGTGTGTTCTTTTGGCATTAGAATCAAATTGACAATGGACCTACATAACTGCCTGTGTTCTTTTGGCATGAACAAGTCCCAGCGTATTCACTTGTAAAACATGATGATCAGAGAAACCCACATATTCCCCTTCACCTTTAAAATGGCACAGCTATCATAAGAGTCTTAAATGTTTGTTCTTCAAACTCAATGTTTAAAAGTGACAAACGGAGCATATTGTACAAATGTACACCTGAAACTTGACTGCTACCTACCATACAGAATTCTTACATTTCTAAGAGTAAAAGTGAAAAACAAAGGAACTACTGAAAACAGTACTTTTTTTTTTTAACACCACTACCATTTTAAGGTAAAACGGTTATGATTTCTAAGTAAATTAGAACAATAAGAAATCGTGGAAATATATTCATGTTTGTGCTATGGAGAAGCTCTGCAATTGTCTTTAGTACATTAGCTAATCAATCTAATCACTGAGAAATATTATTTTCAAGTGAGAATCTTAGAATCTTGGAATTTCAGACATCTAGATTTTGGAGATCAACGTATCCAGTGTTTGTATTTTAAAGATGAAGAAAACAAATTCAGGAAACAGATTCATGGTTCTCCCGTTTTTAAAATATATATTCTCACCAGGTTAGCAGTGGGGTCATCCAGACTCTGTAGGTCTCAAACAAATAAAAATGACAACAATTAGTCCACCACTTCTGCTAGGGATGAATATTATATTTAATTTGCCCTTAAAATATGACACGAGTAAGATTAGTTGTCTGCAGCAGACCTCATTAGTCTTTATGGTATAACTTTAATTGATTTGAAAATCAGTAGCAACTTCATCTTGCTCTATTTATTACATTAAAGGGTTGAATTTCATGTATTTCTAACATTTTATCACCAAAAGTTGCGCCATTTCTAAGTTGCTAGGAAATGCTGCCTTATTTAAAAAATGAAAGTTGAAAATTAGAAATATCTTATTATTAAAATTTTTGAAGTACCTGATGCTAAAGGATATTTTTATCTTCCTTCCTACAGGAACTTACATGAAGTAGATAAAAAGGGTATATTTGAAGTATGTGGATCTTTGTTGTTCTTTTAGTCGCTAAGTTGGGTCCAACTCTAGCAATCCCAAGGACTACGGCCCTCCATGCTCCTCTGTCCATGAGATCTCCCAGGCAAGGATTCTGGAGTGGGTTGCCATTTCCTCCTCCGGGGGATCTTCCCAACCCAGGAATCAAACCTCCACATCTCCTGCATTGGCAGGTGGATTCTTTACCACTGAGCCACCTGGGAAGCCTACAGGTCTTTGGGGGGTCCTTCATTTTAAGGGGCTGCTGGAGATATTTATCTGAGCTCTGATAGCCAGGTGATAATGTACCATATTTCACTACTCAAACACAAGGCCAAATTAGGTGAGAACCTTACAGAAACCAGCACAGAGTGCAATCAACCTTGAAAGTGTGCTTTACTCCACGTACATATAATTCTGTTTATATAAAGACTTACAATACAAAATGTAGTTTGTGCCATGGTAGTGAAGTTTGAAAAGCTATTGCTATAGCTTGTGCTGTAATATGATCAGTGGATATTCTTTGTTCATTAACATTTATATTTTACTTATTGATATGTAAGTTTTTCTTATTGATACGCTCATTTTGATCATTTATATTTTTATCAAATACAAGAGGCCACTTTTATATTAATATATTAATATAGCTATTCAAATATTTGCTATTTTAGTCATTCCCTACTATTTTGTGTGGCATTCCAGAGTCTTTGCATTTTAATTTTCTCTTTTCTTGTTAGGTTTACCAGAGAATGGCCCAACTTAGTTTTGGATTTGTTTATTATTTCTATTTATCTACTCTTTCTGCATTATCATTTCTATTTTTATTCTCCCTTATTCCTTATCACTAATTTGTGCTTTTGTGACTTCTTGAAGTTAACTTTTAGCTTATTTATTTTCATTCATCTCCAATAATTGAAGCATTGTGGCTATGATTTTGCTTGAATTATAAATCTGACTGTGCTGTGCTAAGCCCGTTTATTTCAGTGTCTAAATCTATTTTCTAAATAAATTATTTGTAGTTCTGATTTTTACTCTGTATAAAATCTAGGAGAGTGTTTTTACACATGTATTTTAAAATATTTTTAACTTGTTTAAAAGCTTTGTTGTACATTTTTAGGTTTATCATGTTCAGAACATGTGATTAGTACATTTCTTATTTTTTGAACATGTTGAAGTTTTATTTGTGTCCTTGTATGAAGTTTATTTTCTCAATGTCCCATGAACTCTTGGGAAGTCTTTCTCTGTTGATGGGTTCTGATCTAATCAACTAAATTACTTTCTGTTTCCTCTGTAAGTTTCACTTTAAAAATGTGATTACACAAAATTAACTTTTTTCCAAATCAAAAAATTGGCAAACTTTCATCAACATTATAAAGTATTTCCAGTTCACATATATATATATATATATATATATATATAGATATAGATATAGATATAGATATAGATATAGATGTTTTTCAACATTCTACATACCTTCAAAAGATACTTGGACTGCCTGATAAACAGTATTAACAACTTCAGTAACTGCAGTTGAATTTTTTTTTTTTTAAATAGGGAAATAGTATTAGTTATGGCTCAGTGGTAAAGAGTCTGCCTGCCAATGCAGGAGACGCAGGACACATGGGTTCGATCCTCAGGTCAGGAAGACCCGTGAAGTAGCAAATGGCAACCCACTCCTATATTCTTATTGGGAAAAATCTATGGACAGAGAAGTTTGGTGGGCTATAATCCATGGGGTCACCAAGTCAGTCACAACTGAGCACAGCACAGCAACAATATTATTTATATTGAAAAAAATCTTTATGACTTATCTAACTGTATTCAAAATATATACTCCATGCCTCAAAGATCTACAGATTCAGAAACTAGATAAGTTTATATTATATAACTTTCTATTATTTTTCTCTGCAAACTACCATGATATGTTTATTTTTTTCTTAATCTTTGTCACAACAAAAAGAGAAAACAAAGCTTTTAAAAAAGAATAGAAATAAACTGGGTCTTAAAATCCAGAATAAATACATTCTTCTGTTCCGAACTACAAAAATCCAAAAAACTACTAAAAATTGTCATCCTCACAAGTACCTTCAGGCTATCATGAGAAGTCAGCAAAAGATGTATTTGTTTTCTGACAAGTACTCCAGTATCGTAAGACTAACTTGAAACAGTATGACAGTTACTCTCACAGTGTGAAGACACTTATTTCATAAACCACTTTAAGCACTAAATTGTCAAATGACAGAAACTTGTTTTTTAGATGATGGCATTAAATAAAGTCACAGACACTAAGCAAGCAAGCACATTTTAGGTTTATCATGTTCAGAACATGTGATTACATTTCTTTTTAACATGTTGAACTGTGAAGTTTATTTTCTCAATGTCCCATGAACTCTTGGGAAGTCTTTCTCTGTTGATGGGTTCTGATCTAATCAACTAAATTACTTTCTGTTTCCTCTGTAAGTTTCACTTTAAAAATGTGATTACACAAAATTAACTTTTTTCCAAATCAAAAAATTGGCAAACTTTCATCAACATTATAAAGTATTTCCAGTTCACATATATATATATATATATATATATATATATATATATATATATATATAGATATAGATATAGATGTTTTTCAACATTCTACATACCTTCAAAAGATACTTGGACTGCCTGATAAACAGTATTAACAACTTCAGTAACTGCAGTTAAATTTTTTTTTTTAAATAGGGAAATAGTATTAGTTATGGCTCAGTGGTAAAGAGTCTGCCTGCCAATGCAGGAGACGCAGGACACATGGGTTCGATCCTCAGGTCAGGAAGACCCGTGAAGTAGCAAATGGCAACCCACTCCTATATTCTTATTGGGAAAAATCTATGGACAGAGAAGTTTGGTGGGCTATAATCCATGGGGTCACCAAGTCAGTCACAACTGAGCACAGCACAGCAACAATATTATTTATATTGAAAAAAATCTTTATGACTTATCTAACTGTATTCAAAATATATACTCCATGCCTCAAAGATCTACAGATTCAGAAACTAGATAAGTTTATATTATATAACTTTCTATTATTTTTCTCTGCAAACTACCATGATATGTTTATTTTTTTCTTAATCTTTGTCACAACAAAAAGAGAAAACAAAGCTTTTAAAAAAGAATAGAAATAAACTGGGTCTTAAAATCCAGAATAAATACATTCTTCTGTTCCGAACTACAAAAATCCAAAAAACTACTAAAAATTGTCATCCTCACAAGTACCTTCAGGCTATCATGAGAAGTCAGCAAAAGATGTATTTGTTTTCTGACAAGTACTCCAGTATCGTAAGACTAACTTGAAACAGTATGACAGTTACTCTCACAGTGTGAAGACACTTATTTCATAAACCACTTTAAGCACTAAATTGTCAAATGACAGAAACTTGTTTTTTAGATGATGGCATTAAATAAAGTCACAGACACTAAGCAAGCAAGCACATGAAGAAAAATAATAGTTGTCACGTCACAAGCTCATATCTCTGAACATGACAGAGAAACAGAAGTAGAGGAAGAACTGGGTAAAAATCATTGGATGTAGAGCCAAGATTTCTATGGGGAGAAGTGGAGACTTTCAGTCATAACATTGTATTTAAACTCTGGGTAAGTTGCATGCCTTTCCTTGATCTGTGTTCTCACTCCTATCCTGGGATAATAATCTCTCTTTAAGAGAAACAAAGAAAAAGTAGTAATACCTAATGCTCACTGGATGGTGACCGTGGACAGGAAAAATACTGAAAGCATTCTGCATAGACTAACTCATTCAGCTCTCCTAAGAACCAGATGCATTCTCTTTGTGTCATGGCTCTGTTTATTTATCGGTCCTGGTGTCATCCTAAATGTGGAATGAATGTCTCTCTACTACTTCTTCTCTCAAAAGCAACAAGAAGGTCAAAGGTGTTCATCTTAGCAGAACTCTTATTGGAGATTTGTGAATCTCAAGAACCAATTTTCAGTCACTTACCCCGAAGTGATTCTACCCCACCCCTACCTCTAACCTTTCTAGTTTTTTGATTCCCTGTTTTCACCACCAACACCCTCTCTTCTGCTCCTCTCTCTGCCTCTGACTCACCAAAGTTAAACAATTCCTTCTTTATTTTCACTCCTGTTGATACTCAGACCCCCAGGGTCTAACCTGTCTCAGTGGAAGTTGTATAAACAGTCCTACAAGGAATTCTGGAGCCAGCTGTTAAGATAACAAGGAAAGAAACAACACCGGAGCTAGGATTTATAGTAAGTAATGACCCCTAGAAAGATATCCCATACCTTGAATTTTTTTCCTCTTCCAGTTTTGAAAATTCTTTTTGTTCGAACTACAAAATCCAAAAAACTACTAAAAATTGTCATCCTCACAAGTACCTTCAGGCTATCATGAGAAGTCAGCAAAAGATGTATTTGTTTTCTGACAAGTACTCCAGTATCGTAAGACTAACTTGAAACAGTATGACAGTTACTCTCACAGTGTGAAGACACTTATTTCATAAACCACTTTAAGCACTAAATTGTCAAATGACAGAAACTTGTTTTTTAGATGATGGCATTAAATAAAGTCACAGACACTAAGCAAGCAAGCACATGAAGAAAAATAATAGTTGTCACGTCACAAGCTCATATCTCTGAACATGACAGAGAAACAGAAGTAGAGGAAGAACTGGGTAAAAATCATTGGATGTAGAGCCAAGATTTCTATGGGGAGAAGTGGAGACTTTCAGTCATAACATTGTATTTAAACTCTGGGTAAGTTGCATGCCTTTCCTTGATCTGTGTTCTCACTCCTATCCTGGGATAATAATCTCTCTTTAAGAGAAACAAAGAAAAAGTAGTAATACCTAATGCTCACTGGATGGTGACCGTGGACAGGAAAAATACTGAAAGCATTCTGCATAGACTAACTCATTCAGCTCTCCTAAGAACCAGATGCATTCTCTTTGTGTCATGGCTCTGTTTATTTATCGGTCCTGGTGTCATCCTAAATGTGGAATGAATGTCTCTCTACTACTTCTTCTCTCAAAAGCAACAAGAAGGTCAAAGGTGTTCATCTTAGCAGAACTCTTATTGGAGATTTGTGAATCTCAAGAACCAATTTTCAGTCACTTACCCCGAAGTGATTCTACCCCACCCCTACCTCTAACCTTTCTAGTTTTTTGATTCCCTGTTTTCACCACCAACACCCTCTCTTCTGCTCCTCTCTCTGCCTCTGACTCACCAAAGTTAAACAATTCCTTCTTTATTTTCACTCCTGTTGATACTCAGACCCCCAGGGTCTAACCTGTCTCAGTGGAAGTTGTATAAACAGTCCTACAAGGAATTCTGGAGCCAGCTGTTAAGATAACAAGGAAAGAAACAACACCGGAGCTAGGATTTATAGTAAGTAATGACCCCTAGAAAGATATCCCATACCTTGAATTTTTTTCCTCTTCCAGTTTTATTGAGATATAATTGATATACAACACTGTGTAAGTTTCAGGAGTCCAGCATAACAATTTGACGTGCATATATCATGAAATGATTATCACAGAAAATTTAGTGAATATCCATCATCATATATAGATAGAAAAGAAATAAAAATTTTCCATGTGATGAGAACTCCTAGGGTTTATTCTCTTAACTCTCATATATAATATTCATCAGTGTTAATTAGATGAGTCATTTTTTTTACATTTCATTTTTTGCACATGAAATACTTGAGAGCACTCATAGTTTGTTAGAAGTCGATTTGCAAGGTGAGCTATGGTAGATGGCACCTCCACATGCCAAAACACTTGGCCATACTCTGCTAAGTTATTCCATCTTTTTTGTAAATCTTAATTTCTATCTATTCCTTCTGTTAAATTTTATAATTCAATCTACCTATTTTTCACATAACTCTAGCTGGCTTATTTTAGATTAAACATCTATTTCTCTTTTTAACATAGTTTAACATTATTCATTTTTCATGTGAACTCTACCATTTTTTTTCCCTATTGAAGAATATGTGCATTTCAGGATGGACTGATCACTGTTCTATTTTGCAAGTAATTTTTATCCTTGATTTTTAAAAATTAAACACACTATATAGGCACCTATCTTTGATCCATCTCCCTCATCCCCAACACCAAGCACTTTTCATTAGTGTGGTATCTAGCTTGGGTGACACCATCTGCCCTCCTCCAGATAACGGCTGGTAAGGATCGGAAGTGGCGACCAAAGTGACTCCCTAGTCATGACTGTGATTGATAGGTTTCCTAAACCACTTCCTCTTCAGGTAATAATGTCCCTTGGCTCCATGACTTCCTCATTCCACACGCCCTTAAAATTATTCTCAAAGCCAAATGACGCCCACTGATAAAAAGACGAGCACATCACCAAAGTTAAACAATTCCTTCTTTATTTTCACTCCTGTTGATACTCAGACCCCCAGGGTCTAACCTGTCTCAGTGGAAGTTGTATAAACAGTCCTACAAGGAATTCTGGAGCCAGCTGTTAAGATAACAAGGAAAGAAACAACACCGGAGCTAGGATTTATAGTAAGTAATGACCCCTAGAAAGATATCCCATACCTTGAATTTTTTTCCTCTTCCAGTTTTATTGAGATATAATTGATATACAACACTGTGTAAGTTTCAGGAGTCCAGCATAACAATTTGACGTGCATATATCATGAAATGATTATCACAGAAAATTTAGTGAATATCCATCATCATATATAGATAGAAAAGAAATAAAAATTTTCCATGTGATGAGAACTCCTAGGGTTTATTCTCTTAACTCTCATATATAATATTCATCAGTGTTAATTAGATGAGTCATTTTTTTTACATTTCATTTTTTGCACATGAAATACTTGAGAGCACTCATAGTTTGTTAGAAGTCGATTTGCAAGGTGAGCTATGGTAGATGGCACCTCCACATGCCAAAACACTTGGCCATACTCTGCTAAGTTATTCCATCTTTTTTGTAAATCTTAATTTCTATCTATTCCTTCTGTTAAATTTTATAATTCAATCTACCTATTTTCACATAACTCTAGCTGGCTTATTTTAGATTAAACATCTATTTCTCTTTTTAACATAGTTTAACATTATTCATTTTTCATGTGAACTCTACCATTTTTTTTCCCTATTGAAGAATATGTGCATTTCAGGATGGACTGATCACTGTTCTATTTTGCAAGTAATTTTTATCCTTGATTTTTAAAAATTAAACACACTATATAGGCACCTATCTTTGATCCATCTCCCTCATCCCCAACACCAAGCACTTTTCATTAGTGTGGTATCTAGCTTGGGTGACACCATCTGCCCTCCTCCAGATAACGGCTGGTAAGGATCGGAAGTGGCGACCAAAGTGACTCCCTAGTCATGACTGTGATTGATAGGTTTCCTAAACCACTTCCTCTTCAGGTAATAATGTCCCTTGGCTCCATGACTTCCTCATTCCACACGCCCTTAAAATTATTCTCAAAGCCAAATGACGCCCCACTGATAAAAAGACGAGCACATGGCCCATTTTCATCAAAAATTTTAAATATAATTATATAATTATAAATACTTGGGACGAAGTGTAAAGCACCTTCAGTGTTAAAGTAGAGCTGAATTTGACTCTAAATAATGATTTGAAAAGAATGCTCTTGTTCCTTCAATATCTCACCCCTCTTTAAATATTTTCATTGCCTTGCCTGAGGCTTCCATACTTAACACTTGGGAACTGGCAGCCAGCAAAACTCACACATATAACTGTTTCTTGCCATGATTCTCTAGGGCTCCTCATAAGCAGTTTTGTGATGTAATGATGTTTACAAATTGTGACACGGAAACTTGGTTGGTGCTCAAAGGAAAATGGATTTCTTATTATGAGATTTTTAAAGCTATGTGAACCCTTAAACACCATCCATGTAGGAGGACAGAAATGACCACAACCTAACAAGGTCTGTAATAATTACTTCTGACAAAAAAGCAAGACCTCCTTGTCATCTTATTTCACGGCAGCCAGAGTAGTCATAGTCACAAACTATTCGAGATTTAGGCTGGAGGAACAAATAGGCTTGCCTAAAATAAGTAATTAAAAATTCAGCCCGAAGCAACCTATTTTAAAAGTTTCAAGTCTTCTAAATTCCAGTAAAGCAGGAATTATGTGTATGAGTTATGTCCCTGGTAGAGCTCTGGATTTCCTTTTTCGACAGAAAAATGTAAGAAAACAGAGATATTTTGGCTTTGTATTTTTTTTTCCCTCAGGCGTATCATCCAGGAATATAGAAACAGGAGGTAGGCCAATGCTGTATGCAAAGAGTAAAAATAGTAAATTGGCTCTTCTGGGACCTGAAAATGGCCCCTGAACTCCGTGGATGCATTCACCACGCAAAAATACAACTTTCATAGTTCTTGAAAAACATAAGGATTTTTTATTACAGTCTTTTACAATTTTTCTAATCCTAAAAAATAACCATTAATCCAGAAATGGATCCTATGATTTGCAAATAAATATTTTCTCATTTAAAAAGTATAGTTGTTCCAGGGCTTCCCTGGTGGTCCAGTGGGGGAGACACCACCTTGCAGTGCAAGGGGCGTCGGTTCAATCCCTGGCCTGGGAAGATCTCACGTGCCATGGAGCGGCTGGACCCACGTGTCCAATCACCGAGCAGGAGCTCTGGAGCGCATGCGCCCAGAGCCGGTGCTCTGCGACAACAGTGGCCACCGCGATGGGAGGCCCATAAGAGTCAAAGAACAAAGCTGGATGAAAATAGACAAATGAAAGACCAATAGAAGTGGCCCACCCACCCCCTCCCTCCCCAACTCGCCCACCCCAAAAATAAATAAATAAATAAAATGTCAAAAATAAAATAAAAAGTATAGTTGTTCTGAAAAGGCTACATACATACTGTATGATTCTGAGAAAATGCTGTTTGGGAAAAGGCAAAACTACGGAGACAGTAAAATGGTCAGTGGTTCTAAGGGACTTTGGAAAAGGGAGGAAAGAACAAGTGGCACATGGGATTTATAGAGCAGTATTATATGACAAAATTACATTTGACAAAAACAAACTCTTCTCTATCAGCCCGGTATCTTATTAGGCAGCCAGAGTA
The DNA here is from genome assembly GCA_022376925.1 of Tragulus kanchil. NCBI lineage: Eukaryota > Metazoa > Chordata > Mammalia > Artiodactyla > Tragulidae > Tragulus > Tragulus kanchil. The sequence goes on along the minus strand of JAIOJX010000003.1, from coordinate 21,669,131 downwards.
GTCATGTCACAAACTATTCGAGATTTAGGCTGGAGGAACAAATAGGCTTGCCTAAAATAAGTAATTAAAAATTCAGCCCGAAGCAACCTATTTTAAAAGTTTCAAGTCTTCTAAATTCCAGTAAAGCAGGAATTATGTGTATGAGTTATGTCCCTGGTAGAGCTCTGGATTTCCTTTTTCGACAGAAAAATGTAAGAAAACAGAGATATTTTGGCTTTGTATTTTTTTTTCCCTCAGGCGTATCATCCAGGAATATAGAAACAGGAGGTAGGCCAATGCTGTATGCAAAGAGTAAAAATAGTAAATTGGCTCTTCTGGGACCTGAAAATGGCCCCTGAACTCCGTGGATGCATTCACCACGCAAAAATACAACTTTCATAGTTCTTGAAAAACATAAGGATTTTTTATTACAGTCTTTTACAATTTTTCTAATCCTAAAAAATAACCATTAATCCAGAAATGAATCCTATGATTTGCAAATAAATATTTTCTCATTTAAAAAGTATAGTTGTTCCAGGGCTTCCCTGGTGGTCCAGTGGGTAAGGACACCACCTTGCAGTGCAAGGGGCGTCGGTTCAATCCCTGGCCTGGGAAGATCTCACGTGCCATGGAGCGGCTGGACCCACGTGTCCAATCACCGAGCAGGAGCTCTGGAGCGCATGCGCCCAGAGCCGGTGCTCTGCGACAACAGTGGCCACCGCGATGGGAGGCCCATAAGAGTCAAAGAACAAAGCTGGATGAAAATAGACAAATGAAAGACCAATAGAAGTGGCCCACCCACCCCCTCCCTCCCCAACTCGCCCACCCCAAAAATAAATAAATAAATAAAATGTCAAAAATAAAATAAAAAGTATAGTTGTTCTGAAAAGGCTACATACATACTGTATGATTCTGAGAAAATGCTGTTTGGGAAAAGGCAAAACTACGGAGACAGTAAAATGGTCAGTGGTTCTAAGGGACTTTGGAAAAGGGAGGAAAGAACAAGTGGCACATGGGATTTATAGAGCAGTATTATATGACATTTTAATGGTAAATTAATGTCATTCTACGTTTGTCAAACCCATAGAATGTACAACACCAAAAGTGAACCCTAATATAAATTATAAACTTAGGGTGATAACAGTGTGTCCATGTAGGTTCATAAGCTACAACAAACATACCAGTCAGGTGCAGGATGCTGATCACGGGGGAGACTATGCACCTGTGGGGACGAGGGTCTATGGGAGCTCTCTGTACTTTCAACTCAAATTTACCATGAACCTAAAACCATTCTAAAATGCAAACTCTGTTAACAACAACAACAAAAAAGCATAATTGGGACAAAGTAAGAAATGGCAGTTACTGCTCTGCAAAACTCCACATGAAGGAATCATAAGTAATTGCAATAAATATCTTAAGAGGAACTATACATGACACCAGGAATGAAGGTTAGCCTCAAACGGAAATTCTTGTACAAAAACCCATAGCCATCTGATTGCACGCAAAACAGAAGCTTTTTATACAAGGTCACACATGATTATCTACACATGTTCAGTTCTAAGAGGTTATAAAAGAAGTAGGCTTGATCACTGTGTCCAGCTTGTGAACAGAACCAAACTTTAGAAATACAACTGCATCAACTGAAAACAGAACTTTTGAGTTCAGGTTTGAATCTATTCCTTTTTTTCAGTGGTTTTGAGTCAGTTCCTCTCTAACCTTGCTCAGAGAAGCCAGAACTCTGAAATCCTCAAAAAGCCTGGTATTTCAAATGTCCAAGTGTTTCAAAATGTGTGTGCTAATGTCATACTCATTTATATTTAGAAAGGAATAGTAAACTTGATTAATGCCTTCCCATAGAACCAACTCATCATTTTTGTTCCTTTTTTTTTTTTTTTTTACTTTCATGTCCATTTTTTAACTTATTTTAACAAGACTCTTTGCAACTTCCCTGGCAGTCCAGTGGTTAATGCAAGAGACATTAACCACTAACCACTAACCATTAACCACTCTAATGCAAGAGACAAGGGTTTGATCCCTGGTTAGGAATGAAGACTTCACATGCCTCATGTGTGGCCAAACAATTTTTTAAAAAATAGAAAGAAGGAGAAATAAGGCTCCTTAAGTGTAGCCCTTTTATTTCTTTTTTTTGTTTGTTTTTTTCAGGTTTTTTTTTTTTTTTTTGGTGGGTGAAGTTGGGGAGGGAGAGGGGTGGGCGGGCCACTTCTATTGGTCTTTCATTATCTATTTTCATCCATCTTTGTTCTTTGGCTCGTGTGGGCCTCCAATCACAGTGGCCTCTGTTGTCGCAGAGCACCGGCTCTGGGCGCATGCGCTCCAGAGCTCCGGCTCGGTAATTGGACACATCGGTCCAGCCACTCTGCGGCACACGGGATCTTTCCAGGCCAGGGATTGAACCGGTGCCCCTTGCACTGCAAAGCGGTGTCCTTACCCACTGGACCACCAGGGAAGCCCCTCTTATTTCTAGTGTAAGGATCGAAAAGGGGTGGGCTAGCCACAAGGTGACTCAGGCACTCTAATGCCAAAGGAATATACTAGAGAATAAAAATTCATGCTAAAAGTAATCTTGTTTCCCCATATATAGAAACACAGAAGTTCTTTCTTAGGTGGTCAGTTTAAAACTTTGTATATTCTTTTTGTAAAAATATATTTTTCTTTAAATTTTGGCCTCTTTTTTTATTGGTCCTTCATGTATTTATTTTCATCCATCTTAATTCTTTGGCCTGTGTGGGCCTCCCCTCACAATGGCCTCTCTCCTTGCAGAGCACCGGCTCTGGGCACATGCACTCAAGAGTGTTGGCTCGTAATTGGTCATGCTGGTCCAGCTGCTCCGCGGAGTGTGGGATCTTTCCAGGCCAGGGATCCAACTGATGTCCCTTGCAATGCAAGGTGGACTCTTTACCCACTGGACCACCAGGGATATAAACTCTGTATATTCTTTATAGAGTAAGTTTCTTCAAAGAAGTTGTCTGGTCCATAGAGACTGTTTGCTTTTGAATCCATGCACAGAGATCCAATCCACAAGCTCTCTAAACCAATTCCTCTGCTAATACTGCTTTAAAAAACTCAAAAACTAGACATTGTATATTGTACACCTCCAACTTTTCTTGTGTATATAAAAGTCTTTTAAGGGAGTTTGGAATAAAAATAACTTCAGAGGATTTCTGATTTCTAATGAGATCATGATAGAGAAAGAATGGAGTCAGCACCTTATAAATTTCTTTAGGATGCAGAGATGGTGGTGGCTGTGCTGAGATGTTTCATTGAATCAAGTTCTGGAAAATGTGTGTACCTAACAGGTCAAGATTGGGGAAACACCATGAAGTAAATGAAGCACATGATTGGGTATAGCAAAAATCTGCACAATATATGAGGATAAATCTAAAAACTATTTACAAAAGAGAAATAGAAAGCAATGCCAGGTTCAAGTTTGATTAAAATGCCTTGAAAGATTTCTACTTGTTCCACATAGGCAGAAGAATGCTGAGTATGAAACATTACTCAATAGGAAAAAAAAAAAAAACAACCTATATTCTTAATAGAAAGAGCACTTTAGAAATTACATAATTTTCACAAAAGCTTCATAAATATCTCATGATGAGATTTATGAATGTAGAAAAGAATCCAATATCCTCCAGTCGAGTAGAAAGCAAACAGAGGTTATCATGTAAGATATGCATAGACATATGACTTATTTTCTCCATTTCTTTTTTTTTTTTCTCCATTTCTAATTGGCCAAACTTTAACCACAAGAAGTTCCAAAAACCAAAAAGTCTTTTGTAAAAATATATTTTTCTTTAAATTTTGGCCTCTTTTTTTATTGGTCCTTCATGTATTTATTTTCATCCATCTTAATTCTTTGGCCTGTGTGGGCCTCCCCTCACAATGGCCTCTCTCCTTGCAGAGCACCGGCTCTGGGCACATGCACTCAAGAGTGTTGGCTCGTAATTGGTCATGCTGGTCCAGCTGCTCACGGAGTGTGGGATCTTTCCAGGCCAGGGATCCAACTGATGTCCCTTGCAATGCAAGGTGGACTCTTTACCCACTGGACCACCAGGGATATAAACTCTGTATATTCTTTATAGAGTAAGTTTCTTCAAAGAAGTTGTCTGGTCCATAGAGACTGTTTGCTTTTGAATCCATGCACAGAGATCCAATCCACAAGCTCTCTAAACCAATTCCTCTGCTAATACTGCTTTAAAAAACTCAAAAACTAGACATTGTATATTGTACACCTCCAACTTTTCTTGTGTATATAAAAGTCTTTTAAGGGAGTTTGGAATAAAAATAACTTCAGAGGATTTCTGATTTCTAATGAGATCATGATAGAGAAAGAATGGAGTCAGCACCTTATAAATTTCTTTAGGATGCAGAGATGGTGGTGGCTGTGCTGAGATGTTTCATTGAATCAAGTTCTGGAAAATGTGTGTACCTAACAGGTCAAGATTGGGGAAACACCATGAAGTAAATGAAGCACATGATTGGGTATAGCAAAAATCTGCACAATATATGAGGATAAATCTAAAAACTATTTACAAAAGAGAAATAGAAAGCAATGCCAGGTTCAAGTTTGATTAAAATGCCTTGAAAGATTTCTACTTGTTCCACATAGGCAGAAGAATGCTGAGTATGAAACATTACTCACTGGGAAAAAAAAAAAACAACCTATATTCTTAATAGAAAGAGCACTTTAGAAATTACATAATTTTCACAAAAGCTTCATAAATATCTCATGATGAGATTTATGAATGTAGAAAAGAATCCAATATCCTCCAGTCGAGTAGAAAGCAAACAGAGGTTATCATGTAAGATATGCATAGACATATGACTTATTTTCTCCATTTCTTTTTTTTTTTTCTCCATTTCTAATTGGCCAAACTTTAACCACAAGAAGTTCCAAAACCATGTCATTTGACAAAATACGTGCATTTTAAAATAAAAGCTTTGACATATGGAATATATTCAAACCTTTTCAGAAAAATAAATAATAAACACAGATTATGTCTGTCTGAGGACACAAACCCTGACAAGAACGGGAGGAAAGATGGATGATGAAGAGTCTCTTTCTGTCTCCCAACCTTCTGATGGATGGTGGAGCTTAGCTACAAATCAAACAGATACAATGCCATTTACAGTATTTTAAAAAGTTATTCATTCCATCCTTTAAATTCTGAAAATGACAGAACATTTACTCTCTCATGAAATTATGTTCACAACAAATGCTCCCAAAGAAAAACAGAGAGAAAAGTTCCTAGACACAGGTTGGTTTTACTCACTTTCCAGTTTTATGGCACTGAGTTTATATGTCACCCAGATCCCTACTGCCCCAATCGGTTTTTATAGCGGAGCCAGGCGAGACACAGAGAATGCATTCTATTCTCGTTGTTTTATTGTATTATAGAGAATATAACAGGAGGATTCAACCTGCTTCAAATTCTAGGAGCTCGACCCCTCAACAGAGGTTGCCACATAGGATTCGAAGGCCGAAGAAGAAGACAACTTGCTCGCCTGCCCTGACTCCCATGACACCAGCTCTGGTTTTCTTTTACGTATTAAACTCCCTAAAAGTGCTTGTGTAATGAAGGAGTTCAGCTGCTTCACAGATTGAAAAGCCACTATGTGGGACTTCCCCGGTCGTTCAGTGCTTAAGAATCTGCCTTCCAGTGTAAAACAACTGGGTTTGATCCCTCGTCGGTGAACTAAGATCCCACATGCCACAGAGAAGCTAAGCCTGAGTGGCGCACCTAGTACTGAGCCCATGCTCCACAGCTAGAGAAACCAGCATACACAACAAAGACCCAGAGCAGAGCCAAAATGAAAATAATAAATAAATGACACTTCCCTAGAGAATTGATCTCTGCACTTAGACTTCTTTGGTTGAATGCCTCATTTCTATACCAGTTAATACACTGAGGAAAAGGGTAATTGATAGCTGCTCAGTAGAAGGCAAGAGATGGAGTGAAAGAATCAGATGGATGTTTAGTGTGCTGAGTAACTCCACTTAATAATCCCATAAAGAAAGTGCAAAAATAGCAGGTGTAGATGGAGGAAGCCTTGGGCATAATTATAAAAGAATCTCCCCTATTCTCACTTCTGTAAGCTCATTTTTCTATTACTTGCATGCCTTTTGATGCCCAAGATCTGGTATTTTCTCTGTGTCAACATTTGTACCCTTATCTCAATAGCTTACTTGTGTTTAAGATAGTAACTTGCTATTTGCACTGGGAAGAAAAGCCCTTTTAAAAAGGTATTGTCCCATTAATTAAAGTCATAAGATCATGATATTGAGATCTAAAAGAGATAAATAACTCTGAATCAAATATCTAAGAAAGATGAACTCTGATAAACTTTGCAAAGACTCTCAAAGTATATGGTTTACCTGCTTTTTCCAACAAATACTCATCGTGCTTTGACTGAGGTCCACAAGGGCTGTGCTGTGCTCTGCTCAGTCATTCAGTTGTATCTGATTCTTTTGCAACCCCATGGACTGCAGCCCATCAGGCTCCTCTGTCCATGGGATTTCCCAGGCAAGAATACTAGAGTTGGGTGCTATTTCCTGGTCCATGGGATCTTCTGGACCCAGGGATAAAACTTGTATCTCTTGTGTCGGCAGGTCCACTCTTTACCACTGAGTCACATAGGTCTTTTAACGAGCATTCCAAGAACACTCAAAATCTCAGGTTGGAGGCCTCACTGGTGCAGGTGTGGCTTTCCGACTTAGGAACCCAGAATCAAGATCTTATCCATTTACTCTGAAGCTGGGGGCTCTGTAAATGCAGAGCAAAGATCTCAAGATTTGGAGTCAGAGATGTAGGTTTGAGCCTTGGCTGCACCTCTTATTAGCTATTTGTGTTCTTAAACAAAGTGACCTAATCCCCTAAAAAAAAAGAAAAGTTTAAGAACATAATTCCTGCCTCACAGGATTGTTGTGAAGATCAGATGAGATGGTCTATTTAAAACGGTTTTATATACTGTCCTGGGCTAAACATGGGTTGGTTAGATTGGCTTCTGGAGGGGGAGGGATCCTCCGAAGAAAGAAGATTTCAACGTGCCAGTAGGCACCCAGCAGGGATTCCCTGCAGGCGACCTTTGAAGGCTGATAAGCATCTGCAACAGCTGTAGAAGAGAATGCTGAGACTCAGTGAGAGGGCAAAGGGCATGCCCTTTACCCTCCTGCTCTCAGCTCAAAGGCCATCTGCTAAAAATTCCCTACAGGGAAATATAACTCCAAGGAGGGAGGTTCAGGAAAAATTTCAAGAGAGCCTATTCATCTTGACATTAGCATTGAAATTCAAACTTATTTTATTTATTTGATATCACTTTTAATTAATTTTATCCTCTGCTAGAATTTTAAATGGTTTATATTTAAAGCATATATCAATATCTGTAATATATTGTTTGGTTAAACATATATTTTGCCATGTATACATTTGTTCTAAACATGTATATATATATATACATAGAGAGAGAGAGAGAGACATATATATACACTTATACTATAGAGCTGTATGTGTGCGTCCTTTAACAGGTGAGTAGGAGGCATATATAGAAAAATAAACGTGATGATAGGAGAAAAAAAAAGAAAAACAAAAAACCCAAAATGTTAATAATGTTTATCTCCTGAAAGATGAAATTATGAATGCCTTAATTTTCTTTTTATTTCTGCTTTTCAGGTGTTCCCTTTGAAAATAAATTTCCTTAGAATAAAAAAGTCACAAGAAAATTTTCTGATTAAAATGTATAGCTCATATTAGTTCAGCCTGTTTTATTTTTTATATAGGTAAGTAATTTGATGAATTTTCATTGTGTTTGTTTCTGTTTCATTCTACCTTTGTTTCCTTTGCCCTTGCTCTTAACTTGTTTATTTCACCTATTTCTCTTACTACTTTCAATCTGTATTTTCTTTTGAGTCCTCTTACCTTGTTTCCTGTTATCACCATTTGTTGTATTTTTCATTTTCTCTTTTACTGAATATGGCAAGCCCAAAGCAGATGATTGCTTCCTTAAGAACTGCTCTCAACTTAACCAAGGAGACTGAATAGTTTCCCGTCCATTAACCCTGTAGTCACCTCCTCTGACCCCTAGTGTCTCAAAGCAGAACTGTTTAGGTTTTCAAGTTTAAGCTGGGAAACTGGCAAGATTAAAAAACTTGACTCTCTGTAAAGGTTAAAAGTAAAATAAAAGTTTTTTTTAAAAAAAACTAGACTCAACAAGGAAAGATTAAATCCATCTCTTCTATCAGCAAAGATGATCTCAAAGCATAAGAAGGCTTCGACTAGCGTCTGTGTATCTCTGGATCAAAAGTCTCTCCATCAATCAGAGCCATGAATCTACCTGCTGTCTATCACCACCTTCACCCAGGTGTCCCACAAGCAACATAGAGTCTGTATGCCAACAGGGGGCCCATCATTCCCTCACCAGAAAAAAATTCTTTCTTCTTGTCTCCTTTTCTTCTAAAGAAAGAGAACTCTTTGCAAACCCCTGGCCATCCAACAGGGATCAATGACATTGTTCTGTAAGCAAAGGCCCGGGTCAGAAACTTGGGAGGTGTCCTACACTTCCATCTCCCCAGTTCTCACACCCAAATTCTCTAATTCTGCCTCTTGAAGGCTTGTCCTGTGCCGTGGTTTTCAAGCCAGAATATGAGGACATCCATAGATGGCAACATCATACAGGGTAATATGTGAAGGGGCAGAAAAAAAGAAACAAAAAACCCAAAATGTTAATAATGTTTATCTCCTGAAAGATGAAATTATGAATGCCTTAATTTTCTTTTTATTTCTGCTTTTCAGGTGTTCCCTTTGAAAATAAATTTCCTTAGAATAAAAAAGTCACAAGAAAATTTTCTGATTAAAATGTATAGCTCATATTAGTTCAGCCTGTTTTATTTTTTATATAGGTAAGTAATTTGATGAATTTTCATTGTGTTTGTTTCTGTTTCATTCTACCTTTGTTTCCTTTGCCCTTGCTCTTAACTTGTTTATTTCACCTATTTCTCTTACTACTTTCAATCTGTATTTTCTTTTGAGTCCTCTTACCTTGTTTCCTGTTATCACCATTTGTTGTATTTTTCATTTTCTCTTTTACTGAATATGGCAAGCCCAAAGCAGATGATTGCTTCCTTAAGAACTGCTCTCAACTTAACCAAGGAGACTGAATAGTTTCCCGTCCATTAACCCTGTAGTCACCTCCTCTGACCCCTAGTGTCTCAAAGCAGAACTGTTTAGGTTTTCAAGTTTAAGCTGGGAAACTGGCAAGATTAAAAAACTTGACTCTCTGTAAAGGTTAAAAGTAAAATAAAAGTTTTTTTTAAAAAAAACTAGACTCAACAAGGAAAGATTAAATCCATCTCTTCTATCAGCAAAGATGATCTCAAAGCATAAGAAGGCTTCGACTAGCGTCTGTGTATCTCTGGATCAAAAGTCTCTCCATCAATCAGAGCCATGAATCTACCTGCTGTCTATCACCACCTTCACCCAGGTGTCCCACAAGCAACATAGAGTCTGTATGCCAACAGGGGGCCCATCATTCCCTCACCAGAAAAAAATTCTTTCTTCTTGTCTCCTTTTCTTCTAAAGAAAGAGAACTCTTTGCAAACCCCTGGCCATCCAACAGGGATCAATGACATTGTTCTGTAAGCAAAGGCCCGGGTCAGAAACTTGGGAGGTGTCCTACACTTCCATCTCCCCAGTTCTCACACCCAAATTCTCTAATTCTGCCTCTTGAAGGCTTGTCCTGTGCCGTGGTTTTCAAGCCAGAATATGAGGACATCCATAGATGGCAACATCATACAGGGTAATATGTGAAGGGGCAGAATAAACATAATGAGTCTTCCTGGAGTATCCTTCTCTGGTGATTTTCATCATAATCAGTAATGTAACAGATCTCATTGTATGAAAAGAAATGCGTAAAGTATGTGGAATGCAACATAAGCATGTATTTTCAAGATGTGGTCTAACAATTCAAAGAAATGCAAGGCTATGGTCGGGTCTCTGGAAAAGAAAATGGCAGCCCACTCCAGTATTCTTGCCTGAAAAATTCCATGTACAAAGAAGCCTGGTAAATTCCTTGGCTTCAAATCAGGAATTGAACCAGGGTCTCGTGCATTGCAGGCAGATTCATTACCAGCTGAGCTGCAAGGTCTGAGTGGTAAAGAACCTACCTGCCGATGCAGGGGACTTAAGAGATACACATTAGATCCCTAGGTGGGGAAGATCCCCTGAAGAAGGAAATAGAAACCCACTCCAATATTCTTTCCTGGAGAATCCCATGGACAGAGAGGCCTGGTGGGCTATAATCCATAGGGTCACAAAGAGTTGGACGTGACTGAAGTGACTTAGCATGCATGCACACAGGGACTACATTGAACATTTTAAGTAACAATTCCACAGAATATTCTGATGCAATTTATCCAGGATTGTCTTTAGGACCAATTGCATTCAACCACTGTGATCATCTTGCTAGAGTTTGAATATTAATGCAACATAATTTTTTTATTATTATTATTATTTTTTATTCTTTATTTTAAAGGTTTTACAGAGTTTTGTTGTTCACAGACATGCATGTTCCCAGATCAGTCATATGCATATCCATGGTCCCCACCCACCCAGATCCCCCCATCCCACCCCTCCAGACCTTCGCCCCAAGCCATTGTAAGCACTACTATTCCCTTAGCACTATGACACTAGCAATCTTTTAATTTTTATTATTAATTTATTTACAAATGCCCAAATACTTAAATGTATTAATTTAATACCATTCTTTTTACGTCAGCCTGTTACTTCTTCAGTTGGCTATCTTCAATTACATATTGGCTAATAGTAACAATTTCATTACAAGGACCCGCTTCTGATTTCATTTTCAAATTCTTGAGAGCCTACCATAGAATTCCAAAGCCTTAACCAATGTGATAGTTGTACGCCATCCACTTACAAAAATAACCTAAAAATTCATTTTCAAAATAGCTGCAGAGATGTTAGAAGAGGAATATGAGCTTATTTCTTTCAGTTAAGAATCTCTTAAGAGCTGCTGACTGCCTTTTTGCCAAGCTCCTAGCATCAGCATCTTTATAGGAGGGCAGGGAGACACTTCATTGCAACTGATAAATCACAACAAGAAACAAGCAAACCAACAAAAAGTCATGGAGTTCTCCTAACATCCAAAGTTAATATCCTTCAATTCCATTGGCTTTGAAAACAGATAAATATATAGAGTTGGGCATTTAGCCAGGTGACCTTTTAAAAATAAAACTCTCACATGCCAAAAATCTAAATAAGTATTGTCCTTTTAACAATCCTTGCTTTCACTGGAACCTTTATTTTTCTATTGCTGCTACTATACCACTAAGGTCATAGATCTCTTTTGAAACTAAAAGAAAATAAGTTGAAAAGTACAAAGGTGACAAACGATGCTGATAACAGACTTGACTTTTGAAAACAGTCAGGAGATATGTGGCTCCAATTCTGATTAAAAGTTGGAAAAATGACACGAAAATGTGCTACATAGTGAACATAAATTTTGTTCTAGTCTTAATTCATTTCTGAAGACAACTGCAAAAGTATGTATCTTAAAAGTTTCAGAAAATGATACTATCATCTGAATAAACATAAGGCTTCCTATTACATATTCTGATTTTTAAAATATTTATTTGGGAGACTTCCCTACCAGTCCAATGGTTAAGAGTCTGCACTTCCACTGTTGGTAGCATGAGTTCCATCCCTAGTCGGAAAAATAAGGTCCCACATATCATTCAATACAGAAGGAAGAAAGGAGGAAGGAAACATGCATACCCCTATGGTTGATTCATGTTGATGTTTGGCAGGAAACAACAAACCTCTGTAAAAAGTAAAATTAAAAAAAAAAAGGAAGGAAGAAAGAAAATGTTTCTTTGGATTTTTATATGCTAGAAGGTGAGTGAAGTCAATCACATCACTTTATAAGTCTGGGGATAGAAATTACTAATACATTGGGCTTTTTAACTACGTTATCCATTTATATAATCGCAAACTTAAATATTTTTAAAAAGAGAAGAAAGGACGCTTTTGCAGTTTGCATTAGGACAGCCAAATCAACAGATGGCTACTATCTATGTTCTTCTCCCAGTCCTGTTCTCTACATAGATCTTCTGTAGTGTTTGAAGCAGTGTTTCACTTAAGAGCCAGAATTTAGAAAAACAGACAAAAAGTCATGGAGTTCTCCTAACATCCAAAGTTAATATCCTTCAATTCCATTGGCTTTGAAAACAGATAAATATATAGAGTTGGGCATTTAGCCAGGTGACCTTTTAAAAATAAAACTCTCACATGCCAAAAATCTAAATAAGTATTGTCCTTTTAACAATCCTTGCTTTCACTGGAACCTTTATTTTTCTATTGCTGCTACTATACCACTAAGGTCATAGATCTCTTTTGAAACTAAAAGAAAATAAGTTGAAAAGTACAAAGGTGACAAACGATGCTGATAACAGACTTGACTTTTGAAAACAGTCAGGAGATATGTGGCTCCAATTCTGATTAAAAGTTGGAAAAATGACACGAAAATGTGCTACATAGTGAACATAAATTTTGTTCTAGTCTTAATTCATTTCTGAAGACAACTGCAAAAGTATGTATCTTAAAAGTTTCAGAAAATGATACTATCATCTGAATAAACATAAGGCTTCCTATTACATATTCTGATTTTTAAAATATTTATTTGGGAGACTTCCCTACCAGTCCAATGGTTAAGAGTCTGCACTTCCACTGTTGGTAGCATGAGTTCCATCCCTAGTCGGAAAAATAAGGTCCCACATATCATTCAATACAGAAGGAAGAAAGGAGGAAGGAAACATGCATACCCCTATGGTTGATTCATGTTGATGTTTGGCAGGAAACAACAAACCTCTGTAAAAAGTAAAATTAAAAAAAAAAAGGAAGGAAGAAAGAAAATGTTTCTTTGGATTTTTATATGCTAGAAGGTGAGTGAAGTCAATCACATCACTTTATAAGTCTGGGGATAGAAATTACTAATACATTGGGCTTTTTAACTACGTTATCCATTTATATAATCGCAAACTTAAATATTTTTAAAAAGAGAAGAAAGGACGCTTTTGCAGTTTGCATTAGGACAGCCAAATCAACAGATGGCTACTATCTATGTTCTTCTCCCAGTCCTGTTCTCTACATAGATCTTCTGTAGTGTTTGAAGCAGTGTTTCACTTAAGAGCCAGAATTTAGAAAAACAGACAAAGAGTTTACCAAAAGAATTACCTTCATAGAAAGCAGGACGTTCTTGGCATAATAAAAATAAGCTCCATAGCAGACTTGGGCTGAATAGCCCTGTGACTGAAGTGTATCATTGTCAGAAACACAAAGCATATACACAAGACGCTACCAGGGGAGAACTGGAGGTAGGAAGGAACCAAAACCCTCTCCAGTGCTTGGACTGATCCAGCCTTGGGCAAAAACTGAGAAGTAGACCAAGTTTGTAGTGAAATCTTTCTCCTCCTCCTTTAACTATTAATATCACACCCCTTCTTCTAAAGATCTTTATTAAGATGTTAGCTAAGAAGGAATACAAATAAGTCAACCCCAACAAATAGGGCATGAAGAGAGCTAGAGGCAAAAACGTTCCTCTTCCTATGGAACTTATTTCCCAGTTTTCCCTCAGGGACCACGGCAGCCTTGAGACTGTTAATCTCTCGAGCTAAGCACTACCCTGAAAGTATATTTATAACTTTTATATAGGCTTATGAAAGAGAAAACAATGCTCGAAATCTAAGGAAAGAAAGCTTAATGCCAAATCTGTGGTCCTTTACTAACTTGAGGAGACACTTGGACAGGAAGACCTCAACACCCCATCCCAGGTAGCACCAGACTGGCGGCCAACAATTATGCCCCCTGGTGCTGCTTGATCACTCTGTTCCAGATACCCATGTTGCCTTCCCTGCACCACCCTGTGAGAGATTTCTCCAGTAGGGAAGTGATATCTAAATTAGATAAAACAACCAAACACTTCTGCCTTGATCTTGAATGACTGAGCCAGTCTTCCTGTTTTTTGTTTTTTCCCTCATCCTCATTTATAGCAGTCATGGAAACAAACTGTTTTTGCAGAGTCTGGGGTCTTGGCATTACTACAATAGAAGAATTCCAAACAAGGAAAGGAAGTCATTCTTGCAATGACTGAGAGTCATGCTATTTGAAAATGTGAAGGGATGATACCTCATTGGGAGATTATCACATTGCATTTGAGCTGCATCCTCACTGGAAACACAAAGCATGTATAAGAGATGAATCGTAGAGACATGAACGTGGGAAGAATCAAGACCCATTTAGAGTTTGATTCTAGTAATAGAATGCCTGATTCCTGCTCTTCTCTAACTCTCAGTTTGATTCAGTATTGCTGTCCTTGTTGCTCAGTCATCAGGTCATGTCTGTCTCTGAAACCCCATGGCCAGGCTCTTCTATCCTTCACTGTCTCCGGAGTTTGCTCAAACTCATGTCCATTGAGTCGACTATGCCATCCAACCATCTAGTCCCCTGTTGCCCCTTCCTCTCATACTCTCAATCTTTCCCAACATCGAGGTCTTTTCCAATGAAGTCAGTTCTTCTAAAGATCTTTATTAAGATGTTAGCTAAGAAGGAATACAAATAAGTCAACCCCAACAAATAGGGCATGAAGAGAGCTAGAGGCAAAAACGTTCCTCTTCCTATGGAACTTATTTCCCAGTTTTCCCTCAGGGACCACGGCAGCCTTGAGACTGTTAATCTCTCGAGCTAAGCACTACCCTGAAAGTATATTTATAACTTTTATATAGGCTTATGAAAGAGAAAACAATGCTCGAAATCTAAGGAAAGAAAGCTTAATGCCAAATCTGTGGTCCTTTACTAACTTGAGGAGACACTTGGACAGGAAGACCTCAACACCCCATCCCAGGTAGCACCAGACTGGCGGCCAACAATTATGCCCCCTGGTGCTGCTTGATCACTCTGTTCCAGATACCCATGTTGCCTTCCCTGCACCACCCTGTGAGAGATTTCTCCAGTAGGGAAGTGATATCTAAATTAGATAAAACAACCAAACACTTCTGCCTTGATCTTGAATGACTGAGCCAGTCTTCCTGTTTTTTGTTTTTTCCCTCATCCTCATTTATAGCAGTCATGGAAACAAACTGTTTTTGCAGAGTCTGGGGTCTTGGCATTACTACAATAGAAGAATTCCAAACAAGGAAAGGAAGTCATTCTTGCAATGACTGAGAGTCATGCTATTTGAAAATGTGAAGGGATGATACCTCATTGGGAGATTATCACATTGCATTTGAGCTGCATCCTCACTGGAAACACAAAGCATGTATAAGAGATGAATCGTAGAGACATGAACGTGGGAAGAATCAAGACCCATTTAGAGTTTGATTCTAGTAATAGAATGCCTGATTCCTGCTCTTCTCTAACTCTCAGTTTGATTCAGTATTGCTGTCCTTGTTGCTCAGTCATCAGGTCATGTCTGTCTCTGAAACCCCATGGCCAGGCTCTTCTATCCTTCACTGTCTCCGGAGTTTGCTCAAACTCATGTCCATTGAGTCGACTATGCCATCCAACCATCTAGTCCCCTGTTGCCCCTTCCTCTCATACTCTCAATCTTTCCCAACATCGAGGTCTTTTCCAATGAAGTCAGTTCTTTGGATCAGGTGGCCAAAGTATTAAGAGTTTCAGCTTCAGTATTAGTCCCTTCAATGAATATTCAGGGTTGATTTCCTTCAGGATTGATTAGTTTGATCTCCTTGCCATCCAAGGGACTCTCAAGAGTCTTCTCCAACACCACCAGATTTGAAGGCATCAAATCTTCAGCATTGAAGAATTGATACAGTATTTGTTACACTTTCTTAAATAATCTGTTTCCCTCCCACCTCCAAAATAAGAGGAAAAATAAAATACACAATCCAAAGTCAGTACAATTATAAAATTTAGCATTTGCACCTTACATTCTTCAACCCCACTGTGAATGTTACCCACATTTAATCTTCATCTCCTTACCACAGGTTGGTGTAATTTAGGAAGTTACAACCATGTTTTCTACTTATTCATATGTTGATAATATAAATCATATTGTAGACTTTGAAAATAAAGTTATATATTTAGTTAAACATATCCTTCCTAAGTGATCTTTTCTCTCATCTTTGGATAGAAAAGATTGAAAGTAATATTTCTATTGAAGGAAAGCATCCAAACTTACTCATCAGAGCTAAGTGGAAATGAAACTAATTTATGTCACTTTCAACACAATAAGACAATAACATGAGAGAATTTCATTAATTTCTGATTCAAAGATATATTTTACTATGTGTTTAGTCACTCAATCATGTTCTACTCTTTGTGACCCCATGGATTGTGGTCTGCCAGGCTCCTCAGTCCATGGGGATTCAGCAAGCAAGGACACTGGAAGGGGTTACTGTTTCCTCCTCCAGGGAATCTTCCCAACCCGGGGATTAAACCCAGGTCTCCATTCCAGGCAGGTTCTTTACCAGCTGAGCTATCAGGTAAGCCAATCATAAATATTCATGTAATACTGCTAACAATAATACTAACAATAAGTGCTTGTCCTCTGCTTGTAGAGATGAGTCTCCTAACTATGACTTCTGGAATCTCTAGGGAAAAAATATAAACTCAAATTAAGCACACTGGGGGCACCATCTTGGTTCCCCTTTAGGCGATCATTCCTGGTTCCAAGAGCACTGTTTCCCATTTCACAGATCCCTCAGCTCCTTAGGGTCCATAATTCCCACAGACAGTACCCTAGCAATTCCACGGGCCACTGACTGCCAGAACACAGCCCACCTCCAATTCTAAGTCACCACACCTTCAGATTTAGCCACACAGCAGTTCCCTTCCAGCAGGAACTGGCCAGGATACGTGGAAGCTGTCTGGCTTCTACAGAGGTTGGGCTTTAGTTTTAAGTCACTCTTTCTAGTAACTATTCATATGAAATGTGGTCTACTCTTTGATCCTAATCTCCCGTCCCCACACGGTTACCCTGAATCATGTTTTCAATCACCCAGACCAGATTCAGTGCCCCATGACTCCCACGGACTTTCAGCACTATTTCCCCAATTGACTGATTCTGTTACGTTGGTGATCCCTTTCTGATGATGGGGGATCTGATCTTGCCCTTTTTTCAGTTTCAAAACTGTAACCCAGTTTGTAAGGCTGGGCCTCTTTCTTGGTTCTTCTAATGAGAACTGTGTTCCAATTACGTGTCCAAGAATCTTAGGATGTGCCGATAGTCTTGCTTTGTTGCTGTAACTGAGAAGGTTTTAATGTGTCAACTCTGTGCAGTTAAGAATTAACTACTATGGGTTCAGGTTACTCAATTAATTTAGCTACAATAGAAAGTCACTTCATTAGTCCACCCCAAATGTATATGTTTTTAAGCAACATCATTCATAGAACCTCAGACTCACTCCTCTGATTCCTCAGAGCATATTGGCATGATCTACATTTCCATTAGCAGTTCTGGCTGGTAGCTCTGGCTTCAGTCCTTGAAAATTTTGTTTTCACAAACAACTTCTTCATCCACATTGCAGCTTAGACCCAGTTCCAGGAGAGGCTTGTCAAGAGCTGTGAAGACTCTGAAATTTTTACCCTTCTTGCAAGCTAAGATCTTGCCAGTTCCATGAATGTTGGCAAAAAAATAAAACACTCCTGGCTGAGAGACAAAGCACTTTATTACTCACAGAAAGAGCAGTAGTCACATTTTCAATTTTCCTATGTTGGCTCCTAAATCTTAATTCTCACAAGACAATGCAAAGAGGGTCAGGTGACAGATGCACACCAAAGGAATTGCATCACAGGTGGAAGCAACACTGAGATTAGGGATTCCAAATCTTCTATAAGAGGTAGGAAGAGGAAGTGGCCATTGCTCCAGAGAGAGACAATATCTTCACCTTTCAAGGCTGCTTACTACACAAACATCCTTTAAGATAGTCCCGATCAAAAGCAGTTAGTTCTTCCCGTCACAAGATGTTGTAGAAAGGAAAAGAAAAAAAAAAAAAAAAACTATCAAGAACTGTTTCCCAACATTGACTTCTTACTTCTGTACTCTCTTGTCTTCTGGAGTCCACCACTTTGTCAGCCACAGTAATTAATCTAATCCACAGAGACCAGAACCAAATCAATTATTGGGGTCTCCAAATGGAATCTATATCAGTCAGAGAACACAAGGTGACAGTGCTTCCATCATGACCTCTGGTGACTGGTAAGCCTCAGGGTTCACAGTTCAATTCAAATAACTCAATTTGTTATATGCAGAAAGACTCAGTTTGTTCAGACTGCTTTAATAAAATACCATAGATTGGGTGGCTTAAACAAAGAAATGTGTTCCTCATAGTTCTAGAATCAGGGTCTTCTGAGATCAAGATTCTACTGAGAGTCCTCTCGTGAGTTTGTAGACAGCCGTCTCTTTGCTGTATTCTCACGGGTTTACTCAATTAATTTAGCTACAATAGAAAGTCACTTCATTAGTCCACCCCAAATGTATATGTTTTTAAGCAACATCATTCATAGAACCTCAGACTCACTCCTCTGATTCCTCAGAGCATATTGGCATGATCTACATTTCCATTAGCAGTTCTGGCTGGTAGCTCTGGCTTCAGTCCTTGAAAATTTTGTTTTCACAAACAACTTCTTCATCCACATTGCAGCTTAGACCCAGTTCCAGGAGAGGCTTGTCAAGAGCTGTGAAGACTCTGAAATTTTTACCCTTCTTGCAAGCTAAGATCTTGCCAGTTCCATGAATGTTGGCAAAAAAATAAAACACTCCTGGCTGAGAGACAAAGCACTTTATTACTCACAGAAAGAGCAGTAGTCACATTTTCAATTTTCCTATGTTGGCTCCTAAATCTTAATTCTCACAAGACAATGCAAAGAGGGTCAGGTGACAGATGCACACCAAAGGAATTGCATCACAGGTGGAAGCAACACTGAGATTAGGGATTCCAAATCTTCTATAAGAGGTAGGAAGAGGAAGTGGCCATTGCTCCAGAGAGAGACAATATCTTCACCTTTCAAGGCTGCTTACTACACAAACATCCTTTAAGATAGTCCCGATCAAAAGCAGTTAGTTCTTCCCGTCACAAGATGTTGTAGAAAGGAAAAGAAAAAAAAAAAAAAAAACTATCAAGAACTGTTTCCCAACATTGACTTCTTACTTCTGTACTCTCTTGTCTTCTGGAGTCCACCACTTTGTCAGCCACAGTAATTAATCTAATCCACAGAGACCAGAACCAAATCAATTATTGGGGTCTCCAAATGGAATCTATATCAGTCAGAGAACACAAGGTGACAGTGCTTCCATCATGACCTCTGGTGACTGGTAAGCCTCAGGGTTCACAGTTCAATTCAAATAACTCAATTTGTTATATGCAGAAAGACTCAGTTTGTTCAGACTGCTTTAATAAAATACCATAGATTGGGTGGCTTAAACAAAGAAATGTGTTCCTCATAGTTCTAGAATCAGGGTCTTCTGAGATCAAGATTCTACTGAGAGTCCTCTTGTGAGTTTGTAGACAGCCGTCTCTTTGCTGTATTCTCACATGATGGAGAGATCATCTCTCATCTCTTCTCATAAAAGCACTAATCCCATCCATGGATGCCACTCTCATGACCTAATTACCTCCCCAAAGCACCATCTCCAAACAAACACCATCACATTGGGAGTAAGAGCTTGAACATATGAATTTTGATCAGACACCAACCTTCAGCCCTTGGCACTTCCTGAGAGCTATTAGTGCAAGCTGCCTGTTTTTCCATGTCACCCTAATAGTTATAGGAATGGGACTGGTCAAGGTACTGACAGGTATATTGCATGGGAGGTTCAGGATTTGGAGTCAACTTTGATGCTTCTAACAGAATCTGAGATAAGCTTTTAGGAAACAGAGATCAAATTTTGATCAGTCGTGTATGAATACCAAGAGATGAAAGGCTCAGCAATTGGTTTGTTCTAACATATTCACAACACTTGGGGAGAAAGACACCATAATACCTTCCTGGGTGAGGAAAGCTCCAGGCTTGACTCTGAAGAAACAGATCAATAATGTCCCTCGTTCCTCTGTACAATTCAGGGTCTACTGTGTTCCCTCCCAAGGTTGCTGCTCTCCTTTTACTGCACTGCCTCCCCAAGAAGGAGTGTGTGCTGCTCCAGAAGCTGTAACTTCAACTATTTTCTCATCATCCCCTTCCTACATCCAGATCTTTCATCAAGAAGAATCAGCCAGGATCTTCCTTGGAGGTCCAGTGGGTAAAACGCCAAGCTTCTACTTACTACAGGAGATGTTAATCCCTGGTTGGGGAACTAAGATCCTGCATGCTATGCATTATGGCCAAAGGAAAAAAAAAAAACAACAACAACACTAGGCAGAAGAGCAGAAAAGTGCATTTTTATAAGTAGTCAAGAGACCTATCATGTTCCCTATTTTGGTATACGTGAAACATTTGGGGAAACTCCGTGACTACTCTTTTCAGCCAAGTGGTCACAAGCCATGTGACCTTTGACCATGTCAATCTAAGTGAATCCAGGCAACTGAACAAAGTAAAGCTTGATTCTCCCAAGCTAAGCTGCCACTCAAAGTGTGTATAAACCAGACGAGCATGGGAATGCCATTAAAGAGAACAGTCACACCTAGCATGGTCAGGACAGAATCCAGAATTTGCAAAATGGGTGTTTATAACTCTCCTACTTGACACTTTTCCTTCTATCATCACTCAGGGAGCAACTGAGAAGACATAAACCTTTTCCAAAGACAGTGCACTCCATGATTAAATTCTTTTTACCAAGGTGTGTGAATCAGAAGATGGTGAGGGAGCTAGAGTCTCAAACATTTTGAATTAACTTTTCCAAAAAGACAGTGCAGCATGGAAGGTCCAAATGAATTTTAAATTCTTTACAGGTAAAGAGGGAGGTTTTTGGAGACAACTTTGATGCTTCTAACAGAATCTGAGATAAGCTTTTAGGAAACAGAGATCAAATTTTGATCAGTCGTGTATGAATACCAAGAGATGAAAGGCTCAGCAATTGGTTTGTTCTAACATATTCACAACACTTGGGGAGAAAGACACCATAATACCTTCCTGGGTGAGGAAAGCTCCAGGCTTGACTCTGAAGAAACAGATCAATAATGTCCCTCGTTCCTCTGTACAATTCAGGGTCTACTGTGTTCCCTCCCAAGGTTGCTGCTCTCCTTTTACTGCACTGCCTCCCCAAGAAGGAGTGTGTGCTGCTCCAGAAGCTGTAACTTCAACTATTTTCTCATCATCCCCTTCCTACATCCAGATCTTTCATCAAGAAGAATCAGCCAGGATCTTCCTTGGAGGTCCAGTGGGTAAAACGCCAAGCTTCTACTTACTACAGGAGATGTTAATCCCTGGTTGGGGAACTAAGATCCTGCATGCTATGCATTATGGCCAAAGGAAAAAAAACAACAACAACACTAGGCAGAAGAGCAGAAAAGTGCATTTTTATAAGTAGTCAAGAGACCTATCATGTTCCCTATTTTGGTATACGTGAAACATTTGGGGAAACTCCGTGACTACTCTTTTCAGCCAAGTGGTCACAAGCCATGTGACCTTTGACCATGTCAATCTAAGTGAATCCAGGCAACTGAACAAAGTAAAGCTTGATTCTCCCAAGCTAAGCTGCCACTCAAAGTGTGTATAAACCAGACGAGCATGGGAATGCCATTAAAGAGAACAGTCACACCTAGCATGGTCAGGACAGAATCCAGAATTTGCAAAATGGGTGTTTATAACTCTCCTACTTGACACTTTTCCTTCTATCATCACTCAGGGAGCAACTGAGAAGACATAAACCTTTTCCAAAGACAGTGCACTCCATGATTAAATTCTTTTTACCAAGGTGTGTGAATCAGAAGATGGTGAGGGAGCTAGAGTCTCAAACATTTTTGAATTAATTTTCAAGGTGGCCATTCCAGTGCTCAAAATACCAGAAGGCGGTGGGTAGATGATCTGGAGCATGGAAGGTCAATCAAATAGACTCCCGGTAAGGAAACTGTCTCCTCCTTAGCCAGAAACTCCAACAGGAAAAATCATTATTTACATAGAGTGTCGTCAAAGATTTTTGGACAGCTCCCAGAGATACCTTCCAGAGATACCTGAATCAAGCCCCACTCAAGAAGGATGCCTCTTTGCTGAGCAGCTGAGATAATGGAACAAGTAGAATATCCAAGCATGGCCCAATATCCAAAGAATCCAGTAAGTCATTTGGCCTCCTCTTTGGTGGAGAAGCCTGAAGAGATGACACTTATGCCTTAATTCCTGGAAAGGTTGTGCTGTATGAATTGACCCATGTAATCTCTAAAAACATAACCTTCATACACTCTCTGCACTCTGCACTTAGGAACTAATCAATAAACTCTGGCTGACTTCACAATCACTGTGTAAAGTAAATCCCAATTGGTAACTGTCTTCCACTGAATTAGTTACTAATTGCACTGTCCCATGCTCTTCACACATATATCCATAGCTACCTTTGACATTCTTAACAGGTTGCTATCTGTCAGGTATAACAAAACATTTGCAAAAAGGCAAAACTGGATTTAAGTGTAGGCAATCAGTGTCTTATAGGTAAGCATTGGGACATCCATACCAAATTTGAAAAGAGGTGAAATTTTGAAAGAGTTTCCCCAAATAAAAATAAGGTCAGCCTTCTAAGGTAACCTAGAGTGCTTGTGTCTTGCGTAGTACTGGTGGTCAGGATTACCCATACAATCCAGAAAATACCAATACAGACAGACAGAAGCATACTCTCGGTTGCCAGGGTCTGGGGGAAGAGGGGAGGGAGGAGTGACTGTTTTGTGGATAGGAGGTTTCTTTTAGGGGTGGTGGTCAACTTCTAGGATTAATGTCACTGAACTGTACATCTTAAATGATTAAAGTAGGGCTTCCCTGGTGGTCCAGTGGGTAAGGACACCACCTTGTAGTGCAAGCACGCCGGTTTGATCCCTGGCCTGGGAAGATCCCACATGCCGCGGAGCGGCTGGACCCATGTGTCCAATTACTGAGCCGGAGCTCTGGAGTGCATACGCCCAGAGCCGGTGCTCTGCGACACCAGAGGCCACTGAGATGGGAGGCCCACACGGGCCAAAGAACAAAGATGGATGAAAATAGATAAATGAAAGGCCAACAGAAGTGGCTCGTCCACCCCACTCCCTTCCCAACCTGCTCTCCCTCCCCCCAAAAAAAGAAGAAAAGAAAAGAAGCCTGTGAACCTCAACCAGAAGGGAGCCCCCACTCACCAAAAAAAACTAGAAGAAAGTCTGCGCAAAAGCAATGAAGACTCAGCGAAGCCAAAAATAAATAATAAAAATAATTTTTTTTTAAAAAATGATTAAAGTAGAGAATTTTATGTATTCTACTACCAAAAAAGAGAGAGAGAGAGAATTCGCACTGTAGAGAATGAATTTTAAGTTGGGGACACTAAACCCATGCCAGGAATAGTGTGGGGGAAAAACGTAATCATAGGTGAGTGAGGAGGAGGCATAAGTCTAAGTGTATCTAGAAGAAACAAGGAAGTAATACTTAAATGACATCAAATTTCTATTAGACCTTTATGTGTTACTGTGCAACCAAAATCTCACAATTTTAAAAAATATCCAAATGTATGTAATTTAGTAGAAATGGTCCACAGGTTTGCAACATGTAATTAAGTTAGTCATTAAGACAAGGCACTGAACAACATATTTTCCATGTTGTTTATATTTCCATCTACCATGGCAATGAATCGTCATCTTTCTTATGAAGTACAGAATTTAGATAAGTGTATTAATTATTTTGAATTCTAAACCCAAGTTACAGCAGTGGGGGGTTATTCTTAGTTGTGCCTTCTATACAATAGGATCATAGCTCAGGGGTATGGGGAGTAATGAATTTAAACGATTTATTCTGACATATAATACCACCAATAAATACTTATCCCTGTGGGATGCTCCAATGTTGCTTTTTAACAGTGAAATTCAGTGGAATTTATATAACTGGTGACTGTGCAGAGAACCCTGTGGCTGTCCCATAAATATTAATAGAATCAAAATGCAAACATGGAGACCAAGGATGCCTAGAAGGAAGAAGTCCTCACTAAATTAGAAGAACCTCCTTCGGTGCTACAATGTACAAAGCCTAAGGAAGCTCCATTTTTTCATTCAGTTCTATCAAGTTATGTTAACTTGGGGAAACAGTCTAGGGATATTTTCATTTTGGAGACCATCTGTCTCTTTAAATGAGCTTTATTTAAATGAATAAATTAAAGTTGAGGCTAAAAAAATAATGGTCAGCAGCCAGGGATTATCTGGGCAACTGTCTTCTTCCTCCTCTCAGTTTCTAAAGCAATGTTTATGCTTAAATGGCCAAACAGAGTCACACTGTCATAGGGTCTTCCTCGTCATTGGCTGTGAGATTCCTGAGGGCAAGGATTATGTGTTAATTGTATTAGTCATCCAACCACAGACTCAGGTAGCTTTAAATAAATGTTTCTTGATAAAGATGGGCTGCAAGTAGGAAAAACTGTTTATCAGCATGTTTATCAGCATGTACACAGTGGTCAGTCATAGTTTCTAATTCCAATGATAAGAAAATTGAATGTAGTCCCTATGTGCATAGGAAAGAGGATTCTCCTAAAGGGTCCCAAGGTAAAGAAGAGGCATATTAGGGGCATTTGGCAACTCTTATGGGCTTTGGGATGGTTAATCTGGATCCAAGGAGCCAGTTTGTTTGATTTGCATGGTATTCTTTAACCACAGTTGTAGCCAGATGTCCCACCCAAAATCTACCTCATGGAGAGGAATTTTCTGTGTTAAAAACTGACTGTAATATCTTCTCACAGCTCCACTCCACTTCAACATGATCCATTACTGTATCAAAAGTCACTTACAATGAACAGCCGATAGAAGTTTTCAGGTGAGTGACACTTGGGATTCTGTCTTTTTATGATCTTCCATCCTGTGCTGTATGCTAAGTCACTTCAATTATGTCCAACTCTTTGCAACTCTTTGGACAATAATCTTCTAGGCTTCTCTGTTCATGGGATTCTCCAGACAAGAATACTGGACTGGGTTGCCATGCCCTCCTCCAGGGGATCTTCTAGACTCAGGGATCAAAGCTGAATCTCTGAAGTCTTCTGCACTGGTAGGTCAATTCTTTACCACTAGTACCCCCAGAATTACAAATCATACCATTCATATTCCAGAAGCTACTGACGATTTCACACTTCTTGCCCCTTCCCTTCCCCATCCTGACTATGCACTAAGTCCAATATTACACTTGGAAGACCCCAAGTTTTATGAAGTACATGGGCTAACTGGATTAAGCAAGGATAGCTCCTGATCAAGAGGGCTATAAAATCTATTAAAAGAAAAATGCAATCTGGATTAGAGAGCATTCTATAGCAATTAGTTGAGAAAAAAATAAAAGCAAGAAAAGTTATTATATAAAACACATCTACTCAGCACTTTATATTTTTACATTTCTAGTCAAAACAGAAAATAGTAAGACTTACTGTGTGTGTGTCAGGCACGATGACAAATATTATAGGTATATATAGAGAGAGATGTAATTTTCACTTTGAGCTCACCAGCAGCTAATACTATTATCCCCATTTATGGTTGAGGGTACCAAGGTAGAAAAAGGTTAAATAACTTGTGCAAAGTTGATGCAAGCAGTAAATGGCAGAAGCTAGACTGAAGCTGTAGAAGCCCTCAGCTTCCACTAGACAGCTTTCCCTGGAGCTCTGTGAACCCTCCTGTTCTTCAGGAAACTTCAGTCCTACTTTGTGTGAAGATTATTCCTTCATGTGGTTGAATATCTTCTCACAGCTCCACTTCCCCCCTTCCAGATGTCCCACCCAAAATCTACCTCATGGAGAGGAATTTTCTGTGTTAAAAACTGACTGTAATATCTTCTCACAGCTCCACTCCACTTCAACATGATCCATTACTGTATCAAAAGTCACTTACAATGAACAGCCGATAGAAGTTTTCAGGTGAGTGACACTTGGGATTCTGTCTTTTTATGATCTTCCATCCTGTGCTGTATGCTAAGTCACTTCAATTATGTCCAACTCTTTGCAACTCTTTGGACAATAATCTTCTAGGCTTCTCTGTTCATGGGATTCTCCAGACAAGAATACTGGACTGGGTTGCCATGCCCTCCTCCAGGGGATCTTCTAGACTCAGGGATCAAAGCTGAATCTCTGAAGTCTTCTGCACTGGTAGGTCAATTCTTTACCACTAGTACCCCCAGAATTACAAATCATACCATTCATATTCC
The DNA here is from genome assembly GCA_022376925.1 of Tragulus kanchil. Taxonomy (NCBI): domain Eukaryota; kingdom Metazoa; phylum Chordata; class Mammalia; order Artiodactyla; family Tragulidae; genus Tragulus; species Tragulus kanchil. The sequence goes on along the minus strand of JAIOJX010000003.1, from coordinate 21,642,831 downwards.
AGAAGCTACTGACGATTTCACACTTCTTGCCCCTTCCCTTCCCCATCCTGACTATGCACTAAGTCCAATATTACACTTGGAAGACCCCAAGTTTTATGAAGTACATGGGCTAACTGGATTAAGCAAGGATAGCTCCTGATCAAGAGGGCTATAAAATCTATTAAAAGAAAAATGCAATCTGGATTAGAGAGCATTCTATAGCAATTAGTTGAGAAAAAAATAAAAGCAAGAAAAGTTATTATATAAAACACATCTACTCAGCACTTTATATTTTTACATTTCTAGTCAAAACAGAAAATAGTAAGACTTACTGTGTGTGTGTCAGGCACGATGACAAATATTATAGGTATATATAGAGAGAGATGTAATTTTCACTTTGAGCTCACCAGCAGCTAATACTATTATCCCCATTTATGGTTGAGGGTACCAAGGTAGAAAAAGGTTAAATAACTTGTGCAAAGTTGATGCAAGCAGTAAATGGCAGAAGCTAGACTGAAGCTGTAGAAGCCCTCAGCTTCCACTAGACAGCTTTCCCTGGAGCTCTGTGAACCCTCCTGTTCTTCAGGAAACTTCAGTCCTACTTTGTGTGAAGATTATTCCTTCATGTGGTTGAATATTAATCTAATACATAAAGATTTAGTTTTGTGAAAAACAGAAAAAGATCTACAGAACTGAAAGTCAGAAACATTTCAATTGCTATTTCTATATTTTTCCCCTGGAAAAGGTTGGGCAACTGAGTAACTAAAAAATACTGATGTCATTTGAAAGAAATTGCTTCTCTCCTGCCCTCTTCTTCTCCAATTTTGGGCCTCAACCACTTGGAAACTGGTATGAATGTGCATAATGATGACCTCTGAATGATCATCATGAAATGACTTTCCCCAGTAATGCTAGATTTATCTGCTGATTTTAATACCCTTCATTCTAAAATGCTATTATCCTGAGTGCATGCAGGGGACAGTACACTTAGTCATAGGTGATGGATGAATTCATTATCTTCAGCCAATTTTAATGGGTCATCTAGAAAGAAAATCACCAGTCAGTTTTGGCTATTGAACATTGCTACCTCATGTATCTTATTAAGCCAAATATGAAAATGGGTGGTTGTTCATTTTCCCATCAAGACAACAAAGGTCACCTATCACAAGCTTGAGACAGTCATGTTTATTTCTCTTTGGCCAGAGGGGAAAAAAAATGGAGAATGTCTAGGTTTTTTTTATCTTTTTCCATTCGGAACTGAATATTTCAGAACCAAGCACCCTGCAAAGAGTAAAGGTGCTTCAAGGGAATTCAGAACGAAGAGGTTTCACTATGGAGAAATAGAGCTTGACATGAATGGATTCTCTGGGTGACACTGTTAATTTGATGGCACTACTGAATTCCAGGGTTTTGGCCCCATCAGTAAGGGCTGAATGTATACACATTGGTCTGGAATATAAGTAGAGGTGCCCATGGTACTACAGACTGTTTTCCACCCTTGGTTACAAGAAACTGAAAACATTTAATGTACTTGAATGTATGCTTTTCCTGTATCAACCTATCTCTTCTATTCTTGGTTGAGAAATTCTTTCTTTTTAATCTTCTAGATTATCTTTTTTTTGTTTGATTCATCAGCTTGTACTTTGATCCAATTCTAAATATCTTCAACTGTTGACTATGGGAATGATGAACAGGTACATTTTTCAGCCTCTCTGTTTAGGATGTAACTTAGGGAGCTGTTCTTAGTGACTTCTACTTAAAAGATAGTCCTTTACACGCAATTGCTTGAAAAGTAAATGTGTGCTTTTCTGTATATAACTTTATTAATGTTTTTCTGTATATAACTCCCTGACCTAGAGCTTCTTTGAGGCTTACAGTTTCCAACTTTAAAATTTACCTTTATAAAACTTAAAAAAAGATATTGTTTATTCTAAAATCATGAAGTACTCAAAAAATAATCAGAATTTGAAAGTTATGACTATTATCTCAGAAAGCATGTTTCTTCCCTCTTTGCTAGATTTATCTGTTTGATTTTAATTTTTTAACCCTTCCTTCTAAAATGCTATTATCCGGAGGGCAGGCAGGGGACAGTACACTTAGTCATAGGTGATGGATGAATTCATTATCTTCAGCCAATTTTAATGGGTCATCTAGAAAGAAAATCACCAGTCAGTTTTGGCTATTGAACATTGCTACCTCATGTATCTTATTAAGCCAAATATGAAAATGGGTGGTTGTTCATTTTCCCATCAAGACAACAAAGGTCACCTATCACAAGCTTGAGACAGTCATGTTTATTTCTCTTTGGCCAGAGGGGAAAAAAAATGGAGAATGTCTAGGTTTTTTTTATCTTTTTCCATTCGGAACTGAATATTTCAGAACCAAGCACCCTGCAAAGAGTAAAGGTGCTTCAAGGGAATTCAGAACGAAGAGGTTTCACTATGGAGAAATAGAGCTTGACATGAATGGATTCTCTGGGTGACACTGTTAATTTGATGGCACTACTGAATTCCAGGGTTTTGGCCCCATCAGTAAGGGCTGAATGTATACACATTGGTCTGGAATATAAGTAGAGGTGCCCATGGTACTACAGACTGTTTTCCACCCTTGGTTACAAGAAACTGAAAACATTTAATGTACTTGAATGTATGCTTTTCCTGTATCAACCTATCTCTTCTATTCTTGGTTGAGAAATTCTTTCTTTTTAATCTTCTAGATTATCTTTTTGGTTTGATTCATCAGCTTGTACTTTGATCCAATTCTAAATATCTTCAACTGTTGACTATGGGAATGATGAACAGGTACATTTTTCAGCCTCTCTGTTTAGGATGTAACTTAGGGAGCTGTTCTTAGTGACTTCTACTTAAAAGATAGTCCTTTACACGCAATTGCTTGAAAAGTAAATGTGTGCTTTTCTGTATATAACTTTATTAATGTTTTTCTGTATATAACTCCCTGACCTAGAGCTTCTTTGAGGCTTACAGTTTCCAACTTTAAAATTTACCTTTATAAAACTTAAAAAAAGATATTGTTTATTCTAAAATCATGAAGTACTCAAAAAATAATCAGAATTTGAAAGTTATGACTATTATCTCAGAAAGCATGTTTCTTCCCTCTTTGTTTCTTCTTCTTTGTATAAATAGATTTATACAAGTAAATCAATTTATTAAATGATTTTGACAATAAATATTTTTCCATGAAAATTATTGGGCTAGATGTAAATTTTATATGGTTTGATTATCTTCAATAACAAAATAATAAATAATAAGTTTTAAATATAAGCCGATTCTCTTCATTAATTTTCATTATTTAAGATTTCCTTGAGACCTTATGTGACATTTCTTATTAATTTATCTATGTGGGTATGACATTCAAGGGTTCGTTGTCTATTATCAGGCAAACTCATGCCAAGCAGAGTAGAATCGGCAAATCCTTTTCTCAGAGTTCTTAAAGTTAGTGAAGACAGAGCAGCTTCCTTTTTGGCTCAGTGGAAAAATATCCTACTTATCAAAAGAGCAAAACATAGGGAAAGAATGAAATTGGTGGTACTAAAATGCTTTGAAAAGTACAAAAATCTGTAGAAATGATTAGATAAAAAAGAATCTTTCCCTGTCTTTATCCTATTTCCTCCATGAATTGAAACTATCATTAGAAAACAATGGTTTCCTTAAGAATGCTTGCCAATAAGAAAACTCAAGTAAGGTCACGTTTCTTTTTTCAAACTTAAAGTTGGAAGTACTGAAATATACTTCAGACCCCATTTCTGGAGTAGATATAATATTGCCCATAATTTTAAAAAGCCTTACCATATCATAACTTACTAAAATAAACTTTCACAGAAGTTCCCAAAGATTGTTAAGCAGATGCAAGTTAGTTCTACCATACCCTATGTTTATGAATATGGCCCAAAAAATGATAGAGAAGGCTTTTAGCTGTAGCAGATAAGACAAGTCCATCTGTTTATGTCATCTGCTACTCTTTATATGACACAGTAAAGATTATAAAAGGAAAATCAAATTCATATAGCATTCATCTAAGAGGTTTCTATAACTGAATTCTTACTAAGGATTTCAATTTTTTCTCTTTTTCTAGCTCCTTACTAATTAAAACTAGCAAATTATGGATATTTTTAATACACATTCTTTTGTATAAATCAATGCTATTGTTATACACTAATTCAATTTGAGGGCTTCCCAGGGGGCACAGTGGTAAAGAATCTACTTTCCAATGCGGGAGACGCAAGAGACTCAGGTCAGGAAGATCTCCAGGAGAAGGAAATGTCAACCCCCTTCAGAATTCTTGCCTGGAAAATTCCATGGACAGAGGAACCTGGCAGACTACACTCCACCGTATTGCAAAGAGTCAGACATGACTGAGCGACTGTTTCTTTTTCTTTCACTTTCTACTACCTGTATCCCAAATAAGCCCTGACCCTTCCTCTAGAAGAGGGCAGGACTTGATTTACTCTCCAAAGCAAGTATCTACAACCATTGGTCTCAATGACAATTGCATAGATGCTCAGTTGAACTTGTTGCCAACTCTTAGTGCTCAGTTGGACATGGTGCCCTTTCTAGGACTTGGTCCGATAAGAAGGATCTCACAGCAAAGTTCTCTAGGATCCATTGCATTTCAGCTGTTTTAATTCATAGATTGCCTGAAAGCAAAAACATGTTGCCCGTTTGGCTGAGCCGGTAGAGCTTTTCAACACTAGTGAAACAAGATCTAAAGTGAGGCTGAGGGCTTCCCTTGGTGGTCCAGTGGGTAAAGACATCACCTTGCAGTGCAAGGGGCGCCGGTTCGGTCCCTGGCCTGGGAAGATCCCATGTGCTGCGGAGCAGCTGGACTTATGTGTCCAATTACCGAGCGGGAGCTCTGGGGCGCATGCGCCCAGAGCCAGTGCTCTGCGACGACAGTGGCCACCGCGATGGGAGGCCCACACGGGCCAAAGAACAAAAGACGGATGAAAATAGAGAAATGAAAGACCAATAGAAATGACCCGCCCATCCCCTTCCCTCCCCACCCCACCCTCCAAAAGATAAATAAATAAAATTTAAAAAAATAAATAAATGAAGTGAGGCTGAAATGTAGGTACAGTCACACATTCAAAAGGCTACAAACATTAGACAGGATGGCAAATGAACAGCAGAAAGCAGATGCTGGACTCTGGAGTGGAATGGGTGCCATGGAATGCTGAAGAATTCCTGCTGTCTCCAAATAAAGTAGTTGCTACTCAACTCCAGCTTTGTAGTCAAAGAGGAATGACAATCTATTTAGGTAAACTGATTATTCAAAAACAGTCATATATTCAGATTTGGGTGATAAATTTCTGGTTTCTCTTAGGCACAGCTCTTGCCAAACCAAGCCTATGTTGGGTTGCCAAACAAAACTCTTCAATTCTGACTCACATACTGCCAAGGGTAACCCAGTTTTAGAAGGAAGAAGAGATAGAAGCCAATTAGCCTGTTCTTATATAGAACTAAGACTGAAGTCTCAAAAGCAGTCTTTGTTGTATGTATGTGCGCAATACTTAGGCTCTCTGGTAGGAAACTACCAGGGTGCCAGAATTCCAAATCCCAGGTTGATTTAAGGTTCCTCTTTATAGCCTTTCTCTTGGACCTAGGCTGTGGAACTCCACAGATAGTAGTCACACCTCTGTTCTAAAAGCCCAAAAGAGCTAGTACCCAGCATCCTGAGACATCTTAAGGCCCTCTCCCGTCACATTTTCAGGAGAAGAAACACACAGGAAAAGGATAAGCTAAGTCCTTCAGCATGATATTTGAGGTCCTCTATAATTGGATTTCAATAAACCTTTCAAACCTATATTCAATTCTTCTGTACTACACTCAATTAGAATGCTCCCTGCATTCAAACATAGTATGCATCCTCATTTCCATATCAACTTCCCTTTAGCTACCTGAATCAAGTACTTTGTCATTTTTGTGACCTTTTCAACTGCATTGTTTGTTGCCTCTTGTTTCGTACTGCCTGAAAACATTGCTTTTAATTTTCCCTGAGTGTGTGATTTAATTACTACACTGCGACCTCTAAGAATAATGTCCGGGACCGCGGAGCGGACCGGCCATACTCTGTAGCCTCCAGCGCATGAATGCTGCGGTGCGCCGCTTGGGATGGCGCCTAGCGGAGCCTTTCACGCATGAGCCCTGGCCGCGCTTTGCAGCTTCCAGTTTAGGAGCATCGTCATGTTTGCACAAAGATGGCGCTTGGTGGATGTAACAGGGTGTGGTTTAAGGCGTGTGCACATTGCTCTGATAGGTAGTTCCTAGTTTCCGTGCTCGTGATCAGTGCATGCTTCCCTTGCATTCCTATGGGGTCGGAAGCGCGTGTGCATCTGACCTTTTACACGATTGGTTTATGAGTAGCTCTTTCCTGTTTCTGTGTAGCATAAATACCCCCTTGTTTTTGCAATAAAACGAGACTTGATCAGACGCCTGTCTTGTCTCCATTTCTCGTGTCTCTTGTCCTCTCAATTCCCACTCCCCCCCTTTAGGGCCTGCGTTGACGAATCCTAGGTCTGCGCTGACGAAGCCCGCGGGTTGGGACAGAATAAGATGTAAAAACTAGATTAAATGTGCAAAGACTTTCTTTTTAATTGGGAGAAATGCCTGAAAAAGAAAATAGGGAGAAAACTAGAGAAGGTAGAACGCCAAAGCTGATCCCAAAGCATGTGAACGGGAAGAAAGTTCAGGTAGAATCATCTTAGATGGCTGTGCTGTTAAATGAAGGTCCAGAAATACTCAGGGAAAGTTCATAGACCAGAGGTACTTGGCCATAAAGTCTCCTGTCTCTCAGGAACAGACCAGCCTCAGAATCTCAACAGGACTCAGCCATTTGCTGGGAACAGCCTCTAGGAAGCATACTCAAACAAATGAACAGTATTCCTTGGTTAGTGATACTCCCTATAGTTGGAGGACCTGAAAGGTACATGCTTGCAGCTACTCTTAATGGGATAATAACTTCTTTATGGGCTTCACAGGTAGCGTTAGTGGTAAAGAACCTATCTACCAATACAGAAGACATAAGAGTCGCAGGTTCAATCCCTGAGTTGGGAAGATCCCTTGGAGGAAGATATGGCAACCCACTCCAGTATTCTTGCCTGGAGAATCCCGTGGACAGAGGGGGCCTGGTGGGTTACCGCTAATAGGGTCAGAGAGTCAGATATGACTGGAGTGACTTAGCATGAACCCATACAATCTCTTTATAGATAGAAGGAATCTCCAATATACTTCTTTCTTATACAGAAATGAACAGAGTGCTATGATCAATAAAGACACACATATACACATACCTATATATCCTATAATGAAGGAAAGAAACTGTCAGACAATATATAAGCATTTAGGTTTATGTTCTATGTAATTTCATGGGCTTAAAATGTACAAATACTACAAACATGGCTCTAGTCCCTCTAAATAGCTACTAAACATATCTATATTTTTATATTTATACTTGAGAAATCCATAAACAGGGAAAGCAGCAGCAAGCATTATATCTGTAAGAGCCAAAAAAGCTGCCCCCATGGCTTGAACTGTTCACATTCATAACACCCAACATACCATCCTACACCCCTAAGGAGCAATGGCACCACAAGGAGACTAGCACACTTATTTTAAGTAATTCAGTAAAACACACACTATGTTTTGAACATTCATAATATTGTAAGTGTTCTTTCTTTTTTATTTTTTTGATGTTGCTTATTTTTCACTTAATTGACATGTAGAGGTCATGGCAATATCACTTAGATTCTTACTGCATACTTTCCACACTTTCATTAAACTAATTATCTTGAAATGTAATTAGCTAATTACTGAGAAAGGTAGATAATGATAGTGAATGGAATGTAAGATAAGCATTAATGAACAACAACAGGATCCAAATATTCCTGTCAGGGAGAAGACATTCAGGGTTGGCTGGGAGACAAGGAATATTCAATAACCTTTTGATCAGTTGCACTTGAATCAGAGCTAACAATGCTACACTGTGTTATTGCAACTGGGTAAAAATCCAAGTCCTCAATTTTTAAATCCTAACAAAGCTCCTTTACATTTCAGTGATACTGAATGATGTACTAAAGTACCCTAGTTCAGACTGATTGCAATTTGTCAACTAGACTCTGCAGTCTTTCTCTTTTTCTGCCGTTTTAGGAAGTAGTGTGTGGAAAAGATTTGTTTTCATTTGTAGCCATTGTCCAAGCAACAGAATTTATTATAATTTATCATCATAAACACAATGTATTATAATTAAATTACAGCATATTTCTGAAGGGCCAATATTCTAAACTGTACATTGCTCACAATAAGGTGAAGCCATATTTGTTTGAAATTTTGAAAATAGCTTTTTCTAATTAACTGGCTCTGGACCAGAGCATCTTTCAAGTGAAAATACAATAGGGCATCTAAGTGGATAGGTTCTTTATCCAGAATAATTAGATCCGTGCTGTAGCAAGTCCTTTAAAATGTGGCTTCAGGGCTTCCCCTGGTGGTCCAGTGGGTAAGGACACCGCCTTGCAGGGCAAGGGGCACTGGTTCGACCCCTGGTCTGAGACGATCCCACGTGACGAGGAGCGGCTGGACTGATGTGTCCAATTACCGAGCGGGAGCTCTGGGGCGCATGCGCCCAAAGCCGGTGCTCTGCGACAACAGAGGCCACCGCGATGGGAGGCACACAGGAGCCAAAGAACAGAGACGGATGAAAATAGAGAAATGAAAGACCAATAGAAGTGGCCTGCCCGTCCCCCTCCCTCCCTACCCCTCAAAAGATAAATAAATAAAAAATAAAAAAATAAATGTTTAAAAAAATATATATATGGCTTCACTGCAGTATTTTCTAGCTAATTGAGTGTATTGGACTGGCCGAAGCATGGGGCCAGTATAACATGTATCATGATAAAATCCCTGTATTAACCAACAGTCTCATCTGAGAAAAGTGACATCATGATCAAAACCAACCATGGGACCCTACCTCCTGTAATCTGTAGACTGGTAATAGGAACAGTGAAACCTCCAAACTCACTGCACAATGTATTTATCATATTATCACAAAACAGTTCACTTGCCCAGATTCCCCATTAGAATGTGAGTTCATTTTATAGAGACTAGACTGGTGGTTGCCAAGGAGAAGGCGCTTGGGGGAGGGATGGTGGGAGATTGGAGCTAGCACATGGAAGCTTTTATATACAGAATGGATAAACAATAAGGTCCTACTGTATAGCACAGAGAATTATATTCAATATCCTGTGATAAACCATAATAGAAAAGGATATAAAAAAGAATACATATACATGTATGTTTAGCTGAATCACTTTGCTGTACAGCAGAAATTAATACAACATTGTATATCAACTATACTCCAATGAAAAACTGATGAAAGAATAATGAATGTGAGCTCATTTGAGACAGAAGTTTAGCCTACCACACCTTGTAGCCAGCCCCCTGCCTAATAGCTAATAAGCCCTCAACAAATATTAGTTGATTTAGAATGTCAACAGTTCAGACGAACACTAAGACTAATTTAATTCAATATATTCTTTATTTATGCTGTACATGTAGTTGGCTACAAATGAAACTATAAGTATCATTCAGGAATATAGCATCTTCTTGGAAAGGTAAGACCATCATCCAGTCATTCAGACTCACCCCCCTCTAAATAGGGTGGCTTGTGAACTTCATGTGTTAGTGAGTGACACAAACAGTGGATGCTGACGGGATTCAGAGAAAGGAGGAATCTATGTGAGCTCAAGTGTCCGTAGCACAAACATCATAGCTATGAAAAACAAAGAAGAAAATAGGGGGCATTGACTAGGTGGAATACGATAAGTCAGACATTCCCAGGACAGCTGGGAAATGGGTTGTCTGGAGTGGCCGATTCATCATAAGAAATAAAGTAAAAGGAGAGAAGTAAGGTTGGAAATAACAGGTGAAAAGCCTTGAAGCCATTCTGAGAAGTTGAAAAGTGTCATGGAAAAGTGCTGAGCTACATCAGGAGACTTTTAGGATTATCCTGTCATGATAGAAATGCGGCCAGTATAACATGTATCATGATAAAATCCCTGTATTAACCAACAGTCTCATCTGAGAAAAGTGACATCATGATCAAAACCAACCATGGGACCCTACCTCCTGTAATCTGTAGACTGGTAATAGGAACAGTGAAACCTCCAAACTCACTGCACAATGTATTTATCATATTATCACAAAACAGTTCACTTGCCCAGATTCCCCATTAGAATGTGAGTTCATTTTATAGAGACTAGACTGGTGGTTGCCAAGGAGAAGGCGCTTGGGGGAGGGATGGTGGGAGATTGGAGCTAGCACATGGAAGCTTTTATATACAGAATGGATAAACAATAAGGTCCTACTGTATAGCACAGAGAATTATATTCAATATCCTGTGATAAACCATAATAGAAAAGGATATAAAAAAGAATACATATACATATATGTTTAGCTGAATCACTTTGCTGTACAGCAGAAATTAATACAACATTGTATATCAACTATACTTCAAAAAAAACTGATGAAAGAATAATGAATGTGAGCTCATTTGAGACAGAAGTTTAGCCTACCACACCTTGTAGCCAGCCCCCTGCCTAATAGCTAATAAGCCCTCAACAAATATTAGTTGATTTAGAATGTCAACAGTTCAGACGAACACTAAGACTAATTTAATTCAATATATTCTTTATTTATGCTGTACATGTAGTTGGCTACAAATGAAACTATAAGTATCATTCAGGAATATAGCATCTTCTTGGAAAGGTAAGACCATCATCCAGTCATTCAGACTCACCCCCCTCTAAATAGGGTGGCTTGTGAACTTCATGTGTTAGTGAGTGACACAAACAGTGGATGCTGACGGGATTCAGAGAAAGGAGGAATCTATGTGAGCTCAAGTGTCCGTAGCACAAACATCATAGCTATGAAAAACAAAGAAGAAAATAGGGGGCATTGACTAGGTGGAATACGATAAGTCAGACATTCCCAGGACAGCTGGGAAATGGGTTGTCTGGAGTGGCCGATTCATCATAAGAAATAAAGTAAAAGGAGAGAAGTAAGGTTGGAAATAACAGGTGAAAAGCCTTGAAGCCATTCTGAGAAGTTGAAAAGTGTCATGGAAAAAGTGCTGAGCTACATCAGGAGATCAGGATTATCAGGATTATCCTGTCCCCTCCTTGCTCTGACACTGAATAAAGGAGTGGACCCCTCTGGCTTCAGTTTCCCCCTGCATAAAGTGAGAGACCTCAAAATACCAAAGGTCTTCGAGAGAGAATCCTGAGACATAGGAGCGAGAGAGCAATGTGAAGAAGGAAGGTTTGGGGAGGGTGTGTCTGCTGGTAAGACATAGAAACGGTCTTATAGAAGACCTAATAAAGGTTTGTAGTAGAAACCAGTCAACAGGGAATGGAGCTCTAGAATAAGGCAAAGGAAATGGAAACATAGGGAAAACTTAGAAGACAGTATCAGTCAGACTTGATGACTTGTAAGAAGAACTGACTTTGAAAATAATGTAATTATTTTGAACTGAGGTGTTAGATATTAGAGTTTTAAAAAAAACCTATATTAAAGGCAAAGCCAATGTGAGAAAAAATCAAATACAACTTTGGTTTGGGTTCAGTCTATTCCAAGTACCTTTTGTCCACTGTAGGAACTGCCTTTTAGTTTCATCCTTAATGTCTACTCCAAAGAATCGTAGACTTTGAACTTGCTAAGCACCCTCAATAGCCATTCCTAGATCTCCCAGCTCATTTGGGTGCTGCCTTCTGTGCTGACCAGGGCTTCCTGGTGGTTCAGATGGTAAGAATGGGCCCGCTATGCAGGAGACTCTGGTTTGGTCCTTGGGTTGGGAAGACCCCCTGGAGAAGGGAAAAGTATCCTGCTTGGAGAATTCTATGGACAGAGGGGCCTGGTGGGCTATAGTCAGTGGGATCACAAAGACTCAGATGCAATTGAGCAACTAACACACTTTCTTGAACCCACATCTTGTGCATCTCCTGCATTAGTAGGTGGATTCTTTACCACTGAGCATCTGGGAAGCTTCACAGTTTAACTAACTAGGCATAATTAACGACACATACCAGATATTTGGGCTTCCGTGTTAGTTCAGATGGTAAGACAATCCGCCTGCAATGCAAGAGACCCAGGTTTGATTCCTGGGCTCCTCTGTCCGTGGTGTAGGAAATGGCAACCCACTCCAGTATTCTTGCCTGGAAAATTCCACGGACAGAGGAGCCTGCGAGGCTACTGTCTATGGGGTCGCAAAGAATCAGACACACCTAAACAACTAACACACACTGGATACTTTATCACCACCATCCTTAAGGCACTGCACTCATTTTTTTCTTGCTATGTAACAGATAACTATGAAGGCAATGGCTAAAAAAAATATTCATGTATTTGCTCAAAGTTCTATAGGTCAAAAGTCTGAATAATACTTGGCTGAGTTCTCTGTTCAGGGTCTCATAAAGCTCAAATCAAGATATTGGCCACCAGGCTTCTCTGGTGGTCCAGTGGATAAGGACACCACCTTGCAGTGCAAGGGGCGCTGGTTCAATCCCTGGCCTGGGAAGATCCCACGTGCTGCGGAGTGGCTGGACCAATGTGTCTGACTACAGAGCCAGAGGTCTGGAGCACATGAGCCCAGAGCCGGTGCTCTGCAATGAGAAGGGCCACTGTGATGGGAGGCCCACACAGCCCAAAGAACAAGATAAATAAATGAAATATCAATAGAAGTGGGCCCCCCAAAAAAAGTTCTATAAAAAAAAAGATAGTGGCCACCTTGAAAGCTTCCCTGGTGGTCCAGTGGGTAAAGAGTCTGCCTTGCAGCGCAAGGGGAACCAGTTCGATCCCTGGCCCAGGAAGATCCCATGTGCTGCAGAGCAGCTGGACCAGTGTGTCCAATTAGGAGTGCATGTACCCAGAGCCGGTGCTCTGCAATGAGAGAGGCCGCTGCAGTGGGAGGCCCACACAGGCCAAAGAATAAAGATGGATGAAAATAAATAAATAATCAATAAAAGAGACCAAAATTAGGGCTTCCTTGGTGGTCCAGTGGGTAGGAACACCACCTTGCACTACAAGGGGCACTGGTTCAACCTCTGGCCTGGGAAGATCCCACGTGCAGCAGAGCAGCTGGACCGATGTGTCCAACTACCGAGCCAGTGCTCTGGAGGGCATGCGTCCAGAGCTGGTGCTCTGCAGTAAGACAGGCCACTGCCGATGGGAGACCCACACAGGCCAAAAAACAAAGATGGGTGAAAATAGATAAATGAAAGACCATAGAAGTGCCCCCCCACCCAAAAATGAAAAAAAAAAAAGAAAAGAGGCCAAAATTAATATATATATATTGGCCACCTTGAGTTCTCCTCTGGAAATCTTTGAGGGAAATATCCATGTCCAAATTCATTCAGGATTCTTCAAGAACTTAAGTCCTTGTGATTATAGAACTGAGGTCCACATTTCCTTGCTGCATATCAGCCAAGGATTGCTCTCAGCTCCCAGAGGGCATGCACATTCCAAGTAATGAGGCTTCTTTCATTGTCAAAATCAGACATGGAGAACCTCCCTTATGACCATCCTTTCTCCCATTTTCAATTCCTCTGACTTTGTCTCTGACCCTGAGGCCCAGATTTAAAAGAATTATGTTGTTACCTTAGACCCACCTGGAAAACCATCCCTCTATAACATTCACGCTGCCACATGATATTACTTAATCATGGGAATGAAATCCTTATATTACAATCCCAGGAATTAAACAGGGTACAAGTACCACAAAGGGAGCCATCTTGGATTTCAGTCCAACACTGGTAGGTAACAGGATTATAGACCAGGGGATGGGACCCCAAGTTGTCTTCGACACTTTCAGATGTTTTGCCCAAGGTCTGGTATTTCCATAATGTTTATTAATGAGATGATTTAATTCAGGATGTCAGAGCATGGGATCTGTGTGGTCTGTCTCTCTGGCAGAGTTGTGCTTCTGCCACTCATCTGATGTGTGATCAGTTCTCCCAATCTAATTTATCACTAATGCACACATTTCTGGCTCACAAATAGTGGCCTGTTTTTTTTCTTTTTTAAGTGAGGTTCAGAGATTGAACTGATTTTTCTAAAATCACACGGCTACTAAACAGAGGAACTGGGGATTCAACTTCTAGTCTTTTTGACTTTAGAACCTACACTCGGGCCAGCAGACTAATGCTACTGTTTGGTCTCTTCATAGCTTCCTTCAGCATCTCACAAACAGAACAGAGCTATCCATGCATGGATGAACCATTGTTTAAAGACATTGATACCAAAAATGTTATTCCATAGAACCAAGGAATATTTCATAACCTTTAAATACATGCTGCTTATGCCTCTTTACTACTAATATCAAGACTGCTGTGACCTTATTATCTGAGGATCTGGTATTTATTGAATTATGTCATGAATGACATCAAAGGTTACTTTGTAATCAAAGCAAATCCATTTTTTCCCAAATTATCCAGGGATCAAGATATTACTGTTTATGATGTTTGAAAGAGATGTTATCACTTAACTAGAATATTATATCTGGGATTTAAAAGTTCTTAGTTTTACCAAATAGAACACACTATACCTATGCGTCTGAAATTTAGTTCACTTTACTTAGAAACAAAGCCTGGGATGCTTAATATTACTGTCAGCTGTACTAGTAGGGCTTAAGGCTATTATTCAAAAGAAGACAAAATGGAAGCTTCATAGCGAAGCTGTTTAACTCACATTTCCATCAAGAAAGGACTAGGAAAATAGGAGGAAGAAAATCAACGAGGACAGGCCAGAAAATCACTGCACAGGCAGTGACATGCTAAGGTAAAACAGAAGACCCAGAGATCTAAACTGTTCATTAAACTGAAAATCCTTAAGATCTCTTTGCCGTAGAGTAGAAAGAGGTCTTTATAAATATCACCAACTTTTATTCTCCTCACATCAATTTAGATCTTTTGCATTTTGCTTTTAATACTATAATATATCTGGACCCATGAAATACTTTCTCAGAATTAGCAATAAAATAATAAAACCTTCAGTGAATACATCATTTTACTACTTACAAAATATTTTAACTTGCATCATAATTTGAACTTACATGATTGTTTAATTTGTGCCTTTTCTTACCAAAGTCCACGGAAGTGGCCACAGTATATATTATAATCCCTTTTACATTTGGGTAACTGAAGCAACACACCCAAAAGGGCACAGATGGGAAAAATACCAGAGCCAAGTTCATCCTACCATATTCCTGTGCGAGCAGAATACTAGCAGTTTCTGAGGATTTCTTGAGTAGTTAATATTATATCTTTAAGTCATCTGATTTCAACCGAAGTTGAGTATAGAACCATGATAGTCCTTGGTAAACTATTACTTGTTCCATTAGATTCTGTTAGTTTAAAAAAATAGAGAGCGGAGGGACTTTCCTAGTGGTCCAGCGACTTTCCAATGCAAGAGACATGGGTTCCATCCCTGGTTTGAGAACTAAGATCCCACATGCCATGGGGTAACTAAGCCTACAGGGCAAAATTATTGAGCCTGCATGCTCTAAAGACCATGTGTCACCACAAAAGGAGCCTGCATGCCACAAGTAGAGAAATCCCAAGAGCCGCAACAATGACCCAAGGTAGCCAACATAATAAAAATAAATTAATTAAAAGACAGGGCTGACATGTAACCACATCATGAAGACTGTACTGTTGGTGATCCTTTTCTACCATTTGGAATCATGTCATATATGATACATGATTCATCTCCTATGAAAAATCTATCATCTACACCTTTGCTAACCTCTAACATTTATTCTCTCCGTTGACAATCTTACTTCTTATTTCATAGGGGAAAAAAAAGTAAGAGGACTTTCGAATGTTCCTAGCATTAAAATGGCCAATCCTACCAATCTTTTTGTACCTTTAAATCCTAACACCTGAGGTGAACTAGTTAAGCCCACTGCTTCATTTGTGTGAGATCACCACCCTTTTCACCAGATCAAGGAATACTCCTGGAATTGTGCTCTCGCTTTTCTGCATCTACAATTATTCCCCAACTAGGGGACCATCCATTAGCAAATACACTTGCTGCTTTTCCTCCTGCCTTAAAAGCAAAACCCTTCCTATCCCCACATCTGTTTATTTACCTTCCACTTCTTATTTGTCTCAATAAAGGATAGGTCCATTCTTCCAGCTGCTCTGACTAAAAGACCTGCAGTCTTCTTTATGCCTCCCTTTTCCTCATTGTTGTTGTTTAGTTGCTAAGTCAGGTCCAGCTCTTTGTGACCCCAAGGACTGCAGCCTGTCAGGCTCCTCTGTCCATGGGATTTCCCAGGCAAGAATATTGAAGTGAGTTGCCATTTCCTTCTCCAGGGGATCTTCCTGACCCAGGGGTTGAGCCCACGTCTCCTGCACTGCTTTACCACTGAGCCACCAAGGAAGGCCGTCTTCCCCTCATACCCACACCCAAGTCTATTCCCTCAGCAAAGTCTGAGAATTCTAACTCACACAGAAACCACATCTGACCACTTCTTGCTACCCTCGGCCCCACCAACCCAGTCCAAAGACATCCCATCTCGCATGAAATTTGAAGTCCCTGATGGGTTTTACAAGATCCTTTATTATCTGACGCCAAGTTTCCTCTTCAGTCCTGTCTCCAACCACATCTTGTTTCTCTAGTGCACTCACTTCCCTTTGTGCTCCTGGAATGTGCCAAGCCAGCCTCAGCTTTATACCCTTTGCATTAATTGTCAGCTGAGAAAGCATGTTCTGCCAGAAATAAACACAGATACCTTCCCCACTTCACCTCATTGTGTCTCCTCAGAAAAACCTTCCTCAAACCACTTCGGACTATCTTTATTGCATCCGCCTGCCTCATTTTATGTGTCACTCTATCACTGATCCTGTTCAGGAAGCCAGCCGTGTTACTGTTCACACTGTTTGCTGAACCCAGGGTAGGCCAGGTGCGAGCTAAGAAGCTGCAAGAAAACTTGAGGAGTCCTCGGAACTGCAGACACATGTATTCTCTCCCGTCTGCCACAGCAGCCATAGCATAGCCTCTCTCGGCTGATGCAGCAGCGATAACATAACCATAGCAAAGCCATAATGCAGCCAGAACTTAACCTTGTATAACAGAACCATGATGTGGCTCCAGCATAGCCCCAATGCAGCAGCAGCGAGGGCTTTCATGATGACGTTCCAACAGGTGTACCGCACAAAGTAGCGAGTACCTCATGATGCACATACGCGCTGCTATAAGTGATCTCAGCTGTAACACAAACATGAAACGTCCTTGTTTACAGAACCCGGGGCGAGAGGGCGTGAGAGCAGGGGACGAGAGAGCCCGACAGCTGTCAGGTCACTCTTTGTGACCCCAAGGACTGCAGCTGTCAGGCTCCTCTGTCCATGGGATTTCCCAGGCAAGAATATTGAAGTGAGTTGCCATTTCCTTCTCCAGGGGATCTTCCTGACCCAGGGGTTGAGCCCACGTCTCCTGCACTGCTTTACCACTGAGCCACCAAGGAAGGCCGTCTTCCCCTCATACCCACACCCAAGTCTATTCCCTCAGCAAAGTCTGAGAATTCTAACTCACACAGAAACCACATCTGACCACTTCTTGCTACCCTCGGCCCCACCAACCCAGTCCAAAGACATCCCATCTCGCATGAAATTTGAAGTCCCTGATGGGTTTTACAAGATCCTTTATTATCTGACGCCAAGTTTCCTCTTCAGTCCTGTCTCCAACCACATCTTGTTTCTCTAGTGCACTCACTTCCCTTTGTGCTCCTGGAATGTGCCAAGCCAGCCTCAGCTTTATACCCTTTGCATTAATTGTCAGCTGAGAAAGCATGTTCTGCCAGAAATAAACACAGATACCTTCCCCACTTCACCTCATTGTGTCTCCTCAGAAAAACCTTCCTCAAACCACTTCGGACTATCTTTATTGCATCCGCCTGCCTCATTTTATGTGTCACTCTATCACTGATCCTGTTCAGGAAGCCAGCCGTGTTACTGTTCACACTGTTTGCTGAACCCAGGGTAGGCCAGGTGCGAGCTAAGAAGCTGCAAGAAAACTTGAGGAGTCCTCGGAACTGCAGACACATGTATTCTCTCCCGTCTGCCACAGCAGCCATAGCATAGCCTCTCTCTCGGCTGATGCAGCAGCGATAACATAACCATAGCAAAGCCATAATGCAGCCAGAACTTAACCTTGTATAACAGAACCATGATGTGGCTCCAGCATAGCCCCAATGCAGCAGCAGCGAGGGCTTTCATGATGACGTTCCAACAGGTGTACCGCACAAAGTAGCGAGTACCTCATGATGCACATACGCGCTGCTATAAGTGATCTCAGCTGTAACACAAACATGAAACGTCCTTGTTTACAGAACCCGGGGCGAGAGGGCGTGAGAGCAGGGGACGAGAGAGCCCGACAGGCGCCATCTTGTTAATTTCCCTACATTTCACCCCTTTGGGGGCTCTTGTCCACAGATCACACAGGTTCTGCCCTCTGAGGTATCCTCCTAGGACACAATGCTGCCGCTTGAACCCACATCCCGAAACAACACTAGGTACAACCACAAACAGTTACATCCCCAACACAGAGCAAAACCCAATGCCAGGGATCACCTGGACCTCATGTTGCAGTCCCTGCCCTCATGGGGCTAGACAAGCCACCCACTGCACATCGAGTGCCTTGTCTTCCATGGCCAGCCCACAGTCTGTCCTTGGGAGATCGCAAGAAAACACCCACAAGACACAATGCCACCTCGGCGGAGTTTTTTATTAAGGATCCACAAAACCCCCACAGGCGCCAGGCCCACTCCTTCAAAGAGGGAACTTTTGCAGTATTCAGAGCGCACCCACAAGGCTACAAATGCTTTGATGTCATTCTAAATCAGCAAGAGAATCTAAGGTGAGTAGCACATCGCCACACAGAAAGTCATCCAATTTTCAAAAGGAAGGACACAGCCTTTATACACTGTCTGGCCGTCAGAGCCACCCATATATGCACTGGGACAGGGGAACTGCTCTGGCTTGCAATAAAACAGACTTCATTCAGCACCGGTGTCAACCCGGGCCATTACTCTCTGTCCTTTAGCTAGCGTCCAGTGAACTGCAAATTCTACATAGGGCCTCCAGTCCCTGCTTGGGCTTTTTGTGGGGGGGCTCCTGGGTTTGAACCCTATTCAAAGCACAAAAGGGTGCCATCTGAAGAAGCATCCTCAGGCACCATGTAATCTTTTAACTGAGCCACCTATAACTCTCTTGTGGGTGTTTCCCAAACTTAGTAACCTGCTTCTCTTGTCTCAGTTGCCTCCTTAGCTCTAGGAGCAGAGCATTGGGCTGTCTATCCGTTTTATTTCTGTCAGCTCCAGCTGCCAGCAAATCAGCCCACATTTGCATTCTGGTCACCCCAATGGGACCTTCACCAGCTCAGGCCCCCTTTGGGGGTCTTCACACTTCTAAGCCCCTTTGCCTGCCTCCATCCCTCCCTCTGTTTCTCCCAAGCTAGCCGCCATCGAGGTCACCTCATAGATGAGCACCCCACATAGGGAGCAAGAATAGCAGTTAGAGACGGATGGGGCATTGTTCAAAATGGCATCTCGCTTGCCACCAGTAACACGTGCATCATCTGGGCCTCGTGTCTTTAGGTTAAATATCAACTGCTTCATGCCCAGCTTCTTACCCCCTGGGTCAACCTGGCATAGGTATACCATTTACTTACAGTATTCAGGAGTTGTCCCGCGTTCAAGCACACAGCACGGATGGCAGCATTAATCCATTCCATCAGGGTATGCATTTGGTGAGGCGACCCTTGCATGAGTTGCCTAGCGTTCTGTCACATTTGTCACAGTGAGGGGTGAGCGGTTACAGATGCTGATCACTCTATTTCGTCCCCAACGCGTATGATACTGTCCACCCCTGTCTCCCAAAGTCGCAAGAGTCATGTTGCCAAGGATTCCCCTTGCTTTTGCTGAAACTGCATACCCAAGTGCACCAGCGCCACCTGAGTATATGGTCGCTACGTCATGAACTCAGCCACATTGGGGGCCCACCCTTTGAGGATGCCCCCTGGACCACAGACTGCGCATACTTCACTTTCTGCTGCACAACAGGCCTCACTGCCAAGCGGGGACCCACAGTCTCATAGCATTCATCATCACCATCCCGAGTCCCAAAATGTTCATCGTCACTGTCACTCACCACCTCACCGTCAGAGACGCTGGGTTCTTCCGGGCCACAGGGTTCTGGCCCTAATGTCCATGTATGCTGGGCTCCAGTTCCTCCAAGGCGCTCTGCACATTGCATACCTCGGCGGCACTGCCTGGGGCACGATCCATACTGGCCTTCAGAGCAGTCCGGAAAGTCCAGCCTAGGGTGCCGCCATTTGTTCCACAAACAGAAACTCACCCACCGTCAACTCACCCACCATCTGTGATGCCTTTTCAACCGTATTCAGTGAACCTTCCACTGCCTTCCAGCCTTCCACCAGAGCCCAGGCCAAGAGATCAGGCCATACAGGAGCACGTGCTATACAGTGGCCACTAGCTTCCTCCATCCCGCGGAGTCTCAGGCTCTTCTACCTGCCGGCTAGCCTGCCGACTGACGCCAGTTGCCTTGTGGCTCACCATTGTTCCCACTGAACCCAGGGAAGGCAAGGCGCGAGCTCAGCAGCTGGAAGTAGAAGCGGCTGGGAGCCATGGGAACTGCAGACACGTTTATTCTCTCCTGGCTGGCTCGGCAGCCGTGACACAGCCTCTCTCCTGGCTGACGCAGCAGCCATAACGTAGCCACAGCATGGCCTCATCTAACACAACCAGGATGCCGCTCCAAGGTAGCCCCAGTTCAGCAGCAGTCATGGCTTTCACGGTGAAACTCCCACAGGTGGATCGCATCAAGCAGCCCCAGACCAAGCGGGATGCGCATGTGCGATGCTAAGTGATCTCAGCTGTTACACAACCGTGCAAAGTGATTATTTACAAAACATGGGGCAAGAGGCCAGGAGAGTGTGGGGCAGGAGACCCGGACTGGCGCCATCTCGTTCATTTCCCCACAGTTACCTGTTAAGACTTACTTGTTTATTACTAGCCTTAGCTACTTTTAACTATCTTTTATTTTGTATTCGCTTCTTCGTGTGCGTGTGTGATTATGTATTTACTTAATGGCTTGCCTGTCTTCCAGCCACTAAAACGGAGTTCCATGAAGACAGGAGGATGTGTTTATTACACTCACTGCTTTATCTCTGGAGTTTAGCATACTTCTGGACACATAACAGGTATCTTGTCATTTGTAAAGTTAATAACATGAAGATTTCCCTTTCATCCTTGTATCAGTTCTCCAGCTCTTATTCACACAGTCAACACCGGGGTCATGATGCAGCAGGCCTGGTGCCAGGGTATGGGTATATAAGATCAAAATAGGTATCTGTGGTTCTTACCCCTTTGAAATTTAAAGAATGATTAAAAGCCATGACACAAAAATAAAACATGAAAATTCAATGTATGAGCTATCATATAGGAAGGCCAGTGTGTTTTAGGAACATAAAAGAGTGAGTTCTCTCTAAAAATCAAATAATTATGCCCGTAAGATTTGGAAGATAATTTGAGATCTGAGACAGTGAAAGCTAAGGGTTGAAACTCATAGGGATAGTGACAGATTCATTGACCATCTGCATGTGGGAAACGAAAAATTCAGAAAAATTGGTTTGAAAGACCCCTCAATTTTACTCAATAACAAATTTAATCGCCACATCATATATCTGATCAAGAAAATCCATTTTGACTTGGTAACCTCATTTTACACTTCACATCAAAGACATTTAGATTTTGTTTACTGTTGAGAAAAAGAAACAATCTACAAATACAGTATTTTTTATTGAAGTATAACTGATTTACCTGAACCCTGTGTTGTGTTAGTTTCTGATATAGATCAAAGTGATTCATATATCTATATGATTTTGAATATAGGTCTCTGTGCTATACAGTCGTTGTTTATCTACTTTATATATAGTAGTCTGTTTATTTGCTGGTCCTACTCTTCTAATTTGTCCTTCCCCCTCCTCTTTGGTAAATACCAGTTCATTTTCTATGTCTGTGAGAGTATTTCTGTTTTATAAATGAGTTCATTTGTATCTTTTTTAGAAAGTTCCACGATAAAGTCTAGTTTATACATTTCCTCACAGTTACCTGTTAAGACTTACTTGTTTATTACTAGCCTTAGCTACTTTTAACTATCTTTTATTTTGTATTCGCTTCTTCGTGTGCGTGTGTGATTATGTATTTACTTAATGGCTTGCCTGTCTTCCAGCCACTAAAACGGAGTTCCATGAAGACAGGAGGATGTGTTTATTACACTCACTGCTTTATCTCTGGAGTTTAGCATACTTCTGGACACATAACAGGTATCTTGTCATTTGTAAAGTTAATAACATGAAGATTTCCCTTTCATCCTTGTATCAGTTCTCCAGCTCTTATTCACACAGTCAACACCGGGGTCATGATGCAGCAGGCCTGGTGCCAGGGTATGGGTATATAAGATCAAAATAGGTATCTGTGGTTCTTACCCCTTTGAAATTTAAAGAATGATTAAAAGCCATGACACAAAAATAAAACATGAAAATTCAATGTATGAGCTATCATATAGGAAGGCCAGTGTGTTTTAGGAACATAAAAGAGTGAGTTCTCTCTAAAAATCAAATAATTATGCCCGTAAGATTTGGAAGATAATTTGAGATCTGAGACAGTGAAAGCTAAGGGTTGAAACTCATAGGGATAGTGACAGATTCATTGACCATCTGCATGTGGGAAACGAAAAATTCAGAAAAATTGGTTTGAAAGACCCCTCAATTTTACTCAATAACAAATTTAATCGCCACATCATATATCTGATCAAGAAAATCCATTTTGACTTGGTAACCTCATTTTACACTTCACATCAAAGACATTTAGATTTTGTTTACTGTTGAGAAAAAGAAACAATCTACAAATACAGTATTTTTTATTGAAGTATAACTGATTTACCTGAACCCTGTGTTGTGTTAGTTTCTGATATAGATCAAAGTGATTCATATATCTATATGATTTTGAATATAGGTCTCTGTGCTATACAGTCGTTGTTTATCTACTTTATATATAGTAGTCTGTTTATTTGCTGGTCCTACTCTTCTAATTTGTCCTTCCCCCTCCTCTTTGGTAAATACCAGTTCATTTTCTATGTCTGTGAGAGTATTTCTGTTTTATAAATGAGTTCATTTGTATCTTTTTTTTTAGATTCCACATATTCGTGATACTATATGGTATCTGGCTTACTTCATTTAGTATGATAATGTCTAGGTCCATCCCTGTAGCTACAAGTGGCATTAACAAATATGCTGTTTTTTCCTTTGAATCAGGTCACATCAGGCACTACCAAATCCATTTAATTTAAAAGACAGGAACTAAGTACATATCATTTGCATAAAAGTAAATAAGTCACCATGCCTTCCCCCAGGAGTACAGAGAAGGTAATATCTGTATGCAAATAATTGAAATACAGAACAAAAATTGAAACAACTACCTTAGGCATGGTTCAAAATGCTTTGGAAGTGAAGATAAAGATAGGAGATCATCTGACTGACGAAGTTTACCACCTATGCAAATAGAGAAGTTGTTTAAAGGCTAATTACTAAAGCCTTCAGGAATACAGAATTCTTTAAATTCCTAGAAGTCACTGAAGACTCAAGGCAAAAAATACTCTTCAAAAGAGTAAGTCAAGGGGCTTCCCTGGTGGTCCAGTGGGTAAAGACACCGCCTTGCAGTGCAAGGGGCGCCAGTTCAATCCCTGGCCTGGGAAGATCCCACGTGCCGCGGAGCGGCTGGACCGATGTGTCCAATCACCGAGCCGGAGCTCTGGAGCGCATGCGCCCAGAGTTGGTGCTCTGTGACAACAGAGGCCACGGCGATGGGAGGCCCACACGGGCCAAAGATGGATGAAAATGGACAAATGAAAGACCAATAGAAAGTGGCCCGCCTGCTCCCCTCCCTCCCCACCCCTCCCCCACCAAAATATATAAATAAATAAATCTTTAAAAAAAAAAAAAGAGTAAGTCAAGAATGTAAAAGGGAATTAAGGAAAAGATGATACCAGTAGTTTGTCTCATCTCTTCTGAGACTGAAGGTGGGATTTCAATGAGGATAAAGAATAAACACATCATCATCTTGTTTATATTTTAAACTAAGATGAAGAATAGGTTGTTAATTGTCACCTATAAATATCAAAGATAAAGCCCCAGGTTCCGTGGATATTCTCATGTGAGAAGCCACAGCTCTCTCATTTGTTGTTTGTATACTTTCCAACAAAAAGTCTGCAGAATAATCAAAAAACTAATGAAAATAAACTTTTCTGATTAATTCTTTCCTCTTGACTGTCATGCGTTAGAAATCAATTCCTCTACTGTCTTTCTTTATCACACCATAATATGAAAATCAGAAGCCTAGCGACACTTAGTAAATCGAACTTTCATAGTGTATAAAATTTCTTGGAAGACTTTAGTAGACATTCTTCATTTCTAGAAACAGTTTATATGAAAATTGTAGCAGCTGATCCTAGGCTGATTCCTTATATCATAGTGCCATCTAGAGATTAAAGCTGATGTTGCTACAAACTGCATTAACCACAGCTAGCTTCTATTAATAAATGAAAACATTACATTTTATAGCTGCTAAGTTCAGTAGAGTACATCTATACGGAGTGCATTTGAAATAAATTAATGGGCATACAGTGAGCATAGAGACGAATGAGGGCTTCCCAGGTGGCACTAGTGGTAAAGAACCGGCCTGCCAATGCAGACGTAAGAGATGCAGGTTTGATCCCTGGGTCAGGAAGATCCCCTGGAGGAGAGCATGGCAACCCACTCCAGTATTCTTGCCTGAAGAATCCCATGGACTAGATAAGCCTGACAGGCTACAGTCCATAGGGTTGCACTGGGTCGGTCACAACTGAAGCAACTTAGCACACATGCAGGCGTACGCAAACTATTTATATCTGGTACACTGACGTCAGCTAATTGCGTTGAGTGGCCTCTCCTTCGGATGGTAGTCCATTCATGTGCTAATATTTCCAATGTGTCTAGAGACACACTGTAGCACTGAGGAAAGTTACATGGAAGTATAAGAGTATGCATTTGATTAGATATTGTAAGAAAATGTAATTGCTTCAAGAAAGCAAGACAGTTTTTATCATCAACATGAAATTCTATTAAGTACTTACTATGGGTCAATCATTTTACTTACTGTATGTTTAAACTGCCTGAGGCTGCTATAGCAAATGACCACACACTCTATGACTTGTTCATTTGCTCAGTCTTGTCCAGCTTTTTGTGACTCCATGGACTGTAACACACCAGGCTTCCCTGTCCTCCACTATCTCCCAGAGTTTGCTCAAACTCATGTTCATTGATTCGATGATGCCATCCAACCATCTCATTGTCTGTTGCCCCCTTCTCCCCCTGCCCTCGGTCTTTCCCAGAATCAGGGTGTTTTCCAACGACAGCTTCAAATAACAGAAATGTAGTCTATCACAATTTTAAAGGCTAGAAGTCTGAAATCAAGGCATAGGGAGGCTGCCCTTCCTCTGGAGCTCTACGGGAGAATCCTTCCTTCCTGCTAAGCTTTGGGTAGCAGTCAGCATTCCCTGGATTCCTTGGCTTGTGGCGATATCACTATAGTTTCTGCCTCCTTCTCATCACCTTCTCCTCTCCCAGTCTTACTGTGGCCTCAACACCCCAACCTCTCCAGTCTCTGCATCTGTCTTCACATCTCCACCTCCTCTGCTGCCTGTGTGTCTTCCCTCTGTGTGTTTCTCCTTTGGGTCTATTTTCAGTACACTTCTCATTGGATTTAGGGCTCATTTCAACAATCTAGGGTGATCTCCTCATCTCAAGACTTTTAACTCCAAATATAAAGACCCGATTTTTCCTTAAATAGGGCAACATTCACACATACCAGATACTTGATAAATCTTTTGAGCAACCACCATTCAACCCATTATATGATGTCTTTTTTTATATATATAAGGGATTTTCAGGGGGGCACTTCTATTGATCTTTCATTTATTTCCATCCAGCTTTATTCTTTGGCTTGTGTGGACCTCCCAGCGCAGTGGCCTCTCTCAATGCAGAGCGCCAGCTCTGGGCGCGCGTGCTCCAGAACTCCAGCTTGGTAATTGGACACATCAGTCCAGCCACTCCACTGCACGTGGGATCTTCCCAGGCCAGGGATCGAACCGGCGCCCTTTGCACTGCAAGGCAGTGTCCTTACGCACTGGACCACCAGGGAAGCCCAATGATGTCTTTGTTTTTAAAAAAGGAAAGTAAATAGAAAGGTAAATGGCTTCTGCTTGGATAAGTTTATAGCAAAATCAGAAAAAGGTTTGTGTACATACATAAATAATCACCCAGATCAGGGCTTCTGCATCTTGCCAATACTGACTTTGGGGACTAGATAACTATTTGTTGTTGGGAGCTGTCCAACGCATTTTTCAAATGTTTAGCATTTCTAACCTCTACCCATTAGATGCCAGTAGCACCGTCTTAGTCATAGCTACTATAAATGGACATTGTCTCTAGACATTGCTAACTGTTCTGTATGGGGTGAAACAGCCCCTGGTTAAGAGCAAGTCATCTAGGGAATTCCAGGGCAGTTCAGTGATAAGGATTTGGCCCTTTCACGACCAGGGCCTGTGTTCAGTCCTGGTTGGGGAATTAAGATCCTGAATGACACACGCAATTCTGTGCTAAGTCACTCAGTGTCCAGCTCTTTGTGACCCTATGAACTGTAGCCCAGGCTCCTCTGTCCATGGGACTTCCCAGGCAAGAATACTGGAGTGGGTTGCCATGCCCTTCTCCAGGAGATCTTCCAACAGCAAGATGGAAAAATATTTGCAAAGTATATATCAAGTTAAGGGTTAATATTCAAGACACATGTAGAATTCACACAACTCAATAGCAATAAAACAAATAACTGACAAAAAATGGGCAGAGGACCTGAATAGACATTTTTCCACAGGAGATACACAAATGACCAATGGTTTGGGTGTACATCTGAAGGGAATGAAGCTTTATCTTGAAGATCTATCTGTACCCCCATATTCACTGCAGCATTATCTATAGAAGCCAAGATATGGGAATGATATGACTGTTCTTTCCTTAATGGATGAAAGGATGAAGAAAATTTGGCTATAAATACAATGGAATGTTATTCAGACATGATAAAAACAAAATCCTACCATTTGCAACAACACAGATGGACCTTGAGGGCATTAAGATAAGTGAATTCAGTTGGACACAGAAAGAGA
This sequence comes from Tragulus kanchil, assembly GCA_022376925.1. Classification (NCBI taxonomy): domain Eukaryota; kingdom Metazoa; phylum Chordata; class Mammalia; order Artiodactyla; family Tragulidae; genus Tragulus; species Tragulus kanchil. Next base: position 21,615,512 of record JAIOJX010000003.1, on the reverse strand, counting down.
AATGCTGTGTGATCTCACTTGCATTTGGAATATACCAAAAAAAGGCCAAATTCATAGGAACAGAGTAGAATCGCGATTGCCAGAGGGTTGGAGGAAAAGGGAAGACATCAAGAATACAGACGTCTAGTTATCAGATGAATATGTTCTGGAGATCTGTTAGTTAGGATGGTGACTGTATTTAGCAAGAATATATTATTTACATGAAAGTTGCTGAGAGTATATCTTAAATATTCTTGCCACACACATAAATTATGTGAGGAGATGCATGTCTTAACCTTATTGTTACCAACCTTCTAAATTATATATATATATATATATCAAGTCATCACATTGTACACCTTAAACTTACATGATGTTACATGTCAACTATCTCTCAATAAAGCTGAGGTGGGGGAAAGAGCAGGTCTTCTACATTATCATAAACAAATCTGAAGGCATAGAAGTTCAGAGGAGGAAGAGACCAAAATGGACTGGGATGGTTAAAGAAGTTTTCATGGAAGGAATAAAAAGTCCTTGGATGAAAACATAGCACTTAGGATTGTGGAAGGGGCCATGGAAAGCATTACTGACTAGTGTCCACTTACTGAGAAGCACCGTGATCTTGCGAAGGCCAGGAACCACACCTTAATTATCTTTTTTTTTTTTTTACTATTTATTTATTAAGGCCACGTTTCAGGGCATGCAAAATCTTAGTTCTCTGACCAGGGATTGAACCCATAACCCCTGCAGTGGAAGCAAGGAATCTTAACCACTGGACTGACAAGGAAGCCCTGACACACCTCATTCATCTTTATGTGTCAGCTTCCCATGCACAGTCCCTGGTACAGAGTAACTCTCAAAAATATCCCTTGAATGTTATTTACTCAGTCATGTCTGACTCTGTGACCCCGTGGACTGTGGCCCGCTAGGCTCTTTTGCCCATGAAACTCCCAGGCAAGAATACTAGAATGGGTTGCCATTCCCTTCTCCAAGTGATCATCCTGACACAAGGATCAAACCTGGGTCTCCTGCATTGCAGGCAGATTCTTTACATCTGAGCCACCAGGGAAGCCCAAATGAGTTCATGAGGTTAGATCAATATATCAGAGTTAGAAGCGAAGGGTCCTAAATCATAGGCAAGGGGATTTAAAATTTATTTTGTTGGTGAAGAGGAAGTCTTGAAGGATTTTGAGTAGGAAAGATAAACTACTTAAAGAAAGCAATGGTATATAAAAAATATCGAAGAGCTCAGAGACACGATCAAGAAAGATCAGCTAAGAAATTATTAAAGCAGTCTTGCTGTGAAGTAATGAGTTCTGGGACCAAGATAATGACAGTGGGAATTAAAATGAGTATCAATGACAAGAAGAAATAATTGTCAGTTTCTTATTATTGGATTTGGAGAAGATGGAAGGAAAAAAAGGCAGGCTGACTAAGGAGAGATAGTTTGTTCATTGGAGAAAAATTAAAAAGTCCAGAGAGGGAGAAAGATAATGAGCTTGAGAGGAGTAGCTGTTGAGAGAAATGCAGGACATATTTTTTATGTTAGGGTAACCTTCAAAAAAAGTGACTGTAGTTGAGAATAAAGCTAAATAAATACAAGCTAATTTGTGACCAATGTTAGGACTTTGCTGGCTAGATAATCCTCTCATAGACATTCATGACTTTTTGGACCACTAAAAATAGTTTTTTGCAAAGATTTTGAAAGCAGTTTGTCTGAACTCAAAATCATGAAGTCTGTTTCTAATCACTAACTCTCACCTTGGACTGAAAGGGTAGACAATTCTAGATTACTGCATTATTCACATTCTAACACACCAGTCACTCTTTCTACTGAATATACTGATGTCCAGGACACATGCACAAAAACAAACTTCAAACCAACAGCTATTTTAATACGACAAACAAGTTTTAAAAAGAAAAAGACAATTTATGTAGCAAAAGAGAAAGGGGGGAGTGGACAGAAAAGACAAACTATTTTTAAAAATCTATTAACTGGATTTTTTTCATTGTTGTCTATAGTTTACACCACATGGGCTATTGACAGCTTGCAAAAACAATTATATACTTCAGTTATTTTTTATTTTCTATTCTGTACTTATTAGGGTATTATCCTTTATAAGCATTTTAATACTGTAAGTCACCATATTTTTTGAGATTAGAACATTGTGTACTTAATTAAGAAAAGAAGCTTGATTTAAAAAATATTCACTAGGCTAGGAACTAGTAAATGAAGAACAGAGGCAACTCAAACTCGAAATGTGCCCCTAAAGAAAAAGGCGGTTTTGTCAACCAAGTAGGTCGATTACTTAATTACCTTATTATCTGTGTGGAAACCATTTGATAATCATTATTTGGTATTTCTCTAATTAATACATGGGTTTTGTACCCACTGAATTGTGGTGTACAGTTCTGGAGTGTGTAGTTCTTATTTTCAGCTCTTATTAAACAAGAGTGAACTATCAAAATCAGAATTAAAGCCATCAATTTTGTTGGACTTTATGATTAATTTGCCTTCTATCTATTTTACTAAAATCAGTCCCATATAGCAATATGAAATAAGATACAAAATTGATGCAAAGTAGTTTTACATTTAAATCAGAAACTCTAAATAAATAAAAGCTTTTTCTTAAAAAAAAAAAAAAAAAAGAAATTAGAGTTTCTTATAAACCTTCCCAAGTCGCACACTGAAGAGATTTTCCTCCAAGAACAACCTATTTGTCCAATTAATTAAATTAATTAACAAACAAAATAATTGAAATAAAAATGATCATTGTTATCACCATCCTATTCTAGAATTTATCTGAATTGCAAGTATCACAAACAGATCTCATTTCTGAAGACAAGCTTCAGTGGGAATTCAGATATCTATAAAACAGGAAAGGTAGGCAGGCCTCGAGGTCTTGCAGTGCTTTGGTTGGTCAGTACAGGAGCCTTGTATTTTGTTTCAAGCCCCCTGGGTTTTATGCCCAGAGCATTCCTCTATGGTTAGCTTTGGGTGAGGAGAGGGCATCCCAAAAACCTGGGTTATTGTGAATTCTGGTAGGGTCTCTGGCAGACTGAGTTTAGGAAAGAATACCAGAACAAGAAACTCTAGAAGTTGATTCCCTTAAACGCATTCAGCATGATACTCTCTTCACATAACCCGAAGCTCAGGGCAACTGGTATAAACAACAAATGTAAGGGCAGAGGCACACATTGCACAACGGGCAGGACTCTGATGACTGGGACAGCACTGAAGGCCAGAGGCTAAGACCTCTGTTGTGGGGTTTCCCTGGTGGTGCAATGGTTAGGACTTTGTGCTTCCAGTGCCTGAGGCCCTGGGTTCAATCCCTGTTCTAGGAACTAAACTCCAACAAGCCCTGCGGCATAGCAAAAAACAAAAGAAAAACAGAAACAACAACAAAAAAACATTATGCACACCAAATAAAAAATGACTGCTACTGAGTAGGCCCAATTTGTGCTTTCTTCCACTGATTGTCTTATTGTTGTTTTCTGCTTCAAATAAAAAGCTTTTATTTCAAGGACCGAATTTGATTAAACACATTTCTCATTCTTACCTTCTCTGTGTGTTGATGATGCACTTCTGTTTGTGTCCACCCTTCCTTTGCCACTGAAACAGAGGAATACAATGAATTTTCTACCAAGTACAGTACTCCATGCGGACTTTCCAGGTGGTGCTAGTGGTAAAGAACCACCTGCCAATTTAGGAGATCTAGGAGATGAGGGCTCTATCCCTGGGTTGTGACTATTCCCTGGAGAAGGGAATGACAACCCACTCCAGTAGTCTTGCCTGGAAAATTCCATGGACAGAGAAACAGTCCATGGGGGTTGCAAAAAGTTAGACACAACTGAGAGACTGAGCCCCTCCCCCCCACACATCACCTCATGATAAAAAACAGTCTAATTATTGTAGGTCAACTATAAAGGGAATTAATGATAATCCTAAATAAACCTTGGTAGCTGTCATTAAGGACATTCATTCATTGTATTCACAAGATATTTACTGAATGTCTGTCGTGTGCAGGAACATTTTAGGTATCCTCAAAATACAAATAAGAAAAATGCATTTCCAAGTTAATATTAAGATAAAGCTTGCAAATATAAAACAGAGATGTAAATGTATGTACCTTATGAATAGGAAGGGCATTTTTAAAGCAAGATTGTGGACTCAAAGAGAATATATGATGCTTTCAACTCTATATATTATTCATTAAAAGATTCTTTGGGGATTTCTCTGGTGGTCCAGTGGTTAAGAACCTGGCTTTTAATACTCAGGATGTGGGGAAACTAAGTCCACATCTTCAACTACTGAGCCTCCACACTACAACTATGATCCAACCCTGGCAAATAAATAACCAATTTTTTCTTTGAAAAAAATTAACTTCAGCTCTAAAAATGGATGGTTTTGGATCTCCAACAGTGTTAGATTATGAACGTTAAATATTTAATACACAATATTTAGACAAAGTACTCTAACGGTAAGATAAAACAATTGCTGTGAGTCTTGAAAACATTAAAAAAAATTCTGACATACATTTTATAAGTTATGGAAATAAGCTTTTTATATCCAATAGAAAACCTGACATTTTACACACTGAAAAATGAATACTACTTGATAAGTGTACCATTTCATTAAAAATCTATGCTAATAAAAGACAGTGGTGGCGCTTCCCTGGTGGTCCAGTGGGTAAAGAGTCTGCCTTGCAGTACAAGGGGCACTGGTTCAATCCCTGGCCCAGAAGATGCCCCATGCCAAGGAGCAGTTGGACCAGTGTGTCCAATTAGGAGACAGCGCTCTGGAGCACATGCACCCAGAGCCAGTGCTCTGCGATGAGAGAGGCCACTGCGATGGGAGGCCCACACAGGCAGAAGAATAAAGATGGATGAAATGAATGGATGGAAAATCAATGAAAAGAGGCCAAAAAATTTTTTATTAGCAAAAAAAAAAAAAGACAGTGGTAACATATAAAATTTCCATTGCCTTTCACGTTGCAAGCACCCCAAAATATTAAGTAACTAAGAAAAAGAAAAATAACCTCAAACCTCCAATTCTGCAAAGAGAAAGAAAAAACTGGCAGTTTTTAATCCTCTTTTTTTGTGACTATATATGATGTGATAATGCTAAAGAACAAAGAGTTTATGACCAAACTTTTTGTAACCTGGCTATGTTTTAATCTAAGGTCTAATTCTCAAGAATAGTTATTTTATCAAAGGGTTAAATTTTAATCAGATGAATCAGATAAATATAAGATAAACAAAATTTACCTTTGAAAACCCTTTGAGAATTGGGCCCCATTGGAAATTAACACATCATCTCTTAATAAGTCATAATCACCAGTTTTCTTCTTGCTTGCTTTCTTCTATTAAGCACCTGATAAATTAGCCAGTGTGTGTTTAAGGAACACATTGTATAAAATAAATAAACTCTAGGCTTTCACTAGTGTTATGTGGACTAACAGGTGGGACCATCCATATTATTTAAATTGTCATCTTGCCTTCTATCTTCCTCCCTACGAGTAATAGTGAATTCACAAAAGATTTTTCATTATGCATTTATTATGTGATGCTATTGTAAACTCTGATAAGTGTCAATATTAGTAAGACAATGAAAATAACACCTCTTTCTCAGAGATACTGAGGGGAATAAAAGAGATAATGGACTTCCCCTGTGGCTCAGTAACAAAGAATTTGCCTGCAATGCAGGAGCCTCAGGAGACAGCGGTTCAATCCCTGGGCAGGGCAGATCCCCTGGAGGAGGGCATGGCAACCTACTCCAGTAGTTTTGCCTGGAGAATTCCATGGACAGAAGACCCTGGCAGGAGACTATCCACAGGACTGCAAAAAGCCAGTGCTCTGCGATGAGAGAGGCCACTGCGATGGGAGGCCCACACAGGCAGAAGAATAAAGATGGATGAAATGAATGGATGGAAAATCAATGAAAAGAGGCCAAAAAATTTTTTATTAGCAAAAAAAAAAAGACAGTGGTAACATATAAAATTTCCATTGCCTTTCACGTTGCAAGCACCCCAAAATATTAAGTAACTAAGAAAAAGAAAAATAACCTCAAACCTCCAATTCTGCAAAGAGAAAGAAAAAACTGGCAGTTTTTAATCCTCTTTTTTTGTGACTATATATGATGTGATAATGCTAAAGAACAAAGAGTTTATGACCAAACTTTTTGTAACCTGGCTATGTTTTAATCTAAGGTCTAATTCTCAAGAATAGTTATTTTATCAAAGGGTTAAATTTTAATCAGATGAATCAGATAAATATAAGATAAACAAAATTTACCTTTGAAAACCCTTTGAGAATTGGGCCCCATTGGAAATTAACACATCATCTCTTAATAAGTCATAATCACCAGTTTTCTTCTTGCTTGCTTTCTTCTATTAAGCACCTGATAAATTAGCCAGTGTGTGTTTAAGGAACACATTGTATAAAATAAATAAACTCTAGGCTTTCACTAGTGTTATGTGGACTAACAGGTGGGACCATCCATATTATTTAAATTGTCATCTTGCCTTCTATCTTCCTCCCTACGAGTAATAGTGAATTCACAAAAGATTTTTCATTATGCATTTATTATGTGATGCTATTGTAAACTCTGATAAGTGTCAATATTAGTAAGACAATGAAAATAACACCTCTTTCTCAGAGATACTGAGGGGAATAAAAGAGATAATGGACTTCCCCTGTGGCTCAGTAACAAAGAATTTGCCTGCAATGCAGGAGCCTCAGGAGACAGCGGTTCAATCCCTGGGCAGGGCAGATCCCCTGGAGGAGGGCATGGCAACCTACTCCAGTAGTTTTGCCTGGAGAATTCCATGGACAGAAGACCCTGGCAGGAGACTATCCACAGGACTGCAAAAAGCCAGACATGATTGAAGCCACTGAACAGGTACACACAGAAATGAGATAATGCATATAAAATATTTAGGGACGTGCCTATCACATGTAATAAATCACAGTATCCTTTGTTTAGTTCATCAGATTTACGAACAAAGTATTACTTTTCAACTTTGAAGGCAAGGACGAAGGTTTTCCAGCTCCCAAACACAGACAATGCTGTTTTCTTTAGGGAACAGTGTGATCCATCATGTTTTAGAAGAATGTGTGCTAATACAGTCTTTGTTGGCAACTCCAGATCTGCTCATTCCCTTTAGCCTCCTGCTCTGTGTCCTGAAAGGCCAGCCTTTACGGACTACATCCACTGGGCTCCCTGACTTTCACTTTGATCAGTCAAAGTCATGGGCACAAGACTGAAGGGATGAGACTAAGAAGTGAGTAACTTCTGTTTCCCTCCCTGCTGTGGACCAGCAGTGGCTGTTTCTTTACTACTGTTGCTGTTTAGTCACTCAGTTGAGTCTGACTCTTTGTAACCCCATGGACTGTAGCCGGCCAGGCTCCTCCAGCCATGGGATTTCCCAGGCAAGACTGCTGGAGTGGGTTGCCATTTCCTTCTCTAGGGGATCTTCCTGACCGAAGGATTGCACCCACATCTCCTGCACTGGCAGGATTATTTACCACTGAGCCACCTGGGAGTTTCCTGTTTCTCTACCAAAGGCCATAGCTCTTGTGATCTGGTTTCCTACCACTAGGACGCTCTCTCCTTCTCCTGATTTTGGGAGATGCTTCTTTCTCTAGCTCCTACAGGTTACGGCTCTCCGTTGTCACGTGGAGGATGGACTGGAAGGGAGAACAGATTGGAAGGGAAGAAGATGGGAAGCAGGGAGATGACTAGAAAGTACTTGGGAATAAAAGAGATAATGGACTTCCCCTGTGGCTCAGTAACAAAGAATTTGCCTGCAATGCAGGAGCCTCAGGAGACAGCGGTTCAATCCCTGGGCAGGGCAGATCCCCTGGAGGAGGGCATGGCAACCTACTCCAGTAGTTTTGCCTGGAGAATTCCATGGACAGAAGACCCTGGCAGGAGACTATCCACAGGACTGCAAAAAGCCAGACATGATTGAAGCCACTGAACAGGTACACACAGAAATGAGATAATGCATATAAAATATTTAGGGACGTGCCTATCACATGTAATAAATCACAGTATCCTTTGTTTAGTTCATCAGATTTACGAACAAAGTATTACTTTTCAACTTTGAAGGCAAGGACGAAGGTTTTCCAGCTCCCAAACACAGACAATGCTGTTTTCTTTAGGGAACAGTGTGATCCATCATGTTTTAGAAGAATGTGTGCTAATACAGTCTTTGTTGGCAACTCCAGATCTGCTCATTCCCTTTAGCCTCCTGCTCTGTGTCCTGAAAGGCCAGCCTTTACGGACTACATCCACTGGGCTCCCTGACTTTCACTTTGATCAGTCAAAGTCATGGGCACAAGACTGAAGGGATGAGACTAAGAAGTGAGTAACTTCTGTTTCCCTCCCTGCTGTGGACCAGCAGTGGCTGTTTCTTTACTACTGTTGCTGTTTAGTCACTCAGTTGAGTCTGACTCTTTGTAACCCCATGGACTGTAGCCGGCCAGGCTCCTCCAGCCATGGGATTTCCCAGGCAAGACTGCTGGAGTGGGTTGCCATTTCCTTCTCTAGGGGATCTTCCTGACCGAAGGATTGCACCCACATCTCCTGCACTGGCAGGATTATTTACCACTGAGCCACCTGGGAGTTTCCTGTTTCTCTACCAAAGGCCATAGCTCTTGTGATCTGGTTTCCTACCACTAGGACGCTCTCTCCTTCTCCTGATTTTGGGAGATGCTTCTTTCTCTAGCTCCTACAGGTTACGGCTCTCCGTTGTCACGTGGAGGATGGACTGGAAGGGAGAACAGATTGGAAGGGAAGAAGATGGGAAGCAGGGAGATGACTAGAAAGTACTTGCAGACAGAAAATAATCAAGATCTGATCAAAGTGGTGGATGGTGTGCCAGAGAAAAGAAGACAGAAATAAGATACACTTAGAGCATATCTAGTATAGAATAGAAAAGAAATTGTAACTCACTGGATAGAAAAGTAAGGGACAGAGTCAGTCCAGGAGGACTCCCAAGAATCTTGCCTCAACAAACACACAAAGACTGATGCCAGAGATGGGAGATGATACTTTCTAATTTGCTTTTTTCCACTTAATTTCTATTATCACTCATTGGGAAAAAAGTAGTTTGCTTCTTTGAGATCCCGTGTATTTTATTCAGCACTTACTAGGATCTCACCAAGTCTCCTTTATTGGAATGTGTAAATTAGTTGGGTATATGGCTTTATTTTTGAGGAGTCAAAATTCGTTGTTTAGTCGCTAAGTTGTGTCCAACCCTTTTGTGACCCCACGGACTATCGCTCACTAGGCTCCTCCGTCCATGGGATTTTCCAGGCATGAATACTGGGGTGGGTTGCCTCTTCCTTCTCTAGGAGGCTCTTCACAGACCAGGAATCAAACCTGTGTCTCCTGCATTGGCAGCCAAACTCTTTACCACTGAGCCACGTAGGAAGCATAGTCAAATATTAGAGCACTATATTTTAATTAAAAATAATTTTAAACTCTATTGAAATAAAACTGACATAAAGTAAACTGTGTTTTTCCAAGGGCACAAGATGGTAAGCTTTGACATGTGGAGACTTGTGAACCATCACCACAAGCAAGATCATTAACATATGCATGACCACCCAAAGTTTTCTGTTGGCTTTATGCAATCCCTCGTTCACACACCCCTTGTATCCCTCCCTACTCCAGACTCAGAATCTGCTTTCTGTCACTGTACAGTAGGATGTAATTGGTAGAAATATATATAGCATTTAATATTTATATTTACAAATAAAAATACATGTATAGATTTATATGAATAATCCATGTGTTCTTTTTCCTAGTTTCTTTCACTCAGCCTATTTTGAGATTTATAGATATTGTGGCATGTATTTCTTTACTGTGTGTAGTGTTCCTTGTATGAATGTATCTTGATTGTTTATATAGCCATCTGTTGATGGACACTGGTGTTGTCTCCAGGATTTCTTATGTGGATTTATCAAAAATATTTGAGTGTGCTGCATGTGGAAAAGAAGACAGAAATAAGATACACTTAGAGCATATCTAGTATAGAATAGAAAAGAAATTGTAACTCACTGGATAGAAAAGTAAGGGACAGAGTCAGTCCAGGAGGACTCCCAAGAATCTTGCCTCAACAAACACACAAAGACTGATGCCAGAGATGGAGATGATACTTTCTAATTTGCTTTTTTCCACTTAATTTCTATTATCACTCATTGGGAAAAAAGTAGTTTGCTTCTTTGAGATCCCGTGTATTTTATTCAGCACTTACTAGGATCTCACCAAGTCTCCTTTATTGGAATGTGTAAATTAGTTGGGTATATGGCTTTATTTTTGAGGAGTCAAAATTCGTTGTTTAGTCGCTAAGTTGTGTCCAACCCTTTTGTGACCCCACGGACTATCGCTCACTAGGCTCCTCCGTCCATGGGATTTTCCAGGCATGAATACTGGGGTGGGTTGCCTCTTCCTTCTCTAGGAGGCTCTTCACAGACCAGGAATCAAACCTGTGTCTCCTGCATTGGCAGCCAAACTCTTTACCACTGAGCCACGTAGGAAGCATAGTCAAATATTAGAGCACTATATTTTAATTAAAAATAATTTTAAACTCTATTGAAATAAAACTGACATAAAGTAAACTGTGTTTTTCCAAGGGCACAAGATGGTAAGCTTTGACATGTGGAGACTTGTGAACCATCACCACAAGCAAGATCATTAACATATGCATGACCACCCAAAGTTTTCTGTTGGCTTTATGCAATCCCTCGTTCACACACCCCTTGTATCCCTCCCTACTCCAGACTCAGAATCTGCTTTCTGTCACTGTACAGTAGGATGTAATTGGTAGAAATATATATAGCATTTAATATTTATATTTACAAATAAAAATACATGTATAGATTTATATGAATAATCCATGTGTTCTTTTTCCTAGTTTCTTTCACTCAGCCTATTTTGAGATTTATAGATATTGTGGCATGTATTTCTTTACTGTGTGTAGTGTTCCCTTGTATGAATGTATCTTGATTGTTTATATAGCCATCTGTTGATGGACACTGGTGTTGTCTCCAGGATTTCTTATGTGGATTTATCAAAAAATATTTGAGTGTGTGCTGCATGTGGAATCTTGGTTCTCTGACTAGGGATCAAACCCACATCCCCTGAATTGAAAACATGGAGCCTTAATCAATGGACCATGAGTGAGGTCCCCCAGATGTATCAATTTAATGAAAGAGGTTATATTTCTATATAAACTCCTAATCCTGCCACAGAAATTAGCAAATGCACATACTCTGAGAATCTAAAAATCAAAAGATAAGAGTAAATAAAACTGAGTCTCCAAAAAAAGCTATTAGTATTTTGTATTTTTGTCACATTTTGTTTTTAAGAAATTGAATTTATATAGATCCAGCACTAAGATTCATCCTAAATGGAAACTAAAAAAAAAAAAATGCCATCATCCATTTACCTAAATGACACAATGAGTTAAATAAAAAATGATCTGATGGTGGTTTATATTACTTTAAATCCTATATCTAGCACTATATCTATAGTGAGAATACTCAATAGAGAATTCATTGTATTCTTTAAATCCAATGGCAAGGAAAGAGCAGACAAAAACATAAGGATGTCATCAAAACACAGAGAAAGTAAGAATGAAAAATGTGTTAAATCAAACTTGTAGGCTTTGTAAATTTTTGCGGGCCTGAAGATTGAGAAATTATTTCAATACTAATATTGAATTTCAGTGTAACTTTAAATATACTGTCCCTCCATGTCTAGACTGCCCTTGATTTTCTTGAAGTTTTTATTTAGGTTTCCAACTCCTTTTGCTATAATAGTCATGACCACCCAAAGTTTTCTGTTGGCTTTATGCAATCCCTCGTTCACACACCCCTTGTATCCCTCCCTACTCCAGACTCAGAATCTGCTTTCTGTCACTGTACAGTAGGATGTAATTGGTAGAAATATATATAGCATTTAATATTTATATTTACAAATAAAAATACATGTATAGATTTATATGAATAATCCATGTGTTCTTTTTCCTAGTTTCTTTCACTCAGCCTATTTTGAGATTTATAGATATTGTGGCATGTATTTCTTTACTGTGTGTAGTGTTCCCTTGTATGAATGTATCTTGATTGTTTATATAGCCATCTGTTGATGGACACTGGTGTTGTCTCCAGGATTTCTTATGTGGATTTATCAAAAAATATTTGAGTGTGTGCTGCATGTGGAATCTTGGTTCTCTGACTAGGGATCAAACCCACATCCCCTGAATTGAAAACATGGAGCCTTAATCAATGGACCATGAGTGAGGTCCCCCAGATGTATCAATTTAATGAAAGAGGTTATATTTCTATATAAACTCCTAATCCTGCCACAGAAATTAGCAAATGCACATACTCTGAGAATCTAAAAATCAAAAGATAAGAGTAAATAAAACTGAGTCTCCAAAAAAAGCTATTAGTATTTTGTATTTTTGTCACATTTTGTTTTTAAGAAATTGAATTTATATAGATCCAGCACTAAGATTCATCCTAAATGGAAACTAAAAAAATGCCATCATCCATTTACCTAAATGACACAATGAGTTAAATAAAAAATGATCTGATGGTGGTTTATATTACTTTAAATCCTATATCTAGCACTATATCTATAGTGAGAATACTCAATAGAGAATTCATTGTATTCTTTAAATCCAATGGCAAGGAAAGAGCAGACAAAAACATAAGGATGTCATCAAAACACAGAGAAAGTAAGAATGAAAAATGTGTTAAATCAAACTTGTAGGCTTTGTAAATTTTTGCGGGCCTGAAGATTGAGAAATTATTTCAATACTAATATTGAATTTCAGTGTAACTTTAAATATACTGTCCCTCCATGTCTAGACTGCCCTTGATTTTCTTGAAGTTTTTATTTAGGTTTCCAACTCCTTTTGCTATAATAGTTATCTGGAGCTTATGCTGTGAAGAATCATATGCCTGGGGAAAGTCATATTTGTTTTAAACAAGTATTTTCTTCAGTATGGTTTTCAGAGTGATTTTCATGTGTTCCTGAAGGGGAATGAAAAACAGTCGTCCCTCTAACAGGAAGCCTGGAGAAACATCCAGCTCAGCTCTGTGGTCATGCACAGCTTCCTGTTACATTCCAGGAATTGCTCTTGGGTGTAAACAATCATCTTCCAGGGACAAGCCTTGGGTATCACTCTCAACTGTAAAGCATAGTCTGACTGTAGCTGTTAAATTCATTCTGTAGCGTAGGAAGTCTCCAGTTGTTGAATATGTCAAACTCTTGTCAGGCTCATTCTAGTGATCATTACTTTCAGGAAAGCAGAATGCATTATTGATAGGAGTCTATGTATCTTTCCCCCCCAAATAAAGCACTCTTTGATTGACTGTTTCACCATATTGAGAAGTGTGTTTGGAAGAGGAATTTCCATACTGGTTTTATGCCTTCTAGCATCTGCCAACAATAAACATAATAATAAACAAGGACCTGCCTATAAAAATGTCTACAGCAACATTAGAATATGAGGATATTTAAACTGAAATCTCATTCAAAAATGAAGTACAACTTTCTGAATAATGTATTATGTTAACTCTGTACTGCATGATGATGTAAAAATCTATACTCAGTGACAAGATAGAAATGAAGATAAGACACAGAGTTAATCCCAAAGCTGATTAAGAGCGTCAGCTCGGTTGTCTACTATGAGTTACTAGACACTATGGCTATGTTAATATAAATGTAAATTAATTAAAATAGAATAAATATTTCCATCCCTGGGTCTCACCAACCTCATATTTCAGATACTCAATAACCACATATGGCTAGTGGCTATAATAAAATACAGCATACATACAGAGCATTTCCAGCATCACAGAAAGTTCTACTGGCTAGGGCAATACAGTACATAAGGAAAGATAGAAGAAACTCAGATTATTCTAGCTCTTAGGAAAAAAGGAATGAGTGATTACACCATCTGAAGAATTTTTCTGCTGTTTCTAAAGATTTTAAAAAACTGAGTGAGTCAACTGACTTTTTTAAACTAAATTGATTAGACATTCTAACTATCATTACATAGCAAAACTAGATTTTATGGGATTTTAACCATATTTAATTTGGAGCATATTTTTTAAAAAACTAGGGACTCAAGATAACATTTTTACCGAACAATAAAAGAAATCACAAAACTTATAATTTTTAAAAAGCTGACAAACATCAAAAACTCAAGACCAGCATATTTAATTACTGTCTAGCTCATCTTTATAACTTACATTTTGTCTCTTCACATGACAATATTCTGATATCATCTCATAGAGGGACAGTTCTAGCATGGTCAGTTAAAATTTGTTTTTTATCACTGGTTAGGATACACAAAAACATGTGACTTCACACAGGCATACGCCTTTTCCTTTAGTACTTACAAGTCTGTGCCAACAAATAGATAATTCTGTAAATTCTACATTGTGTGACTCCCATTAAAATGGAAAACAATAGATGATAAATTAATAATTTTATTTTTATAGCTTTTTATTTTGTATTAGTGTATAGCCAATTATCAACATTGTGCCAATTTCAGATGAACAGCAAAGGTACTCAGCCATACATATACATGTATCCATCCTACCCCAAACTCCCTTTCAATCCAGGCTGCCACATAACATTGAGCAGAACTCCCTGTGATATACAGTAGGACCTGACAGGTTATGCATTCTAAATGTAGCAGTGTATACAGGTCCATCCAAAACTCCCTAACTATCCCTTCCCTGCATCCTACCTCCAGAAACCGTAAGTTCATTCTCCTAAATCTGTGAGTCTCTTTATCTTTTGTTAAGTTCATTTGTATCATTTTTTTTTAGATTCCACATATAAAGTATGTCATACAATATTTCTCCTTCTCTGTCTGACTTACTTCATTCAGAATGGCAATCTCTAGTCCATCCACATTGCTGCAAAAGGCACTATTTCATTCTTTTCAGTGGCTGAGTAATATTTCATTGTGTATGTAGGTGCCACATCTTCATTATCCATTCCTCTGTCACTGGACATTTAGGTTACTTCCATGTCTTGTCTACTGTAAACAATGCTACAGCGAACACTGGGTATGTATATACTTTTGCTTTTTTTTTTTAAAACATTTATTTTATCTATTTATCTTTTGGGGGGTGGGGTGGGGAAGGAGGGGAGCAGGCGGGCCACTTCTATTGGTCTTTCGTTTTTCTCTGTTCATCCGTCTTTGTTCTTTGGCTCCTGTGGGCCTCCCATCGTGGTGGCCTCTGTCATCGCAGAGCGCCGGCTCTGGGCGCATGCGCTCCAGAGCTCCGGCTCGGTAATTGGACACATCGGTCCAGCCGCTCCGCGGCACGTGGGATATTCCCAGGCCAGGCCTCGAACTGGCGCCCCTTGCACTGCAAGGCGGTGTCCTTACCCACTGGACCACCAGGGGAAGCCCTGTATATACTTTTGGAGAATGTTTTTCTCTGGATATATGCCCAGAGGTGGGATTGTAGGGTCACATGGTAGCATTATTTTTAGCTTTTTAAGAAACCTCCATGCTGTCCTCCACAGTGGCTGTACCAATTCACATTCCCACCAACAGTGTAGAAGGATTCCTTTCCCTCCACACCTTCTCCAGCATTTAATGTTTGCGGATTTTTTGAGGAAAGTCATTCTGGTTGGTGTGAGGTGATATCTCACTGTAGTTTTGACATGCATGTTTCTAATAATTCGCAATGTTGAACATCTTTTCACGTGCCTCTTGGCTGCCTGTAGGTCCGCATTAGAGAAAAGATTCCCTGGAGAAGGAAATGACAACCCACTCGAGTATTCTTGCCTGGAGAATCCCATGGACAGAGGAGCCTGGTAGGTGACAACCCATGGGGTTGCAAGAATTGGGCACAACTAAGCAGCTAAACCACCACCACATTCAAAGAGAACGTATCCAACATTTTGGGACTTCAGCTGAAGCCCCAAAATGCCGCTGTCACCAACGGGAAGAAGGACAGAAAGTACATATGACCACAAAGTGATAGCAATTTAACTAAGTACAATGAAAATATCCTTTTCAAATTTTACAAAAAATTTATGATCGTGTGACACAATGCTAGAACCCCTTCCAGGACTTTGGAAAGGATCGATGCAAATGGAAAACCATGAAGCTAAACCTGACTGCTTTCAGGGTAAGTCCCATTGCAACAAAAGATACATTCTTCGCCGAAAGACAGAAATAGAAGTTGAAGTGTAAGTCTTCTGGTTAGATATAAGATAGATTTCCTGACACGGCTGCTCAGTGTCAACATTAGAACTTAATAGATATGGACATATGAGTTCAATATTCAAGAAGCTATTAATGTCTTTTTTAGCTACTTTGTCTCTGTTTAAAATATACTGCCCTGAGATAAGTGGTAGCTTCTAAGATCTTCAGGATCTCATATCCACATTTCTGGAACATAAGGTAAGTGAGAGAGGGTGAAAACGATATATATCTACATTAAATAATTCTTTAGAATGTCAGAGAAATGTAGCCATCACTGAGTGAAGTATATTTTAAAGAGGTAATTTTAAAAGAAACTGGAAGTACCACTAGCTATCCGTTATACTTATCCTCAATTATTATTGATGCTTTACTGAATTCTTAGTCTATCCTTTGCTAAGGACAAGACAGTTCTTTCTAGTCTCTGTTTTCAGGGTACATGGAGAACTCTGGCTAAAAAAAAGCAGTGGATTTTTTCCTTCTCAAAAGTGATAGCCAGGGGCTTCCCTGGTGGTCCAGTGGCTAATACTCTGTGCTCCCAACGCAGGGCACCCGGGTTCTGTCCCTGTTGGGAAGCCATATATGGCAACGAAGACCTGGGGCAGCCTGAAAAAAAAAAAAGTGATAGCCAAGGTTTTCCCATTTCCTTTTTCTTTTCCAGTCCTGCCTAATAAAAACAAAAACACATCTTCATGAAGAATGGTTGGTAGTTACCAAAACACAACCTCATCAGCAGGCCCCTCTCTCCAGCCTTCCTACACTGGCCAGAAGAGAATGCTCATGAATCTCAACCATTGTTCTCCTCCAATCAAATTTCCCCTCCTGGAATTGCTATTCTATATTTACACTTACATTATATACATTCTTCCACCTTAAAAATGACCAAATTAATAATTTAGCCCCATTCATTTGTTTCTACGGCAACCATCACTCTGTGAAACAGACACATCTGTTCCCTGATAAGCTCACCTTGTGAACCGGCACACGGTTAAAATTTTAAGCTGATGTTAGAACAGAACATCAAACAGATGCATTTCATGAGAGCACATCAAGTTTTCTGAAAAGTAGCATGAAGTGGTTTCTCCATAATTGGAAAAGATTACAAGGTAAGACAGATCATTTACAAAGTGTGATTTGGAAAAAGGTTTTAAAATCGACACATATTTCCTTAGCAATCAAAAGCATGGCACACAGTGTCTACCACAAAAGTAACCAGACCCTTCTCCTGTAGAAGACTGAAGTCTAGTTTAAAAAAATGAAAGGTCCTTTAGGTACCAATCACATTAAACTCACAATAACCACAAAAGTAAGGGAAAAAAATCACACAAAATATATGATTATTACAAGACGGTTCATAGATTTAGAAGAATGATCCAAGGGAAAGGGTGTGAGTTCCAGTTTTGGAGGTGAATGGTATGACATGAGGGTCTTCTCAGATGGCAGTAGTGGTAAAGAACCCACCTGCCAGTGCAGGAGCCATTGGTTTGATCCCTGGATCGAGAAGATCCCCTGGAGGAGGGCATGGTAACCCACTCCAGTATTCTTGCCTGGAGAATCCCATGGACAGAGGAGCCTTGCGGTCTACAGTCCAGAGGGTTGCAAGGAGTGAGACAGGACTAAAGCGACTTAGCACATACACACAGTACGACATGAACAAAAGCAAAGAGATAGAAATCCTGAAACATTTGGAAAGAGAAGGGTGACTCACTTTATTTCTGGCCTAATGTAAGCATGGGGATATATATCAGAAGAAAAACTTAAATGATGAGGACCAGAATATAGATAGATACAGGGCTTGAATAGAAGTTAAGCATTTTGTTCTATAGATAATGCAAATCCACTAAGAAAAAAAATCCTTACAGATTAATAAAGCAATAAGTATTATGTTTTAGGAGAAGTAATCTAGCAGTCCTATCAACAGCATATCAAATATAGAGGAAAGATCAGTAGCAAAAAAATTTGTTCTATTATTAGAATCCCATATGTTGAGGCATTCTTTAGCTCTGGAAAGCAATTTATTTTTTTTTTTGTTAAAATTTAGCTCGGCAACCATCACTCTGTGAAACAGACACATCTGTTCCTGATAAGCTCACCTTGTGAACCGCACACGGTTAAAATTTTAAGCTGATGTTAGAACAGAACATCAAACAGATGCATTTCATGAGAGCACATCAAGTTTTCTGAAAAGTAGCATGAAGTGGTTTCTCCATAATTGGAAAAGATTACAAGGTAAGACAGATCATTTACAAAGTGTGATTTGGAAAAAGGTTTTAAAATCGACACATATTTCCTTAGCAATCAAAAGCATGGCACACAGTGTCTACCACAAAAGTAACCAGACCCTTCTCCTGTAGAAGACTGAAGTCTAGTTTAAAAAAATGAAAGGTCCTTTAGGTACCAATCACATTAAACTCACAATAACCACAAAAGTAAGGGAAAAAAATCACACAAAATATATGATTATTACAAGACGGTTCATAGATTTAGAAGAATGATCCAAGGGAAAGGGTGTGAGTTCCAGTTTTGGAGGTGAATGGTATGACATGAGGGTCTTCTCAGATGGCAGTAGTGGTAAAGAACCCACCTGCCAGTGCAGGAGCCATTGGTTTGATCCCTGGATCGAGAAGATCCCGTGGAGGAGGGCATGGTAACCCACTCCAGTATTCTTGCCTGGAGAATCCCATGGACAGAGGAGCCTTGCGGTCTACAGTCCAGAGGGTTGCAAGGAGTGAGACAGGACTAAAGCGACTTAGCACATACACACAGTACGACATGAACAAAAGCAAAGAGATAGAAATCCTGAAACATTTGGAAAGAGAAGGGTGACTCACTTTATTTCTGGCCTAATGTAAGCATGGGGATATATATCAGAAGAAAAACTTAAATGATGAGGACCAGAATATAGATAGATACAGGGCTTGAATAGAAGTTAAGCATTTTGTTCTATAGATAATGCAAATCCACTAAGAAAAAAAATCCTTACAGATTAATAAAGCAATAAGTATTATGTTTTAGGAGAAGTAATCTAGCAGTCCTATCAACAGCATATCAAATATAGAGGAAAGATCAGTAGCAAAAAAATTTGTTCTATTATTAGAATCCCATATGTTGAGGCATTCTTTAGCTCTGGGAACATTTTATTTGGTCATAGGAAAATATTTTTACTTACTAAATCATATGAAATGGCATTTAAGAATTTTATGTCTATGTACATTGATGAGATGTATCTGTGGTTTTTTCTATGTGTCTGTGTGTAGTGTAAGTTGCTTTAGTTGTGTCTGATTATTTGTGGCCCTATGGACTATAGCCTGCCAGGGTTCTCAAGGCAAAAATACTGGAGTGGATTGCCATGCCCTCTTCCAGAGGGTCTTCCCAACCCAGTGATCAAACCTACATTTCTTATGTCTCCATTGGCTGGTGGGTTCTTTAGCACTAGCACCACCTGGGAAGCCACTGATTTTCTCTATAGTGGACTCCCAATCATGCATGGTACACAGTATTTGGATATGAATCTTATTCACATTAACTGATTCAAATGTAACAAAGCACTTACATGTTCTAGACAAAATATGTTAGAGATAAGTGATATGGCCCCATCCCTTCTCTTAAGCACTCACATTTTCATGGAGAAAAATACACTTGTAAATAAGTACATTATTTATAAGAACCTCAACAAATGCAAAGTAGGATAAGTTCAGAGACCCACACCTAGACACAATCATAATTGAATTGTCAAAGACAGAGACCTTCAAACAAGACCTGTTCACAATTCACAGTCTACCAAATGGCTTTTTTTTTTAAAGATTTATTTATTTATATTTATTTTGGGCGGGGGTCAGTTTGTGGGGGGAGCAGGCGGGCGACTTCTATTGGTCTTTCATTTCTCTATTTTCATCCGTCTTTGTTCTTTGGCTCCTGTGGGCCTCCCATCGCGGTGGCGTCTGCCGTTGCAGAGCGCCGGCTCTGGGCGCATGCGCTCCAGAGCTCCGGCTCGACAACTGGACACATCGGTCCAGCCGCTCCGTGGCACGTGGGATCTTCCCAGGCCAGAGATCGAACCGGCGCCCCTTGCACTGCAAGGCGGTGTCCTTACCCACTGGACCACCAGGGGAAGCCCTACCAAATGTTTTAATAAGAATTAATGATCATCCTGCACAAACTCATCCCTATTGTTGCATCTTAAGATCACTTTCCAAATAAACTATTTTATACTGTAGATCAACTTCTGCTCTCAGGGGATGTCAAATTGTGCCAAGAGTTACTATGAGAAATTTCCATAGCAGCATTGTTTTATATATATATATATATACACACACACACACACACATATATATATATATATATAACATAGGTTTATATACATACAAATATATATTGTGTTATATTTTAATTACTTTATTATATTTTATTATGTTTATTATAAATATGTATATATATATATATGTGTGTGCGTACACATATATAAATCAGAAAGGTCAATTGACACATGAATGGAATAATAAATTGTAGGGACTTCCCTGGTGGTCCAGTGATTAAGAATCTGCCTACCAATGCAGGTGACACAGGTTCCATCCCTGGTCAGGGAACTGAGATTCCACATACCATAAGGTGATGAAGCTCACATGCCTCAACTAAGATCCAATGCAGCCAAATAATTTTTTAATTAAAAAATAATAATAATAGTAAATTGTAGTACATTCAGAATGGAATTGAATGCTAGAGTTAAAATGATGTAAGAAGTATAAGTCACAAGCAAATATTCAGTAAAATTCCATTTATATGGAGCTCAAAAACAGACAAAACTCAACAATATACTGATTTATATAAGGAATATGTTCATACATGGTAGGTCTATAACTAAAATCGAAGAAATGATAAATGTATCTTTCAATGGTTACTCCTACTGGTGAAGAAAGAGAGCTTCAACATTATTGGTAACCTATTCCTTAAGCTGGCTTGTGGGCATGCTAGTGTTCATTTTACTATTTTTTTAAGTCATAGATTTATTTTTACACCACACATATGTCACATTTGTACTTTTATGTGAATGAATGGTATGGTTATTGGACATTTTAACAAATGTAGTTTTTTTTAATTTAAAAATATTAGTTTGTAGCATGCAAAGCAGGGTTTTTTTAAAAAAAATAAGCTTTGTTAAATGAAGACTTGTTTAACTTTAAAAAAATAAATAAATAAGGCTGCTCTTTTACCAACAGACTTCCAGTTCTACTAGGGCAAATCGTAGGAGGAGAAAAAGTGCTTCTTCCGTAGGCAGTACACAGTTTGACATCTACCAATGAGGAAATACCTGCCAAGAATGAATTTCACGAGGAAATAAATTTTGTAATTTACCATCTCCACGGCTGCCAACCTTTAGTGACTGAAGCTCTAAACCAAGAGGCAGCAGACTTTAGATGCTTTTTTTCTTCCCTTTCACGTTCCAGTTTGCTTACTGGATACAAGCCAAGACCTTTAGATGACTCAATTTTTCACTCTATAAGATGAAGACAATACTTGCCATCTCCCAAATAGAGGTTATGAGGATTAATCTGTCCATAAAGCATTTGAAGGTCCTTGCAATAAAGATTAAAATCGTATATAAAATTGTTGCATTTTATAGGTGTGAGTTTCCAAGACCAGTTACCTTGAAAGTATTTATTTTCAAAGAATTAGGCCTATAGTTTAAAATTCTTCCACACCAAGTATGTGGTTTGATCTTAGTTATAGATTGATGGTCTTGAATAACTAGGCTTCTCATTGACATGGTTATTTAAGAAAGATGACACTAATTTTCCACTTACTATTTTTGCAAGCATTTACTCTTCCTGAAGTAGGATTGACATTATAAATGTCAAAGCTGGTTACTATTAATACTTACTCCTAGACACCATCCTGCAAGTGCCATTGGATGAGTAGTGTTGCTGGCTTAAAATCTAGAAATCTAACTGTAAAATTAAAGGGTTGGCATCAATATTTATCTCCAAAATATTCCCGTAACCTAGCCAAGGACTCATCAAACATTACATCATTAACATTATAGTTGACTGTTAAATACTGCTTGTACAGTATATACATATTATACTAGCATGAGAAAGCAAATACCTTTTAGCAATTCCTGTCTGTCTCTAAATTTGTTAACAATATCAATTTATCATACCGTAAAGCTGTTTTTATTTTCAAGATTTAAGACATTGAAAAATAGCTCTGGGTCTCAAGTCACTGCAGCCTGAGGGTCACGAGGCATTAAATGACCTTTTAGAGAGATGGAAGTATTTTCTATTCTGTTTGTAATGTAACAGTGTCTCTGGATGCATTTAAAGAGCTTGCTTTTCTTTCCATACAACTTCCGCTCCTCATTTTTTCGTCTATGTGTTCACCATCCAGCATATATCTATTAAATGCCCGTCTACTATGTGCAGAAGCTTTGCTACCTGGAGAGATGCCAATAAAACAGCCCCCAAACCATTCATAGCCTACCAAGGAAAACAGAAGAAATACATGACTATAATTCAGTACCTTTCTTTTTTAAAATTAACAGTTGAGAAGAAAACCAAATGTCTAAAAGGGCACTCATGTGTCAATGATCATGTCAAACCCTATCGGAGCCCTCTCCATGGTTTTCATAGGTTTGGACTTGAACTTGGTCCCCAGGACGGTCCTGAACATCCTTTGCTCACCATGGCTAACACAGTTCTCTCCTGCAGCCACACCAGTCTGTCTCAGCCTCCGTTGTATCACGTGTCTCTCTCTTCCTTTGCCTGTGCTGTGCCCTCTGCTTGGCACGCGTGCCTGCACATCCCTTTTTGCTAGATAATTCTTCGTCTTCAGGTCTGAACTTAGGAGTCTTTTCTGGAAAGCCATCTCCAGTTCTTTCAGTTTTATCTCGACGCCCCTCTTCTTTGCTTCCCTGAATTTGTGTGCACATTTTATAGCCTTTGTCTTTCCCTTTGAGTGATTCCCCCGATAGCCTTATTCAGTCCTTGAAAGCATCACTGTCTTACTCATTTTTGACCCTATTACCTATCACAGTGATTTCTTTCTTAGTATCTACTCAATAAACCCTGCTGACTCAATACTTTAGAAAATAATAAATAATTTTTGCCTGGGAAATCCTGTGGACAGAGGAGCCTGGCAGGCTACAAACGTTGCTGGGGCAGCAAAACGTCGACACAACTTAGTGATTAAACAACAATAATCATGTCTTAATTTGAGTGCTTGGGCCACCCCGTCTCTCCAATGGGTTTGAGGCTTGGCTTTTAAAAGCACGATTGCACCCCTCCTACTGTGTTGTTGCAGCTTCTCCATTGCTCTTGGATGCGGGGTATCTTTTCTGTGGTTAAATCCAATGATGGTTTTTCAGCAATTCTGGCATTTCTGTAGGAGCAGATGAGCGCCCGTCCTTCTACTCCACCATCTTGGTCTCTCTCTCCAATTATGTCTTAATTTGAAAAACAACTTGCATTGCCTAGGTTTTCTCAGTGCTCTGACTGCAAATTTTTGTACTAAATGAAAATCTTCCCTTCTAGAAAATTACCAATTAAATATTTTTGTTTAAAAAAATTTAAAAATGAATAATTACACCCATGTATAAACATGTATCTGATAGAAGAAAACACAATGTATAAAAAGCATATAGAAAAAACACATAAGTCAAAATATGTATAAATTTGAGAAATGGGCAAAAGACCAAAATTTCCCCAGCCAAGGTACTTCTTATGTCAAGTCTGAAGGGATGACTAGGAATAAGCCAGGCATGGTGATGGAAATAACAGTGCTTTGATACAAAGTAATGTTTTTACGCTGAGGGAACATTACACAATATGTCACAGAAATAAAAGTGAGTGTATCCCAGTCTCCCAGGGGAACTGACCTTTTACTGCTGCTTTACAAGCAAGATAGAACTAACTGCTTTGGCACAGCCCAAAGTGCAGTATGAGGTAGTTACATGTTCCCTGGGTTCTACCTTCTCTTAGGTTAAAACTGTCTGCCAGACGAGGTAAGACGTTCTCCACACCCTACTCTTGAGAGTCTCCCAGACACCAGAGATCAAACCAGTCAATCCTAAGGGTAATCAACCACAAATAATCATTGGAAGGACTGATACTGAAGCTCCAATATTTAGGCCACCTAATGCAAAGAGAAGACTCATTGGAAAAGACTCTGATGCTGGGAAAGACTGAGGGCAGGAGGAGAAGAGGGCAACAGAGGATGAGATGGCATTGCCAGTGCAATGGACATGATTTTGAGCAAAGTCTGGGAGACTGTGAAGGACAGATAAGCCTGGAATGCTACAGTCCATGACGTCACAAAGATGCAGACACCACCACCAACGACACCCACCTTTCTCTCCTCCCTTCCCTGCCTCTTGTCTGTGGTTCTCCTCTCCCATCCCCACTTTCCTTTGCTTATATTCCTCCTTCTGTGAAAACAATGACTTATTACAAGCTTTTTCCTCTCCTGACAATTCAGAATACTTTGGGACCTAAAAGATCATTCTGACCAGCTCCATGTTACAGACGGGAACTTGGGAATCAAAACAGGAGTTTTCCAGCCTCTTATGGCAATCATGCTTAAATGTCACAGCCAAGAAGCAGGACTCAGTTTTCCCAACTTTGAATGATATAGCTTCAGACTCTATACTACCACACTGCTACAACCCTGAATTTTAATGATTTATTTAAGTTCAGAAGAACAGTTTTAAAATGCTGGCTCCTCACAGCAGTTTGCACCTGGGCTTTGATATTGACTTCCAGTCAAAATATGTATAAATTTGAAAGGCCCAGCCAAGGTACTTCTTATGTCAAGTCTGAAGGGATGACTAGGAATAAGCCAGGCATGGTGATGGAAATAACAGTGCTTTGATACAAAGTAATGTTTTTACGCTGAGGGAACATTACACAATATGTCACAGAAATAAAAGTGAGTGTATCCCAGTCTCCCAGGGGAACTGACCTTTTACTGCTGCTTTACAAGCAAGATAGAACTAACTGCTTTGGCACAGCCCAAAGTGCAGTATGAGGTAGTTACATGTTCCCTGGGTTCTACCTTCTCTTAGGTTAAAACTGTCTGCCAGACGAGGTAAGACGTTCTCCACACCCTACTCTTGAGAGTCTCCCAGACACCAGAGATCAAACCAGTCAATCCTAAGGGTAATCAACCACAAATAATCATTGGAAGGACTGATACTGAAGCTCCAATATTTAGGCCACCTAATGCAAAGAGAAGACTCATTGGAAAAGACTCTGATGCTGGGAAAGACTGAGGGCAGGAGGAGAAGAGGGCAACAGAGGATGAGATGGCATTGCCAGTGCAATGGACATGATTTTGAGCAAAGTCTGGGAGACTGTGAAGGACAGATAAGCCTGGAATGCTACAGTCCATGACGTCACAAAGATGCAGACACCACCACCAACGACACCCACCTTTCTCTCCTCCCTTCCCTGCCTCTTGTCTGTGGTTCTCCTCTCCCATCCCCACTTTCCTTTGCTTATATTCCTCCTTCTGTGAAAACAATGACTTATTACAAGCTTTTTCCTCTCCTGACAATTCAGAATACTTTGGGACCTAAAAGATCATTCTGACCAGCTCCATGTTACAGACGGGAACTTGGGAATCAAAACAGGAGTTTTCCAGCCTCTTATGGCAATCATGCTTAAATGTCACAGCCAAGAAGCAGGACTCAGTTTTCCCAACTTTGAATGATATAGCTTCAGACTCTATACTACCACACTGCTACAACCCTGAATTTTAATGATTTATTTAAGTTCAGAAGAACAGTTTTAAAATGCTGGCTCCTCACAGCAGTTTGCACCTGGGCTTTGATATTGACTTCCTGGAAATTGCAATCCTGCGAAGGTGGGAAACAATATTATTTTGACAATATAAAGATAGAGCATGAAAGCCTTCTTCCTGTTACAATGTGTATTTTTCCATCAAACCAGCAGAGTGGGAAATTACCGTATTCATGGCTGGCACAGGTATTTGTCTTAGGAATTCTGCACTGATGTCTGGACCAGTGAAATGAGGAGTAAGAAGCAATAACACGTGGAGCTTGCAAAGTATTTGAGAAACTGCACCATTCCCAGCGACATCTCAGCTCTTTGGGAAGTCAAACTCTTCAAAAGATTTGTGGAGTGATCTTTGGTAGTAAGCAGCAGGACTGTATGCTTGAGTTGGGCTTCCCAGGTGGCGCTAGTGGTAAAGAACTTGCCTGCCAATGCAAGAGAGAAAAGAAACATGGTTTCAATCCCTGGGTCCGGAAGATCCCCTGGAGGTGGGTCTGGCAACCCACTCCAGTAGTCTTGCCTGGAGAAACCCATGGACAGAGGAGTTTTGCGGGCAACAGTCCATAAAAGTCACACACAAAGAGTCAGACACGACTGAAGCAACTATCACGCAGCACACGTTTATTGTGGCAGCCACTGCTAATACCTGTCCAGTAACTCCATCCTCAGTTTTCTTAATGAACAGAGCTGCTTTTTTTCTTCTTCAGGTGAATGTGTCCAGGTACACAATTCTCACGACTGAAACATGGCTGAATGACAGCTGGGGATTTGGGTCTCCTTACAAAGGGGACTCTTTGACTCTTCATTTTTCTTTTTCCTGCCAGAAGTGTCTTCAGCCGAAAAGGCAGTGAGGTAGTCATCTTGCAGCCAGGAGGGGAAGAGCCCAGCACTGAGTGTGGAAGAACAGATAGAAGAAAAAAGTCCAGGGATATGTAAAGCTAGACTTAAAAAAAAATAACTGCCTGCTCTCACATTCCTGCTGCTGCATTACATGCTGCAAAAAGCAAATCCTAACGGATAAATATGCAAATATAGAGAAAGGAGGCTTCCCAGGTGGCACGAGTGGTAAAAAACCCACCTGCCAGCGGGAGGCGCAAGAGTCCCAGGTTGAATCCTTGGGTTGGAAAGATGCCCTAGAGTAGGAAACGGCAATCCGCTCCAGTATTCTCGCCTGGAAAATCCCATGCACAGGGGAGCCTGGCAGGCTACTGTCCATGGGGTCGCAAAGAATCAGAGATGACTGAGCACACCCACAGAGAAAGGGGAGACAAGACACAAGGGAGCAGGCTCAAAGGGTGTCTAAGAAAACCACTGGGAGGGGTGTGAATTCTCACAGACCAAGCTGGGGAGTCTGAACAAATTATACTCCAAACCTAAGGAAAACAGAGGTTCCAGTGTATGTTTTCCTGCATAATCTATCAAAACTTTTAGTTTTAACCTAATCCATCTTTATCACTAAGACTTGGGCATATGTGAGCAAATCTCTAGGTCCTAGCAGGTAGGAACAGCAGGAGTCTATTTCTATGACAATCCAAGTATCTTTCGGGAGAAGAATTCATTGTTAGGGGAGAAAATGTAGGTGTGCATGAGACAGTTTCAAGGATAAAAGACTGTCGTCAGAGGGAAACGTTCTGCACAGTATTTTTTTTCTTGTTTGTTTTATTTTATTTTTTGTTTCCTTTTGCACAGTATTTTTATATTAGATTGCTCTCTGGCCAAATGCCCAAGGACTCCCGCCTGCGTCCTAGGACGAGGAGGCTGCAAAGGGAAGAGCAACGTTAAAATAAGCTTCCTCTAAATACCCTCATATGACAGGAGTAATGGTGCTGAAGTTTACTGCCGCAGTGGTGGCAAAACGACTGGTATTATGACAGACACTGCGAGGGCCATTTCACCGCTCTCAAGCACCTCCACTAGACATGCTGGTGCAGAGTCCTGAAGGCAGCCCTCATGTAACATGATCACAGACACTGTCTCCAAGCATGTCCCCTCCCGAGAGTCTCATCATCAGGTTAAGTCATTCCCTACTCAAGGTTCTGCTGGGAAGGAATGTTGCAGATGAAATTAAGGTTACTAATCAGCCGACTCTGAGATTTTAAAAGCCAAATAAAAAGGGGAAAGGAGAGCCAGGAGAGATAAAAACAGATGGGAAGGTCAGAGAGAAAGTGCAGAAAGGATGTGACCTGGCTCTTATCACAAAGGGGACCATGAGGCAGGGAATTCATGTGGTCTCCAGAAGTTGAAAATGGCCCTCACTGCCAGCCAGCAAGGAAAAGAATTTCGGCCCTCTGGCCACGTAGAATATTCCCCACAACTGTAATCAGTTTGGAAGCAAATTCTTTCCCAGAGTGTCCAGTAAGGAATGCAGTTTCCCCATGTCTTGATTTTAGCCTGACAAATTCCACACTGGACTTCTGACCTCTTAAACTGTGAGACAATAAATTCTGTCTTAAGCTGCTAAGTTTGTGGTAACTTCCTACGGCAACAACAGAAAACTAATATAATATTCCACTGTATTACAATTAATTCTATATACCTGTCTCCTCTAGTAAATTCCCATTCCTTAAGACAAGAGGATACCTTTGTCACGGTTTTTTTTTTTTTTTTTTGGTCACTTCTATTGGTTTTTCATTTATCTATTTGCATCCATCTTTGTTCTTTGGCCTGCGTGGGCCTCCCATCGCAGCAGCCTCTCTCGCTGCAGAGCATCGGCTCTGGGCAAATGCCCTCCAGAGCTCTGACTCAGTAGTTGGACACATCGGTCCAGCTGCTCCGTGGCACATGGGATCTTCCCAGGCCAGGGACCGAACCAGTGCCCTTTGCACTGCAAGGCGGCGGCGTTACCCACTGGACCACCAGGGAAGTCCATGTTGTTATTTTTTTTATTTGTCTATTTCTTTTATTCTTCCTAAAATTTCTCATCTGTGTTTTTCTCTGTTTTGGTACAGAAATTCTAGTCCCTTTCCTTTAAAATACTTGCAATTTGTTTTCAAATCTCATGCAAGATTGATGGTTCAAATAAATTTCCAAGAATGATGATGTGTGATTATTGCTAAGATCATTTTGCACAAGAGACATGTATTAGTCTGTTCAGGATGACATAACAAAACACCACAGACTGGGTGGTTTGAACAGACATTTGTTTTCATGCAGTTTTAAAGGTGAGAAGGCCATGATCAAGGTACATCAAGGTTGGTTTCAGGTGAAACCCCTCTTTCTGGCCTACGGACAACTCTCTTCTCACAGTGTCCTCACACAGTCTTTTCTATGCCCATGGGTTCAAGGAAAAATATTTTTTGGTGTCTCTTCCTCTACTTGTAAAGACACCAGTCGTGTCAGATTCATCTACTTTAATCTTAATTGTCTCCTTAAAAAGTCTACCTCTGGGCTTCCCCTGGTGGTCCAGTGGATAAGGACACCGCCTTGCAGTGCAAGGGGCGCCAGTTCGATCCCTGGCCTGGGAAGATCTCACGTGCCGCGGAGCGGCTGGACTGATGTGTCCAATCACCGAGCTGGAGCTCTGGAGCGCATGCGCCCAGAGCCGGTGCTCTGCGACAACAGACGCCACCGTGATTGGAGCCCCGCAGGAGCCAAAGAACAAGGACGGATGAAAAAGAGAGAAATGAAAGACCAATAGAAGTGGCCCGCCCGCTCCCCTCCCTCCCCAACCCGACCCCCGCCCAAAATAAATAAATAAATAAATCTTTAAAAAAATAAAATAAAAAAATAAAAAGTCTACCTCTAAGTGCAATTATATTTGAGGTTAAGGCTGCAACATACAAGTCTAGAGGTGACACCATTCAGTCCATAACAGGAAAATAAGGTCTACCTTTATTTTCATCTCAAATAATAGCCTTATTTTCATTTCGAATAGGCATGCTTACAGTTCCGATATTGTTTATTATTAGGTGCATCAAGGAGACCTGCAGAGACAGTATTAGATCTCTTTCATTTCTCAGTGATCAATTCTATTGATGCCATTTTTACCTTTTGTTATTTTACAGCTTTCACATTTGAGTTTATGTTCCAGTGGCAGATATATTGAGAAATCCCATTGTTCTGAAAAATAAGTGAAAAGTAATACTTAAAAATATTAAAAAGTATATTCCTTTCATAATGTACTATAAAATACATTTTGTTAGTAAATAAAATGAATTTGTTTACTATGGAAAACTGGGAACCAAAATGAGAGTAAAAATTAGATCTGGCCTTCAAACTTCCCTTTTAACTACGGTTTGTTCTCTTTTTCTTATTGGTATAATCACACTCTGGGGGAGCGAAAAGGAATTTCTATTTTACTTTTCTGGAAGCTGTTTGTTGAATCCTTAAAAACTGAAGCATATATACCCTAAAAAAATCTCAAAGCAAATAATTCTTGCTTAGGATTTGTGGTTATTA
Source organism: Tragulus kanchil (assembly GCA_022376925.1). Classification (NCBI taxonomy): domain Eukaryota; kingdom Metazoa; phylum Chordata; class Mammalia; order Artiodactyla; family Tragulidae; genus Tragulus; species Tragulus kanchil. The sequence continues at coordinate 21,585,097 of JAIOJX010000003.1, read as the reverse complement.
ACATAACATTCAAGTAAAAATCACAGGAATACTGTCAAATGAGAATCCCAGACGATAACACAGTGATCCTTTACATTAGAGGTCAGCATTTTCTTTTATTTTTCCTGTAAAAGGCCAAAGAGTAACTATTTTAGACTTTGCAGGTCATAGGTTCTGTTACAATCCTGTAACGCTGACACAGTAGCACAAGAGAAGCTTTACAGTATAGCCATGGGCATGGCTGTGTTTCAATAAAGCTTTATTTATAAAAACAAATCCAGGGCTTCCCTGGTGGTCCAGTGGGTAAGGACATCGCCTGGCCTGGGAAGATTCCAAGTGCCACGGAGCGGCTGGACCGATGTGTCTTATTACCGAGCCGGAGCTCTGGAGCACATGCGCCCAGAGTCAGTGCTCTGTGACAACAGAAGTCACTGCGATGGGAGGCCCACACGGGCCAAAGAACAAAGATGGATGAAAATAGAGAAATGAAAGACCAGTAGAAGTGGCCTGCCCACCCCACTCCCTCCCCAACCTGCCCAGTCCCAAAAAAGAAGAAACTGGGTGTGGACAATCTGTGTTTTAACAAGGCTTCATGTATGTTAATACAGATTTTCATCAACATATCACAGCTCTGCTTATGCAATATTGTAAACTATGAAAAATAGTGATGATTTCCAAATTTATAAGAATCATAGGGCTTCCCCTGGTGATCCAGTGGGTAAGGACACCGCCTTGCAGTGCAAGGGGCGCTGGTTCGATCCCTGGCCTGGGAAGATCCCACGTGCCGCGGAGCGGCTGGACTGATGTGTCCAATTACCACGCCAGAGCCCTGGAGCGCATGCGCCCAGAGTCGGTGCTCTACAACGACAGACGCCACCACGATGGGAGGCCCACAGGAGCCAAAAAACAAAGACGGATGAACATAGAGAAAGACCAATAGAAGTGGCGCGCCTGCTCCCCTCCCTCCCCAACCCAACCCCCGCCCAAAACAAATAAATAAATCTTTAAAAAAAAAATAAAAAGAATCATATAGTGTTTTCCTAGCAGTATGATCCAAATTGAACCAAGAAGTTGCATTCATGGATATGCTAGGTTATGTTCAGTCGCTCAGTCATGTCCGACTCTTTGCAGTCCCATGGACTGCAGCGCACCAGGCTCCTCTGTCCATGGAATTTCCCATAATACTGGAGTGGGTTGTTATTCCCTCTTCCAGGGGATCTTCCATACCCAGGGATTGAACCCAGGTCTCCCACATTGCAGGCAGATTCTTTACCAGCTGAGCTACCAGGGAAGCTCCTCACACTCATGGATAAGGAAGTCTCATTCCTCTTTCTGGCCTCTACTCCAAGTAGCACACAGTAGACTCTCCAGAAAGATTTTTTTGCATAAAAAAACTCAAAAATAAAAAAAGATGGAAAATAACATAGTGACTGATTTTCCTCACGAGTATATATTGACAAGAAAACTGATTAACTGGACTGAATGCAATTCTTTTGTTTTCTAAACACTGAATGAATGGATGAATGAGTGATCCAGACACGAAGTAAAGAAAACAATGTGACTTTTTTGTGGATAGTAAGATAATATTATCTATGCCTAAATAATTTCTAAGTAGCAGAAATAGAAATATGCAGACTTTCACGCACTGTTGGAAACTTCTGGTCAAAGGTTCACATTCTTCCATCCAGTTTAAAGTTTTTCATTATTCTCTATCTCCAAAACATGGAAACAATGTATTCAGAAGTTAGAAAGATTTCTAAAATGTAAGTGTGATGTAGGGATAAAATTAGTATAGAGAAACACTTCAAACGGTTCCTCAAATTTTTTTTTTTCATTCTGCCTTCTTCATACTTAGTCTGCCCTGCCAACCCTAGAATGTGTCCTCCCTAAGACAGACCTCAGTCCTGAAGGGTGCCCTATGGAAACAGACTGGACTTAGTCCAGGTGTGGTAAACCTACATGCTCCAGTAGAGGGCACTTCTGTTTTTTTAGGTCAGCCTATTAAACATTGTGTGTGTGTGTGTGTGTATGAGAGAGAGAGAGAAAGAGAGGTTCATGCACATGCACACATACACATCAATGTTTTATATATAATAATTATATTATGTTAGATGCTGTAATAAAAAAAGTATCTATTTATCTTAGTCCATATGGTCAAAGCTCTTGTTTTCCCAGTAGTCATGTATAGCTGTGAGAGCTGGACCATAAAGAAGGCATGTAAAAGATGCCTTGTCCGACTCTTTGCAGTCCCATGGACTGCAGCGCACCAGGCTCCTCTGTCCATGGAATTTCCCATAATACTGGAGTGGGTTGTTATTCCCTCTTCCAGGGGATCTTCCATACCCAGGGATTGAACCCAGGTCTCCCACATTGCAGGCAGATTCTTTACCAGCTGAGCTACCAGGGAAGCTCCTCACACTCATGGATAAGGAAGTCTCATTCCTCTTTCTGGCCTCTACTCCAAGTAGCACACAGTAGACTCTCCAGAAAGATTTTTTTGCATAAAAAAACTCAAAAATAAAAAAAGATGGAAAATAACATAGTGACTGATTTTCCTCACGAGTATATATTGACAAGAAAACTGATTAACTGGACTGAATGCAATTCTTTTGTTTTCTAAACACTGAATGAATGGATGAATGAGTGATCCAGACACGAAGTAAAGAAAACAATGTGACTTTTTTGTGGATAGTAAGATAATATTATCTATGCCTAAATAATTTCTAAGTAGCAGAAATAGAAATATGCAGACTTTCACGCACTGTTGGAAACTTCTGGTCAAAGGTTCACATTCTTCCATCCAGTTTAAAGTTTTTCATTATTCTCTATCTCCAAAACATGGAAACAATGTATTCAGAAGTTAGAAAGATTTCTAAAATGTAAGTGTGATGTAGGGATAAAATTAGTATAGAGAAACACTTCAAACGGTTCCTCAAATTTTTTTTTTTCATTCTGCCTTCTTCATACTTAGTCTGCCCTGCCAACCCTAGAATGTGTCCTCCCTAAGACAGACCTCAGTCCTGAAGGGTGCCCTATGGAAACAGACTGGACTTAGTCCAGGTGTGGTAAACCTACATGCTCCAGTAGAGGGCACTTCTGTTTTTTTAGGTCAGCCTATTAAACATTGTGTGTGTGTGTGTGTGTGTATGAGAGAGAGAGAGAGAAAGAGAGGTTCATGCACATGCACACATACACATCAATGTTTTATATATAATAATTATATTATGTTAGATGCTGTAATAAAAAAAGTATCTATTTATCTTAGTCCATATGGTCAAAGCTCTTGTTTTCCCAGTAGTCATGTATAGCTGTGAGAGCTGGACCATAAAGAAGGCTGAGTGCTGAAGAATTGATGCCTTTGAACTGTGGTGTTGGAGAAGACTCTTGAGAGTTCCTTGAACTGCAAGGAGATCAAGCCAATCAATCCTAAAGGAAATTGAGACTGAATATGCATTGGAAGGAATGATGCTGGAGCTGACCCTCCAATCCTTTCACCACCTGATGCGAAGAGACGACTCATTGGAAAAAACACTGATGTTGGGAAAAACAGAAGGAGAAGGGGATGACAGAGGATGAGATGGTTGAATAGCATCACTGAGTCAATGGACATGAGTTTGAGCAACCTCTGGGAGATGATCTAGGACAGGGAAGCTTGGCATGCTGCAGTCCATGGGGCCACAAAGAGTTGGACACGACTGAGCAACTAAATTGAACTAAGCTGATTTATCTTCAGAAATTTTAGCACCTATCTAATCTTTACAATATTACCCATGAGTGACTTCAATAAGATGTCAGAGTAGGATATATTAACTTTTGTTCTCTCAAAGAAAAAAAAATTAAATAGGTAATCACAAACAAAAATAGCCCTTGGAAGAAGCAATGAGGGACCCATTGTAAAACAAAACAAAACAACAAAAAAGAGAATAACTACAGAGAAAGGACCAGAGATGATAGATCCAAACAGTCAAAGCAATCTTGAAAAAGAACAAAACTGTAGGCATCATAATTGCTAATTTGAAACTATACTACAATGCCACAGAAATCCAAACAGTGGCATAAAAATAAACACATAGACTGATGGAGCAGAACAGAGAGCACAGAACTATTAATAAATTCACATATATATGGTCAAGTAATCTTGAAAAGAGTGCAAAAACACACAGTGCAGAAAGGACAATCTTCAATAAATGGATCTGGAAAAATTGGGTATCCACAAACCAGAAAAAAAAAAAACACCTGAATCCCTATCTTATACCACTTAAAAAGAATTAATGTGAAATAAAGAATCCACCTGCCTATGCAGGGGACACTGTTTCCATCCCTGATCTGGGAAGATTCCACATTCCTCCCAACAACTAAGCCTGAGGCCGCAGCTCCTGAGTGCATGCTACACAATGAGAGAAGCTATAGCAAAGGGAAGCCCACACGCCACAACTCGAGAGTGGATCCCCGCTCACTGCAACTAGAGAAATGCACATCAAAGACAACCCAGAACAGCCAAAAGTAAGTACATTTTTTTAAAAGGGCGAAACAAATCATGTGAAATAGGTTAAAAACTGCAAGGAGATCAAGCCAATCAATCCTAAAGGAAATTGAGACTGAATATGCATTGGAAGGAATGATGCTGGAGCTGACCCTCCAATCCTTTCACCACCTGATGCGAAGAGACGACTCATTGGAAAAAACACTGATGTTGGGAAAAACAGAAGGAGAAGGGGATGACAGAGGATGAGATGGTTGAATAGCATCACTGAGTCAATGGACATGAGTTTGAGCAACCTCTGGGAGATGATCTAGGACAGGGAAGCTTGGCATGCTGCAGTCCATGGGGCCACAAAGAGTTGGACACGACTGAGCAACTAAATTGAACTAAGCTGATTTATCTTCAGAAATTTTAGCACCTATCTAATCTTTACAATATTACCCATGAGTGACTTCAATAAGATGTCAGAGTAGGATATATTAACTTTTGTTCTCTCAAAGAAAAAAAAATTAAATAGGTAATCACAAACAAAAATAGCCCTTGGAAGAAGCAATGAGGGACCCATTGTAAAACAAAACAAAACAACAAAAAAGAGAATAACTACAGAGAAAGGACCAGAGATGATAGATCCAAACAGTCAAAGCAATCTTGAAAAAGAACAAAACTGTAGGCATCATAATTGCTAATTTGAAACTATACTACAATGCCACAGAAATCCAAACAGTGGCATAAAAATAAACACATAGACTGATGGAGCAGAACAGAGAGCACAGAACTATTAATAAATTCACATATATATGGTCAAGTAATCTTGAAAAGAGTGCAAAAACACACAGTGCAGAAAGGACAATCTTCAATAAATGGATCTGGAAAAATTGGGTATCCACAAACCAGAAAAAAAAAAAACACCTGAATCCCTATCTTATACCACTTAAAAAGAATTAATGTGAAATAAAGAATCCACCTGCCTATGCAGGGGACACTGTTTCCATCCCTGATCTGGGAAGATTCCACATTCCTCCCAACAACTAAGCCTGAGGCCGCAGCTCCTGAGTGCATGCTACACAATGAGAGAAGCTATAGCAAAGGGAAGCCCACACGCCACAACTCGAGAGTGGATCCCCGCTCACTGCAACTAGAGAAATGCACATCAAAGACAACCCAGAACAGCCAAAAGTAAGTACATTTTTTTAAAAGGGCGAAACAAATCATGTGAAATAGGTTAAAAACTTATGTAAGACCTGAAACCATAAATCCCCTAGAAGAAAATGTAGGGGGAATCTCTTTGAGGTCTTGAAGAGATTTTTTGGATATGACACCAAAAGCATAAGCAACAAAATAAAACACCAACAAGTGAGACGACAGCAAGCTTAAAAGCTTCTTCACAGGGGCTTCCCTGGTGGTCCAGTGGGTACGGACATCGTCTTGCAGTGCAAGGGGCGCCGTTCAATCCCTGGTCTGGGAAGATCCCACGTGCCACGGAACGGCTGGACTGATGTGTCCAACTACCGAGCTGGAGCTCTGGAGCACATGCGCCCAGAGCCAGTGCTCTGCAGCAAGAGAGGCCACTGCGATGGGAGGTCTACACAGGCCAAAGAACAAAGATAGATGCAAATAGATAGATGAAGGACCAATAGAAGTGCCCCTCCCAACAAAAGCTTCTCCACAGCCAAAGAGAATTAACAAAATGAAAAGTCAACCTAAAGAATAGAAGAAAATATTTGCAAATTATTTATCTAAGTTAATAAGGGGTTGATTTGAGTTGATAAGGGGTTACCTGAGTTGATATGGGGTTGATATCTAAAATTTTTGAGGAACTCAGACTCAGTAGTAAAACAAAATAGCAATCTGATTGAAAATAGGTAGAGGACCTGAATAGACATTTTTTTAAAGAGACACATAAATAGCCAACAGGTACACGAAAAGATGTTCAAGATCATTAATAATCAGGGACAAGAAAATCAAAACCACAGTGAGATACCACCTCACACCTCACAGGATGACTGCTATCAGAAAGTCAAGGGAACAAATATTGACAAAGATGTGCAGAAAAAGGGAACCCTTGTGCACCATTGGTGAAAATGTAGACTGGTATAGTCACTGTGCATACAGTATGGAGAGTATTTAAAAAATTAAAATGAGGGGACTTCCCTGGTGGTCCAGTGGTTAAGACTCTGTGTTCCCAATGCAAGGGGCCTGGGCTCAATCCCTGATCAGGTAACTAGATCCCACATACTGCAACTAAGATCCAGTGGAGCCAAATAAATAAATAATTTTAAAAAATTAAAATGAGAACTACCATAGGATACAGTCATCCCACTTGTGGATATGTATGCAAATGAAGGAAATATGATCAGTATATCAATGAAATAACTTCACTCAGCCTATATTCAGTGAAGCATTATTCACTATAACCATGACATAGAAGCAACTTAAGCTTGTTGGCAGGTGGATGGATAAAGAAAAGATGAGACATACATTACATTGCATTTCATTATATATGTAATGAAACATTATTCAGTCATAAAAAAGAAAGAAAAATCCTGCCATTTGAGAAAACGTGGATGAACCTGTAAGGCATTAGGCTAACAGAAATAAGCCAGACAGAAAAAGAGTATTGCTTATATTTGGAATATAAAAAAAAATCTGTCAAACTCATAGAAACAGATAGTAGAATGGGGATTGTCAATCAGTGGAAGGAAGGGGAAATGGGTAGATGTTGGTCAATGAACACAAACACTCAATTATAGGAAGACAAGATCTGAGGATCTAAAGTATGGAAGAAAACTGAAAATGGTTATTGATTATTCAGATATTTATAAATAGTGACTAGTTGTTTAGAACAAAGAAGATAGCAATTTATATACTTGAGTTATTTATTGAAGTATTCACTCTTTGTGTTATACAGAAGTGGCTTCAACTTTTAACTAGACAAGGCAGATTTGGTCTCAAGATATATTCAAGGATTTGGTTATTAAGTAACTTCAAGCATTACTAATTTGCTTATGACAATCTAATGAAACTCAATTAGCAACTTTCAAAACCACAGTGAGATACCTCACACCTCACAGGATGACTGCTATCAGAAAGTCAAGGGAACAAATATTGACAAAGATGTGCAGAAAAAGGGAACCCTTGTGCACCATTGGTGAAAATGTAGACTGGTATAGTCACTGTGCATACAGTATGGAGAGTATTTAAAAAATTAAAATGAGGGGACTTCCCTGGTGGTCCAGTGGTTAAGACTCTGTGTTCCCAATGCAAGGGGCCTGGGCTCAATCCCTGATCAGGTAACTAGATCCCACATACTGCAACTAAGATCCAGTGGAGCCAAATAAATAAATAATTTTAAAAAATTAAAATGAGAACTACCATAGGATACAGTCATCCCACTTGTGGATATGTATGCAAATGAAGGAAATATGATCAGTATATCAATGAAATAACTTCACTCAGCCTATATTCAGTGAAGCATTATTCACTATAACCATGACATAGAAGCAACTTAAGCTTGTTGGCAGGTGGATGGATAAAGAAAAGATGAGACATACATTACATTGCATTTCATTATATATGTAATGAAACATTATTCAGTCATAAAAAAGAAAGAAAAATCCTGCCATTTGAGAAAACGTGGATGAACCTGTAAGGCATTAGGCTAACAGAAATAAGCCAGACAGAAAAAGAGTATTGCTTATATTTGGAATATAAAAAAAAATCTGTCAAACTCATAGAAACAGATAGTAGAATGGGGATTGTCAATCAGTGGAAGGAAGGGGAAATGGGTAGATGTTGGTCAATGAACACAAACACTCAATTATAGGAAGACAAGATCTGAGGATCTAAAGTATGGAAGAAAACTGAAAATGGTTATTGATTATTCAGATATTTATAAATAGTGACTAGTTGTTTAGAACAAAGAAGATAGCAATTTATATACTTGAGTTATTTATTGAAGTATTCACTCTTTGTGTTATACAGAAGTGGCTTCAACTTTTAACTAGACAAGGCAGATTTGGTCTCAAGATATATTCAAGGATTTGGTTATTAAGTAACTTCAAGCATTACTAATTTGCTTATGACAATCTAATGAAACTCAATTAGCAACTTTCCAAACTTCACTATGTGTATGTATAGTGTTAAGGGTCTTTTCATTATATAATTTCATAAATAAAAAAAGGTATCTTGGTTACTATGAATGTGTGCTATTTGCTTTATTTCAGATTGATGACCACTAGAAATAAAAAATACACCGTTATATATCCACTATTTTGCTTACCAACTGTACTTTCAGATGGTTGGCCTTTGAAACATGAATGTTGAGGATGTAAGTTACCTTAAAATTTAAAGGACTCAGTCACTATTGATATAGTCTCAAAAGTATCTCTGACAACAATACTTTAGGTGTCTGTTGAAATTTAAATGGAAATATTTTAGAATTGCTCATCATTTTTTACATTCTCCAAGCAAGAACAACATCAAGGCTTTCATCTTTGCTTCAGCACAGTGTGTCATTTAACCAAGTCAACTGAAATCTTCTTATGTAAATTACAGAACAGAAACATTCACTTATTAACTGAATATCAATGAACAGAAGAGGTATTTGTTACAAGTGATAAGGGAATCTTGTGTCTATGGGAGAAAAAGGTTGTATTTCAATAGCTTTATAACTATCAGCCCTGTGTTTGGTTAAGAGAAGAGCTGTTAACTATATTTATCAGAGGCAACAGTAAATAATTTGAAAAGGTGAAATAGTGAAATACTGAAATAAAAGTGGTTTTTATTGATTTCTTAAATTGTCTTTAAAAACATCATCTTATTACTAGTTCTCCAAGAGAAACAATAATTAAATACTTTATGAATTTACTTAAAATATTAAATATCAGTTGATCTACTGATCTAGCCACTCTTAAGTCAGTGTTTTTCAGACAATATATGACTACATAAAGACGTGACATTAAAATTAACATTTTTAAAGCAATAAAATTTAATCCTTTGTAAGAGGAATGTTACATTCTATTTTCAAATTTTGAATTATCTATATAGGAAGCTTTGCTTTTGTCTCAACTTTAGTGTCAGAACAAAGAAGATAGCAATTTATATACTTGAGTTATTTATTGAAGTATTCACTCTTTGTGTTATACAGAAGTGGCTTCAACTTTTAACTAGACAAGGCAGATTTGGTCTCAAGATATATTCAAGGATTTGGTTATTAAGTAACTTCAAGCATTACTAATTTGCTTATGACAATCTAATGAAACTCAATTAGCAACTTTCCAAACTTCACTATGTGTATGTATAGTGTTAAGGGTCTTTTCATTATATAATTTCATAAATAAAAAAAGGTATCTTGGTTACTATGAATGTGTGCTATTTGCTTTATTTCAGATTGATGACCACTAGAAATAAAAAATACACCGTTATATATCCACTATTTTGCTTACCAACTGTACTTTCAGATGGTTGGCCTTTGAAACATGAATGTTGAGGATGTAAGTTACCTTAAAATTTAAAGGACTCAGTCACTATTGATATAGTCTCAAAAGTATCTCTGACAACAATACTTTAGGTGTCTGTTGAAATTTAAATGGAAATATTTTAGAATTGCTCATCATTTTTTACATTCTCCAAGCAAGAACAACATCAAGGCTTTCATCTTTGCTTCAGCACAGTGTGTCATTTAACCAAGTCAACTGAAATCTTCTTATGTAAATTACAGAACAGAAACATTCACTTATTAACTGAATATCAATGAACAGAAGAGGTATTTGTTACAAGTGATAAGGGAATCTTGTGTCTATGGGAGAAAAAGGTTGTATTTCAATAGCTTTATAACTATCAGCCCTGTGTTTGGTTAAGAGAAGAGCTGTTAACTATATTTATCAGAGGCAACAGTAAATAATTTGAAAAGGTGAAATAGTGAAATACTGAAATAAAAGTGGTTTTTATTGATTTCTTAAATTGTCTTTAAAAACATCATCTTATTACTAGTTCTCCAAGAGAAACAATAATTAAATACTTTATGAATTTACTTAAAATATTAAATATCAGTTGATCTACTGATCTATCCACTCTTAAGTCAGTGTTTTTCAGACAATATATGACTACATAAAGACGTGACATTAAAATTAACATTTTTAAAGCAATAAAATTTAATCCTTTGTAAGAGGAATGTTACATTCTATTTTCAAATTTTGAATTATCTATATAGGAAGCTTTGCTTTTGTCTCAACTTTAGTGTCACTAAAATCACTTCTAGCAGCTTAAATAATTTTATGGTATGGATTTTTCAACTTCTCATTTGGAAATAATTTTAAACCCATGAAAAGATACAAAAAAATGAGAAAATTAAAGATCCAGATACCTTTTCATATATTGTTAAAATTTTATCCTATTTACTTAATAACTGGATCGGTGTATGCATATATGTAAGTATCTGTGTGTGTGTGTTTTCTGAAACATTTGACTTTAAGTAATATACTTCATAGCACTTTCCCTTAAATATCCCAGTATGTATTTCCTACACCGAATAGGGTATTGTCTTAATCAACTACAGTACAATTATTAACTTTAGCTATTAACAGGTAAATTATTTTGTTTAATCGACCATTATTCTATCAGTTTTAGTGACACAATAATGTCTTTTATAATATTTTAGTAGCATCCAAACTAGAGTCAGATACATCATTTCATTATTAAGCCTCATTAGCCCTTTTTAAAGAAGACTGGCAATGGAACACTGCCTTAGCTTGTCTTTGTCTCTTATGACACTGACACTTTTAAAGAATTAGAGTCTTCTTCTTTCCAGTAGACCATTTCACATTTTAGATTTGTCTGACATTTTCTCAGGATATGCATTTTTAGTTAGAATACTGCACTGGTATCAAAAAAGCAAAATAAAAACCTGTCATTGTGGGAAAAAAAAAAAAAAAAAGAATACTGCACTGGTGATGTGTCCTCTTAGGGATGCATACAATGTCCATCTGTTCCTCAGCGGTGATAATAATTTTGGTCCCTAGCCAATGTGTCTCTAATTTCTTGACTATGTAATTTCTACTTTTTCCCATGTAAGTAAGAATAATTCTAAGGCAGACTCTTTAAGACTATGCAAATACACTGATCCTCTAGACTTAGTATTGACTTATGAGTCTTTCCTCTTCAGATCTTGACTGTGATGGTCACAAAAGCCAATTTTTCAACTCTATCATTCCCTCCACATTAACAACACAGCCCTCAGGATTCTACTAATACAGTTTCCTTTCAGTAGCATTCATTCATTCATTTAACTATCAAGTGATTATCAGGATGCGATCATGCTATCACTCTTTTCACTGGATTAGAATTACTGACTAATTATTTTGGTGCTCAAAATTTCCAATATTTAGTCAGTAGGAGCCCTTTCAAACAGGATCCTATGTCCTGTAACACATGTATTTTTTTCTAGTGTTATGTATTATTTTTATTACAATAGCATAAAAGAAATATCTTGAACATATCTTCCAGGAAAAAGAACTTGTAGCGTTTTTAGTCATTTTAAACATTTTTCTTCTAGTTTTATTGAGACATAATTGATATGTGCGTGTCTTTGCTAAGTCGCTTCAGTCATGTCCAACTCTCTGTGACCCTAAGAACCCTTTGTAGCCCTCCAAGCTCCTCTATCCATGGGATCTCCAGGCAAGAATACTAGAGTGGGTTGCCATTCCTTCAGGGCAATCCCAATTCATGGATCAAACCTGCATCTCTTACGTCTTCTGCACTGGCAGGTGTGTTCTTTACATATACAGCACTGCATAAACTGAAACATAATTATTTGAGTTAACTACATTGTGAAATGATTACCATGGTAAGTTTAGAGAATATTAATCATTTCATACAGATACAAAACTAAAGAAATCTCAGTAGAAAAACTTTATGATGAGAACACAACTTTCATATACTACATATAGTTGTATTAATTATATTTATCATATTGCACATTATATCCCTAATACCGAGGCATCTTCCAACTGGAAATTTGTATCTTTTTTTTGTTTGTTTAGAGATTTATTATTTTATTTATTTTGGGCGGGGCTCGGATTGGGGAGGGAGGGGAGCAGGCGGGCCACTTCTATTGGTCTTTCATTTCTCTATGTTCATCCGTCTTTGTTCTTTGGCTCCTGTGGGCCTCCCATCGTGGTGGCCTCTGTTGTCACAGAGCGCCGGCTCTGGGCGCATACGCTTCAGAGCTCCGGCTCTGTAATTGGACACATCAGTCCAGCCGCTCCTCGGCACGTGGGATCTTCCCAGGCCAGGGATCGAACCGGCGCCCCTTGCACTGCAAGGCGGTGTCCTTACCCACTGGACCACCAGGGAAAGCCCAAATTTGTATCTTCTGCCTTCACCTAATTCCACTCCCCAGCACTCTCCCATTTCTGGTAGCCACAAATCCAGTCTCTTTTTCTATGAGTTTTAAGGATAATTGACTTTCAACACTATATTAGTGCCTTATACAGAACATACTGTTTTTAGTCATTTTAAACATTTTTCATTTTTTCTAGTTTTATTTTTTTCATGAAAAGAAATATCTTGAACATATCTTCCAGGAAAAGAACTTGTAGCGTTTTTAGTCATTTTAAACATTTTCTTCTAGTTTTATTGAGACATAATTGATATGTGCTTTTTGCTAAGTCGCTTCAGTCATGTCCAACTCTCTGTGACCCTAAGAACCCTTTGTAGCCCTCCAAGCTCCTCTATCCATGGGATCTCCAGGCAAGAATACTAGAGTGGGTTGCCATTCCTTCAGGGCAATCCCAATTCATGGATCAAACCTGCATCTCTTACGTCTTCTGCACTGGCAGGTGTGTTCTTTACATATACAGCACTGCATAAACTGAAACATAATTATTTGAGTTAACTACATTGTGAAATGATTACCATGGTAAGTTTAGAGAATATTAATCATTTCATACAGATACAAAACTAAAGAAATCTCAGTAGAAAAACTTTATGATGAGAACACAACTTTCATATACTACATATAGTTGTATTAATTATATTTATCATATTGCACATTATATCCCTAATACCGAGGCATCTTCCAACTGGAAATTTGTATCTTTTTTTTGTTTGTTTAGAGATTTATTATTTTATTTATTTTGGGCGGGGCTCGGATTGGGGAGGGAGGGGAGCAGGCGGGCCACTTCTATTGGTCTTTCATTTCTCTATGTTCATCCGTCTTTGTTCTTTGGCTCCTGTGGGCCTCCCATCGTGGTGGCCTCTGTTGTCACAGAGCGCCGGCTCTGGGCGCATACGCTTCAGAGCTCCGGCTCTGTAATTGGACACATCAGTCCAGCCGCTCCTCGGCACGTGGGATCTTCCCAGGCCAGGGATCGAACCGGCGCCCCTTGCACTGCAAGGCGGTGTCCTTACCCACTGGACCACCAGGGAAAGCCCAAATTTGTATCTTCTGCCTTCACCTAATTCCACTCCCCAGCACTCTCCCATTTCTGGTAGCCACAAATCCAGTCTCTTTTTCTATGAGTTTTTAAGGATAATTGACTTTCAACACTATATTAGTGCCTTATACAGAACATACTGTTTTGATATTTCTATACATTTCAAAACAGTCACAAGGATAAGTCTAGTTACAATATGTCACCATCCAAAGATATCACACAGTTGCTATCTTCTCCAGGCTGTATATTTCATACCCATGAGTCATTTATTCTGCAACTGGAAGTTTGTACCAATCGATCTCTCTAATCTATTTCTTTTGTTCTTTGTGTAACACGTGCATATTTTCTCCTTCCTCCCGCCCTCCCTCCTTCTCTTCTTCCCTCTCTCTCTCTCTCTTTTTTTTTGTTCTTTCTTACCTTACAGCATAAAGACGTTATTACAGGTTCACCTTACATTTATCTTGTTCCCTTCTTGGAATTCAGCCGTTTCTCCAAAGAGCCATTATGGTGTGAAAGAAACAGCATTAGAGATCAATATCTGGGTCTGGGTGTAGTCTCCAAATGCATTTTGACAACAGGTAAGAACTAGTTAAGTCCTACCAGACAGCTGAGTAAGTTCTTTGACTAAATTAGAGCTGGTTTATGTATAGGCGATGTCTAGTTCTATTTTATTATATATATTGAGATTTCATACAGATAATAAAAATAGCATGGTGATTTTCTGACCCCCTGAAAAACACTTTAAAAGGTATTTATGCAGATTTGTGGTTATCAGAGGCGGAGGTGGGGGGAAGGTGAACTGGATAAAGGCAGTCACTTTCAGTTACAAGATAAATAAGTACTAGAGATGTAATGCACAACATGATTAAATATAATTGACCAACTGTATGATATATATGAAAGTTAAAAGAATAAATTCTAAGAACTCTCATCACAAATTTTTCTCTTTAATTTTGTTTCTATATGAGATTATGGATGTTCACTAAACTTATTACAATAACCAGTTTATGATGTATTTACATAAAATCATTGTGCTGTACACCTTAAGCTTGCATACCACTGTATGTCAATTATATCTCAATGAAACTGGAAGATAAAAAGATAAAGATATTTATGCTAAAACTATGACAACTCTCCTTAGTGGTACACAGAGATCATAAGAATTTTCAAGATATCTCTCTACAGGGTTCAGATCAATCCAAAGGAAAGTGCACTCTTTGACAGAATGGGAAATTCCTGTAACTCTTCTGATGAAGAAATAAATTATTCAATATTTTCATGCCCTAAATTTCCCCTAAGGCCCCAACCCACCTCAAAAAGAAATTGAAACTCCACATTTACATATATACACATATCCATATGAGTTCCACTGTAAAATGTCTCATCAAAGTGTGCAATTAAATATAAGAATCTGTTGCATTCTCTCCAAGGTAAGCTCTCTATAGTCATGAGGTTTCATTCCAAATTGTCTCATTTTCTTGAGAACACCTTTTTTTCTTAACACATTTTTGTCAAGACTCTAGTTCCAGGCTTCCCCAGTAGCTTAGCAGTAAAGAGTTTGCCTGCCAATGCAGAAGACACGAGTTCAATCCCTGATCCTGGAAGATCCCACATGAGCCCATGAGCCCATGAGCCACAACTATTCAGCCTGTGCTCTAGAGCCTTGGAGTCACAACTATTGAGCCCATGTGCCGCAACTATTGAAGCCCGTGTGTCCTAGAGCCTGAGTTCCACAAGAAAAGAAATCACTGCAACAAAAAGCCTGCTCACTTCAACTAGAGAGTAGCCCCCACTCCCTGCAACTAGAGAAGAGCCTACAGCAGCAGTGAAAACCCAGAATAGCCAAAAATAAATAAATAAATAAAATGCATTTCTTAAAAAAATAAAAAAAGACTATAGTTCTTCTCACTTGCTCTATTTTAATACTCATTACATTTGTGATTTGTTGACTGATAACCACTTTCCCCATGAGAGAGGAGTCTCCTGAGTTCAGAGGGCAGCATGTCACCAGGGCTATTATTCTGCAGAACTCAAAGAAAGATTTGCTGACTGAAGGGACCATGATTCAACATGGAACATGTGGACAGCATTATTATAAATCTTCCGTGGGTAGGTGGATAACTCAAAACCAAAGATCAGACTGGAATTTCAGTGGAGGAGCTGGGGAAATTAAAGAAAACTTTGTTAACAGATAGATTACAAGCTATTTCCACTTAGTGTTTTATTCCTCCATGTGTTTCCAGCATTTTGACTGGTGAAGTGTTTGGTTTACTCAAATCATCATCCTTATCTCAGGTTCCTCTCTGCTCACAACTAGCACACAATGCTGTGCAGCCTAAGCCTGATCACACCCACAACCACTTAGGGAATGCTTGTAATAAAGAACTGGAGATTAGCAGAAATCACCATGGGATTTAAAATTTGTGTAATTCCTAGTTAATAAAGCAGTTTTGTTTCTTAGTAATTAGATAATACCATCATCTGGCATTGTAAAGATGTTTCTGCTCTTGTTAATAAGTTGAGGTTTCATTCCATTCTCTCCAAGGTTTTGTTTTTCATTTTTTTTTTGAGAACACCTTTTTTTCTTAACACATTTTTGTCAAGACTCTAGTTCCAGGCTTCCCCAGTAGCTTAGCAGTAAAGAGTTTGCCTGCCAATGCAGAAGACACGAGTTCAATCCCTGATCCTGGAAGATCCCACATGAGCCCATGAGCCCATGAGCCACAACTATTCAGCCTGTGCTCTAGAGCCTTGGAGTCACAACTATTGAGCCCATGTGCCGCAACTATTGAAGCCCGTGTGTCCTAGAGCCTGAGTTCCACAAGAAAAGAAATCACTGCAACAAAAAGCCTGCTCACTTCAACTAGAGAGTAGCCCCCACTCCCTGCAACTAGAGAAGAGCCTACAGCAGCAGTGAAAACCCAGAATAGCCAAAAATAAATAAATAAATAAAATGCATTTCTTAAAAAAATAAAAAAAGACTATAGTTCTTCTCACTTGCTCTATTTTAATACTCATTACATTTGTGATTTGTTGACTGATAACCACTTTCCCCATGAGAGAGGAGTCTCCTGAGTTCAGAGGGCAGCATGTCACCAGGGCTATTATTCTGCAGAACTCAAAGAAAGATTTGCTGACTGAAGGGACCATGATTCAACATGGAACATGTGGACAGCATTATTATAAATCTTCCGTGGGTAGGTGGATAACTCAAAACCAAAGATCAGACTGGAATTTCAGTGGAGGAGCTGGGGAAATTAAAGAAAACTTTGTTAACAGATAGATTACAAGCTATTTCCACTTAGTGTTTTATTCCTCCATGTGTTTCCAGCATTTTGACTGGTGAAGTGTTTGGTTTACTCAAATCATCATCCTTATCTCAGGTTCCTCTCTGCTCACAACTAGCACACAATGCTGTGCAGCCTAAGCCTGATCACACCCACAACCACTTAGGGAATGCTTGTAATAAAGAACTGGAGATTAGCAGAAATCACCATGGGATTTAAAATTTGTGTAATTCCTAGTTAATAAAGCAGTTTTGTTTCTTAGTAATTAGATAATACCATCATCTGGCATTGTAAAGATGTTTCTGCTCTTTGTGGTGGAATTAGTATAGGCTTGCTAGAAATGCTATTTCAAATTCAATCACAAATCTCTCTCTTAGATTTTAGAAAACACTATATAGATCGACTATGGGTTTGTAAAAGGGAATGCACAATGGTTTACTGATGGTTACTGGTTAGTGATTTATCTGTTAGCATTGATTGTTTTCTGTTAATCTTTTTTGATTGTTACTGACTGCAATTGACGAAGAAGCCCCTAGACTATTCTGTTGACTGTAAAAGGGAATGTGCAGGTGTGTCCAATTTCAGTCAAAGTGGAGGGTCTTGCACCATTGATTGGACCAGCCTTCAAAACCCGCCCTTTAGGGCTTCCCTGGTGGTCCAGTGGGTAAGGACACCGCCTTGCAGTGCAAGGAGCGCTGGTTCGATCCCTGGTCTGGGAAGATCCCACGTGCCGCCGAGCGGCTGGACCGATGTGTCCAATCACCGAGCCGGAGCTCTGGAGCGCATGCGCCCGGAGCCGGAGCTCTGCAGTGACAGACGCCACCACGATTTGAGGCCCACACGGGCCAAAGAACAAAGATGGATGAAAACAGATAAATGAAAGACCAATAGAAGTGGCCTGCCCACCGCCCTCCCTCCCCAACAGGTCCCTCTCCACCAAAAAAAAAACACCTCGCCCTTTACCTCCAGTCCAGGCCCTCGCAGGAAACCTAGTTTCTTGCGGGTGGTCTCTGGCGCCAGCCTAATAAACCTCTTTTCCATCTACCACGAGCGGAGTTGGGTGTTTCACTGAGCGCGCCTCAAAACAAGTTCTTCATTTTGAACAGCCTGTTATCTTCCCTACTTGTTTTAAAAAGAGAATGGAGTCAACAACCAAGGTAGCAGAGTTAGGATGAAGGAGCAGATGCTAAAGAAAAGTCAACAGAGACCATCAGAAGGGAAATCTTTTGGTGATCAGCATCATCATTTTATGGGAGTAAGGTTATTTTCTCCTTTCTCTTCAGAAAGTAATAAAGAACGGGATACAGAAATCACCATGGGAAATTTGTGTAATCCTAGTTAATAAAGCATTTTTTTCCTGGGATTTAAATAATCCTAGTTAATAAAGCAGTTTTGTTTCTTAGTAATTAGATAATACCATCATCTGGCATTGTAAAGATGTTTCTGCTCTTTGTGGTGGAATTAGTATAGGCTTGCTAGAAATGCTATTTCAAATTCAATCACAAATCTCTCTCTTAGATTTTAGAAAACACTATATAGATCGACTATGGGTTTGTAAAAGGGAATGCACAATGGTTTACTGATGGTTACTGGTTAGTGATTTATCTGTTAGCATTGATTGTTTTCTGTTAATCTTTTTTGATTGTTACTGACTGCAATTGACGAAGAAGCCCCTAGACTATTCTGTTGACTGTAAAAGGGAATGTGCAGGTGTGTCCAATTTCAGTCAAAGTGGAGGGTCTTGCACCATTGATTGGACCAGCCTTCAAAACCCGCCCTTTAGGGCTTCCCTGGTGGTCCAGTGGGTAAGGACACCGCCTTGCAGTGCAAGGAGCGCTGGTTCGATCCCTGGTCTGGGAAGATCCCACGTGCCGCCGAGCGGCTGGACCGATGTGTCCAATCACCGAGCCGGAGCTCTGGAGCGCATGCGCCCGGAGCCGGAGCTCTGCAGTGACAGACGCCACCACGATTTGAGGCCCACACGGGCCAAAGAACAAAGATGGATGAAAACAGATAAATGAAAGACCAATAGAAGTGGCCTGCCCACCGCCCTCCCTCCCAACAGGTCCCTCTCCACCAAAAAAAACACACCTCGCCCTTTACCTCCAGTCCAGGCCCTCGCAGGAAACCTAGTTTCTTGCGGGTGGTCTCTGGCGCCAGCCTAATAAACCTCTTTTCCATCTACCACGAGCGGAGTTGGGTGTTTCACTGAGCGCGCCTCAAAACAAGTTCTTCATTTTGAACAGCCTGTTATCTTCCCTACTTGTTTTAAAAAGAGAATGGAGTCAACAACCAAGGTAGCAGAGTTAGGATGAAGGAGCAGATGCTAAAGAAAAGTCAACAGAGACCATCAGAAGGGAAATCTTTTGGTGATCAGCATCATCATTTTATGGGAGTAAGGTTATTTTCTCCTTTCTCTTCAGAAAGTAAGTATAGTAGAAGTCAAGAAGATGAGATATCAGAGATACATTTTTAATTAGAATTTTTGTTTGTTTGTTTTTTTAGCCACTTCTATTGGTCTTCCATTTACTCATTTTCATCCATCTTTGTGCTTTGGCTTGTGTGGACCTCCCATCACAGTGGCCCCTCTCGTTGCAGAGCACCGGCTCTGGGCACATGTGTTGCAGAACTCCGGCTCAGTTGTTGGACACATCGGTCCAGCTGCTCGGCGGCACATGGGATCTTCCCAAGCCAGGGATTGAACGGGCGCCCCTTGCACTGCAAGGCGGTGTCCTTACCTACTGGACCACCAGGGAAGCCCCAGAGATACATTTTTTAAAAATCTAATGGGCTGTTTAGGAAGAATAGATGCATACAGAGAATTCATGCAGTGTAGCTAGACAGACTAGATGATAACAACAGCACTGATAATACCTATGTAATAATAGCAACACTATTTTAGCACATATCATAAACACAGTGATATGTAAACATGCACACAGTCTTCCTTAAATGAGCCTTTCAGTTTTATAATGATCTAGTGAAGTAGATAATATCATCCCCGTGTTATAAAGGAAGGTGCTAAGGCTAAGAGTGAACAAAGACAGCAAGTCAAAGAAGCAAGAGTTAAACTTGCTACTCCAAAGGCAGCAAACTCTTTCCAAGTAGTAGTGTAGATTCTATATATCTAAGTAATTTACAATGTATAGTTTTACAATGATAGTTTTTTCCCATGTTATGATCTATGTCAAACTCTATTTTTAAAATCAATTCTTTACTGAATATTTACTCAAGTAAGTGAATGATGTCTTCCAAATAATAATGATTATATATCTAAGAATTAAATGGTGCTTATAATATATTAAACATTGTTCCAATGTGCACCCTTACTCTAATTTCACAATTATCCATCATAAATATTTATTTCAGTATTAAAATGTGTGTACATTTATCACATATGGATATAGATTCAGAGAGTTTTTTCTTTGCTGTATTAAGTCCATTTGACCAAATACATAACCCTGGCAAAATAGGAAATGATATTATCAAAAACAATTTACTAGTGTTCCCATATGATATATAGACTTTGCTGGTAGCTCAGATGGCAAAGGATCTGCCTGCAATGTGGGAGACCTGGGTTCAATCCCTCGGTCAGGAAGATCCTCTGGAGAAGGGAATGGTAACCCACTCCAGTATTCTTGCCTAGAGAATTCCATGAACAGAGGAGCCTGGCAGGCTATCATACCTGCTTATAGAAATTTCTGAAAGGGAAATTAAGAAGGTTTTCTGGCATGATTTTGTAAGTACCAGAGGAAATACATGGCTTAGAACCCAGTGAATAAAATATTTCTATTTAGAACTCTTTGTACTAATACCCTACATATTAAAAAGCATTATCTTATTAATATCACCCCCAATACACATTTTAACATTAAAAATTATAAGCCAATTATAAGCCAAAGTGAGAAACTGAGACATGAAGTAGGACAGTATTTCTCATTTTATAGGAGATGAATCTGTGGGGAAAGGCAAAAGTATCCGTTTCTTTAGCCTTTTCTGCCTTCTCATCACTGCACTGCACTGTGTATTTTCCTTCATCAGATTGTACAACAAGCTCGTTAGAACATTTCCTCATTCACCCATGCATTCTTTTATTTTGTACATCCTATGCCTCATGCACCCTTTCAGACACTTTGGGGGCTCAGATACAAAAATCTCTTCTCCTTACAGAATAACATCCCGGTGCAATCACAAAGACAATGACATATAAAATACGGAACTTAATGCCAAGTTTTCATAAAGCCCAGTAAAAAAATTAATCAATGTAATTATTGCCGTCATAATTATAAAACTGAATTACAACAGGAAATACAGCGGTAAGACCATATCATTACTCTGCTCTCAGAGAAGGTAGCATATGGTTACATAGTCCTGAATCCTCCTCAGCAGTGTAATTCTAAATTTCATTTGTTGAGAGAAAGCAAACACTTTGTATGTTTTCTGGTTCCATTTAAATTTCATGAAACCTGTGGTATTACTTTTGAAAAAATTCTTATTACTCAAGGTTTTTTTTAAGGAGAAAGATTAACCCATCCAACCTCTATTCCTATAAATGCCCGGCTTCCTGGGATCCTCCCTCTTTACGCAAAAACAGCTTGCTAGGAGAACTATAGACTTTGCTGGTAGCTCAGATGGCAAAGGATCTGCCTGCAATGTGGGAGACCTGGGTTCAATCCCTCGGTCAGGAAGATCCTCTGGAGAAGGGAATGGTAACCCACTCCAGTATTCTTGCCTAGAGAATTCCATGAACAGAGGAGCCTGGCAGGCTATCATACCTGCTTATAGAAATTTCTGAAAGGGAAATTAAGAAGGTTTTCTGGCATGATTTTGTAAGTACCAGAGGAAATACATGGCTTAGAACCCAGTGAATAAAATATTTCTATTTAGAACTCTTTGTACTAATACCCTACATATTAAAAAGCATTATCTTATTAATATCACCCCCAATACACATTTTAACATTAAAAATTATAAGCCAATTATAAGCCAAAGTGAGAAACTGAGACATGAAGTAGGACAGTATTTCTCATTTTATAGGAGATGAATCTGTGGGGAAAGGCAAAAGTATCCGTTTCTTTAGCCTTTTCTGCCTTCTCATCACTGCACTGCACTGTGTATTTTCCTTCATCAGATTGTACAACAAGCTCGTTAGAACATTTCCTCATTCACCCATGCATTCTTTTATTTTGTACATCCTATGCCTCATGCACCCTTTCAGACACTTTGGGGGCTCAGATACAAAAATCTCTTCTCCTTACAGAATAACATCCCGGTGCAATCACAAAGACAATGACATATAAAATACGGAACTTAATGCCAAGTTTTCATAAAGCCCAGTAAAAAAATTAATCAATGTAATTATTGCCGTCATAATTATAAAACTGAATTACAACAGGAAATACAGCGGTAAGACCATATCATTACTCTGCTCTCAGAGAAGGTAGCATATGGTTACATAGTCCTGAATCCTCCTCAGCAGTGTAATTCTAAATTTCATTTGTTGAGAGAAAGCAAACACTTTGTATGTTTTCTGGTTCCATTTAAATTTCATGAAACCTGTGGTATTACTTTTGAAAAAATTCTTATTACTCAAGGTTTTTTTTAAGGAGAAAGATTAACCCATCCAACCTCTATTCCTATAAATGCCCGGCTTCCTGGGATCCTCCCTCTTTACGCAAAAACAGCTTGCTAGGAGAACTATATGCCAATGAATATAAATATATACCTTTTCTTATGTGAGTGATGGTAAGCAGAAGGTATAGTCTCATTACCATAAAATACTAACTTCATAAAGGGAAAATGCAACTGTCAGACTGGCCTTGATCTACTCCTTTTGGCTGTTGCTAACAGTTGCTGTTCAGTCGCTTAATTAGTGTCCGAATCTTTGTGACTCCAGGGACTGTAGCACATCAAGCTCGTCTTGTCCTTTATGGTCTTCTGGAATTTACTCAAATTCATGTCCATTGAGTCGGTGATGCTATCTAATCGTCTCATCCACTGCCACCCCGTTCCCCTGTTGCCTTCTATCTTCCCCAGCATCAGGGTCTTTTCCAGTGAATCAGCTCTTTGCATCAAGTGGCCAAAGTACTGAAGCTTCAGTTTCAGCCTCCAGAATATTCAGGTTGATTTCCTTTAGGATTGACTGGTTTGATCTCCTTGCAGTCCAAGGGACTTTCAAGAGTCTTCTCCAGCACCACAGTTCAAAACCATCAATTCTTCAGCACTCAGGCTTCTTTATGGTCCATCTCTCATATCCATACATGACTACTGGAAAAACCATAACTTTGACTATATGCACCTTTATCAGCAAAGTAATGTCTCTGCTTTTTAGTACGCTGTGTAGGTTTGTCATAGCTCTCCTTCCAAGAATCAAGCACCTTAATTTCATGGCTGCAGTCACTATTCACAATGATTTTGGAGTCCAGGAAAATGAAATCTGTCATTATTTCTACTTTTTTCCCTTACAGAGGTTTGTTTTAATTGCAGAACTGCCCCGAAGTTTTCCTTTTATGAGACTTCACTTAACCATTTTATTTCCTTTTTAAAGATTCTGTGATGCAGATCATTTTTAAAGACTTTATAGAATTTGTCATAATATTGCTTCTACTTTATGTTTTGGTTTTTTCATCACAAGGCATGTGGGATCTCAGCTCCTGACCAAAAGGAACCTGCTCTGCATTGAAAGAAAAGGGAGTATTTTAAATTCCCATCCAACCTCTATTCCTATAAATGCCCGGCTTCCTGGGATCCTCCCTCTTTACGCAAAAACAGCTTGCTAGGAGAACTATATGCCAATGAATATAAATATATACCTTTTCTTATGTGAGTGATGGTAAGCAGAAGGTATAGTCTCATTACCATAAAATACTAACTTCATAAAGGGAAAATGCAACTGTCAGACTGGCCTTGATCTACTCCTTTTGGCTGTTGCTAACAGTTGCTGTTCAGTCGCTTAATTAGTGTCCGAATCTTTGTGACTCCAGGGACTGTAGCACATCAAGCTCGTCTTGTCCTTTATGGTCTTCTGGAATTTACTCAAATTCATGTCCATTGAGTCGGTGATGCTATCTAATCGTCTCATCCACTGCCACCCCGTTCCCCTGTTGCCTTCTATCTTCCCCAGCATCAGGGTCTTTTCCAGTGAATCAGCTCTTTGCATCAAGTGGCCAAAGTACTGAAGCTTCAGTTTCAGCCTCCAGAATATTCAGGTTGATTTCCTTTAGGATTGACTGGTTTGATCTCCTTGCAGTCCAAGGGACTTTCAAGAGTCTTCTCCAGCACCACAGTTCAAAACCATCAATTCTTCAGCACTCAGGCTTCTTTATGGTCCATCTCTCATATCCATACATGACTACTGGAAAAACCATAACTTTGACTATATGCACCTTTATCAGCAAAGTAATGTCTCTGTTTTTTAGTACGCTGTGTAGGTTTGTCATAGCTCTCCTTCCAAGAATCAAGCACCTTAATTTCATGGCTGCAGTCACTATTCACAATGATTTTGGAGTCCAGGAAAATGAAATCTGTCATTATTTCTACTTTTTTCCCTTACAGAGGTTTGTTTTAATTGCAGAACTGCCCCGAAGTTTTCCTTTTATGAGACTTCACTTAACCATTTTATTTCCTTTTTAAAGATTCTGTGATGCAGATCATTTTTAAAGACTTTATAGAATTTGTCATAATATTGCTTCTACTTTATGTTTTGGTTTTTTCATCACAAGGCATGTGGGATCTCAGCTCCCTGACCAGGAATGGAACCTGCAAGCTCCTGCATTGAAAGATGGAAGTTTTAATCACCTAACCACTAGGGAAATCCCCATACCCAAGTATTTTATATGTGTTCTCACAATTAGTCTATTTGTTAATACCTTCTCTTGACTTTTGTGAATAATCTTATCCTATACTTAATTCCAGACTTGAGATTTATTAGATTTCCAGTGCCCTGAAAATCAGCCAAATCCCTCAGCTGTAGCTCTCAGACAGGAATAATACTCAGGACAGTCCTAAAGTTGGACAGATTGAGTTTTCATGAAGAAAGATCTTTTGTTATTCTCTGAGGAATGAAATGTGTTACTAGGCCAGCTCCGGGAGCCAAAGTTAGGAGTCAAGCGGAGGCCAATTAAATGAGAAATAGGCAAGTTTTTAAAAGACAGAGAGAGAAAAAATAAATAACTGCTTCTGACTTTTACTCCTGAATCATGATCACTCTTTTTTTTTTTCATATTTACACATTAAGCTTTTATATTTTTATTTTTTTAATTTTTATTTTACTTTTTACTTTTACAGAGTTTTGTTGTTTACAGATACATATGTTCCCAGATTAGTCATATGTATATCCCCCCATCCCACCCCTCCAGGCCATCACACAGCACCCCTGCAGGATCCCCTTTTCTCACAGAGCAATGATTATAGCTATTTTCTTCACATATGATAGTACAGGCCTTCATGCTACTTCCTTTATGCCTCCCACCCACTATTCATTCCCCACAATGTCCATATGCCTACTGTCCATGTCTGTTTTTCCATTGCTTCACTGCATGTGCCATCATCACCATCCTACTAGATTCCATATATATGTGTTGGTATATTGTGCTTTTCCTTCTCTTTTTCACTGACTTCACTTTTTATGATAGGTTCTAGATCCAGCCACCTCATTAGGGCTGATTCTTCTGCATTTCTCTTTACAGCTGTGTAGTATTCCATTGTATATATGTACCAGAACTTTTCTATCCATTTGTTCATCAATGGGCATCTAGGTTGCTTCCATGTTCTAGCTATTGTATAGAGAGGTGCAATGAACATTGGGGTACAGGTGCTTCTTTCAGATGTAATTTCATCAGGGTATAAGCCTAATAGTGGGATGGCTGGGTCGTATGGTGCTTCTACTTTTAGTTTTTTAAGAAATCTCCGGACTGTCTTCCATAGAGGCTGTATCAATTTACACTCCCACCAGCTATACAGGAGTGTTCCCTTTTCTCCGCACCCTCTCCAGCATTTATTGTCTGTCGATTTGTAGATGATGGCCATTCTGATGGGTGTGAAGTGATATCTCATTGTAGTTTTGATTTGCATTTCTCTAATAATAAGCGAGATTGAGTATCGTTTCATGTGTTTTTGGGCCATCCGTATGTCCTCTTTGGAGAGGTGTCTGTTTAGGTCCCTTTCCCATTTTTTGATTGGGTTGTTCATTTTTCCGATGTTGAACTGTCTGAGTTGCTTGCAGTGAATCATGATCACTTTAATGCAACCTGTGTTTTCTATGATCATTTCATACTTTCCCATTTTGTAGAAATGTGGTGAAGTCACCCCACTTCAAATGTACTAATTACTCAACCCACATATTTCCTGACTTATATGTATTTTTTCCCATAACTGATTTCATCAGATGCTTACCTCTAGATTATACCCCAGTCCAAGATGCTTAGGATCTACTGGGTATCTGTGACAGTGGATATTAACGCAGTCCCAGATACACTTTCCGAGACTCCCAATTGTGGGTACTAATCTAGGGCCAACATTGCACCCTAGATCTGAGAGGCCAGGACTTGACTTGCCTTGCCTCTGTTTCTGAGTTCTTGTTCTGTATAATACTCAGTGTCCCTAGAACTAAAGCCCTTCCAAGCTCTTACCAATTCCTGTCCCACCATCTTGAGCTTTTTCCTAAATTTCTTACCAGTGCCTAATATTCCCTGTAGAAAAAGGGATTCAGCGGACTCAGACTTCACTTTTTATGATAGGTTCTAGATCCAGCCACCTCATTAGGGCTGATTCTTCTGCATTTCTCTTTACAGCTGTGTAGTATTCCATTGTATATATGTACCAGAACTTTTCTATCCATTTGTTCATCAATGGGCATCTAGGTTGCTTCCATGTTCTAGCTATTGTATAGAGAGGTGCAATGAACATTGGGGTACAGGTGCTTCTTTCAGATGTAATTTCATCAGGGTATAAGCCTAATAGTGGGATGGCTGGGTCGTATGGTGCTTCTACTTTTAGTTTTTTAAGAAATCTCCGGACTGTCTTCCATAGAGGCTGTATCAATTTACACTCCCACCAGCTATACAGGAGTGTTCCCTTTTCTCCGCACCCTCTCCAGCATTTATTGTCTGTCGATTTGTAGATGATGGCCATTCTGATGGGTGTGAAGTGATATCTCATTGTAGTTTTGATTTGCATTTCTCTAATAATAAGCGAGATTGAGTATCGTTTCATGTGTTTTTGGGCCATCCGTATGTCCTCTTTGGAGAGGTGTCTGTTTAGGTCCCTTTCCCATTTTTTGATTGGGTTGTTCATTTTTCCGATGTTGAACTGTCTGAGTTGCTTGCAGTGAATCATGATCACTTTAATGCAACCTGTGTTTTCTATGATCATTTCATACTTTCCCATTTTGTAGAAATGTGGTGAAGTCACCCCACTTCAAATGTACTAATTACTCAACCCACATATTTCCTGACTTATATGTATTTTTTCCCATAACTGATTTCATCAGATGCTTACCTCTAGATTATACCCCAGTCCAAGATGCTTAGGATCTACTGGGTATCTGTGACAGTGGATATTAACGCAGTCCCAGATACACTTTCCGAGACTCCCAATTGTGGGTACTAATCTAGGGCCAACATTGCACCCTAGATCTGAGAGGCCAGGACTTGACTTGCCTTGCCTCTGTTTCTGAGTTCTTGTTCTGTATAATACTCAGTGTCCCCTAGAACTAAAGCCCTTCCAAGCTCTTACCAATTCCTGTCCCACCATCTTGAGCTTTTTCCTAAATTTCTTACCAGTGCCTAAATCATTGGTGCCCAATAGAGTAGTAATACATTTAAGCATGCATTCAGCGGACTCAGACAAATCTGGTAAATTGTATGACTATAACATTATACTTCTAAAACTAGCCTCATCTCCAATGCTAGACTTCTAGAAATTTTGTACCTTTGACTTCAGAGAGTACATTTTAAAATCAAAACATCTCATGAATTTCTACTCTAGTAATCAGGTTCCTCATAAAATATTTTTCTTTAAAGTTAAAGTACTCGTTCTTTAAAAGATGTAATCAGAAAGGAAGATTATAATAATATTCATAAAAGGACACACATATTCTCAACACAAAGGACTTTGTTTATATTTATCAGAATAATACTTTCACTGGTTCAAGTTAAAAATCAACGGAGAAGTATTTCTACTCAAAATAGAAGAAGGGAGCCAAACAATTTGAAATTTCAGCATCTTAAAGACAGTGAGATAGAAACATTGCCCTGTAAGAATGTTAAAAAATATTCAAATATCTCAAACTCATGCACCTATGGGTACCTCATCTTTGACAAAGGAGGCAAAAATATACAATGGGGCAAAGACAAATGGTGCTGGGATAACTGGACAGCTACATGTAAAAGAATGAAGTTGGAACACTCCCTAACACCATACACAAAAATAAACTCAAAATGGATTAAAGATCTAACAGTGAAACCAGAAACCATAATACTCTTAGAGGAAAACATAGGCAGAACACTCGATGACATAAATAAAAGCAGGATATTCTATGACCCACCTTCTAAAGTAATGGAAATAAAACCATAATTTGATTCATCAGATGTTTATGATTATACCCCAGTCCAAGATGCTTAGGATCTACTGGGTATCTGTGACAGTGGATATTAACGCAGTCCCAGATACACTTTCCGAGACTCCCAATTGTGGGTACTAATCTAGGGCCAACATTGCACCCTAGATCTGAGAGGCCAGGACTTGACTTGCCTTGCCTCTGTTTCTGAGTTCTTGTTCTGTATAATACTCAGTGTCCCCTAGAACTAAAGCCCTTCCAAGCTCTTACCAATTCCTGTCCCACCATCTTGAGCTTTTTCCTAAATTTCTTACCAGTGCCTAAATCATTGGTGCCCAATAGAGTAGTAATACATTTAAGCATGCATTCAGCGGACTCAGACAAATCTGGTAAATTGTATGACTATAACATTATACTTCTAAAACTAGCCTCATCTCCAATGCTAGACTTCTAGAAATTTTGTACCTTTGACTTCAGAGAGTACATTTTAAAATCAAAACATCTCATGAATTTCTACTCTAGTAATCAGGTTCCTCATAAAATATTTTTCTTTAAAGTTAAAGTACTCGTTCTTTAAAAGATGTAATCAGAAAGGAAGATTATAATAATATTCATAAAAGGACACACATATTCTCAACACAAAGGACTTTGTTTATATTTATCAGAATAATACTTTCACTGGTTCAAGTTAAAAATCAACGGAGAAGTATTTCTACTCAAAATAGAAGAAGGGAGCCAAACAATTTGAAATTTCAGCATCTTAAAGACAGTGAGATAGAAACATTGCCCTGTAAGAATGTTAAAAAATATTCAAATATCTCAAACTCATGCACCTATGGGTACCTCATCTTTGACAAAGGAGGCAAAAATATACAATGGGGCAAAGACAAATGGTGCTGGGATAACTGGACAGCTACATGTAAAAGAATGAAGTTGGAACACTCCCTAACACCATACACAAAAATAAACTCAAAATGGATTAAAGATCTAACAGTGAAACCAGAAACCATAATACTCTTAGAGGAAAACATAGGCAGAACACTCGATGACATAAATAAAAGCAGGATATTCTATGACCCACCTTCTAAAGTAATGGAAATAAAAACAAAAATAAACAAGTGGGATCTAATCAAACTCAAAAGCTTTTGCACAGCAAAAGAAACTATATACAAGGTGAAAAAACAACCCTCAGAATGGGAGAAAATAATAGCAAATGAAACAACCAACAAAGAATTAATTTCCAAAATATACAAGCAGCTATTACAACACTGGAAAACAAACAACCCAATCAAAAAATGGGAAAAAGACCTAGACAGACATCTCTCTAAAGAAGTTATACACTTGGCCAAAAAACATAAAAAGATGCTCAACGTCGCTCATTATTAGAGAAATGCAAATCAAAACTACAATGAGATATCACGTCACACTAGTCAGTGTGGCGATCATCAAAAAATCTACAGACAATAAATGCTGCAGAAGGTGTGAAGAAAAGGGAACCCTCTTGCACTGTTAGTGGGAATGTAAGTTGATACAGCCTCTATGGAAGACAGTATGGAGATTCCTTTTAAAAAAAAACTAGGAATAGAACCACCATATGACCCAGCAATCTCACTACTAGGCATATACCCTGAGGACCCCATTGTTCACTGCAGCACTTTGTTTACAACAGCTAGAACATGGAAGCAACCTAGATGTCCATCAACAAATGAATGGATAAAGAAGCTGTGATACATTTATACAATGGAACATTTCTCAGTCATAAAAAGAAATGCATTTGAGTCAGTCCTAATCAGGTGTATGAACTTAAAACCTATTATACAAAATGAAGTAAGTTAGAAAGAGAAGGATAAATATAGTATACTAACACACATATATATATATGGAATCTAGAAAGATGGTACTGAGCAGCAATGAAGAAACAAATGTAGAGGGCCGACTTGTGGACGTGGGGAGGAGGGAGAAGTAAGTGAGATGTATAGAAAGCGTAACATGGAAACTTACATTACCATATGTAATAGAGACAACCAAAGTGAATGTGCTGTAAGATTAAGGAAATTTACACAGAGGCTATGCAACAACCTGGAGGGTAGGATTGGGAGGGAGTTGAGAGGGAGGTTCAAATGCGAGGGGTCAAGTGTATACCTATGGCTGAGTTGAGTTTATGTATAGCAGTAAACAACAAAACTCTGCAAAGGGAAAATAAAAATAAATTTGATAAAAAATATTCAAATATCTAAGAAATAGTCCTATTTCTAGGAAATATTGCAACGAATAAAAGTATATTCTACTGTTTGAAATGATGACGAGCCAAGATTTTTCATAACTGAAAACAGGAAAACATTTCACCAAGTCAAGAAGCTAGTACATTATTTACCTATGTTCTACTACTTCATTGATAGGTTTTTATTATCAGTATCAGTAGATTATCATTATCAGAAAAGTCTCACACATAGAGAAGAAAAAGAATAAATGAACAATGAATGTTACTGAATAATACTATGAAAATAGACAAATTTACAGGAGTATTCATGTTAATACTATGATATTAAAATATCTGTCTTTAATCAAATTGTAAAAGGTTAAGAATCAGGCATGTATTTTAACTATTTATATCCTAAAAATATTAATAAGCTATTTGCTTCTCTACTGTTCAGAGAATAATAAAGACACTCGACAATTCTTGCTATTGAAACATAAGAGAAATTTTTCCGACAGATACTTGTTAAGAGGATATAATAATAGAAGAACATTATTATAATAAATACAATAACAAATACAATATTTATTTTAACATCTTTTAATATCCCTCAATGAAAATAATGTTTATTCAATAAAACAAAAGTTCCATAAATGGGACACTGTGGAGATTAGTGAGTTACTAAAACAATGTCCTTGAGGTACACATTTCTGTGAATCTTGTTGAATCTACAGACATACTTTTAAAGCAGGTTTTCTAGATTTTTTTGGAAATCAGATTGATGAGCAGTATAAAAAAAAGTTAGAAAGAGAAGGATAAATATAGTATACTAACACACATATATATATATGGAATCTAGAAAGATGGTACTGAGCAGCAATGAAGAAACAAATGTAGAGGGCCGACTTGTGGACGTGGGGAGGAGGGAGAAGTAAGTGAGATGTATAGAAAGCGTAACATGGAAACTTACATTACCATATGTAATAGAGACAACCAAAGTGAATGTGCTGTAAGATTAAGGAAATTTACACAGAGGCTATGCAACAACCTGGAGGGTAGGATTGGGAGGGAGTTGAGAGGGAGGTTCAAATGCGAGGGGTCAAGTGTATACCTATGGCTGAGTTGAGTTTATGTATAGCAGTAAACAACAAAACTCTGCAAAGGGAAAATAAAAATAAATTTGATAAAAAATATTCAAATATCTAAGAAATAGTCCTATTTCTAGGAAATATTGCAACGAATAAAAGTATATTCTACTGTTTGAAATGATGACGAGCCAAGATTTTTCATAACTGAAAACAGGAAAACATTTCACCAAGTCAAGAAGCTAGTACATTATTTACCTATGTTCTACTACTTCATTGATAGGTTTTTATTATCAGTATCAGTAGATTATCATTATCAGAAAAGTCTCACACATAGAGAAGAAAAAGAATAAATGAACAATGAATGTTACTGAATAATACTATGAAAATAGACAAATTTACAGGAGTATTCATGTTAATACTATGATATTAAAATATCTGTCTTTAATCAAATTGTAAAAGGTTAAGAATCAGGCATGTATTTTAACTATTTATATCCTAAAAATATTAATAAGCTATTTGCTTCTCTACTGTTCAGAGAATAATAAAGACACTCGACAATTCTTGCTATTGAAACATAAGAGAAATTTTTCCGACAGATACTTGTTAAGAGGATATAATAATAGAAGAACATTATTATAATAAATACAATAACAAATACAATATTTATTTTAACATCTTTTAATATCCCTCAATGAAAATAATGTTTATTCAATAAAAACAAAAGTTCCATAAATGGGACACTGTGGAGATTAGTGAGTTACTAAAACAATGTCCTTGAGGTACACATTTCTGTGAATCTTGTTGAATCTACAGACATACTTTTAAAGCAGGTTTTCTAGATTTTTTTGGAAATCAGATTGATGAGCATGGGAAGAGGGAAGGGAGTGAATAGAACATCTTGAAAGAGAGATCCACACAAGCATGGTCATTTATATGCAGGTACAGTATTTTAATAAATTTCATGATACACAACCATGGACTATACAGATCATTGCTTTTCAAATTATAGATCTCCACCCATCAGAAGTTTATTAATTAGTTTAATGGGTTGGAAGTTGTAGTTTAAAAAAAGGGATATAGTAAAGTTCTGACAGTTGTGGTATAGTTTTGGAATCTCCCTGAATTTCATCCAGAATTCAAGCAGGCAATATGAAGAGCAAAATCAAAAAACCTCTGGACAACATTTATAACCAAACCTCACAAACCTCACCATATGGGCACAACACTAAGACTTTGAAAGATCCGGATAGAATTAGCATCTGACTGACAGGAAGTAGAGGAAAGGAAATGGGTCTCAGTTGACCTGAGACATACAGACTGCCAGAGATTTCTCCTGCAAAGACAGGCTTATTGGGGATCAACAGAGAATTTCAGTTTAGGGTTTGTAACCATAGCCAGTCACCTGCAAGTCTCCCCCACACCAAGGGAGGGAACATTTTTATAGAGAGGAAAAGGAAGCTGGGAAGCTGGCAGTAAATAGAGATCATGGCTTTTCATTGGCTGAGTCCTTGCCAGCAAAGAAAAGGAGTATTTATTCTTCCTGTTGGGCTCTGCTATTGTCCCAGGGTGTGACAGCTCCCCCTTCTGGACTCCCAATTCTATCTGAAGTTTTTATTTTTAATTTTGTTCAGATTGATGGCCCTAAGAATAAACAAAATGCTGGACATTGTGGCAAGCCAGCATGAGAAGAGAAGCTAAATCCAGCCAAGACCCAACTTATGAATAAGGGCAGAGTGTTCAAATGTGATATGATCTGATGGTGCCCAATCAGCCCGAACCTTTACGTTATTAAATGAACATACTAATTTAGTTGCTCAGTCATATCTGACTCTTTTTGTGACCCCATGAACTGTAGCCCGCCAGGCTCCTCTGTTCATGGGACTTCCCAGGCAAGAGTACTGGAGTGGGTTGTCATATCCTTCTCCGGGGGATCTTCTTGACTCAGGAATCAAACCCACATCTCTGCATAGTCAGGCAGGGTTTTTACTACTGATCCACCAGGGAAGCCTGTACTATTATTATTAATTTATAAATGTTAAAACTGTGGCTCAGGGTCATTAACAGACTCACTGAAGTACCAAAGTTAGGGAATAGTATAGAATTTCATCTTAAAATCTGAGAAATGCACATACAGCAATGTAAGCTTTGACAGTAAAATTAGACTAGAGAGCTCCCAGGGTTCCATTAACCAGAAACACGTTGCAATTTACAAAGAACTCTACCAGCAAACAAGAGTGTATTCTACTTGTCTAGGTATCTTTGTGATCCACTAAGATAGTAGCTACTTCTCCTGCAATTGTTCTGAATAACCCTCATCTTCTTTCAACACCGCCACTACAAACTCTCTCACACACACACTACACACATACACACAAACTTCTTGGACAGAAAGGTAATGCTTATCCGGGAAACTTTCAAAGGTCTAACATTAAGCCTTATCAAAAATAACTCCCGACTATTTTTTTGTTTGTTTGTCTTGCCAAAAAAAAATTAAAAACTTAATGTACAAGAAGAAAGAATAGATTACATAAAGGTAAACGTCAACAACTCACAAATGTTCATTACATTTGCTGGGTATTAATATGCTTGAAACTTTCCCTGAATCAGTGAGTTCTTCCCTTATTTAGATAATTTTTAATACCATATAATTCATCTCAGACTCAAGCCAGATCGCTTCACATTTACTCAGATCTTCTGTTCTACTGACTACCCCTTGCTCAAAGCATTTAAATTGTATCTGAGGGTTGAACATGTGAGAGTTAAGGGCTAAAAAGCCCCAAATAAGTCTCTGCCTAAAATATGCAGATACTAAAAAGGAATACTCTATTTTGTTTGCATAACACAGATAGCTTCTTATACTTTCCAAATCACTTTAGGTATTTTCTAAATGAACGCCATCAAGAGTAGGATTGTTCATTTTTTTTCTCACTCTGCGTATTTATGGTTCAATTAAACTGGGACAGTTACAGCACTCACTGCCCAGTTTGGTGTTTCCCAGAGCTTTCCCACTCTTTGGTTTCCTCCACAGGCATTTCATTATTACTAAGTATCACTACCAGAGAGTTCGGTAGGATGAAGGAAATAAGTGAAACTAAAATTGACTGTGGCAAATTTCTAAGAGGCTGTTTTTGGATATAGTGAACTAAATGTTAAAACTGTGGCTCAGGGTCATTAACAGACTCACTGAAGTACCAAAGTTAGGGAATAGTATAGAATTTCATCTTAAAATCTGAGAAATGCACATACAGCAATGTAAGCTTTGACAGTAAAATTAGACTAGAGAGCTCCCAGGGTTCCATTAACCAGAAACACGTTGCAATTTACAAAGAACTCTACCAGCAAACAAGAGTGTATTCTACTTGTCTAGGTATCTTTGTGATCCACTAAGATAGTAGCTACTTCTCCTGCAATTGTTCTGAATAACCCTCATCTTCTTTCAACACCGCCACTACAAACTCTCTCACACACACACTACACACATACACACAAACTTCTTGGACAGAAAGGTAATGCTTATCCGGGAAACTTTCAAAGGTCTAACATTAAGCCTTATCAAAAATAACTCCCGACTATTTTTTTGTTTGTTTGTCTTGCCAAAAAAATTAAAAACTTAATGTACAAGAAGAAAGAATAGATTACATAAAGGTAAATGTCAACAACTCACAAATGTTCATTACATTTGCTGGGTATTAATATGCTTGAAACTTTCCCTGAATCAGTGAGTTCTTCCCTTATTTAGATAATTTTTAATACCATATAATTCATCTCAGACTCAAGCCAGATCGCTTCACATTTACTCAGATCTTCTGTTCTACTGACTACCCCTTGCTCAAAGCATTTAAATTGTATCTGAGGGTTGAACATGTGAGAGTTAAGGGCTAAAAAGCCCCAAATAAGTCTCTGCCTAAAATATGCAGATACTAAAAAGGAATACTCTATTTTGTTTGCATAACACAGATAGCTTCTTATACTTTCCAAATCACTTTAGGTATTTTCTAAATGAACGCCATCAAGAGTAGGATTGTTCATTTTTTTTCTCACTCTGCGTATTTATGGTTCAATTAAACTGGGACAGTTACAGCACTCACTGCCCAGTTTGGTGTTTCCCAGAGCTTTCCCACTCTTTGGTTTCCTCCACAGGCATTTCATTATTACTAAGTATCACTACCAGAGAGTTCGGTAGGATGAAGGGAAATAAGTGAAACTAAAAATTGACTGTGGCAAAAATTTCTAAAAGAGGCTGAAACCACAACTCATTTATAATTAGAGTTCTGATTATCCAGTGATCAACAGCAGACATAATTTTAAATTGTGAAGGCTTCAGAATCTTTATGTGAGTAAACACAGTTACGACAAGAGAGAAAGAACAAAGAGAACAAGAAGCCTATTTTTGTGTTTCTTCCCTTTCTTCTGCATAACTTTTTTGCATCTGCATAAATCTCATACTTGAAGCAATTTACAAAAAAGCAAAATTCAGTATGAAACCTAAGTGTTCTGAATTATTTGAAATAAAACAGTTTTTTTAAAAAAATAATAAAGAATTTTAATATGGAATTTTGGGGACAGGATTTTTTAAAAAGCTGTTTTAATAGCAGAAAGAGAATTTCCTGATATGTGTAAAGCTGCAAATGTTGTACTGGTAACAGCAAGGAGAGCCAACCCACGTTCTATGGAATGAATGGTAGAGATTATAAGTGAGAATGGAAATAGCTCAGGCAACATTAAATATATTTTTTAAAGACATATTTACCAAAACAAAGGTTATTATTCCTGAGTGGAAGAAAATAATTCCACGTATTCACTCTAAAACCAAAAGATATTTGAAAACATAAAGTTCACAAAAGTAATCCCAGGATGGATCTTTGCAAAGAAAGCTTTTCAATTATCATCTACTCTGTTTTTTCAGGTGATTCTCCACCCAATCTGACAAGCAGAGGACTTTGCCCCACTTCTCTCTGCAGAGAAACATACCTTCTTCAGGTCAAACAAACAAAAAAGTGTTGACATATTTATTATTGCTGGATTTCTTTTTTATTTACTATTTTAAAAGCTTTGCAAATATTTAATATTGAAAAATTTGATTTTGTTGAGACAGTTAATATTTTCTCATCTTACATAACGAAATCTATAGGATTTTACTTGACTTGTTTTTCTGTTTCCATGTAAACTCTCAGTACTTGTAACTGACACAAAATAACATATAACACAGCCCCTAAGCTATTTGTATAGTAGTTTTCTAAGACATCTAGAATTTTAAAATGAGTGTATTTAGTACCATGTGCTATGTCAGATGCAAACTACAACTTGAAATTTTTAAAAATTCTTAAACTTTTTAGTTACATAGCCTTCAAAATTATAGTTAATTCTGAATAAATCAGTTCTGCCCATTCTGGGCAAACAAACTTTTCAACTTTATGTTTTTACTAGCATTACTTAAGAAATGTTGGCAGAATTTTTTAATGAAAAACCGTTAGGATTATAATTCCTATGCACAGGGATGTAATGATTTTGTTAAACGTTAGCATTCTTTCCTAGTAGAGAATATTATTCTCACACTCGTTTGGATGTGCCTACTACTAAATATTTTTAAGTCTGTAAATTTAAAACAATTACTTCAAAGTATGTATATTGTGGGTCATCGTGAGAGATGGATTAGAAAACACATGGAGATTCAGATGTGAATAGTCATGTTACTTTGGATCATGTAGGAAAATGCAATTTTTAAAGGTTCTTGCTTGTGTAACCAATTCAGAAAAAGCATTTAGGTACGGTTTATACGCACAACATGCTTTCGCCCTCTCCTTGACTATTAAAACCGCTAATTAGCAGCTGTTCAATTACTTAAAATAGTCAAACTGTGCATGCTGTAGCTAACAGCAGAATGCAAAAGGAAAAGAAAATTAGTAGTGAATCCATTGTTCCCTTTTGAAGGACACTTGTTAAATAGGATCTTATCTCTTGATTCACTGTCACAATGTGAGTCTGAGTCTTACGCAGAAACTGTAAATCCAAACACTTGTTAAACACAAATGTGGTTTTTTATACCATCAAAAATGTTAGTAAAGAACAAAACTCAATTACTAAAATAACAGTTGTTCACTGATTGTGTATAAATAAACACAGTTTAGGGCACAGTAACATCTTTCCTCTTTCATTATTAGCATCATTCTTGACAAAATTCAGCAGCAAAATACAGATTAATGTTGAATTTTACATTTACATATGCATATGAAGTATTTGGAGGAAATGACTAAACGGGTTAAATAATCTTTCCATAGCTAGTAACTAGCACTTATTTTCAAATTAAGTATGATTTGCAAAATACTTCTTTGAGAGCTATTATATTTTTAGAAAATGCATCATTTAATTATCTATACATCGTTGATTTTGCCAAAATAATACAATTTGTTGATTTCAACTTTGTCACATAAAATGTTGTGTCATTTTTTTGTAGCTTCTGAATTTCTTGAAATCGTCCATGTTTGCTAGTTTGGAAATTAGGATCAAAATGGTATATACTTAAAACATATTGGAAATGTGAAATCAAAAACATTTGAGAGGGCAGTTAAACCCAGACTCTTTTGAATAAAGTTTCTTTTTCAAAATTGACAAATAATTTACTTTGTCTCAAACTCTTTAAAAAATATTTCACTAACATAATTTGGAATAATGAGGAAATAAAAATTTGTTTAGTTTTTAAAAATGTAAAACATATATATTTTCATTTCTTAAAGCACAAAACATCAAAAACAATTCTTAGGATAGAGGGTGTATTATTTCAAGGCACTTTTAACTTAGAAAATGTTTGATGGTCGTATAGCATCAAAGAAAAATAATGAAATTAACTAAAAAATTTCCCCCCAAATCTGTAGGCAACTGTCCCCTCTGCGCGACTACTGTTCTTGAAAATTCAGCACAAAATGACTTGGGGATGTGTTTTCCTACATCTAGTACACCATATATTCTGATGTACCTTCACACTAAGCAATTAAGTTCAAAGATTTAATTAAGAGGAACAAGAAAATGTTCTCTTTTCTTTTTCAGGTCTACTACTTAATGTTTCCTTATTTAACCCACATATCTTAGATTAGCATAAACAGAGTCATATGTATTCCCTGGCTCTTCTCTTCCTCCAGAGAATGGAAGATTTCAAAGAAAGGAACATCAAGCCACCTCTTTCTTTCAAATGTAGCTATTCCACAACAATTCAGGATATAGATAAATCCACACATGCCTGTCCTGCTTTGAAAAGTTGAATTTAAACATCCATACACAGTTGATGCAAGTGTAAACTGCTTAAACACAGAGAAATCATTTTACTTTGCTTGGCAAAGTTTAATATATATGCATATCGTATGACCACTTCTGTGTACAATACCATACAGACTACTGAAACTTCTCTTCCTGCATCCTGGGAGGCATGTCCAAGTTCATAGCTCTGCTGTTTTCACCATAGCAGAAAAACTGTAAACAATTCAAAAGCCCAATGATGGTGGATAAGTTAAACCACTCATGGCATACTTATATCCTGGAATATTTTATCAGATGGAAAACCAGTGAACTACCGTAATGCACAGCAACAAGGAAGATTTTTTAAAAACAAATTTTAAGTGAAAAATTAAGTGACAGAGGAATAAAATGTGATTTTTTTTCCCCCACTGATTTCAATCTCAAAAACAGACACACGAAACACACTGTTTACAAATACAGACAAATGTAGTAAAAGGATCAAGAAAACCAAAGCAGATGATTAGCACCGAATTCAAGGGAGAAACTGTTCGGAACGAGGGAAGGGAGTGCAGGGTACCACAGGTGAACTCAAAGGGCCTGAGGTGTTTTGCTTCTCCAGTTGGATAGTGGGTGCGCATGTGCTCAGGTTTTTGTGGGGTTTTGATATGTACTGTATTTCCCAATAAAACAAAGAAAATAGGGGGAAAAGGAATTGAATGTAATCATACAACTGATTGGCAAATCACTAGTCACAATTCTGAATACTCTGGTCTCAGAGTAGCCGATGGACTGTCTTCCCCTGACCAATACACGAGCAGACAAACAACGTGTGTGTTAAAATGTAGAGTAAACCAGAAACAATATTATTCCTAATGTGCAAAGAGCTAATTCTAAATTCATCAGAGCTAGGTTACAATGCAGATGAGGGTTTAAGGCACTACTTCTCAACAAAACTGGGGTGGATCTTAAAAAAAAGGCAATGCAAATAGTATTAAGTTTCATTAATCAGATTAGCATAAACAGATCATTTTCCTGCTCTCTCTTTAGAGAAAGATTTCAAAGAAAGGAACATCAAGCCACCTCTTTCTTTCAAATGTAGCTATTCCACAACAATTCAGGATATAGATAAATCCACACATGCCTGTCCTGCTTTGAAAAGTTGAATTTAAACATCCATACACAGTTGATGCAAGTGTAAACTGCTTAAACACAGAGAAATCATTTTACTTTGCTTGGCAAAGTTTAATATATATGCATATCGTATGACCACTTCTGTGTACAATACCATACAGACTACTGAAACTTCTCTTCCTGCATCCTGGGAGGCATGTCCAAGTTCATAGCTCTGCTGTTTTCACCATAGCAGAAAAACTGTAAACAATTCAAAAGCCCAATGATGGTGGATAAGTTAAACCACTCATGGCATACTTATATCCTGGAATATTTTATCAGATGGAAAACCAGTGAACTACCGTAATGCACAGCAACAAGGAAGATTTTTTAAAAACAAATTTTAAGTGAAAAATTAAGTGACAGAGGAATAAAATGTGATTTTTTCCCCCACTGATTTCAATCTCAAAAACAGACACACGAAACACACTGTTTACAAATACAGACAAATGTAGTAAAAGGATCAAGAAAACCAAAGCAGATGATTAGCACCGAATTCAAGGGAGAAACTGTTCGGAACGAGGGAAGGGAGTGCAGGGTACCACAGGTGAACTCAAAGGGCCTGAGGTGTTTTGCTTCTCCAGTTGGATAGTGGGTGCGCATGTGCTCAGGTTTTTGTGGGGTTTTGATATGTACTGTATTTCCCAATAAAACAAAGAAAATAGGGGGAAAAGGAATTGAATGTAATCATACAACTGATTGGCAAATCACTAGTCACAATTCTGAATACTCTGGTCTCAGAGTAGCCGATGGACTGTCTTCCCCTGACCAATACACGAGCAGACAAACAACGTGTGTGTTAAAATGTAGAGTAAACCAGAAACAATATTATTCCTAATGTGCAAAGAGCTAATTCTAAATTCATCAGAGCTAGGTTACAATGCAGATGAGGGTTTAAGGCACTACTTCTCAACAAAACTGGGGTGGATCTTAGGCAAGAAAAGGAAGAAAGATGCAGCAAGTCGGCAATTCACCTACCTGGAAGATAAGTGTCAGAATCCCGGTGTGGAGAGTTTGAAAAAGAACCTACCTCCCCCCGACCCAACTAGCTGTATTATTCCCTTAAAAGAGCAACATTTCCTTCCTGTATCTGGACTTCACCCCCACCCAATCCCCCACTTTCGCCCCTTAGGACAATAAAAGTCCATCTTAAATGTATACACATTCACACTTTTTCCTTTCGAGTTGAAGAGCTGTGTCATCAGAATTCACTCACACCTTGAACAATTTGTTTATTGAGCACCTACAATGCAACAGGCATCAATTTTCCAAACAGAGCCATGCACAAAACGAAAACCCAAAGTTCACAAAATTCAAAAACATCTAAATAAAGTAGAAGCCACTTACCTGCTAAAATGAACACCATGATTAGTCTGTCCCTGGAAAAACACATTTATCTGTTTTAAATTAGAATACTTAAAGTTTATGCAGATAGGCATCCATGGTTCAGTCGCCAATCATTTCATATAGAGTTTAGTCTGCTTCTCTTGCTATAAGCCCACTGATTGAAATTCCATATCGCCTTCCTTCTTTACACATGATGAATTGTGTACCATTTCCAGGTTCTGTTTCTACCAAGTAGAACAAGATCCAAGACAGGCTGAAAGTCACAGTTAAAGACACTTCAACTGAGAATAGACTTTTAGGGGTATTGTAATCTTTTCTTGTGTCTTTGATCACTCACATTTAAATGGTAGTTCTTGTTTATTTATTTAGATTTTTTTTAGGCAGACCTTTTTAAAAGTCTTTCTTGAATTTGCAATTTTTACTGGACACGACTTGTAATCAAACTGATTGGCAAATCACTAGTCACAATTCTGAATACTCTGGTCTCAGAGTAGCCGATGGACTGTCTTCCCTGACCAATACACGAGCAGACAAACAACGTGTGTGTTAAAATGTAGAGTAAACCAGAAACAATATTATTCCTAATGTGCAAAGAGCTAATTCTAAATTCATCAGAGCTAGGTTACAATGCAGATGAGGGTTTAAGGCACTACTTCTCAACAAAACTGGGGTGGATCTTAGGCAAGAAAAGGAAGAAAGATGCAGCAAGTCGGCAATTCACCTACCTGGAAGATAAGTGTCAGAATCCCGGTGTGGAGAGTTTGAAAAAGAACCTACCTCCCCCCGACCCAACTAGCTGTATTATTCCCTTAAAAGAGCAACATTTCCTTCCTGTATCTGGACTTCACCCCCACCCAATCCCCCACTTTCGCCCCTTAGGACAATAAAAGTCCATCTTAAATGTATACACATTCACACTTTTTCCTTTCGAGTTGAAGAGCTGTGTCATCAGAATTCACTCACACCTTGAACAATTTGTTTATTGAGCACCTACAATGCAACAGGCATCAATTTTCCAAACAGAGCCATGCACAAAACGAAAACCCAAAGTTCACAAAATTCAAAAACATCTAAATAAAGTAGAAGCCACTTACCTGCTAAAATGAACACCATGATTAGTCTGTCCCTGGAAAAACACATTTATCTGTTTTAAATTAGAATACTTAAAGTTTATGCAGATAGGCATCCATGGTTCAGTCGCCAATCATTTCATATAGAGTTTAGTCTGCTTCTCTTGCTATAAGCCCACTGATTGAAATTCCATATCGCCTTCCTTCTTTACACATGATGAATTGTGTACCATTTCCAGGTTCTGTTTCTACCAAGTAGAACAAGATCCAAGACAGGCTGAAAGTCACAGTTAAAGACACTTCAACTGAGAATAGACTTTTAGGGGTATTGTAATCTTTTCTTGTGTCTTTGATCACTCACATTTAAATGGTAGTTCTTGTTTATTTATTTAGATTTTTTTTAGGCAGACCTTTTTAAAAGTCTTTCTTGAATTTGTTACAATATTGCCTCGGTTTCACATTTTGATCTTTGGACCACTAGACATATGAGATCTTAGGTCCCGGACCAGGGATCAAACCTGCACCCCTTGCATAGGGAGGCTGAAGTCTTAACCTCTTGAACCCCCAAGGAAGTCCCTTGACAGAAGGGTCTGTCATTTGTCTTTGGTGAAGCATTCTAAAACATTCAATTTAGTTTCTCTAGAAATAACTTTTCTTTTCAAACGTATCTGATATCTCTTCATGAAAATTTTAATTAAGTTACATCATTAAAATAATAACTGCAACTGACATAGGTTTCAGAACTGACAGCTTTGGGATTTTAACTCTCAGATTGCTGATAAGCACATAACTCAGCATAACAACATCAAAGAGTCGGACACAACTTAACGACTAAACCACCACGTATCTTAGCTGCTGGAAGCAAAGATGAGCCGACTTACTTATCAGAAAGGAACCCCCCAGCCTGAAACGTTCATTGTCTTTGGCATCAGTCACGAAAGAAACGGAGAAGTTCTGTTCAGTCAGAGTCAGTTAGGGGGAAGCTGACTGAGAGAGCTTGGGCTATCAAACCTATAACAGCAAAGGGCTGTAAGTAAGGGAACTTGCATCCTCAAAAACACCATGGAAAGAAGAGAAAGGTTTTAACCTGTAAAATTAAATTATCCTACCATGACCATTTACACAGTGTAAAAATAGAGAAAGAATAGTTATAATACAGAAAGCACTGATTGCAATTAGCAGGAAGAATGCTGTGTTTCCAATGGGTCCCCAAAGAAGAGCACATGACTTAGATCAGCTACTGATTGAAATCCTATTGGCACCACCCTCTCAAAGACTGTATGTTAGAATGAAAACCCACATGGTCCCAGACCTCACTCTGCAAACTGAAATAATACAGCTGATAGCTCTCTAAACTCTGAGCTTTCCAATACCCCTCTAGAGCAGAAAAGACAAGACTGTTCCATAAACGGGCACCAGCGACCAGCAGGGAGGGGATAGGCTCTGGGC
Source organism: Tragulus kanchil (assembly GCA_022376925.1). Taxonomy (NCBI): domain Eukaryota; kingdom Metazoa; phylum Chordata; class Mammalia; order Artiodactyla; family Tragulidae; genus Tragulus; species Tragulus kanchil. The sequence goes on along the minus strand of JAIOJX010000003.1, from coordinate 21,540,806 downwards.
TCCCCACTTGGGGAAAACACCCTCTCCTAGTAATGGATGAGCACACACAGGAGTCATGCAGGCGAGCCCCACGCCAGAATGCGAGTAGGTGCACCCGGGCCCACCAGGACCCTGACGTCTCTGGGGAAAAGTCATGCTTAAACTGGTGAAAGAACAGAAACATAAACACTCAAAAATAAAACAATAGAAATGAATATATAGAAATAAAATTGAAAATTACATCTCTAAAATTTTAACAATAAACAAGCCTGGTATCTGCATCCTGTCCACCCTCTATAGTTGCTCCCCCTCATTTCCTCACCTATTGGTTATCTCTGTGGGTTAGAACTTAGACGGTTAGAGAACCAAGTGGCCAAACCCTGAGGGGACCCCATAGTGGGGCCCCCATCAAGGAGATGTGAGACTGTGCCCACCTCAGGGTCCAGCCTTTCCAAGGAACCCTGGCTCAGAAAAGTCTGCAAGCTTGTCCTCCTCTCGCCACTGGGGACGGAAAGGGGGTACCCTGCAGATGTCAGAGTGGCAGGAATGGGACAGATACTTACTTCACTCAGGCCACCTGGATTTCCAGCAGGGTGGGACCAGGTGGCCCACTCCACCCCTCCCTCCCAGCTGAACTTTGTCTCATGGCCCTGCTTTGCATTGTTGGAATATTCTTCTAATAGCTCCTGAAGCACCTGAACCCAGTTTTTCACTGTGCCTCTCCTTCTAGTCCTTTCCAGCCACCTCGTGTCACATATGCTGGTATTCACACGCCTTGCCTTGCAGCCTGACTCCCTTGAGGGGGTTGTATACCTGTTCCAAAGCTCACCTTCATTCTGCCTTTTTTTTTTTTCCTCCCGCAGGCGTTCACGATGGCATGGCCATGCCAGCTATTTAATAAGAGATGCAAGTCTGTGCAGTAAGACCTGCCTCTCTACACATGCCCAACTGGACCCTGCGTCTCTCTCGCACCCGGGACAGTTTTAAATGGAAACCTGTCCATCACACAGGTGCCATCAGAAAGGCGCAACAGACTACCTTTGTCTGACGAATCCAGGTATTTCCTCCCCCGAGGAACTTTGAAACATGTTGCTTGGCACAGATTCCTGTTTTCGTTTGAAATAAACTTTCTAATAATTGAGTTTTGTGAACTATCACAGCCTTCATTGGAATACCTGAAGACCTATTTGTGTTGAGGTAAAAGTCAAGGTTTTGAGGGGAATAAACAAGGTTTAGAATCACTGTCTTTCACTGTCCAGGCGTTGGTTTTCTTGTATTTAGAAACATAAACACTCAAAAATAAAACAATAGAAATGAATATATAGAAATAAAATTGAAAATTACATCTCTAAAATTTTAACAATAAACAAGCCTGGTATCTGCATCCTGTCCACCCTCTATAGTTGCTCCCCCTCATTTCCTCACCTATTGGTTATCTCTGTGGGTTAGAACTTAGACGGTTAGAGAACCAAGTGGCCAAACCCTGAGGGGACCCCATAGTGGGGCCCCCATCAAGGAGATGTGAGACTGTGCCCACCTCAGGGTCCAGCCTTTCCAAGGAACCCTGGCTCAGAAAAGTCTGCAAGCTTGTCCTCCTCTCGCCACTGGGGACGGAAAGGGGGTACCCTGCAGATGTCAGAGTGGCAGGAATGGGACAGATACTTACTTCACTCAGGCCACCTGGATTTCCAGCAGGGTGGGACCAGGTGGCCCACTCCACCCCTCCCTCCCAGCTGAACTTTGTCTCATGGCCCTGCTTTGCATTGTTGGAATATTCTTCTAATAGCTCCTGAAGCACCTGAACCCAGTTTTTCACTGTGCCTCCTTCTAGTCCTTTCCAGCCACCTCGTGTCACATATGCTGGTATTCACACGCCTTGCCTTGCAGCCTGACTCCCTTGAGGGGGTTGTATACCTGTTCCAAAGCTCACCTTCATTCTGCCTTTTTTTTTTTTCCTCCCGCAGGCGTTCACGATGGCATGGCCATGCCAGCTATTTAATAAGAGATGCAAGTCTGTGCAGTAAGACCTGCCTCTCTACACATGCCCAACTGGACCCTGCGTCTCTCTCGCACCCGGGACAGTTTTAAATGGAAACCTGTCCATCACACAGGTGCCATCAGAAAGGCGCAACAGACTACCTTTGTCTGACGAATCCAGGTATTTCCTCCCCCGAGGAACTTTGAAACATGTTGCTTGGCACAGATTCCTGTTTTCGTTTGAAATAAACTTTCTAATAATTGAGTTTTGTGAACTATCACAGCCTTCATTGGAATACCTGAAGACCTATTTGTGTTGAGGTAAAAGTCAAGGTTTTGAGGGGAATAAACAAGGTTTAGAATCACTGTCTTTCACTGTCCAGGCGTTGGAATTTCATAGTCATATCTTTTAGTTGTGTTTTTAATTTGTATTTTGATTCTATTCATTTAATAGAAATAAATGCTACTCCCTAAACATCACCGTTATCCTTTCAAAAAGGGTGGTTCAGTCCCTCCAAAATGAGGAGGCTATAAAAAAATGCTGATTGCTTGAATTTAAACTTTACCAAAAATTTGCTGTTGTTCTGCTCTCTGAAGCTATACAGAGTACCTTTGACCTTTCTATTTTTGTCGACTGTAGAACAATGGTTAATCAAGCTTTGCCTATGGGCCCATGTCCATATTTTAAAATAAAATTCAGTGTAATAAAACAGATTATGGGCAATTTCAAGCGGATAGTTCCTCTACCTCTGTCTAACATTAAGTACTAATCCACCCCCCAAAACAGAAGACTCCAACTTAGGGTATTCAGAGTATGCAAAATTTAATTGTCCATTAAGGACATTAGCCTCAAATTTTCTATTATCTTAATTTCTTTTCCTTTTTTTTGCCACTTCTATTGGTATTTCATTTATTTATTTCCATCCATCTTTGTTCTTTGGCCTATGTGGGCCTCCCATCACAGTGGCCTCTGTGTGAGCTCTGCATGCGCTCCAGAGCTCCGGCTCGGTAGTTGTACACATTGGTCCAGCTGCTCCATGCCACGTGGGATCTTCCCAGGCCAGGGATCGAACCAGTGCCCCTTGCACTGTAAGGCAGTGTCCTTACCCACAGGACCACCAAGGAAGCCCTATCTTAATTTCTTTAAAAAAATATAATGTTAACACAAAACAATAGAATATTAAAGAGTAAATGACAGTCCTTAATATGGAATGCATTTAGGATTGTAAAAACAACTATATTGTCATTATTTTCCTTTTTCCATGATAGGTTAGTGAACCTTGTGTCATCTGTTGAGAGACCACTGTGAGAGACACTACTGTGGATCATATTGTATGTTTCACAGTTGTTTCAGTCCCTTCAGGCTGCTATAACAACAACAACAACAAAACCATAGACTCAGAGGCTTAAAGAACATTTACTTCTCACAGTTCTGGAGGCTGGAAAGTCCAAGACCAAGGTGCCAGCAGGTGTATATAGTGAGAGCCCACTTCCTGGTTCTTGGCCATCTTCTTGCTGGTCCACAGGGAGGAAGGGGCTAGGGAGACTTCTGACGTCTCTTTCCTAAGGCCACTGGTCCCATTCATGGGGGCTCTATCCTCATGATCTAACCATCTCCCCAAACCCTACCTCCTAAGCTCTTCACCATGGGGTTAGGATTTTAACACCTGAATTTTGGGAGGACACAAACATTCAGTTCCTAACTGTAGTTTCAACACACAAATCCATACTTTTTGAGCAGCCCATCTTCATCCCTTCAAACTGAAGTATATACTAGGTCTTACAAACTGACCTCTGTGTTAGGAAATGGTACAAGAAATGGACTTTCCTGGTGACTCAGCAGTAACAAATCTGCCTGTCAATACAGGAGACATGTGTTCAATCTTTGGGTCAGGAAGATCCCCTGGAGAAGGAAATGGCAACTCACTCCAGTATCCTTGCCTGGGAAATTCCATGGACAGAGGAGCCTTGTGGACTACAGTTCATGGGGGTCGCAAAGAGTTGGGCATGACTTAGTGTCTAAACAACAGCAAATCACAAGGAATTACTCCTGACTGTTTTATAAAACTATGTCAATCTAGTTCCCTCTAAAAATCACACATCACAAACAACGCTGCTAAGTGCTCCAGTAATCAGTGTTTTACGTTGCATGCTTAGAATTGAGCTTCATAAAAATTGTGACATGCAAATTAGCAACTTGATAGAAACAGTGGCATTAATATACAAGTGAATGGAAAATGCTTAACTGGAATTTTAATTATGTTAACATTACATACTATAAATAAATTAACATAGCATGTAAGTGTACCTTTTATTCTGAAATCTCCATGTAGAGCCCAGGTCTTTTCCTTATTGTATAAGTTCATCACTTAGAATTTTATTGGTTACATCATGTCCTTTATTATAAACTATATTTCAGTTCATCTGAGATTTCTAATATTGGTTTAATGAAAAAGAAAAAATCACAAAACATAGCAAAATAGTATGAAAATCTTTTAGGTTTTTGGTTTATTTTCTTCATAACCTTTTCATTTTTTTAGGCATATCTAACAGTATTTTTTTAAAATCATATTGCCTATAGGGAATCCTTCTAAGATATTAACTAGGTTCCCCTAGAAATAATAATTTTTTCATCTAACTCTTTGTTCACTAATTTGTGTAACATTTGATGCAATTACATAATTACGATAACAACCAGCATAAATCAGTTTAGAAACAAACACAACTGATTTTTGGCAAGCCCCAACTCTGACTAGTGGAAGTAGAGACCTAAAACTTACTGAAATGAAGCCTGCTAGCTCTAGTGAATGTTATGTGACCTTGAGTCAGTATGTTTTACAGAAGAAAGAAAGAGTTTTGATTAATGTATTAAACCTAAAACAAAACATATGTCTGAGTTAACTATTTTCTCATTTAAATTCCATTGACTACTAGAAAAGCTAGTAGTTAATCATGAATAGAATACTAACATTTTAGCATTGCCACATTATTAAATAAAATAGAGAAAGCTATAATAATGATATTCTTTACAATTAAAAAAGAACAAAATTGTATCTGGAGTAGCATGGCTTTGAAAAAAAGAAACTATGATCCGGGGCTGCAATATTAGATCTACCCTCTTCCCTACTCAGATTTTCAAGCTGACCAGAACCAGAATGCAGACAAATGTTGTTTCATCCATTCTGCCTTGGTATGTCCTTTTTCAAATATTCTTTATCTATATCACTCTTCTCACTTACTGCTTCTTCCAATCCCATGCTAAATATTTTTAACTGATCAAATTCGTTTAAAAACGCTAAAATCACACATGCTAAGTGCTCCAGTAATCAGTGTTTTACGTTGCATGCTTAGAATTGAGCTTCATAAAAATTGTGACATGCAAATTAGCAACTTGATAGAAACAGTGGCATTAATATACAAGTGAATGGAAAATGCTTAACTGGAATTTTAATTATGTTAACATTACATACTATAAATAAATTAACATAGCATGTAAGTGTACCTTTTATTCTGAAATCTCCATGTAGAGCCCAGGTCTTTTCCTTATTGTATAAGTTCATCACTTAGAATTTTATTGGTTACATCATGTCCTTTATTATAAACTATATTTCAGTTCATCTGAGATTTCTAATATTGGTTTAATGAAAAAGAAAAAATCACAAAACATAGCAAAATAGTATGAAAATCTTTTAGGTTTTTGGTTTATTTTCTTCATAACCTTTTTCATTTTTTCAGGCATATCTAACAGTATTTTTTTTTTAAAATCATATTGCCTATAGGGAATCCTTCTAAGATATTAACTAGGTTCCCCTAGAAATAATAATTTTTTCATCTAACTCTTTGTTCACTAATTTGTGTAACATTTGATGCAATTACATAATTACGATAACAACCAGCATAAATCAGTTTAGAAACAAACACAACTGATTTTTGGCAAGCCCCAACTCTGACTAGTGGAAGTAGAGACCTAAAACTTACTGAAATGAAGCCTGCTAGCTCTAGTGAATGTTATGTGACCTTGAGTCAGTATGTTTTACAGAAGAAAGAAAGAGTTTTGATTAATGTATTAAACCTAAAAACAAAACATATGTCTGAGTTAACTATTTTCTCATTTAAATTCCATTGACTACTAGAAAAGCTAGTAGTTAATCATGAATAGAATACTAACATTTTAGCATTGCCACATTATTAAATAAAATAGAGAAAGCTATAATAATGATATTCTTTACAATTAAAAAAGAACAAAATTGTATCTGGAGTAGCATGGCTTTGAAAAAAAGAAACTATGATCCGGGGCTGCAATATTAGATCTACCCTCTTCCCTACTCAGATTTTCAAGCTGACCAGAACCAGAATGCAGACAAATGTTGTTTCATCCATTCTGCCTTGGTATGTCCTTTTTCAAATATTCTTTATCTATATCACTCTTCTCACTTACTGCTTCTTCCAATCCCATGCTAAATATTTTTAACTGATCAAATGCCCTTCGTTTCTAAAATCCAAAATCCTCTTCCTTCAAAGTTCTTCCGCATCAAACCTTAGCTCTTCTCTGGCAATCCTTCAGATTCTGTTGTTGCTAGGTTAATGGGTTAACACTTAATATGGTATACCGACATGTATATAGTGATGTAGTTAATAGCATGAATATCTACCATATGTGCATGAGTTAGTTTGTCACCCTTCTGAGATAATTTATGTGTTTTATTAGAAATCTTATGGAGACAGTCTCTCACCCCAAAAGGTATGATTTATGGTAGAATTTTTTTGGGGGGATTTTTTTAACATTTATTTCTTTTTAAATTAATTTATGGTAGAATTTTAATAGGTGTCTTAGGAAATCTACTGTCTGAGCTATCAGGGTGACTCAGATGGTAAACAATATGTCGACAATGAAAGAGATCCGGCCTCAATCCCTAGATCAGGAAGATCCTCTGGAGGAGGAAATGAGAATCCAATCCAGTATTCTTGCCAGGAGAATTTCGTGGACAGAGGATCCTGGCGGACTACTGTCCATGGAATGGCAAAGAGTTGGACACAACTGAGTGTCTAACACACAAATAGGAAATTTAGGAATTGGGAAAGAATTTTCAGTGACTATACTTCATAACTCTCTCTAAAAATGAATACTACAAAAACTATCTAATCATACTAATCATCAGGGCTGACTCTTAATTCTTTGCCCGGAGGACATATAACTCTCTCTACCAAAGAAGGGCAAATTCAGAAGCTGCATCTAAAACTCAAAAATACCTTTATTTTGTTTTGCTCCAGAAAGTCAGTTTTTGTGTGTTAGTTTCTGTGTGTGTGTGTGTGTGTGTGTAGTTTTGGCATACTTGTTAAAGTATAAATATCCAATAGAAAAAGAGCATGCTATATATAGTTTCTAGAGAATTATGACCTCACTTTAGAGGGATTACTCCTAATAGAATAGCTGGAGCCACATCCTTACTAACAGGCGCCCAGTCAACTGTTACCCACAGTCACTGGTGCAATGTTTGCCCCAAAAGTTAGAGGCAAAACCCGAAAAGAGCAGCCCCCACCCCCCGATGCCAAAATGCAAAGCTCTCCACTCCCACACAGCTTGGCAGACTCTCTTCCCCATGGCCCTTTCTTTCCCCCAAACTCCAAAAACTGCAAGTAACAAATCTTGTCTCAGGCCATGCCAGTTTACAGAAAGCACAGTTAAATCTTTGTTATTTGGGAGATAAAGTCTAGGTTAATGGACAATAGTATATATCTCACCCTACTATCGAATCATTCACAACCATCTCTGAAGCTTTCTGTTTTCTTCCTTTGGCTTTCAAATTATATGAGCCGCACTTTTAGGATAAGAAAGAAGAAAACAACTCACAGATCTGAGTGAGACCATGGCACTTATACAAGTTTATCATTACCGCTTTAAAGTGGAATTATTTTTCAAAATTCTCTTCGGTTGTTCAATCTTTTTCATAACATAATTTACTACACCTCCTTGTGAAAGGGTTTTACCTCGATTTGAGACTTAAACCCAGGGCCCAGACCTGATCGAACCCTGCTTGGGACTTGAACCCACGTGACTGGGGCTTGAACCTAGCCAAAGCCCGGTTTGGGACTCAATCCCACCTGGCTAAGGCTTAACTCCAGCCAAAATCCTGCTTTGACTTGAATCCATGTAGTCAGGGCTCAATTCAGGCCAAAACCCTGTCTGGGACTCGAACCCACGCGGCCGGGACTTAATCTAGCACTTACCCAACGTCTGGACCCACTGAGGCTCAGGTTCTTCGTGCCTCAGCACAGAAGGAACTCAGCGGGAGGCAGAGTGATAAGCAAGAAGAGGATTTATTAGGATAAGGTACTTGTAAGAGATGCAAGCAGGCAGGCAGGAAAGCTCTGCTCCACTCTCTCTCTCTCGAGTGGGCAGCAATATGTATAGGATGGTAGAAGACCGCCCCTCTCAAGCAGATGCAGATGCAGGACATACATCATTGGTTGCTTCTTCACCAGCTCCTCCTTCATCAGCTGTTTATACCTAGTCAAGTCTGCTTTACTGAACAAGGAGCAGCTCTCCTGAGTTATTGTCAGCTCACTGGCCTCCCAACCTTTCTCAGGTTTCTCCCTTCTACCTACCATCCCCTACTAAGGCTCTACAACCACCTACCTATTCTACTCTGTCCTTATCACTTGCATTATCAAGCATGACTTATTTTTAAAATATTTGTTGTTTGTCCTTATCCATTGGAAAGTTATAATTTAACAAGTATGTTCAAAATATGCAGATGTGAATATTTACAAGCGTTCTGGATCAAAATAAAATAAAGGGTTTTCCTAATTTTAAATGCAATTCCTGAATTTATCCTGATTTTTGTGGTCTGTCTTCCATGCAAGGAATTAGGAGTCAGCCCTAATGATTAGGGATCTACCAAAGTATGTTTCTAAACTGTCTTCATTTCTCTAGCTTTGAAGCCTTAAAGAAAGATTACATGTTTCCTTTAGGGTAAGCCACTAAAGGGAATGATAAAATTGGTATTTTCTAAAGCTTCTTTCAAAGTGTATTGGCACTAAGGTTGATGGCCTGCATTACTAATGGTCTTTAACTACTTACCTTCCTTTAAAGTGGAATTATTTTTCAAAATTCTCTTGGTTGTTCAATCTTTTCATAACATAATTTACTACACCTCCTTGTGAAAGGGTTTTACCTCGATTTGAGACTTAAACCCAGGGCCCAGACCTGATCGAACCCTGCTTGGGACTTGAACCCACGTGACTGGGGCTTGAACCTAGCCAAAGCCCGGTTTGGGACTCAATCCCACCTGGCTAAGGCTTAACTCCAGCCAAAATCCTGCTTTGACTTGAATCCATGTAGTCAGGGCTCAATTCAGGCCAAAACCCTGTCTGGGACTCGAACCCACGCGGCCGGGACTTAATCTAGCACTTACCCAACGTCTGGACCCACTGAGGCTCAGGTTCTTCGTGCCTCAGCACAGAAGGAACTCAGCGGGAGGCAGAGTGATAAGCAAGAAGAGGATTTATTAGGATAAGGTACTTGTAAGAGATGCAAGCAGGCAGGCAGGAAAGCTCTGCTCCACTCTCTCTCTCTCGAGTGGGCAGCAATATGTATAGGATGGTAGAAGACCGCCTCTCAAGCAGATGCAGATGCAGGACATACATCATTGGTTGCTTCTTCACCAGCTCCTCCTTCATCAGCTGTTTATACCTAGTCAAGTCTGCTTTACTGAACAAGGAGCAGCTCTCCTGAGTTATTGTCAGCTCACTGGCCTCCCAACCTTTCTCAGGTTTCTCCCTTCTACCTACCATCCCCTACTAAGGCTCTACAACCACCTACCTATTCTACTCTGTCCTTATCACTTGCATTATCAAGCATGACTTATTTTTAAAATATTTGTTGTTTGTCCTTATCCATTGGAAAGTTATAATTTAACAAGTATGTTCAAAATATGCAGATGTGAATATTTACAAGCGTTCTGGATCAAAATAAAATAAAGGGTTTTCCTAATTTTAAATGCAATTCCTGAATTTATCCTGATTTTTGTGGTCTGTCTTCCATGCAAGGAATTAGGAGTCAGCCCTAATGATTAGGGATCTACCAAAGTATGTTTCTAAACTGTCTTCATTTCTCTAGCTTTGAAGCCTTAAAGAAAGATTACATGTTTCCTTTAGGGTAAGCCACTAAAGGGAATGATAAAATTGGTATTTTCTAAAGCTTCTTTCAAAGTGTATTGGCACTAAGGTTGATGGCCTGCATTACTAATGGTCTGTAAGCAAGATTTCCAAAGAAAACTGACTATATACATGGTTCATTTTAGAAGGCAATTTAAAGGCTTTGGGTTGGTAAAAGTGGTTTATTTCTAAAAATACTTAACTAGAGAGTCTCCAAATATGAAAAGGAAAGTTAAAGAGTTCCACTGGTCCACATTCCTGCATCTTATCAGGATTAATCTGCCTCTGACTGTTTGATTGCATAAATAGATGAATCCTTAGAAAACTGGAGAAGCTCAGCCAATGGAACAACATGGTATGTAATTATGCCAATTAACTGAGGTGTTGCCATTTTCCTGTAGCCACCATGAATAATAATAAATTAACACCTTCAAGAATGAGACTAGGATCTTAGAAACAGTAAAGTCTTCTTTAGGCATACACGTACCCCATTAAAATAAATTGCATTTAAGTGTTAACTTAAATAATGTTTCGAATTTTTGTACACTGTTGTTTCCTCAGGTCGTTTAATCTGTTCCCAAGATGGTAAAGGGAGAGACTGGAGTAAACAGTGTTGGGAGGAATGGACTAGAAAAGACTTTGAGTAAAACAGAAATTAGAATTAAGAAAAAGACGGATCAGGGCTTCCCTGGTGGTCCAGTGGGTGAGGTCACTGTCTTGCAGTGCAGGGCCGCCGGTTTGATCCCTGGCCTGGGAAGATTCCACGTGCCGCGGAGCGGCTGGACCCATGTGTCCAATTAGCGAGCCGGAGCTCTGGAGCGCATGCGCCCAGCGCCGGTGCTCTGCAGCGAGAGAGGCCACTGCAATGGAAGGCCCACACGGGCCAAAGAACAAAGGAAATAGATAAATGAAAGACCAATGGAAGTGACCCGCCCGCCCCCTCCCCGATCCCCCTAAAAAGAAAAAGACGGATCAAAGAAAGAAAATCTTGGCTTTTCTTTGTGGTCCAGTGGGTAGAGAGTCCGCCTTGCAGTGCAAAGGGCACTGGTTTGATCCCTGGCCTGGGAAGATCCCACATGCCACAGAGTGGCTGGACCAGTGTGTCCAATTACAAGCCAGCGCTCTGGAGCACATGTGCCCAGAGCCGGTGCTCTGCAACGAGAGAGGCCACTGCAACGGGAGGCCCACACAAGCCAAAGAATATAAAGATGGATGAAAATAAATAAATAAATAACCAATAAAAGAGGCCAAAATTAAAAAAAAAAAAGAAAGAAACAAAATCTTTGGGTTGCGAAGAAACTAAAAAGCAAAATGATATCCTTATAGAGCTTTTACTTGAGCAGAGAGAGGCAGAAAGTAAAAACAGACATAATAAGAAAATAAATTGAATGTTTTATTTTTAAGATAAATGCTGAAAAAAAGGAGAGCAAGGAAAATATTGAGGAGACTTGCAATTTTAAATGCATTCTACAAAGAAAAGGGAAAAAGTACTTGGCTCTAGTCCTTGGAGTGGGGTAGAAGGGTTAAGAGACGGCCCTGGCAGACAAGCCTCAGAGATTTTTGGATGAGTTCTTGCTTTCAGATAAATAAGGAGAGAAATCATCATCCCCTGCCCTCGGCCTGCTTTCTCTTCACCCATCTAGCAAATGCTGGCAATATTCTGAACAAACAATACTGTAATGGTGCAGGCCTCTCAGTGAAGAGGCACTTTTTGTATACTTATTTTTGAAACGTATAGACACAAACAAAGAAACTCTGTATCCAGCGTCTTTTCACTGTGAGGCATTGTGCTGGCTATTTTCCCATACAATACTTATACACATGTCCATCCTACAGATATTTCTCCTTGAAAACAAGCTCTCTGTGTTATACGCTTCTGTATCTTACTCAAGGATTATTTGTTGACTGAATAAATGAATTCATTCATTCATTCATTCATTACGGAACCCTGGATTTGGCCAAAACGGGGGCGGGAAATGTGTTCTACCATGTACCAAAGGAGGCATCATCAAGTTCCATTTAGAGCAAATGTATCAATTTAGAGGTAATTTAAAAGTCATTTTTCAATCCCATTAATCTTAAACTAGGGACAGCAGACTTTGGAAGAAAATGTTTTCCCTCCTCTTTGTACTAAATGCATGACTAGGTTCAAATGTATTATTTATCTTACTTCGTGAACACACGACCTACGCGTGAATACGTGTGTGTATAGAAGAATCTATGTAGAGCTATTTTTAGATGCTTTGATAGTAAATAGCCGCTTTTATGGTGAAAATTACTACATTTTCAATTATAATTTAATCTTTTAGAATAGAATGTTTTAAGAATATGGCTCAAAATATAGAATACTATGATTTAATTTCTTTTTAAGAATAAAAAGAACCTAGATTGATTTTGGCAAATAATCTTACATTTTAACTTTATATTACTGTTAATAATAGCTAATGTTTATTATCTTTGTATATTATTTATGACCTTCAACCATTTGATAGGTTATTTCATTTAATTCTTAACAGCAAGGAAGTAGAAACTATGAATATTCTTACTTTAAAGATGAGGAAATTCAGAAGCAGAGGTTTCTCATGAGTTGAGACCCCTACATAAATCCTTAGTGCTCTAAATTCCATTTGTTAAACATTGGTATATTTTGTCCATACTTTAATAAACAACCATGGAAATGTCAGATGTTTTATGAACCTGAGAGGGTTTTGAGATGCCCTTAAGATTTCAGGAGAAGCTGAAAGGGATTACTTAATCTATATCATTTAATCTCAATTTTATATTGGCCAGAACTGACCATAAGAATAATTATTGCCTCTTGTTTCTTCTAGACTTCAGAGCAATGGAAACTTTGCTAGTCACTGAATGTCTGGGAACTACAGAAAGTAAGTTTTGTTTTGTTTTAAAGTCACTTCCTTATTTCTTTGATTCCAAAGATGGGTTTCCTCATATTATACAAATATGTCCATCCTACAGATATTTCTCCTTGAAAACAAGCTCTCTGTGTTATACGCTTCTGTATCTTCCCGGAACCCTTTTTTTGGAAATTTGGCCAAAACGGGGGCGGGAAATGTGTTCTACCATGTACCAAAGGAGGCATCATCAAGTTCCATTTAGAGCAAATGTATCAATTTAGAGGTAATTTAAAAGTCATTTTTCAATCCCATTAATCTTAAACTAGGGACAGCAGACTTTGGAAGAAAATGTTTTCCCTCCTCTTTGTACTAAATGCATGACTAGGTTCAAATGTATTATTTATCTTACTTCGTGAACACACGACCTACGCGTGAATACGTGTGTGTATAGAAGAATCTATGTAGAGCTATTTTTAGATGCTTTGATAGTAAATAGCCGCTTTTATGGTGAAAATTACTACATTTTCAATTATAATTTAATCTTTTAGAATAGAATGTTTTAAGAATATGGCTCAAAATATAGAATACTATGATTTAATTTCTTTTTAAGAATAAAAAGAACCTAGATTGATTTTGGCAAATAATCTTACATTTTAACTTTATATTACTGTTAATAATAGCTAATGTTTATTATCTTTGTATATTATTTATGACCTTCAACCATTTGATAGGTTATTTCATTTAATTCTTAACAGCAAGGAAGTAGAAACTATGAATATTCTTACTTTAAAGATGAGGAAATTCAGAAGCAGAGGTTTCTCATGAGTTGAGACCCCTACATAAATCCTTAGTGCTCTAAATTCCATTTGTTAAACATTGGTATATTTTGTCCATACTTTAATAAACAACCATGGAAATGTCAGATGTTTTATGAACCTGAGAGGGTTTTGAGATGCCCTTAAGATTTCAGGAGAAGCTGAAAGGGATTACTTAATCTATATCATTTAATCTCAATTTTATATTGGCCAGAACTGACCATAAGAATAATTATTGCCTCTTGTTTCTTCTAGACTTCAGAGCAATGGAAACTTTGCTAGTCACTGAATGTCTGGGAACTACAGAAAGTAAGTTTTGTTTTGTTTTTAAAGTCACTTCCCTTATTTCTTTTAAAGATTTCCTGAAGGATGATGGGATACCTTGGAAATGTGAATTGGGAAAATTTCCAATCTTTAAATTAAAGACTTAAATTCTTTAATTCTCTTCAAAGCATTCATATTGACAAATTCCTCATAACTAGCAATGCCCTGTGGTCTTCCCAGGTCACTCAATGGTAAAGAATCCAGCTGCAATGCAGCAGGTGTGCAGGAGACACGGTTTAGATCCCTGGGTTAGAAGATCCTCTGGAGAATCCCATGGACAGAGGACCCTGGTGGGTTACAGTCCATGGGATCACAAAGAGTCAGACATTACTTACCAACTAAATACCAACAAGTTATGCCATATAAAATGAGCAATACTGTTCAACCTAGGTGGTTTTAAGGAAGAAAGACACAAGCTATTCTTTAGGATTCAAAATGAAAAATACATGGAGTGTTTTAAACCTCTAAATCTAGTTTAGTTGATATTTTTTGTATGTACTCTAAAATATCTCAGGTGTGATAACATAGCTATGAAGAACTGCAAAATGCAGAAATGAATCCTGCCTAAGAAGTCTAAAAGAAGCCAGAGAGGCTCCTGCCTGCAGGAGCAGGGTCAAGGTCAGTGCACACAGAGGAGGGGACTTGTCAATGGCCACTCTTGTGATCTGTCTTAGAATCTACCTACACTTGTTTCTTCTTGCTCTGGTAGTCTAACCTTTATTTACCTGCCCTCTCCTATTGATTCTGAATCGTCAGTGCTTGGTATACTCTCTGAAAATGAAATATTTAAACTCCCAGTTGGGACAGAATTTTGTTGCCCTTTCAGATTTACCAGGTAGTGTTATTATTGCCGTTGCTTTACACTGACTTTTTTCTTGCGCTGGTCCTCACCTTCTTTCCACGGTTCCACAGGGAACTGCAGACTTCGGAGGTAGATCCAGGACGTCCATTCTCATCCTAACAGAGTCAAACCTCAGAAATATTGCAGATTTGGTTCCAGAATACTGCAAAAATCAGTCATACATATTTTTTGGTTTCCCAGTGCCTATAAGTTACATCTATGCTATTCTAAATTCTATCAAGTGTGCAGTAGTATTAGATTCAAAAAGTGTACATACCTTAATCAAGAAGTATGTTATTGTTAAAAAATGCTAATCATCATCTGAGTCATATTTTTTCCAATAGCAACGTCAAAGATCACTGGTTACCATGGCAAATAAAATATTAATGAAAAATTTTTGAAATATTGCAAGAATTACCAAAATGTGACACAGAGACATGAACTGAGCAAGTGTGGTTGGAAAAATGGCACCAATTTAGACTAATTTTTTAAAAATGCAATATCTGCAAATGGCAACAAAGAGAACCACCATAAATGGGGTCTGCCTGTCTTTTCTTTGCATTTCCCATGTCCCCAGCTGGATTGGCTAAACAAAGAGACATAATGATTTTCCCATTTATATTTTTGCAATACTGTTCAACCTATGTGGTTTTAAGGAAGAAAGACACAAGCTATTCTTTAGGATTCAAAATGAAAAATACATGGAGTGTTTTAAACCTCTAAATCTAGTTTAGTTGATATTTTTTGTATGTACTCTAAAATATCTCAGGTGTGATAACATAGCTATGAAGAACTGCAAAATGCAGAAATGAATCCTGCCTAAGAAGTCTAAAAGAAGCCAGAGAGGCTCCTGCCTGCAGGAGCAGGGTCAAGGTCAGTGCACACAGAGGAGGGGACTTGTCAATGGCCACTCTTGTGATCTGTCTTAGAATCTACCTACACTTGTTTCTTCTTGCTCTGGTAGTCTAACCTTTATTTACCTGCCCTCTCCTATTGATTCTGAATCGTCAGTGCTTGGTATACTCTCTGAAAATGAAATATTTAAACTCCCAGTTGGGACAGAATTTTGTTGCCCTTTCAGATTTACCAGGTAGTGTTATTATTGCCGTTGCTTTACACTGACTTTTTTCTTGCGCTGGTCCTCACCTTCTTTCCACGGTTCCACAGGGAACTGCAGACTTCGGAGGTAGATCCAGGACGTCCATTCTCATCCTAACAGAGTCAAACCTCAGAAATATTGCAGATTTGGTTCCAGAATACTGCAAAAATCAGTCATACATATTTTTTGGTTTCCCAGTGCCTATAAGTTACATCTATGCTATTCTAAATTCTATCAAGTGTGCAGTAGTATTAGATTCAAAAAGTGTACATACCTTAATCAAGAAGTATGTTATTGTTAAAAAATGCTAATCATCATCTGAGTCATATTTTTTCCAATAGCAACGTCAAAGATCACTGGTTACCATGGCAAATAAAATATTAATGAAAAATTTTTGAAATATTGCAAGAATTACCAAAATGTGACACAGAGACATGAACTGAGCAAGTGTGGTTGGAAAAATGGCACCAATTTAGACTAATTTTTTAAAAATGCAATATCTGCAAATGGCAACAAAGAGAACCACCATAAATGGGGTCTGCCTGTCTTTTCTTTGCATTTCCCATGTCCCCAGCTGGATTGGCTAGAGATCATATAGGTAATGATTCACAGTCATTTGTTCTCCTGCAGGTAAATCCATATGTGGATTTGTTATCACCATCAAATTAATTGTATGCATTTCCCAAAATAGAGAGTACAATCACTTACCTTCAGAAACACGCTCAAAGGCATGAGTGGTTATATTAATATATTTAATTGATTAATCATCAAAATACAATCTGTTAGGATCTGTTACAATTCTTTCTGATTTCCAGTCAATACTTGTTCTGTTAGAAACACCCATTTCTGTCCCAGGTCTGCTTTGGTTTGATGTCAGGGATATGTGACACAGTATGTGCATGCCCGCTGCGGGAAGTCACTTCAGTCCCGTCTGACTCTTGGTGACCCTATGGACTGTAGCCCATGAGGCTCCTCTGTCCATGGGATTCTCCAGGCAAGAATACTGGAGTCGGTTGCCATGCCCTCCTCCAAGTCATCTTCCCGACCCAGGAATGGAATCCACGCCCCGGTGTTTCCAGCATTGGCAGACAGGTTCTTGACCATGAGCGCCACCTAGGAAGCCCAATACAGTATGTAGTGCTCATGGCATTCAATGTTTCAGCCTATATCTAGCTCGCTGCTGAACTTCGCCACATGTTGCCATATCAAGAACTAATTTAGACATTAGGGAATGATATTTAATGACTTTTGGACAGTGGAAGAAGGCAGTGCCCAGTGAGATTTTAAAACAGAGAACTTTCGCCTGGGGGCTGTGGATGCTCGGAGAATCACTGAGCCATCTCTGACAAAAAACATCTGCCCGAGATCCATTCAAAATACCAGCAACTGATTCAGTGCCTCTCCTGTCTCTGCTTCTCTGATTCTGAGTCAACTGTTTAACCGTGATCAGCTTTCCTCTTCTTATCCGTCTGCCTCCCTGTCAGGGTGATTACACTCCCACTCCTTAGCCGTTATCAAAATTTTACCCCGTAGTTCCAGCTCACTTCTGATTTCATAGCTCAGAAGCTTAATAACCTTGTCAGATTCTAGAATTAGGACCTCCACTCTTATCTAGTGCTGGTCTCCTCCATTCTCTAGCCTCCCACTGGTGCCTACAGACTTCGACTAACTCCTTTTGTATACTCCTACATGAAGTGCAGGCGTCCACAGTCACTTCAGGCATGGCCAGCTCTTTGTGATCCTACGGACTGTAGGCAGTCAGGCTCCTCTGTTCCTGGGATTTCCCAGGCAAGACTACTCGAGTGGATTGCTGTACCTCCCTCCAGGGCATCTCCCCAACCCATGGATGGTGAACCCACATCTCCTGCGCCTCCTGCATTACAAGCGAATTCTTTCCCGCTGAGCCACCCGGGAAACCCTGCAAGACGTACGTATAAATAGAACCAAAAAGATGATGGCCTCTCTTTTCAGATAGTGTTACAAGATGTAGCCACTAAATATGGCTCTAAGGATACATTTATGAAATGAGCATTACATTTGTGATTCTGTAGATAGGATTTTCAAGTTCACTGATGAATTCAACAAATAATTTTTGAACACATACTCTGTGGCAATTATTTTAGATGAAACATACATTCAACTTCAAAACAGCTCACTTGTTTGCTAATGTGTGGGCGCGTGTGTTAAGTCACTCAGTTGTGCCCAATTCTTTGCAACACCATGGGTTCTCGCCCGCCAGTCTCCTCTGTCCCTGGGATTTCTCAGGCAGGCGTACTAGAATGAGTTGCCCTTTCCTACTCCAGGTAAGCACTAATCTTGAACGCTGGATTTTGAAATAACCAGTTTCTGTAGCACATGTGAGATATGAATATAACAATGCCTCCTGGAACAGTCCGCCCGCTTGGATCATGTGAAATATTAGTCATCTCTCAAACATTTAACATTGAAAAACAGAAGTCTCTTAGCTAATGTTAGAGATCAGTCTTTTCTTGAATGCTTGCTATCATCTGGGTACGGTTAGGCATTAGTAGTTTCTTAAATATTACCTCGATTTATCTGTCCTGCCCATGACTCTTTCCTTGCAACTAGCTCCACCATGCATGATCATTTAGAGAACACACAACAGTCAGCAACAGACACTATGCAGGTCTTTAACTGTACCATCCTTCTTCATGTGTCACGAATCCCTACTTTTGTTTGCCTTGAGTTTTTACACAGATACCTTGCTCCCTGTTGTTGTTTTGAAATTGAAAGATAGATCGCATACAGAGAACAAAGACATAAAATACACTAATTAGAAGTATGTAACAATGCCTGTTTTTACACCTATGTAACCACTCCTTAGATCAAAAATGTAGAACACTTTCAGCAACCACTTCCTGGGCTATTTTCCACACTCCGTTCCCATCCTTTAAGCTCAGCTTTATCCTTACTTTGCTTTCCTTTGTGAACTTTTATGGCTCATAAACTTCAGTTTCCTATATCCCTTCCTATCTTAACTTGGCTTTAAACACTATCTTGGATTAATTTTACTTGCAGCTCCCTGCAACCGCTACCATGACTTCCCAGCCAGAGAAAGAAAATAATTTGCTCTAAACATTCTGCAAGCAAATTTAACTCTGGGCATATCTAAGTGTATATGGCTAAATCTTATATCATTCGCTTTTAAATGTATTCCCACATCGTCTGGGGAACTCCCTAAAGGCAGATGTGTCAGACATAGCTTGTCTTCCGATCACCACAAGGCCATTGAGCACGTAGGCTCAGAAAACAAAGAGAATCATTCAAATTCCCCAGACAATTCCTGAGACTTGATTGGATACTGACTTCCCTTTGGACAATTGTACCGTAGAGATCTGACTCCTTCTCTGCAATGTTTTTAATTGGCCCTCACACTTTGATCATTTCAGACGTAGAAATGTCAGGTTTTATTCCAATTCCGTTTGGGGTTTTCTTAGTCCAAACTTTGTCATAAACCTCTTGAATACTGGTACATGAAAAGTAAGATACTATACTGAAACTTACTGCATACATTTGGAAAAGACTTAATTACTTCCCTGGCATCTAAGGGAGCAAGGGTGCATTGGTTTGTCGGATTTTCCAAAAATGTGCCCACATTTTTTCCACAAAAATGTGTGGTTTCATATAAAGCATATGTCTGTGTTTTTATCATTGTATCAGTTTAATTATTTGATAGGCACTTACAGAAATACGGCAGTTGAACAATCACAAATCTTCAGACTGAACACACTGTCATACAACTGTTAAAGTCATTCAGAAGAAAATTTATTTGCAATGCTAATTTACATTACCAAATACAATTTACATAAAATAAAAATAATTTTTATTACCTTGACATACATAGAATGTACTGGGCCTGTGTATTAAGACGAATATATAAGTAGTCAAGTGTAGTTTTGTAAAATAATATCACAGTTATGAAATCTGTGTTATTTTAAGCAATCTTAAAGAGGTAATTAGGTAATCAACACCTTGTTTCCAGAACTACTAACTAGCAAAATAGACCTATAACAGGCTGGATCAACTTGTTTCCTCTAACATAAATTGAAGGTAAAGCCTATATTTAAAAGCAAAACCATAAAGGAAACCTAAGAGGCTTTTAGGAAATTAAATACAATTGATGAAAAGCATTAGAATTTGGTAATTACTCCTACTTGGGACCCGTCTTCCTGTTGTGTGTCTCTTATCATTTTAAAAACTGTACAGATGACCTAGATAATCATGGGTACTCCTTTCTCACAGGTAAGTGATTGAGGAAAAAAATTCAATCTAAAGCTAAATGTGTCCACTACAGAGAATTTTTTCAAACACAACACAATGCATGACTGGAACGATTTTCCATCATTAAGCAGATTATTAGTTACATTAAACTGCAACCCCAGATAGTGAAAATACAACGACAGCCTTGTAGTTTTTGAAGCGCCTTATAAACCGACGTGACTAGAGTTAATGTACATAAGGTTTCCAGAATTATTTCTGAGAATCTTTTCTTTTTTTTTTTGAACTTTCATGCCTGTAAATCTTGGGTGAAGGCTTTTAACTATTCTGGGTCATTTTCTTACGGTTTCTCGGTGTGAATTAACAATGCACATAATCAGTGCAGATGGATCCTGGCAAAGCACCAATCAAGATTAAGCAGCTAAAGGTACTGATCAGTCAATGTTGTACTAAGTACTTCATGTAAGAACTAAGTACCAGAGCTTGTCAATTCTGACTTGGCAAAAGTAAAACCTGGGAGTTTTTTTTTTCTTTTTTTTCTTTTTTTTTAACAAAAACGATATTCAGGTTCTACTTCTGCCTAGCTAAATTAGAAAACCTGCAAAATAAGGGTCAGACGTTTGCATGTTTTAAAGGCTCCTTGGGTGATTATAAAGTACAGCCAAATTGAGAACCTGGCTTAAGTTAAGAAATTTAAAATAAGCTACTTCTAACTTTGATGTTACACTCTTCTGGTAAAAACAGATGAAAAGCAAATGAAACACTTTACTGTAGTGGACTATAGTGATACATGCGTTTAAATGTTTAATTAAAAAGACAATAAATTGATTTTCTGAAAGCCATACAATTTCACATATATTAATAAGCATCAATGGATACGCAATTTATTTAAGGGTAGAGATTGTCTCTTTATTGTGACAAATAGTACCTAATATGTCTAACTTTCTTAAGTAATTGTCAATGACCCCATCTGGTTCTACAGAGTACTACAAGGACAATTTCAAAGACAGAAAAAAAAAAGAAAGAACTTTCTTCAAATTACTACTTTACTTAAAACCCAGACACCTTTCCCTCTATAATTTATATTTGCTTAATCTCAAGACTATAGATGGGATGATCAGGTTAAATGAGCATGCCATTTGTGTTCCCTATAAATCTATTGTCATTAATAGCACCTTGGGATGCATTTGTAGCAAATAATCCATATATTCATGTTATGCACGATCATCAAATAACACATACGAATTGTAGTTGTTCAAAATTCTTAACTAAGAAAACAAAATAACTTGACATTGGGGGGTTATTTTATTAGATGTTGGAAGGAATACATAAAATAAAAGCCTGCAGCCCAGAATCTTACGGTTTATATGTGACACATTCATGGTCATACATAATATTCTGTAATTGTTAAACTTTTCAAAAGCATGGATTCCGTCTTATTCATGCTATAACTTTCACCGGTGCCAGAAGAGTAGGCACTTAATAGATGATTGTCAATTTTGTACTGAATCATTTTAAAATCCTAAATATAAAACAGAAATCATATGGTAAGATGACACTATGTGTTTTTAGATATTTACAAATATATTTTACAGACAATTCAAAATTTCCTCACTGAATTTGATCACTGTTTGCTACATTACAAAAAAATATAGTTCAAAATGTTCTGAATTTATAACCAGTAAATTTTCCAAAGTCAAAGTGGTATTTAAATTTATTTCGCTTTCCCATAAAATTCAAGTAAGTGTGAGAAAATAATAAATTCCTATAGGAATCAATGTCGACAATGCCAAATTGCCAAAATACGAAATATACTTAATATCAACAACCAACTTGTAAGTTACCTCCAAGTTAGTATTGGAATTATACATAGACAGTTTTAAAATTACACTGATGGTTGTATCTAAGAGTCCTGCAGATAAAATGCTTTACTGTAGTGGACTATAGTGATACATGCGTTTAAAGGTTTAATGAAAAAGACTATTAATTGATTTTCTGAAAGCCATACAATTTCACATATATTAATAAGCATCAATGGATACGCAATTTATTTAAGGGTAGAGATTGTCTCTTTATTGTGACAAATAGTACCTAATATGTCTAACTTTCTTAAGTAATTGTCAATGACCCCATCTGGTTCTACAGAGTACTACAAGGACAATTTCAAAGACAGAAAAAAAAAAGAAAGAACTTTCTTCAAATTACTACTTTACTTAAAACCCAGACACCTTTCCTCTATAATTTATATTTGCTTAATCTCAAGACTATAGATGGGATGATCAGGTTAAATGAGCATGCCATTTGTGTTCCCTATAAATCTATTGTCATTAATAGCACCTTGGGATGCATTTGTAGCAAATAATCCATATATTCATGTTATGCACGATCATCAAATAACACATACGAATTGTAGTTGTTCAAAATTCTTAACTAAGAAAACAAAATAACTTGACATTGGGGGGTTATTTTATTAGATGTTGGAAGGAATACATAAAATAAAAGCCTGCAGCCCAGAATCTTACGGTTTATATGTGACACATTCATGGTCATACATAATATTCTGTAATTGTTAAACTTTTCAAAAGCATGGATTCCGTCTTATTCATGCTATAACTTTCACCGGTGCCAGAAGAGTAGGCACTTAATAGATGATTGTCAATTTTGTACTGAATCATTTTAAAAATCCTAAATATAAAACAGAAATCATATGGTAAGATGACACTATGTGTTTTTAGATATTTACAAATATATTTTACAGACAATTCAAAATTTCCTCACTGAATTTGATCACTGTTTGCTACATTACAAAAAAATATAGTTCAAAATGTTCTGAATTTATAACCAGTAAATTTTCCAAAGTCAAAGTGGTATTTAAATTTATTTCGCTTTCCCATAAAATTCAAGTAAGTGTGAGAAAATAATAAATTCCTATAGGAATCAATGTCGACAATGCCAAATTGCCAAAATACGAAATATACTTAATATCAACAACCAACTTGTAAGTTACCTCCAAGTTAGTATTGGAATTATACATAGACAGTTTTAAAATTACACTGATGGTTGTATCTAAGAGTCCTGCATTGTCCTTAAGTTTTCAAGTCTTAAAATGTGAATGTAATTATTGCTTCATTAGCTTCTTAAAACCTAGAACGATGTTACAAAACAATTTGCTTTATTTTAAGCAAATTTATGCTTCAAAATTTCAACACAATTAAGTTGATACTGACATATCAATTAAGTCAACTGATACAAATAGCACAACCTAGGGAATAAAATTCTAAGCATTCTTAATAAGGACAGAACTTTTTACACATTCTCAACATTCATAACATCTGTGTCTATTAGACTGAAGCATCAGGGTAAAAAGTGAAAATTACAGATAGCTCTCTAGCACTTGCTGTATATAATGCAAGCAGTCAGTGACAGGCAACTGTTCTGATATCAAACTGAGTTTTTCATCTTATCTGAAATGTTCTGGATTGTGTAAAATAGTACTGTGTGTTTTAGCTAACTTGAGAAGGTTGTGCGTCTATTTTGGTATTTCAGATAGTTTTATTTTTACATTTCTCGGTTGCAGAAAGCATTTGTTAGCTGTTCAGATATTTTCCTGATCTTCAAAATCATAATCACAAAATCTTTACTTTACTCTTAAAGTGTACCTAGCTGTGGCCCCTGAAACTGAGGAGACAAGTTTCTAGTTAGTTAGTAGTGACCTCCAAAAGTATATACATACATATATATGTATATATATATATATATATATATATATATATATATATACATATATATGTATATAAAGTTGGCTAATCTTTATTGGGATGGGAAAGTTTTCAATTATTCTAATTATACTTACAATAATTTATTAATTCTGAAAGGAAGTGTGAGTGAACGTCTCAAAATGTAAATCTACTAACTGAAACTGTCTGGGATTTCCAAGTAAGTAGGTTTAAATGAATTTACATACTCCAAAATCCTGTTGACGGTTAAAAAAAAAAAAAAAAGTATACATTTAACAATTAGTCATAGAAAACGGTTGATTACATGTTAGATTTCTGTAGAAACACTGATAGTTGGCTAAAAACAGCTTTTCCAAACTAGGAGTTCTGCAGTGTGGACTTTGATTGGAAATAAGCTATGAGACAGTTAACTCTCTCCTGATAAGAAACCTGAGTAGAGGTGGGATTTCCCATGATGCAAAGTGTGATGAACACTCAGTGCACCCCTCCTCCCAAGCCATGCCACTGGACAGCAGAAAAGGTCTAATGAAACAAGATATTTGACTTACCAATGCTGGCCTAAAGTAATGTAAACTAGCCTTTTGATCAAATTAGCAGTTTTCCCCTTTGAAAAACTGACAAATGACTATTAGAGACAGATCAAGTGTAAAATTTCAGATTTGGCCATCTATTTTCATTTGTAAAGCTGAAATATCTACAAAATAGATCTTTGATATGAGAGTAGCAAAAACAACTTTTTACATCATCACTTATTTGGCAACTGAACTTAAGTGTAAGACGAGTCAGAAAGATACTGAATAGCCGTATCAAGAAAATGCGAACATCGAAAAT
This sequence comes from Tragulus kanchil, assembly GCA_022376925.1. Taxonomy (NCBI): domain Eukaryota; kingdom Metazoa; phylum Chordata; class Mammalia; order Artiodactyla; family Tragulidae; genus Tragulus; species Tragulus kanchil. The sequence goes on along the minus strand of JAIOJX010000003.1, from coordinate 21,515,952 downwards.
TGTCATATTTGGATATTACAGATGTCTTCTGGTAATATGGGTTTCTTTTTACAAGTTGACGTGTAAAATCACCAACTAGTGGCATGTGTTTTTTTTTTTAGCTGTTCAGATATTTTCCTCATCTTCAAAATCATAATCACAAAATCTTTACTTTACTCTTAAAGTGTACCTAGCTGTGGCCCCTGAAACTGAGGAGACAAGTTTCTAGTTAGTTAGTAGTGACCTCCAAAAGTATATACATACATATATATGTATATATATATATATATATATATATATATATATACATATATATGTATATAAAGTTGGCTAATCTTTATTGGGATGGGAAAGTTTTCAATTATTCTAATTATACTTACAATAATTTATTAATTCTGAAAGGAAGTGTGAGTGAACGTCTCAAAATGTAAATCTACTAACTGAAACTGTCTGGGATTTCCAAGTAAGTAGGTTTAAATGAATTTACATACTCCAAAATCCTGTTGACGGTTAAAAAAAAAAAAAAAAGTATACATTTAACAATTAGTCATAGAAAACGGTTGATTACATGTTAGATTTCTGTAGAAACACTGATAGTTGGCTAAAAACAGCTTTTCCAAACTAGGAGTTCTGCAGTGTGGACTTTGATTGGAAATAAGCTATGAGACAGTTAACTCTCTCCTGATAAGAAACCTGAGTAGAGGTGGGATTTCCCATGATGCAAAGTGTGATGAACACTCAGTGCACCCCTCCTCCCAAGCCATGCCACTGGACAGCAGAAAAGGTCTAATGAAACAAGATATTTGACTTACCAATGCTGGCCTAAAGTAATGTAAACTAGCCTTTTGATCAAATTAGCAGTTTTCCCCTTTGAAAAACTGACAAATGACTATTAGAGACAGATCAAGTGTAAAATTTCAGATTTGGCCATCTATTTTCATTTGTAAAGCTGAAATATCTACAAAATAGATCTTTGATATGAGAGTAGCAAAAACAACTTTTTACATCATCACTTATTTGGCAACTGAACTTAAGTGTAAGACGAGTCAGAAAGATACTGAATAGCCGTATCAAGAAAATGCGAACATCGAAAATTGTCATATTTGGATATTACAGATGTCTTCTGGTAATATGGGTTTTTTTTTTTTTTTTTACAAGTTGACGTGTAAAATCACCAACTAGTGGCATGTGCTTTCCAATAAACACTTGCTGCATTATTTAAAACCAATTTAAAATGACTGTATTTGTAGTCAGTGTTATGAAGCCTCACTTCTTTTAACAATTATGTTTCTGAGAATTCTGGAATTTCCTAAACCACAGCATGCAGAAGGAGGTGCACCCCTGAGTGGGCTCTTTTTCTCAGCTTAGCTTTGTGGTTGTTTATGAGGTTCTTTCCGAGACCTACTATTTCTACAGGAGTGCCAAGAGTTCTTACTCAATGCAGCGGGGTATGGGAGGAAGATCAGGTACTGCAGCCGTAAAACCTCTACGCGGGCATGCGTTTTTTTGGTTTACTCACGGCCGGGTGAAGGAAGCACATTTCAGCGATCAGTGCATTCAGAAGTCTCCGGCATTTACCTCTGTGTCTACAACGATCTGTGCACTGAGTGAGCCCGTTTCGACGTGAGTGCGGGTCACTGGCTTTTACACATCTGTGGTTCACGGTAGCACGAACCAGTCCCCTGAATGACCGCCGAGACGCGTCTCGGTGGCAAGAAAAGTAACGCCCGGGAATCCCGTCGCGTCCACGTCGAGCGCCCGCGGGAGCAGAGCCCCCAGGAAGCCGCAGGAAACGTGCGCTTCCAGGAGGGTGTGCGACGCGCGGGGGGCTGCACGCGCGCGGAGCGAGTTAACGGAGGGCGTGCCGGAGGCGTGGCGCGAGGGGTCCGGGCGAGGCGCTCGGCGGCGGGCGGGCGGCCGGGGCAGCGCCGCGCGGCGCCGCTCGCGGCTCCCGGCTCCCGCTTTCCCGGCCGCCGGGCCCGGGCCGCCGTGGGCGGGGCCTGCGGTGATTGGCGGGCGGGCGGGGAGGTCGGAAGTACTTTGTTTTTTATGCTAATGAGGGAGTGGGGCTTGTCCGTATTTACGTTGAGGCGGGAGCCGCCTCAAGTGTAAAATTTCAGATTTGGCCATCTATTTTCATTTGTAAAGCTGAAATATCTACAAAATAGATCTTTGATATGAGAGTAGCAAAAACAACTTTTTACATCATCACTTATTTGGCAACTGAACTTAAGTGTAAGACGAGTCAGAAAGATACTGAATAGCCGTATCAAGAAAATGCGAACATCGAAAATTGTCATATTTGGATATTACAGATGTCTTCTGGTAATATGGGTTTTTTTTTTTTTTTTTACAAGTTGACGTGTAAAATCACCAACTAGTGGCATGTGCTTTCCAATAAACACTTGCTGCATTATTTAAAACCAATTTAAAATGACTGTATTTGTAGTCAGTGTTATGAAGCCTCACTTCTTTTAACAATTATGTTTCTGAGAATTCTGGAATTTCCTAAACCACAGCATGCAGAAGGAGGTGCACCCCTGAGTGGGCTCTTTTTCTCAGCTTAGCTTTGTGGTTGTTTATGAGGTTCTTTCCGAGACCTACTATTTCTACAGGAGTGCCAAGAGTTCTTACTCAATGCAGCGGGGTATGGGAGGAAGATCAGGTACTGCAGCCGTAAAACCTCTACGCGGGCATGCGTTTTTTTGGTTTACTCACGGCCGGGTGAAGGAAGCACATTTCAGCGATCAGTGCATTCAGAAGTCTCCGGCATTTACCTCTGTGTCTACAACGATCTGTGCACTGAGTGAGCCCGTTTCGACGTGAGTGCGGGTCACTGGCTTTTACACATCTGTGGTTCACGGTAGCACGAACCAGTCCCCTGAATGACCGCCGAGACGCGTCTCGGTGGCAAGAAAAGTAACGCCCGGGAATCCCGTCGCGTCCACGTCGAGCGCCCGCGGGAGCAGAGCCCCCAGGAAGCCGCAGGAAACGTGCGCTTCCAGGAGGGTGTGCGACGCGCGGGGGGCTGCACGCGCGCGGAGCGAGTTAACGGAGGGCGTGCCGGAGGCGTGGCGCGAGGGGTCCGGGCGAGGCGCTCGGCGGCGGGCGGGCGGCCGGGGCAGCGCCGCGCGGCGCCGCTCGCGGCTCCCGGCTCCCGCTTTCCCGGCCGCCGGGCCCGGGCCGCCGTGGGCGGGGCCTGCGGTGATTGGCGGGCGGGCGGGGAGGTCGGAAGTACTTTGTTTTTTATGCTAATGAGGGAGTGGGGCTTGTCCGTATTTACGTTGAGGCGGGAGCCGCCGCCCTTCATTCACCCACATGGTCCTTCGAGGCGCCGCCGCGGCCGCCCGCCCCGCGCCTTCGCGCCACTTCGCGCCCTCGGGCGAGGCCGCGGGGGTGCCGGGCGACCCCCGCCGCGCCGCCGGGGCCCGCGCGCCTCGCGGAGCCCCCTTCGGCGGGGCGGGCCGGCCGGCGGGCCGCACCCCCGGCCTGGGGCCTCCGGTCGTAGTAAAGCGGAGGCGGGGTGGGGAGGCGGGCGCGAGAGCCCGCGGCGGGCGCGGCGAAGATGGTGGCGGCGACTCCTGCGGGTGAGTCTGCCCGCCCCGCCGCCGCCGCGCGAGGGAAACCTGTTGTGTGCGGCCCGGGGCCGGAGGCCGGCGGGCGGGCGGGCGGGGCGGCGGGGCCGGGGCGCGGGGCGGGTCTCGGGCCGCGGCCACCCGCCGCTCCCCGGTCGCACGCGGGCGGGCGGGCGGAGGGGCCGGGCCGGGCCGCGGGCGGGAGGGGCGGCGCACACAATGGCCCCTCGGGGAGCGGGCGCGCGAGGCCTGCGCCCCCTCCGGGGCGCGGGGCGCACGCGGGGCGCGGCGGCCGCGGGCGAGCAAAGTTTCTCCCGGGGGCGAGAGTTAAAGCGCCGCCAGAACAAAGCGGCGGCGGCGGCGGCACATGGGCCAGGCCGCGGGCCGGGAGGGGGCGCGCCCACGAGGGAGCGGCGCGCCGGCGGGGCCGGGAGCCCGCGGGCCCCCAAACTTTGAGCGCGCGGGGCCGGGCGGGGGCGCGGGGCGGCGCGGCCTGGACGCCACCCCCCGCGCCGCGCGGGCTTTTGTTACCCCGCGTGGGCAGCCCGCGGGCGGGGCGCGCCGCTGTCTGGGGGTCGCGGCCGGCGGCGCCGGGCCCGGGTCGGCCGCGGCGGCGGCGGCGGCGGCGCGGAGCCCGGCGGCGGCCGCCTACCCGGGCCGCGAGCGCGGCGCGGGAGGGCCAGCCCGGCTCGGCGGGAGCGGCGGCCGCGCCGCCATGTTCCTCCTGCGGGGCGGGCTCGCGCGGGGGCGAGGGCGGGGGACATGGCGGCGACTGCGCGCCGCCGCCGATTGTTCCCGGCTTAGGCCTCGGGCCGCGTGCGACGGGCCCCGCCGCCGCGGAGCCCCCGCCCCTCGGGGCCGGGCGCGGGGCGGGGGCTGGGGGGGCCCGGGGACACAAAGGAGGGGCGGCGCGCCCGCGTCCCCGCCGCGCTCGGGCCTCGGCGCCGCCGGTCGCCGCGCGGCTGCCGCCGGGAAACGGGGTGGGGGGTGCGGTGTCCGGCAGGGCCCGCCGCTGACCCGCCGCCCCCTGGCGGCCGCGCGGGGAAGCGCAGGGCCGCGCACCCCCTTGTGCGACATGTGCTGCCGGCCCGGGCTCCATGAGCGCGGCGGGCAGTTTGCCGTCCCGGCCGCTCCTGCCTCCTCTTCTCGGCCCTAAGCGGGACTCCGGGGGCCGGGAATGGGTCCCGCAGGATCCTGTTCGCGGTGGCCACCGAGAGGAAAGACGAGCATGGGGCTACGTCCCCCGCATCAGTTGGGGAAACAACTCTTTATCCCGGCGTGCAGCCACGAGGTCTTGATTGGGGGAGGGGTGGTGAAGAATAGTCTCTCTGCTGCTGCCTCTCCCTCTGGTTGGAGCTGTGCGGTAGTTCGGAATTGCTGTGGATCACCCGGCTATTTCGGTAAAACAGGAATCTCATCCCTGGAGTTTGCAACTTTCTCGTTTTACACCTTTTCACCCATATATTGTTGGTCTTTTAAACCCCGCCAGCCTCGCCTGACTCCCTTGTCCTTAGTTTTGCCAATGGATGTAATTGATACGATGGGGAGGAAAGCACAAGTTTAAAATAAGGATTTGCAGGGTGGTAGTAATTTTGAGCAAATGTTTTGTCTTTTTTTCCCTATCCACCCTCCCCCCACCGCCTTTCCAGTCATACACGTGGACCTAACTGCACCAGAAGCTTTTCTAAGGATATTTGCTGAGAAGGAAGTTTTCCCTAGCGGGTGAGTGTATATTTAAATTTTACTTTTAAAAACAGATTTCTTTACACTTTAATTTTTCGTTTGAATAAATAAGGTGGGATTGGGTTTTCAAAAAGTAAAGGCGGTATTTTGTACTGTGTTCATTATTTTTTTGTTTCGTTTTTTTCGAAAACAGTTTGGGTTAGCTAATACGTAAGTTAGTAAAGCTGCAACGCGAACGGTCTTTATAAGTCTTTGCAAACTGATACACAAAATTTAAAACTGGTTTAAATTGGGTGACAAAATCTATCTACTCGAGTAAGTAGTTTTCAAGGCTTAAAATAAGTTAACTGGGACATTTAAGTTCTACAGCTAGCTGATGCACTTAAAATGTAGTCTGAACAGTAATTTCATTAATCGGCCGCCGGTCGCCGCGCGGCTGCCGCCGGGAAACGGGGTGGGGGGTGCGGTGTCCGGCAGGGCCCGCCGCTGACCCGCCGCCCCCTGGCGGCCGCGCGGGGAAGCGCAGGGCCGCGCACCCCCTTGTGCGACATGTGCTGCCGGCCCGGGCTCCATGAGCGCGGCGGGCAGTTTGCCGTCCCGGCCGCTCCTGCCTCCTCTTCTCGGCCCTAAGCGGGACTCCGGGGGCCGGGAATGGGTCCCGCAGGATCCTGTTCGCGGTGGCCACCGAGAGGAAAGACGAGCATGGGGCTACGTCCCCCGCATCAGTTGGGGAAACAACTCTTTATCCCGGCGTGCAGCCACGAGGTCTTGATTGGGGGAGGGGTGGTGAAGAATAGTCTCTCTGCTGCTGCCTCTCCCTCTGGTTGGAGCTGTGCGGTAGTTCGGAATTGCTGTGGATCACCCGGCTATTTCGGTAAAACAGGAATCTCATCCCTGGAGTTTGCAACTTTCTCGTTTTACACCTTTTCACCCATATATTGTTGGTCTTTTAAACCCCGCCAGCCTCGCCTGACTCCCTTGTCCTTAGTTTTGCCAATGGATGTAATTGATACGATGGGGAGGGGGAAAGCACAAGTTTAAAATAAGGATTTGCAGGGTGGTAGTAATTTTGAGCAAATGTTTGTCTTTTTTTTTTTTTCACCCTCATCCCTCCCCCCACCGCCTTTCCAGTCATACACGTGGACCTAACTGCACCAGAAGCTTTTCTAAGGATATTTGCTGAGAAGGAAGTTTTCCCTAGCGGGTGAGTGTATATTTAAATTTTACTTTTAAAAACAGATTTCTTTACACTTTAATTTTTCGTTTGAATAAATAAGGTGGGATTGGGTTTTCAAAAAGTAAAGGCGGTATTTTGTACTGTGTTCATTATTTTTTTGTTTCGTTTTTTTCGAAAACAGTTTGGGTTAGCTAATACGTAAGTTAGTAAAGCTGCAACGCGAACGGTCTTTATAAGTCTTTGCAAACTGATACACAAAATTTAAAACTGGTTTAAATTGGGTGACAAAATCTATCTACTCGAGTAAGTAGTTTTCAAGGCTTAAAATAAGTTAACTGGGACATTTAAGTTCTACAGCTAGCTGATGCACTTAAAATGTAGTCTGAACAGTAATTTCATTAATCAGTTTACCAAGTAATTGCTAATTGGAAGCCCGAAGAAAAGAAAAATTGTTTTGCCACGTGGATGTGAAGATTCCTCTGAAAGGTATATGACTCAAATTGCCTTGGTGATAGGCCCTGTGATTCTGATTTTTCTTAAATATGCCTTTGGGAATGGAGCAGTAAAAGAAGAGCTACCAGAGTCTTTGCCATATTAAAATGATGATTAATTATTATTGTCCTATTAGAACTTTTCTAGTGTTAAGGTTAACTTTGCTTTTAAATGGAACTTGCAGGTTTGAGATGATTAAACTCATTTTCTCTCCCTTCTTAGGGTTTAGGCTGACTGTTGTATGTTGTATACTGTCTGTTAGAGTTGGAGGTGCTCTTTCATCTATTTATTTATCTCAAATTTAGCAGGAATAACGAGACCATCATCCTGTAAATCGGAAGATTGACGAGTCAGAATAATGTCAAAGTGCTTACAGTGCAGGTAGTGATTTTTGCATCTACTGCAGTGAAGGCACTTGTAGCATTATGGTGACAGCTGCCGCGGGGAGCCGAGGTGGGCTGGGACGCGTGGGGCCTGCTGGTGTCCAGTGCTTTTTGTTCTAAGGTGCATCTAGTGCAGATAGTGAAGTAGATTAGCATCTACTGCCCTAAGTGCTCCTTCTGGCATAAGAAGTTATGCTTTCATCCACTAAGCCAAGCCAAGCAAGCATAGAGGTGTGTTGATACTTTTTTTGTTTGCAGTCTTCTGTTAGTTTTGCATAGTTGCACTACAAGAAGAATGTAGTTGTGCAAATCTATGCAAAACTGATGGTGGCCTGCTATTTGCTTCAAGTGATAACTAATTTTGTGTACTTTTATTGTGTCGATGTAGAATCCGCCTGGTGTCTGTGACGTGACAGCTTCTGTAGCACTAAAGTGCTTATAGTGCAGGTAGTGTTTAGGTATCTACTGCATTATGAGCACTTAAAGTACTGCTAGCTGTAGACCTCCAGCTTCGGCCAGTCGCCCAGTCAAACTGTCCAGTTACTGAACACTGTTCTATGGTTAGTTTTGCAGGTTTGCATCCAGCTGTGTGATATTCTGCTGTGCAAATCCATGCAAAACTGACTGTGGTAGTGAAAAGTCTGTAGAAAAGTAAGGGAAAATCAAACCCCTTTCTACACAGGTTGGGATCGGTTGCAATGCTGTGTTTTTGTATGGTATTGCACTTGTCCCGGCCTGTTGAGTTTGGTGGGGATTGTGACCAGAAGATTTTGAAAATTAAATATTGCTGAAGATTCAACTTCCACTTTTAACTGTTCAAGAAATAGAAAATTTCGGGAAAAAAGTTTTTGTGATTGTTTTGTCTGTGTAAAAATTCACATATGCATATGTGTGTGTATATTAACACAAACATCTTTTCCTTGAAGTCAAGTTTTGTCATGTTTTTGTACTAAAACATTCTTCTGCAGTTGCATGTTGTACTTGACTATTTTTTGTCAAATTATATTTACCTGGTTATCAAGTGTTCTGTTAACAATAGTGTCTGTATAGGAAATTTATTTCTGTAAAATGAGGATGTGCCTTTTGCTTTCTTTGTACCTGGAATTCAGGACATTTTACTTAACCTGTAAAAGTCAGTAGCTTCTGCGGCTTGACATTCAAAATTTTAAATTTGGTGAAAATGCCATTCTGTTTAGAACATTGTGTAAGAAAGTTGTTCTGTTATTTTTTTTTAAGCATATAATTGAAATTTGGGAGGGATGGTTGTCTTTTTATTGCTAGTAAATACTGTTTTATCAGGAGCGATAATCTTGATGTATAATTGTTAACTGCTTATTTGTAAGTTTTCTTGGTAATTGCTAATGATGTATAAACTGTCAGGGATTCTTAGCTTTCTGGAACTTTTAAATATAGGAGTTTAAAAGAAAACAAGATGGGCTGATGCTGAATGGAATGACAGGTATTGTAAGTTTGTAGGTCTTAAGGCCACGAGTGTGAGTGGGAATCTGAAGTTAGTTTTTGTCTTAGTCTGTGGTTCCCCACATCCCTCTTCCCTGCTCCCTTCATAAAGCAGACTTGAACAGCAGTGACAGTGGACGACGGGTGGAACCATAGGCGAGGCAGGCAGAGTATTTGAGAAGAAAGACTCTATCTTAGTGATATGAAATAAATACACATAACCTTAATATGCCACCCAAAACATTTAGAGATCATCCTTTTAAAATGAATTGTGTCAAATCTAACAAAGCTTAACCTCTTATGTATCCCTTCATTAAGAAATACAAAGAGTTTAATTAAGGACCTCTGAGTAAAAGGTAAGACTTTTACAGTTCTGGAGTTCATTTGAAAGGTAAATAATTTCCAGAATGAGAAAACACTAAGAATAATGTAGTGGTTTACAGCATAAAAATTTAAATGTCCTTTAGTTTGAGTTCTTAGACCTTTTGAATTAGAAAGAAACCTAAGAATTGTTGGGGCTTTTTAATGAGAAACATTGCTTTAAACTATGCTCTAAAAGTCCCATAATATTAGCATGGTTTACAGTAGTCTACAAAGCGGTATGCTGTGGTTACAAGTGAAAAAAGTGATGTTTGCATGTACCAGATCATATACTTTTATTTTAAAGCTTTCGGGAAAATACTCTGTAGGGTTTTTGTTCAAAGGGAAACAATGATAAACCTGTCAGAATGATTCTTTAATGTGTTAAATCATTAAATCAAATAAGTGAATCAAAGAATTGTAAAGTTAAATGATATATCTTCATAGACTGTGAATTTGTGTAGTTCTTGTGTTCAGAACTTAGTTGGACTTTTAATAAATGTGAACATTTTATGTGGGCATTGGTAGTGGGGCTGAGGTTGTTACAAAGTTTAGTAGGATTTAGTAGGAATGGCATTTGATTCTGGCTTTAAAATGTGTGACAAATGTTGTATTCTTGGGTATAAAGATTTTCTTAGACATAGACAACATAGTTGTTAAGTGACACTAAGAAGAAGCCATGCATGTAATAAACGCTAACATTTATTCAGCCATTTTGAGATACCAAGTGAACAAGTTGATAGATGCCAATTGCCTCGTGTATAACTGACCTGAGGAAAAAAGCTCTTTTTTTTTTCTTTTCTTGGTGTTTTAACCTCAAAATTCCTAAACACGGCTTCAAATTTCAGTCTTAACTATTTTCATAAAAACAAAATCTGGTGATACTTGTTTGCATGTTAGTCATATGTAATTCTCTAGTTTGTGTAAAAGGAAAGCACTTAGAGTTTTACAAATTATTCTTTGTCAGAACTACTTGCAGTGTAGTGCCGATGTTATTAAAATCTTTTTTGAGATCTTCATTTTACAGGCAAACCTATTTAAGCAGAGCAAAGCAGACTTGAGGGTTTCCCCTGTAGTTTGAAGAGCCCTACAGAATGATTTCGTGACAAAATGCAGCCTCCACCTGCCTGGAGAACAATTCGGTGTCACATTCAGGTTTGCTATGTGTTTAACGAAGGACTGTTGTGAACTGATAACCCTGGGGTAGTTTGTTTAGTATCAGAATTTGGAGCCTCCGAGCAGTAAAGGTAAGGAGAGCTCAGTGTACAAGGCCAGTTTTTTGTTGTCCAACTGGAAATAACACTGTGCCTACTTGATACAGCACGTTCTTCTTTGCCTTGGAGGTTGTCAAACTTACATTATGCTTAAAGTTTGAATTAGTGTAATTTTCTGTTAAGTTAGATTCAGGCTGTAATATTCTTACGGAGTTTTAAAGGATAACTAAGATGGGCATGTCCCATAAGTTTTAAGGCCATAGAAAAATACCTGAAGGAGGCATAGTTTGCTCCTAATTTAGCACAGACATAGCGTTCAGAGATGCTTATGTATTTGCAATTTACTCATGCTGTTTGAATTGTTTTGATGCTTTAAATATAAGTAAATTTATGCATTCTTAAACTACTTGTTAAATTGCCCAGGATGAGAATTTTGAAATAAAAACTTGAAGGTTATTCTTGGTTGTAGTTTTTCTGGTGTTTTTTGTTACTAGAAAATGGGTATCCAAAAGATAGGTGCCCCAGAGATTTACCTGTACATCTTTGTTGTCAGTGGCAACGGCTTTAAATTTGCATTTTCTTAAGCTATTTTCATAAAAACAAAATTTTTTGGTGGAACAAGTTGATAGATGCCAATTGCCTCGTGTATAACTGACCTGAGGAAAAAGCTCTTTTTTTTCTTTTCTTGGTGTTTTAACCTCAAAATTCCTAAACACGGCTTCAAATTTCAGTCTTAACTATTTTCATAAAAACAAAATCTGGTGATACTTGTTTGCATGTTAGTCATATGTAATTCTCTAGTTTGTGTAAAAGGAAAGCACTTAGAGTTTTACAAATTATTCTTTGTCAGAACTACTTGCAGTGTAGTGCCGATGTTATTAAAATCTTTTTTGAGATCTTCATTTTACAGGCAAACCTATTTAAGCAGAGCAAAGCAGACTTGAGGGTTTCCCCTGTAGTTTGAAGAGCCCTACAGAATGATTTCGTGACAAAATGCAGCCTCCACCTGCCTGGAGAACAATTCGGTGTCACATTCAGGTTTGCTATGTGTTTAACGAAGGACTGTTGTGAACTGATAACCCTGGGGTAGTTTGTTTAGTATCAGAATTTGGAGCCTCCGAGCAGTAAAGGTAAGGAGAGCTCAGTGTACAAGGCCAGTTTTTTGTTGTCCAACTGGAAATAACACTGTGCCTACTTGATACAGCACGTTCTTCTTTGCCTTGGAGGTTGTCAAACTTACATTATGCTTAAAGTTTGAATTAGTGTAATTTTCTGTTAAGTTAGATTCAGGCTGTAATATTCTTACGGAGTTTTAAAGGATAACTAAGATGGGCATGTCCCATAAGTTTTAAGGCCATAGAAAAATACCTGAAGGAGGCATAGTTTGCTCCTAATTTAGCACAGACATAGCGTTCAGAGATGCTTATGTATTTGCAATTTACTCATGCTGTTTGAATTGTTTTGATGCTTTAAATATAAGTAAATTTATGCATTCTTAAACTACTTGTTAAATTGCCCAGGATGAGAATTTTGAAATAAAAACTTGAAGGTTATTCTTGGTTGTAGTTTTTCTGGTGTTTTTTGTTACTAGAAAATGGGTATCCAGATACCTTTGCTTATTAATTGAAGTAATTGGGGAGGTGAAAACAGGTGCCCCAGAGATTTACCTGTACATCTTTGTTGTCAGTGGCATCTGTGTTTGTATCCGAGTGTAGAAGAGGGAATGAGATCAGCAAGGTTTATTTGCAACGATATAAAACTGGTGTAAATGGTTTCTGAATTCAAACCCATGTCAATTATCTGTTTAAAAAAAAAAAAAAAGACAGTAAAGTAACAATTTCAGTCTCATGTAGTTTTGAATACTTTAAAGAAAGTAAGTGCCATTGGGTTTCCTCCTTAATGAGATGAAGTACCATAGTTTTTAAGTAAAGAATAAAAACCCAACAAATTGACACCAAATTTCATGTTTACTATATTATTCCCATTCTTAATAACTGCATGATTAGCATTGCTCATTTTACATGCTTGCTTATAGGAAGTATATGTACTGTGATGATTGTTAAGAATAATACTGACTTCAACTTAGGTTGACCAAGACATCGAAAGTTTTTCCAAAATTTCATTGGTAAACTTTAAAAGGAATCATTCTATACCTAATTCTATACCTAATTCTGGTGTAACGAGTTGTATAGGAATTATTCAGCAAATGGAGGAAGCTGTAACTTCAGAACTTTGTGAGGGTGGATAAGTTAGCTGCGTTTGGTCAAGTAGGTAAAGCCTTCAAGCCACTAGGTGGCCTTAGGATAGGCATCACTGAAGATCACTGTGGGAATTCTCGTCCAGATGCGTTAGAATCTTAGGGGAGTTAAAAAGGATTATTGGTGGTTAGGAGAACAAACGAAAAATTTGTTAATCTTGACTGTGTTGAAGAATTAACTGTTTCCCTAAATTGCGTAAAATGATGAGCCAGAAGAATGTAGCACATCCAAGCAGTGTCTTTGTATGAGGTAAGAGACTACATAAGACTGAAGATCACCACTCTGTGTTCCATGTGCTTGGTTTTACAGCTGGCTGCTTGGCATGACACCTTTCAGCAAGCACCAGCCTCAGATTTGCTTCTGAATCTACAGGCTTTTTCCTCTTCCAACTGAAAGTAGTAGTGTCTTTAAATTTTGCCCAGGATGAGAATTTTGAAATAAAAACTTGAAGGTTATTCTTGGTTGTAGTTTTTCTGGTGTTTTTTGTTACTAGAAAATGGGTATCCAGATACCTTTGCTTATTAATTGAAGTAATTGGGAGGTGAAAACAGGTGCCCCAGAGATTTACCTGTACATCTTTGTTGTCAGTGGCATCTGTGTTTGTATCCGAGTGTAGAAGAGGGAATGAGATCAGCAAGGTTTATTTGCAACGATATAAAACTGGTGTAAATGGTTTCTGAATTCAAACCCATGTCAATTATCTGTTTAAAAAAAAAAAAAAAGACAGTAAAGTAACAATTTCAGTCTCATGTAGTTTTGAATACTTTAAAGAAAGTAAGTGCCATTGGGTTTCCTCCTTAATGAGATGAAGTACCATAGTTTTTAAGTAAAGAATAAAAACCCAACAAATTGACACCAAATTTCATGTTTACTATATTATTCCCATTCTTAATAACTGCATGATTAGCATTGCTCATTTTACATGCTTGCTTATAGGAAGTATATGTACTGTGATGATTGTTAAGAATAATACTGACTTCAACTTAGGTTGACCAAGACATCGAAAGTTTTTCCAAAATTTCATTGGTAAACTTTAAAAGGAATCATTCTATACCTAATTCTATACCTAATTCTGGTGTAACGAGTTGTATAGGAATTATTCAGCAAATGGAGGAAGCTGTAACTTCAGAACTTTGTGAGGGTGGATAAGTTAGCTGCGTTTGGTCAAGTAGGTAAAGCCTTCAAGCCACTAGGTGGCCTTAGGATAGGCATCACTGAAGATCACTGTGGGAATTCTCGTCCAGATGCGTTAGAATCTTAGGGGAGTTAAAAAGGATTATTGGTGGTTAGGAGAACAAACGAAAAATTTGTTAATCTTGACTGTGTTGAAGAATTAACTGTTTCCCTAAATTGCGTAAAATGATGAGCCAGAAGAATGTAGCACATCCAAGCAGTGTCTTTGTATGAGGTAAGAGACTACATAAGACTGAAGATCACCACTCTGTGTTCCATGTGCTTGGTTTTACAGCTGGCTGCTTGGCATGACACCTTTCAGCAAGCACCAGCCTCAGATTTGCTTCTGAATCTACAGGCTTTTTCCTCTTCCAACTGAAAGTAGTAGTGTCTCTTCTCCAGTGATCCTTAATTTTTGGGTAATAGCACCTAATAGACCAGGTGTATAATAGAAGTTTTTGTGCTGGACTGGGTTTCCTTGAAGACTGACTCCTCACCCTATTCTGTAGGGTCTTGTAAAGGCAAATGATTCTGAGTTTAAGTTGAATTTGACTTTTCTGCCATGTTCTGAACATTGCTCATGTCTGATTCTGCTCTTGACTATGTCCTATTAATCATAATGCAATGTTGCTTGAGTCTCCAGTTTACCCACTAACTGTCTTCATGTGCTGGCCTTTTATTCTGCATCTCCTCGTCCCCACCGTTGACTCTCGAGGCTTTTACTCCGTGGACTTTGAACTTGGCTTTCCCTTAGCTTGGAAATATTTCTCTCCAGATAACTGATTTAATTCTATTTGCTTTCAGTCTTTGCACAAATGTCAAACCTTTCCTAACTGTTCCTTTTCCCTAGCATCATGGAGGATCTTGTTATAAATGCAGGATCTGAGACCTTTTCCCACACAAGAACTGGGGAATACATTTCCTCATTCCCTTCTAGGTTCCTCCATGAGGTCAGGGATTTGAAGTTGTTCATTGATACATATTCAGCATGTAAAATGGTACCAGCAGGTAGAGGGTACTTGACAGGTTCTGTGTGAGTGGATGTGGCTATCGGGCTCAGTGAAAGTTCACGGCAAACATGAAGATACGGGTCTACTAGAGAGTGCCTTTTACGACTTTGGAAGGTAATTGTGTGTTACTGGTGGTCCGTCAGATGCCTGGTTGAAGGGGGAGGATTGGCCATCTGATGCTGGGAAAGATTGAAGGCAGGAGGAGAAGGGGACAATAGGATGATGGTGAAGGACAAGGAAGCCTGACATGCTACAGTCCATGGGATCACAGAGTCGGGCACATTTGAAAAAAAAAAATTGGCAAGTAAGGTTTACAGTACCTAGTAATCCCCTGGGGGAAAATGAAAACCTTTCTTCTAAGTGAAGGGTCAAGTAAATACAGACCTTGCCTTCTGTGTTCCATTTGTGTGGCCATATAATGGGAATATATTGGAAATAAATGTTGAACTTCATCCTCAGATCTTGTGAAGACAAGCAGCTGGGCTATCTGTGAAAGTGCTAATCACTCAGTTGTGTCCAGCTCTTCGCAACCCCGTGGACTGCAGCCCATCAGGCTCCTCTATTCCTGTCATTGTCCAGGCAAGAACACTGGAGTGGGTTGCCATTTTCTTTTCTAGGGATCTTCCCCACTCGGGGATCGAGCCCTGGTCTCCTGTATTGCAGATAGATTCTTTACCACTGAGGAAGCAGTTTGAAGGAGAGCATTCTCCAGACCACCAAGGAAGAGGAAGAGTCAGCCCTAGCACTGTGGAAGTTGCTGGCTGGCTGAAGTTGGGCTCTAACATGTAATCATTGTTGTGGGTTACACTCTAGAGCCTTAACTGCATTTTGATTACCAAACAACTTGGCATTCTTAGAATATCACAGTGGTGACATACTACATGATGTTCTCATCTCTGACCTTACTTCCAGCAGGTTGCAGGGATAGTCCTACATTGGTGTGGAGTGCCTTGATTAAATTTTGAGTTATCTCCAGAACGCTGAGACGAAACAGTATACCAGCAAAACCTGAGCTTGAGGTTACTCTGTGATATAAGGGAAGGGGAATTGAAAAAGGAAAAGTATCAAGTTAATTTGGGGAAAGAACGTACAGAAGTTTGTATGGCAATTGAATCCTCCAAACTGCACGTGCTTCCATGTCAGTTCATCTGAACACATAAGCTCCAATTCTAAGACTGCTGTTGTAAGTCACCATGCGATATGTGACTACTTGGTTAAGATATTGGAAGAACTACTGAAGGAGTTTACTTGGGTAACAGTCTGAGGAAAACGTCCTAGTTTAAGTACCAGCATTGTCCCGATTAGTACCTTAGGCAAGTTACTGTCTGTCTCTTGCTCAGCAAGATTGATAACCTGCCTTGGCTAGCCTAGTTCATGTCAGCTGAAAACACATTTCCGCCTCAGCTTGATTGCTTCTGCCACCTTAACTGCTTCTACTGTGTGAATTGGCGGTTCCAGGGATTACAATGCAGATACTTGGATTGGGAATAGGGGGGCATTCTGCCTCCCATGCCTCCTCTCTTTTCACGGAACTATGTTAGTCTTGGAGTTTGTGAGAGGCCCAGTTAGGCCTTCATAAATTAAGACTTTATTCAGACTGAGTTGAGCTTAAGTAGAATTAAGGAATTAAATAATTTTTTGACCGTCTAGTTAGAAAAAATAAACTCAGACTATCTTAAGGGTTTTTCTCCGTAGTGTTTAGATGCCGAATGCCAACTAATAGAGACGGAAAAAGAATATGGTTATTCACAAATTCAATAAGGACCCAGTTGTCTTTCCTGTTTGAGTAAAACTGCAAGGGTGATAGTATACTTTAATTCATTTTAGAGAAATAGAACTACCATCAGTAAGTTAACTAAAGAATGACCTCCAGAATGAGGAAGCTGTTAAGTATTTTGTGTTCACTAATAAAAAACATCTGAACTTTGAGGAACTGCATTAAGAAAATACAGAATGTAAAGAGACTCAGGATGTAAAACCTCCCAACAGCAAAAACTGGGAAATTAGCCTTTGACACACAGAATAAGGTAAATGAGCTTCCCAGGTGGCATTAGTGGTAAAGAGCCCGCATGCCAACGCAGAAGACTTAAGAGATGTGGGTTTGATCCCTGGGTTGGACACCAGTATTCTTGCCTGGAGATTGCCATGGCAGAGGAGCTTGAGGGCTATAATTCATAGGGTGGCAAGAGTTGGACACGACTGAACTAACATAGCATGCAGCAAGCAGTCAGTCAATAAGCAGTCTTAAGTAGTTTGCATTTCAACTCATAAGCTTCAGGCTTTGGTTATTTGTAGCCATGGGCAGTGTAGGCACGTAGACATTCAGTAAATAAATTAATTGATCATTCTCACTCCAAATTAATTTACAGTTAGCATATCCTTTGATGCACTGCAGTATACTTCCGTACCATTCTTAAGTTCCACGTTGGATATCAGGGTTTTCCATTTATTTTTATTTTTGGATGTCAGGTTTTGACTGCTTCCTCTTTTAGAGGGCACTGGGGAAATTTTCATCTCCACACCCCAATTGACTAGCCTAGTTCATGTCTGCTTGGATTGGGCTTCTACTGTGTGAATTGGCGGTTCCAGGGATTACAATGCAGATACTTGGATTGGGAATAGGGGGGCATTCTGCCTCCCATGCCTCCTCTCTTTTCACGGAACTATGTTAGTCTTGGAGTTTGTGAGAGGCCCAGTTAGGCCTTCATAAATTAAGACTTTATTCAGACTGAGTTGAGCTTAAGTAGAATTAAGGAATTAAATAATTTTTTGACCGTCTAGTTAGAAAAAATAAACTCAGACTATCTTAAGGGTTTTTCTCCGTAGTGTTTAGATGCCGAATGCCAACTAATAGAGACGGAAAAAGAATATGGTTATTCACAAATTCAATAAGGACCCAGTTGTCTTTCCTGTTTGAGTAAAACTGCAAGGGTGATAGTATACTTTAATTCATTTTAGAGAAATAGAACTACCATCAGTAAGTTAACTAAAGAATGACCTCCAGAATGAGGAAGCTGTTAAGTATTTTGTGTTCACTAATAAAAAACATCTGAACTTTGAGGAACTGCATTAAGAAAATACAGAATGTAAAGAGACTCAGGATGTAAAACCTCCCAACAGCAAAAACTGGGAAATTAGCCTTTGACACACAGAATAAGGTAAATGAGCTTCCCAGGTGGCATTAGTGGTAAAGAGCCCGCATGCCAACGCAGAAGACTTAAGAGATGTGGGTTTGATCCCTGGGTTGGACACCAGTATTCTTGCCTGGAGATTGCCATGGCAGAGGAGCTTGAGGGCTATAATTCATAGGGTGGCAAGAGTTGGACACGACTGAACTAACATAGCATGCAGCAAGCAGTCAGTCAATAAGCAGTCTTAAGTAGTTTGCATTTCAACTCATAAGCTTCAGGCTTTGGTTATTTGTAGCCATGGGCAGTGTAGGCACGTAGACATTCAGTAAATAAATTAATTGATCATTCTCACTCCAAATTAATTTACAGTTAGCATATCCTTTGATGCACTGCAGTATACTTCCGTACCATTCTTAAGTTCCACGTTGGATATCAGGGTTTTTTTTTTCCATTTATTTTTTATTTTTTGGATGTCAGGTTTTGACTGCTTCCTCTAGAGGATATGAATGGTGGGGGGTAGAGGGCACTGGGTGTAAATTTTCATCTCCACACATCTATGTGATTTGCAGAGGTGACTTGAGTGAAAGAGGTGGAATACCAATTCAGTTGATTCTGGGAGCGTTACTGGTTTGTCAAGAGTTACTTAAAAGGGTTTGCACAGATCTCACAAGTAACCATTTCATTCTGTGTACCGTAGGAAATGGGAACTGAGTCGATGACCTCAGGACCAATTTTTTTTTGTTTGCTTTTCACTTTAATTAAGCTGCTTAATAAAACTGACATTTTATACAAGGTTGTGTGTGCTTATGGTGCTTGTAGGTGGATTGGTGATCAGTCTGGTGTGAGTGAATCGAGATTAGTAAATGAAGTGGTGCCTTAACAATAAAAGGTGGAAAGAGGGGCATCCCTGGTGGTCCAGTTGGTAGAGAGTCTGCCTTGCAGTGCAAGGGGCACTGGTTCGATCCCTGGCCTGGGAGGATCCCACGTGTTGTGGTATGGCTGGACCAGTGTGTCTAGTTACAGCCAGTGCTCTGCAACGAGGGGAGGCCACTGCAATGGGCCCACACAGGCCAAAGAAAGAAAAGGCGTGCTCCTGGAGTTGAGAGGGAAATGACTAAGATAGTGTGTACATTTGGCGCATCTTACCGTACAGGTAATCAGAAGAGTAGATTTTAATTCAGTCTAAGCACCCATAAATACATTACAGTTCTTGAAAATAAGTTAGTCATTCTATGTTGATCCTTATGGGGAATCTAATATTTCACAAATTTTTCGGAGTGGAATGTGGAGTAATACCAAGTTGAAGCCATTCAATCATGGTTGATTGATGCTACTTGTCAGAAAATAAGGTCCTGGGTTTTTTTTTTTTTGGCCTCTTAAGTGATTTATTTTTCATCCATCTTTATTGTTCGGTCTGTGTGGGCCTCCCACTGCAGTGGCCTCTTGCCACAGAGCACTGGCTCTGGGCGCATGCGCTCCAGAGCGCTGCCTCAGTTGGACACACGGGCACGCGGGATTTTCCCAGGCCAGGGATTGAAACGGTGCCCCTTGCACCAACGCGGATTCTCCACCCACTGGACCATCAGGGAAGCCCCAGGTTCCTGGTTTTTTTGCTTCTACTGAATATGAGACACCGCTGTAGAAGTGATTTGCCTACTTAAATTGCTGATGGGATATTAAAATATCAAGTTTTTGTCATTGTAAAGATTTATTCATTCCTACTGGTGTTTAAAACCTTTCATAATAATTAAACCATGGGTTTAACTATGGGTCTGTGCAAAAGGATGCCACCCAAAAGTAATTTTCATGTTTTGTATAGGTTATTACTTCGTATTCATTTGATACATTGAAAACAACTAAGGGATAGTAAGACATTTGTACGGTCACGTAAGTCAGCTTTAAATTAGAGGTTTCTTAAACATACCCGGTTCTGGATAATGATAGGATCTAGAGGAAGGAAGCCCTCATGAGCTTAAAAAAAATGTACCAGGAAAACAGTAGTCAGTTTGATAATTAAGATTATAGTGTAGACATTAAATAAACATGTTATATAATGCTATTTAAAATAGCTGAGAATGATCTCTGGTCACTTTTTTTTAATACAGTGCTAGCTAAACACAGCACATGCTGCTAAGATGCTGAAGAAAATTTTGAAAATGGTTGATTTTTACACTTAAACCATGTTTCAGTAGTCTAAGTAATGCTGATGCTGTTCTGTCTTAAACTCGTCAAATAATTGAGCCCAGTTTGAGGAAACCAATCTCTACTAAATAGTTAACCATAAGGTATATTTGTATTCAGAAACAAAATGCTTTCAAAATGTTCCAGTTTTGAAATTGTTTTGAGTTTTTTATGTTGACCCAGTGACTTTGTAAAGGTAAACTGAAGTGGAGTTAAGCAGTTGCCTAGCAAATTTGATCTCAGAGATGACCATACAGGATAAAATGAATAAAATGTACTTAATGACAGCAGATTTTACTCTTGCTAAATCTGGATAGTCCTACATTCTTTTTCTCTTCCTTTTCTGTCTCTCCGCCGTTTGGTTTTCTGATCTCTTCCCTCCCCTTTTTTTCCCTTATTTTTTCCTTTCCGCCCCCTCCCTCTGTCCACTTAGTCATCAATGATATGCATGTGGTTAAGGATTTTGCCTAGTAATCATTAACCTATCCTTATAAATTTTAAGTATTTGGGGGTCTATCACAAGAGCACATTTTAAAAAATTTTTATTGGCTTTTTAAAACTTTTTACAGAGTTTTGTTGTTCACAGACGTGTATGTTCCCAGATCAGTCATGCGTATCCCTGGACAGCCCCCCCACCCCGGTCCCCTCATCCCACCCCTCCAGGCCTTCGCGCCGCTCCCCTGCAGGATCTCCTCTTCCGCAGTGCAATGGCAATAGCTGTCTTTCACATATGATAGTATAGGTTTCCATGTTACTCCCCTCTATGCCTCCCACCCACACTGTTCATTCCCCACAGTGTCCATGTGTCTGCTCTCTATGTCTGTTTTTTGCTTCGCTGCGTGACCATTACCCTCTTACTAGATTCTGTATGTATGTGTTAGTATACTGTATTTGTCTTTCTCTTTTGACATAAACTTCACTTTTTTTAAATAGGTTCTAGATCCATCCATCTCATTAGGGCTGATTCTTCTGCATTTCTTTTTACAGCTGAGAAATACTCCATTGTATGTATGTACCAGAGCTTTTTTATCCATTCATTCATCGATGGACATCTCGGTTGCTTCCATGTTCTAGCTATTGTGTAGAGAGCTACAGTGAGCATTTGGGGTAATGTGCTTCTTTCAGTTTGTTTCAGTTTACATATTCATATGGAGAACTCGGAGGCAAGACTATTGTCTAAAACAGTGTGGTATACTTTGAAACAGATGATGAAGACCAAACTTACTTGGATTCTTAACTGCCACCTAAATTAACTGCCTATGTATTGGACCATAGTTAACAAGATTTCAGATTTTCTAGTCATCTCAATTTTAGAGAACCCAGAATTTGCTTAGTGCCCAGTCTGTCTTGATATGATTTTAATCTGAGATTTTAGGTAAAGGTCTCTAGAAGACTTAAATCTCGGAATGCATGCCTATGGTGAGTTGAAAAGGTTGGATAGTCCTACATTCTTTTCTCTTCCTTTTCTGTCTCTCCGTTTGGTTTTCTGATCTCTTCCCTCCCCTTTTCTTCCCTTATTTTTTCCTTTCCGCCCCCTCCCTCTGTCCACTTAGTCATCAATGATATGCATGTGGTTAAGGATTTTGCCTAGTAATCATTAACCTATCCTTATAAATTTTAAGTATTTGGGGGTCTATCACAAGAGCACATTTTAAAAAATTTTTATTGGCTTTTTAAAACTTTTTACAGAGTTTTGTTGTTCACAGACGTGTATGTTCCCAGATCAGTCATGCGTATCCCTGGACAGCCCCCCCACCCCGGTCCCCTCATCCCACCCTCCAGGCCTTGGCGCGCTCCCCTGCAGGATCTCCTCTTCCGCAGTGCAATGGCAATAGCTGTCTTTCACATATGATAGTATAGGTTTCCATGTTACTCCCCTCTATGCCTCCCACCCACACTGTTCATTCCCCACAGTGTCCATGTGTCTGCTCTCTATGTCTGTTTTTTGCTTCGCATGTGACCATTACCCTCTTACTAGATTCTGTATGTATGTGTTAGTATACTGTATTTGTCTTTCTCTTTTGACATAAACTTCACTTTTTTTAAATAGGTTCTAGATCCATCCATCTCATTAGGGCTGATTCTTCTGCATTTCTTTTTACAGCTGAGAAATACTCCATTGTATGTATGTACCAGAGCTTTTTTATCCATTCATTCATCGATGGACATCTCGGTTGCTTCCATGTTCTAGCTATTGTGTAGAGAGCTACAGTGAGCATTTGGGGTAATGTGCTTCTTTCAGTTTGTTTCAGTTTACATATTCATATGGAGAACTCGGAGGCAAGACTATTGTCTAAAACAGTGTGGTATACTTTGAAACAGATGATGAAGACCAAACTTACTTGGATTCTTAACTGCCACCTAAATTAACTGCCTATGTATTGGACCATAGTTAACAAGATTTCAGATTTTCTAGTCATCTCAATTTTAGAGAACCCAGAATTTGCTTAGTGCCCAGTCTGTCTTGATATGATTTTAATCTGAGATTTTAGGTAAAGGTCTCTAGAAGACTTAAATCTCGTGAATGCATGCCTATGGTGAGTTGAAAAGGTTGTGTAATGATGGCAAAGAAAAGCTGCTTATCTTTCAAGACCATGAAAGGTTCCCTGGAATGTGAATGGCTGGGGTGGGCAGGAGCAAAGAGCACACAACCCGGCCCTTTCCAGTCCTGTGGGGGTTGGGCACAGCCAGGAGGTCACAGAAGCCCCAGTTATACTGAGAGTTTGATAGCTGGCCTTGGCACTTTGCTCGGGTGACAGGCCTGAGTCACAAGATTTGCCACTCACTGTGGCTCGGGAGAGGGGGGAAAGGGTTCTTGTACGTTTCAGGTGGCATGGGGGAATGTAAGGAGGAGCCTTTTACACTTGTCAGAGAGCTGTGCTCAAAAGGCCTTCAGTTTTCTTGGTTATCTTCAGCTGGAGATAACCCAGCAGTGACCAAAGTGACCTGCTGTCTAAAGATCTGAGAGGGAACAAGCCTCTCCCCACCCCAAATCTGTGGTTGAAATTTATTGTAGGTATGAAGACGGAGGATACTAAGGAAGCATCCTTAGAAGAACCTCATCTAGAATCAGGAGTGCAGACGGTGGATTATAGAAGAGCAGGTGGTAGTCTCAGGAGGAATGAGATGCGATCCACAGACAGTGGTTTTAGGAGTTCACAGAAGAGTGCCAACTTCTGGACCTGAAAAAAATAAGAGGCAGCCATGGCTGACCCCCACTAGTGGGTGTAACAGTGGATACTACTTTAAAGAAAAATGAACAAGCTCTTTGGCCTCCTTGCTCTCTGAACCTTGACCCCAAACAAGAGCAGCGCCTTGAGCACCACTTCCCACCACCTAATTGTAGCAGAAGCAATGTGGTGAGAGACTGCAGAGCTGTGCAGAGCAACAATCAGCAGTTTGATCGTGTGGAAACTTGAATTATTTTTTAATAATTATTTTTGTAACCTTAAAATTCATAGAGCCTTGAGTAATTGTTATAGACAACGTATTCAGCAGTATTGAGGGATATCCTCCTGTTAACATTAAAGTTAGTAGTAGCTAACGGTTACTGACCTGGGTATTTAATTCCAGCCACAGCACTATGGGAAAACTGCTGTAATCACTGTTCTCATTTTACAGATGAGGAAACTGAGACAGCAGCTTAGCCAGTTTATATTAGCCAGGCTGATAAGCGGAGGAGCCAGAATTTAAATCTAGGCAGTCTGGTTTTAGAGCCAGATTGCTTAGCTGCTAATACTGCATTTTAGAACATCTTACAATGAGAATTAGGCTGAAAAAAAATGTAAGTAGAATATTAGCATTACTGAACAGAAAGATTTGAGGGAATTTGAGTTTATACCTTCCCCAGACTTTGTAGAATCACCACATTTCTGTTACAATCAGAAAATAAATACTTTAAAATGAGTATTTTTTTTTTTTAATGAAAACCATGGAAAGAATCACCAGTATGTAAAGAACTCTCACCAGAAAGACTCAGAAATTTATGTGGAAATGGCCATTGCAGTGTTATCTGGGGGAGATTTTCTATAATTCTTTTCTGTACTTTGACTTTTTTTTTTTAAGTAAGGTAAAAGTATGTGGATTCTATGCTGAAAATTATTTCGATGCAATCACTGATTTTCTGGAGAAAATGTTACCAAAAATGATTCAGAAAACATGTTGATCAATAACCAAGACATAGTTTTAAATGTAACAGAATAATCACTCTCATCAAAACCTTTGAGGCAGGAGGATCTGAGGGGTTTGAGTTATTTTAAATATCTGAGGATGAGCCAATTCCAGCACTGTTACAAAATCTTGAGAATGAAAGGAAAGGCTTCCTAATGCATTTCGTCAGGTTAGTGCTAAATAACACCTGCAAAAAATACAAAAATAGAGGGTAATCTCGCTGATGACAGATGGAAAAGCACTACATAAATATAATGCAGGTAACAGACTTAATCATATATTGCAACAGCTACTGTCACAACTATGACTTTGCTCTTCTTTGGTGGTGGTAACTCGCTGAAACAACACAGAAATGATTGACATAACTATTGGAAAATGGAGGCCAGAAATTTTGGAAAAGCACAGAAAATTACTCATAAGATATTGAGCGATATCCTCCTGTTAACATTAAAGTTAGTAGTAGCTAACGGTTACTGACCTGGGTATTTAATTCCAGCCACAGCACTATGGGAAAACTGCTGTAATCACTGTTCTCATTTTACAGATGAGGAAACTGAGACAGCAGCTTAGCCAGTTTATATTAGCCAGGCTGATAAGCGGAGGAGCCAGAATTTAAATCTAGGCAGTCTGGTTTTAGAGCCAGATTGCTTAGCTGCTAATACTGCATTTTAGAACATCTTACAATGAGAATTAGGCTGAAAAAAAATGTAAGTAGAATATTAGCATTACTGAACAGAAAGATTTGAGGGAATTTGAGTTTATACCTTCCCCAGACTTTGTAGAATCACCACATTTCTGTTACAATCAGAAAATAAATACTTTAAAATGAGTATTTTTTTTTTTTAATGAAAACCATGGAAAGAATCACCAGTATGTAAAGAACTCTCACCAGAAAGACTCAGAAATTTATGTGGAAATGGCCATTGCAGTGTTATCTGGGGGAGATTTTCTATAATTCTTTTTCTGTACTTTGACTTTTTTTTTTTTTTAAGTAAGGTAAAAGTATGTGGATTCTATGCTGAAAATTATTTCGATGCAATCACTGATTTTCTGGAGAAAATGTTACCAAAAATGATTCAGAAAACATGTTGATCAATAACCAAGACATAGTTTTAAATGTAACAGAATAATCACTCTCATCAAAACCTTTGAGGCAGGAGGATCTGAGGGGTTTGAGTTATTTTAAATATCTGAGGATGAGCCAATTCCAGCACTGTTACAAAATCTTGAGAATGAAAGGAAAGGCTTCCTAATGCATTTCGTCAGGTTAGTGCTAAATAACACCTGCAAAAAATACAAAAATAGAGGGTAATCTCGCTGATGACAGATGGAAAAGCACTACATAAATATAATGCAGGTAACAGACTTAATCATATATTGCAACAGCTACTGTCACAACTATGACTTTGCTCTTCTTTGGTGGTGGTAACTCGCTGAAACAACACAGAAATGATTGACATAACTATTGGAAAATGAGGCGAAATGGTCACTACTATGTTCAAACATTGCCTTCCTGAGAAACCCAAAGAAAACTAGCAGAAAAATTGAGACTCATAAGACTTTAGTGAGGTAAAGTTTTTGCTGGGCACATACATGGTTGCCCAGCTAGACAATCCTGGGTCTTTTGAAGTAGGAATGGCTATGAACTAAGTTCTTTTGTTAATAGGTTAGAAGTCACTTGCTTATCTTCCACTATCTCTGTGCATCTTTGGTATGAAATATGGGCTTGGTGCTAGTGAGGCTGCTTTGACTATGCAGAGAAACAGAAACTAGGATTGAGAGCAACAGGTTGAAAAGAACCTGGACTACCTAGATGACCTTTGGGTGCTGAGCTTTCTACTTTAAGTGGGATGACCCTAATAGAATCTGAGACAAAAAACTGGCATGCAAGCAGTTGATTTTAAAATGATTCCAAAGGGCAGGAACAAGGAAGAGGGGAATAAAACAAGAACGGAGTAATCAAGTTGACCACTATTAAAATTAGCTGATATTTCATTCCATGAAACCCTCTGGAGACGCTTAGGAAATGTATTCCAAAACTGGCTTGAAAGGAGAGCATCATTTTTCTTACTGGTTTTCAGTTCCTACTGATAAAAATGACTCCAGTGGTTAACCAACCCTTTTGGGAAAGCACATATACACTGGTACCTGTTAGATTTGCTTGGGCAGAAATTAAGAGAGAGCATTGGCCCAAGGAAAGTTGGCTAGTTTATGTACAATTCCTTGCCTCAGAAGTAGCTGCTGGGAGTAGGATTAGGAAATAAAATGGTGCACAAAAGATGGCCGATGCAACATGCTCCTTCCACCACTCAGGTCCACTTGTGTCCTGCATTAACCCCAGCTTAGTTCGTTTAAAGTTCTGTCTGGCCACAGTTTCAGCAAGCACTATATAATAGAGAGTTATTGGGAAAAGTTACTGCAGCTTGTTGTATTTCTGTCATTGTTATTTATCATTTCCTTCTTCACCTTTTTCTAAGTCGTTTTTTTTTTTTTTGTCGAGGGGAGGCGGGTTGGGGAGGGAGGGTGGGGGGCGGGCAGACCACTTCTATTGGTCTTTCATTTTTGTATTTTCATCCATCTTTGTTCTTTGGCCTATGTGGGCCTCCCATCGCAGTGGCCTCTCTTGTCGCAGAGCACTGGCTCTGGGCGCATGTGCTCCAGAGCTCCGGCTCGGTAATTGGACACATCAATTCAGCTGCTCCGCAGCACGTGGGATCTTCTCAGGCCAGGGATGGAACCGGTGCCCCTTGCACTGCAAGGTGATGTCCTTACCCACTGGACCACCAGGGAAACCCTCTTAAGTAGTTTTTTAAGTAATTGGCCTACAACACTATGTCAGTTCCAGGTACATACCTACTTACTTGATACTTGTTAACATTGCAAAATGATTACTGTGTTCAGTCTACTTAACCATCTGTCACTTGAGCCTTGAACCTCAGGGTTAGGGATACTCACCCACCTACAGTCTGAAACCCATGTGTAACTTACAGGCAGGCTTCCATGTATGTGGTTCCTCCATTTTCCAGTTCTATGTTGATTCCACATCTGTTTGTTGAAGGAAACACAGATCATAAAATCTGTAATATTTTCATGGGAACAAACATTTATAAATGGGCTTGGGAAGTTCACACTTGTGCTGTTCAAAAGTCAGTACAATACTGTTGACTGTATTCTATACGCTGTACATTTCATCCATATGACTGGTTTACTTTATGGTGGGGAGTTCATACCTCTTCGTCTCCCTCATCCATTTCACTATTTCTCCATTCTTTCATTTTTGACAGTACCTGTTCTCTGAATATGCGTTTCTATCTTGTTATGCTTGTTCATTTGTTTTCTCGTTTAGATTCCACAAATAAGTGAGGTCATGCAGTATTTGTCTTTCTCTGACTTATTTCACTAAGCTTAATACACTAGGTCCATCCATGTTATCAAAAGTGTCAAGGCTTTGTTATTTCTGATGGTTCTGTAATATTCCATTGTGCATCTATACCACATCTTTTCTATCCATCTGTCAGTGTACACCTAGGTTGCTTCCATATTTTGGCTGTCATTAATAATGCTACAGTGAACATAGGGATACATATAATAAGTAAAAGATAAGTATGTATATACATATAGGGGCTTCTCAGGTGCCTCAGTGGTAAAGAATCCTGCCAACTCAGGAGATTCAACAGATGTGGGTTGGATAGGAGACTTTGGCCTATGTGGGCCTCCCATCGCAGTGGCCTCTCTTGTCAGAGCACTGGCTCTGGGCGCATGTGCTCAGAGCTCCGGCTCGGTATTGGACACATCAATTCAGCTGCTCCGCAGCACGTGGGATCTTCTCAGGCCAGGGATGGAACCGGTGCCTTGCACTGCAAGGTGATGTCCTTACCCACTGGACCACCAGGGAAACCCTCTTAAGTAGTTTTTTAAGTAATTGGCCTACAACACTATGTCAGTTCCAGGTACATACCTACTTACTTGATACTTGTTAACATTGCAAAATGATTACTGTGTTCAGTCTACTTAACCATCTGTCACTTGAGCCTTGAACCTCAGGGTTAGGGATACTCACCCACCTACAGTCTGAAACCCATGTGTAACTTACAGGCAGGCTTCCATGTATGTGGTTCCTCCATTTTCCAGTTCTATGTTGATTCCACATCTGTTTGTTGAAGGAAACACAGATCATAAAATCTGTAATATTTTCATGGGAACAAACATTTATAAATGGGCTTGGGAAGTTCACACTTGTGCTGTTCAAAAGTCAGTACAATACTGTTGACTGTATTCTATACGCTGTACATTTCATCCATATGACTGGTTTACTTTATGGTGGGGAGTTCATACCTCTTCGTCTCCCTCATCCATTTCACTATTTCTCCATTCTTTCATTTTTGACAGTACCTGTTCTCTGAATATGCGTTTCTATCTTGTTATGCTTGTTCATTTGTTTTCTCGTTTAGATTCCACAAATAAGTGAGGTCATGCAGTATTTGTCTTTCTCTGACTTATTTCACTAAGCTTAATACACTAGGTCCATCCATGTTATCAAAAGTGTCAAGGCTTTGTTATTTCTGATGGTTCTGTAATATTCCATTGTGCATCTATACCACATCTTTTCTATCCATCTGTCAGTGTACACCTAGGTTGCTTCCATATTTTGGCTGTCATTAATAATGCTACAGTGAACATAGGGATACATATAATAAGTAAAAGATAAGTATGTATATACATATAGGGGCTTCTCAGGTGCCTCAGTGGTAAAGAATCCTGCCAACTCAGGAGATTCAACAGATGTGGGTTGGATAGGGAGATCCTCTGGAGGAGGAAATGGCAACCCACTCCAGTATTCTTGCCTGGAAAATCCCATGGACAGAGGAGCCTGGCAGGCTGTTGTCCTTGGGGTTGCAAAAGAGTTGGACTTGACTGCATGTGTACACGTGCACACATGTGTATGCATGTGTATACACACACACATCTGACTAGTTCTGTTTGGAGAGCTCTTCATACCTAATGCACTGGCCATTGATTTAATGCACATACTTCATGCTTGGAGCACTGCAGCTTAGCAGCGATCATCCCTGATGTGGGACTTATCTATTCCTTTTGTTACTATTATTATCTTTATTAGGTTTCTGGGAGAGGAGAAATTTTTAAGGCCAGCAGCAATGTGTCAGTGCCCCAGTTTCTTTCTTGTGAAGCAAGTTTCTTTGCTTGAGTGATACACTATCCTACTGAATCAGGTATTCTGTAAGTCTTTAGGTGATGGTGCTGGTGGAGAAAGACCTCTGAGCAGGGAAACCAAACCCATGCCTACAGGAGCAGAAAAAAATTGTTTCTCCCTTCAGAGTTTTAAGTTTGAGTCAAGGTAAGCAACTTTCTCCCAAGTGATTGGTTAGTCTCTTTGTACATAAGAGATGACCAATACACCCATCCTAAACAGTTGCATATTTCCATACTGTTATGTGAGAGAAATAGAGACTTGTCTGTAGTTTGTTATGATATCTTAACCTATACTGAAATGAATGTGAACATTATTACCTAGAAATAGGGTGCTGCTTTAAGAAATACTTCAGCAATGTTAGGAAGCAGCCCTGGTGTTCTAGTAGTTGGGAATCTGCCTGCTAATGGTTCACATCTTGGCCTGGGAAGACTCCACATTGCCGAGGAGCAGCTAGGCCCGTGCGCTGTACCGATGGAGCCCGCACACCCTGGAACCTGTGCTCTGCAACAAAAGAGGCCACCACAGTGCGAAACCAGTGCATCACAACTAGAGAATAGCCCCTGCTCATAGAAATCAGAGAAGAAAGCCCTCATGGAGCAACGAACACCCAGCATAGCTGTAGATAAATAGAAATTTAAAACTTAAAGAGAAAACTTTTGAAGTGTGATTGTGACTTACTGATTGCGAGGTAGTAAGGAACCAGTTAAAATGGCACTCTGGAAAATGATTGTCACGTAACAGACATTTTGTCATAAGCAGACATAAAAAGGAATACTAGTCCTCAGGCTTTCTCCTGCAGATTTACTAATTTGACAGTGTTTGGGCTCCCAGATTTGTCTTCAGTACTCTGAACCACAGGAGACAACATTGTCCTTCATATCATTTCTTAAAAGCCTCCATGTGTATTAGCCAGAAAGTGAAAGCCAGCCCTGCAGCCTGGAATAAGAGCGTTCCATTCCCACTAAATATTTTTTAAGGTGGCTCCAGGTAATAGTTAAGCAAAAACCGGGAAACAAACTAGAATACGAAAGCTTAAGAACTATCACCATCTAGGATATTTGACTGGTGCTCCCTTTGTATGCACACACTGGAACCAGGGAGGCGAGGATCCTGCTAAGTTATGAGGAAAACAGGTGTGTGTGGTTTTGAGGAAGACAGGTGTGTGTGTGTGGGTGGGGGTGTGTGTGTGGGTGTCATAGCCCCCATGCCTGTCTCCAGAAATTCCTAACTGGAGCCTGTACCAGTAAAAATCTGCATGCACAAGTTGCAGTCATCAAGAGGGCATACACTTGACAACTGACTTCAGAATGTGCACCAGTTACCAGCATATGCCTCTGAGCTCCCACTGCCCCCTTCATTACCTGTTCTGTAAGAGTGGAGCTTGCCCTTTGAGGAGCCTACCAGCTGACACTGTTGAACTTTGTCAATAGAAGACTCTGGAGACATGGCAAGAGGTTTTCCTTCCTGGTTCTGGTGTGCTCACTGGTTGGGTCATCTCTGGCCCTGCTCCTTCGGTGTGTAATGGTCAGCAGCACCTGAGGTGCCACTTCTGCAGGTAGCGTCATTCTTGAGCACCAGTCACTAGACACGGCCCCTGAAAAGGTATCCCAAGCAGTACGGTGCCACCACAGTGCGAAACCAGTGCATCACAACTAGAGAATAGCCCCTGCTCATAGAAATCAGAGAAGAAAGCCCTCATGGAGCAACGAACACCCAGCATAGCTGTAGATAAATAGAAATTTAAAACTTAAAGAGAAAACTTTTGAAGTGTGATTGTGACTTACTGATTGCGAGGTAGTAAGGAACCAGTTAAAATGGCACTCTGGAAAATGATTGTCACGTAACAGACATTTTGTCATAAGCAGACATAAAAAGGAATACTAGTCCTCAGGCTTTCTCCTGCAGATTTACTAATTTGACAGTGTTTGGGCTCCCAGATTTGTCTTCAGTACTCTGAACCACAGGAGACAACATTGTCCTTCATATCATTTCTTAAAAGCCTCCATGTGTATTAGCCAGAAAGTGAAAGCCAGCCCTGCAGCCTGGAATAAGAGCGTTCCATTCCCACTAAATATTTTTTAAGGTGGCTCCAGGTAATAGTTAAGCAAAAACCGGGAAACAAACTAGAATACGAAAGCTTAAGAACTATCACCATCTAGGATATTTGACTGGTGCTCCCTTTGTATGCACACACTGGAACCAGGGAGGCGAGGATCCTGCTAAGTTATGAGGAAAACAGGTGTGTGTGGTTTTGAGGAAGACAGGTGTGTGTGTGTGGGTGGGGGTGTGTGTGTGGGTGTCATAGCCCCCATGCCTGTCTCCAGAAATTCCTAACTGGAGCCTGTACCAGTAAAAATCTGCATGCACAAGTTGCAGTCATCAAGAGGGCATACACTTGACAACTGACTTCAGAATGTGCACCAGTTACCAGCATATGCCTCTGAGCTCCCACTGCCCCCTTCATTACCTGTTCTGTAAGAGTGGAGCTTGCCCTTTGAGGAGCCTACCAGCTGACACTGTTGAACTTTGTCAATAGAAGACTCTGGAGACATGGCAAGAGGGTTTTCCTTCCTGGTTCTGGTGTGCTCACTGGTTGGGTCATCTCTGGCCCTGCTCCTTCGGTGTGTAATGGTCAGCAGCACCTGAGGTGCCACTTCTGCAGGTAGCGTCATTCTTGAGCACCAGTCACTAGACACGGCCCCCTGAAAAGGTATCCCAAGCAGTAGGTTACTGGTTAGTTGCCCCGACCAAAACCTGCAGTGACTTTCTCTTCCCTGCTATTCAGTGAGCCATTCTGACCTTCCAGCAAGTTCAAAATCTCAGCTCCTTGGGAGCTTCTTCCTTGGGGTTCTGTCCTGCTCCCAGAGGTAGTGGTTTTTCCTTATATTCGTTATTCTGATGTTTTTTAGGGTTCCTTTGTAGCTCAGCTGGTAAAGAAGCAACCTGCAATGCTAGAGACCTGGGTTGGGAAGATCTGAAGAAGAGAACAGTTATCCACTGCAGTATTCCTGCCTGAAGAATTTCATGGATAGTGGAGCCTGGCGGGCTACAGTCCATGGTGTCACAACAAATCAGACATGACTGAGCGACTTTTGCTTTGACTGTTTACTAGCCAATTTCTTATTCTTCCAAAGGGAGAGTAAAGTGAAAGTGAAAATCATTCAGTCCACATCGTATGATCCCATGTGCTGCGCCCCTCCCCCCAGGCTCCTCTGTCCATGGGGGTTCTTCAGGCAAGAGTACTGGAGTGGGTTGCCATCCCTTCCCCAGGAGGATCTTCCCGACCCTGGGATCGAGCCTGCATCTCCCGTATTGCAGGCAGATTTACTGTGTGAGCCATTGGAGAAGCTCAGAACCCTTGTTTAGTTACTCATTCTTCATATTAAAGTTTCCCTGCTCAAGTTACTGCACGGTTTCTCTCTCCTGACTGGACTCAGACTGATACAGGAAGACACCACTGATATCTTTTCAAATAATGGGGAAAAAAAATGAATCTGCCAGGGGTAATTCCAGTGGCCATGAGAGCAGTGGGCAAACAAATTCTTTCTAGAAATTCCAGAGATCAGAATTAGAGCCTAACCAAGGGATTTAATTTATTCCATAGTCGCAGCTCCGAGACTCTAGAGCACAGGCTGAATAGTTATGGCTCACAGGCTTAGTTGCTCTGCAGCATGTGGGGTCTTCCTGGATAAGGGATGGAACTGGTATCTCCTGCACTGGCAGGCAAGCTCTTTAACGAGCTACCAGGAAGCCTGGGCCTTGGTCATTCTTGAGCACCAGTCACTAGACACGGCCCCCTGAAAAGGTATCCCAAGCAGTAGGTTACTGGTTAGTTGCCCCGACCAAAACCTGCAGTGACTTTCTCTTCCCTGCTATTCAGTGAGCCATTCTGACCTTCCAGCAAGTTCAAAATCTCAGCTCCTTGGGAGCTTCTTCCTTGGGGTTCTGTCCTGCTCCCAGAGGTAGTGGTTTTTCCTTATATTCGTTATTCTGATGTTTTTTAGGGTTCCTTTGTAGCTCAGCTGGTAAAGAAGCAACCTGCAATGCTAGAGACCTGGGTTGGGAAGATCTGAAGAAGAGAACAGTTATCCACTGCAGTATTCCTGCCTGAAGAATTTCATGGATAGTGGAGCCTGGCGGGCTACAGTCCATGGTGTCACAACAAATCAGACATGACTGAGCGACTTTTGCTTTGACTGTTTACTAGCCAATTTCTTATTCTTCCAAAGGGAGAGTAAAGTGAAAGTGAAAATCATTCAGTCCACATCGTATGATCCCATGTGCTGCGCCCCTCCCCCCAGGCTCCTCTGTCCATGGGGGTTCTTCAGGCAAGAGTACTGGAGTGGGTTGCCATCCCTTCCCCAGGAGGATCTTCCCGACCCTGGGATCGAGCCTGCATCTCCCGTATTGCAGGCAGATTTACTGTGTGAGCCATTGGAGAAGCTCAGAACCCTTGTTTAGTTACTCATTCTTCATATTAAAGTTTCCCTGCTCAAGTTACTGCACGGTTTCTCTCTCCTGACTGGACTCAGACTGATACAGGAAGACACCACTGATATCTTTTCAAATAATGGGGAAAAAAAATGAATCTGCCAGGGGTAATTCCAGTGGCCATGAGAGCAGTGGGCAAACAAATTCTTTCTAGAAATTCCAGAGATCAGAATTAGAGCCTAACCAAGGGATTTAATTTATTCCATAGTCGCAGCTCCGAGACTCTAGAGCACAGGCTGAATAGTTATGGCTCACAGGCTTAGTTGCTCTGCAGCATGTGGGGTCTTCCTGGATAAGGGATGGAACTGGTATCTCCTGCACTGGCAGGCAAACTCTTTAACACTGAGCTACCAGGGAAGCCTGAGCCTAGATTTTAAATTGAGAATAATAACTAAAGGAAGTTGCATTCCTTGGGGCAACCCTGTATGTTCTTTGTGGAAAAATTGCCCATGGATTTGTGGAGGCTAGTGCCCAAAAGCAGAAACTTCTGTTTTCCAGGATTCTTTACCCATTTTCCTTTTGACAGTAAAAGTCCTTGAGTTTTTAGTGAGTATCCTAGTCAGAGACTCCCTTTTCCCATGCGTAAGACTGGGTTCTTAACAACAGAATTGTGGAGAAGCACTACATATAACAGACCAGGCTTTCTCGCTATACAAGTAAGTGTCTGCTCCTCTCTTTCATTCCCTTGGTCTTAAGTAAAGACACAGTACTGGTGGGCCAGTTCTGAAGATGTAGTCAAGGGGAAATTCTCAAGTGTTTCAAAAAGCCCCACATAGGAAACCCAAGTTCCTGAGTGACCTTAGGGAATGGAATTTCCTGCTTACCTCTAGACTGATAAGTGAGAGAAAAATTAAACAACAAAATTTTTTTTTTATTGTTTTGTGAGCTGTGGCATTCTTGGTCTCTGTTTAACATCAGCTTAGGCTGCTCCTTAACTGACAGAGTCTTTTCATATTCCTTTCAAATTAAGTGTATTATTTTCCTTTCATCTGACATGAAACTTCAGCAGTCTTTCCCTCGAGTACACCCCTCCCATTTTTTTTTGCAAAGTAGCGTTTGCAGCAGTCTTTGGCTTCATTTCGCAGCCCTTCACTGTCACTGCCTGCAGGTGGAGCCCCTAGTGTAGATGCAAAATTGAGTTCAGCATAAGTTCCCTTGAGTATGTAATTATAACACTTTCCAGGATGCACCTAAATAAGAAGAATCTTGTTTCTCCAATCTAAGATTGCTTTTAGTGTCAATCACACAGCGAGATAGAGACAGAGGCAAATAGCCTTAATAACACTAAATGAGCAGACCATAATACGAAGTGTTATCCATTTCCATTGCTGGTGGTCTGGGGAGGCCTCAGATCATTTGGGGGCCCTAGGGATTGGATGGGAGAAATATAATTTATTTTGGAGGTGTGCAGGATATTTCATAACAAGGTAGTATTTTGATTCATCTTCAAAAGCACTAACTGACCTGGTTCTGTTTTATCCTAAACACAAGCTGATGATTAACAGAACATTATCAGTGATTTCTAGTATCAAATAGCCAATACTGATCAGTGTAGATTCTGCTATAATTTACAACAACCAAATGTGTATATTTTATATATATATATATGAAGAATAATTAATGTATAAGTACACTAAAATGTTTTAAAAATATGTATTTCATATATATGAAAACTTTAAAACACACACAAGGGCTTTCCTGGTGGTTCAGTGGGGGAGAGTCCACCTCGCAGTGCAGGGGCCACTGGTTTGATCCCTGGCCTGGGAGTATCCCATGTGCCACAAAGCAGTTGGACCAGTGTGTCCATCTGTGAGCTGGTGCTCTGGTGCGCATGGGCCCAGACAGAGCTGGTGCTCTGCAATGAGGGAGGCCACACAGGCCAAAGAATAAAGATGGATGAAAGTAAATCAAGAAAAATCAATAGGGCTTCCCTGGTGGTCCAGTGGGTAAGGACACCGCCTTGCAGTGCAAGTGGCGCCGGTTCGATCCCTGGCCTGGGAAGATCCCATGTGCCACGGAGCGGCTGGACCCATGTGTCCAATTACCGAGCCGGAGCTCTGGAGCGCATGCGCCCAGAGCTGGTGCTCTGCGACGACAGAGGCCACCGCGATGGGAGGCCCACAGGACCCAAAGAACAAAGACGGATGAAGATAGAGAAATGAAAGACCAATAGAAGTGGCCCGCCCACCCCTCCCTCCCCAACCCGCCCCAATAAAAAAAAATCAATAAAAGAGACCAACATTAAAAAAAATAAAAACACAAACACAAAAGGAGTCGTAAATTTGATTATGTTTGATGATCAACTCTGACTAAATTCAAAGATACTTAAACTCTCATATGAAGCAAAGCTTCATAAAACAATATGTAAAGACTTTGTTTACTTCATGAATAAATAAATGCTTTTTTCTGACTGGATTTTGAACACATAACAAGGTATTTATTTTGGGAGGCCTCAGATCATTTGGGGGCCCTAGGGATTGGATGGGAGAAATATAATTTATTTTGGAGGTGTGCAGGATATTTCATAACAAGGTAGTATTTTGATTCATCTTCAAAAGCACTAACTGACCTGGTTCTGTTTTATCCTAAACACAAGCTGATGATTAACAGAACATTATCAGTGATTTCTAGTATCAAATAGCCAATACTGATCAGTGTAGATTCTGCTATAATTTACAACAACCAAATGTGTATATTTTATATATATATATATGAAGAATAATTAATGTATAAGTACACTAAAATGTTTTAAAAATATGTATTTCATATATATGAAAACTTTAAAACACACACAAGGGCTTTCCTGGTGGTTCAGTGGGGGAGAGTCCACCTCGCAGTGCAGGGGCCACTGGTTTGATCCCTGGCCTGGGAGTATCCCATGTGCCACAAAGCAGTTGGACCAGTGTGTCCATCTGTGAGCTGGTGCTCTGGTGCGCATGGGCCCAGACAGAGCTGGTGCTCTGCAATGAGGGAGGCCACACAGGCCAAAGAATAAAGATGGATGAAAGTAAATCAAGAAAAATCAATAGGGCTTCCCTGGTGGTCCAGTGGGTAAGGACACCGCCTTGCAGTGCAAGTGGCGCCGGTTCGATCCCTGGCCTGGGAAGATCCCATGTGCCACGGAGCGGCTGGACCCATGTGTCCAATTACCGAGCCGGAGCTCTGGAGCGCATGCGCCCAGAGCTGGTGCTCTGCGACGACAGAGGCCACCGCGATGGGAGGCCCACAGGACCCAAAGAACAAAGACGGATGAAGATAGAGAAATGAAAGACCAATAGAAGTGGCCCGCCCACCCCCACCCTCCCCAACCCGCCCCCCCCAATAAAAAAAAAATCAATAAAAGAGACCAACATTAAAAAAAAATAAAAACACAAACACAAAAGGAGTCGTAAATTTGATTATGTTTGATGATCAACTCTGACTAAATTCAAAGATACTTAAACTCTCATATGAAGCAAAGCTTCATAAAACAATATGTAAAGACTTTGTTTACTTCATGAATAAATAAATGCTTTTTTCTGACTGGATTTTGAACACATAACTCAGAAGCTTGAATCTAGAACCTTTAGGTAAGAGAAAGCATTTTGTGAGTCATTTAATAATAATATTTGACTAAAAATAAATGCCTTCATTTACTAAAATAAATTTAACTGCTAAGACCAGCTTGCTGTTTTTGAAAATACGTTGTGAAAAAATAAAGGGATATAACTAATTTCAGAACTAGGAGTCAAATAGAAGTAAAACGTTTAGAAAGGCGTGATATTTCCCAAATTTTATTCATTAAGCTACTTCAACAGTTTTTGGCTTGCCCACAAAATACTTGATTTTATCGTATTTCATTAACTTATACTTCAACTTATTTAATTTTAAAAATCCATATCAGGGTTTTACTTGTCATAAACAGTATGCTCAGTACTTACTATTGGATTGGCCAAAATGTTTGAGTTTTTCCTTAAGATGGTATGAAAACCCGAACCAACTTTTAGCCAACCCAGTGTTACTTTCTAACGATCTACTTAAATAAAATTGTTTTTAGATGTGCTGTCTAAAATCATCTCACATTTCTCACGTATCATGCTTTCGTTAATGTATATGAAATTCTTCTAGTATTCAGGGCCTTAGTAAAATACAAAAATCTATTAAGTTTAAAATGTCACTTTGGTAAAGTCCATCCATACCATAATCAGCCAGCATTAATGGTAATGATGGGTAATAATAATTCTGTCATTTTGCCTCCTAAAACTTGAGCAAACCGATAAAGCTTAGAACACATGTTATAAAGAAGTGTGACATAGTTGACAGTTGGTATTATCAATAAGGGGGACTTTACTCCGTAATTAAACGACTCTGGGTTCACATTCAGCATAGTTAACGGCATAAGGACTGCCATTGAATTGTATCTCTAAAATTAAATATATCCCAGTAGCAATTATGCTATGAAAGAAACTTATTTATGATTGGTTTTTCAGAAATATTTCATTTGCCCAATACATTTGAATTTTTGATATGCTCTAAAATTATCTTTGAGGTAAGAAAATAGTTGTCAGTATATCACTGAACAAAATTTTAGGTTTCCTATTTAATTTGTTTACTTCATGAATCAATAAATGCTTTTTTCTGACTGGATTTTGAACACATAACTCAGAAGCTTGAATCTAGAACCTTTAGGTAAGAGAAAGCATTTTGTGAGTCATTTAATAATAATATTTGACTAAAAATAAATGCCTTCATTTACTAAAATAAATTTAACTGCTAAGACCAGCTTGCTGTTTTTGAAAATACGTTGTGAAAAAATAAAGGGATATAACTAATTTCAGAACTAGGAGTCAAATAGAAGTAAAACGTTTAGAAAGGCGTGATATTTCCCAAATTTTATTCATTAAGCTACTTCAACAGTTTTTGGCTTGCCCACAAAATACTTGATTTTATCGTATTTCATTAACTTATACTTCAACTTATTTAATTTTAAAAATCCATATCAGGGTTTTACTTGTCATAAACAGTATGCTCAGTACTTACTATTGGATTGGCCAAAATGTTTGAGTTTTTCCTTAAGATGGTATGAAAAACCCCGAACCAACTTTTTAGCCAACCCAGTGTTACTTTCTAACGATCTACTTAAATAAAATTGTTTTTAGATGTGCTGTCTAAAATCATCTCACATTTCTCACGTATCATGCTTTCGTTAATGTATATGAAATTCTTCTAGTATTCAGGGCCTAAGTAAAATACAAAAATCTACTAAGTTTAAAATGTCACTGTGGTAAAAGTCCATCCATACCATAATCAGCCAGCATTAATGGTAATGATGGGTAATAATAATTCTGTCATTTTGCCTCCTAAAACTTGAGCAAACCGATAAAGCTTAGAACACATGTTATAAAGAAGTGTGACATAGTTGACAGTTGGTATTATCAATAAGGGGGACTTTACTCCGTAATTAAACGACTCTGGGTTCACATTCAGCATAGTTAACGGCATAAGGACTGCCATTGAATTGTATCTCTAAAATTAAATATATCCCAGTAGCAATTATGCTATGAAAGAAACTTATTTATGATTGGTTTTTCAGAAATATTTCATTTGCCCAATACATTTGAATTTTTGATATGCTCTAAAATTATCTTTGAGGTAAGAAAATAGTTGTCAGTATATCACTGAACAAAATTTTAGGTTTCTGTGATTGTACTTATGTGTATCTATAAATTGCAAACATGCAGGCAAGAACTCTTGAAAATTCAAATTATGTTAATTGGATGATAAAGCAGTGAGGAAGTCAGATTATTCTACAGATTCAGTGCACCGTTTTCATTGACTGTGATACATCTTTCTGAAGGGCAGTACATTTGCATTTGTAGACAATGTATATATAATAGGGGTTTTCTGTCACCCAGTGTCTTGGGTTATTCAGTGTACAAATGTGGTTATGGAACCAAAGCACTGACTGGAGTCAAGCTTCAACCCCATTTAATTCTTGGAGTTTTGCCCGGATCAAATGTGCTTGGTAAGCTGGGACAGCACCCTACATGCCTCTGATGAACTGCAGCTGAGTAATGAGACTTCAGTACTCCATAAACCCACTCCAGTTGTTCGGAGTCCAGTGGGGAGCCTGGCATGGCCCAGTAGAGCAAAGCTGTGCTAGATCGCCCCTCCGTGTTCCAGCAACCCCAGGCTTTCTGGGTGTGCTGAAAGCCATCTTTGGGGCCACCTCCTTCTCTATTGCTTTAGTACAGATTCGCACAAACTGAGTCGTTTAGAACAACACCCACTGATTAGCTCTCAGTTGTAAATAGGTCCAAGTCCTGCACAGCACGGCTGGGTTTGGCTCAGACTAAAATCAGGGTGTCAGCCAGCTATGTTCACATATGGGGCTAGATTTTGCCTCGTTCATTTTTTGTTATTGACAGACTGTGTATCTGCTTTCCTAAAGCGGAAGTTTCTGTTTCGTGGTGTACCATGGTTCTAAATGTTTAAAGGCTGGTCTCAGTTCTTACACGGGGTCCCAACCATCTCAACAATGGAGGATGACCTTTTGAATTTCTGTAGCTTCCTCTTTTGTGAGCTGGCAGAGAAACTTCTGTGCTCTAAAGGAGACCTCAAAGACAGTCTCCACATCTCAAGGTTAATGACCTCATATAACGTGATACGAGGAGTAAAACGCATTCAGTTCCCTGTCCTGAGGGGTAAGCAGGGTGTGTCTTAGAACAGTGCCCTTGAGGCCTTTGTCACTCCCACTCAGTTTTATAGACTGGACCCTGTCTACACTCAAGTCTGTTTTGAATTTTCTTTTGCCCAAAAGAAGCTCAGAAAAACTTAAATTGTCACTAAATTAGTCTACATGTAATAAAATATACATAAAAGAAGTGTGTTCCTGAGCTTGCAAACATGTTTCAAGGTGACACCAAATAAGCTTAGATGCTATTCATCATTCTCACTGCAAATACAGCTTCAGCCAAGCCATCACTCATGGTGAAGCACTTTTGTGATAGTATAGGAGCTGACATATGGTTATAATAATGACGCTGTATTATCTCAATATGATTTCTTTCTAACTCATGTCAAGCCTGCTGTGTATGCAAAATAACAGACTTAGTACTAAAACTAATTTATGGTTTTCTACAAATATCTAGTTTTCAGGATCTAGAAAGTCAGTAGATAAGTAGTAAAAAAAATCATTTTAATGACCACATATTTATTGGTAATTTTATCATGTCCTTCTATTCTGAAATACCTTATATCTTGGTCCACATCTGATTATTAATTGTACTCTTAAAGTAGCTAATTTTCAGCCCAAAGCTTTGATGATTTATCAAGTATAGATGTAAAGGTCCTTACTAAGAATGCAAACGTCTGACTTAGAGGTGTTCACTAAAGCATTCAGTCCTGTGCACTGCACCACCCAAAACTCTAAAATGGATTACTAAGTATCAGATGGCTACAGGGTAAAGACCAATGATAGAAAATAAAATGTGCAATGTGTAGCATAGTGTTAAGAATAATACAAAAGTCAATCTGGGATTATACGTATCTGTAAACAACACTTGAAAAGTTAAAATAAAAATAATTATTAAAAAAAAGAATAATAAAAAATCAGATGCTGCATAAGCTCCTTAATTAACTTAATCTTGATTCTCAGGGTTTTTAATTGTAAAAGCAGGGTGATCCTCTAACTTTGATTGAGTTGTGAGAATTAAATAATGTCTCAATTATATAACCCTTAATAAATGTTCAATAAATACTTCCTTTTACTCTGAAAGACAGTCTCCACATCTCAAGGTTAATGACCTCATATAACGTGATACGAGGAGTAAACGCATTCAGTTCCCTGTCCTGAGGGTAAGCAGGGTGTGTCTTAGAACAGTGCCCTTGAGGCCTTCGTCACTTCCACTCAGTTTTATAGACTGGACCCTGTCTACACTCAAGTCTGTTTTGAATTTTCTTTTGCCCAAAAGAAGCTCAGAAAAACTTAAATTGTCACTAAATTAGTCTACATGTAATAAAATATACATAAAAGAAGTGTGTTCCTGAGCTTGCAAACATGTTTCAAGGTGACACCAAATAAGCTTAGATGCTATTCATCATTCTCACTGCAAATACAGCTTCAGCCAAGCCATCACTCATGGTGAAGCACTTTTGTGATAGTATAGGAGCTGACATATGGTTATAATAATGACGCTGTATTATCTCAATATGATTTCTTTCTAACTCATGTCAAGCCTGCTGTGTATGCAAAATAACAGACTTAGTACTAAAACTAATTTATGG
This sequence comes from Tragulus kanchil, assembly GCA_022376925.1. Lineage (NCBI taxonomy): Eukaryota > Metazoa > Chordata > Mammalia > Artiodactyla > Tragulidae > Tragulus > Tragulus kanchil. Next base: position 21,473,740 of record JAIOJX010000003.1, on the reverse strand, counting down.
TTTTCTACAAATATCTAGTTTTCAGGATCTAGAAAGTCAGTAGATAAGTAGTAAAAAAAATCATTTTAATGACCACATATTTATTGGTAATTTTATCATGTCCTTCTATTCTGAAATACCTTATATCTTGGTCCACATCTGATTATTAATTGTACTCTTAAAGTAGCTAATTTTCAGCCCAAAGCTTTGATGATTTATCAAGTATAGATGTAAAGGTCCTTACTAAGAATGCAAACGTCTGACTTAGAGGTGTTCACTAAAGCATTCAGTCCTGTGCACTGCACCACCCAAAACTCTAAAATGGATTACTAAGTATCAGATGGCTACAGGGTAAAGACCAATGATAGAAAATAAAATGTGCAATGTGTAGCATAGTGTTAAGAATAATACAAAAGTCAATCTGGGATTATACGTATCTGTAAACAACACTTGAAAAGTTAAAATAAAAATAATTATTAAAAAAAAGAATAATAAAAAATCAGATGCTGCATAAGCTCCTTAATTAACTTAATCTTGATTCTCAGGGTTTTTAATTGTAAAAGCAGGGTGATCCTCTAACTTTGATTGAGTTGTGAGAATTAAATAATGTCTCAATTATATAACCCTTAATAAATGTTCAATAAATACTTCCCTTCTCTGAAAGGAATTATAAACGTTTCAGTGAAAGAAGTCACAGTTTAGAAAGAGAACACTCCATGGACATAATTTGATTTACAAAAATGTGTAGATTCAGATCCTGAGACAGAGTAACAGTGGCTTGTGTATGTGCTTAGTTACTCAGTCATGTCCAACTCTTAGTAGCCCCGTGTACTGTAGCCTGCTGGGCCCCTCTGTCCATGGGATTTTTTCAGGCAAGGAAACTGGACTGGGGTGCTATTTCCTCCTTCAGGGGAAATTCCCAACCCAGGGATCAAACCCCTGTCTCCCGAGTCTCCTGCATTGACAAGTCGATTCTTTACCATTGAGCTATCTGGGAAGCCCAACAATGGCTTAAATAATGCTAAAGTGCTTTTAAGGATTTGAAACAAAGGAATAGTGGAATGGACTCGATGATGGAATGGGTTAGAGAAGTCAAGTGGGTGATGTGTCAGTCTGTGGATGAGCAGCAGCAAAGGGTACTATCTCCTTAGAGGACAAAAGGAGGCATCCCAGCCAGCAACCCAGCTGAAAGTCAGTATCAGCAAAATACGAGTAACTGAGTCTTCAGGTGATTCCAGACTTCAGCCTTCATGCCATTTCTACTAACGTGCTAACTCCAAGAGAAGCAGAGATGACACGTCCCCACACAGCCCTTGCTAAACTGCAAAGCAAAATGAATGTTACTGTTCTAAGCCACTAAGTTTTGGAGTGGTTTGTGACTTAATAGTAGATGACCAGAACACAGGCTGATTAAACTTACAATTTCGTCAAGTGTTGCCAGACATGATAAATTACACTGGACTAGGAAAAAAGTGCTTCCCAAGCGATCCTGGACATACCATTCTATTAATACTTAGTAGCTAGATTTAATTGTGTGTTCTCTGTCTAGGAAGAAGTACATGTAAGTGCACTTTCACATGTAAGTGGGACAGTGTATTTACTGGATAGAGGAAATGTGTGAATTACCTGTGCATATCTAAAATGATGTTATAACCAGAACTTTTCTTTTCTGTTTTGACAGGGTGTTACCAGTTGTTAAAAAGGGACAGATCTCAACTTCAGACTATAATAATTTGATTTTATAAAATGTTCAATTATAATAAAGTCTCAATTATATAACCCTTAATAAATGTTCAATAAATACTTCCCTTCTCTGAAAGGAATTATAAACGTTTCAGTGAAAGAAGTCACAGTTTAGAAAGAGAACACTCCATGGACATAATTTGATTTACAAAATGTGTAGATTCAGATCCTGAGACAGAGTAACAGTGGCTTGTGTATGTGCTTAGTTACTCAGTCATGTCCAACTCTTAGTAGCCCCGTGTACTGTAGCCTGCTGGGCCCCTCTGTCCATGGGATTTTTTCAGGCAAGGAAACTGGACTGGGGTGCTATTTCCTCCTTCAGGGGAAATTCCCAACCCAGGGATCAAACCCCTGTCTCCCGAGTCTCCTGCATTGACAAGTCGATTCTTTACCATTGAGCTATCTGGGAAGCCCAACAATGGCTTAAATAATGCTAAAGTGCTTTTAAGGATTTGAAACAAAGGAATAGTGGAATGGACTCGATGATGGAATGGGTTAGAGAAGTCAAGTGGGTGATGTGTCAGTCTGTGGATGAGCAGCAGCAAAGGGTACTATCTCCTTAGAGGACAAAAGGAGGCATCCCAGCCAGCAACCCAGCTGAAAGTCAGTATCAGCAAAATACGAGTAACTGAGTCTTCAGGTGATTCCAGACTTCAGCCTTCATGCCATTTCTACTAACGTGCTAACTCCAAGAGAAGCAGAGATGACACGTCCCCACACAGCCCTTGCTAAACTGCAAAGCAAAATGAATGTTACTGTTCTAAGCCACTAAGTTTTGGAGTGGTTTGTGACTTAATAGTAGATGACCAGAACACAGGCTGATTAAACTTACAATTTCGTCAAGTGTTGCCAGACATGATAAATTACACTGGACTAGGAAAAACGTGCTTCCCAAGCGATCCTGGACATACCATTCTATTAATACTTAGTAGCTAGATTTAATTGTGTGTTCTCTGTCTAGGAAGAAGTACATGTAAGTGCACTTTCACATGTAAGTGGGACAGTGTATTTACTGGATAGAGGAAATGTGTGAATTACCTGTGCATATCTAAAATGATGTTATAACCAGAACTTTTCTTTTTCTGTTTTGACAGGGTGTTACCAGTGATCAATATCAGATTACCTAAATGAGAGGGGGACAGATCTCAACTTCATACTGACTTATTCTATGTGAAGTACCTATAATGAATCACTTGTTATCCTGAGTGCTAGAGATAGAGCAGTGAACAAAGCAATTAAAATTGCCTGCCCGCACAAAGCGTACATATGCAGAATTGAAAGGAATTGACTCTAAAGATCTATTCCTTAAGAGATACAAAAAGAGGTCAAGGCAAAGAGCAGTTGGGTTCAGAGACTATGGGAGAGCCACTGGTCAGAAGAGACCAAGTTACGTTACAGTAACAAATTTTCACAGATGAGCCAGATGTCAGACACATGTAGGATGTCATGGATCCTGTTGTATAAGGGCCAGAAAACAGCCAGAAAAGGGTGAAGATGAAAACATATAGGTCTAAGAGTGTGGAAGAAATGGTAGCACACCATCCAAAAGAGAAATTTCACCTGACAGCCTGAGTCAAGAGTGCTCTGGGAGGGAGAGGTCGTGCATTAAGGAATGTCTGAAGAGAGAAAACATAGGACCAGAGAGCAGAGCTCCCCCACTACTCTCCACTGCCTTTATCCCAGGACTTGCCTCTAGGGAAGAATACTGGGGTGGGTAGCCCTTCCCTTCTCCAGGGATCTTCCAACCCAGGGGTCGAACCGAGGTTTCCCACATTGCAGGCAGATTCTTTACCATCTGAGCCACTGGGGAAGGCCAAGTGGGCCCCAGGATGCAAAGAATGTTTGATATTAAATACATCTTTAAATTCTGTTTTATATTTTGTACTGGGCATTCTAATTTTTAAGTTAAACTACGCTTACCACTAACAGTAACTGAAGAACTTTTATTTTCTGTGAGTAATCGATAGTAAAACTCACGAGTCTGCTCAGGAATTCTTGTGAGATGAAAGAGAGATGATCTGAACACAAGGCATTTCAAAGCCAAGGTATTAATTGCCACTGTAATCACACTCCTTACATCATGCTAGTTCACCATGCTTAGTTTGATCTGTGGATCGTGAGTGTGTTTTCCCTAGGTAGACGGCGAATAGTTCACTGTGTATCCTATTCTGTTACTGGTGAGAGAAGTCTTTTCTTGTGGGGAGTGAGCTACTCTACCTTTCATCACAAAAGTGGACACCTGAATCAGTTTCTGCAAGCTTGTTGGATAACAGGTAGCGTTTGACCTCAAGGTCCCTGAGACTCAACTTTCATGCCTATAGTGGAAGAGCTGCATCATTTGGTTGGGGTTGCTAAGTTGTGGGAACCATTTTCCCCCACAGTGTGGGAAAAAAAGAAACATAGTGCAGACCTTCAGATCTATACAGATTTCCATGAAAAACTTCACTTACATAAGCCAACTAAATTTACATTTTTATTTAAGCAAGTTGTCACTTGCAACAATTAGAGTCTTGACCAATGTTATAATGTTATTCTTTGATGAAAGAGTTATATCTTCCTCTCATTTCTTCACAAATTGAAAGTGAATAAAAAGTATCAAATAAATTCAGAATAAAGTAAATTCAAGAAGAAGGCTGCTTGGGTAGAATTCCAACTCAACTCAGAGGGGTGATTTTTGATCCTCTTTGGCAAGTTAGGAATCCTTATGACCACTCAGAAGGCATCTTCAGATGTGGTTTGCTGGGCTCTTGTGTATTTGTAGATTATTGTTTAGAGTGGCCTTTTTAGCCTCTCATTATCATTTATAGTCTGAAGAGTTTTCTCCAGTGCTGGACCATTCACAAAGTTGTCTGCTTTCACTATTCCTTTTCCAGCGACTTGTGCCTAAAGATAAGTGACTTTTCATTAGCATCTACAGTGTCGCTTCAAGGCCTCCAGTCAGAGGATTTAACTTAAATATTTGTGTGGCTGAAAATATGTCAAATGACCCAATCCATGAATCAACGCTTCCTTGTCAAACTGATTCAGAATTTGGGTGGTTTTTCTCCACATACCAGTAAAGCTCCTGCAAGAGATTTATTTACATATGTGAAGACTTGTCCTTTGGAAATTGGCACATATATTTCTGGTTATGAAAAACCCTCACCAAAGGTAGCAATTCAAGACCCCATTTAGCTGTCAACTGATGACATGGCAGCTTGTGATCTTGCGTTTCCACTCACATGAGACACTTCTTTCACACAACCAGACAAGTTCCACTCCTCGGGGGCTCATCTCTGCTTCGAGTGGCACGACATTTCTCCCACTTGAAATTTTCTTTGGCAACGTCTGCCTTGAACAGACCACCAAGGTGCTAATTCTTTTTTGATGTTATCAGCAGAAGGACAAAATACAGGAGCTGACTGTACCAGCATTTAATTGTTTCATCCTGTGGTAAGCTGATGGGGAAAATAACAATAACATAAATTCAAATGTAATGTATGCAAATATTAGAATTTGTTGCAGTGATTCTTAAATACATGCACACAATTAGACTGAATTTGACTAAACCATTTTAATGACACTTCACCTGATAACTGGTCATAAGGTGACAATGGTTTTAAATCACATACTCTGAAAGACAGTATCATTTTTATTGTTGTTTAGCTTCTATCAGAAGGAATTATTTTTATATTCATATAAATATAAAAGGATGTCAAATTTTTTTGAGATATAAGGCAAATCTCACTCCAGATACCAAAATGGTGAGCAGGTACTCTATCTTTGGAATGGTTGCGAATTGTAGTTAGCTAAATGTTAAGTTGTTAGACTTTCAGGACAAATATTATTCTTGAATATGAGCCATGCTTTTGAGTTTATAAACATTTAGTACATACTACATATCTTTACTATTGACTCAAGTGTAGTAAATATCTTTAATTCTTCCTTAATGATTAACTGAGTGTTGTTCATATACTTATATACTAAAGCATAATATTTAAGAAAATTGGTCTTCTCACAGTGTCGCTTCAAGGCCTCCAGTCAGAGGATTTAACTTAAATATTTGTGTGGCTGAAAATATGTCAAATGACCCAATCCATGAATCAACGCTTCCTTGTCAAACTGATTCAGAATTTGGGTGGTTTTTCTCCACATACCAGTAAAGCTCCTGCAAGAGATTTATTTACATATGTGAAGACTTGTCCTTTGGAAATTGGCACATATATTTCTGGTTATGAAAAACCCTCACCAAAGGTAGCAATTCAAGACCCCATTTAGCTGTCAACTGATGACATGGCAGCTTGTGATCTTGCGTTTCCACTCACATGAGACACTTCTTTCACACAACCAGACAAGTTCCACTCCTCGGGGGCTCATCTCTGCTTCGAGTGGCACGACATTTCTCCCACTTGAAATTTTCTTTGGCAACGTCTGCCTTGAACAGACCACCAAGGTGCTAATTCTTTTTTGATGTTATCAGCAGAAGGACAAAATACAGGAGCTGACTGTACCAGCATTTAATTGTTTCATCCTGTGGTAAGCTGATGGGGAAAATAACAATAACATAAATTCAAATGTAATGTATGCAAATATTAGAATTTGTTGCAGTGATTCTTAAATACATGCACACAATTAGACTGAATTTGACTAAACCATTTTAATGACACTTCACCTGATAACTGGTCATAAGGTGACAATGGTTTTAAATCACATACTCTGAAAGACAGTATCATTTTTATTGTTGTTTAGCTTCTATCAGAAGGAATTATTTTTATATTCATATAAATATAAAAGGATGTCAAATTTTTTTGAGATATAAGGCAAATCTCACTCCAGATACCAAAATGGTGAGCAGGTACTCTATCTTTGGAATGGTTGCGAATTGTAGTTAGCTAAATGTTAAGTTGTTAGACTTTCAGGACAAATATTATTCTTGAATATGAGCCATGCTTTTGAGTTTATAAACATTTAGTACATACTACATATCTTTACTATTGACTCAAGTGTAGTAAATATCTTTAATTCTTCCTTAATGATTAACTGAGTGTTGTTCATATACTTATATACTAAAGCATAATATTTAAGAAAATTGGTCTTCTAACAGTATCAGCATAGATGAAGCAATAAATAATGACTTCTGAGGATAACATTTATCCTTTAGTAATAATAATGTCTCTTCAAAACCATTCTCTAATTTTGACTTAAGTGCCTTGTTCTGAAATTTACACAAGGTCATTGCAAAAAATAACTGCCTGAAAACTTGCTTTTGCAAGTATTTGTTATAGTAAATGTTTTGTTAATGCATTGTCTTTCCTGCAGCTTGATGTACTAGTTGAGAAAAGAGAAGGAAAAACAAGGTGAAAAGGAAGAAACGAAGGAAGGGAGGAAGAGAGAGAAAGGAGGAGAAGGAAAGACAGACAAGTAGGAAAGGACTTCTAAGGAAGTGATTGTTCTTGTTTAGTTGCCTAAGTCATGTCTAATTTCTTTGTGACCCCATAGATCATAGCCTGCCAGACTCCTCTGTCCATGAAATTTCTCAGGCACAGATCCTAGAGTGGGCTGACATTTCCTTCTCCAGTGGGTCTTCCTGACCTGGGGGTCGATCCTGCTGCTCCTGCCGTGGAGGCGGAGTCTTCTCTGAGGAGCCACCAGGGCAGTAGGGGATTGACAGTCATCTTTTCAGAGAACGAAAAGGTCCCTATTGTCTTTCTGGGCTGCAAATTCCTTGAGGACAGAAACTTTATCTTCTCCATTTGTATTTTTTCTGGTGTCTAGCACAGAAGTTCGTTCATGGTGAATACTCAGGAATATTTGGTACACGAATGAACAAGTAGTAGTTCTTTTTGTTGTTGTTCTGGCAGAAGAAGTTGACACTTCTGCTTTCTCTTCTTGGTATGCTGATTTTCTATCTAGACTGTTTCAACCTGTTATATTTAATGCGGTGGAAGGTACACAGACTCTGAGGCCAGATTGCTTCAGTTCAGATGCTGACTTCATTTAAGGCTGCTCATCAATATTATTATTGCTATTGTTCACTTTTCTTTTGGCTATTTATCAGCATTCTGCTCCAATCTAGCCAAACTCCTGTCCTCACCATCCCACAGGCAAATCAAATGACTGCTTTTCTATCTTTTTTCATTTTCTTCCCATTTTCCTACAATGTCTTTCTCTTTCTCTCTTTGTCCAAGTTATATTCATTCTTCAAAGCCCTGAGTGGTCCCTTCTCTTCAGTGAAAACTTCCCTGAGGCATCCAGACTTCCTTGAACCCCCATGACAAACTCATTGCAAAGTTTAAGACCCATGATCCTTGTATAATTTTCATTTCCATGTCATATGTGTTAACCTTGCCTCCCCAGCTAGTCTGTAATTTCCATTGAGGTGGAAATCATGTACTCTACCTTTTCTGTATAACACTTTGCAGCGTGCTTCTTTATTCTACCTCTGACATACACTTTATACTTTATAATTTTCCCATGTTAAATTGTATTGATAATAACATTTACATGTTACAAAATTTTCACATGAATTCATTGCCCATAATCATCTAGAATTGCTGTTTATTTATTTTTGGCTATTCTGGGTTTTCACTTCTGCCACAGGCTCTTATCTAGTTGCAGTGAGTGGGGGCTACTCTCCAGTTGAGGTGAGCAGGCCTCTTGTTGTGGTGACTTCTCTTGTTGTGGAACTCGGGCTCTAGGGCACACCGGCTTCAATAGTTGCGGCACACGGGCTCCATAGTTGCAGCTCTGAGGCTCCAGAGCACAGGCTCAATAGCTGTGGCTCACAGGCTTAGTTGCTCTGCAGTATATGGGATCTTCCCGGTTCAGGGATGAAACCTGTGTCTCCTGCATTGGCAGGGGAACTCTTTTCCACTGAGCTACCAGGGCCCTAGAATTATTTTTATAAGAATAATTCTAATGTAAAATCATGCCATAAACAAAACATTGTAAAATGAGAGGTTTCAAATAGATACATTGAAAACAATGACTCAGAATTTTGAGATGGTGTTTTTTTTTTTTTTTAACATACTAGTCATGGTTTTTGTTTTTGTTTTTGTTTTTTAATTTTGGCCTCTTTTTATTGATTTTTTATTTATTCACTTTTATCCATCTTCACTCTTTGGTCTGTGTGGGCTTCTCATTGCAGTGGCCCCTCTCGTTGCAGAGCACCTGATCTGGGCAAATGCATCCCAGAGCGCTGGCTCGTAATTGGGCACACCAGTCCCAACTGCTTTGCGGCACGTGGAATCCTCCTGGACCAGAGATTGAACTGATGCCCCCTTCACTGCGAGCAGACTCTTTACCCATTGGACCACCAGAGAAGCCCAGTGTCAAATTTTTAACTTACAAAGTCCACTTGAATCATAGACCTTTACCAACAAACTGATAGTCCTAGGAAACTTTCTTAGAGAAAATTTACTTGTCATAGAATTCAGGTGAGACCTAGAAAACCTAAAGTGTTAAATTTCTAAAAAGGTAGATTGATTCCACAAAGGAAGGCAGAAGATTGTACAATATTTTTTAAGTTGCTGAAAATCTCTTTAAATGTTAACCTTATTTAGCTTGCCTAAAGATACATATGCCTTGAAATAACCTGATGCGAGGAAACGACTCATTGGAAAAGACCTTGATGTTGGGAAAAATAGAAGGAGAAGGGGACAACAGAGGATGAGATGGTTGGATGGCATCACTGAGTCCAATGGACATGAGCTTGAGCAAGCTCCGGGAGATGGTGAAGGACAGGGAAGCCTGGTATGCTGCAGTCCATGGGGTCAGAAAGAATCTGACATGACTGAATGACTAAACTGAACTGAGATGTCGCAATGGCCTCCCAGGTGGCGCTAGTGGTAAAGAATCTGCCTGCCAATGTGGTGGGACAGATCCTCTGGAGAAGGAAATGGTAACCCACTGCAGTATTCTTACCTGGAGAATTCCATGGACAGAGGAGCCTGGTGAGCTATTGTCCATGGGGTCACAAAGAGTCGGACATGACTGAAGCGACTTAGCACAGCACAGCACAGCACGGATGTCTCCAGTTTTCCTCTCTCTCTCCCCAAATGGCTTGTGAAGCCTGGCTCAATCTTCTTGCGATCCTCTGGTAGCAGCCTCACCAGCACAAGTGCAGCCTGGTTTATTCTGATGTCCTCTGACCACAGCAAGTGCCACAGTTCTTTCAGATGTCACCTGAATGCTAAGGTTTGTAGAAAATAAGCTTGGTGTTTGGCCGCAGTTCACATGCAGAGCATGGTGGCGAGTTTCAGGGCTCTCTCTGGCCGCAGCCATCACAGATGGACCCGTGGACTGCCTTTCTCTGTCGAAGAGGCCTTAGAGCTGTGGGCACATCCACTGCCAGACTTGTCAGATATCCAAGAAAGACAGATCGGATGGCATGAATCCTCTCACGGGCTCTGTTACCTAAGGTGGGGCATTTGAAGGGTTGAATTTGCTAAGCTGGCTATTTTGCCTCGATTTCCAGTCCCAGGCAGAAGACACGGACAAGCAAACCTGAAAAAGTTTCCACTAAACCAGCCAGGGGACCCTGGGACTCTGGTGGGAGCCAAGGCAGTCTATCAGGCCTCAGCTGCCTTATAGTGAAGCCATCTGGTCCTGCGTGAAGCAACCCCACATTTGGAGAGTGGGTAACGGCCATAACGGTCATTAGCAAAAATCCCTGCCCAGAAAGGGCCTGGCAGAGCCACATCCCACAGTTATGGATACATTTTTTAAAAATCACAGAAAATTATAAAGCATCTGCTTTTAAAAACTATGTATAATCCGCTTTGTCTTCTGTTACACGAAAGATTTATTGTTGTTATTCTCTGATTCCTACCAATTAAAATTGTCAAACAGCATAGCCATAGTGATTCATTAATACTGACTTTAAACCTTTTAGTCTGTATGCAGTTTTCTATATACTTATCAATATTCTTTTTTGCATGAAATATTTTCATCTGTATTCTGCATAGGGTTTACTGAAAGTGAGAAATAATATATTTTCTCTGTGCAGAAGTATATTAGTTTTAAACAGAAGCCATCATACTGCTTATATATTATTTTCAGCATTTTTTTCAGGCGTAGAATTGTCTTTCTCATGCATGTTTATGTCTGGCTCTGCGAAGGATTGAATTAGCTGGGTATTGCCGCTTTTGAACAGTTGGTGGCTCCAGTGCTTTGCAACTGGTTTGTAGGTGATGCACCAAAACAGGCTAGCCCTGTTTCCAGTGTTCAATGCAGAATTTGAACACAAAAATGCATTTGAATGAATATGGTACATTTAACCAGAACCTGGAGGTTGTTTCAGATATGAATTCAGAGGAAAAGTCTTAAAATTAACGTGATTCAGCCTGTGTAATAATAGTGTGAATACACGTTGGTACATTCACTGAGTGCACTTAAAAGCTCAAAAGTGTTCCATCAGAAATATAATGTAAGCCACATATGTAACTAAAAAATATCCCAGTAGTCAAATTTAAAAATGAATAAAAAGAAATTAACATTAATTTAGGGAAATTAATGGGTGAAATTAATATTAATATATTTAACCTAATATATCCAAAATATTATAATCTCAACATGTAATGAATAGAAAAAATAATAACACTTTGCATGCTTTTGTTTTCTTCAGCATCCAATGTGTATTTTATACTTACAGCATCTCTCAGTTTGAACTAGCCATATTTCAAGTGCTTGATAGCTGTGTGTGGCTACTGCCTACTCTGTTGGTGAGTTCAAGTCAAAAGTAACATTCTCCCTTCTATTCAGGTTAGATGCAATCAATGAAATATTGATGGAAATTCCTTTTTGAATGAAATTCTGAAAAGGAAATCTTATTTTTGCATTGATTTTGACTTGAAGGTTGAAACTCCTTTCGTATAGAAAACCATGCATGAGACATTGGTCTCAATTTTAATGATATGAGAAAGAAATGTGTGGTTTAGCTAGCAGCACTTGAGCTTGTGTTATTGGTGTTTTTAGGGATTTGCCTTAGTAAAGGATTTCTGGATTTCTCTAGAGCCACTGATGCCTTAATATTTTAGATTGTACAGTTTCCTTCACACTGGACTTTGACTTCTGGTTCTCCTCTTCCACATTTCCAGAGATCAGCTTGCGACGCTCTTTCATAAAGCATTTATAAAGTCTTGTGCTTAGTCGCTTCAGTTATGTTTGACTGTTTGTGACCCTATGGACTGTAGCCCTCCAGGCTCCCTTTTCCATAGAGATTTTCATACTCAATTGTCATGTCACCCATTACAGGCTACTATTATTGTCTAGATTGTAAACAGCATAGCCTTTCAAATCAAATTAGCTGTGCTTAGACTCCTGGCTTTACCACTAATTGGTTGTATTATCTTGGACCAGTGTTTGTGCTTCAGTTGACATCTAAACAATGCGGAAAATAATAATGCCTGGCTCTGGAGTTGTGTAGATTAAGTAAGGTACATTAGTGCTAGATATCTAATACACAGTAAACGTCAACTTTGCCTGTGTCTTTTTTTTTTGGCCACTTCTATTGATCTTTCGTCTATTTATCTTTGTTCTTTGGCCTGTGTGGGCCTCCCATCACAGTGGCCACTCTCTTTGCAGAGCACTAGCTCTGGGCGCATGCGCGCCAGAGCTCCGGCTCGGTAATTGGACACATCGGTTTAGCCGCTCCGCGGCACGTGGGATCTTCCCAGGCCAGGGATTGAACCAGCGCCCCTTGCACTGCAAGGCAGTGCCCTTACCCCCTGGACTATCAGGGAAGCCCTGCCTGTGTCTTAATTCAATGTTTAGATCTTGTAAGATGTATCGTTGTCCTCTCTTACCAGTTGTATAATATTTAACAATATAAAATAACTTGGCACTAAGCATACATTTTGGGCTTCCATGGTGGCTCAGATGGGAAAAAAATCCACCTGCAATGCAAGAGAACTGTGTTGGATCCCTGGGCTGGGAACATCCCCTGGAGAAGGGAAAGCCACCCAACTCTGGTATTCTTGCCTGGAGAATTCCATGGCTTGCCTATGTGTCACAAAGTGTTGGACACAGCTGAGCGACTTTCACTTTCACTTCAAACATATATTTGGGCTTTTCTGGTGACTCAGTGGTAGAAGAATTTACCTACCAATCCAGGATACGCAGGTTTGATTTCTGGTTTGGGGAGATTGCTTTGAGAAGGAAATGGTGACTCACTCCAGTATTCTTGCCTGGAGAATCCCATGGACAGAGGAGCCCAGAAGGCCACAGTCCATGGGGTCGCAAAAGAGTCAGATATGACTTGGTGACTAAACAAAGGCAAATGTACATTGATAGATTGATTTATGGCTGTGCTGTGCAGCATGTGGAATCTTAGTTCTTCAACCAGGAATCAAAGAGCGACCCTTGCATTGGAAATGCAGAGAAGTCCTAGGTCTTTACTTTTTAAGCATACAGTGAGGCATTTTATTGAAATATGGTTCCTATTTACACAGATAATTTGATAAAATACAGTCTAGGTCAGTCTTCCTCAGAGTTCAAGATAGGCTGTCTTGAGTATTTCATAAGGAAAGCACTGAGGAAGCATGGTGACTGAAGTGCATGACTCTGGATAGCACTTTGGAAAGTATGGTTTCCAAGTAAATATATGATTTTCTGATTTCTCCCCTGTGCTGTTTATTCTTTATTATATAGGGTCTATTTCATTGCTAAGGAAGACAAAAATTTAACTTTTTAAGTGTAATTGGTCTGTACATCTATACAACATGTCAGCTGGGTGATTATGGTGTGCTGGGTATTATTGTTATATTGGGATTCTGTAGAGAAAATAAAGCATTGAAGGGATGGAGTACAGTAAATTAGTTCTGGGCCTTGGTGAATAAAATTGACTTGCTACCTAAGCAGGTAAAAATTGAACATGCATTTCAATCTAGTCAAGAATGTTTCTTACTTCCTCAACTGTAGATTGAGGTTTTACATCAAAAAAAACCCTAGAACATCTGGAAAAACAAGTCATCTCTACCATCTGCTATACTCTAATTCAAAATAATGATCTAGGGAGAAAGAGGAAACCAAAACCTGTAAGCCAGTAACAATTCTAAAATCAACTACGAGAAGAATATTTGTGTAATAGTCAGTATCTTGGATTTTTTTGACTGATGGGCATTTGCCATCTGTGGCCACAACTGTTAGATCTATTTCTGGACAGTAAAAATCTGGGCTAAGTCAGGAACAATATATTTGGGTTTTTACCAAAATTCCAAAAGGATACGCAGGTTTGATTTCTGGTTTGGGGAGATTGCTTTGAGAAGGAAATGGTGACTCACTCCAGTATTCTTGCTGAGAATCCCATGGACAGAGGAGCCCAGAAGGCCACAGTCCATGGGGTCGCAAAAGAGTCAGATATGACTTGGTGACTAAACAAAGGCAAATGTACATTGATAGATTGATTTATGGCTGTGCTGTGCAGCATGTGGAATCTTAGTTCTTCAACCAGGAATCAAAGAGCGACCCTTGCATTGGAAATGCAGAGAAGTCCTAGGTCTTTACTTTTTAAGCATACAGTGAGGCATTTTATTGAAATATGGTTCCTATTTACACAGATAATTTGATAAAATACAGTCTAGGTCAGTCTTCCTCAGAGTTCAAGATAGGCTGTCTTGAGTATTTCATAAGGAAAGCACTGAGGAAGCATGGTGACTGAAGTGCATGACTCTGGATAGCACTTTGGAAAGTATGGTTTCCAAGTAAATATATGATTTTCTGATTTCTCCCCTGTGCTGTTTATTCTTTATTATATAGGGTCTATTTCATTGCTAAGGAAGACAAAAATTTAACTTTTTAAGTGTAATTGGTCTGTACATCTATACAACATGTCAGCTGGGTGATTATGGTGTGCTGGGTATTATTGTTATATTGGGATTCTGTAGAGAAAATAAAGCATTGAAGGGATGGAGTACAGTAAATTAGTTCTGGGCCTTGGTGAATAAAATTGACTTGCTACCTAAGCAGGTAAAAATTGAACATGCATTTCAATCTAGTCAAGAATGTTTCTTACTTCCTCAACTGTAGATTGAGGTTTTACATCAAAAAAAACCCTAGAACATCTGGAAAAACAAGTCATCTCTACCATCTGCTATACTCTAATTCAAAATAATGATCTAGGGAGAAAGAGGAAACCAAAACCTGTAAGCCAGTAACAATTCTAAAATCAACTACGAGAAGAATATTTGTGTAATAGTCAGTATCTTGGATTTTTTTGACTGATGGGCATTTGCCATCTGTGGCCACAACTGTTAGATCTATTTCTGGACAGTAAAAATCTGGGCTAAGTCAGGAACTGGAAACTTACTATGAAAGATACCATGTAGCATAACATAAGATGAAATTGTACAGTATGAATAAGCTGTATTCACATTTTAATTCTCCATCATTTTAATAACTGTGAATAGATTTATTCTTTGCCTGCAATTTGTAGGCCCCTGAGACCTTTTAACTAACTTCATTTCCTTATTACATGTTTAGCTCTCTTTTGTATTTAACAACCATGCTTTCTGAAAGGACCGACTTTCACATTGGCACTCACAGAGGCCTTTGCAGAATAGGTAAGTTATGGGAAGTTAAAGCTTGGATTGGGCTGACAGTAGTAAGAATGATGAAGAGTAAATCCCCCAAATTTTCCCGATGGAGAATTGACCACATGTGCGTGTTAAAACAGAAAGGAATACCTGTGACATGACACAAAAATGTGATTGGGACTTCCCTGGCAGTCCATTGGTTAAACCTTGGTTCTTCCACTCCGGGGGGTATGAATTTGATCCCTGATCAGGGAAGTAAGGTCCTGCATGCTGTTCTGTGCGGCCCGCCCCCTCAAAAAGATAGCAAATCAATCTGAAAAGTGATAAAACTAAGGCACTTGGATAAGATTTTTTCTTTTTCTTAATGATGAGACTGTTACCATTTGGCGAGTAGAAGGCTGATGGGTGTAGTTCTTGAAGAATTTCTAGGGAAGTAAGGCAGGCAGGGGGTTGAGGATGAACAGACATACTGTAAGTAGCAAACAGAGCCAAGACATTGTTTGATAGCAAACATTTTGTTATGAACCATCAGTAGGTGGCTGTGGAGATCCAGAAACAGAGCTCCGTCATCTGTCAGGGCAGAAGAGACTCGGTGAGCACATTGACAGGTTATTTGTTCTGTATTTTTCTGCTTCTAATTAAAATATCATAGTAAGAAAAAAAAGTTTCTTTTACTGTAAATGTATAAATGTTTTTATCGTGCAGATTCTGCTAGTTTTTATTTAAGGTGTTACAGATGAGCCAGAAAGGTAAATAAGAGTAATATATTAAAATTCTCTTTCTTTAATAAAACAAAAATTATGAGATTATAATATTTTGTTCAAGGTATGGGTAATTGTTGTGAGAATCAGAAATGTAACATAATGGAAGCCCTAGTGTTCAGTGGCCCAGGGTAACTCTTTCCTCATGCTTCAGTGAAAATTACGCAAAACAAAAAAATTATCTCTGCTTTTCAAATTTCTACTTTTCTTTCTTCTTAACTTCTTTAAGTGTACATATGTGTGTGTGTGTGTATGTAAATGTGCTTATGTATTGTGTAAGTGTGTGTATGTTTCCTTCTTAAATGTTTCCTTAATTAAAGCAGCTCAAGTTTCCAAGCACATTACAGGAACTTAAAATATTCATTTTGAAATTTTCTGATTTCGGAACAAATACTGGTATTCTAAATTGACCATATTCCTTCTTGTGCTGAAGTCTTTGATGCTACAAAAATGAATTCTTCATTGATTCTACACACAGGACTTCTCTTTCATGGAGGTGATAAAACAAGACAGATGAACTATTATATGCAATAATGAGGTGATAAATGCCACAAAACAGGAACGCATGAAGTAATATGAGAACAGAGGAGAAGATCATGGCTACCATATAAGACAAAGTGGTTTCATGAACAATGAGTATAATTTGAGACATGTTTAGGGACTGAGAACAAAGGTCTAGGAACAAAGAACTTTGTCAAAGGCACAAACATGGGAAAAGAAGTGATGCAGTTGGGCTTGAATGAAGTATGTATAAAAAGGAACAGTGAAAAATGATCCAGAAGAGATAGGTTGGGCTTCAGCTCAAAAAGAACCTGGAGGGGCTTTCCTGGTGGTCCAGTGTGTGGAGAGTCCGCCTTGCAGTGCAAGGGGCACTGGTTCGATCCCTGGCCTGGGAGGATCCCACATGCTGAGGAGCGACTGGACCGGTGTGTCCAATTACAAGCCAGTGCACTGGAGCACATGCACCCAGAGCCAGTGCTCTGCAATGAGAGAGGCCACTGCAATGGGAGGCCCACACAAGCCAAAAAAGTGAAGACAGATGAAAATGAATGAATTAAAAAAACAACAAAAGAGGTCAAAATTAAAAAAAAACAAAAAGAACCTGGAATGGCATAGTATGTAATGGACTGTGGTGTGTCGTTGAGACCTTTATAAGCAGACAGTACCAGGGCAATGGTTAAGAGCACAGGCAGATCAGGCAGACCTGTGCTCCAGATCCACTTCTGCTGTTGACGACTTTCCATGTTACTTAACCTCTCTGAGCCTTGATTTCTTTCATCTGTGAAACAGGAACTATAATTGCATCTACAGGGAATAACATGGATTAATTAAAAAATGAGCATTAAACACTTAACCACAGAGCCTGGCATGTAGTTAAAAAAAAGACTGCTGCTAATATCAGTGCCGTTCTTAGTCGCTTAGTCATGTCCGACTCTCTGTGACCCCATGGACTGTAACCCACCAGATTCCTCTGTCCGTGGGGAGTCTCCAGGCAAGAATACTGGAGTGGGTTGCCTTGCCCTCCTCCAAGGGATCTTCCCAACCGAGGGATTGAACCCAAGTCTACCGTGTTGCAGGTGGATTCTTTACCGTCTGAGTCATCACGGAAGTCCAAGAATATTGGAGTGCGTAGCCTATCCGTTTCTCCAGGGGATCTTCCTAACCCAGGGATTGAACCCAGGTCTACGGCATTGCAGGTGGATTCTTTACCATCTGAGTCACCATGGAAATCCAAGAATATTGGCGTCGATAGCCTATTCCTTTCTCCAGGGGATCTTCCCAACCCAGGAATCAAACCAGGGTCTCCTGCATTGCAAGGCAGATTCTTTACCAGCTGAGTTACCAGGGAAGCCCAGTAGTACTACTAAATATAATAAGATAGCCTTGTCTTTTGCATTATGTGAAACTGTTTTAAATCCTGAGTTACTACTTTCTATGTGATTAGTAAGATTATCGATCTTATTTTAATTCATACATATTTGGGATTGTCTTTATGTATTTGCAGAATAAAGTTAATTTTGTGTGTATTTTTTTCAATTCTTCCTAAATAGTGAGAATTGATTTTAACATTAACATGTTTTGCTTGTTGTTTCTCAAGTTTTGCTTCTTGTGTCTCATGATTCCCTGTTTAGACCCAGTAACATTTAAAATTTTTTATAGAATTTCATAGCTGGGACACATAAACAGGCCATTTAGCTCAGTCCCTCTAGAAAAATTGGAGACTCAGAGGCTGGCATAAGGTAGCAGAATATTAAAGATGAAGGGGAAGTTTGCCAGATCCAGGGGCGATGAGGAGGAAGTAATTTGCCTTGTTTTTTAAAAAAGTTATATGATTAAAAGTGACCTTTTTCTAAAAAAATTTAACACAAAAAAATACTGCGGAAAAACTTACAAGGATTTATTTGGTCAAGTAATAAAAAAGGAACAGGAACAATGTTGTATTTTATTTATAGCATTTCCCAAATTAACACAGAAACAGCCCAGACATGTCAGTATCACATTCTTTGGTCCCTTTGGCTCTTTTTACATAGTTGTCGAGATGTACTGCTTATATTTTAACTACTGGCTGTTCAGAGTGACTAGCTTTTGCCTCCTGTTGCCCCTCTGATTCCCCACCAGGCGAGTTACTGGAGGAGAGGGGAATGCTGAGGCCCCGCGGGCAGGAGCATGGGCAGCGGAGGACGCTGCCGCAGAGGGCTGGCCAGGGCTCAATACCTGTAGAAAAAGCCCAAGAGCCTGGTATGCTTAAGTTTAACTGTTTAACCACACTGGCTCAGACTCCTCATATTGTATTCAGGGACATTAATTAATTTGGAAATAAAGACTCATATTTAATAAAAATTTACTGAGCTGCAAAATGAGCCGTTGTAAACTCCTATCAGAAATCTGAAAAATCTTTTTAACAAATCTGAAAATCTCTTGTGATAGCATTGTTAGGCAAGCATTTCCTCATGGAGCTCTTTGCTTCAACTCACCTTTTAGTTTTTTACCTTCCTCTGATGCGGGGGAGGGGGATGTAGATTCCTTTTATGAGGACAGTGTGGAATTTTAGTTGTTTAAAATGCTTATTTTCAAATTACAGCTATGAATTTGGAAAAATCTGATTCTATAGAAAAAGAAAGTAATAAACCAAAAATAACCAGTTAGTACGTTTTTATCACCCCGTTTTCTTTGCAGTTTTTACTGCGGCTGCAATCATGTTCTGTCTGCATTTTAATCTTAGTTTTCACATTCAATATTCCTCAAGTTATTTGCCACCTTAAAGTATAATTTTTATTGACAACATTACATTCTATCATATTGATGATGTGATCTATGGAGTTTGTTTTATCAGTGCTCTGAGCGGATGAGAATGAGAGCATGAATCTATGCTTTCAAAACCCTGTAATTCAACCCTTAGATACAATGACTTATCATAAGGAGGTATTCGTACTTGATTATAAAGTTTTTATTTGATTCAAGTGCATTTTAAAACATTCAGAAGGACATGTATTAGGGAACTACGCAAGACAAACAACTTGCTGCTTAAGCCTTCTGCTTAGTGAAGCCATTGCAGCCTCTTTTTTTTTTTTGCACATTGATCACCCTTTATTTTGCCTGTTTATGTGTTTGTCTGTCCATCTGAGTTGTATGTTCTTTAAGGAAAAGATGGCATGTGATTCAGCTCAGCATCTCTAGTTGTGTACTTGGCATAGAGCCTGGCCTATAGGAGCTTTGATGTTGAAATGATGATCAATGAGATGATTCAGGGCACACAGATGTTTATGAAGAAGTCAGTGGGATTTGGTCTGAATGAGTGGTTTAGGTAAGGGTTTGAGGATTCTGAGGGAGCGTAATGTGTGGGCAGAGTGGTATTGGAGATCTAGCTCGATTGTTTCTCCAGTTTTTTTGTAGATAACATCTGAAGCAAGAATAAAGAATGCAGAATGCAGGGAATGCATTTTGAATTCTGAAATCCTCAACCTTTTTTTTTCCTTCTGAGAGAGGCATAAGCTCATTAGTGAAAATCAAGGCATGGTTAAAAAATATGTGCTGCTTTATAATTGTAGAGAAAGCTCCTTAAAGGATTATTTGTAATT
This sequence comes from Tragulus kanchil, assembly GCA_022376925.1. Taxonomy (NCBI): domain Eukaryota; kingdom Metazoa; phylum Chordata; class Mammalia; order Artiodactyla; family Tragulidae; genus Tragulus; species Tragulus kanchil. The sequence goes on along the minus strand of JAIOJX010000003.1, from coordinate 21,453,667 downwards.
ATTTATATTTATTTGGATTTAAAAAGATAAGCAGGCAATAGAATCTGGGTATTATAGGTATCTCTCTGCAGAATATTTATATTTTCCTCTTCATAAAGAGCAATAGAAATCATTCTGTGTTTAGTTTCCATGGTTAATATGTCATGGACCAGGGCTTCCCTGGTGGTGTAGAGGGTGAAGAGTCTGCCTTGTAGTGCAGAGGGCACTGGTTTGATCCTTGGCCCAGGAAGATCCCATGTGCTGCAGAGCAACTGGGCTGGTGTGTCCAATTATGAACCAGTGTTCTGGAGGGCATGAACCCAGAGCCAGTGCTCTGCAGCGAGAGAGGCCACTGCAATGGGAGGCCTATACTTGCCAAAGAATAAAGATGGATGAAAACAAATGATGACTTAGAGGCAAAAAAAATGTGTGTGTGTGTGTGTGTGTGTGTGTGTGTGTGTGTGTGTGTACACGTCATGGACCAAATAATCAATGTTTTATTTGTATGTTATGTTCAGTAGATGTTTGTCAATCAATGAAATGACATATTTGAAAATAAGCAATGCATTACTGGTATGGTTTTAGTTTTAAAATACTTTTATAAACATAATGATTTTCCTAGATTATAAATCAAATCTTATTGTATTATGATGAATTCAATGGCTATTAGACCAGTGGAAAATATGACTTAAAACTGATGGTTTGTCTAGCTATCTACCCCCAAATTTCTGAAGAGCAAATACCAAGTGTGTTATAATTATTACATTATCATCAGTCAGCTCTTAATCGTATTTGAGTGGAATGAGTAGGAATATTAGCATCCGCTCCCATTAGTTTACTTTCTAATGAGGCAGTATACAGCTAAGTCTCCTTGGATAATTAGTTAGCCTTTTAAAATGCTGCTCTAAGCCTTTTTTTCAGGCATTGATTCAACAAACACTGAGTTCCTAGATCCTTTGAGCAATATGGGGCAGCTTAAGATTTTTTTTAGGGAAACAAAGCATAATCACGTAATAACTTAAATAATGGTGTGTAATTGAACAAAAATAATGATTGGCACAATAATGTAGGGAACTTGAGCTTTGAGAGAAAGAGAAGAAGAAGGAAGTAATTCTAGGTTCACCCGATGCTTACAAGTAGAAATGAACAAGGTATATTGGAGAGGGTGGCAAAGGATGGATTTCTCTCCTCCTGGAAGAAACAATCAGTTCATGTAGGAAGGAGAGTAGGGACTTTGAGCAAAGTAAAGGGTTTTCACTAAGTCTAGATTCTGAGTTTGTATAAGTGTTTTGAGAATTACTCTGGACACCAAACCAAGAATCTGGTTTTGGATAAGGCCCAGGAATTTGCATTCTAATACACTAAGTTGATACAACGTAGGTATTCCCTGAAATATATTTGAAGAAACACAGTGTTAGATGCTGGAGTCTGCTTTGCCATTAACTAATAGTTCAATTCAAGGGACTTCCTTGGTGGTCCAGTGTTGAAGACTCCATGCTTCCAATGCAGGGGGCTCTGTTTTGATCCCTGGTCAAGGAATTAAGATCCCACATGCTGTGCAGTTCAGCCAAATATTTGAAAAATAATTCAATTTAATGATATTTCAACTTTTAAAATAGAGTACAGGCCTGATACAAACTGACTGACCTAAGCCCAGAGAGGATGATTCAGATCCAGAAGAGATTTTCCTAGATTATAAATCAAATCTTATTGTATTATGATGAATTCAATGGCTATTAGACCAGTGGAAAATATGACTTAAAACTGATGGTTTGTCTAGCTATCTACCCCCAAATTTCTGAAGAGCAAATACCAAGTGTGTTATAATTATTACATTATCATCAGTCAGCTCTTAATCGTATTTGAGTGGAATGAGTAGGAATATTAGCATCCGCTCCCATTAGTTTACTTTCTAATGAGGCAGTATACAGCTAAGTCTCCTTGGATAATTAGTTAGCCTTTTAAAATGCTGCTCTAAGCCTTTTTTTCAGGCATTGATTCAACAAACACTGAGTTCCTAGATCCTTTGAGCAATATGGGGCAGCTTAAGATTTTTTTTAGGGAAACAAAGCATAATCACGTAATAACTTAAATAATGGTGTGTAATTGAACAAAAATAATGATTGGCACAATAATGTAGGGAACTTGAGCTTTGAGAGAAAGAGAAGAAGAAGGAAGTAATTCTAGGTTCACCCGATGCTTACAAGTAGAAATGAACAAGGTATATTGGAGAGGGTGGCAAGGATGGATTTCTCTCCTCCTGGAAGAAACAATCAGTTCATGTAGGAAGGAGAGTAGGGACTTTGAGCAAAGTAAAGGGTTTTCACTAAGTCTAGATTCTGAGTTTGTATAAGTGTTTTGAGAATTACTCTGGACACCAAACCAAGAATCTGGTTTTGGATAAGGCCCAGGAATTTGCATTCTAATACACTAAGTTGATACAACGTAGGTATTCCCTGAAATATATTTGAAGAAACACAGTGTTAGATGCTGGAGTCTGCTTTGCCATTAACTAATAGTTCAATTCAAGGGACTTCCTTGGTGGTCCAGTGTTGAAGACTCCATGCTTCCAATGCAGGGGGCTCTGTTTTGATCCCTGGTCAAGGAATTAAGATCCCACATGCTGTGCAGTTCAGCCAAATATTTGAAAAATAATTCAATTTAATGATATTTCAACTTTTAAAATAGAGTACAGGCCTGATACAAACTGACTGACCTAAGCCCAGAGAGGATGATTCAGATCCAGAAGAGATTTTTAGGCAATGAAGTCTCTCTGGAATTAATGCAATCAACTTCTAACTTAATGAGAAAGAGTATGATAGTTGGAATGAAAAAGATGAATATGGGAGAAAGGTGGATAAATTACCAAGTCTTGTCATTTATATTATATGGAGACATTAGAGGAGAGAGAGGGTAAAAAACATTCTGGGTTAGCAAGGACAATTTTATTAATAAAAAGGACAGACTTCAGGGTCTTGTTTTGTTAAATTAATCAAGAAGTCAATGGATAAGGGAACTTGTGAACTCAGGAGAAGAACCTAAGGTCCCTTTAGTGAAAATTGTGTTTGAGATAATGGTGGAATATCAACATTAAAAAGCACAAGAGGTAGAGGAGAGGCGGGCCTGGAGGGAAAGGCTGTGGGCACTGAGCACAAGTGCTAGGAGTGAAGGTAGGAGAACCCGTAGGTTCTCGGTATTTGTAACATTCATCGCCTTGGACTGCCATAAGCAGGATTCCTTTATGGCTCAGCTGGTAAAGAATCCCCCTGCAGTGCAGAAGACTACATTTCAAATCCTGGGTCCAGGAGATCCTCTGAAGAAGGGGTAGGCTACCCACTCCAGTATTCTTGGGGTTCCCTGGTGGCTCAGATTGTAAAGAGTATGCCTACAATGCAGAAGACCTGGGTTTGATTCCTGGGTTGGGAACATCCCCTGGAGGAGGGCATGACAACCCACTTCCATGTCCTTGTCTGGAGAATCCACATGGACAGAGGAACCTGGTGGGCTAATGAGTTGGACAGACATAACTGAGCAACTAAACACAAAAGAGCCATAACCACTTACCACAATAGCCACAAACTCCATGGCTTTAACACAACAGAATATTTTTTCTCGCATAGTTCAAAAGGCCAAACGCTTGAAATCAGGATGACAGCAGGTTTGGTTTCTTCTGGAGGCTCTGAGAGAGAAACCATCCATGCCTCTCTTCCAGCTTCAGGTAGCTGTAGCAATCCTTGGCATTTCTTGACTGTAGTAGCTGCATCACTCAGTCTCAGCCCTTTCAGGTAGGGCTGTAGCATCCAGTTTGATACAAACTGACTGACCTAAGCCCAGAGAGGATGATTCAGATCCAGAAGAGATTTTTAGGCAATGAAGTCTCTCTGGAATTAATGCAATCAACTTCTAACTTAATGAGAAAGAGTATGATAGTTGGAATGAAAAAGATGAATATGGGAGAAAGGTGGATAAATTACCAAGTCTTGTCATTTATATTATATGGAGACATTAGAGGAGAGAGAGGGTAAAAAACATTCTGGGTTAGCAAGGACAATTTTATTAATAAAAAGGACAGACTTCAGGGTCTTGTTTTTGTTAAATTAATCAAGAAGTCAATGGATAAGGGAACTTGTGAACTCAGGAGAAGAACCTAAGGTCCCTTTAGTGAAAATTGTGTTTGAGATAATGGTGGAATATCAACATTAAAAAGCACAAGAGGTAGAGGAGAGGCGGGCCTGGAGGGAAAGGCTGTGGGCACTGAGCACAAGTGCTAGGAGTGAAGGTAGGAGAACCCGTAGGTTCTCGGTATTTGTAACATTCATCGCCTTGGACTGCCATAAGCAGGATTCCTTTATGGCTCAGCTGGTAAAGAATCCCCCTGCAGTGCAGAAGACTACATTTCAAATCCTGGGTCCAGGAGATCCTCTGAAGAAGGGGTAGGCTACCCACTCCAGTATTCTTGGGGTTCCCTGGTGGCTCAGATTGTAAAGAGTATGCCTACAATGCAGAAGACCTGGGTTTGATTCCTGGGTTGGGAACATCCCCTGGAGGAGGGCATGACAACCCACTTCCATGTCCTTGTCTGGAGAATCCACATGGACAGAGGAACCTGGTGGGCTAATGAGTTGGACAGACATAACTGAGCAACTAAACACAAAAGAGCCATAACCACTTACCACAATAGCCACAAACTCCATGGCTTTAACACAACAGAATATTTTTTCTCGCATAGTTCAAAAGGCCAAACGCTTGAAATCAGGATGACAGCAGGTTTGGTTTCTTCTGGAGGCTCTGAGAGAGAAACCATCCATGCCTCTCTTCCAGCTTCAGGTAGCTGTAGCAATCCTTGGCATTTCTTGACTGTAGTAGCTGCATCACTCAGTCTCAGCCTCCCTTTTCACATTGCTGTACCTTCTCTGTGTGTGTGTCCTTTGCTCTCATAAAGACACCAGTCACTGGACTTAAGGCTTATGCTAAATAAATTCAAGATAATTTAGTCTCAAGATCTTTAATTAACTACATCTGCAAAGCCCTGTTTCCAAATAACGTCACATTCTTAGTTTCTGGGTGGATGTGAATTTTTGAAGGGAACACTATTCAACTCAGCACATCCTCCTAAAATACATACGAAAGGAAGAGCAAGTCTTAAGGTCTAAGCCTTCAGAGATACACTGATCATTGAAAGAAAAAGTCAAAGTGTCATTGCTCAGTCATGTCTGACTCTTAGTGACCCCAAGGACTGAAGCCCACTGGGCTCCACTGTCCATGGAATTCTCTAGGCAAGAATGCTAGAGTGCAATTCCACTATTAGGCTTATACCCTGATGAAATCAAAACTGAAAGAAGCACCTGTACCCCAATGTTCATTTCAGCTTTCTATACAATAGCTAGAACCTGGAAGCAACCTAGTTGTCCCTCAGTGAATGAATGGATAAAGAAGCTCTGGTACATATATACAATGGAATACTACTCAGCTGTAAAAAGAAATGCAGAAGAATCACTCCTAATGAGGTGGGTGGATCTAGAACCTATCATAAAAAGTGAAGTAAGTCAAAAAGTGAAAGACAAGTATAGTATACTAACACATATATATGGAATCTTTTAAGAGGGTAATGATAACACACGCAGTGAACTCATGGAAAAACAGAATAGACATATGGATATTGTGGGGAATGAATAGTGGGTGGGAGGCATAGAGGGAGTAAGATGGAAACCTATACTATCATATGTGAAAAAGATAGCTATTGTCATTGCATTGAGGGAATAGGAATTCCTACAAGGGCTCAGTGTGACAGCCTGGAGGGGAGGGGGAAGGGGCCAGGGATATGCGTATGACTGATCTGGGAACATACATGTCTGTGAACAACAAAACTCTGTAAACACTTTAAAACAACAATAACAACAAAAAGATGAAAAAGCACGGGAAAAAAAAAAAGAATGCTGGAGTGGGTTGCCATTCCCTTCTCCAGGGGATCTTCTCGACCCAGGGGTTGAACCTGCATCTCCTGCATTACAGGCAGGAAAAGGAGCCAGGAAAGCGGGGGAGAAAGAGACAAAAGGATAGAGAAGGAATTGCTGAAGAGCCAGAAGCGCTAGGATAGCACTGCCAAGAAAGCTACAAGTTAAAGATTTTGTACAGCAGCCTCAGGTTCAGCAGATCATGTGAAGAATTGGCCACCAGGTTTTTGAACCAATGTGATTTATGAATATCAGGAGAACAGTGAACAGGTACACGATCATTTGAAAATATGGATAGAAAAAGAAAAGTGGGGGTAAAATTGAGATGAACTATAGCAAATTCAGTACATCGGATGGATGGAGCTTTGGCCCCCCAAGATAGGAAAGACCAGAATACAAGCAGCTGAAAATTGGCAGTTATGTAAAATCTCCCCAGGCCCATCCAGAGGGAGAATTGTTCTGTCTTCCCACAAAATCTGGATGAAGAAGAGAATTCAAAAGTGGTCAGAGCAAGGGATTTCTTCTTTCTGCTGGAGAACATGAACTGCTTGTACCTTTTCATATGCAAATGTAAAGAATTAGACTGAATGCTAATTAAATGGCAAAGACATTTGTAAAGTGATATCACATTTAGGGGTGGTTAATAAGGTTTGTTCATGGACCTTATTTATAAATAGCAAAGATCAAACATATGATAAAAGGAATTTTTAGATGGAACAATTAAAGATCAATTATGACAATGGTCCACAGCAGTGAAGGCCTCTGGAAGAACATGCCTTCTTATTAATCAAAGATAATTATCAATTATGAGGCTTTATCATTAGTAGAGTGTCTACACTTTGCATCTTAAAAAGTCGATGATAATTAGCCACCAGTTCTTGCTGTAAATGCTCATTATGTTCTGAGAGGTGCATTCTTTCCTTCTAAAAATGACTTTTAGGTCATGACCTCAGGCAATTCAGACTCTCCTGTCCCTACACTAAGTTGAAATCAAGTTCCTTCTTGCCATTACCCCCCAAGATAATTTGAGAGGTGCATAAATGTTGAATCATATGAAGAAACTGTGCTATGAATATGAGACAGGCAAAAGATTTTAGTTTTGAATAGTTGTTGAGTTCAGAGGATGGGTTTATTGTCTAATTACATCCAAGATGCAGCTAACAGATTAGGAATTAATGACAGGTATTTTTCCAATGGAGAGGAAACATAATGTCTATGTATTAAGTACTTATATGAACCAAGAATTGAATAACAAACTTCAGATACGTTATATCAGTTAACCCTATCAATAGCATCATGACCCAGGTATTTCCTCCTTGTTTTACGTATGTAATAAGGAAAGAGGCCTTCCCAGGTGGCTCAGTGGTAAAGAATCATCCTGCCAGTACAGGAGACTCGAGTTCAATTCCTAGGTTGGGAAGTTCCCCTGAAAAAGGAAATTGCAGGGCTTCCCTGGTGGTCCAGTGAGTAAGGACACCGCTTTACAGTGCAAGGGGCGCCAGTTCAATCCCTGGCCTGGGAAGATCCCATGTGCCGCAGAGCGGCTGGACCAATGTATCCAACTACTGAGCCGGAACTCTGGAGCGCATGTGCCCAGAGCCGGTGCTCTGCGACAACAGAGGCTGCCGCGATGGGAGGCCCACAGGAGCCAAAGAACAAAGACGGATGAAAACAGAGAAATGAAAGACCAATAGAAGTGGCCCACCTGCCCCCTCCCTCCCCACCCCCCAAAATAAAATGAATAAATAAATTAAAAAAAAAAAAAGGGAAATTGCAACCCACTCCAGTATTCTTGCCTGGGAAATCCCATGGACAGAGGAGCTTGGTGGGCTATATTGTTCAGAGTCTCAAGAGGGTTGGACCTGACTTAGTGACTAAACAACAATAGCAATAACAATAAAGAAAGAATATTGGAGTGGTTTCACAACTTATCCAAAATGACATAGATAATGAATAATCATTCTCAAAATTATTTAATGCATAGTATTAAAATTCATTTTATCTGAAGATATTAATATTTAAGATATTATAATATCAGAAGCTGCAGGAAAGCAATTAGAAAGCCATTTCTTTAACTCTCAACCTAATAATTAATTTGATAGTAAGATCAAATGTTTAAGACAATGACCTCACATTTTTATCATAGGAAAGGAAATGAAAAGAAATGAAACAGACATCAAGAAATTTATTGAAAGTCAAACACCAGATGATGCAATAGCCACACATAATTTCAGTCCAGATGTTATAACCTGGTTTTTAAAGTTTTTATTGGTACTGTTCTATCAGATAGTACTATTTTCCTCTTTGAAGATAATAAAAAAGGTAGCAGTTAAGTTGAACTTAAGACTGACTGCTACTTAAAAATAATCACAGAAATCTACTACAGGGCACGTGAATGCTTCAAACTCTTAGGGTCCACCTTTATTCAGTACAGTTATGGATATGCAGAAAATGTGGTCAATCAGCACTGATCAGAGGGTAGAGGTGGGCATGGCAGGCTCACTAGACCTCACAAGGCTTATCATCTAGCAGATACAGTTTTGCAGCCCTTTCGTTTTCACATTAAACAACCAGCAACAAACAGGTATAATTTTTTTGGCCTAGTTTAATTTCTGAACAATGTATTTTTGTTGTATTAGTATACCATGGAGTGCTATATTAATATGTTCCAGATAAGTGAGCTTATTTAATGGAATTGTCTTTTTAAAAAATATTGGCATACTTAATGATGAAATTAATTTTAAATGTGGATTTTACTTTGCAAATGAGGGAAATTTGTACTGTATTCATTTCAATTATAATGTACTATAGTTTATACATATAACGTATATCATAACTTTTGAAAACAGTTTTCACACTCTCAAATATCGGCAAGAAGAAAACTATTTGAAGAGATCTCATTTCATAAGTTCATTGAGTATTCCTGAGTTCCTTTCTTTGTGTCTTTTCTCTAATGCTTTCATCTCCTTTAGAACAACAAATATTTTTATTTCTCAGTAAAGTCTCTGAAAGAAATAAAGTGCCTTTCATTAGAAACTGCAAGCACAAAACATGTAAAATTCAATACAGTATGAAATACTGTTGAAACTTCCACACAGAACAGTTGATTTATCTAATGCTTTGTCAGAAATAGTTATATTGTCTTTGCCTTTAATTATATATACTGTGAGACAATGGTGTGAGTGCATCTAAAATATTTTAAAATTATTGATAAAGAGGGACTGGTCATTAGAAAAAGAGGTTTTTCAAATTGGAAATATACATTAGCAGTAGATCTTTTTAGAAAGCGTTTGCTTGAAAATGTGTTTCTTTGAAAATGTGTTTGGTGATCAAAGTTTACTGATGACTTCCATGTACATTTCAACTTGGCACCCGGTTTTGAAGATTTTATGGAATGTTGTAATTTGCCAGGAGTTCTCGCCTGCAGGCAGCTTTTTCTCGACCGTTGCTCTCTCGATCTCAGGAGACAATAGGAGAGGATCCCTCAATTTCTTTCTGATTACTTCGTGGCAGAAATTCGTTTCTAGGGTCAACTGGGACTGACCTCCAATCTGGCTCCCTTTAATAGGGCAACGTTTGGAAGAGTGAGAAGGCAGGACAAAGCTCAAGTCAGGATTTTGAAGGGAATAGCTCACTGAGAGCACTCCTACTGCCTTCACTTTACCTCACTGATGAAGGAAGTGTCCCCCTCCTTAATTAATATGAGATGGTCAAACGCATGGTGGGCAGAGGAGACTCAACAGTTTATTAGTCACTCCCACTCAGTAGAGGGGAAGAAGATGGGTCACGGGTAGGGTCACAGGTGAGGGTATGCTCGGGAGTAGGGTGAACCAGCAGGGCTGTGACAGGCAGGCTTTGCCGTGATGAGCGGGTTAGGTGGCTCTTGGTTCCCGTGGAGGATGTGATTGACTTTTTTGATAATTTTTCCTGGCAGTACGGAAAATAAACTGGTTGGATTGATGGTAAGGTGGATTGGGGCTGGTCTGGCTGATGGTGGGGCTGCCCCAGGAGGGATCTTTTCCTGCTGGGTGGGGTGAGGGGTCACGTCTGGCAAGTGCAGAGCACACTGGTGGACCTTTGGGACCCCATGAGGTTCAAGAGTGTCAAGGCAGCACATGGAATTTCAGTGCTTACAATATAGTTCTCACGATTGGAAGTTTAGAAGAGGGCGGAGGCAGGAACAAGTCCTCAAGCAGCTGTGAAGGAAGATACCGTTGGGCTGGGGCTGGAGCCACTGTCGGTCTCCGAACCACTGGAGAGATGAGGTGCACCAGTTGTCCCAAAGGAAGAGCAGCGTGTATGGTTTCTAGCCATATATGATATAGGTTGAGTGAAGGGGCCACAGAACAGGTGTCTAGTGTGTCACAGCAGGAGAGATGGTGGGCGAGGGAGTGCAGAAGTTGGTATGCCTGGCTTCCAATAGGGATGCTTATCTGTAGCTTCTGGAAGGTAATTTAATGTCTCCGTACTTCCATTTTCTCATGAGTTGTATAACAGTAACTGTCTCACGAGGTGGTTGAAATGTTAAATAAGGTAATACCTGTAGATACTTAATAAATATTAGCTGTTCATTTTAAAAATTATTTGTCTGTTTGTTTTGAGCATTTTGGGTCTTTGTTGCTGGTACTCTGGCTTCTAATTGCCATGGCTTCTCTTTTTGTGGAGCACAGGCTCTAGAGTGCTTGGGCTTCTATAGGGGTGCTATGTGGTCTGTAGGGTACAGGCTCAATAGTTGTGGTCAATGGGGATTAGTTGCTGCATGCATGTGGGATCTTCCCTGCCCTGGGATTGAACCTGTGTCTCCTGCATTGGCAGGTGGATTCTTTACCATTGATCCACCTGGGAAGCTCTGGCTCTTAGTTTCGATTGGGTACAAGAATTAACTCCAACCAGTTTCTGAGGGTGAGCTAATCAGTGGCCAGAATGAGCCTATTGATAGTCAAATTATATGGCAATGTGGCATCATTAAGATCCCTTAAACCATACTTCAAGGCTCTTTATTGCTCTTTATGCTGGTCTTGAGTTGACACACTGTAAATAGTCACTTAGAAGCTTTACATGTAGAAGAATACTAAAGTGTATTTTATTTTATTTTTTTAAACATTTATTTTTTATTTATTTATCTTTTGGGGGTCGGGTTGGGGAGGGAGGGGGAGGGGCGGGTCACTTCTACTGGTCTTTCATTTCTCTATTTTCATCTGTCTTTGCTCTTTGGCTCCTGTGGGCCTCCCATCACGGTGGCCTCTGTCGTCGCAGAGTGCCGGCTCTGGGCGCATGCGCCTCAGAGCTCCGACTCGGTAATTGGACACATGAATCCAGCCATTCCGCGGCACGTGGGATCTTCCCAGGCCAGAGATCGAACCGGCGCCCCTTGCACTGCAAGGCGGAGTCCCTACCCACTGGACCACCAGGGAAGCCCCTAAAGTGTATTTTAAATAATGACCATTTAGAGATTGTTCTAAGTATTGATATTTCAAAAGCAAACCATAAGGCATATTATGTAAAAGGTATTTAATAAATGTTTATTTAATAACCCTTGAAAATTGAGGCATTATCACTATTAAATTACAAAAATCCTTCCCTAGCTTCCTCTGTAATCTTTACAGGTAAGCTGAACAAAAGATTTGTTATAGGACAGTGTGCAGAGGTTTTGCTCTAGAGTGTTTATGTAAAAGGCACTTTGGTGTTGCATTCTGGTTGGAAAAAGGAAGCTTGTTTTAAAGCTCATCTGTGGTTGGTAGCAGTAGGCAATAAAGAGGTAGAAACAAAATATTTACTTTTTGTAAGTGGGGGCATTTTACATGGATTAAACATATTTATTTTGTCATTAGACCCTACTCTATTTCTTTCCTTGGAGCTCAGTTGGTAAAGAATCTGCCTATAGTGCAGGAGACCCATTCAATTCTTGGGTCAGGAAGATCTCTTGAAGAAAGAAATGGCAACCTACTCCAGTATCCTTGCCTGGGATAGCCCATGGATATAGGACCCTGGTGGGCTACATTCCGTGGGGTTACAAGAGCTGGACACGACTGAGCAACCAAACAACAACAACTCCATTTCTGTATATAAGTTTCCATCTAATTATTCGGCTGAAATAAAATGCAAAAACAAGGAGAAGAGACCTACTTTCAGGTCTGTATAATCCCTATTATGCTCAGTGTATGGTTTCTTAAAAATACAGTATGTGTTCAATCAATATTTCTTAGTTGATTAATTTTTACTGAATCATCAATACTTCTCAATGACATTTGTGACTTTGCCCTTGTAAGACATTGTTTCAGAGATTCCAAGTGAATGACCTGGACCAATTATCCTCTGAGATTCTTTTAATACTACTCTGTGATGATCAAATCAATCAAGGAAAGAACTTGATTAAGAAGAAAAAGAAGTTGTGGAAAACCTAGGGATGGTGGTGGTCCAGTGGTTGAGAATCTGTCTGCCAATCTAGGGGACATGGGTTTGATCCCCGGTCTGGGAAGATCCCACATACTGTGGGGCAAGTGGGCCCACGTGCAACAACTACTGAAGCCCACATGTCCTAGAGCCATTGCAATAAGAGAAGCCACCTCAATGAGAAGCCTGTTAACAGCAACTCGAGAGTGGTGCCTACTTGCCGCAACTAGGGAAAGCCTGTGCACAGCAATGAAGAACAGGCACAAGCAAAAGTGAATAAATAAATATGAATAAACATGCATATAGGGGACATATGTATACCTACAGTTGATTCATGTTGCTATTTGGCAGAAAACAACAAAATTCTGTAAAGCAATTATCCTTCAATTAAAAAATTGAGAAAGAATAAAGGGAAAAATAAAAAATAAACCTTATGGATTTATTAGCCTTAATAGTAATATCTAAGGACTTAACATATAAATAAGAAATGTTACTGAATGTAACCCAGTGGGTTCTTCGGTATGGCATGGAGTGGTGAAGAGGAGCCCATGGTTAATAGCAAACACTCTGGATTGCAAGGCCTGTGTTTGACATCTGCTTCTACCATTTAATAGCTGTGTTAGCCTTGGGGAAATCACTTCACCTCTCTGTGCCTGTTTCCTCATCTGTAAAACAGTGATAATAGTGGGAAGCACTTTATCAGATTGTTACAAAGATTAAATGAAATGACTTCGTAACCTTAAAAAGCACTTAGAATATTGTCTGGCATCTAAGCACAGAACACCTTCTCGTGGTCATTCTTGTTCTTCTCATAGGTAGAGCTGACTTCCAAGCAGTCTTTCTGGATGTGAGGGCAATCTGGTTGTAATATTTGTCACCCACTGATCACCAGTCTTGACTCAGCTGGCTGGGCGGGGGTCCCCTTCCTCCCTCACTGCTCCATGTGCGTCCCTCCCGAAGCTGTGCATTCCGTCTAACAGGACGGCCATTTCCGGTAGGGGAGGACCGCTCTTCGGTTAAAACTATAAAGAGTTGCTGCACTCCCCTGCTAGAAACTCCAAACAAGCTCCCAAGTAGTCTTTCTACATTTGGTGGCTAGGGAAGATTCATGAAAGTACCCTGCCCGCTCCAGTGACTAGGATACATCTATAAAGCTTTGCTTGAAGTCTTTGAATTAAAAGAAGCCTTTTTTTTTTTTCAATTCTCTCATTGAGAAAACTTCTAAAAAAAAAAAATCTAGTTCATGCAATTGATGTAAAAAGCCAAGTAAGCACTATTTCGCCAAAGAAGTATACCAGCCATTGCCCTGGAATGGTTTTAGAGCAAGCAATCAACTGCTAAACGCTCTGCCTTTGATATCACTGGTCATTAAAAGTCTCCTGACACTTAACTAAGACTTAAAATTATTCACCTCTATTTCTTGGCAAAGGTTCAAATTTGAGACTAATTTCCCTTTAAGTGGTTAAGGCATTTATAGTACCTCTGACCCGATGCTTTTAAGTAGTTTTGTTTTACAGGAGGAGGACTGCTTTCAGGTATCTGTGAATGGATGCAACACACTTGTCATTAAGAGGTCAGTGTAACAGGACACATAAGTGGGTTCTTCGGTATGGCATGGAGTGGTGAAGAGGAGCCCATGGTTAATAGCAAACACTCTGGATTGCAAGGCCTGTGTTTGACATCTGCTTCTACCATTTAATAGCTGTGTTAGCCTTGGGGAAATCACTTCACCTCTCTGTGCCTGTTTCCTCATCTGTAAAACAGTGATAATAGTGGGAAGCACTTTATCAGATTGTTACAAAGATTAAATGAAATGACTTCGTAACCTTAAAAAGCACTTAGAATATTGTCTGGCATCTAAGCACAGAACACCTTCTCGTGGTCATTCTTGTTCTTCTCATAGGTAGAGCTGACTTCCAAGCAGTCTTTCTGGATGTGAGGGCAATCTGGTTGTAATATTTGTCACCCACTGATCACCAGTCTTGACTCAGCTGGCTGGGCGGGGGTCCCCTTCCTCCCTCACTGCTCCATGTGCGTCCCTCCCGAAGCTGTGCATTCCGTCTAACAGGACGGCCATTTCCGGTAGGGGAGGACCGCTCTTCGGTTAAAACTATAAAGAGTTGCTGCACTCCCCTGCTAGAAACTCCAAACAAGCTCCCAAGTAGTCTTTCTACATTTGGTGGCTAGGGAAGATTCATGAAAGTACCCTGCCCGCTCCAGTGACTAGGATACATCTATAAAGCTTTGCTTGAAGTCTTTGAATTAAAAGAAGCCTTTTTTTTTTTTCAATTCTCTCATTGAGAAAACTTCTAAAAAAAAAAAATCTAGTTCATGCAATTGATGTAAAAAGCCAAGTAAGCACTATTTCGCCAAAGAAGTATACCAGCCATTGCCCTGGAATGGTTTTAGAGCAAGCAATCAACTGCTAAACGCTCTGCCTTTGATATCACTGGTCATTAAAAGTCTCCTGACACTTAACTAAGACTTAAAATTATTCACCTCTATTTCTTGGCAAAGGTTCAAATTTGAGACTAATTTCCCTTTAAGTGGTTAAGGCATTTATAGTACCTCTGACCCGATGCTTTTAAGTAGTTTTGTTTTACAGGAGGAGGACTGCTTTCAGGTATCTGTGAATGGATGCAACACACTTGTCATTAAGAGGGTCAGTGTTAAGTCAGTTACATTTCAAAAATACATCAGGCCCTTCGGTCTATGCTTTCTAAGGGAATCCTTCTGTAAATTGACAAAATTCCTCTGTCATTTTAAAACCTTTTGAGGTCTTCACTTTTGTTTCCTCCTTCTGAGAAACTCTTCTGAGCACTTTTACCTTATTAGATCTTTGAGAAACGTTTTCAAGAAACTCTAGAAGTGCTAAAGCTCAGAAGGGCCCTTTATATAGGTACAGAGTCCGGAAGCAAAATATGATGCTAACGGGTAACGATAAGAAACTGCACTTCACTGTGAAAACAACGATGTTATACTGTTTAAATGTAATTTTTAAGACTTCTAAATTCTTTCAGAAAATCGTAGTCTTAGAGAAAAATATTTCAGAGCAGCAACATAATACCATTTTTAAAAAGTAGCTTCTCATGCAGTCTTCTAAAACCTAAGTGCTATCGAGCCTCGCAACTGAGATCTTTAACGATAAATATCTTTTTTTTTTTGTATTTTGTGCTCAGATACCATTTCACGCAATTCAAATACAAATTCCTGTGCCTTGAGGACCTTGATTTACAGGGAGGTATTTCCTCTTCGTTCCAGTTGGTATTTCTCATCTCTTGTCTTCTCTGAGCTCTTCTTTTCATCAGACTGCTGTTCCCTGGAATGGACTGGGGCAGCGAGGTCGCGTTTCGTTTCGTTTGCTGGCTCCAGGCAGCACGGCTCTGATGTTTCTCCAGCGAGGCACGCCGCAGACAGCAGCTCAGCAGCAGCCAGGCGGGCGCGGCTCGCGGCGCCGCGCGGGGGGCGTGGCCTGAGCACGGCTCGGGGGCGGGGCCTGTCCGCGGACCCGCCCGGCGCGTCTCAGGTTGGCGGCTGGGAGCGCAGCCCGCGGCGACCGCGGAGGTGGCCGGAGCCGGGTGCTGGCGGGCTGCAAGCGGCTACAGCCGTTTTCCTCGCTCGCGCTGCGCCATCTCGCTCCGGTTGGAGAGGGAGACCTGGCGGCGCTCCGACCGAGAACTCCGGAGTCTCAGTCTCGGGGTACCTTCGAAAAAGGTGAAGCCGGAGCCCCAGGGCGGCCGGACTCCGGTCCAAAGCCGGAACGCACCTGTTTGGAGCCTCGCCGGTCGAGCCTGTAGCCGCGCCTGCAGCGCGGGGCGCGCGGAGAGAGTGGGGTCCAAAGCGAGGGAAGCGGCGACCGGGACACCGACGATGGGCGCGCAGACCTGGCGCGTGGGCCCTCGCTGTCTCCTCCTCCTGGCTCTCGTGGGGTCTGTCCGGAGCGAGGGTGTGCAGAGCTGCGAAGAAGTTCGGAAACTTTTCCAGTGGCGCCTGGTCGGACCCATCAAAGGGCTGCCGGATGCGCCGCGGTCAGGTAAGGCATGGACGGTCGGTGCAGGGCTAGGCGCCTGGGCGCCGGGGCTGGGGCGTCGGGAGTAGCTCCCCAGGCCGTCGGTGATGTCCCTTTGTAGGGGAATGTGACCTTTCAGGTCCCCCAGCCGCGCAAGGTGCCTCCCGGAGAGGCCCCTGGGGATGCGCGGTGTGAGCACCCGGGCGCAGCGCGGCTCAGGGGACTCCAGGACTCCGCCATCGGCTGAGCCGAGCTCTGGGCATTTGCTTCCCAGCCCGGCTCCCCTCAGTCTCACTGACGCGTTGAAAGAGACTCGCGAAGCCGACAGCGGTGACAGCGCTGCCTGACCGCGATTCTGTTCCGAGTGGGAACTTCCCCAGTGCCCCGCCGGGGGCCCTCGGTTTGCTGCTTTCTCGTACGGTGGATGGAGTTAGGTTGGTCGCTCCAAGTTTGACACTAAAAACACAGACCTGCGTTATCTTCCTTTGCTGGAAAAATGGGGTATAGACCAGGGCGGCCGGTCTCTGTTATTAGGGCTCGGACCCAGTGTACCCATCCTGGTGTGACCCTGATCCGCCCCTTTGTGCCCGGGCATCAAGCCCCCCTTGCAGCAATCTGCTCAACGTGCCTCTTGGAACCACCGCATAGTTGCAACGCCTGATAGATGGATGCGCTGGCAACAGGCGATCAAACAGAGGGCATTGAGAGCCACTTGACGTGGGTGAGATCTACCTACCAGGCAGAGACTGAGGGTAAAAAGAATACAGTGAGGGTGGCCAGTGTCGATTCTGCTTCTTGGAGGAGGCGCATGTGCCCGCACCTTGACTCGCTGTTCCGCGCCCCCTCCCTGCACGTTTCCTTCTGGGGGCGAATTTCCAGTAACATTCTGGAGGAATAGATCTTAGTCGTTAAACGCGACGGCAGGTGTCTGGAGTTAAGATCTTACTGGAGCAATGCACCTAATTAGGAGGCTAACTGCCAACTGCTGTGAGCTTATTGATTGGACAAACTTGTAGAGGCTGGTTGGGTCTAAATCCGTCCTCTGCTTGAGTCTGTAGGATGAGGAGACTTGTTTCCTCTAGCTTTCCCTCGATTTCGGGTGGGAGTGCAGCTGGTTGGTAAGGCCATCCCGGGGCATGGACGGTCGGTGCAGGGCTAGGCGCCTGGGCGCCGGGGCTGGGGCGTCGGGAGTAGCTCCCAGGCCGTCGGTGATGTCCCTTTGTAGGGGAATGTGACCTTTCAGGTCCCCCAGCCGCGCAAGGTGCCTCCCGGAGAGGCCCCTGGGGATGCGCGGTGTGAGCACCCGGGCGCAGCGCGGCTCAGGGGACTCCAGGACTCCGCCATCGGCTGAGCCGAGCTCTGGGCATTTGCTTCCCAGCCCGGCTCCCCTCAGTCTCACTGACGCGTTGAAAGAGACTCGCGAAGCCGACAGCGGTGACAGCGCTGCCTGACCGCGATTCTGTTCCGAGTGGGAACTTCCCCAGTGCCCCGCCGGGGGCCCTCGGTTTGCTGCTTTCTCGTACGGTGGATGGAGTTAGGTTGGTCGCTCCAAGTTTGACACTAAAAACACAGACCTGCGTTATCTTCCTTTGCTGGAAAAATGGGGTATAGACCAGGGCGGCCGGTCTCTGTTATTAGGGCTCGGACCCAGTGTACCCATCCTGGTGTGACCCTGATCCGCCCCTTTGTGCCCGGGCATCAAGCCCCCCTTGCAGCAATCTGCTCAACGTGCCTCTTGGAACCACCGCATAGTTGCAACGCCTGATAGATGGATGCGCTGGCAACAGGCGATCAAACAGAGGGCATTGAGAGCCACTTGACGTGGGTGAGATCTACCTACCAGGCAGAGACTGAGGGTAAAAAGAATACAGTGAGGGTGGCCAGTGTCGATTCTGCTTCTTGGAGGAGGCGCATGTGCCCGCACCTTGACTCGCTGTTCCGCGCCCCCTCCCTGCACGTTTCCTTCTGGGGGCGAATTTCCAGTAACATTCTGGAGGAATAGATCTTAGTCGTTAAACGCGACGGCAGGTGTCTGGAGTTAAGATCTTACTGGAGCAATGCACCTAATTAGGAGGCTAACTGCCAACTGCTGTGAGCTTATTGATTGGACAAACTTGTAGAGGCTGGTTGGGTCTAAATCCGTCCTCTGCTTGAGTCTGTAGGATGAGGAGACTTGCTCTTAGCACCGTGGAACCGTAGCTCTTTCCCTCGATTTCTTTGCTGGTTATCAACTAGAGTCATCCCACAAGGAAATCTGAGCATTTCGGCACCGTGAATCCATTTTAGTTTTTTTTTTTTTTTTTAAAAACAAACACACAAATATTTATTTGAATACCTATTCAGTCCTAGGCACTTTTACTAAACTAGTTAAAACAACACAGATATTCTCAGGTTAGGGCAGTTCTGTCCTCAAAGCTTACCACCCCTCCCCCTTGTAAATCGGTCATCTTATTTCAGTGCATTTGTTTCATTAAAAAATGAACCTCACTTACCAATAGCCAAGGCAGCTTAAGTGACTGTGTGTGTTGGGAGGGGAGGGCATGGTGAGGGCTTTGTGCCATGCAATCTGCACCTGAATGATTAGATTGTGCCCCTCTCCTCCCATAATTTTGGCTGATGTGCTCAGAAACGTGGACCCTAAGGCCTTGATTTCTCCATGCCTCTTATATCTCAGTGTTTCTGGTATCTGCCAAATGTAATACAGTGACTAGAAGCTATTACTTTTTTAGAACCCTGCGTGTGTTTTCTCTCTTTAGAAGAGGAACTTTGCAGAATATCAGTCACTGGCATAACATTTTCCTGAAACTGAAGCTGTGCCTTACGGAGAAGGAAACTGTTGCACTTGTATTTGATACACATGACACACAAAAAGAGCCAGGGTGGCAGGGCTGTGCTTTTCTAAGACATTCTGACTTGTTTCCCAGTTGCTGGTGCCTGTCTTTATTTGTGACTAAAGGGGATGCAGGAATCATAGCGGTACCAGGGGCCCATGCAGGTCTGCTCTCAGGCACATCAGTGGTGTTGCTGAAAAGAAGCGCTGAATTCTTTTGATATTTGCATTAAAAAAAAGTCACATGAAAGTATTATTCTGAATCAAAATCACCCAATAACAGGAACTCACAGCTGAATTTGATATAACTGAATTTTTTCATTATTTATTGTTGGTCATTTTTATTTGAATAATTAAATTAAGATGTTCCTTTACACGTCAATGTCTTTTCTTTCCACTCCATTTTTTTTCATTCCCCCCTTGAGTGAACCACACATACCACATGGTTCATGAATGCTTTATTTTTGTATTTATATATGACCTATAACATTTAGCTTGATTGAGTATAGTCGTTGAACCTTATTTTCTATAATTACTCTCAATCTCAAGAAACATAGTTAATATCTAAGTAGCCATTCTCACATAAGAATATAAATGTTAATATTCTTTTTTGCAAGTATATGTATTTAGCATATAAACTTTCATTAACTAAAGCTAATGTATGCCAATTTGATTTTTGTTTTTCATGAAAGTTATCTTTTTCAGCGTTTTCTTGCATTTTTTGTCTACAAGTGGTTAATGCCTGAAATCCCTAGCCCAATGCCATTTAAAAAATATAAGCAGGTAGGATAACTTCTTACAGTTTCATCCTATATTTGTGACTTTTAAATCTTCTGAAAACTGTTACCCAATTAGAAATTACAAAAAGGATGAGAACACCCGTTCAGGCTGTTTCTCAGATTCCCCTCACCTTTGTTCTCTACCCTGCTCCAATTCTTTTAAGCCTATTGAGCTCCTAAGGATGTTTGGATGAGAAATGTAAAAAAGGAGAGAAGGTGTAAATGTGATTAGAATTACAGATTTCCCCGTGTTCTGATTTTATTTCCTAAGTAGTAGTCAAGGTGCCCGGAATTGCTGGCATAACATTTTCCTGAAACTGAAGCTGTGCCTTACGGAGAAGGAAACTGTTGCACTTGTATTTGATACACATGACACACAAAAAGAGCCAGGGTGGCAGGGCTGTGCTTTTCTAAGACATTCTGACTTGTTTCCCAGTTGCTGGTGCCTGTCTTTATTTGTGACTAAAGGGGATGCAGGAATCATAGCGGTACCAGGGGCCCATGCAGGTCTGCTCTCAGGCACATCAGTGGTGTTGCTGAAAAGAAGCGCTGAATTCTTTTGATATTTGCATTAAAAAAAAGTCACATGAAAGTATTATTCTGAATCAAAATCACCCAATAACAGGAACTCACAGCTGAATTTGATATAACTGAATTTTTTCATTATTTATTGTTGGTCATTTTTATTTGAATAATTAAATTAAGATGTTCCTTTACACGTCAATGTCTTTTCTTTCCACTCCATTTTTTTTCATTCCCCACTTGAGTGAACCACACATACCACATGGTTCATGAATGCTTTATTTTTGTATTTATATATGACCTATAACATTTAGCTTGATTGAGTATAGTCGTTGAACCTTATTTTCTATAATTACTCTCAATCTCAAGAAACATAGTTAATATCTAAGTAGCCATTCTCACATAAGAATATAAATGTTAATATTCTTTTTTGCAAGTATATGTATTTAGCATATAAACTTTCATTAACTAAAGCTAATGTATGCCAATTTGATTTTTGTTTTTCATGAAAGTTATCTTTTTCAGCGTTTTCTTGCATTTTTTGTCTACAAGTGGTTAATGCCTGAAATCCCTAGCCCAATGCCATTTAAAAAATATAAGCAGGTAGGATAACTTCTTACAGTTTCATCCTATATTTGTGACTTTTAAATCTTCTGAAAACTGTTACCCAATTAGAAATTACAAAAAGGATGAGAACACCCGTTCAGGCTGTTTCTCAGATTCCCCTCACCTTTGTTCTCTACCCTGCTCCAATTCTTTTAAGCCTATTGAGCTCCTAAGGATGTTTGGATGAGAAATGTAAAAAAGGAGAGAAGGTGTAAATGTGATTAGAATTACAGATTTCCCCGTGTTCTGATTTTATTTCCTAAGTAGTAGTCAAGGTGCCCTTTGCTCTTGTTTATTTTATTCAGAAAAGAACTGTTGGTGAAAGTGTCTTTTAAAGGTCCTTTTATTTTTATTTTATTTATTGGGAAGGCAGGATAATGCTTTCTCATTGAAATTCTCTTCACACAGGCATTGTTCACACACGTTATTTTCTTTTTTTAACGGAGATAATTCAGAAAAGAGAAGCTTACAAAAATTTAAGGCTACTTTCAGATAACTTATGTACCAATTAATTTTTAAAATGGGGATGTTTCTTGATACAGAGAGTAGCATCTGCAAGATAACTTTTTATTGCTCACTTTGGCTGTAAATGGGATAATAAAAATAAACTTGACGTGGCAGAATTGAATTCTAATACTATTGGACACTTTAAGTAGTACTCTGTAGTTGCTGTTTCTTTAAGCTACTTTCATTATGATCCAGTCTTATATTGGCTTCAAAGGCGATATTGTTCTATAGTCATGTCCAAGAGGAACAATCTGCCTGGTGACCTTGTGTATAGACATTTGGATTCAAAACTTCATCCTGGCACCTGTAGCTCTGTGATCGAGGTTAATCAGTGATCCTTTTTGAATCTCTGTTTTCTCACCTGTAAAACGGGAATACTGGTTCTTAAAGACTTGTTGCACAGAGGGAATGAAATAATATATATGTAAACTAGCACAGATCCAGACACATAGGAAGTGCTCAAAAACTAGAGTGTTTTATTTAGTGTCCTGATTGTAACTGGACTTGATCTTTAAGGGTGAAATTTTAGTTTTGGATGCCTATAAATCAGAATTTTTTTAAAAAATAAGTAGTTTCTTTGAAAAGTCACAATTGAAAAATTGGGAAATACATTTCAGTCTGAAATGATACTTCTTAGGTTATGGTGAACGTTTGGTTTCTTTTCATGAACTAATGGAAACTCAAAGAAACCTATCTGAAATGGGAATTATTTGATTATGGTGAATGTTTTCTTTCTTTTTGTGAACCAGTGGAAACCTGGTTCACAAAAAGAAAGAAACCTATCTGAAATGGTGTTTATTAGGTTACGTTAGGAGTATTCTGTTTCTTTCTGTGGACGAAGGAGAACGCTAAGCACCTCCGCTCCGCGGCTCGTGGCCACACCCAGAGGCACTGGCTCCGCCAGCCTCCCGCGGTCTGTTCAAGGGGCCGGAGGAAGGTGTGTGAGGCCAGCACACAGTTAGATGGCTGGTGGCCATGGGCACTCCCTGACAGTCATCTCAAATTGGGACTCTCGTTTCTTGAGAACTAACCGCTTTTGCTCCGGGCACAGCCTAGTTGTGAGTCAAAGCCATGAAAAGGGCCCGCAGACTGACGCCGGGGCAGATTACTGACATCAGGATTGCCCTGTGTTGAAACTTTCCAACCAAGAATCACAAGAAACAGGATGATAGTGAAACAAACTAGGTCTTACTTGCTGCCGCAGAGGGAGACCTCCCAGCTCAGGATCTGTGGGTGCCTGGGGAAGAGGCAGTTGAATGGGGGCCTTTTCTAAGACCTGGTCTTGTGTTGGGTGATTACAGGGTATAAGGAAACAGGGCAGTTCAGGAATTGGGCGACATTCTTAGCTTACCTAGGTGTTAGGACAATTAAGATGAGGGGGATTGATGTGTGAGATGGATAGCTAGTGGGAGCCTGCTGTGTAGCCCGCGGCACTCAGCTCGGTGCTCTCTGGTGACCTAGAGAGAGGGGTGGGATGGCGATGAGAGGCAGATTCAACAGGGAGGGGATATATGCATACATAGAGCTGATTCACTTCGTTATACAGCAAAGATCAACACACCATTGTAGCAGGCGAGAATTCTCCCACTGCACCACCTGGGCTAACACAATGTTGTAAAGCAACTATACCCCAGTTTACAAAAAAAAAAGGTGAGGGTAGTTGTCGTTAATGAAGAAGGAGCAGTCTTGTTGATCAGAAGAGCGGATGTTTAGTCATTTTGTGGCTGTAGAGTGTCCTTTAGCCTTCCTGCCGCAGTAAGTACAAGTCTCAAGTGGCTTTGCCTCGTCATTGTTGTCTTATTCTGAACATGTTGTCCCTGTTGAGTTGTAAACATCAGGGCTGAGTTCCAGCCTTGGAACTTGTCACTTTCTCCTCTGGAAAATCTAATGTGTACTTTGATGTCTTAGAAAATGATTTGTTTCATTTTATCAAGGCTTTTAGTGAAACTTAATAATGAGGAAGTAAATAGGATTTTCTCCTTTAGGACCAGAGATCAGGACTGTCATCAGGGGCTGAATTGTGTTAATCACATCCTCTTCCTCCTAACGTTCTAATGAACGTAAATGTTTCCGTGTCTGACAGTCATCTCAAATTGGGACTCTCGTTTCTTGAGAACTAACCGCTTTTGCTCCGGGCACAGCCTAGTTGTGAGTCAAAGCCATGAAAAGGGCCCGCAGACTGACGCCGGGGCAGATTACTGACATCAGGATTGCCCTGTGTTGAAACTTTCCAACCAAGAATCACAAGAAACAGGATGATAGTGAAACAAACTAGGTCTTACTTGCTGCCGCAGAGGGAGACCTCCCAGCTCAGGATCTGTGGGTGCCTGGGGAAGAGGCAGTTGAATGGGGGCCTTTTCTAAGACCTGGTCTTGTGTTGGGTGATTACAGGGTATAAGGAAACAGGGCAGTTCAGGAATTGGGCGACATTCTTAGCTTACCTAGGTGTTAGGACAATTAAGATGAGGGGGATTGATGTGTGAGATGGATAGCTAGTGGGAGCCTGCTGTGTAGCCCGCGGCACTCAGCTCGGTGCTCTCTGGTGACCTAGAGAGAGGGGTGGGATGGCGATGAGAGGCAGATTCAACAGGGAGGGGATATATGCATACATAGAGCTGATTCACTTCGTTATACAGCAAAGATCAACACACCATTGTAGCAGGCGAGAATTCTCCCACTGCACCACCTGGGCTAACACAATGTTGTAAAGCAACTATACCCCAGTTTACAAAAAAAAAAGGTGAGGGTAGTTGTCGTTAATGAAGAAGGAGCAGTCTTGTTGATCAGAAGAGCGGATGTTTAGTCATTTTGTGGCTGTAGAGTGTCCTTTAGCCTTCCTGCCGCAGTAAGTACAAGTCTCAAGTGGCTTTGCCTCGTCATTGTTGTCTTATTCTGAACATGTTGTCCCTGTTGAGTTGTAAACATCAGGGCTGAGTTCCAGCCTTGGAACTTGTCACTTTCTCCTCTGGAAAATCTAATGTGTACTTTGATGTCTTAGAAAATGATTTGTTTCATTTTTATCAAGGCTTTTAGTGAAACTTAATAATGAGGAAGTAAATAGGATTTTCTCCTTTAGGACCAGAGATCAGGACTGTCATCAGGGGCTGAATTGTGTTAATCACATCCTCTTCCCTCCTAACCAGTTTACTAATGAACGTAAATGTGTGTCCCCTCCTCTTTCTGTCTCTCTTTTCACCAAGTGTCTAACATCTTTGTATTTGTATAATTGGCTTTAAGGAAGGGTGCCATTTAGGGAACTTGAGAATGGCATCTTATAATTATATGCTCCCCCAAACCGTGTTTCCAGATGTCTGTCATGTGGAATTTGGCTTCTCTGATAAGACTTATCTTTTTGGTCTTTAATATTTCTTTTCTTATTAACTAGTGTAAGACCAAGAACAACATTTCAACAACCAGATGCTACTTCTCAACAGACATGATTTATTTATTTATTTATTTTGCCACTTCTATTGGTTTTTCATGTATTTATTTTCATCCATCTTTGTTCCTTGGCTCGTGCGGGCCTCCCATTGCGGTGGCCCCTGTCGTTGCAGAGCACCGGCTCAGGGTGCATACTCCAGCTCGGTAGTTGAACACATTGATCCAGCTGCTCTGCGGCACGTGGGATCTTCCCAGGCCAGGGATCAAACTGACGCCCCTTGCACTACAAGGTGGTGTCCTTACCCACCGGACCACCAGGGAAGCCCCAGGCATGATTTATTCATCAGTGGTGTCTTGATACAACTGGTCAAGAAACCACAAATTCTGTTTGTTAAAATGGAGTCATGAGAGACTTCATTCATATGTTTTGTTAAGATGAAATCCAGTCTGCTAGGTTAATTAACAAGAGTGGTTCATTTTAATAGAGAGTAGCCATTGTCCATATCTACCTTTCTTTTATAGAGCCTGACCTTCAGTTAGATGAAAAGACAACACTGATTGTGTCCTCATTTCTTCTGGTTTTCAGTTTTACAAATTTCAAACTTCAGTGATTATGCTGCCCAAATTATCCTAAAATAATTAGTCATTCTGTGAATCACTAAAAAATAGCACAAGGCTTTTAGTGAAACTTAATAATGAGGAAGTAAATAGGATTTTCTCCTTTAGGACCAGAGATCAGGACTGTCATCAGGGGCTGAATTGTGTTAATCACATCCTCTTCCCTCCTAACCAGTTTACTAATGAACGTAAATGTGTGTCCCCTCCTCTTTCTGTCTCTCTTTTCACCAAGTGTCTAACATCTTTGTATTTGTATAATTGGCTTTAAGGAAGGGTGCCATTTAGGGAACTTGAGAATGGCATCTTATAATTATATGCTCCCCCAAACCGTGTTTCCAGATGTCTGTCATGTGGAATTTGGCTTCTCTGATAAGACTTATCTTTTTGGTCTTTAATATTTCTTTTCTTATTAACTAGTGTAAGACCAAGAACAACATTTCAACAACCAGATGCTACTTCTCAACAGACATGATTTATTTATTTATTTATTTTGCCACTTCTATTGGTTTTTCATGTATTTATTTTCATCCATCTTTGTTCCTTGGCTCGTGCGGGCCTCCCATTGCGGTGGCCCCTGTCGTTGCAGAGCACCGGCTCAGGGTGCATACTCCAGCTCGGTAGTTGAACACATTGATCCAGCTGCTCTGCGGCACGTGGGATCTTCCCAGGCCAGGGATCAAACTGACGCCCCTTGCACTACAAGGTGGTGTCCTTACCCACCGGACCACCAGGGAAGCCCCAGGCATGATTTATTCATCAGTGGTGTCTTGATACAACTGGTCAAGAAACCACAAATTCTGTTTGTTAAAATGGAGTCATGAGAGACTTCATTCATATGTTTTGTTAAGATGAAATCCAGTCTGCTAGGTTAATTAACAAGAGTGGTTCATTTTAATAGAGAGTAGCCATTGTCCATATCTACCTTTCTTTTATAGAGCCTGACCTTCAGTTAGATGAAAAGACAACACTGATTGTGTCCTCATTTCTTCTGGTTTTCAGTTTTACAAATTTCAAACTTCAGTGATTATGCTGCCCAAATTATCCTAAAATAATTAGTCATTCTGTGAATCACACAAAAAAATAGCACAGCTTTTGATGAGCCTTATCAGGTTCACAAAAGCTGTCATCTAAGTTGAATGTATAATGCACCTTCATAGAATGAAAACGAGATTTTTGTACTTTTATGATTTTATGAAACAATCTACCTTCTCTTGAAAATTTAAAGTACTGGAAAGGACAAAGAAAGCAAAAATATCATCCAGAAATAGCTACCAATAGCCTTTTGAGTTATCATTTTTAATACCCCCATCAGTCCTGTGCTTAGCACATACATATTTTTTGAAAGAATGTAGGATCACTTTATCTTTCTTTGTTAGCAATAATAAGTATCCTTCCAAACATGTATGCTTTAGTGACTAAGATTCTACTGTACCTTTAACTAAGTTCTCTATTGTTGCTGAAAATATAGATTTTCAGTATTTGCTATCATAAAATCGCGTGCTAAGAATATGAAAGGCAAATGTGCCAAACTCCTACACCACTCATAGCTTTGCAGTCACACCATCTGCGTCCATTCTGCTTTTTAGGGTTTTTCAGTGTCAGCACCATTGGCCTGTGGGGCTGGATAATTCTTTGCTATTGGCAGTGGAGAGGGCTGCCGTCCTGGGTATTATAAGGTGCTTAGAAACTTCCCTGACCTTAACCCTCCTGGATGCCAGTAGCAATGACTTCCCCTCCCCAGTTCAGATAACCAGAGATGTTTCTAGACCTTGTCAGATGACCTTATGAGAAGCAAAATCATCCTGATTGAGAACCATTGGCATAAATGTCCAACCTAGGGGTCCTTTCTGCAAACCTGTTGGTTTGCAGGCCTCAGGTCTCAGCTTACATGTCAGCTCTTAAGAGAAGTTTTTCTCAAGTTTTGGGCTTCTCTTGTGCCTCAGTGCAGAGTCCACCTGCCAGTGCAGGAGATGCAGGAGATGCGGGTTTGATCCCTGGGTCAGGAAGATCTCCTGGAGAAGGAAGTGGCAACCTGCTTCAGTATTCTTGCCTAGAGAATTCCATGGACAGAGGAGCCTGGTTTGCTACAGTCCTTGGGGTTGCAAAGAGTCAGGTATGACTGAACAGGCACCCACGCACTTACTTCTCAAAATTCGTTGAACTCTGTTCCCCTCTGTTTCTTTTATGGTACTTATCATGGTATCATATTTCTTTTCTTTTTGCCATTGCTCTTCCATCAGTAGACCGTGTGCATGATGAGGCTCGAGAACATGTCCACTGAAGCTGGGCTTGTGGATATGAAACCTGTTCAGTCACACAGGTTCCTGGCCTTCGAAGGGCCCATGTATGGTTTAATGTTCTGCTGTTTCCATCTTGAAGTTTGAATAAAGGGTCCCTCATTTCTTTTGTGCATTTTGTGCAAATTATCTAGCCATCCAGTTGTGTAGCATATTCACTATAGACTACCAGAGGCTCAGAACAGTGCCTGACACAGGATGGAAGTTGAAATGTTTGTTGAATACTTTAGTAAACCTTCAAGGAGCCTCTTATTTTATCTTTTGAACTTCTCTGATTCTTTAGAAGTTAGTTCACAGGGTATTGATCATTCAAGATTCTATTGATACAGTGATTCTTTTTAATGTTGTATGGTGCTATATCAATAGGTTTAAAATTGGTCCCTATGTTTTTTTGCTTCTTCATAACTGGTTGAGACCAGTAGCCCAAAGCCTACCAGGGCCAAATTCAAAAATTTACACATCCTATTGCTTTATGTATAGCAAAAGTAAACATATTTATAGTCTTTTAGAGCCTGCTTGCCTTGCATACTCCACAAAGCTGAACTCATCTGCTAACCATCTATAAAACAAACTCTGAGACTGTGAAAGACCTCAAGTTGCTGCTGGCTTTCAAAGCCCTTTGACTCAGAGACTGAATCTTTTTTTTTTTTAAATATTTTATTTATATTTATTTGGCTGCACTGAGTCTCAGTTGTAGCATGTGGGCTCTAGTTCCCTGACGAGGGATCGAACCCAGGCCCCCTGCATTGGGAGCTAGAGTCTTAGCCACTGGACCACCAGGGAGCTCCCCCAGAGACTAAATCTTGTGTGAAGTAATATCACCTAGACATGGGAGGTTCCTCTCCAGTCTCCATCTCTCTGAGGTTTTCCTGGTTTGCTACAGTCCTTGGGGTTGCAAAGAGTCAGGTATGACTGAACAGGCACCCACGCACTTACTTCTCAAAATTCGTTGAACTCTGTTCCTCTGTTTCTTTATGGTACTTATCATGGTATCATATTTCTTTTCTTTTTGCCATTGCTCTTCCATCAGTAGACCGTGTGCATGATGAGGCTCGAGAACATGTCCACTGAAGCTGGGCTTGTGGATATGAAACCTGTTCAGTCACACAGGTTCCTGGCCTTCGAAGGGCCCATGTATGGTTTAATGTTCTGCTGTTTCCATCTTGAAGTTTGAATAAAGGGTCCCTCATTTCTTTTGTGCATTTTGTGCAAATTATCTAGCCATCCAGTTGTGTAGCATATTCACTATAGACTACCAGAGGCTCAGAACAGTGCCTGACACAGGATGGAAGTTGAAATGTTTGTTGAATACTTTAGTAAACCTTCAAGGAGCCTCTTATTTTATCTTTTGAACTTCTCTGATTCTTTAGAAGTTAGTTCACAGGGTATTGATCATTCAAGATTCTATTGATACAGTGATTCTTTTTAATGTTGTATGGTGCTATATCAATAGGTTTAAAATTGGTCCCTATGTTTTTTTGCTTCTTCATAACTGGTTGAGACCAGTAGCCCAAAGCCTACCAGGGCCAAATTCAAAAATTTACACATCCTATTGCTTTATGTATAGCAAAAGTAAACATATTTATAGTCTTTTAGAGCCTGCTTGCCTTGCATACTCCACAAAGCTGAACTCATCTGCTAACCATCTATAAAACAAACTCTGAGACTGTGAAAGACCTCAAGTTGCTGCTGGCTTTCAAAGCCCTTTGACTCAGAGACTGAATCTTTTTTTTAAATATTTTATTTATATTTATTTGGCTGCACTGAGTCTCAGTTGTAGCATGTGGGCTCTAGTTCCCTGACGAGGGATCGAACCCAGGCCCCCTGCATTGGGAGCTAGAGTCTTAGCCACTGGACCACCAGGGAGCTCCCCCAGAGACTAAATCTTGTGTGAAGTAATATCACCTAGACATGGGAGGTTCCTCTCCAGTCTCCATCTCTCTGAGGTTTTCCTTGCTCCCTTTATCCTCTGGGTGGTGGTCCTACATCCATGTCTCAACAGGTCTCCTGCTGTGAGGAACATCCCTTCTCTTAAAGCCTGTCAAAGTGAGACTCAAATAAAGCTCATTGCATTTTGAGGTCTTTCTTTTCCTTGACCAGCCCTATAATTTTCCTTCCCCATATAGTTTTAGTTATTTCCAATGTAAGATTGAGTTTCAAAGTAGCAATACTGATTTTAAATGTATTTGTTTCCTTCTGCTAGACTGTAGGCTTCTTGAAAGCAGGATTGTGATTGATTTTTTTTCTTTTGTTCTGTGATTAGACCAAAGTTAATAAGTCAGTTTTGTCAAGTTGCCCAATAGGCTTAACTTACTGGGTTTTTAAAATGCCTGCTGTCAATAGAATGAGATGTCGAAGGTGAACTTTTTAAAAATATATTCTAATCTGGGCTTAGTTTATGTGGAGTTAATATCTTCTTATATAACTCTTCCACAAGTTTTATAAAGTGACCTAGTGCTTTCAAGTTTAAAGACATTTTAATCTATCTTAGCCAGCATTTTTGGAACAGAGTAAATAAATTGCTAAAAAATGTCTGAAAGTAAGTGCCCTCAAATGTTTTGCATGGGAAAGAAGATTATTTCACCTTAAGGGATTCATTTGCAGCTGTTATCTTTATGTAGACAGTATGCTGATCTGCCTTAGAATATTAATTGATTTATTGTTGGGTGAATGGAGAAAAATAGAGGTGACCAATCATAATTTGTATTTGACTGTGGATTGATTGGTTTGTGTTTTATTTTAATATATGTTTTGCAAAATTATTTCCATGAAACAGTTAATAGTAAAGAACTAGAAAATGATTCAGTTTTTCCATCTCCCACCCTTGTTTATTCCATACTGGGAGAAAGCACAAGTCATTTATCTATGGATTATTCCTGAGCCGGGGAAAATTATTTGTTAAAAGACACTGACTTGGGGTCCAGATTCTATGTGACCAAGCAGAGCTCCCCCAGAGACTAAATCTTGTGTGAAGTAATATCACCTAGACATGGGAGGTTCCTCTCCAGTCTCCATCTCTCTGAGGTTTTCCTTGCTCCCTTTATCCTCTGGGTGGTGGTCCTACATCCATGTCTCAACAGGTCTCCTGCTGTGAGGAACATCCCTTCTCTTAAAGCCTGTCAAAGTGAGACTCAAATAAAGCTCATTGCATTTTGAGGTCTTTCTTTTCCTTGACCAGCCCTATAATTTTCCTTCCCCATATAGTTTTAGTTATTTCCAATGTAAGATTGAGTTTCAAAGTAGCAATACTGATTTTAAATGTATTTGTTTCCTTCTGCTAGACTGTAGGCTTCTTGAAAGCAGGATTGTGATTGATTTTTTTTCTTTTGTTCTGTGATTAGACCAAAGTTAATAAGTCAGTTTTGTCAAGTTGCCCAATAGGCTTAACTTACTGGGTTTTTAAAATGCCTGCTGTCAATAGAATGAGATGTCGAAGGTGAACTTTTTAAAAATATATTCTAATCTGGGCTTAGTTTATGTGGAGTTAATATCTTCTTATATAACTCTTCCACAAGTTTTATAAAGTGACCTAGTGCTTTCAAGTTTAAAGACATTTTAATCTATCTTAGCCAGCATTTTTGGAACAGAGTAAATAAATTGCTAAAAAATGTCTGAAAGTAAGTGCCCTCAAATGTTTTGCATGGGAAAGAAGATTATTTCACCTTAAGGGATTCATTTGCAGCTGTTATCTTTATGTAGACAGTATGCTGATCTGCCTTAGAATATTAATTGATTTATTGTTGGGTGAATGGAGAAAAATAGAGGTGACCAATCATAATTTGTATTTGACTGTGGATTGATTGGTTTGTGTTTTATTTTAATATATGTTTTGCAAAATTATTTCCATGAAACAGTTAATAGTAAAGAACTAGAAAATGATTCAGTTTTTCCATCTCCCACCCTTGTTTATTCCATACTGGGAGAAAGCACAAGTCATTTATCTATGGATTATTCCTGAGCCGGGGAAAATTATTTGTTAAAAGACACTGACTTGGGGTCCAGATTCTATGTGACCAAGCAGAGTGGCCTTTCAGAAGAACCAAGAAAATAATTGATGTTAAATCACAAAACATGATATCCAGAGGTAGCAGGTATAATATGTCTCTAAAGTATATCCAGCAAATTTCATTTTTATAACTACTTACCTAGTTTTCAATGATACCTTAGGAAAAGAATTTTTTCCATATAAATTGTAGTTGATTATGTATTTAAGATACTTTAAATTGGTTTTAGGAAATTTTACCTAAGTTGAAGGATTACTTAAGTCAGTGCTAATGAGAAATGCATATTTTGATATGTTTCAGCTGTTGACTTAAATATGTTTCAAATACAGTTATATTTAAAAGCTAGTAAACATTTCTTGTTACATAATTTAAATTATTTATTACTCTTTTTAGGGTAATGGTTTTGAATTATCCTAAAGAGGTAATTTTAGGATAATTATCTGTGCTGGGATAACTAGATTTACTTTACATGTTTACAATTCTATATGGCAATATAATGAAATAATCTTTGGCAGCTGTCTTTTTAGAGCTCATAGTCTTTTCTTTTTCTTGTCTTATGGTTTCAAGGGACTTTAGTTGGCATAAGTTCTTCAGTATAGCATTCATTTTGGGAAAAGCTGTGAACTGAGAAGAGAGTTGGAGAAAAAGCATATCAAGAGTGTGACTTCATTGATCAAATGAACGGAAATGATTTCTGGATGTCCTTGTTCATTGCATATACACTGTTTAAATCAGAGATTGCCAATATTAAATTACCTGTTCAGATTTATTTGCCTTTTGGACAACTGTCTTATTTGGTAAGGTTAGACTAAGTTACACTAGTTTTCTTTTGATCATTGAAGCTGTCTGTGTTTAATGAGCTGAAACTGAAGTAGGTCAATAAAGTGAAGAGATTAATAGTCTGTTCTTCACCAGGCTTGGAATACATTTTACTCTGGGGGAAAAAGTCATTTTTAAAAAAGATTTTTTGATCAGTTTAAAATGTAAAGAAAATTGGAGTAGCACTGACAGAGTCAAAACGCCGAGGAATCTGTGAGATGGTCAGAGCCCTCTTTGTTTATCTGGTGAAGACATGTGGACTGGGATTTGAATAGTTAGGAGCTTTGGTTGCAAAACAAGATTAAATGTTGCTTTTTAACTGTTTGAGTGTAGGGTCACAGACCAGCTTGAGGCTTTTAAATATCTAATATTTAATCCATCCTTGCATATATCTTACAAAGAAAATGAGGAAAATGGTAGGTATGGTAGAACACTTAAAAGTTGCCATGAGATAAATAAATGGAAAAGAGAGATATTTGTCCCATATTATGGTCACTTGTTTTAGTGAATACCAGTTAATTTAGTTCTTAAATTGCTTGATCTTGACTGCATCAGGTGTTTGCTAGATGACCTTCAGGAAACAACTGAATCTCTCAAGGATAGCATATAGTCTGTTCCTTTTCCCTGTCAGGTTCCCCTGGTAGCTCAGTGGTAAAGAACCCACTTGCCAATGCAGGGGACGCAGGTTCGATCCCTGGATCAGGAAGATCCCTTTGCAAAGGCAGTGGCAACCCACTCCGGTATTCTTGCCTGAGAAATTCCATGGACAGAGGAGCCTAGTGGGCTGCAGTCAATGGGGTCAGAAAAGAGGACTTAGCACTAAACAACAACAACTTTTCAGTGACTGAGGACCACATGGTATGGTCTCAAAGCTTTGTAAACAATAATATAATCCATAGTAATATAATTAATTCCATTGCAAATCAATTTGTAGGTAAATGAAAACAATTCTATATATAAGATCAGGGAGCAGGCAAAGTAGATATCCTTTCTCCTCATGCTAATAAAATACTAAACTTTCAGATAATTTCTTCCATCACTCACTCTGAAAGTATTGAGCCTCTACTCACAGAAACATAGCCCATCTTTTCATTCTTTATTTTAGTTAATAAATTTATCATTATTTATAATTCTATGGTAAAAGCAAATTTGTTTATTCATATTATGTAGTTCAAAAACTAATGAGTGATCTTTTGTAAAATCGTGTCACTGAAATTAATTCTATTAAGATCAGGAGGGGAGGTCCTTTGCCTGGAAACACGCTGATTCAATACATGCTTAGGTCAGGGAGAGGCTCTGCAGCCTGTTGATTGACATGTATTTGACGTCATCTAGGGGTGGTGGTGGTTGTTCGATCGCTGAGTCATGTCTGATTCTTTGGAACCACATGGCTTCCCTGTCCTTCACCATCTCATGGAGTTTTCTCAGACTCATGTCCATTGGGTCGGTGATGCCATCCAGTCATTGCATCCTCTGTTACCCCCTTCTTCTCCTGCCTTCAGTCTTTCCCAGCATCATGCTGTTTTCCAATGAGTTGGCTCTTCACATCAGGTGGCCAAAGGCTTGGAGCTTCAGCTTCAGCATCAGTCCTTCTCATGTATATTCAGGGTTGATTTCCTTTAGGATTGACTGGTTTGGTCTTGTTGCTGTCCAGGGACCTCTCAAGAGTCTTCTTCAGCATCACAGTTTGAAAGCACCAGAGGGAGCAGGAGTTAATTCCTTACTGCATTTGTCACGTGATTGCATGTTGTAGTACTGTTGAGTCTGTGTGTCTGCTGTATTGGCGATGAGCACTTTTTTCCATATAGAAGGCACAGAGGGGGAACCTGCTGGTGAGTCTTGGCTTTCCCCTTCACATGGACTCTTCACCTTGCTCTGTCGCTGGATGACATCTAGGACATTCTGGCCTCTGGAAGCCCATGCAAAGCAGTGGCTAGAGAAGATGGGACAAGGGAGTGTGCTGCATTCCAGGCCTCACCTCACGGGGTTGTGGCAGCTTGCCCATGTCCCTTTACCTAGGCACACAGCTCCCTTCAGGTGACCTCACAGCTCTTTGGAGATGGGTAACTTGAGCTGGCCCAGAGGTTCATTTGGGTTGGTAAGCTATTACAGAATGGACTTTTTGTCCAACCCAATGCTTTCTCCTCTCATCCCTTGTGAGGTAGTAGCAGATCGTTCTCCATAGTTATTAAATATCTCTTATAGTTTTCCTATACCCTGCCCTTTATGACAGATGTATTAGATGCTTCTATTTGAGATACCAATTTATTTCCTTTCAAGATGCTTCCTGTATGACAAAGCTTCACATACCTTAGATATTTAAACCCACAGCTTTCAGAGATCATTTGATTTGTAATTAAAATATACAAAACATTAATTCTATTAAGATCAGGAGGAGGTCCTTTGCCTGGAAACACGCTGATTCAATACATGCTTAGGTCAGGGAGAGGCTCTGCAGCCTGTTGATTGACATGTATTTGACGTCATCTAGGGGTGGTGGTGGTTGTTCGATCGCTGAGTCATGTCTGATTCTTTGGAACCACATGGCTTCCCTGTCCTTCACCATCTCATGGAGTTTTCTCAGACTCATGTCCATTGGGTCGGTGATGCCATCCAGTCATTGCATCCTCTGTTACCCCCTTCTTCTCCTGCCTTCAGTCTTTCCCAGCATCATGCTGTTTTCCAATGAGTTGGCTCTTCACATCAGGTGGCCAAAGGCTTGGAGCTTCAGCTTCAGCATCAGTCCTTCTCATGTATATTCAGGGTTGATTTCCTTTAGGATTGACTGGTTTGGTCTTGTTGCTGTCCAGGGACCTCTCAAGAGTCTTCTTCAGCATCACAGTTTGAAAGCACCAGAGGGAGCAGGAGTTAATTCCTTACTGCATTTGTCACGTGATTGCATGTTGTAGTACTGTTGAGTCTGTGTGTCTGCTGTATTGGCGATGAGCACTTTTTTCCATATAGAAGGCACAGAGGGGGAACCTGCTGGTGAGTCTTGGCTTTCCCCTTCACATGGACTCTTCACCTTGCTCTGTCGCTGGATGACATCTAGGACATTCTGGCCTCTGGAAGCCCATGCAAAGCAGTGGCTAGAGAAGATGGGACAAGGGAGTGTGCTGCATTCCAGGCCTCACCTCACGGGGTTGTGGCAGCTTGCCCATGTCCCTTTACCTAGGCACACAGCTCCTTCAGGTGACCTCACAGCTCTTTGGAGATGGGTAACTTGAGCTGGCCCAGAGGTTCATTTGGGTTGGTAAGCTATTACAGAATGGACTTTTTGTCCAACCCAATGCTTTCTCCTCTCATCCCTTGTGAGGTAGTAGCAGATCGTTCTCCATAGTTATTAAATATCTCTTATAGTTTTCCTATACCCTGCCCTTTATGACAGATGTATTAGATGCTTCTATTTGAGATACCAATTTATTTCCTTTCAAGATGCTTCCTGTATGACAAAGCTTCACATACCTTAGATATTTAAACCCACAGCTTTCAGAGATCATTTGATTTGTAATTAAAATATACAAAACATAAATCTGATCTGGAGTTGATTTATAAATGCTTTTAGAAGTTCGAATCAATGACCTCTATATTCATATTCAGCTGCCTTGTAATCCTGCTTTGGCTAATTAATTATGTTTCCCTCACTCCTTTTATGAAGAACACAGCTAAATCTTTAGGTTTCAGTTGAAAATATGACTAAATAGATAACATCCTGAAGTAAAACAGTAGTTTAATCCCCATTGACTCTCCTAATTTAACCAACAACCAAATTTCATAGAATCACAAGTGTTTCTCTGATTTCTTTACCCACCACCGTCGCCACCACTGTGCTTTAACCTCATACCTTCTTGTGGCTGGATGACTTAAGTCAGTCGACAGCTCTGCCTGGTCCTTGTCAGTTCAAATAGATTCCCTATGAAAGTAGACATCTTTATTTCTCATGTTTAATCCTTCAGTGATTTCCCATTGCCTTTCTCTTAAAAAAAGAAAAAAGCAACAATAACAAAAAGTGACTCTGTTTCAATATGTAACTTCTGTATAATTAAAAAATAAAATAAAAATCACAGTGACATAAATAGGGGAAAACTTGTATGGCCTTTCATCTGTAATATGCAGCAACCAAAACGTTGGCATCCTTGATCATGAATGAGTTGTTACAAACTGGTAGCGGACACTAGTATGAAAAAAGAACGTAAAGAGGAAATTCAAATGATTAAATGAGTAATAAGGGTATATGAAGGTGATTAAGTAGTAACAGAGGAAAAACAATTTCTTAAGAATATCACATTGTCAAAGATTGAAAATACTGCATAATGTGCCTGTGATTGTATTAATAGCAAATAGAGCACTCTCACTTACAATACTGAGAAAGAAGACTGATGAAGTGTGTCTTCAAGGGGAATTTTGAAAAATCCCTTGTGAGGTAGTAGCAGATCGTTCTCCATAGTTATTAAATATCTCTTATAGTTTTCCTATACCCTGCCCTTTATGACAGAT
This sequence comes from Tragulus kanchil, assembly GCA_022376925.1. Taxonomy (NCBI): domain Eukaryota; kingdom Metazoa; phylum Chordata; class Mammalia; order Artiodactyla; family Tragulidae; genus Tragulus; species Tragulus kanchil. Next base: position 21,416,472 of record JAIOJX010000003.1, on the reverse strand, counting down.
GTATTAGATGCTTCTATTTGAGATACCAATTTATTTCCTTTCAAGATGCTTCCTGTATGACAAAGCTTCACATACCTTAGATATTTAAACCCACAGCTTTCAGAGATCATTTGATTTGTAATTAAAATATACAAAACATAAATCTGATCTGGAGTTGATTTATAAATGCTTTTAGAAGTTCGAATCAATGACCTCTATATTCATATTCAGCTGCCTTGTAATCCTGCTTTGGCTAATTAATTATGTTTCCCTCACTCCTTTTATGAAGAACACAGCTAAATCTTTAGGTTTCAGTTGAAAATATGACTAAATAGATAACATCCTGAAGTAAAACAGTAGTTTAATCCCCATTGACTCTCCTAATTTAACCAACAACCAAATTTCATAGAATCACAAGTGTTTCTCTGATTTCTTTACCCACCACCGTCGCCACCACTGTGCTTTAACCTCATACCTTCTTGTGGCTGGATGACTTAAGTCAGTCGACAGCTCTGCCTGGTCCTTGTCAGTTCAAATAGATTCCCTATGAAAGTAGACATCTTTATTTCTCATGTTTAATCCTTCAGTGATTTCCCATTGCCTTTCTCTTAAAAAAGAAAAAGCAACAATAACAAAAAGTGACTCTGTTTCAATATGTAACTTCTGTATAATTAAAAAATAAAATAAAAATCACAGTGACATAAATAGGGGAAAACTTGTATGGCCTTTCATCTGTAATATGCAGCAACCAAAACGTTGGCATCCTTGATCATGAATGAGTTGTTACAAACTGGTAGCGGACACTAGTATGAAAAAAGAACGTAAAGAGGAAATTCAAATGATTAAATGAGTAATAAGGGTATATGAAGGTGATTAAGTAGTAACAGAGGAAAAACAATTTCTTAAGAATATCACATTGTCAAAGATTGAAAATACTGCATAATGTGCCTGTGATTGTATTAATAGCAAATAGAGCACTCTCACTTACAATACTGAGAAAGAAGACTGATGAAGTGTGTCTTCAAGGGGAATTTTGAATTTATCATTCAAAGTTTAAATTTTGTATACCCTTTGTCTACCAGTTCCAATTTATAGGACAGATTTAAACTAATATGTAGACATATATATACACACATAAGCAGGTTTATTGTGCTGAAAATTCACAGCTAATGTAGATGCCTATTAATGTCTATTAAATGATAAATTATGGATAATCATGTGAACATTAAAACCAGAGAGGTAAAGCTGTGTAATGGAAGAACAAGTGATTTATGGCCCTATTGAAAAGAATAAGCAAAGTATAGTTTGACTTAAAAAAAATAGGAGAAACCTCCTTGCATATCAATTTCTGTACAAACATACCCTAAAACAGTATGCACAAAAATACCATTAATAGTAAATAACATTGGAAAGTAGAGTTAGGATGAGAGAAGTTAAGAAATAAAAATATACTTAACAAACTTCTATGCCCTTTAAATTCTTGAAAGATGATATTTTTCAGTGATACAAATTTTTAACACCCAGTGGTTAGTGAAATTTATGAATGTGTGTAACTCACATTTATGGAAACATTGAGATGAAGTATTACAATTCCACTATCTGAGTGTCTCTGTGTAATAATGACTTCAGAGGTCCTGGGCTTCAGCCAGTGGCAGCAGTGAAAACAGGCAGTCCCACTGCTCTTTATCTTTATGTCCTTGATTTCTTGATGATCTGACTTCTTCAGCTTCATATCTTCTTTTTCTCTCCATTTGGAAAGGTTGGTTTTTGATCCTGAGTTAACATGAGTAAAGTTCTCATAAATAGGGAAAACTTGTATGGCCTTTCATCTGTAATATGCAGCAACCAAAACGTTGGCATCCTTGATCATGAATGAGTTGTTACAAACTGGTAGCGGACACTAGTATGAAAAAAGAACGTAAAGAGGAAATTCAAATGATTAAATGAGTAATAAGGGTATATGAAGGTGATTAAGTAGTAACAGAGGAAAAACAATTTCTTAAGAATATCACATTGTCAAAGATTGAAAATACTGCATAATGTGCCTGTGATTGTATTAATAGCAAATAGAGCACTCTCACTTACAATACTGAGAAAGAAGACTGATGAAGTGTGTCTTCAAGGGGAATTTTGAATTTATCATTCAAAGTTTAAATTTTGTATACCCTTTGTCTACCAGTTCCAATTTATAGGACAGATTTAAACTAATATGTAGACATATATATACACACATAAGCAGGTTTATTGTGCTGAAAATTCACAGCTAATGTAGATGCCTATTAATGTCTATTAAATGATAAATTATGGATAATCATGTGAACATTAAAACCAGAGAGGTAAAGCTGTGTAATGGAAGAACAAGTGATTTATGGCCCTATTGAAAAGAATAAGCAAAGTATAGTTTGACTTAAAAAAAATAGGAGAAACCTCCTTGCATATCAATTTCTGTACAAACATACCCTAAAACAGTATGCACAAAAATACCATTAATAGTAAATAACATTGGAAAGTAGAGTTAGGATGAGAGAAGTTAAGAAATAAAAATATACTTAACAAACTTCTATGCCCTTTAAATTCTTGAAAGATGATATTTTTCAGTGATACAAATTTTTAACACCCAGTGGTTAGTGAAATTTATGAATGTGTGTAACTCACATTTATGGAAACATTGAGATGAAGTATTACAATTCCACTATCTGAGTGTCTCTGTGTAATAATGACTTCAGAGGTCCTGGGCTTCAGCCAGTGGCAGCAGTGAAAACAGGCAGTCCCACTGCTCTTTATCTTTATGTCCTTGATTTCTTGATGATCTGACTTCTTCAGCTTCATATCTTCTTTTTCTCTCCATTTGGAAAGGTTGGTTTTTGATCCTGAGTTAACATGAGTAAAGTTCCTCATAGGTGATTTCTGGAAGTTCAGAGATGTTCAGAGCCAACAATTGATTCTAAAGTTATCTCTGAGTCAGGGTATCTGGTTATGGCTGTGACTTTAAGGGTAAATAGAAGCAACATTTCTCTCTTGGACTATTGTGAGTCAGTGGGTTTATTGGTCCATTTCTTCTTCATTGGTTGTCATTTTCCATACCACTTAAAGGTGATACTTCTAAATCATAAACTCTAGAACATTCCCTTCTAAATTAATTCATATGTTCAGGTTCAAGTGGCAGAAGCCCAGCCAAAGCTGACTAAAAAAAGAAATGCATTGGAAATATTAATATATGGAGGCATCTCCAGGAATAGTGAAAACAAAGGAAGAATAAGGATTCAAATGAGCTAAAGAAATGAAAATTGGGATGAGAGTGTTTATAAGTGTCTTCCTCTTTGTGGACACAGGCTTTTTTCTCCTTGCTGTACAGCAGCCATGTTCATATAGCCTAAACCATGGCTGCCATATACCTTCTGCTGAAGGAGAGAAACTGGCCCAACTCTTTCGATAGCTACCCTTTTATGGGTTGTGGGTTGAAATAAGCAGGAGCCAAGTGCACTGGGCATCCTGTGACTATCCCAAAGGGTGAGAGTTCAAAAGAGGTTCATCTGAGACTTAGAAGGACTAGTGGCAATGTTTTCCTTCAAGATATTTGGAGGGCCTCTACAGATTCTTCCCATTGGTTATATTGAAAAAAACCTCCTTGCATATCAATTTCTGTACAAACATACCCTAAAACAGTATGCACAAAAATACCATTAATAGTAAATAACATTGGAAAGTAGAGTTAGGATGAGAGAAGTTAAGAAATAAAAATATACTTAACAAACTTCTATGCCCTTTAAATTCTTGAAAGATGATATTTTTCAGTGATACAAATTTTTAACACCCAGTGGTTAGTGAAATTTATGAATGTGTGTAACTCACATTTATGGAAACATTGAGATGAAGTATTACAATTCCACTATCTGAGTGTCTCTGTGTAATAATGACTTCAGAGGTCCTGGGCTTCAGCCAGTGGCAGCAGTGAAAACAGGCAGTCCCACTGCTCTTTATCTTTATGTCCTTGATTTCTTGATGATCTGACTTCTTCAGCTTCATATCTTCTTTTTCTCTCCATTTGGAAAGGTTGGTTTTTGATCCTGAGTTAACATGAGTAAAGTTCCTCATAGGTGATTTCTGGAAGTTCAGAGATGTTCAGAGCCAACAATTGATTCTAAAGTTATCTCTGAGTCAGGGTATCTGGTTATGGCTGTGACTTTAAGGGTAAATAGAAGCAACATTTCTCTCTTGGACTATTGTGAGTCAGTGGGTTTATTGGTCCATTTCTTCTTCATTGGTTGTCATTTTCCATACCACTTAAAGGTGATACTTCTAAATCATAAACTCTAGAACATTCCCTTCTAAATTAATTCATATGTTCAGGTTCAAGTGGCAGAAGCCCAGCCAAAGCTGACTAAAAAAAGAAATGCATTGGAAATATTAATATATGGAGGCATCTCCAGGAATAGTGAAAACAAAGGAAGAATAAGGATTCAAATGAGCTAAAGAAATGAAAATTGGGATGAGAGTGTTTATAAGTGTCTTCCTCTTTGTGGACACAGGCTTTTTTCTCCTTGCTGTACAGCAGCCATGTTCATATAGCCTAAACCATGGCTGCCATATACCTTCTGCTGAAGGAGAGAAACTGGCCCAACTCTTTCGATAGCTACCCTTTTATGGGTTGTGGGTTGAAATAAGCAGGAGCCAAGTGCACTGGGCATCCTGTGACTATCCCAAAGGGTGAGAGTTCAAAAGAGGTTCATCTGAGACTTAGAAGGACTAGTGGCAATGTTTTCCTTCAAGATATTTGGAGGGCCTCTACAGATTCTTCCCATTGAGTCTTATATTGCTCTTAGTGCATTCGACTAAACCAGAGAATTGAGAGTGGTAAGCACAGTGAACAGGTAAAACTGGTCAAACAGTGCAGACTTGTAGAAGTGCCTGACCAGGAAAACAGGTTACTGGATCACTATGCAGTTCAAGAGGAGTTCTCCAGGTAGGGGTTATCTTTTCCGAAAAGTCTTTAGCCACAGATGAAGTAGTAACTTGTCTGTAAGAAATAGTGTGAGAACTATTGAGTCCAGAACATATAGACCATGACTAAAACATGTTTATATCCATTGGTTGGAGGGAGTTGTATTGAATCCATTTGTCAGACTCAAATGGTCCATTAGCTAGTTGAAAATATCTGGGAGCAGTGCTGACAGGCTTCCTGCATTGTGCTTTAGACAAGTGGTACAAACGAGGTAGGCACTTTTTGTGGCCTTGTTAATGTTTTCCGACCAGTACTGATTCATGAAGGCTATCATTGTATCAGTAGACCAATGGTTTAATGCATGTATAGTGGTGAGGGTGCATTTTGGAGTCTTCAGTAAGACTGAGTTGTTATTTGGCTGAAACCAGAGCTTTCCCTTTTTATCAAACCAAATTTTTTTGAATTTTCCATTTTTTCCCCTGAGGCCAATTGTTGGGCTTCTCTAGTCAGTTTTTCTAATTATGGTTTGGGGAAATACCATGGTGGACCGTGACGAAGGTTTGGCTGCTGGTGATCCCTTTGATTCCTTAGGGAAATTGCACCAAGCTGATTTCCCTTAGCTTTCTGCAGGCTGGGTAAAATAAGGCATTGAATAATTTTTAATAGGGCCCAATTTGGAGAAATGTCTCCCCAAGCCAATTAAGGGGAAGGATTGGGAAGAGCTCCTGTAGTTCAGAATTGGGAGGATGCTGGAGATCTGGTTAGAGGGCTAACGGTACCTAAAGTGCTTGCATTTTTAACAGGCTCTTTTCTAATATACTGGCTCTTTGGAAATAATGGGGGAAACAGAAAGGGGTTTGGTTCTGTTTTGGAGCCTTCATTTACAGGAGTTGACGATTAAGACTTTCCGTGGTCTTCCTTTGAGGCAGTCATCCAGAGTGTGACAGCGCTGACTTGCCAGATTAGCTTAATCTGGAGTGGACATACTTTCTCATGCCATCCTGGTCCTTTTCACTAGAATGGAAAGGTCTTGGTTCAGCCCATTTAATAAACATAGAGTTACAAGCTACCCCAGTGAAATCAACATCTGAAGGAAGACCAGAATATAAAAAAAAATTATCTGAGGTCAATCATAATATTAATGAACAGTTTCATCAGATTTCTACATGCAAGGATGACTTTTGGTCCAGTCAAACAGAGTTTGGAGAAGCCCTAGAAATTGCTCACTGAGCTTGCCTAGTGATCTCTGGAGGCTGATCATATAATAAGTTAGCGGACTGGTCTCTGGGTTGTAATTCTAGGGATCTTTCAGGACTTTGCTATTGGTGGTTTTCATCCAGTGCTGACCCTGGCCTTCACCAACAAGCCTATGAGCTAGCTATTATAATCGAGTTGATAAGCTTGAATGACTGCATTAAATGTCTCAGCAAATCTGGGAAGATCTTTAGTTATTTGGCTGAAACCAGAGCTTTCCCTTTTTATCAAACCAAATTTTTTTGAATTTTCCATTTTTTCCCCTGAGGCCAATTGTTGGGCTTCTCTAGTCAGTTTTTCTAATTATGGTTTGGGGAAATACCATGGTGGACCGTGACGAAGGTTTGGCTGCTGGTGATCCCTTTGATTCCTTAGGGAAATTGCACCAAGCTGATTTCCCTTAGCTTTCTGCAGGCTGGGTAAAATAAGGCATTGAATAATTTTTAATAGGGCCCAATTTGGAGAAATGTCTCCCCAAGCCAATTAAGGGGAAGGATTGGGAAGAGCTCCTGTAGTTCAGAATTGGGAGGATGCTGGAGATCTGGTTAGAGGGCTAACGGTACCTAAAGTGCTTGCATTTTTAACAGGCTCTTTTCTAATATACTGGCTCTTTGGAAATAATGGGGGAAACAGAAAGGGGTTTGGTTCTGTTTTGGAGCCTTCATTTACAGGAGTTGACGATTAAGACTTTCCGTGGTCTTCCTTTGAGGCAGTCATCCAGAGTGTGACAGCGCTGACTTGCCAGATTAGCTTAATCTGGAGTGGACATACTTTCTCATGCCATCCTGGTCCTTTTCACTAGAATGGAAAGGTCTTGGTTCAGCCCATTTAATAAACATAGAGTTACAAGCTACCCCAGTGAAATCAACATCTGAAGGAAGACCAGAATATAAAAAAAAATTATCTGAGGTCAATCATAATATTAATGAACAGTTTCATCAGATTTCTACATGCAAGGATGACTTTTGGTCCAGTCAAACAGAGTTTGGAGAAGCCCTAGAAATTGCTCACTGAGCTTGCCTAGTGATCTCTGGAGGCTGATCATATAATAAGTTAGCGGACTGGTCTCTGGGTTGTAATTCTAGGGATCTTTCAGGACTTTGCTATTGGTGGTTTTCATCCAGTGCTGACCCTGGCCTTCACCAACAAGCCTATGAGCTAGCTATTATAATCGAGTTGATAAGCTTGAATGACTGCATTAAATGTCTCAGCAAATCTGGGAAGATCTTTAGTTATTTTGGGAAAAATCTTCACCTATGGCTTGCAATTCAGCTTTAGTCCAATGTCGTCTTCTTGAAGAGAAAAGAGTGGGGGTCAGGGCACGAGAGCTCTCTTTTCTGGCCTCCTGACTATTTAATTGGTTCCCATTTATCAATTGTTGTCACAAGTAACATGTTAGCCTGTTAACTTGCAAACAGGAAAGACCCAGACCCTTCACAGTTCCTAGAAACTTCCCCCAGCATATACCATACATAGAGCTGATATTTCATTTCAACCACACCTGAGTGCTTCCCCCCCTCAGTGGATGATGCGTTTTCGTCCATCTCTCTTTTTGTCCCCCATCTCTGGAGTATGAGTCCCCCTTTGTTTTGCTACTGATGAGTTTTGTGAACTTAGACAAATTTAACTATAATAAGCTCACTTTTTCATTTATTAAATGGGAATGGTTTCCTTTTTAAAAACCTTGCTATTTTGTATTGGGGTATAGCCGATTGACAGTGTTGTGATAGTTTTCAGGTGAACAGGGAAGAGACTCAGCCAGACGTACATAGGTGTCCATTCTTCCCCAGGCTCCCTTGCATCCTTCCTGCCTGCCGCATAATATTGAGCAGAGTTTCCTGTGCTGTACAAGAGGTCCTTGTTGGTCATCCATTTTAAATATAGCAGTGTGTTCATGTCTGTCCCAAACTCCTAAACTATCCCTTTTCCTAATCTTCCCCCCAGCAACCGTAAGTTCATTCACTAAATCTGTGAGTCTCTTTCTTAAATGGAAATATTATCTACCGTGTATTTTTTTTTTTTTTTTTTACTAAGGATACTGTAAGGCATCTAGTTTAAAAATTATTCAAGATAAAGCTCCAAATCTCCTCTCACCCAGGAAATCATTTTTTTCCCTCTGTGCTCTCATGGAACCTGGTACATACTTCTTTCTTAGCACTTTGTCACATTAATTAATTTTTTTGCAAATGTGTCTCCCCCTAGATTGAGCCCTGGGGGAACAAAACTGCGTTCTCTCCTTCTTGGTATCCTTAATAACTATCACAGTGTCTTGTACAGAACAGGTGTTTCATCAATATTTGATGAATTCATTTGATTTATTAATCAAAATAAGGAACAGGAAATTACTCTGCAATTTAGTACAGGTGGAAGGAAAACTCAGCATCTCCTAAATAGTCCCCTGAGAAGGGGAGCTAAGAGCCCATTTAGGCTGTAGGGCTGCCCACTCCCACCCACAACTCAGACTCTTACCCATGTATCAACCTTGAAGATGCCATTTTAAGAAAGCTCATTAAGTTGACCTCAAAAAAGAAGAGCCAGCAAAGCCCAAACTCTGTTCGGCTGCTTATTATTTCTATGAGCTGGTTCGTTAGTGTGCTTAGCAGGAAGCTCTCTCGGGCTTGGGAGCAACATTTGCATCCTGAACGTGTTTCTTCGAGAGTCACGATACATGACACGATATTAAAGCTCTGGGAAGTACTACACTTAAGAAAATCTATTTATATGATTATGAAGAAAAAATTATTTGCATAGGGTTTGAGTGGCTTTGTTTTTTCTCACTCTCATTTTTTACCATTCTCCTGGGACATTTTTTAACTTAATACCAACTAGGGAAGCTCTTCATGAAAAAATGAATGGAGCAGATGGAGAGACTTAGAAGGCAGAATTGTTAGGGAGTTTGAGTGGCAGAATGAGTCTAGTATGATTTCCAGTTTTTTTTTTTTTTTTTAAATTTCTTTTTAGTTGTGCACGGGCTTCAGTAGTTGTGGTGCACAGGCTTAATTGTTCGGCAACATGTGGGATCTTCTCGGAGCAGAGATTAAACCTGTGTTCTGTGCAATGGCAGGTGGAACTCTTAACCACTGGATCACCAGGGAGGTCCCTGATTTCTGGTTTTGAAAGTAGCTTTAAAAGAGTGGAAGACAGTCTGCAGGGAAGGAGGTACAGTATGGGGCATGTTAGTAGGCAGGTTACTCTGGTGTATCTTGGTGATAATGTGCAATAGATAGTTGCAAGTATGGGTTCAATATCACTTGAGAGAGGGATGTAGATAAAGATCATTAGGTATGCAGGTGAATTCCTGGGAGTAGGAGCTCATTCAGGGACAGAACTGAGAGTCAGGATCTGGGTCAACCAGTATGGAGATTTCTTAAAAAACTAAAAGTAGAAGCACCATACGACCCAGCCATCCCACTATTAGGCTTATACCCTGATGAAATTAAATCTGAAAGAAGCACCTGTACCCCAATGTTCATTGCAGCTCTCTATACAATAGCTAGAACATGGAAGCAACCTAGATGTCCATCGACCAATGAATGGATAGAAAAGTTCTGGTACATATATACAATGGAATACTACACAGCTGTACAAAGAAATGCAGAAGAATCAGCCCTAATGAGGTGGCTGGATCTAGAACCTATCATAAAAAGTGAAGTCAGTCAAAAAGAGAAGGACAAGTACAATATACTAACACATATATATGGAATCTAGTAGGATGGTGATGATGGCACATGCAGTGAAGTGATGGAGAAACAGACATGGACAGTGGACATATGGACATTGTGGGGAAGGAACAGTGGGTGGGAGGCATAAAGGAAGTAGCATGAAAGCCCGTACTATCACATGTGAAGAAAACAGCTATAGTCATTGCTCTGTGAGAAAAGGGGATCCTGCAGGGGTGCTGTGTGATGGTCTGGAGGCGTGGGATGGGGAGATATACATATGACTAATCTGGGAACATATATATCTGTAAATAACAAAACTCTGTAAAAGTTAAAAGTAAAATAAAAGTTAAAAAAAAAGAGAAGAATCTGGGTCAGCACAAATAATTAAAGACTAGAAAAAAGCAAATAATCCAGTGATATTCTAGAGATCAAAGGGAGGGTTTTAGGAACTGGGGGATAAATATTATCAGATTCCACAAAGAGGTCAGGAATGATTAGAAACAGATACATGTCTCTTGGACTTGACCACATGAAATGTACCAGTTACTTGAGTGTGTGCATTCACCAAAGAGTAGTTGGATACGACTCAAGAGTGCAGGGCTGGCGTGAGAATAAGGTAGAAACAATCGATTCAGACCACCCTTTCAAGAAACTGAATTCTACAAAGAAGAGAAAAAGCTAGAGTATAATTTGTTGTTGTTGTGTGTATTTGCAAAATGCACTCTTTTTTTCCAATATTTGTTTGGCAGGTTTATTGGAGCTTATTTTTAGATTCAAGCATTTCCAGGGCAAAATGCACTCTTAATGAACATGTCTGCAGATTAAGAAAGTGATTGAATGAGCACGGATGAGATGACAGAGAGGCAAAGATTAGTTAGCTAAGACTAACTAAAGGTTAGTTAGTTTTGACTGTGTTAAGGATTATGGATTTTTTTCCCATGAGCAATAGTACACCACGGGAAATCTTTTAACATAAGTGCCATGCTCAGATTTGCATTTTTAAAAGACTTTTCATGGTGGTGGGGTATTGTTTTACAACCTCTTTTCTAAGTTTAAGATTAGAGTAGCAGTGGTACAGATGGAAGGAAGTAGACTTAAAAATCATTTAAGAGGTAGAATCAATATGATTTTGATTTCTTCTGTTTACCTTGCAGCAGGAACCTATTAAGGTGCTTCCCATATACTTTGAAAAGTGTGCATCAAGCTGAAATCAGTCCTGAAAGCACGAGGAGCATATTGACCTTGAATTCATGGCCATTTGTGCAACCTTAATTACATTGTGTGTTGTATGTGGCTATTCAAATGACAGACGTTTCTCACTGCATAGTTAATATAGTCTTATGTTGTAGGCTCCTTCTAACTACCTATTTGTGAGTGAGTTATAAAACTTCTAGAGGAGCTAATAATTTGCACCAGAAGGAGTCAAACCATTCAGTGTCTTAAGTGTTTTCAATTAGCCATAGGTCTCTACTTGTAGCCTAGCTTTTCCAATATCAGTTTAAATCAATGCACTGAGGTTTATATTCTCTGAAAATAATTGTGGGACTAGCAATGTGAATCTAAGAGTAGAAATGATATGAAAAATAAGGAACAATAATATGAAAATCAAGTATGAGATTAAGACTTGAAATAGTGTACATTTTAAGTAGAATAAGGCTTACAAGCTGAGCTAAAAAATTTGGCTCTGAGTTTCCAATTAGAAAGAATAATGAAATTATTACATTAATTACATGATTCAGAACAGTTATGAGAAAGGAAGAACAAGTAATGAGCAAGTTTTCCATGGGTCCTTTTAAAATAAGATGATGTGATTATGTAAGCAATTTAAGCCAGTAGATGAGATTTTTTATTAATAACTAATAAAGGAGACACATGCTGAATGTTAGGATAGTGGTCCTCCTGGCCAGGAAGAAACAGTGGAGCGGAGACTTGTTCCTTGTAGTAAGAAATACCATGATGCTTGACAACGAGGTGTTAGATTGAAATTAAGTATGTTGTTGGAAGAAGAAATGACCAAAAAAGTTAACAGGATTATGGATTTGTTTCCCATGAGCAATAGTACACCACGGGAAATCTTTTAACATAAGTGCCATGCTCAGATTTGCATTTTTAAAAGACTTTTCATGGTGGTGGGGTATTGTTTTACAACCTCTTTTCTAAGTTTAAGATTAGAGTAGCAGTGGTACAGATGGAAGGAAGTAGACTTAAAAATCATTTAAGAGGTAGAATCAATATGATTTTGATTTCTTCTGTTTACCTTGCAGCAGGAACCTATTAAGGTGCTTCCCATATACTTTGAAAAGTGTGCATCAAGCTGAAATCAGTCCTGAAAGCACGAGGAGCATATTGACCTTGAATTCATGGCCATTTGTGCAACCTTAATTACATTGTGTGTTGTATGTGGCTATTCAAATGACAGACGTTTCTCACTGCATAGTTAATATAGTCTTATGTTGTAGGCTCCTTCTAACTACCTATTTGTGAGTGAGTTATAAAACTTCTAGAGGAGCTAATAATTTGCACCAGAAGGAGTCAAACCATTCAGTGTCTTAAGTGTTTTCAATTAGCCATAGGTCTCTACTTGTAGCCTAGCTTTTCCAATATCAGTTTAAATCAATGCACTGAGGTTTATATTCTCTGAAAATAATTGTGGGACTAGCAATGTGAATCTAAGAGTAGAAATGATATGAAAAATAAGGAACAATAATATGAAAATCAAGTATGAGATTAAGACTTGAAATAGTGTACATTTTAAGTAGAATAAGGCTTACAAGCTGAGCTAAAAAATTTGGCTCTGAGTTTCCAATTAGAAAGAATAATGAAATTATTACATTAATTACATGATTCAGAACAGTTATGAGAAAGGAAGAACAAGTAATGAGCAAGTTTTCCATGGGTCCTTTTAAAATAAGATGATGTGATTATGTAAGCAATTTAAGCCAGTAGATGAGATTTTTTATTAATAACTAATAAAGGAGACACATGCTGAATGTTAGGATAGTGGTCCTCCTGGCCAGGAAGAAACAGTGGAGCGGAGACTTGTTCCTTGTAGTAAGAAATACCATGATGCTTGACAACGAGGTGTTAGATTGAAATTAAGTATGTTGTTGGAAGAGAAGAAATGATCAGATCAAAAATTTAAAGATGCTAATAGATCCTTCTGTTGACTCCCTATGAAATGCTTTTAGCAGGGTATACCAAGCCTATCTAGGCTACTCACAGTAAACATCTCTCATACTTACTGATGAATTTATGTGGCATGGGCTGTATGAAAATGTCACTGACAGTTATGTACTTACCAGAGTATAGAATGGAGACACGAAGAAAAGGGTGAAAGTGTTAGTTGCTCAGTAGTGTCTGACTCTTTGCCACCCCATGGTCTGTGGCTCACCAGGTTCCTCTTCCCATGGGATTTTCCAGGCAAGAATATTGGTGTGAGTTTGCCCTTTTCTACTCCAGGGTATCTTCTCAACCCAGGGGTTGAATCCTGGTCTCCTTTTCATCTGAGCCACCAGGGATGCCCCAAATGGAGATGTTTAGTGACCAAATAGCTTTTCTTGTTTGATCAACTGCTTAGTAACCTTCTGTGTTCCCTTTGGGCCCGAGCTGATCCTGATGGGACAAGGAGGGAGCGGGGGAGCTTCAGTGATGTCTGTGTCTCACAGTTTCTTGTATCCTGAGAACTATTAGTAAGGCTTGTGATCCTGTGAGTCACAGGTTCTGGGGTTGATCATCCACCTCTCTTTGTTATCCCACTTTCTAGCCGAGTGAACGTTCAGATTTGTGGGTTTCCTTTGTAATTCTTAAAAAAAATTTCCACATTTTATGTGTCAACATTTTATTTTGTCAGGAAATGATAGTAGAAACATTTTCAGTAATCAAAGATAGGTGTCCATCTTATATTTGATGAAAGTATAGCTCTAATTCTCATGAAATAACCCAGCTCTCCTGTACTTCTCTTTCTTAAATTTGCAAGTTTTCCATGGGTCCTTTTAAAATAAGATGATGTGATTATGTAAGCAATTTAAGCCAGTAGATGAGATTTTTTATTAATAACTAATAAAGGAGACACATGCTGAATGTTAGGATAGTGGTCCTCCTGGCCAGGAAGAAACAGTGGAGCGGAGACTTGTTCCTTGTAGTAAGAAATACCATGATGCTTGACAACGAGGTGTTAGATTGAAATTAAGTATGTTGTTGGAAGAGAAGAAATGATCAGATCAAAAATTTAAAGATGCTAATAGATCCTTCTGTTGACTCCCTATGAAATGCTTTTAGCAGGGTATACCAAGCCTATCTAGGCTACTCACAGTAAACATCTCTCATACTTACTGATGAATTTATGTGGCATGGGCTGTATGAAAATGTCACTGACAGTTATGTACTTACCAGAGTATAGAATGGAGACACGAAGAAAAGGGTGAAAGTGTTAGTTGCTCAGTAGTGTCTGACTCTTTGCCACCCCATGGTCTGTGGCTCACCAGGTTCCTCTTCCCATGGGATTTTCCAGGCAAGAATATTGGTGTGAGTTTGCCCTTTTCTACTCCAGGGTATCTTCTCAACCCAGGGGTTGAATCCTGGTCTCCTTTTCATCTGAGCCACCAGGGATGCCCCAAATGGAGATGTTTAGTGACCAAATAGCTTTTCTTGTTTGATCAACTGCTTAGTAACCTTCTGTGTTCCCTTTGGGCCCGAGCTGATCCTGATGGGACAAGGAGGGAGCGGGGGAGCTTCAGTGATGTCTGTGTCTCACAGTTTCTTGTATCCTGAGAACTATTAGTAAGGCTTGTGATCCTGTGAGTCACAGGTTCTGGGGTTGATCATCCACCTCTCTTTGTTATCCCACTTTCTAGCCGAGTGAACGTTCAGATTTGTGGGTTTCCTTTGTAATTCTTAAAAAAAATTTCCACATTTTATGTGTCAACATTTTATTTTGTCAGGGAAATGATAGTAGAAACATTTTCAGTAATCAAAGATAGGTGTCCATCTTATATTTGATGAAAGTATAGCTCTAATTCTCATGAAATAACCCAGCTCTCCTGTACTTCTCTTTCTTAAATTTGAGAAATTGAGACTCTTTCTGTATGTCAAGCTGTTTATTCTTTTTCTCTTATTTGCCTGCCCCCAATGCCAGCAGCATAATTATCCATTTATTTCTATGATTTCCTCCTTTTTATTATTTTTTCTGGCTACCTTTTGATATTTTGTGAAGCAATATCTTACTGTGTACATAGAAGAAAATAGTTCCTCCTCTTCAAAATAATATATAAGTAAATTTATGATGCATTTTTTTAGTGTCTTAAAATGGAGAAAATCCTAGAGTAGATCTTGGAATGCAACTCAGGGTCTCTCTCTGCCAGGTATCCTTATGATTCTATCATAAGCACATCCCTACTCATCATTCCAAATTAACATCGCCTCCCATCATCCTCCAGAGGGTGAACAAGTAAACACCTTCAAGGAATTTAGAATCATCCACCTTTTTCTCTTAGCCTGTATTGACAGGATCTGCTAACTTATTTCCTTGTGTATTCTGTAAAGCCCATAAGTTATTTTGGGATGTGATGGTCCTTTTTCATAATTATGTGCAGTGTGGCATACCTCTTCAGAAATTGCATTCTAATAAAAAAAAGGAGCATGTTAAGAAAGTGACCTACTTTTTAAGAGAGAAACTTCTTAAGGTAGAATTTTTAATATATTATTACTTATTTCTAGGCACACAAGAAAGTCCTGGTGTTTGTGATGGGATGGTGTGAGTGTGTTAATTTCTACCCCAAAGCCCTCTGCCCACCCACCCAGGATTTCTAAGTCTGGCTTATTTGTGTTTTCTATTGCCATGTATTGATATTTTACAGCTCCTAAGATTTTTCTATATAGCATTGATCAATGCATTCTTGCCTGCTCCCCCCTTCCCTAGAGTATTAGCTTGGAAACTTTGGTTGTAAGAAGCTTAAACTAATTTGGTCTATCTACTACAAAAATAATTTATTATTAGCCTATACCTGTATCTCCTGAAATCCCCAAATAGAGGAAATCATTTGGTCTCAGAAAGGTCTACTGTAGGAACTATAAAGAAGTCTGACAGTTTCCCCTTCGTTTCGCTCCTCCGCCTGCTCAGCTTTTTGTCTCAATGGTGAAATAGCATGAGCATCTCACTCCTAAATTATATATAAAATAGGCTGATGGAAAACAGACTAGACTTTTTCTGTGTTCCAATGCAAACATCTCAGATGAAACAGTCCAGTCGATTCTGTTTCAATCACTTATTTGCTTTCAGTTCAGCAAACTCTTTATCAGATATAGGTCACCTGAAACCCCTGTGGCTGGCAGGGGCCTCTCCTATGGAGGTGCTGAGAGAGCAGTGCTAAGAGGAAAGGGGGTTACTGTGGGGTCGGCTGGCTCCACAGGAATTGTGGTGGGGAATTAATTCACTTGAGGCAGGGCTCCATTTATTTATTTATTTATTTTGGCCACTTCTATTGTTCTTTCATTTAGTTATTTCCATCCATCTTTGTTCTTTGGCCTGTGTAGGCCTCCCATCACAGTGGCCTCTCTCGCTGCAAAGCACTGGCTCTGGGCGCATGCACTCCAGAGCTCCGACTCGGTCATTGGACACATCGGTCCAGCCGCTCCACGGCACGTGGGATCTTCCCAGGCCAGGGATCGAACTGGCGCCCCTTGCACTATAAGGCGGACTCTTTACCCACTGGACCACCAGGGAAGCCCGGGGCTCCATTTATTTTTAATAGCTTCTTCTCCTTCCCTAATCCCACCAACGACAAGGTCTCTAGCCCGTGCATATCCATCGATGCAAATGCCTCCTTGAAAATGGAATAGTTGCTTAGTTTTCTGTGCCAAATAGCTCAGAATTTCAGCTTCAGCCTTGCTTGGGAGAGCCATGATGCAAGGGCCTCATTTCGCTGAGAGAAACAATGTGGACTGTTAGCTGAAGAACAATTTGGGGCTCATTAAAACTGAGGGGGTGAAATGGCAATTGATTTTTTTTTCATCCTTTAAGGAACAGACTACTGCTGCTGCTTCTTAACAGATATTTGTATTAGTTCATATTTAGCCTTTTCATACGCTGAGTTGCTTAACAAATCATAGAGTGTTAACTCCAAGTTTATGACTTCAGGTTTGAGAAAGCATTCCATTTAGCAGAACTTTTCTCTGCTTTAGGAAATACTTTCATATTTGAATGGCTTTGTTATGGGTTACAAAAGTAAGCATTTAAATATGTGATTTTCTCTGAACATTCATCAACCATGACTGGAAAAACAGAGTACATTATGTATTGAAGGATCAATGATGCCATTTGTATATATGAGGGACAGCATTACTGTTCCACCAGCGGCCACTCTGTTGACCATATTGTAGACTGGCAAATGTTACTTCTTTTTTATTGAATCCAAAAACATAAAAAAACCCTTAATAGCTGAAATACTTAATACTCTTCTGAAAAACAGTATTATTTCAAAGAATAATATCAATATATATTTTTGAGGGCATTGCTTATATGCCATAAAAGAAAAAACATGAATCTCTATATTACAGTGATTTATTATTGAGGAATATTTGTAGAAATGTAACTGTGATCATCATAAATACCATTTCAATAGGTCTATTGAACCAGTTTGTAGTGTCCTCAGCAATATGCTCATCCTGGATCTATATTTAAAGCTCTCTCATTAATTTTAAGCCATGGAAGTGCTTTCTTAGATTTCTTTCAGAATATTTATGTGCAAGTAGCAGAAAGGGAGGGCTTCCCTGGTAGCTCAGATGGTAAAGAATCCACTTGCAGTGCAGGAGACCTGGGTTCAATCTCTGGGTCAGGAAGATTCCCCAGGGAAAAGAATGACTACCCTCTCCAACCCCATGGACAGAGGAGCCTGGTGGGCTACAGTCCATCGGGTTGCAAAGAATCGGACATGACCAAGTGACTATCTCATATACACACAGGTGAAAGGGGAGACCAATACTTTCCTGAAGAGCTTTTGTTCCAGGTAGTGCACTGGTTACATACAGTGCACTAGGAAACATGATTAAGGTGGTCCTTATCCTATTGGAGCTTGCAGTCTTGGGAGAGAAGCAAGTTGAATGTCATGAGTTAACTACACAAAACAAATGTTCAGGAAAGCACCAGGAGGCAAGGTGATAACAGAAACTGTTGGGCAGCCTTTCTGGTCAGGGTTGCCCGACATCAAAAAGGAGTGAACATTAACACTGTTAAATGGGGTTTTAGCTCCGCAGCATTCACTGAGTTGACATGACCTCATAAATATGCCTTTTAATAAATAGGATCCCAAATGCACTGTGATTATGCATGCAGTTGCTATCTAAAGTCAAGAGAACAATCAAAATAGTAGCCCAGATGATTACAGATCTTTGAAAATGATAGTCTTCTTGAATATGGGTACTTTGTCCAACATAGCTGATTTCTTCCTTCTTAGAATTCTTCCAGGACACCACACTCTTTTCTTCTACCTCTGCTCTCCTCTCTATTCTTCTGCCTCATTGATGGTTCCTTCTCAGGCTCTTGCGAGGATCTGTTCTCCTCCTCTGCTCCAGTTCACATTGCCATGCCTTTGTCCTGGCTAGTGGTTCTCACCTAGAGGCAGTTGTGCCCAAGGCGGACGTTTAGAAATGTCTGGAGACAGTGTGGTGCCACACCTGGCTTCTAGTGGGTGAAGTCCAGCTGTGACTGCCCTGATCTCTGTCTTCTAGTTTTGCAGTCTACAAAGACCATGAGTTTTCTGTTGGAATTTTGGTCAGTTTTATACGTGGGCTGCCCTCAGACTTAAAGCCCCAGGGATGAAAAATTCACCACATGTGATCCCCTTCCTTTAGCTATTGACTCCTGTCCAGAATCCTTTCATTCACTCTCTAGGGCTCTCAGGTCACTGGTTAGTGGTGACTCTCTGTGGCTAACACTGTCCTATGGCATATAGAATCCTTCTTGTTAGTTCTTGGACATACAAATTGTATTTCTACTTTAGAGCGGAGACTGGAACAGCCAATAGAGGATGTTATCAAACCCTCCACTTAGTATCAGGTCCTTTAATGATCTGGTGGTGGTTTAGTCACTAAATCCTGTGCAACTCTTGTGACCCCGTGGAGTATAGCCCACCAGGCTCTTCTGTCCATGAGATCTTTCCAGGTAAAAATACTGAGTGGGTTGCCATTTCCTTTTCCGGGAGATCTTCCTGACCCAGGAATCGAACCTAGGTCTCCTGCATTGAAGGCAGATTCTTTACTGACTAAGTCATCTTCTGGAATAAACCATGAAAGAGAGTGGAATGGTTTGGCTTGTCATAACCCTGGAAAATATTATTACTGTTGCATTGGTTAGATTTCTTGATCAGGTAGGTAACCATTAGAACCTGTGGTAGATTGAGGCTTCACTCCAAGCTGGAAGATGACTGATATCTGCAAATCTTGCCTGCTTGCATAATCAAGTTCAGTTCTAGCAGCAGTAAGAAAGTTTACTTTCCCAAGGCCTCAGCAAGTATCTCTTTGCTTTTCTTTCTTTTGACCCAGATGATTACAGATCTTTGAAAATGATAGTCTTCTTGAATATGGGTACTTTGTCCAACATAGCTGATTTCTTCCTTCTTAGAATTCTTCCAGGACACCACACTCTTTTCTTCTACCTCTGCTCTCCTCTCTATTCTTCTGCCTCATTGATGGTTCCTTCTCAGGCTCTTGCGAGGATCTGTTCTCCTCCTCTGCTCCAGTTCACATTGCCATGCCTTTGTCCTGGCTAGTGGTTCTCACCTAGAGGCAGTTGTGCCCAAGGCGGACGTTTAGAAATGTCTGGAGACAGTGTGGTGCCACACCTGGCTTCTAGTGGGTGAAGTCCAGCTGTGACTGCCCTGATCTCTGTCTTCTAGTTTTGCAGTCTACAAAGACCATGAGTTTTCTGTTGGAATTTTGGTCAGTTTTATACGTGGGCTGCCCTCAGACTTAAAGCCCCAGGGATGAAAAATTCACCACATGTGATCCCCTTCCTTTAGCTATTGACTCCTGTCCAGAATCCTTTCATTCACTCTCTAGGGCTCTCAGGTCACTGGTTAGTGGTGACTCTCTGTGGCTAACACTGTCCTATGGCATATAGAATCCTTCTTGTTAGTTCTTGGACATACAAATTGTATTTCTACTTTAGAGCGGAGACTGGAACAGCCAATAGAGGATGTTATCAAACCCTCCACTTAGTATCAGGTCCTTTAATGATCTGGTGGTGGTTTAGTCACTAAATCCTGTGCAACTCTTGTGACCCCGTGGAGTATAGCCCACCAGGCTCTTCTGTCCATGAGATCTTTCCAGGTAAAAATACTGAGTGGGTTGCCATTTCCTTTTCCGGGAGATCTTCCTGACCCAGGAATCGAACCTAGGTCTCCTGCATTGAAGGCAGATTCTTTACTGACTAAGTCATCTTCTGGAATAAACCATGAAAGAGAGTGGAATGGTTTGGCTTGTCATAACCCTGGAAAATATTATTACTGTTGCATTGGTTAGATTTCTTGATCAGGTAGGTAACCATTAGAACCTGTGGTAGATTGAGGCTTCACTCCAAGCTGGAAGATGACTGATATCTGCAAATCTTGCCTGCTTGCATAATCAAGTTCAGTTCTAGCAGCAGTAAGAAAGTTTACTTTCCCGAAGGCCTCAGCAAGTATCTCTTTGCTTTTCTTTCTTTTGACTGTCTGTCTATTTCTGAATCATCATTGTACTGACAGAATAGAAGGCTGTGTTTTCAACTTGCTGTGTGTATCAATTTCATCTAAATAATGTGTATGTGAGTAAGGAAGAGGTAGAGCTTCAAAGGAAACTCCAGGAGAGGCAACAGGTGCTAGGCAGCTCTCAGAAAATCCAGTGCCAATGTTGTCATTCTTGCTAGGTGCATGAACTTAGGGTTTTTTTTTTTTTTTTTCAGATTTATTTTTATTTATTTATTTTGGGCGGGGGTCGGGTTGGGGAGGGAGAGGAGCGGGCGGGCCACTTCTATTGGTCTTTCATTTCTCTATTTTCATCCATCTTTGTTCTTTGGCTCCTGTGGGCCCCCCATCGCGGTGGCGTCTGTTGTCGCAGAGCGCTGGCTCTGGGCGCATGCACTCCAGAGCTCTGGCTCGGTAATTGGGCACATCGGTCCAGCTGCTCCGCGGCCCGTGGGATCTTCCCAGGCCAGGGATCAAACAGGCGCCCCTTGCACTGCAAGGCGGTGTCCTTACCCACTGGACCACCAGGGGAAGCCCTGAACTTAAGTATTTTTTATTCTACCTGGATGAAAGAATACATTGGACTCAGTGAAAATCTTTTCACGCTGATAACATTTAGTTTCAGCATGTATGGTAAGAAGATACTCTCAGGAAAGACAGAAAGAAAATTTACCAGTATCACCTTACTATTCTGAATCACAAGGCCCTATTATCATCTGTGAAAATTTGGTATTTTTTGATATGTGGCATCCATTCTGGTGAACCTAAAATATATCTTGATGTTAATGTCTTGAAGCTAAGGCTCTTTCCTATGTCAGCTATCAACAAAGCTGATAGGTGTTACAAATATAAAAAGTTCTGCAAGTTGACTAGGGGAGAAATAAATGTTTGAGATAAAAAGAGAATGTATGTTATCAACCAGCAATACTATTTTAAAAGTCTTTTTTTTCTTGTCAAAGAAATTATGGATACAGAATTCTCTTGGATTTAAGCTTATTTGATTTCTTGTACTCCACTGAAATTATTATTAAAATTGCACCATGTTTGGCCATCAGAAACCTTTAGAACTTTTTTTCAGTTTTAGTAATTTTCTTGAAATATAGTTATTTTGCAATGTTGGATTAATTACTGCTATTAATTTAAGCTATAGATAACTGAATCTTTTTCAAATACTCTTTTCCATTATAGTTTATCATGGGATGCTGAATCTGGTTCTCTGTCATACAGAAGGACCTTGTTGTCTATCTCTTCTCTCTATAAAAGCTTATATCTAAGCTAACTCCATCCCTCCCCCCAGCCCCGTGACCCCCATCACTCTGTTCTCTATGTCTACGATTCTATTTCATAAATAGGTTCATTTATGTCATATTTTAGATTCTGCATATAAGTGACCTCGTTTTTGTCATTCTCTTTCTGACTTACTTTACTGAATATGATCATTGATGTTGGCTTCTGCTATGAGTTCAATTGTATTTCCCCTAACTTCTTAACATTGAAACCCTCGGTCCCAATATGGCTGTATTTGGACATGGGAGGTAATCAGGGTTAAATGAGGTTAGGAGGAGGGCTCTTAATCCAATATTACTAGTGTCCTCACAAGAAGAAAGACATGGGGCTTCCCTGGTGGTCCAGTGGGTAAGGACACTGCCTTGCAGCACAAGGGGTGCCGGTTGGATCCCCAGCCTGGGAGGATCCCACGTGCCATGGAGCGGCTGGACCCATGTGTTCGAGGCTGCAGCATGCCTTCAGTTAACATTTAGTTTCAGCATGTATGGTAAGAAGATACTCTCAGGAAAGACAGAAAGAAAATTTACCAGTATCACCTTACTATTCTGAATCACAAGGCCCTATTATCATCTGTGAAAATTTGGTATTTTTTGATATGTGGCATCCATTCTGGTGAACCTAAAATATATCTTGATGTTAATGTCTTGAAGCTAAGGCTCTTTCCTATGTCAGCTATCAACAAAGCTGATAGGTGTTACAAATATAAAAAGTTCTGCAAGTTGACTAGGGGAGAAATAAATGTTTGAGATAAAAAGAGAATGTATGTTATCAACCAGCAATACTATTTTAAAAGTCTTTTTTCTTGTCAAAGAAATTATGGATACAGAATTCTCTTGGATTTAAGCTTATTTGATTTCTTGTACTCCACTGAAATTATTATTAAAATTGCACCATGTTTGGCCATCAGAAACCTTTAGAACTTTTTTTCAGTTTTAGTAATTTTCTTGAAATATAGTTATTTTGCAATGTTGGATTAATTACTGCTATTAATTTAAGCTATAGATAACTGAATCTTTTTCAAATACTCTTTTCCATTATAGTTTATCATGGGATGCTGAATCTGGTTCTCTGTCATACAGAAGGACCTTGTTGTCTATCTCTTCTCTCTATAAAAGCTTATATCTAAGCTAACTCCATCCCTCCCCCCAGCCCCGTGACCCCCATCACTCTGTTCTCTATGTCTACGATTCTATTTCATAAATAGGTTCATTTATGTCATATTTTAGATTCTGCATATAAGTGACCTCGTTTTTGTCATTCTCTTTCTGACTTACTTTACTGAATATGATCATTGATGTTGGCTTCTGCTATGAGTTCAATTGTATTTCCCCTAACTTCTTAACATTGAAACCCTCGGTCCCAATATGGCTGTATTTGGACATGGGAGGTAATCAGGGTTAAATGAGGTTAGGAGGAGGGCTCTTAATCCAATATTACTAGTGTCCTCACAAGAAGAAAGACATGGGGCTTCCCTGGTGGTCCAGTGGGTAAGGACACTGCCTTGCAGCACAAGGGGTGCCGGTTGGATCCCCAGCCTGGGAGGATCCCACGTGCCATGGAGCGGCTGGACCCATGTGTCCAATTACCGAGCCGGAACTCAGGAGCGTATATGCCCAGAGTCAGTGCTCTGCGACAACAGAGGCCATCGTGATGGAAGGCCCATCGTGATGGGCCAGAGAACAAAGATGGATGAAAAATAGAGAAATGAAAGATTAATAGAAGTGGCCCGCCCGCCCCTGCTCTCCCTCCACCCCCACCCCCCGCCAAAAAAAAGAAGAAAGACATGGGGGGGGCACATGTACAAAGAGAAGGCCACCTGAGTGCACACAGAGTAGGTACCACTTGTTAGGCAAGGATCTGAGAGGCCTCAAAAGAGACCAAACCTACAAGCCCCTGGTCTTGGACTTCTAACCTCCAGAGCTGTGGGGAACATAAATGTCTGTCGTGGAGGCCACCCGTCTCTGGCATTCTGTTCTGGCAGCCCTGGTGGAGGAATAGGATTCCTGAGTCCTTCCGGAGATGACGCTGATAGTTATTTGATGGATTCTTTACTATCTGGTGGACAATGCTTTAGCTAGTCTGTCATCTTATCTGTTTCCTACCCCAGACGTAGGGGGAGGCATTTCTCCAGAAGCGTTGACTTCTTGAGAGGCGTGCTATTTCAAGATGACAATCTGCGCACAAGAGGAACCCTTTGGCATTTGGTTAGTCATTGCTCCTAGGCCTGTTCAGTGAAACTAGAGAATATATGTGTGTGTGTGTGTGTGTGTGTGTGTGTGTATTTTAAATTTGACCTCATTTATTTATTTATTTATTTTCATCCATCTTTGTTCTTTGGCCTGTGTGGCCTCCCATTGCAGTGGCCTCTCACGTTGCAGAGCACCGGCTCTGGGTGCGTGCACTCCAGTGTGGCTGGCTCGTAATTGGACACACTGGTCCAGCTGCTCTGGGGCATGTGGGATCTTCCCCCACCAGGGATCAAACTGGTGCCCCTTGTACTGCAAGGTAGACTCTTTACCCACTGGACCACTGGGGAAGCCCTAGAGAATATATTTTTTAAAGGTAAATTTCTTCATGCTTTAATATTGATACTTTACATCAAGATTGGAGAGTTTTATGTAACCGCCTTTTTGCTATGTCTGTACCTCTTCACTAAAAATCCTGATTTTCAAGGATATAGATTAGAATTAGAGAATAGAATTTGAATAGTCCATAATTAACTTGCTTAATCCCATTTCATTTTCACAATAGTTTCAACATAGCATGAAATAAAGGCTTTGCTCTTTGTCCTGTTTTCTTCTTCAGAGGCTTACATTACAAACAATAATTTTTTGGTCACTGTCTTTCCAACCCTTTCATTCTTCCCAGTTTTTCACAGTTCCTTATTTTCCGCCTTCTGTTTCTCTTAAGGTATTACCTTTGTGTAATTGGTTCCTGTGTTCCTTCTAGTTTATTCTTTTCTTTGCAATGTTTTCCTCTCATCTTTCATTCTTTCTTGAATACTGTCACCTCATATCTGAATTTTTGAAATGATGACTTGTGTCATTCTTTAATGCTTTGTGTAATTTTTAGCTTGTTTTTGAAATAGCTTCGGTGAATTTTTGATTGCGTTTGGAGGCAGGGCATGTCTTTCTGGCATGCTTTCTTTGTCTGTGGGGGAAGTAGTTCTGTTCTTTATTCCTTTTTTATTTTAATCACTCCGTGTGAGATTTACCTCAGTATGTTTTGATGTTCATTAGTTTTTTTTTCCTTGAAAATGGAGATTGAGATAGACTTCAGAATAACTTTTGTGCTTTTACAGAGTTTCTACTTCTGTTGGCTTTGTGTCGTGTTTGAAAGTATAGCTGCCGGTTTTCTGAAATTTCTTGGATTTATTTCCCTTCCCCCTCTGGTCGAGGCCTTCTCTGTCTGTGTCTCTTAAATTCTGAGTCTGTTGCATTTTAATTCCACTTCCAGACATTTCTCTTCTCTGTGGGGTTCTTCCTTGGAAAGACACCTGCTGAATTTGTTTGGAGAGTTCATAGGGGTCTGGGTTGCTCCTGTGAGTTCATTCCTTTTTATCTTGGCTCCTTTGCATACATCCAGGAATGGAGAGGGAAAAACTCTCCCAGTTTCAGCTGCTGTTTTTTTTTTTTTAAAGATTTATTTATTTATTTATTTATTTTTGGGCGGAGGTCGGGTTGGGGAGGGAGGGGAGCAGGCGGGCCACTTCTATTGGTCTTTCGTTTCTCTCTGTTCATCTGTCTTTGTTCTTTGGCTCCTGTGGGCCTCCCATCGCGGTGGCGTCTGTCGTTGCAGAGCACCAGCTCTGGGCGCATGCGCTCCAGAGCTCCGGCTCGGTGATTGGACACATGGGTCCAGCCTCTCCGCGGCACGTGGGATCTTCCCAGGCCAGGGCTCGAACTGGCGCCCCTTGCACTGCAAGGTGGTATCCTTACCCACTGGACCACCAGGGGAAGCCCTCAGCTGCTGTTTGCAGACTGGTTTGCTGGGCTCTCCTGTGAATTCCCCTTGGCTCTTTGGGCTTCCTCTGTCCTCAGGTTCTTTACACATTACCCCTCTGCTTCATTTTTCTCCCTCCTGCCTTGACTGTGAGACTGTGAAGCTCTGTGCCTGTTGCTGGGTTTTTTTTTTTTTCCCACTTCAAATATATTTTGAAGTTTGTGGGGATATTCTGTCACTTAGTTTTGTTATATTTTTTTGGGTGTAATTTCAAGTTGTTCTGTCTGGTCCATGTGGGGATTTGGTGACTGTGAAATGATGCTGCCACTTCCACCATCCTTCTAGAATGCATCCCTGTGTTCCTGTTTTAGCAGATTAAAAATGTACACAGCAGGTACATGGCTGTAACAGCTGCTTAAGATGGGGAACAGGAGGGAAAATGTATTAACTAGGACTGCTGCTTCTGGGTAAGAAATCCAGAAAAGTCCTCACAATTCTGCTTGAGGGCCACTTTAACAGGGAGCCTGCTGTTATATTTTAATTTCATTTTGTTCTTAGCACTTTAATTCTTGCAGAATTTGGTTTTAATAATAAGAAACATGCCTGCTGCTCCTGACCTTGGGTTGTGCACTCTTCTGCTGCCTTTCTTCAGTTGACATATTTAAAAATATATACTTTCCAGACACCTGCTGAATTTGTTTGGAGAGTTCATAGGGGTCTGGGTTGCTCCTGTGAGTTCATTCCTTTTTATCTTGGCTCCTTTGCATACATCCAGGAATGGAGAGGGAAAAACTCTCCCAGTTTCAGCTGCTGTTTTTTTTTTTTTAAAGATTTATTTATTTATTTATTTATTTTGGGCGGAGGTCGGGTTGGGGAGGGAGGGGAGCAGGCGGGCCACTTCTATTGGTCTTTCGTTTCTCTCTGTTCATCTGTCTTTGTTCTTTGGCTCCTGTGGGCCTCCCATCGCGGTGGCGTCTGTCGTTGCAGAGCACCAGCTCTGGGCGCATGCGCTCCAGAGCTCCGGCTCGGTGATTGGACACATGGGTCCAGCCTCTCCGCGGCACGTGGGATCTTCCCAGGCCAGGGCTCGAACTGGCGCCCCTTGCACTGCAAGGTGGTATCCTTACCCACTGGACCACCAGGGGAAGCCCTCAGCTGCTGTTTGCAGACTGGTTTGCTGGGCTCTCCTGTGAATTCCCCTTGGCTCTTTGGGCTTCCTCTGTCCTCAGGTTCTTTACACATTACCCCTCTGCTTCATTTTTCTCCCTCCTGCCTTGACTGTGAGACTGTGAAGCTCTGTGCCTGTTGCTGGGTTTTTTTTTTTTTTCCCACTTCAAATATATTTTGAAGTTTGTGGGGATATTCTGTCACTTAGTTTTGTTATATTTTTTTGGGTGTAATTTCAAGTTGTTCTGTCTGGTCCATGTGGGGATTTGGTGACTGTGAAATGATGCTGCCACTTCCACCATCCTTCTAGAATGCATCCCTGTGTTCCTGTTTTAGCAGATTAAAAATGTACACAGCAGGTACATGGCTGTAACAGCTGCTTAAGATGGGGAACAGGAGGGAAAATGTATTAACTAGGACTGCTGCTTCTGGGTAAGAAATCCAGAAAAGTCCTCACAATTCTGCTTGAGGGCCACTTTAACAGGGAGCCTGCTGTTATATTTTTAATTTCATTTTGTTCTTAGCACTTTAATTCTTGCAGAATTTGGTTTTAATAATAAGAAACATGCCTGCTGCTCCTGACCTTGGGTTGTGCACTCTTCTTGTTTCATAAGCGTCCTCAGTGACTCCATGTTCTTGGAATCCAGGCTTTGACATATTTAAAAAATATATATCTTGTTACCATGTAGGATCTGAGTTCCATCTAGCTTTGCTGTCTTACGATTCCAGTTCTGTTTATAATGAGAGAACTGTATTCTGGGTGATTTATCAACAAACATCTTATTATGTCCTTTGTGCTTATACTGTGATTAAAATGTAAGACATGGTCTTTTCCTTGAGGGAGTCTAGTTCTGAGGCAGCTGACAGATGGCTCCAGGTTAGACATTTACAACGGGTCTCCTGTTTGCATTTCCTGGGGCAGGAAGAAATGGGATTCAGGCTGGATACTTACTACTAACCTCCTGTTTTCATTTCCAGAGACAAGAGGTAGTTGGGATGCAGTGAAGGTAGGTGGGATCCAGCCTCCTGTTTGCCCTCTGAAATGGAAGTAATGACAGAAACAGAGTAAATAGTCAGTTTTTGTTTCTTGTCCCAGGTGGCTCCGTGGGTAAAGAATCTACCTGCAATGCAAGAGATGCAGGAGACACAGTTTCAGTCCCTGGGTCTAGAGGAGGACATGGCATCACACTCCACTTTTCTTGCTTAGAGAAACCCATGGACAGAGGATCCTGGCAGGTCACAGACAGTCAGGCATGACTAAAGCAACTTAGCACACTTACACAAACACCCTAAAGTAATAGTCATGTCAGGAGTCAAGGTGATAGTCAATGACAAGGACAAAACCCTGTTTGAGTAAAGGATTAAGGGCTTTCTACTTTCCTGCAACCCAACTTTGACAAGGAAGCATCCCTGTGTTCCTGTTTTAGCAGATTAAAATGTACACAGCAGGTACATGGCTGTAACAGCTGCTTAAGATGGGGAACAGGAGGAAAATGTATTAACTAGGACTGCTGCTTCTGGGTAAGAAATCCAGAAAAGTCCTCACAATTCTGCTTGAGGGCCACTTTAACAGGGAGCCTGCTGTTATATTTTAATTTCATTTTGTTCTTAGCACTTTAATTCTTGCAGAATTTGGTTTTAATAATAAGAAACATGCCTGCTGCTCCTGACCTTGGGTTGTGCACTCTTCTTGTTTCATAAGCGTCCTCAGTGACTCCATGTTCTTGGAATCCAGGCTTTGACATATTTAAAAAATATATATCTTGTTACCATGTAGGATCTGAGTTCCATCTAGCTTTGCTGTCTTACGATTCCAGTTCTGTTTATAATGAGAGAACTGTATTCTGGGTGATTTATCAACAAACATCTTATTATGTCCTTTGTGCTTATACTGTGATTAAAATGTAAGACATGGTCTTTTCCTTGAGGGAGTCTAGTTCTGAGGCAGCTGACAGATGGCTCCAGGTTAGACATTTACAACGGGTCTCCTGTTTGCATTTCCTGGGGCAGGAAGAAATGGGATTCAGGCTGGATACTTACTACTAACCTCCTGTTTTCATTTCCAGAGACAAGAGGTAGTTGGGATGCAGTGAAGGTAGGTGGGATCCAGCCTCCTGTTTGCCCTCTGAAATGGAAGTAATGACAGAAACAGAGTAAATAGTCAGTTTTTGTTTCTTGTCCCAGGTGGCTCCGTGGGTAAAGAATCTACCTGCAATGCAAGAGATGCAGGAGACACAGTTTCAGTCCCTGGGTCTAGAGGAGGACATGGCATCACACTCCACTTTTCTTGCTTAGAGAAACCCATGGACAGAGGATCCTGGCAGGTCACAGACAGTCAGGCATGACTAAAGCAACTTAGCACACTTACACAAACACCCTAAAGTAATAGTCATGTCAGGAGTCAAGGTGATAGTCAATGACAAGGACAAAACCCTGTTTGAGTAAAGGATTAAGGGCTTTCTACTTTCCTGCAACCCACAGGCCTTTTTAGGACAAGGGAAACAGTATCCACGTGCAGAAGGGTTCCTTGGGGGTCAAAAGTCAGGGTGTAAACCAGATCATAATGAGTCTTGCTCCTCTCAGAAGCCTTCACTTTGAGATCCATCTTGGCTGAGGAGTGTGTGTGCACCTAGGGGAGGGTCCCAGGGTAGGTCAGGTGTAGAAAAAGAAAGCAGACAGTTGGCTAAGGGCTTCTCTGATGGCTCAGTGGGTAAAAAGTTAACCTGTAATGCAGGAGACACCAGAGAGTCAGGTTCAATCCCTGGGTCAGGAAGATCCTCTGGAGGAAGAAATGGCAATCCACTCCAGTATTCTTTTTTAAATTTTATTTTATTATTATTATGTTTTTAACAGAGTTTTGTTGCTTACTGCCACACATCAGCCTGAATCCACTATAGATATACTTGTCTCCCCATCCCAAACCTCCCCCCATCTCCCTCCCCATCCCACCCCTCCAGGTCACCACAGAGCCCCTGTCTGAGATCCCCTAGACCCACAGCCTATTCCCCTCCCTCACCCCAATGTCCATAAGACTGTTCTCCATGTCCGCCTCTCCAATGATGCTCCGCATATACATTTATCAGCACTGTCTTTCTGGATTGCATAAATATGTGTTGGTATACAATGTTTATCTTTCTCTGACATATTTCACTCTATATAATGAGTTCTAGATTCATCTACCTTATTAGGACTGATTCAAATGATATCATTAAAATATACCTGTTTTCATTTCCAGGACAGAGTAGTTGGGATGCAGTGAAGGTAGGTGGGATCCAGCCTCCTGTTTGCCCTCTGAAATGGAAGTAATGACAGAAACAGAGTAAATAGTCAGTTTTTGTTTCTTGTCCCAGGTGGCTCCGTGGGTAAAGAATCTACCTGCAATGCAAGAGATGCAGGAGACACAGTTTCAGTCCCTGGGTCTAGAGGAGGACATGGCATCACACTCCACTTTTCTTGCTTAGAGAAACCCATGGACAGAGGATCCTGGCAGGTCACAGACAGTCAGGCATGACTAAAGCAACTTAGCACACTTACACAAACACCCTAAAGTAATAGTCATGTCAGGAGTCAAGGTGATAGTCAATGACAAGGACAAAACCCTGTTTGAGTAAAGGATTAAGGGCTTTCTACTTTCCTGCAACCCACAGGCCTTTTTAGGACAAGGGAAACAGTATCCACGTGCAGAAGGGTTCCTTGGGGGTCAAAAGTCAGGGTGTAAACCAGATCATAATGAGTCTTGCTCCTCTCAGAAGCCTTCACTTTGAGATCCATCTTGGCTGAGGATGTGTGTGCACCTAGGGAGGGTCCCAGGGTAGGTCAGGTGTAGAAAAAGAAAGCAGACAGTTGGCTAAGGGCTTCTCTGATGGCTCAGTGGGTAAAAAGTTAACCTGTAATGCAGGAGACACCAGAGAGTCAGGTTCAATCCCTGGGTCAGGAAGATCCTCTGGAGGAAGAAATGGCAATCCACTCCAGTATTCTTTTTTAAATTTTATTTTATTATTATTATGTTTTTAACAGAGTTTTGTTGCTTACTGCCACACATCAGCCTGAATCCACTATAGATATACTTGTCTCCCCATCCCAAACCTCCCCCCATCTCCCTCCCCATCCCACCCCTCCAGGTCACCACAGAGCCCCTGTCTGAGATCCCCTAGACCCACAGCCTATTCCCCTCCCTCACCCCAATGTCCATAAGACTGTTCTCCATGTCCGCCTCTCCAATGATGCTCCGCATATACATTTATCAGCACTGTCTTTCTGGATTGCATAAATATGTGTTGGTATACAATGTTTATCTTTCTCTGACATATTTCACTCTATATAATGAGTTCTAGATTCATCTACCTTATTAGGACTGATTCAAATGCATTTCTTTTTTATGGCTGAGTAATACTCCATTATATATATATATGTACTATTCATATATAATGAATTTTTGTCCATTTATTTGTCAGTGGAGATCCAGTATTCTTGCCTAGAGAATCCCATGGACAGAGGAGCCTGGCTGGCTACTGTCCATCAGGTAGCAAAGAGTCAGACAAAACGGAGCGATGAAGCTCAGGGACTCAGAGTCAAACAAAGACCTGGAAGAACTGACATATAGAAAGGACTTAACTGCCTCTTTACTGCATTCCTGCTCACTAGGGGGATGCCCACACTGTTTCTCTCTGGGTGTGCATGTAAAAAAAGTGTGAAAAAAGAGAGAAGCGGGGATTCCAGGCAGGATCAGGTATATTCGTATTGGGCTTAGATAGGAGCCACCACGAGGGATCTAAGCCCAATACGAATATACCTGATCCTGCCTGGAATCCCCGCTTCTCTCTTTTTTCACACTTTTGTGTGAACAGAGAGAGAGAGGAGGGGGCGGGGAGTCAAGGAGAGGCTAGGAGAGGGACCCAAGGGAGGGAAGGGGGCCATGAAGGCGAGGAGAGCGTGGATGCCGAGAGGGAGAGCAGAGGCTAGGGGAACCCGGAGGCCAAGAGGCTAGAAGGCCAAAAAGGGCCGTGGCAGCCTTGGGTGGGGGTTAAGTATCTGGATAGGGCGAGGGAAAGGATTGGATGCTGAGGTGAGTGCGCAGGTGGGACATGAGTGCGCAGGTGGGCCGGCTCTGTGGCAGAGGTTGAGGCTGGAAGAGCCTGGGAGGTGGGCGGGGTTAAGCCAGCTTTTGTGGTCTTCACCTCCATCAGTGTGTCGCTGCCTTGGTTGTATCTTACCTAAACACACTGCTTCTCTCTGTGCTCTCCCACTTGTGCTTTGTCTCTAAGAATAAACTTTGTACCTGTGTTTACAGTTCTTGCCTCTGATAAATGCATTTTTCACTGGGGGAAAAGATCCAGGGAAAAATTGCTTCTAGCCTTGGCTGGTCCGGGGGCTAAGATTCCTGGTTTGTATCCGGGCTGCTCAAATTCGATTCCTGGGCAGGGAATTAAGATCTGTCTTCACACTACCTCTTCCTGCTGCCTTGCCAAGATCAGTTCATCACGCCTGTCTGTTGGACTGACTGACACAGGAAGCAAGGCGACCCGTTTCCTCTGGAATCTTCTCCCCGCCACTGCTGCCCTGAGCTACTGCTCATAAAAATAGCGTGCCAATCAGACCGAACTAGTTCTTGGGATTATAGTCTTGATTTGGCTTGGAATTTAGTTTTATGTTAGCATTGCCAACTTCCAAGATTCTAAATGAGAGTCTGGATTAATCAGTGCAGATCCTCAGCATCTAGAGGTATGCGTGTGCTCTAAGTGGTCTAAATTGCTTGCCGTGCTTATCCAATGTGCCGAAACTTGATGGGTGCTCTCACACATGATGTCTAGAAAACAGTCAGGGTAATTAGTAGCATCTTTCTAAGTACTTTTCCACCATGTGAAATTGGGCCCAAAGGCCAATGAGAACTCTATCACTGTTGTAAGAATTGCAAAGACACGGCAGACAGCAAGCTGTTAGGGAAAGAGCCTATTTGGGGAGAGTTCCTGGGCGAGATCCACAGGTCCAAAAGGTGGGCCAGCGACGTTGCAACGAGGCGAGGAGGTTTTATTTGGGAGGAGGAGGAGAAAAAGAGAAAGGGGAGGGGGTTTCTTAGAGCAGGCACAGAAACAAAGTCTTTGTTTAAACTGAGCAGGAAATTAGTGATGAGTCGGCTGTCCTTGAGTTGTCTGTGGTCATGGGGGTGTGAAGTTCTTGTTACTTTCCACACCTGGTGGACAAGCTTCATGGCCAGGGCGAGCTCCCTATCGCTGGCTTTGAGAGACTCCCAGGCACCAGCAGATCAGCAACTGGCCCTTTGCTGCTGACCCTTCAGGGCCAGAGAGTTCGCAGCTGCAGTGTTAACCCTTGAACAGCCTACCAAGCTAACAATTGTATATGTTAGCCAATTTTTATTTTCCGATAAAGCTCTTCAGATGATTCCTAAACTAAAATTTATTTTTGTGCAGTGTTTCAAACAGAGGACTTCCTGAGAAACAGAAATTGAAAATGGTCAGATGTGTGTGTCTACTAGGCTTTTATAGATGAAAGACCATGGCTTTCCTTTCGCTGGAGGGGTGCTGTCTGTGATGGTGTGGGAGTCCCTTGGCCTGTTTCTGAACACCAGCTCTGCTGTTTTCTGTGATGTCTGAAGGTGTTCTTGGGCAGTTTTCAAAAGCCCCTTTATGTTTCTATCTCCTCACAAGTCAAATGTGATAGTGACGGTACCTATGTCATAGGGTGCATGTGAAGATTCAATGAGGTCATGCATATGTGTCATGGGCCTGTGACTGTTGATTGAATGAATGAAAATTGAGTTTTTATGATGTACTAGGCTCTGAGCTGGTTAACTGGCACGTGATAAAGAATAAAAAATCCCTCAACTTGGAGCTTTTGGAGTACAGATGAGAGAACACATTTATTAGTAATCACTTTTAGGAGTATAAAATTGCAGCTGGAATAAAGTGCAACAGATGTCTAGAAAACAGTCAGGGTAATTAGTAGCATCTTTCTAAGTACTTTTCCACCATGTGAAATTGGGCCCAAAGGCCAATGAGAACTCTATCACTGTTGTAAGAATTGCAAAGACACGGCAGACAGCAAGCTGTTAGGGAAAGAGCCTATTTGGGGAGAGTTCCTGGGCGAGATCCACAGGTCCAAAAGGTGGGCCAGCGACGTTGCAACGAGGCGAGGAGGTTTTATTTGGGAGGAGGAGGAGAAAAAGAGAAAGGGGAGGGGGTTTCTTAGAGCAGGCACAGAAACAAAGTCTTTGTTTAAACTGAGCAGGAAATTAGTGATGAGTCGGCTGTCCTTGAGTTGTCTGTGGTCATGGGGGTGTGAAGTTCTTGTTACTTTCCACACCTGGTGGACAAGCTTCATGGCCAGGGCGAGCTCCCTATCGCTGGCTTTGAGAGACTCCCAGGCACCAGCAGATCAGCAACTGGCCCTTTGCTGCTGACCCTTCAGGGCCAGAGAGTTCGCAGCTGCAGTGTTAACCCTTGAACAGCCTACCAAGCTAACAATTGTATATGTTAGCCAATTTTTATTTTCCGATAAAGCTCTTCAGATGATTCCTAAACTAAAATTTATTTTTGTGCAGTGTTTCAAACAGAGGACTTCCTGAGAAACAGAAATTGAAAATGGTCAGATGTGTGTGTCTACAAGGCTTTTATAGATGAAAGACCATGGCTTTCCTTTCGCTGGAGGGGTGCTGTCTGTGATGGTGTGGGAGTCCCTTGGCCTGTTTCTGAACACCAGCTCTGCTGTTTTCTGTGATGTCTGAAGGTGTTCTTGGGCAGTTTTCAAAAGCCCCTTTATGTTTCTATCTCCTCACAAGTCAAATGTGATAGTGACGGTACCTATGTCATAGGGTGCATGTGAAGATTCAATGAGGTCATGCATATGTGTCATGGGCCTGTGACTGTTGATTGAATGAATGAAAATTGAGTTTTTATGATGTACTAGGCTCTGAGCTGGTTAACTGGCACGTGATAAAGAATAAAAAATCCCTCAACTTGGAGCTTTTGGAGTACAGATGAGAGAACACATTTATTAGTAATCACTTTTAGGAGTATAAAATTGCAGCTGGAATAAAGTGCAACAGAGTGGTATGAGGGGCAGTCCCAAGGCAGAATATAGGTGCTGGAGCTGCCTAGGGTGCCAGGGAGAATGGCTCCTTGGCACGTGTGCTCCTAGTGAGTGTGAGGAATTTAAGGCCAGTGTGTGAAGCAAAGAGAACCATGGCCAGTGTTACTTGGGACGTGGCTGGAGCTGGGGAGAAGGAAGATATGGTCCAGCCTGGGGGCTTTTTAAGGCATGGTAAGGAATGGGATCTAGCAAAGTGTTGTTAGGTATTTGAATTCTGGAGAGATATTTACAATAATCTATTATTATTATTGTTATTATTGTACTGTGTCAGTTTTCACTCCCTAACAATCTTTCCCAAACCAGGTAAGTTTATATCCTTTAATATTTATTCACCGGCTGTCTTCCTCAGTCTCTATTATTGTTCTTCTCTGAACTTTAAATTCATCCATCTTTCCATTTCAGAAAAAAGCTGAGAAGAATAGCTTTGATTTCTTTCAATCCGTGTTACAGTTTGAAGTGGAATTTGCTTTTGTATAACTAGGCACCGTAAATAAAAAACAGTTGCCAAGATGTTACCTTCTCTGTTGCATTTTATGCGTCTTAGCCTTTGTGAAATGCTTAAACACGCTGTGTTTATGTGTCAAGGAAGAACTAACCTAGGGGCTGTGCAACTCAGCAGCGATCTAACGCCACAATCCTTCCTTCTACCCGAAACTAAGGGAATAACTGTATTGTGTTAGGTCATATAAATACGATTGTCCTGAGATTTGCCTGGGTGGCCTTGGGATGCCTCGGGGACCCACCCTGTGATGTGGCCTCAGGGCTGGTGTACTGGGCCCAGTCTCCTACTTTTTCTTTTTCCTGCTTAAAAATTTTTTAAGGGAATAACTGTTTCTATCCCTCACAAGCTTATTGGACGTACAGAATTGAGGTCATGCATATGTGTCATGGGCCTGTGACTGTTGATTGAATGAATGAAAATTGAGTTTTTATGATGTACTAGGCTCTGAGCTGGTTAACTGGCACGTGATAAAGAATAAAAAATCCCTCAACTTGGAGCTTTTGGAGTACAGATGAGAGAACACATTTATTAGTAATCACTTTTAGGAGTATAAAATTGCAGCTGGAATAAAGTGCAACAGAGTGGTATGAGGGGCAGTCCCAAGGCAGAATATAGGTGCTGGAGCTGCCTAGGGTGCCAGGGAGAATGGCTCCTTGGCACGTGTGCTCCTAGTGAGTGTGAGGAATTTAAGGCCAGTGTGTGAAGCAAAGAGAACCATGGCCAGTGTTACTTGGGACGTGGCTGGAGCTGGGGAGAAGGAAGATATGGTCCAGCCTGGGGGCTTTTTAAGGCATGGTAAGGAATGGGATCTAGCAAAGTGTTGTTAGGTATTTGAATTCTGGAGAGATATTTACAATAATCTATTATTATTATTGTTATTATTGTACTGTGTCAGTTTTCACTCCCTAACAATCTTTCCCAAACCAGGTAAGTTTATATCCTTTAATATTTATTCACCGGCTGTCTTCCTCAGTCTCTATTATTGTTCTTCTCTGAACTTTAAATTCATCCATCTTTCCATTTCAGAAAAAAGCTGAGAAGAATAGCTTTGATTTCTTTCAATCCGTGTTACAGTTTGAAGTGGAATTTGCTTTTGTATAACTAGGCACCGTAAATAAAAAACAGTTGCCAAGATGTTACCTTCTCTGTTGCATTTTATGCGTCTTAGCCTTTGTGAAATGCTTAAACACGCTGTGTTTATGTGTCAAGGAAGAACTAACCTAGGGGCTGTGCAACTCAGCAGCGATCTAACGCCACAATCCTTCCTTCTACCCGAAACTAAGGGAATAACTGTATTGTGTTAGGTCATATAAATACGATTGTCCTGAGATTTGCCTGGGTGGCCTTGGGATGCCTCGGGGACCCACCCTGTGATGTGGCCTCAGGGCTGGTGTACTGGGCCCAGTCTCCTACTTTTTTCTCTTTTTTTAAATTGGACTATAACTGCTTTATAATATTGAGCTGGTTTCTTTCATAGAACAACGTGAATCAGCCATAAGTATTCATATAACCCCTTTCTGTTGAACCTCCCTCCTACCCCCAATCCGTCCCACCCCTCTAGGTTGTCACAGACCCCTGGGCTGAACTTCCCACCAATGATCTGTTTTACGTGTGGCCATGTGTAAGTTTCACTGCTCCGTTTTCAATTCCTCTAACCGTGTTCTCCCCGCCTCCCATTGCTGTGGCCACACGTGTGTTCTCTGTCTGTGTCTTTATTCCTGCCCGGCCAGTGGGTTTCATCAGTACCTTTTTTTTTTTTTTTTTTTTAAGATTTCATGAAAAGGCAAATGTCACTCTCTCAGTCTCTCAGTGGCGTCTGACTCTTCGATTCCATGGACTGTAGCCAGTCTGGTTCTTTTGTCCATAGGATTTTCCAGGCAAGAATACTGGAGTGAGTGGCCATTATTGTCTGCTGTCAATCTTCCCCATCCAGGGATTGACCCTGGGTCTCCTGCATCACAGGCAGATTCTTTACCATCTGAGTCACCAGAGAAGCCCATATGTTTGCATTAATATACGATATTTGTTTTTCTGTTTTTGACTTACTTCACTGTGTAACAGGCTCTGGATTCATCTACCTCACTAGAATGGACTCAGATTCATTTCTTTTTATGCATGCCTTGTACTTTTTTCTCTGAGAAGAATAGCTTTGATTTCTTTCAATCCGTGTTACAGTTTGAAGTGGAATTTGCTTTTGTATAACTAGGCACCGTAAATAAAAAACAGTTGCCAAGATGTTACCTTCTCTGTTGCATTTTATGCGTCTTAGCCTTTGTGAAATGCTTAAACACGCTGTGTTTATGTGTCAAGGAAGAACTAACCTAGGGGCTGTGCAACTCAGCAGCGATCTAACGCCACAATCCTTCCTTCTACCCGAAACTAAGGGAATAACTGTATTGTGTTAGGTCATATAAATACGATTGTCCTGAGATTTGCCTGGGTGGCCTTGGGATGCCTCGGGGACCCACCCTGTGATGTGGCCTCAGGGCTGGTGTACTGGGCCCAGTCTCCTACTTTTTTCTCTTTTTTTAAATTGGACTATAACTGCTTTATAATATTGAGCTGGTTTCTTTCATAGAACAACGTGAATCAGCCATAAGTATTCATATAACCCCTTTCTGTTGAACCTCCCTCCTACCCCCAATCCGTCCCACCCCTCTAGGTTGTCACAGACCCCTGGGCTGAACTTCCCACCAATGATCTGTTTTACGTGTGGCCATGTGTAAGTTTCACTGCTCCGTTTTCAATTCCTCTAACCGTGTTCTCCCCGCCTCCCATTGCTGTGGCCACACGTGTGTTCTCTGTCTGTGTCTTTATTCCTGCCCGGCCAGTGGGTTTCATCAGTACCTTTTTTTTTTTTTTTTTTTTAAGATTTCATGAAAAGGCAAATGTCACTCTCTCAGTCTCTCAGTGGCGTCTGACTCTTCGATTCCATGGACTGTAGCCAGTCTGGTTCTTTTGTCCATAGGATTTTCCAGGCAAGAATACTGGAGTGAGTGGCCATTATTGTCTGCTGTCAATCTTCCCCATCCAGGGATTGACCCTGGGTCTCCTGCATCACAGGCAGATTCTTTACCATCTGAGTCACCAGAGAAGCCCATATGTTTGCATTAATATACGATATTTGTTTTTCTGTTTTTGACTTACTTCACTGTGTAACAGGCTCTGGATTCATCTACCTCACTAGAATGGACTCAGATTCATTTCTTTTTATGCATGCCTTGTACTTTTTTCTCTGTTCTCTAGCATGCCTGCTATGGATAAATATACTTGCCTTGGGTTCATATCCAGGATGAGTTGTTAATCATATTAGCAAAATTTGTTTTCAATTTTTTTCTATTGTGGCAGCATATAAAACTTCCCCGTTTAACCATTTTATAAGCGCACAGTTTGGCAGCATGAAATACATTTACATTGTACAACCATTGTTGACATCTACTGTTGAGACTGTTTACATCAGATTGGAATTTGAACCCCAAACCCATTTTGGGACTCGAACCCATGTGGCTGGGACTTGAACCCAGCCAAAACCCTGCTTGGGACTTGAACCCATGTGGTTGGGACTGAAATCCAGCCAAAACCCATGATACCCAGTTTCAGGCCCTAATAAAGCTCAGGTTCTTGATGTCTCATCTCAGAAAAGAATTCAGTGAGAGACAAAGTGATAGGTAAGAAGTGAATTTATTCATAGACAAGCACACTTCACAGAGTATGGCCATTGTAAAGGGCGAGTGCCATGGCCTTGAAAATGAGATGTGCTTAGCTTTTATAGGCTGGGTAATTTCATATGCTAATGAGTGGGAGAATTATTCAAACTATTTTGGGGAAGGGGCAGAACTTTCATGGTGTCTCTGGGTGTGTCATTCAGTTTGCTGATTGAGGATGAATGCCATCTTTGGCCCATCTGATTCTGATTGGTTTATGTTGTGTCTTTGGTCTACTTCATTCTTTCAGAAGTTGTTCCCTGCCCCTTTCCCTCCTGTTAAACCTCCAATATGCTTTGTATCTTGCAGAACTGAAATTCTATGCCCATTAGGCAATAACTACCCAATCTTCTCACTCCACGCAGCCTCAGCCAACCACCATTCTGCTTTCCATGTTTATTACTTTGGTGACTCTAAGAGCTTCATATGGTGTTCAGGGACTTTTGTGTTTCCACACAAGTTTTAAAGTAATCTGTTCTGTGAAAAATGCTCTTGGTATTTTGATAGGGATTGGGTTGAATCTGTAGATAGCCTTAGGTAGTATGGAATTAACAAGATTAGTTCTCCTAATCCATGAACATGGTATATCTTTCCCTATGTTTATATTGTTTTCAATTTCTTTCATCAGTGCCTTGTCATTTTCTAAGTACAGAGGTTTTACTTTCTTAGATTGGTTTATTCCTAGGTGTTTTATTCTTTTGGATGTAGTTGTAAATAAGATTATTTCCATAATTTCTTTTTCTGGTAGTTCACTGTTAATGTATAGAAATGCAACAGATTTCTATGTACTAATTTTGTATACTGAATTCATTGATGAGCTCTAGTAGTTTTCTGATAGTGTCTTAAGGATCTTACATGCATGACATTATTTCATGTACTTCTTCCTTTCCAATTTAGATTCCTTTTTCTTGTTTGAGTGCTGTGGCTAAGACTTCCTGTACTATGCTGAAGAAAATTGGAGAGTGGGTATTCTTGTACCTGATTTTAGAAGAAATGCTTTCAACTTTTCACCACTGAGCGTTATGTTAGCTATGGGTTTGTCATATATGGGTTTTGTTATATTGAGTTAATATTCCCTCTCTGCCCACCTTCTGGAATATTTTTTTTTTATCATAAATCGATGTAGAATTTTGTTGAAAGCCTTTTTTTTTTCTTAAAGATTTTATTTATTTATTTATTTATTGGAGGGGGCGGGTTGGGGAGGAAGGGGGCAGGCGGGCCACTTCTCTTGGTCTTTCATTTATCTAGTTTTCATCCATCTTTGTTCTTTGACCCGTGTGGGCCTCCATCGCGGTGGCTTCTGTTGTCACAGAGCACCGGCTCTGGGCGCATGTGCTCCAGAGCCCTGGCTCGGTAATTGGACACATCGGTCCAGCCGCTCCACGGCACGTGGGATCTTCCCGGGCCAGGGATCGAACCAGTGCCTCTTGCACTGCAAGGCAGTATCCTTACCCACTGGACCACCAGGGAAGCCCCTGGGATAAATTTCACTTGACTATGGTGTATGAACTTTTAAAAATGTGTTTTGCTAATATTTTGTTGAGAATTTTCTATATTCATCAGTGATATTGTCTTGCAATTTTATTTTTGTGATACTTCTGTCATATTTTAAGATCAGGGTGATGCTGGGTTTGTAGAATGAGTTCTGAAACTTCCTTCCTCTACAGTATTTTGGAATAGTTTGAGGATAGCTGTTAAATCTCTAAATGTTTGGTAGAATTCAATTGTGAATCCTTTGTGTCCTAAACTTTTGTTCGTTTGTTGTTATTGTTTTTAAATTACTGATTCATTACTGGTCGTTCATCTGCTCATATTTTCTGTTTCTTTCTGGTTCAGTCTTGGCAGATTGGGCATTTCTAGAAATTTGTTCACTTCTTTTAGATTGCCAATCTTATTGAACGGTAATTGTAATAATCTTTTATGATCCTTTGTGTTACTATGGTATCAATTGTAACTGCTTTTGCATTTCTAATTTCATTGATTTGGGCCCTCTTACTTTTTTCCTTGATGAGTCTGGCATCAGGTTTATCAATTTTGTTTCAAAGAATCAGCTGTTAGCTTAATTGACCTTTTCTATTTTTTCCAATTCTGTTTCATTTATTTCCACTCTGATCTTCATGATGTCTTTCTTTCTACTAATTTTGTTATGTTGTTCTTATTTTTTTAGTTCCTTTAGGGGCAAGACTAGGTTGTTCTTATGATATGATTCTTTTTTTTTTTTTTAGATTTATTTATTTATTTACTTTGGGTGGGGGTTGGGTCGGGGAGGGAGGGGAGTGGGCGGGCCACTATTGGTCTTTTTTATTTCTCTATTTTCATTCGTCTTCGTTCTTTGGCTCCTGTGGGCCTCCCATCATGGTGGCGTCTGTCATTGCAGAGCACCGGCTCTGGGTGCATGCACTCCAGAGCTCCGGCTCGGTAATTGGACACATCTGTCCAGCCGCTCCACGGCACGTGGGATCTTCCCAGGCCAGGGCTTGAACCGGTGCCGCTTGCACTGCAAGGCAGTGTCCTTACCCACTGGACCACCAGGGGAAGCCCTAGGTTGTTCTTTTGAGCTTTTGTTTTGCTGTTTTTGTTGCCTAAGGTAAAGCTTGTGCTGCTATAAACTTCCCTCTTAGAATTTCTTCTGCCGCATCCTATAGATTTTATTTTATTTTATTATTATTATTATTTTTAAAAGATTTATTTATTTATTTATTTTGGGTGGGGGTCGAGTTGGGGAGGGAGGGGAGCAGGTGGGCCACTTCTATTGGTCTTTCATTTCTCTATTTTCATTCGTCTTCGTTCTTTGGCTCCTGTGGGCCTCCCATCATGGTGGCGTCTGTCATTGCAGAGCACCGGCTCTGGGTGCATGCACTCCAGAGCTCCGGCTCGGTAATTGGACACATCTGTCCAGCCGCTCCACGGCACGTGGGATCTTCCCAGGCCAGGGCTTGAACCGGTGCCGCTTGCACTGCAAGGCAGTGTCCTTACCCACTGGACCACCAGGGGAAGCCCTAGGTTGTTCTTTTGAGCTTTTGTTTTGCTGTTTTTGTTGCCTAAGGTAAAGCTTGTGCTGCTATAAACTTCCCTCTTAGAATTTCTTCTGCCGCATCCTATAGATTTTATTTTATTTTATTATTATTATTATTTTTAAAAGATTTATTTATTTATTTATTTTGGGTGGGGGTCGAGTTGGGGAGGGAGGGGAGCAGGTGGGCCACTTCTGTTGGTCTTTCATTTCTCCATTTTCATCCGTCTTTGTTCTTTGGCTCCTGTGGGCCTCCCATCGCGGTGGCATCTGTCGTTGCAGAGCGCCAGCTCTGGGTGCATGTGCTCCAGAGCTCCGGCTCGATGATTAGACACATCGGTCCAGCCACTCCGTGGCACGTGGGATCTTCCCAGGCCAGGGATCGAACCGGTGTCCCTTGCACTGCAAAGCGGTGTCCTTACCCACTGGACCACCAGGGGGAAGCCCCCTATAGATTTTAGATTGTTGTGTTTTCATTTTCGTTTGTTTCTAGATGTTTTTTAAATTTCTTCTTTATTTTCCCAGTGATCCATTGATCGTTACCAGG
The DNA here is from genome assembly GCA_022376925.1 of Tragulus kanchil. NCBI lineage: Eukaryota > Metazoa > Chordata > Mammalia > Artiodactyla > Tragulidae > Tragulus > Tragulus kanchil. The sequence goes on along the minus strand of JAIOJX010000003.1, from coordinate 21,373,652 downwards.
AAGAAGGGAATGGTAGTCCATGCCCGTGTTCTTGCCTGGAGGATTCCATGGACAGAGGAGCCGATGGGCTACGGTCCATGGGGTCACAAAGAGTCAGATACGACTGAGCGATTAAACACTGATTAGCACTGATAGTAGTATATTTTTTAACCTCCAGGTGTTTGTATTTTTTGCCTGCTGGTGGGTGGGGCCTGTTCCTGGCAAAGCTTCCTGTGGGGTCCAGTGCACCCTCAGGCTGGTGTCAACCCCCTGGTGTCGTTTTACTAGTGGGTATCAAGAACATGAACCCACTCTATGCTGTGCTGATCATTAATGTCTGATGTGTAACATGTAACGTTTTCTAAATGAACAAGGAATTATTCTGAAAAATATTCTCTGTATTACAGGACCTGATCTTCAGGTTTGCACAGTGAAAAAACCGACATGTTGCACCAGGAAGATGGAGGACAGATATCAAATCGTGGCTCGCCAAGATATGCAGCAGGTGCTTCAAACATCCAGCTCTACATTAAAGTTCCTGATATCTCGAAATGCAGCTGCCTTTCAAGGTAAATATATCTCGATCTCTGAAACTGAGGACAAATCTTGACATGTAATTTGCCCGTAATTATCATACTGGTGAATGTGTCTACATTTACTTCTTTGTCTTTGCCTATTATTCTGGTATAAAAGAGATTTTTAGCTTTTTCTAATCTATACTGTGAGTAAACTACCACCAGCCTTCCTAGCTTGTTTCTCATGTCGTCATTGAGCACATAAATTGAGTTGGAAGAGGGAGTCTGTTTTGGTTAGTGAGATGCATGCTTTTCTGTGGGGGTTCTGCTAGATCCCCCAATATTCTGACCCATGGTTTTGCTTCAGTAGAAACAGATATACTTATGAGATTTTATGAAAATACTATATAAAACAAAATCTCATTGTTTTCACTGGATAATGATAGGTTGAGTTCCAAAATTAAAATTTTAAGAAGTATTTTTATAGTTTTTCCTCTACTTCCTTATGTGACTTTCCTAGGAATACCAGTGTGACATGTCAAAATATAGACAAGCCTGATAAATAGTAAAATTGGAAACATTAACTGGATGTTTAAAGGGTCAGCTACGACCAGAACTCAACCTTAGTTCAAGCAATGTGATGAGAAATAAGATTAATGGGTTATAAAAGTACAACATACATTGGTAAATAGATAATCTTTTTATTATTTTACTTATCTCCTCTGTAAAATTCCTGATTAGCACTGATAGTAGTATATTTTTTAACCTCCAGGTGTTTGTATTTTTTGCCTGCTGGTGGGTGGGGCCTGTTCCTGGCAAAGCTTCCTGTGGGGTCCAGTGCACCCTCAGGCTGGTGTCAACCCCCTGGTGTCGTTTTACTAGTGGGTATCAAGAACATGAACCCACTCTATGCTGTGCTGATCATTAATGTCTGATGTGTAACATGTAACGTTTTCTAAATGAACAAGGAATTATTCTGAAAAATATTCTCTGTATTACAGGACCTGATCTTCAGGTTTGCACAGTGAAAAAACCGACATGTTGCACCAGGAAGATGGAGGACAGATATCAAATCGTGGCTCGCCAAGATATGCAGCAGGTGCTTCAAACATCCAGCTCTACATTAAAGTTCCTGATATCTCGAAATGCAGCTGCCTTTCAAGGTAAATATATCTCGATCTCTGAAACTGAGGACAAATCTTGACATGTAATTTGCCCGTAATTATCATACTGGTGAATGTGTCTACATTTACTTCTTTGTCTTTGCCTATTATTCTGGTATAAAAGAGATTTTTAGCTTTTTCTAATCTATACTGTGAGTAAACTACCACCAGCCTTCCTAGCTTGTTTCTCATGTCGTCATTGAGCACATAAATTGAGTTGGAAGAGGGAGTCTGTTTTGGTTAGTGAGATGCATGCTTTTCTGTGGGGGTTCTGCTAGATCCCCCAATATTCTGACCCATGGTTTTGCTTCAGTAGAAACAGATATACTTATGAGATTTTATGAAAATACTATATAAAACAAAATCTCATTGTTTTTCACTGGATAATGATAGGTTGATTTCCAAAATTAAAATTTTAAGAAGTATTTTTATAGTTTTTCCTCTACTTCCTTATGTGACTTTCCTAGGAATACCAGTGTGACATGTCAAAATATAGACAAGCCTGATAAATAGTAAAATTGGAAACATTAACTGGATGTTTAAAGGGTCAGCTACGACCAGAACTCAACCTTAGTTCAAGCAATGTGATGAGAAATAAGATTAATGGGTTATAAAAGTACAACATACATTGGTAAATAGATAATCTTTTTATTATTTTACTTATCTCCTCTGTAAAATTCCTTATTACTATAATAAAATAGTTTAATTTATTCTTTCTTTTATAAAGTATTAGCTGTTCTGTATATGATCAGAATGAGAATATTTAGATTGCATTGCTCTCAAACAAATTTATTGCTTTTGTCCAACACAAAATATACCTTCTGCTGGTATTCCTTTTTAATAAGTGTATTAATGTCAGTCTGCTTAAATAATTTGTGCTTCATTTACATAGAGTACTAAATCACAAAGCTGCTTAATTTTTAAAACTCTAGTTATTAAATAAAATAAATATAATAAATCAGGACAAAATTTCAGTTGAGTTAAAATGGAGTTCCTGATGAATTGATGATTGTTTTGAATAGAAACTTTGAAATGTCAGATATTAAGATGCTTGTATATAGTAATATTTTTAGATGTCTTAGAAAACAGCCTTATTTCTGTTATGGGATTTGTTTATGTGAAATTGTTGGAGGCAAATATATTGATACAGCTTTTAAGCAAAGACTTGTGGCTTGAATCAGCTGAATTAGAAGATATAAACTATCTACTGAAAGTGATATAATTATTTTTTTTCCTTATGAAAATAATAGCGTGTGCAATATCGAAAATACATTTTAGGCATAAAAGGGGGTAGTGAATAGATAAGCTTTATCAGAACAGAGAGTTGTAGATTAGAATTGTGGACCATAAACTTGAAAAGGTAAGTTGGACTCATGTGGGGGAAGACTGAAAACATCAATTTGACACTGAGAGTCATTAAAGATTTTTGACCAGGGAAGCTTCATTGTGACGTCTTATCTTTTCATGTCAAAACGAAATCCTCCACGTAAGAAGATATGGTCGAAGACGACCATGATAAATCAAACCTGATTTTTGGTTCCTCTACTTCCATGTGACTTTCCTAGGAATACCAGTGTGACATGTCAAAATATAGACAAGCCTGATAAATAGTAAAATTGGAAACATTAACTGGATGTTTAAAGGGTCAGCTACGACCAGAACTCAACCTTAGTTCAAGCAATGTGATGAGAAATAAGATTAATGGGTTATAAAAGTACAACATACATTGGTAAATAGATAATCTTTTTATTATTTTACTTATCTCCTCTGTAAAATTCCTTATTACTATAATAAAATAGTTTAATTTATTCTTTCTTTTATAAAGTATTAGCTGTTCTGTATATGATCAGAATGAGAATATTTAGATTGCATTGCTCTCAAACAAATTTATTGCTTTTGTCCAACACAAAATATACCTTCTGCTGGTATTCCTTTTTAATAAGTGTATTAATGTCAGTCTGCTTAAATAATTTGTGCTTCATTTACATAGAGTACTAAATCACAAAGCTGCTTAATTTTTAAAACTCTAGTTATTAAATAAAATAAATATAATAAATCAGGACAAAATTTCAGTTGAGTTAAAATGGAGTTCCTGATGAATTGATGATTGTTTTGAATAGAAACTTTGAAATGTCAGATATTAAGATGCTTGTATATAGTAATATTTTTAGATGTCTTAGAAAACAGCCTTATTTCTGTTATGGGATTTGTTTATGTGAAATTGTTGGAGGCAAATATATTGATACAGCTTTTAAGCAAAGACTTGTGGCTTGAATCAGCTGAATTAGAAGATATAAACTATCTACTGAAAGTGATATAATTATTTTTTTTCCTTATGAAAATAATAGCGTGTGCAATATCGAAAATACATTTTAGGCATAAAAGGGGGTAGTGAATAGATAAGCTTTATCAGAACAGAGAGTTGTAGATTAGAATTGTGGACCATAAACTTGAAAAGGTAAGTTGGACTCATGTGGGGGAAGACTGAAAACATCAATTTGACACTGAGAGTCATTAAAGATTTTTGACCAGGGAAGCTTCATTGTGACGTCTTATCTTTTCATGTCAAAACGAAATCCTCCCACGTAAGAAGATATGGTCGAAGACGACCATGATAAATCAAACCTGATTTTTGGATAACAGTGCTAATCATATAGGTGAAAGAAAGCGCCAGCAATAAAAATGGAAAGGTAGGGCCTTTCTTAAATATGATTCATTATTATAAATTTTCATGGTCTCCCTTTATGACATGTCAATTTTCTTTAAGAATCATGAGAAGGCAAGACAGATTAAGAAAAGATTTGCCTAAAGGCTAACTTTACTGGAACAAATTCTCTTACAAGAAATGAATACCTGCTTTTAATTTAATGAATAGAACAAGTAGCTTTAGGCTTAGTTCCATAAAAACAGACTAAATACATGTTCTAAAAGCAATTTGAGAGATCACATTTACTATATTATAACCAAACAGGCCATTTTATCATTAAGTAATATGCCCTCTGTCTAGTTTCTGTGTAATGAAAATATCTGAAAACAAATCAGCCCTTTTTATTTCTAAGAAGAAAGAGGTGAGTACATTTTATGGGGAAACTTGGCTCGAGAGCAATTTAATGAGGGAAATAGTTCACATTTTAAATCATGCAAGCAGATGTGCTACATTTTAATTTTTTGATATTTTAATATTTCTTGTCTATTTCCTACTTCAACAATATTACCCTGTTTTTTAGCCATACTGTAGATTATAAATGACTTTGGACTGGGGTGTAGTATAATCCTTTCTCTCATGATCTCTTGGAATTCCATGGGAGCATGTTCTTGAAACAAGTGTTTGGATGTGATTGGTGGGGATGATCGCTTGGGTCTGTGGATGTGAGGAAAAATTGTTGGAGGCAAATATATTGATACAGCTTTTAAGCAAAGACTTGTGGCTTGAATCAGCTGAATTAGAAGATATAAACTATCTACTGAAAGTGATATAATTATTTTTTTTCCTTATGAAAATAATAGCGTGTGCAATATCGAAAATACATTTTAGGCATAAAAGGGGGTAGTGAATAGATAAGCTTTATCAGAACAGAGAGTTGTAGATTAGAATTGTGGACCATAAACTTGAAAAGGTAAGTTGGACTCATGTGGGGGAAGACTGAAAACATCAATTTGACACTGAGAGTCATTAAAGATTTTTGACCAGGGAAGCTTCATTGTGACGTCTTATCTTTTCATGTCAAAACGAAATCCTCCCACGTAAGAAGATATGGTCGAAGACGACCATGATAAATCAAACCTGATTTTTGGATAACAGTGCTAATCATATAGGTGAAAGAAAGCGCCAGCAATAAAAATGGAAAGGTAGGGCCTTTCTTAAATATGATTCATTATTATAAATTTTCATGGTCTCCCTTTATGACATGTCAATTTTCTTTAAGAATCATGAGAAGGCAAGACAGATTAAGAAAAGATTTGCCTAAAGGCTAACTTTACTGGAACAAATTCTCTTACAAGAAATGAATACCTGCTTTTAATTTAATGAATAGAACAAGTAGCTTTAGGCTTAGTTCCATAAAAACAGACTAAATACATGTTCTAAAAGCAATTTGAGAGATCACATTTACTATATTATAACCAAACAGGCCATTTTATCATTAAGTAATATGCCCTCTGTCTAGTTTCTGTGTAATGAAAATATCTGAAAACAAATCAGCCCTTTTTATTTCTAAGAAGAAAGAGGTGAGTACATTTTATGGGGAAACTTGGCTCGAGAGCAATTTAATGAGGGAAATAGTTCACATTTTAAATCATGCAAGCAGATGTGCTACATTTTAATTTTTTGATATTTTAATATTTCTTGTCTATTTCCTACTTCAACAATATTACCCTGTTTTTTAGCCATACTGTAGATTATAAATGACTTTGGACTGGGGTGTAGTATAATCCTTTCTCTCATGATCTCTTGGAATTCCATGGGAGCATGTTCTTGAAACAAGTGTTTGGATGTGATTGGTGGGGATGATCGCTTGGGTCTGTGGATGTAGAGGATCCCACACCACAGGGAGACAAAGGCTGGGAGGTCGGGGTTGCTCAAAAGAGAGGAAACAGTGCCGACAACTGATCCCAGAAGACTTAAGGTTATTTCAGTGTGCATTCCATGCTCCCCTCTGGAATTCAGCACTGGAAGATAATATCAGTATCGGTGGGGTAGAATCTAACTACTTACTGGGACAATACTTCTGCTTTTTTCATTTAAGGATAAAATGATATTTGTTTCAAATTTCCTTAAAATAAGCCAGGTAAACAGAAGTTTGTCTTTGGAAGGGCCCATAATTTTGACCCGGGCTTCACTATATCCTAAAGGCTGGTCATGGACATAGCATGCGATGTTTTACACATAAGTGGGTTTCTTCCTTGGAAGATAAGGTTAAAAAATTTTAATTTAGAGATTTTTTCCTATTCCTTTCATTGTCAAAAAGCTCACATAAATCTAAAATATATGGTATACAGTAAATCTTTCCTCTGGAAGTTTCCAGTTTTATATGTAGCATTTAAAAAGTGTGCATTATCACAAAAGACTTGAGTGATAAATAAGAAAGAGTTAACATCTTTGTTGATTTCATTCTCTGGACTAATTAAACTTTCTTGATTAAAAGTACTCAAAAGATTGGTAAGCTTGGCCTCTTGGGCTGAAATGTTAGATTTAGGACTTTATTCAAAATGAAACGTCTTTATTTAAAAAGCAGGTAAATTTAGAATGGGAGTATGAATGGTAATTCATGTATTTTTCCTTTTTTACCTTAACATATATTAGCTACTGTGAGGTATATAGCTAGTGTATAGCTACTGTTAAACTAATGTAAAATGGATGTACATACCCACGTATGTTTAAAGGCCCAGGATATAGTGACTATTTGAATATCTTAATGTATGAGAAGATGAGTGGATTTATAATTTATAAATTTATAAACTTATGAATGTTACAGTAGTAATTCTGGAGTGCATTGCTCTTACTATATTCACTTCAACTATGTTTTGCAAAGGTGATAATACTTAAAATTATTCCTTGAAAGAGCATTATGTAGAAGGATAAAGGAACAATACTATTTCTCACACTGCAAGTTACCAGATCAAAATCCCAATGGTAAGAGAATGGAATGCCTTAGGCTGGCAATGTTGAGGAGACAAGTCTTTCTTCGTTTGGATGTTTTCGCTTGGGTCTGTGGATGTAGAGGATCCCACACCACAGGAGCCAAAGGCTGGGAGGTCGGGGTTGCTCAAAAGAGAGGAAACAGTGCCGACAACTGATCCCAGAAGACTTAAGGTTATTTCAGTGTGCATTCCATGCTCCCCTCTGGAATTCAGCACTGGAAGATAATATCAGTATCGGTGGGGTAGAATCTAACTACTTACTGGGACAATACTTCTGCTTTTTTCATTTAAGGATAAAATGATATTTGTTTCAAATTTCCTTAAAATAAGCCAGGTAAACAGAAGTTTGTCTTTGGAAGGGCCCATAATTTTGACCCGGGCTTCACTATATCCTAAAGGCTGGTCATGGACATAGCATGCGATGTTTTACACATAAGTGGGTTTCTTCCTTGGAAGATAAGGTTAAAAAATTTTAATTTAGAGATTTTTTCCTATTCCTTTCATTGTCAAAAAGCTCACATAAATCTAAAATATATGGTATACAGTAAATCTTTCCTCTGGAAGTTTCCAGTTTTATATGTAGCATTTAAAAAGTGTGCATTATCACAAAAGACTTGAGTGATAAATAAGAAAGAGTTAACATCTTTGTTGATTTCATTCTCTGGACTAATTAAACTTTCTTGATTAAAAGTACTCAAAAGATTGGTAAGCTTGGCCTCTTGGGCTGAAATGTTAGATTTAGGACTTTATTCAAAATGAAACGTCTTTATTTAAAAAGCAGGTAAATTTAGAATGGGAGTATGAATGGTAATTCATGTATTTTTCCTTTTTTACCTTAACATATATTAGCTACTGTGAGGTATATAGCTAGTGTATAGCTACTGTTAAACTAATGTAAAATGGATGTACATACCCACGTATGTTTAAAGGCCCAGGATATAGTGACTATTTGAATATCTTAATGTATGAGAAGATGAGTGGATTTATAATTTATAAATTTATAAACTTATGAATGTTACAGTAGTAATTCTGGAGTGCATTGCTCTTACTATATTCACTTCAACTATGTTTTGCAAAGGTGATAATACTTAAAATTATTCCTTGAAAGAGCATTATGTAGAAGGATAAAGGAACAATACTATTTCTCACACTGCAAGTTACCAGATCAAAATCCCAATGGTAAGAGAATGGAATGCCTTAGGCTGGCAATGTTGAGGAGACAAGTCTTTCTTCTTTCTCTAGAATCTAGAGCAGAAACTCAGTTAATGTAATTAAAGGAATTGCATGAATGCATGTATACATGCATGAATGATGTTTAGCAGGAAGATGGTTCTGAAATAAAATGAAAGATTTCCTCCCTTCCTCCCTGCCTTCATCGTTCCCTTCCCTTCCTGCATTTACTGTCTCTGTGGAGCACCTGCTAAGAGCCAGCACTGCCAAGGGCTTAGGTTGTACATTGCCCACGTTTTCAACCTGTGCTTACTTTTACTGATTCCCTCAGACTTCTGATATGCCAACATCTGTTGTTTATTTATTTGGCTGCGCTGGGTCTTATTTATGGCATGTGGGATCTAGTTCCCTAACCAGGGATCGAACCCAGGCTGCCTGCATTAGGAACACAGAGTCTTAACCACTTGCCCACCAGGGAAGTCCCTGTTTACTGATTTTATAAACTAGGAGGAAGGAATTCCCTGACTGTCCAGAGGTTAGGACTCTTCACTTTCATTCTTGAGGGTCAGGGTTCAAGACCTCACAAGCTGTGTGGCATGCTACCCTCCTCACCCACCCTCCCAAAAAATAAAATGCCATAAAAAACTAAGAAAGAGCATGCTATAGTGTTTCTGTTGATAGCATTTCTGAATGTGATTGTATTTTCCTCTTCGTTTGAAGCAGGAGCATAAAACTAAAAAGTTTTTTTCTTTTTGAATTAAAGAAATGTGTGCAATTCCTTTACCTTACTATATTGCTACTGTTAAACTAATGTAAAATGGATGTACATACCCACGTATGTTTAAAGGCCCAGGATATAGTGACTATTTGAATATCTTAATGTATGAGAAGATGAGTGGATTTATAATTTATAAATTTATAAACTTATGAATGTTACAGTAGTAATTCTGGAGTGCATTGCTCTTACTATATTCACTTCAACTATGTTTTGCAAAGGTGATAATACTTAAAATTATTCCTTGAAAGAGCATTATGTAGAAGGATAAAGGAACAATACTATTTCTCACACTGCAAGTTACCAGATCAAAATCCCAATGGTAAGAGAATGGAATGCCTTAGGCTGGCAATGTTGAGGAGACAAGTCTTTCTTCTTTCTCTAGAATCTAGAGCAGAAACTCAGTTAATGTAATTAAAGGAATTGCATGAATGCATGTATACATGCATGAATGATGTTTAGCAGGAAGATGGTTCTGAAATAAAATGAAAGATTTCCTCCCTTCCTCCCTGCCTTCATCGTTCCCTTCCCTTCCTGCATTTACTGTCTCTGTGGAGCACCTGCTAAGAGCCAGCACTGCCAAGGGCTTAGGTTGTACATTGCCCACGTTTTCAACCTGTGCTTACTTTTACTGATTCCCTCAGACTTCTGATATGCCAACATCTGTTGTTTATTTATTTGGCTGCGCTGGGTCTTATTTATGGCATGTGGGATCTAGTTCCCTAACCAGGGATCGAACCCAGGCTGCCTGCATTAGGAACACAGAGTCTTAACCACTTGCCCACCAGGGAAGTCCCTGTTTACTGATTTTATAAACTAGGGGGAAAGGGAAATTTCCCCTGACTGTCCAGAGGTTAGGACTCTTCACTTTCATTCTTGAGGGTCAGGGTTCAAGACCTCACAAGCTGTGTGGCATGCTACCCTCCTCACCCACCCTCCCAAAAAATAAAATGCCATAAAAAACTAAGAAAGAGCATGCTATAGTGTTTCTGTTGATAGCATTTCTGAATGTGATTGTATTTTCCTCTTCGTTTGAAGCAGCATGTGGTTTAGTGCTTTATCTCACAGAGCAGCTACCAATGCGATTGATCTTTGTCAACTGTCTTATGTCTCTGAAATGTAAAAAATTGTTTCTTTTGAATCTGTGTCAGCAAACTTCTATTAATTATGAAAATGACAAATATTCGTATATTTTAGATAAAAGTTGCAAGAGCTTAAATTAGTTTTCAGCTAGAAATTGCATGAAGCATTCAGCTTGCTTTGCATGAAGCAATATTGATTGTGGGGAAAAAAGTTGAAGTGGAGGCTTCCCTGGTGTTCCAGTGGGTAAAGAGTCTGTCTTGCAGTGCAAGGGTCACTGGTTCGATCCCTGGCCCGGGAGGATCCCACGTGTCATGGAGCGCTAGACCAGTGTGTCCAATTATGAGCCAGCACTCTGGAGCGCATGTGCCCAGAGCCAGTGCTCTGCAATGAGAGAGGCCACTGCAATGGGAGGCCCACACAGGCCAAAGATGAAAGAAGGACGAACATAAATAAAAAACCAATAAAAGTGGCCAAAATTAAAAAAAAAAAATTGAAGTGGAGAACTAAGTAAGATCAAGTTTGCTTGACCAGAGTTCTTTTTTAAAATTTCAAGAAGTTAACTTTTAGTTGTCTTAATTCTAAGTTATGATCATATCACCTGTTGCTATGATAATCTTGTTTAAAAAGCACAGTAACCTGCTCATAGTAGGCTAAAGAATTCTTTGACTCTTTGCAACCCTTGGACTGTGGCCTGTAAGGATCCTCTGTCCATGGGATTTTTCATGCAAGAATACTGGAGTGGGTTTCCATTTCCTTCTCCAGGACATCTTCCCAACCCAGGAATAGAACCCTTGTCCCCTCTGTCCCCTGCATTGGCAAGAGGATTCTTTAAACACTGAGCCATCAAGGAAGCCCACTTGTGAAACACATAGTCAAATCTTTTCGATGTGAGAATTGTATGTTTATTGCCTAGAAGGTGAATTGACATTTCATCAAGATCTTTGTCATTTTGTTATTTCTGTATTAGTTTAATATTACTTTTGTGTTAAAGGATCACAAGGGATGGGGTTTTTTGGTCTCTTTTATTGGTTTCTTCTTTATTTATTTTCATCCGTCTTTATTCTTTGGCCTGTGTGGGCGTCCCATTGCAGTGGCCTCTCCCGCTGCAGAGCACCGGCTCTGGGCACATGCGCGCCAGAGTGCTGGCTCATAATTGGACACACTGGTCTAGCGCTCCATGACACGTGGGATCTTCCTGGGTCAGGGATCAAACCGGTGCCCCTTGCAGTGCAAGGTGGTGTCCTTACCCACTGGACCACCAGGGAAGCCCTGTTCTTCAAAGGTTACTATGTACTGTGTAAAGGCCAGAGCATGTGGAAGATTGCACTCAGCTGTGTTTTGGAGATTTATCTTTCCCTCTATTTCTCATTCATTCATGTGAATTCATTTATAAAATTTCTCTTTATAGATATGTGACATTTATTTACTTTTCCTGTGGTAGACATTTTAATAATTTCCAACTTATATTTCACTGGTGGTGCTACACTGAACCTCCTTGCTCATGTCTCCAAGGGTACATGTTTCTTTAGGGTTTCTATATAGAAGTAAAATTGTGGCTTATACATTCTGACCTTGTCCACTTGATCAGTTATTACAAATTATTCTTCTAAGTAGTTGAACCAGTTTGAACTCTTACAAGTCGTTGGTGTGCTTTGTTTTTAGTCCACATCTTTCTGGGTACTTTCCAATAATTTTGAAATTATTGTCAGAATTCAAGAAAAATTCTGGAAAATAATTTACAAAAATTAAAAGGAATTTTAAAGTAAAAATTTGATGAACTGATAGATGTGAAACAGAATCTTGTTTTCCAAATGTGCCATTACCTAAGACAAGGGTACCCTGAATATCTTTTCAAAAATACTTTATTTGGTGTATTCCTTATTTTCTGTTATAAATATATCTTGCAAACTTGTATACATGCTTAGAAGGTATGTGTCATGTTATGAGTGTTTTTGTATGTATTACTTTTTTTTCCTAGGTATAGATGTCAGCTAAGAATGCCACTTCTTAAAGTTTTAGCTATAATAATTCAGACTTCTTTCCATGTTCAATGGAAATCTAAGCACTTGAGAACTTTTCTGCGTATTTCTAAGGTTTGTGTTACTCCTGCCTTCACGTCCCTGCTTGTTTTTATTTGCTTTTGCGTTTCTTTTCTATCATATTAATTCAGTATGAGCATTTATTTCTTAATTACCACTTCCATAGCCACACACATCCATGTACACACATTAACCTAACTTATAAAACAAATTTTAAGAGATGGTGGAAGTAAATAAAGGTAAAAATCCAAAAATCACAAATAATTTCAAACTGAATGTGAGTCCTGTGTCGGCGAGTGTTTTACAGCCCTCCCTCCACCATGTGTCCATGAAGCTGCCAACCTCATCCTCTCTGGTCCTTGTATCTCCCACTTCCTTTGGTGATACTCCGCGCTTCTCCGATGCTGAGATTAGGGATCTTTTATTCCTTACATTTATTACATGAGCAAGGAAATAGTAACCGCCACGTGGCTCTGTGGGTGCATTTAAAGGAGATCGTTAAAAAATCTTTTTATCTTTTGATGGTAAAAATGTCCCTAACTTTCCTGCGATATAATTGACATTTTGTAAATTTATGATGCCCAGTGCATTGATTTGTTACTCTTAGGTATTGCATTATGGTTACCAGGGAAGGGGTAATGCCTCTATCAAGTCACATAATGACCATCTGTTTTTGGTAGCAAGTACATGTAAGATCTGCTCTTATAGCAGCCTTCAAGTATATACTGCAGTGTTGTTAACCAATCTCAGTGATGTTCATTATATCCCCAGAACGTACTCACTTTGTAACTGGAAGTTTGTGCTCTTTGACCAGTATCATTTCTCCTACTCTCTTGCCCCTATTACAACACCATTCTACTGTCTAAATTTAGTATTGGTTGATCATCCTATTTTCTATTAGATTTCTTGGGAACAATGAAATTCCTAAATCCCATATTCATAGAAAGTACAGTGACCTTTGGTAAAATGCTGACAAGGTATATAATCTTTCTCCCCCCTAGGATTTAAAATGAGTCTATTTTATATTTTCAAATGTATATTTTCAAACATTAATATTCTATGGAAAGAAATAAACCATTATTAACTACTTTTGAAACAGAGCTCATTTATCTTAGAAACATTTACTTTCAAAAGTAATAATAGGCTATTAAAGTTAATCAGGCATTTTTGGAAGATCCAAAATATGTTTTCTTTATATGATTTTTTTCTCATTTTTCTTACAGCTAAATAAATAAAGAAAATGAAGTAGACTGAATTAATATCACATTTTTCTAACTTGTGTGACAGTAAGCTTCAAGGGACACTTGTGATGTCACGAATGTGTGGTTGACTCTCACTTTGTAATGTAATATTTATGAATTCTTTTAAAAACCTCTTACTCCATGAACAAACTATTTCATTATATTGATAATGCAATCTAAAATGTACATGCTATAAAAAGTGAAATTCATCCTTTCCTTTGCCAGGTTAGCTTTGTGCACTTAACATCTGAATATGGATTTTTTTTGATGGATTCAGCTAATGTATTTTATCAATGTGTATCTTGAGATTAGTATTTCTAGCAGGAAAATGTTTTCATATTGAAAGTAGGGTATTTTCCTATTTATAAAAGGTTGTTAGAAAAATAAAGATTCAGCGGTCATTTGAATATAGGCAAATTTATTAAAAGTGAAGGACAAAATTATAGTAAATGTAATAATTTCATTGTATGTTTTTATTGATTATAAATTTCATTTTAAAAATGTTGTTGATAGGTCAAGTCACATAATGACCATTTTGGTAGCAAGTACATGTAAGATCTGCTCTTATAGCAGCCTTCAAGTATATACTGCAGTGTTGTTAACCAATCTCAGTGATGTTCATTATATCCCCAGAACGTACTCACTTTGTAACTGGAAGTTTGTGCTCTTTGACCAGTATCATTTCTCCTACTCTCTTGCCCCTATTACAACACCATTCTACTGTCTAAATTTAGTATTGGTTGATCATCCTATTTTCTATTAGATTTCTTGGGAACAATGAAATTCCTAAATCCCATATTCATAGAAAGTACAGTGACCTTTGGTAAAATGCTGACAAGGTATATAATCTTTCTCCCCCCTAGGATTTAAAATGAGTCTATTTTATATTTTCAAATGTATATTTTCAAACATTAATATTCTATGGAAAGAAATAAACCATTATTAACTACTTTTGAAACAGAGCTCATTTATCTTAGAAACATTTACTTTCAGAAGTAATAATGTGCTATTAAATTTAATCAGGCATTTTGGAAGATCCAAAATATGTTTTCTTTATATGATTTTTTCTCATTTTTCTTACAGCTAAATAAATAAAGAAAATGAAGTAGACTGAATTAATATCACATTTTTCTAACTTGTGTGACAGTAAGCTTCAAGGGACACTTGTGATGTCACGAATGTGTGGTTGACTCTCACTTTGTAATGTAATATTTATGAATTCTTTTAAAAACCTCTTACTCCATGAACAAACTATTTCATTATATTGATAATGCAATCTAAAATGTACATGCTATAAAAAGTGAAATTCATCCTTTCCTTTGCCAGGTTAGCTTTGTGCACTTAACATCTGAATATGGATTTTTTTTGATGGATTCAGCTAATGTATTTTATCAATGTGTATCTTGAGATTAGTATTTCTAGCAGGAAAATGTTTTCATATTGAAAGTAGGGTATTTTCCTATTTATAAAAGGTTGTTAGAAAAATAAAGATTCAGCGGTCATTTGAATATAGGCAAATTTATTAAAAGTGAAGGACAAAATTATAGTAAATGTAATAATTTCATTGTATGTTTTTATTGATTATAAATTTCATTAAAAAATGTTGTTGAAATATATCCTGATGCACTTGCCAACTCTTTTGATAGGTCATTTTCTTAATAGCTGTATTTGAGTCAACGTATTCAGTTTTATAGAGTGTGACTTGTCTTTATTAAATATCCAATATATTTTAAGGCCCTACAAAATTTCATCTAAACTGGGTTATAGTATGATATAATGATCAATTTATTTAAATTATTTTTATATTGAAATATAAAGTACTGGCATCATTAAATATGGAATGAATTACTTTAAAATTCAATAATTTGAGTATGTTTTTGCATCTTACATACTACCTCATAAGTAGTAGTTTATCATGAGATATTAATTTATGTGTCATGATGGTTGCTGTGTGGCCTCTGACACACGAAAATATTATGTTCTTCCTCTGCTTTATTGATTGGGCCCCACGTTTGGGGGTGATCACCCTCAGTGGCAATGTGCTTAGGGACAGTGAGCCCTGCTGAATCTAGGGGATGGTGTGAAATGGAATAGGAAGTGTGTGTATGGTGGTGAGGTTTCCAATAGCTGTGATGGGAAATGGAAAAGAAAATGAACCAAAATCTAGTTATAAGCTAATAATGGAGACAACTAGTTGTTAATAATAGTAAAACTAGGATGCATGATGGTATGGGTGTTTTTGGCCCTCTTTAATTCTTGCCTAGGAAGGGATTCCAGTAGAGCTGGGCAACATCTAACTCCTTCCTGTGGCCAACATGTAAAGTGGTAGAGATGTTTCTGTTATATACTTTCATGTAGAAAAATAAAATTCATTTTGATAGAATAACTCATGGTTCTATACAGTGAAACCTATTGTCAGTATTTGAAAAGTGGGTGAAAGTGAGTCGTTTCTGACTTTTTGTGACCCAGTAGCCCATCAGGCTCCTCTGTTCATGGAATTCTCTAGCAAGAATACTGGAACGGGTTGGCATTTCCTTCTCTAGGGAATCTTCCTGACCCAGGGATCAAACCCAGGTCTCCTGCATTGAAGGCAGTTTCTTTACCATCATAATTTAAAATAAAGGGCATTATAAAGCAATGTGTAACACACAAATAAAATTGACCCAAATGAAATTCATGAACAAACTTTGAGAATTGACTGGAGAAAGCGTGTACTGAGAAAAAATAGAATGAAGTAGCATAATAGTAATTATGGGCAAAATCTTGAGTTCGTATGTGACAAATTTATTTATTTCAAACTTTCAATTGTAAAAGATGCAACATATTTATATAAAATTGAAAATAAAAGTCTATATCAATAATCCAGTTAGCAAGTAAGGTTCCCTGATGAACTTGTCTCGTAAGACTCAAATTTTAAGTCTTGGTGCTAATTCTCATAACATTGAGAAGACACTTGACATTCTTATATAGATAAAAATGAGCTAAGCTGTGTTTACTAAACAATATTAATAATTATCAATCATTTCAGTAACATCTTTTTATTATGTCATCTCCTTGAATTAAAAATACTTGCAATTTGGGGCTTTCCTGGTGATCCAGTGGGTAAAGAGTCCGCCGTGTCATGATGGTTGCTGTGGCCTCTGACACACGAAAATATTATGTTCTTCCTCTGCTTTATTGATTGGGCCCCACGTTTGGGGGTGATCACCCTCAGTGGCAATGTGCTTAGGGACAGTGAGCCCTGCTGAATCTAGGGGATGGTGTGAAATGGAATAGGAAGTGTGTGTATGGTGGTGAGGTTTCCAATAGCTGTGATGGGAAATGGAAAAGAAAATGAACCAAAATCTAGTTATAAGCTAATAATGGAGACAACTAGTTGTTAATAATAGTAAAACTAGGATGCATGATGGTATGGGTGTTTTTGGCCCTCTTTAATTCTTGCCTAGGGAAGGGATTCCAGTAGAGCTGGGCAACATCTAACTCCTTCCTGTGGCCAACATGTAAAGTGGTAGAGATGTTTCTGTTATATACTTTCATGTAGAAAAATAAAATTCATTTTGATAGAATAACTCATGGTTCTATACAGTGAAACCTATTGTCAGTATTTGAAAAGTGGGTGAAAGTGAGTCGTTTCTGACTTTTTGTGACCCAGTAGCCCATCAGGCTCCTCTGTTCATGGAATTCTCTAGCAAGAATACTGGAACGGGTTGGCATTTCCTTCTCTAGGGAATCTTCCTGACCCAGGGATCAAACCCAGGTCTCCTGCATTGAAGGCAGTTTCTTTACCATCATAATTTAAAATAAAGGGCATTATAAAGCAATGTGTAACACACAAATAAAATTGACCCAAATGAAATTCATGAACAAACTTTGAGAATTGACTGGAGAAAGCGTGTACTGAGAAAAAATAGAATGAAGTAGCATAATAGTAATTATGGGCAAAATCTTGAGTTCGTATGTGACAAATTTATTTATTTCAAACTTTCAATTGTAAAAGATGCAACATATTTATATAAAATTGAAAATAAAAGTCTATATCAATAATCCAGTTAGCAAGTAAGGTTCCCTGATGAACTTGTCTCGTAAGACTCAAATTTTAAGTCTTGGTGCTAATTCTCATAACATTGAGAAGACACTTGACATTCTTATATAGATAAAAATGAGCTAAGCTGTGTTTACTAAACAATATTAATAATTATCAATCATTTCAGTAACATCTTTTTATTATGTCATCTCCTTGAATTAAAAATACTTGCAATTTGGGGCTTTCCTGGTGATCCAGTGGGTAAAGAGTCCGCCTTGCAGTGCAGGGGGCACTGGTTTGATTCCTAGCCTAGAAAGATTCCACATGCTACAGAGCAGTTGGGCCATTGTATCCAATTACCAGCCAGTGCTCTGGAGCGCATGTGCCCAGAGCTGGTGCTCTGCAACAACAGAGGCCACTGCAATGGGAGGCCTACACAGGCCAAAGCATAAAGATGGATGAAAATAAGTAAAAAAATAATGAAAGAGGCCAAAAAAAACCACACAAAAATTTGCAGTTCATATAATTGATATTCTTATTAATTTAAATAATATAGTATTTTTTAAACAATGTAGTAATTTATTGTAAATTACAAAATACAGTTTATTAAAATTGTGGAAATATTCTTTTTTTTTAAAAGATTTATTTATTTATTTGAGGAGGGTGGGGTGGGGAGGGAGTGGAGCAGGTGGGTCACTTCTATTGGTCTTTCATTTGTCCATTTGCATCCATCTTTGTTCTTTGGCCCGTGTGGGCCTCCCATCACGGTGGCCTCTATTGTTGCAGAGCACTGGCTCCGGGCACATGCGTGCCAGAGCCCCAGCTCGGTAATTGGACACATCGGTCCAGCCGCTCCGCGGCACGTGGGATCTTCCCAGGCCAGGGATTGAACCGGCACCCCTTGCACTGAAAGGTGGTGTCCTTACCCACTGGACCACCAGGGAAGCCCGTGTGGAAATATTCTTAATAGTTAAAATTTTACCCTGGTAGTCTTGGGGAAAGAAAAGATAAAGATTAAAATATTAAACAATCATCCATAATAATTAATTGGTAAAGAGGCAAGATATAATGCAGAATAAGATACCTTTCTTTCTTCAGACAAATAGAGGACTTACAGTTTATATCCATTCCTTAGTGTAGCTGTTCATGATGGGAAATTATCCATGCATATCTTCATGCTTTTAGCATAAAATATATCTAGCAATAAATGGGATATATATGCTACAGCTTTTATGCAGAAGGCAAAGGGCTTGAAATGGCATCTCAAGATCCAGCAAGTCATAACGCTAAATAAAGGGCAGTTGTTGGATAGCTATGCTCTGCTGCTTTTATGCCAGAATAATTCTGCCTGTGGGCTATCTTTTGTATAAACAAAGATAATTGAACTTTTTACACCTTAAAGAGTATTATCTTCTTGTACTATTTCTTTGGCTCCATCTCCTTAGGGTGTAAACTTGACTTGAATGATAACTTATGAAATTTATTCATTTTTTCCCCTAAGTAGGAACAAATTGAAATTACTCTATAACAGAATAAACATCGGTCTTGTTGTGGGAAAACATTTGTTATTGTTTTTAGACAGGCACTTTGCTTAAGAGTTTTAGAACAGGGCTCTAGAGTTAAGAGAGCTTGGGTTTCAATCCTGTCTCAAGACCTGCATCTATCTAGGCTTTCATTTCCTCACTGTAGAGGAGGATAATAATAATAGTACCTTCTTCTTGGCTGCATTTAATGAGGATTGCCATGGTGATTCCTGTAAAGTAGCTAGTAGCATGTCTGATATGTAGTAGGCACTCAGTAGACGTTATAACTATTTTTTTGTTTATTCATAGTGTGTATTTTTTCCTCAATATTTGATTGGCAGCAAAACACCAAACCTCCCCCATCACGGTGGCCTCTATTGTTGCAGAGCACTGGCTCCGGGCACATGGCAGCCCCAGCTCGGTAATTGGACACATCGTCCAGCGCTCCGCGCACGTGGGATCTTCCCAGGCCAGGGATTGAACCGGCACGCCTTGCACTGAAAGGTGGTGTCCTTACCCACTGGACCACCAGGGAAGCCCGTGTGGAAATATTCTTAATAGTTAAAATTTTACCCTGGTAGTCTTGGGGAAAGAAAAGATAAAGATTAAAATATTAAACAATCATCCATAATAATTAATTGGTAAAGAGGCAAGATATAATGCAGAATAAGATACCTTTCTTTCTTCAGACAAATAGAGGACTTACAGTTTATATCCATTCCTTAGTGTAGCTGTTCATGATGGGAAATTATCCATGCATATCTTCATGCTTTTAGCATAAAATATATCTAGCAATAAATGGGATATATATGCTACAGCTTTTATGCAGAAGGCAAAGGGCTTGAAATGGCATCTCAAGATCCAGCAAGTCATAACGCTAAATAAAGGGCAGTTGTTGGATAGCTATGCTCTGCTGCTTTTATGCCAGAATAATTCTGCCTGTGGGCTATCTTTTGTATAAACAAAGATAATTGAACTTTTTACACCTTAAAGAGTATTATCTTCTTGTACTATTTCTTTGGCTCCATCTCCTTAGGGTGTAAACTTGACTTGAATGATAACTTATGAAATTTATTCTTTTTTTCCCTAAGTAGGAACAAATTGAAATTACTCTATAACAGAATAAACATCGGTCTTGTTGTGGGAAAACATTTGTTATTGTTTTTAGACAGGCACTTTGCTTAAGAGTTTTAGAACAGGGCTCTAGAGTTAAGAGAGCTTGGGTTTCAATCCTGTCTCAAGACCTGCATCTATCTAGGCTTTCATTTCCTCACTGTAGAGGAGGATAATAATAATAGTACCTTCTTCTTGGCTGCATTTAATGAGGATTGCCATGGTGATTCCTGTAAAGTAGCTAGTAGCATGTCTGATATGTAGTAGGCACTCAGTAGACGTTATAACTATTTTTTTGTTTATTCATAGTGTGTATTTTTTCCTCAATATTTGATTGGCAGCAAAACACCAAAGGGTAAAACTTGTCCGATGGAGTTTCTGTAAGTGGAAAAATGCATAAAGTCAACTGGCACATTCACAGAAATGCCTCCGTGGCCAGGCAGGACAAGGGCTCTGATGACCCAGACTTCCGTATCCATCCTTGGATTTCCTCTTGATGGGCTTTCTCAAAGTTACATTTCAAGTGCACGGGGTTATGGCCAAACATGCTCTCTGTATTGGTAAAGACAAGCCACTGACAGGAATTATTTGGTGAATAATAACAACTTGTACACTTTAAAACAACTATGTTGAGTCTTGCAAGAGATTTACTCTCAGGGACTGATTTATGATGATTTTATTATGATTTATGACCAATTTTCCTTATTTCTATGTTCTTTTTTTCATAAAGTTTTTAAAAATTTCGTTCAACTCCAAATCTGTGGATAAGTTGCTCTAGAGAACTCATCCATTCCTTCATCAATATTTTATTTAGTGTATGCCAAATGCCAGGCACTTACTATATTCAGACAGTCTTGATTTGCACAGTTTTGTCTACCTGAAAGTCAGGCCCTTCTGAACTGGGTCCTTGCCTAACGTGGCTCTATCGATCTTTGTTACCAGAGAACTCTGCAAAATGAGGACTACCAGCCTCTCATCCAGAGACAGGACTGAAAATTATGACTGCTTTCAAGAAGCTTAAAAATCTGTTGCAGGAAATAGACAAATGATTACCTTTCAGTGTGCTTTGAGGATTTAAGATACCTTTCAGAATTTAAGATGGAATCTCATACAGAAGACATCTGATGTGGATCGTTGGGGAAGAAGATTGGGAAAGAAATTCTAAAAGTGGGAATGCCAGGGGAAGAACAAAGGTCAGGTGCCTAGAGAAGAAGAAGGTTTGGAGAGTTCAAGGGCCCATGAGTACTCCCCTAAGGCCACAGCCAAGTGTGGCTTGAAGAGTGTTTAATTTCCCAGGAATCTGTGTCTGTGCCCTTTTTCATTCCTAATTTTACTTCTCTTTCTGACTCTTCTTCATTTTTTCCTCTTTGTTTTTCTTCCTCTTTATGCTCTCACCTCTCTCCCACTTTCTGTTTTCTCTAGTTTCCTTTCTTTGTCCCATGACCTCGATCCTATTAAGTGGTTTTGTCTACATTGATACTATGTATCTAGAGCATTCCTTTAGATTCACTTATCCTTTTGTTTTTTAATAAGGTCTATTTTAATCTTTTAAAATGCTCTCTTCCTGCTTAAAAATATTCTTTTATATATTTCTGATTTCCTTAAACTGATTATTACTTTCTTTGAGCTTTTACAGTTTTCTTCTTTGGAAATGAAGTATTTTAAGGAATACAATTTCCTCTGATTACAGCTTTGCTAGTGTGTAGGTTTTACTATGAAGTGTTCTTTTCATTTTGTTTTAGACAGTCTGAACTTTTATTTTGATATTCTTCCCTGAGGGAACCTAGAGAGTTTTTGGTTAGATTTGACTAGGTTTAATGTAGTTTTAATTGCTCCAAGATATGAATGGCTTACATCCACAAGGAGGTTCCGTGTCCATTATCTGCAGGTGATGTCTCTTCCTGCCTGGGCTAAAGGAGCAGCCCCATCTAAGATGATGTTGCCATAGTGACCAGGGAAAGATGGTCTTGACTTCTCATGTCTTGCTGGGAAGTGGCACATGTTGCTTCCCCTAACCTCTCATCTGTCAAAGCAAATCCTTAAGGCCAGGACTGATAACAAGAAATTGTGCTCACTGTTGCCCCTCCAGAAAGGCCAGAGTGTATTTTGTATGAGAATTTACTCTACCCTGAAGAATGTTGATGTGGGCTGAATTGTGTTCCCTCCACGAACATATGTTGGAACCCTCATTTCAGAATCGACTGTATTTGGAAATACAGTCTTCAATGAAGTCGATAGTGTAGACCCTAATGCTATATAACTAATGTCCTATAAGAAAGGCAGTTATGGGGCTTCCCTGGTGGTCCAGTGTATAAAGAGTCCACCTTGCAGTGCAAGGGGCACTGCTTCAATCCCTGGGAATGCCAGGGGAAGAACAAAGGTCAGGTGCCTAGAGAAGAAGAAGGTTTGGAGAGTTCAAGGGCCCATGAGTACTCCCCTAAGGCCACAGCCAAGTGTGGCTTGAAGAGTGTTTAATTTCCCAGGAATCTGTGTCTGTGCCCTTTTTCATTCCTAATTTTACTTCTCTTTCTGACTCTTCTTCATTTTTTCCTCTTTGTTTTTCTTCCTCTTTATGCTCTCACCTCTCTCCCACTTTCTGTTTTCTCTAGTTTCCTTTCTTTGTCCCATGACCTCGATCCTATTAAGTGGTTTTGTCTACATTGATACTATGTATCTAGAGCATTCCTTTAGATTCACTTATCCTTTTGTTTTTTAATAAGGTCTATTTTAATCTTTTAAAATGCTCTCTTCCTGCTTAAAAATATTCTTTTATATATTTCTGATTTCCTTAAACTGATTATTACTTTCTTTGAGCTTTTACAGTTTTCTTCTTTGGAAATGAAGTATTTTAAGGAATACAATTTCCTCTGATTACAGCTTTGCTAGTGTGTAGGTTTTACTATGAAGTGTTCTTTTCATTTTGTTTTAGACAGTCTGAACTTTTATTTTGATATTCTTCCCTGAGGGAACCTAGAGAGTTTTTGGTTAGATTTGACTAGGTTTAATGTAGTTTTAATTGCTCCAAGATATGAATGGCTTACATCCACAAGGAGGTTCCGTGTCCATTATCTGCAGGTGATGTCTCTTCCTGCCTGGGCTAAAGGAGCAGCCCCATCTAAGATGATGTTGCCATAGTGACCAGGGAAAGATGGTCTTGACTTCTCATGTCTTGCTGGGAAGTGGCACATGTTGCTTCCCCTAACCTCTCATCTGTCAAAGCAAATCCTTAAGGCCAGGACTGATAACAAGAAATTGTGCTCACTGTTGCCCCTCCAGAAAGGCCAGAGTGTATTTTGTATGAGAATTTACTCTACCCTGAAGAATGTTGATGTGGGCTGAATTGTGTTCCCTCCACGAACATATGTTGGAACCCTCATTTCAGAATCGACTGTATTTGGAAATACAGTCTTCAATGAAGTCGATAGTGTAGACCCTAATGCTATATAACTAATGTCCTATAAGAAAGGCAGTTATGGGGCTTCCCTGGTGGTCCAGTGTATAAAGAGTCCACCTTGCAGTGCAAGGGGCACTGCTTCAATCCCTGGCCCAGGAAGATCCCACATGCCGAGAAGTGGCTGAACCCATGTGTCCAATTACAGAGCCAGCACTCTGGAGTGCATGCGCCCAGAGCAGATGCTTTGCAACAAGAGAGGCCACTGCAATGGGAGGCCCACATAGGCCAAAGAACAAAGACAGATGAAAATAAATAAATAAATAACCAATAAAAGAGGCAAAATTTAAAAAAAAGGCAATTATGGGCGAAGAGACAGACATGTATATGGGTGAGCACCATCTATAAGCCAAGGAATGCCTGGGCCTCCCTGGAGTTAGCTAGAGAAGCTGCATGAGACAGATGGGTCCTCACAACCTCGTAGCCCTTAGAAGGATCCAGCCCTGTGAACGTCTCGATCTCACAGTTTTAAATCTTCAGACTGTGAGACAATCAGTTTCCATTGTTTAAAAAGTCATCCAGTTTGTGGTGCTTTGTTATTGCTACCCTAGGAAAGCCACACAGATATGTCTCAAAATTTCCAAGATATGATTAACCAGAGTCTTAGTGTTTATTACTAATTTATTACATTTTTTTATGAGAAAATTTAGCCAATAAAAGCTCTGCTATTCAATATTTAAGCTGTGTCCCCCATGGTTAGAATGATGATCAGTTTTAGAAATTTGTTTCAAGTAGCAGATACTCTACTTTTCACCCAAACTTCAAAGGTTGTATTATCTCAATTCAGAAATTTAAATATCACTGTTGCCCTCTTCTAACTTAGTACATTTCAGGGTTTTGTAAATCGTATTTAATAAAAATTCAGAATTTATCTTTCCAGAAAAATAAATACATACTCTGGTTTGCAGACTACCCTTATGCTCATCTTTTCAGTTGTTTTATTGGACTCTTGCTGTGACCAGGATGATTGACAGTCTACTAGCTTGATTGTATCGCTGGAAATGTTTTCTCTTAGTGCTTGTCCATGAACATGTCTTCTTTTCTTCCTTATTTTTCTTGCTTTTTTTCCTTCTTTTTTTATTTCCCTTTTTTTAAAAACTGAAACTAGACAGTGATTTCCTTTAAAGAGCTGTCTGCAAAGACCTGTCTATAAGATCCCTACATCTTTCAGACCCTTAGAAGTTATAGAAATGTGCCTCATGACTGTTGAAATCTTCATTTTCTTACCAATAGGACTGAAACTGACAGCGCTGTCACAGCTCAGCTGGGGAAAGAAATGTGTAAAAAGAACTGGACAGGAGATGGAAGATGGAAAGTAATAGATTACACCCCGCTTTGTCCTCAGAAAAATAGAGATGGCATTAGAAGGCATAATGGACCTTCCCAGGTTGGGCAGTGGTAAAGAATCCACCTATCTATGCAGGAGATGCACGAGATGTGGGTCAGGAAGATCTCCTAGAGAAGGAACTGTCAACCCATTTCAGTCTTCTTGCCTGGAAAATTCCATGGACAGGAGCCTGGCGGGTTATAGTCCATGGGGCTGCACAGACTTGGACATGACCGAACGACTGAACGCCGGCCCTCAGGGAAGGAATATTGAGTTTAAGTACATAATTTGTGATCTGGGTGTGTGTTGCCCTTTTCATCTCAAACACTGTGACCTCGATGCTATTTTTAACTTATGTGTTTATACATTGTTCTATAACCAGAGTCTTAGTGTTTATTACTAATTTATTACATTTTTTTATGAGAAAATTTAGCCAATAAAAGCTCTGCTATTCAATATTTAAGCTGTGTCCCCCATGGTTAGAATGATGATCAGTTTTAGAAATTTGTTTCAAGTAGCAGATACTCTACTTTTCACCCAAACTTCAAAGGTTGTATTATCTCAATTCAGAAATTTAAATATCACTGTTGCCCTCTTCTAACTTAGTACATTTCAGGGTTTTGTAAATCGTATTTAATAAAAATTCAGAATTTATCTTTCCAGAAAAATAAATACATACTCTGGTTTGCAGACTACCCTTATGCTCATCTTTTCAGTTGTTTTATTGGACTCTTGCTGTGACCAGGATGATTGACAGTCTACTAGCTTGATTGTATCGCTGGAAATGTTTTCTCTTAGTGCTTGTCCATGAACATGTCTTCTTTTCTTCCTTATTTTTCTTGCTTTTTTTCCTTCTTTTTTTATTTCCCTTTTTTTAAAAACTGAAACTAGACAGTGATTTCCTTTAAAGAGCTGTCTGCAAAGACCTGTCTATAAGATCCCTACATCTTTCAGACCCTTAGAAGTTATAGAAATGTGCCGCATGACTGTTGAAATCTTCATTTTCTTACCAATAGGACTGAAACTGACAGCGCTGTCACAGCTCAGCTGGGGAAAGAAATGTGTAAAAAGAACTGGACAGGAGATGGAAGATGGAAAGTAATAGATTACACCCCGCTTTGTCCTCAGAAAAATAGAGATGGCATTAGAAGGCATAATGGACCTTCCCAGGTTGGGCAGTGGTAAAGAATCCACCTATCTATGCAGGAGATGCACGAGATGTGGGTCAGGAAGATCTCCTAGAGAAGGAACTGTCAACCCATTTCAGTCTTCTTGCCTGGAAAATTCCATGGACAGGAGCCTGGCGGGTTATAGTCCATGGGGCTGCACAGACTTGGACATGACCGAACGACTGAACGCCGGCCCTCAGGGAAGGAATATTGAGTTTAAGTACATAATTTGTGATCTGGGTGTGTGTTGCCCTTTTCATCTCAAACACTGTGACCTCGATGCTATTTTTAACTTATGTGTTTATACATGTAGAAGTATCTAAAATAATTAATATAACCGATTTTGTATCTTCAGGATTAGTTGTTTGCAAACAGCAAACAAGCTTCTGTAAGAAACTGGAGCAACTCTTTCCAGTTGGACTATATTAGAATTCCATCTACATTTTAATTTGGTTCCTGCTGTGTGGATATATTAGACTGAATCTATTACCTGGCTCAATGGTCCTCTCAGACAATTTCCCTTTCTCATTCTGATTTTTATTGTAAGCGATTGTCAACATACTGTAAAAGCCTGCATATCCAATTTTGATCACTCCCATGAGGAGCTGACAATTATGACTTTACATTAAAACAAAACAAAACAAGAACTGAAAGATGGTCGTGATACTTAATCGATTACCTTTCAATTAAAGGTGCTGGTTGTGAAGTGTTTCTTCTTCGCTGATCCTTCATTTGAGTGTTTTGAAGAAGAACATTCTGTAGCAGTCACCCCCTTGGGACAAGACCTGGTTTTACATGAAACATTCCTGCTTTATGTGTAATTCTGAGTTGCCTCTTACTCTGGTGATCACGAACCACTTGCTGTTTCTTCGTTTGAAGATACTATCTCTCTGAGTATTTATTATAATTTCAGCTTTAAACATAGCCTTTTCACACATTTAATACCTTTAATCCTTACTGTGAAACAGATTAATGGACCTTCGGTGGAAAGCTTAGGAACATTAATTCAGTTCACTCTGGTTTATTTAGCTGTGTTGCCATCTTAACTGGGGTGTACTCTTTTCGGGGCACGTCTGGAAGTTAAGAGAGCTGATGTCAGGTGGTGATAGCATGGTACTTCATTTTCTCATGCTGCCCAACAGTTTGATGGAGAGCGCTCTTAGGGAGAAAGAAAGGCTAGTAATTCATCCCATTTGCATCTCCATCCTCAGAAGAGTCCCATCACATCGCCTTGTGTCTCGCATCTTGTAGCCTCTAAGATCATGTTTTTCTTACACTTTTTTTCTTTCCTCTTTCCATTTTTGTTTCTTCCATTGTGTCTTTCTTAATATAGTCCGGCCTCTTGGCTACCTGCTGTATATATTTCTACCTGAATATCTTGCTGACATATTAAATGGTATGTCTGAATGTAAGTTTCTCATCGTTTTCTCAGAAACAACTTTTCATCCCTTTTTTCCCATTTCTGTGCATGGTATCACTATTTTTTCACCCTGAGTCCTAGACTGAGAGCTTCCTCACCACCCAGTGATTAACATTTCTTGTTTATCTTCTCCATGTCAACTTAAAATGAGCTTTTCTTCTCAAATCTGCTTTTTTCTTCCTATTTTTCTTGACACTTTTTTTTCCCCGCTGGGACAGCCTTTGGACTGGACTGACTAGTGTTTTCCTCTGCTGATCCCCAGTAACTTAACAGATTAAGATGAATCTATTATTCATGTGTCATTCTGCATTTTAAAATTCTTCAGTGCTTTGCAATTTCTTGCCACTAAAAATGTTATCTAATATTCATAGCTTTAAATGTCCACTATAATCTCTGTTATAGCCATTCAAAATTAATTCTTAGTCATTTCACAGCATCTTTTCTTCACCAGCAGATCCTATCCCCATAATTCTCCATTCATTCAGTATTGTTACTTTCTTAAGACCAGAATTTATGTCTTATATTGGTAACCATGTTTCTATAGACTGAATGTCTGTGTCTCCCCCAAATCCATACATTTAAACCTAATCCCCAGTGAGACAGTATTAGGAAGTGGGGGCCTTTGGGAGATGATAGGTCATGAGGATGGGCTTTCCAGGTGGCTCAGTGGTAAAGATCTCTGCCTGCCAGTGCAGTATATGCAGGTCCGATCTCTGGATCAAGATGATTCCCTGGAGAAGAAAATGGCGACCACTCCAGTATTCTTGCCTGGAGAATTCCATGGACAGAGGAACCTGGAGGACTACAGTCCTTAGGGTTGCAAAAGAGTAGGTCACAACTAAATGACTAAACAACAGCAAGGTCATGAGGATGGGGAACCCTGATGAATGAGATTAGTGCCCTTATGAAAGAGGCCCCAGGGAGCTTCCTCATCCTTTCTGCCGTATGACGATGCAGCGTGAAGATGGCCATCTTTGAATCAGAAAGCGAATCCTCACCAAAGGTCAAATTTGCCAGCTCTTTGTTCTTGGTCTTCTAAGTCTCCAGAGCTAGAAGAAGTAAAATTTTGCTGTTTATCAGTCATTCATAGTATTGTATTATGACTGTCTAAATGGACTCACACACATTTCTTCAGCACAGTATGTAATCTGTGGTAGATGTTCAATTAATGTGATTTTTGTTTGTTTTTAAGTGTCCATTAGGATCCTGTTTAGATGGTTGAGATGGTGGTTTTTCTTTTATTTTGTATTTTAGACATGGTTTCTCCAGTTGATTATCTGAGTTTAACTCTTGTTTTGTAAACTTAGGTAATTTGCCTACTGTCTACGCATCTCAGTTTCCTCATCTATAAAGTGGAGATAAAATGTCTATTACTCTAGAACAGCTGTTATGAGAACTTGATAAGAGAATACATGTAGAGGGCTTTGACATATATACTTACTGCTTATTTAAATATCAATAAGATTTTGCACATGTAACATGTCTTTCTAGGGTGGTGTCGCTAAGAACATTTCTAGTGGCCTGGCAAGTTAGGTGGAGGGAAAAATCTTACTTGAGGGAGCTCAATTTTTTTTTTACTATTGGGGTATATTTGTTTTACAATGTTGCATTAGCTTAAGGTGTACAGCGAAGTTATTGTTATACGTTTTTACAGAATTTTATTGTTTAAGGTAAATTTTCCAACAGCAAGTATAT
Source organism: Tragulus kanchil (assembly GCA_022376925.1). NCBI lineage: Eukaryota > Metazoa > Chordata > Mammalia > Artiodactyla > Tragulidae > Tragulus > Tragulus kanchil. The sequence continues at coordinate 21,344,325 of JAIOJX010000003.1, read as the reverse complement.
CCCTGATCTTCTTGAAGTGGGGCCTTTGGGAGATGATAGGTCATGAGGATGGGCTTTCCAGGTGGCTCAGTGGTAAAGATCTCTGCCTGCCAGTGCAGTATATGCAGGTCCGATCTCTGGATCAAGATGATTCCCTGGAGAAGAAAATGGCGACCACTCCAGTATTCTTGCCTGGAGAATTCCATGGACAGAGGAACCTGGAGGACTACAGTCCTTAGGGTTGCAAAAGAGTAGGTCACAACTAAATGACTAAACAACAGCAAGGTCATGAGGATGGGGAACCCTGATGAATGAGATTAGTGCCCTTATGAAAGAGGCCCCAGGGAGCTTCCTCATCCTTTCTGCCGTATGACGATGCAGCGTGAAGATGGCCATCTTTGAATCAGAAAGCGAATCCTCACCAAAGGTCAAATTTGCCAGCTCTTTGTTCTTGGTCTTCTAAGTCTCCAGAGCTAGAAGAAGTAAAATTTTGCTGTTTATCAGTCATTCATAGTATTGTATTATGACTGTCTAAATGGACTCACACACATTTCTTCAGCACAGTATGTAATCTGTGGTAGATGTTCAATTAATGTGATTTTTGTTTGTTTTTAAGTGTCCATTAGGATCCTGTTTAGATGGTTGAGATGGTGGTTTTTCTTTTATTTTGTATTTTAGACATGGTTTCTCCAGTTGATTATCTGAGTTTAACTCTTGTTTTGTAAACTTAGGTAATTTGCCTACTGTCTACGCATCTCAGTTTCCTCATCTATAAAGTGGAGATAAAATGTCTATTACTCTAGAACAGCTGTTATGAGAACTTGATAAGAGAATACATGTAGAGGGCTTTGACATATATACTTACTGCTTATTTAAATATCAATAAGATTTTGCACATGTAACATGTCTTTCTAGGGTGGTGTCGCTAAGAACATTTCTAGTGGCCTGGCAAGTTAGGTGGAGGGAAAAATCTTACTTGAGGGAGCTCAATTTTTTTTTTACTATTGGGGTATATTTGTTTTACAATGTTGCATTAGCTTAAGGTGTACAGCGAAGTTATTGTTATACGTTTTTACAGAATTTTATTGTTTAAGGTATACATAATCCCCAAACAGTCATAGGTATATCCCTGACTCTTCTTCCCTGAGCCCTCCCTCCCTTTTCCCCCTTCCCGCCTCCCCAGGTTGATGCTTACTCACCATGTAGGTTCCTTTAGTCTTAAAGATTAATCACAGTGGGTATCTCTATCACATATGATCCTTGTTGCTCCTTCCATACCTCTCATCCAGTCTTCCCTCCCTGCAATGACTATAGGTCTATTCTCTAAGTCTGTTTCTCCATTGCTATTCTGCATGTGCATTTATGGGTACCATCTTAGTAGATTCCATATATATACATTAGTATACTGTATTTGTCCTTTTCTTTTTGACTTACTTCACTTTGTATAATAGGTTCTAGATTTGTCCACCTCATTAGGACTGATTTTTCTGCATTTCTCTTTATGGCTGAGAAGTATTCCATTGTATATATACACCATAGTTTCTTTTTTTTTTTTAAAGGTTTATTTATTTATTTATTTATTTTGGGTGGGGGTCGGGTTGGGGAGGGAGGGGAGCAGGTGGGCCACTTCTGTTGGTCTTTCATTTATCTATTTTCATCCATCTTTGTTCTCTGGCTCCTGTGGGCCTCCCATCGCGGTGGCATCTGTTGTCACAGAGCACCGGCTCTGGTCGCACGTGCTCCAGAGCTCCAGCTCGGTGATTGGACACATAGGTCCAGCCGCTCCGCAGCACATGGGATCTTCCCAGGCCAGGGATCGAACCGGAGCCCCTTGCACTGACATGGTTTCTCCAGTTGATTATCTGAGTTTAACTCTTGTTTTGTAAACTTAGGTAATTTGCCTACTGTCTACGCATCTCAGTTTCCTCATCTATAAAGTGGAGATAAAATGTCTATTACTCTAGAACAGCTGTTATGAGAACTTGATAAGAGAATACATGTAGAGGGCTTTGACATATATACTTACTGCTTATTTAAATATCAATAAGATTTTGCACATGTAACATGTCTTTCTAGGGTGGTGTCGCTAAGAACATTTCTAGTGGCCTGGCAAGTTAGGTGGAGGGAAAAATCTTACTTGAGGGAGCTCAATTTTTTTTTTACTATTGGGGTATATTTGTTTTACAATGTTGCATTAGCTTAAGGTGTACAGCGAAGTTATTGTTATACGTTTTTACAGAATTTTATTGTTTAAGGTATACATAATCCCCAAACAGTCATAGGTATATCCCTGACTCTTCTTCCCTGAGCCCTCCCTCCCTTTTCCCCCTTCCCGCCTCCCCAGGTTGATGCTTACTCACCATGTAGGTTCCTTTAGTCTTAAAGATTAATCACAGTGGGTATCTCTATCACATATGATCCTTGTTGCTCCTTCCATACCTCTCATCCAGTCTTCCCTCCCTGCAATGACTATAGGTCTATTCTCTAAGTCTGTTTCTCCATTGCTATTCTGCATGTGCATTTATGGGTACCATCTTAGTAGATTCCATATATATACATTAGTATACTGTATTTGTCCTTTTCTTTTTGACTTACTTCACTTTGTATAATAGGTTCTAGATTTGTCCACCTCATTAGGACTGATTTTTCTGCATTTCTCTTTATGGCTGAGAAGTATTCCATTGTATATATACACCATAGTTTCTTTTTTTTTTTTAAAGGTTTATTTATTTATTTATTTATTTTGGGTGGGGGTCGGGTTGGGGAGGGAGGGGAGCAGGTGGGCCACTTCTATTGGTCTTTCATTTCTCTATTTTCATCCATCTTTGTTCTCTGGCTCCTGAGGGCCTCCCATCGCGGTGGCTTCTGTTGTCACAGAGCACCGGCTCTGGACGCATGCGCCCCAGAGCTCCAGCTCGGTGATTGGACACATGGGTCCAGCCGCTCCGCGGCACGTGGGATCTTCCCAGGCCAGGGATCGAACCGGTGCCCCTTGCACTGCAAGGCGGTGTCCTTACCCACTGGACCACCAGGGGAAGCCCCGCACCATAGTTTCTTTATCCATTCATTTGTTGATGAATATCTAGGTTGCTTCCATGTTCTAGCTATTGTATAGAGTGCTGCAATGAACACTGGGGTACAGGTATCTCTTTCAATTTTGATTTCATCAGGATATATGCCTAATAATGGGATTGATGGGTCATATGGTGCTTCTATTTTTAGATTTTTAAGATATCTGCATACTGTCTCCATAGTGGTTGGATCAATTTACATTCCCATGAACAATGCAGGAGTGGAGGGAACTCAATTTTTATTGTATTCCTAGATATTGTCCATTCATGTGCTATTTTGGTACTGAGGCTATTTATATATACATAAGTATATATATATATACACATATATATATACGTAAGTATTTTGTTTTATTGAATTGAACTGGTATTTGAAACTGTTGATTAAAGTGTAGATGGGGGCTTCCCCTGGTGGTCCAGTGGGTAAGGACACCGCCTTGCAGTGCAAGAGGCACCGGTTCGATCCCTGGTCTGGGAAGATCCCATGTGCCGCGGAGCGGCTGGACTGATGTGTCCAATTACCGAGCTGGAGCTCTGGGGCGCATGCGTCCAGAGCCGGTGCTCTGCGATGACAGAGGCCACTGCGATGGGAGGCCCACAGGAGCCAGAGAACAAAGATGGATGAAAATAGAGAAATGAAAGACCAATAGAAGTGGCCCGCCCGTCCTCCTCCCTCCCCACCTCACCCCCCAAAAGATAAATAAATAAAATTAATGTTAAAAAAAAAAAAAAGTGTAGATGGCAGTAGGAACACTGAATTGACTGGTGTTTGTGAGACTGATAACACTACTTATTAATCCTATTGTGTCTGCTTGTACCACAACTATACCACAATCATTTACTGAACATGCTGTCACTTGAATTTTCCTAGTAAACCACAATTGATCCATTAAACACTGGGAAAAATGTATGATAAGATAGGTATACATAATTTATTACCATGATATATGTCAAATGATAAAGAATTAGAATTATCCTTTTAAAAAGTATTTGGTGAAAAAAAAAAGTATCTGGTGGAAACGTTGTCCATTTTGCAAACTATTAGTACTCCTTAAGCTTTCTCTATCTTTCCACCACTGTCTCAAATATTTTTGTCTATTAAGTGTAGGGTATGCTTGCTCTTTACAATTCTGAATTTTATTGTTCTTTACAGTTTTGATTTTTATTCTTCCGTATCCTTTAATATCTGAATTCAGATATTTAAAATGCCTCCAGTTTGCAGTGTTTTTTCCTAGAATCTCGTAATATCTTTGAAAATATTTTGAGTTGCTCTGAAAAATACCTTCCCTTTCTTAGGAAAAGACCTGAGTTTTGCTGCTTTTTAACAAAATGAAAACTGTTTTCTGTGTGTTGACTTTAGGTGCCTTAATGATTGATCTCCCCAAAGTGAAGAGTTGGAAGAATAAAGAATTCAGCTAAGTGGACACATGTTGAGTATTTCTTTCAGACCTGAGACTATGCGAGGTGCTAAAAGTACAAGGGAGCCTGTAGGCATAGGTCCTTCCTCCCTAACTCTCATATTCTATTAAACAAACTAATGAGTAGTCACAGCAGGAGCCCAACAGTAAAGAATCCATCTGCAAATTCAGGAGTCATGGATTCCATCCCTGGGTTGGGAACATCCCTGGAGGAAAAAATGGCAGGTAGCCACTTTAGTATTCTTGCCTGGAGAATTCCATGGACAGAGGAGCCTGGCAGGCCACAGTCCATGGGGGTCACAAAAAGAATCAGATACAACTTAGTGACTCAACAATAACAATCACAATAGAGTCGGGTCCACACAGTAAGAGAAGTAGTCAAGGGATTGCCTTCTATTAGAAGGAGAAATATGAACAAGGTTGCTTATAGAATGCTTCCTCATAGGAGTACAGTACAAGTTTTATTTTGTTTCAGTGTAATTGCAGTTCAGTTGGTATATTTCTTTTTATTTCCATATATTTGATATTAAGCAAGAATATATTTTTCTGGCTGTTGCAAAATTGTTGTACCAAATCTTCTTAGCTATGACACACTCATATTCCTCACTGTAAGCTTGAGTTTTATCTCTTTCACAGGTGATATTTACAGTTTGGCATCCATCAACAAAGCTTCAAACCAGAATATTACCAGCAGAGAAAAGAAGCTTAAACAGGCAGTTCAAAATTTTATTTATACTCCAGGAATAGTAAGGAACCTGTTTATGACAGCTATTTCTCTCCTTTCAAGTTAAGATGCTTCATCTTTTAGCAGTGGTAGTTGAGCAAGGATACCATGGAGAAATCTTTTTTTTTTTTTTCCTGAGAGCTCTCAAGGCTATCAATTTTATAGACTCTGCATAATTCTCGACAAGAATGTAGTTTGAAGCAAGCTGTTATGATTAATTATTGCTCGTTAACTGGATCTTCACTCTGCATGAAAGAGTATTACAATCTTTTCCCCCTCATTCTAAAAACTGTGTTGCCTTTATTAAAATTGAAATGAATTTGGGGAAGTTGAAAGTTGAGATACCAGGGGTGGGCTGTGGGAGGCAGGCATTGTTGAAAGCTGTGCTTGATGCCCTTTTGAATTTTTAGGAAAATAAGCTAGATTTCTCAACACCAGAATTTATATAATTACTCATTTATGATGGAAGTATTTTGCAATATCTTGTGCTTTATGAATCTGTTTTCTTCTTGGCAAGAGTCCTTGGTCAATGTGTACATTTAGAAGATACTGGAAGAATAGGGTACCAAAAATGTCCTTATTCTTGAACTCCAGTCAATTTTTTGTCTTTACAGAATATTAACTAACCTGATAAAATTGATACATTTGTTCATCTGAAGGAAAACTAGAGCAGTGATGTGTGATTTTTTTCCTTCTTATATATGGACAATTAGTAAAAAAAAGGTCGGGTCCACACAGTAAGAGAAGTAGTCAAGGGATTGCCTTCTATTAGAAGGAGAAATATGAACAAGGTTGCTTATAGAATGCTTCCTCATAGGAGTACAGTACAAGTTTTATTTTGTTTCAGTGTAATTGCAGTTCAGTTGGTATATTTCTTTTTATTTCCATATATTTGATATTAAGCAAGAATATATTTTTCTGGCTGTTGCAAAATTGTTGTACCAAATCTTCTTAGCTATGACACACTCATATTCCTCACTGTAAGCTTGAGTTTTATCTCTTTCACAGGTGATATTTACAGTTTGGCATCCATCAACAAAGCTTCAAACCAGAATATTACCAGCAGAGAAAAGAAGCTTAAACAGGCAGTTCAAAATTTTATTTATACTCCAGGAATAGTAAGGAACCTGTTTATGACAGCTATTTCTCTCCTTTCAAGTTAAGATGCTTCATCTTTTAGCAGTGGTAGTTGAGCAAGGATACCATGGAGAAATCTTTTTTTTTTTTTTCCTGAGAGCTCTCAAGGCTATCAATTTTATAGACTCTGCATAATTCTCGACAAGAATGTAGTTTGAAGCAAGCTGTTATGATTAATTATTGCTCGTTAACTGGATCTTCACTCTGCATGAAAGAGTATTACAATCTTTTCCCCCTCATTCTAAAAACTGTGTTGCCTTTATTAAAATTGAAATGAATTTGGGGAAGTTGAAAGTTGAGATACCAGGGGTGGGCTGTGGGGAGGGCAGGCATTGTTGAAAGCTGTGCTTGATGCCCTTTTGAATTTTTAGGAAAATAAGCTAGATTTCTCAACACCAGAATTTATATAATTACTCATTTATGATGGAAGTATTTTGCAATATCTTGTGCTTTATGAATCTGTTTTCTTCTTGGCAAGAGTCCTTGGTCAATGTGTACATTTAGAAGATACTGGAAGAATAGGGTACCAAAAATGTCCTTATTCTTGAACTCCAGTCAATTTTTTGTCTTTACAGAATATTAACTAACCTGATAAAATTGATACATTTGTTCATCTGAAGGAAAACTAGAGCAGTGATGTGTGATTTTTTTCCTTCTTATATATGGATGAGCGATAAAGATTTTTGTATGCAATTGCAGGAGTCGTTTTTCCTTTCTCGTTATGCTGGAAACTGTCAATTTCTCAGTCTCTGTTCACAGCTGCTTTTGAGAGTCAGTTACATATGACTGAAAGTGAAAGTGAAACTTTCTCTGTGGTGTCTGACTCTTTGTGACCCCATGGACTGTAGCCCGCCAGGCTCCTCTGTCCATGGAATTCTCCAGGCAAGAATACAGGAGTGGGTTGCCATGCCCTCTACCAGGGGATCTTCCCAGCCCAGGAATTGAACCTAGGTCTCCTGCATTGTAGGCAGATTCTTTACCACCTGAACCATCACGATTACACTCATGTCAACAGTGCGAATAACCTAAGAAAGAAGTTGTACCAGTTTCTGATTTACAGGCCAAATTTGTTTATGGGTAATTAGAACAGTCATTTGTTTTTCCTTTTCTCCGTGTTTTTTAAAAAATTTAAATTGGAGTATAATTGCTTTACAATGCTGTGTTAGTTTCTGCTGTGCAGCAATGTGAATCAACTACATGTACACAAAACCCCCTTCCTCTGGGTCTTCCCTCCCCTTCCTCCCTCCTGTCCCTTCATCCGCCCTTCTACGTCACCACGGAGCACCGAGCTAAGCTCCCTGTCCTACGTAGCAGTTTTCCACCAGCTGTCTGGTTTATGCATGGCAGTGTATAGGTGTCAGTCCTAATCTCCTGATTCGTCCCTCTCCTTCCCACTGCCCCCACCCTACCATGTCCATATATCTGTTCTCTAGGCCCCAGTTTTTTTGTGTTCTATACGCAAAAAGGCGTTTCAGTGTATAGGTGACAAAATGAGAACAGTACTAAAATTTTTTTTTGATGGAAGTATTTTGCAATATCTTGTGCTTTATGAATCTGTTTTCTTCTTGGCAAGAGTCCTTGGTCAATGTGTACATTTAGAAGATACTGGAAGAATAGGGTACCAAAAATGTCCTTATTCTTGAACTCCAGTCAATTTTTTGTCTTTACAGAATATTAACTAACCTGATAAAATTGATACATTTGTTCATCTGAAGGAAAACTAGAGCAGTGATGTGTGATTTTTTTCCTTCTTATATATGGATGAGCGATAAAGATTTTTGTATGCAATTGCAGGAGTCGTTTTTCCTTTCTCGTTATGCTGGAAACTGTCAATTTCTCAGTCTCTGTTCACAGCTGCTTTTGAGAGTCAGTTACATATGACTGAAAGTGAAAGTGAAACTTTCTCTGTGGTGTCTGACTCTTTGTGACCCCATGGACTGTAGCCCGCCAGGCTCCTCTGTCCATGGAATTCTCCAGGCAAGAATACAGGAGTGGGTTGCCATGCCCTCTACCAGGGGATCTTCCCAGCCCAGGAATTGAACCTAGGTCTCCTGCATTGTAGGCAGATTCTTTACCACCTGAACCATCACGATTACACTCATGTCAACAGTGCGAATAACCTAAGAAAGAAGTTGTACCAGTTTCTGATTTACAGGCCAAATTTGTTTATGGGTAATTAGAACAGTCATTTGTTTTTCCTTTTCTCCGTGTTTTTTAAAAAATTTAAATTGGAGTATAATTGCTTTACAATGCTGTGTTAGTTTCTGCTGTGCAGCAATGTGAATCAACTACATGTACACAAAACCCCCTTCCTCTGGGTCTTCCCTCCCCTTCCTCCCTCCTGTCCCTTCATCCGCCCTTCTACGTCACCACGGAGCACCGAGCTAAGCTCCCTGTCCTACGTAGCAGTTTTCCACCAGCTGTCTGGTTTATGCATGGCAGTGTATAGGTGTCAGTCCTAATCTCCTGATTCGTCCCTCTCCTTCCCACTGCCCCCACCCTACCATGTCCATATATCTGTTCTCTATGTCTGTGTCTCTATTCCTGGGAAGGCCATTTAAAAAAATCCATTTGTAGATTGAAAGAAAAGGGCAAGGGAAAAAAATGATGGACAAGCAATGTTAAATTAGTAGGGCCAGTTTTCAGATATAGTCAATACATTTTTGTGTTAAGTAAGACAAAAATGGAGAACAGTAGTAGCAGGAAGTAAAGACAGTATACATGTGTCTGACAAGTATTTATCACTGATAAAACCCTTAGGGAATAACTACTGTGGGCAATGTTGCTACTAAAGTTTATAGCATTTAAGGCAGTGGAAAGGGTGATATCCTGATTCTCTAGTGAGTGTCCTTAATTTATAACATATAAGCAACAGAAAACCAGGAACCAAAGAAATAGCATGTAGAGCAAACGAATATCAAATATAAAGAGGATTGCTGCAACAAGATGTTCTTGGTAAGGTTCCTTTAATTTTTCTCTCTAGAAAAGTTCCACTTAATTTACATCTTCTCTTCCTAATTGCATGAGGTGGCAAAAAATGCATCCCAGATGTTGCTTTGTTTCTTCTTTTCTTCCTCTCCTGTGCTTTTTCTAAATACTTAATAAATAACCAAATGTTGGCCTCTTTGGGGACCCATTTTCCCTAGTAAGTGATAGAAAATGATTTTAAAAATCTGCCTGCAATGCAGGAGACCCTAGTTTGATCCCTGGGGCAAGAAGATCCCCTGGAGAAGGGAATGACAACCCACTCCAGTGTTCTTGCCCAGAGAATCCCATGGACGGAGGAGCCTAGTGAACTACAGTCCGTAGGATCACAAAGAGTCAGACACAATGGGGTGACTAACACTTTCACTTTCCTTTGGAAAGAAAACCATCCATCTGTAAGTATATAAGGTTAAATGTGAAGTGGAAAAAATGCATTTGGTAAGCTATATTGTCACTGTGTGTTCCTCTGTGAGAGATTCCATTCTAGCAACAAAGTTGTCTTGGTGTTAAGTTTTCCCTAAAGAAGTGTGGGGAAGAGTGTGTAAAAATAAACATAAAAAGGCACTGTTTATCTGTCAGTTATCACTGTATACAGTGCGACCACAGAACCTCAGTCTCAGAGCGGCAGCATGTTTCCCAGGCTTGTGTGTCTGCAGCCCAGTTATGGTTTGACTGATGTTGGCTTAGCTCCACACTGGGCTGGGGCCGGGCAGGTCTGTTCTTGGCTTTGGCTTGTGAGGATGTGCTTGGATCTGTTTCCTGCATGTTTATTTGGGGGCTCAGATGAAAGGAAAGTAAGTGCTCAGGAGAAAGCTGTTCTTTTGGTTATTGGCAGGAGTTAGAGAGCAAGTGGAAACATGCTGTACCTCTTGAAGGTGAGACTCAGAACTGGCCCATTGTCGCTTCTGGGTTGAGATTCCGTTGGTCAAAGCACGTCATTGGGGCCCACGGAGGGTTTTGGAGTGAATTGTTGCTTAACAAAAGGTTCCAACTTAAGGTTGCTGCAACAAGATGTTCTTGGTAAGGTTCCTTTAATTTTTCTCTCTAGAAAAGTTCCACTTAATTTACATCTTCTCTTCCTAATTGCATGAGGTGGCAAAAAATGCATCCCAGATGTTGCTTTGTTTCTTCTTTTCTTCCTCTCCTGTGCTTTTTCTAAATACTTAATAAATAACCAAATGTTGGCCTCTTTGGGGACCCATTTTCCCTAGTAAGTGATAGAAAATGATTTTAAAAATCTGCCTGCAATGCAGGAGACCCTAGTTTGATCCCTGGGGCAAGAAGATCCCCTGGAGAAGGGAATGACAACCCACTCCAGTGTTCTTGCCCAGAGAATCCCATGGACGGAGGAGCCTAGTGAACTACAGTCCGTAGGATCACAAAGAGTCAGACACAATGGGGTGACTAACACTTTCACTTTCCTTTGGAAAGAAAACCATCCATCTGTAAGTATATAAGGTTAAATGTGAAGGGGAAAAAAATGCATTTGGTAAGCTATATTGTCACTGTGTGTTCCTCTGTGAGAGATTCCATTCTAGCAACAAAGTTGTCTTGGTGTTAAGTTTTCCCTAAAGAAGTGTGGGGAAGAGTGTGTAAAAATAAACATAAAAAGGCACTGTTTATCTGTCAGTTATCACTGTATACAGTGCGACCACAGAACCTCAGTCTCAGAGCGGCAGCATGTTTCCCAGGCTTGTGTGTCTGCAGCCCAGTTATGGTTTGACTGATGTTGGCTTAGCTCCACACTGGGCTGGGGCCGGGCAGGTCTGTTCTTGGCTTTGGCTTGTGAGGATGTGCTTGGATCTGTTTCCTGCATGTTTATTTGGGGGCTCAGATGAAAGGAAAGTAAGTGCTCAGGAGAAAGCTGTTCTTTTGGTTATTGGCAGGAGTTAGAGAGCAAGTGGAAACATGCTGTACCTCTTGAAGGTGAGACTCAGAACTGGCCCATTGTCGCTTCTGGGTTGAGATTCCGTTGGTCAAAGCACGTCAGTGGATGAGGGAGTATATTTCTCCCATAGCGTTGGAGGGTATATGGAGTGAATTGTTGCTTAACAAAGGAGTTCATCTACCACCTGCAAAACATAGCACATGAAGCAGACAAATTCAGATTGTGAAAGAGGTTGGACATACACGAATTGCTTGATATGAACCATCACTGCTGCTTGCTGAGCACTAACATCAGCGTGTCCAAGGCTAACAGGCCTGCACTGTGTTTTGTCTTTCTCAGCCAGGTCACCGCCAACCACGGGATTTAGATGTCCCTTTTGTTGTCTGTGTGTGTGTTGGCGAGCTGTCCTGTGTATTGTCGGATGTGTAGGAGCGTCTTTGACCTTTACGCACTAGAGGTCCGTAGCGACTTTCCCCCTCTAGTGATGACAGCCAAATGTCTCTGGACAGTACCAGATGTCTCCTTGGGAGTGAAATGACCTCCACGGATTATCCCCACAATGTATCTTGTTCTGTTCATCCCTTAACTAAGGCATCTCTTCATTTTATAGATGGAGAAATCGAGGCTGAGACAGGCTGCTCCACCCAGGGTGACATTGAGGGAAAAGAACAGATTTGGGGCATAAACCCCAGATCTCTTTCATTCTGGAATGTATGGATTTAAACCATATTGCTTGAGACTAATAAATAAAGTGCCTGTTTCATTGGGTTTTCATTCAATAGGGGAGGCAGATAAGGCAATTACAATTATGTAGACAATAAAAGATATGCTCAAGGAATTATGAGGCTGGTGAGAATGGAGCCGGAGCACTACTCAACAGTAACTGAGGCGAACCATTGAAGGATTTGACAAGCTAATAGGACAGATGGTCATTAATGCGATGCAAGAGGACACGACAAGCCTCGCTGAGCAGAGGTCACAGTACCTCAGAGTACGGTCAGAGAAATGCAGGACGAAGGAGATCGTTGAAGCTAAGAATGTGGTTGAGAGAAGAGCTGGAAGTGAACACAGAGGCAGAGTCAACAGTGACTGATGCTGAGCTACGGATTCTGAACTTTAATCCCAAAGGCAATGTTAGACACACACACAGGAATTTTAAACAGGGAAATTACAGAATCCTACTTGAATTTTATTACATCGCTCTGCCCTCCTGTGAAGGATGGATTAGAAAGGGGATTATAGATGATAGGAAAATGTGCTACAGAAGCAGGAAAATTATGTAGAAGGATATATATTGAAATATTAAGGATATTTATCTTTGGGTGAAGATTATGGTTTTAATTTTCGTTTTTATTATCTTTATTTTGCATTTTTCTGCAGTGGAAAAAGTCTTGCTTTGCATAGTTGTAACTGATCCATTTCATCGCAAAAAAAAATAGAATAGTGTAGGTGAATTATCTGAGAGTAATTTAGGAAGTAAAGTTGTCAAGGCTTGGAGATGTGTTGTGAGGTTACTGCTGAGAGAAAAGGAAGAGCTCAAGAGGCTCCTTGGGTTTCTGGTGTGGAGAATGAATGGAGAGGGGATTTAAGAAGATGGGGCAGTAGTTGAGGGGAGAAGATTCATTCTGTTTTTCTTTTTTTTTTTTAAATTTTGGCCCCTTTTATTGGTTCTTTATTTATTCATCTTCATCCATCTTTATTCTTTGGCCTGTGTAAGCCTCCCATGAGGTGGCCTCTGTTGTCGCAGAGCACCGGCTCTGGGCGCATGCGCTCCAGAGCTCCGGCTCAGTAATTGGACACATCGGTCCAGCCGCTCTGCGCTCTGCGGCACGTAGTATCTTCTCATGCCAGGGATCGAACAGGCGCCCCTTGCACTGCAAGGCGGACTCTTTACCCACTGGACCACCAGGGAAGCCCTTCACTCTGTTTTGAATGAGGGTGCACATGAAGTGCTTCTGGGGAATCTAGCTGGAGGAGGCATCAAATTGTCCATTAGAGAGGAGTTCAAAAGGACAATTTTTGTAGAGAGACAGACTGAGGAATAACCAAAAGACAGAGTTAGCTTTTAGGGTGAAATTGTCCAGGAAGAATGTACATATTGGGAAAGGAGAGGGCTGTGCAAGGATTGCTGGTGCTAAAAGTGAGGCATACGAGGAGCTTGGTGAGTGTCTTAGGGAGGGCGGCATCAAGGAAGCAAAAAAAAAAAAAAAAAAAAATCGCAAAGGATGTGGTAGGAAATCGACAAAGAGAGGCCATATGTGAGGCTGTACATTCTTTTCTATTTAGTATTTAGGTCTGCAGTAACCAAGGCAAAAGCCATATCAGGGAACCTGGTGATTGCAGTTAGAAGTTAAATAGCAGTGATTGTGGTACCAAACTAGAGGTCATGAAAGAGAGAGAGTTCTTTGAGATATTTGCTTTGTAAAGGAAGTGGGAAAGTAGATGGTCTTTTGACACATAAAAAGACTCTCCACGTTATGCATGTTTCTTTCGTAGACAGAACTTTCTTGAGAAGATCTGAAGAAAAAAAGATTTATATTTAGATAATATTCAATGTTAAGGGAATTTTTAATGTGAAAATTGCCTGTTTAGTAAGCATGTTTTAAAAATTTTGCTTCATAGTAACGTTGAGGGAGAAAGAGCTCAAGAGGCTCCTTGGGTTTCTGGTGTGGGGAATGAATGGAGAGGGGATTTAAGAAGATGGGGCAGTAGTTGAGGGGAGAAGATTCATTCTGTTTTTCTTTTTTTTAAATTTTGGCCCCTTTTATTGGTTCTTTATTTATTCATCTTCATCCATCTTTATTCTTTGGCCTGTGTAAGCCTCCCATGAGGTGGCCTCTGTTGTCGCAGAGCACCGGCTCTGGGCGCATGCGCTCCAGAGCTCCGGCTCAGTAATTGGACACATCGGTCCAGCCGCTCTGCGCTCTGCGGCACGTAGTATCTTCTCATGCCAGGGATCGAACAGGCGCCCCTTGCACTGCAAGGCGGACTCTTTACCCACTGGACCACCAGGGAAGCCCTTCACTCTGTTTTGAATGAGGGTGCACATGAAGTGCTTCTGGGGAATCTAGCTGGAGGAGGCATCAAATTGTCCATTAGAGAGGAGTTCAAAAGGACAATTTTTGTAGAGAGACAGACTGAGGAATAACCAAAAGACAGAGTTAGCTTTTAGGGTGAAATTGTCCAGGAAGAATGTACATATTGGGAAAGGAGAGGGCTGTGCAAGGATTGCTGGTGCTAAAAGTGAGGCATACGAGGAGCTTGGTGAGTGTCTTAGGGAGGGCGGCATCAAGGAAGCAAAAAAAAAAAAAAAAAAAAATCGCAAAGGATGTGGTAGGAAATCGACAAAGAGAGGCCATATGTGAGGCTGTACATTCTTTTCTATTTAGTATTTAGGTCTGCAGTAACCAAGGCAAAAGCCATATCAGGGAACCTGGTGATTGCAGTTAGAAGTTAAATAGCAGTGATTGTGGTACCAAACTAGAGGTCATGAAAGAGAGAGAGTTCTTTGAGATATTTGCTTTGTAAAGGAAGTGGGAAAGTAGATGGTCTTTTGACACATAAAAAGACTCTCCACGTTATGCATGTTTCTTTCGTAGACAGAACTTTCTTGAGAAGATCTGAAGAAAAAAAAAAGATTTATATTTAGATAATATTCAATGTTAAGGGAATTTTTAATGTGAAAATTGCCTGTTTAGTAAGCATGTTTTAAAAATTTTGCTTCATAGTGAAGTTTGTCTATACTTAAAAAAGGCACTGAAAGTTGAAAAAGTAAGTTAATCTTTGAAGCTTAACATCACACTTTTCATAAAAGCAGGGACTCCATCCACTAGCATGAGAAGACAAATATCCTTTTGAAGGGGTCACCTTTTGCCTGCTGTATGCATTCCTAAATTTATTTTGTATCACCAAAGGATCACTTTAAAATATTATTTAAGTGAACTGTTTCCTACCAGCTTTACTTCACTTTTCTTTTCTCTTTGTAACTTTTTTTCCCTTTTCATAATTTTTTTGTCTGATGGTAAAAAAATGAAGGTGACATAGTGTAGTAATCATTATTTAAGAGATAGGTTAGGCCATTACATAGTGCTGTGGTTAGTCACTCAGTCATGCCTGATTCTTTGGACCTCGTGGACTATATACCCTGCCAGGCTCCTCTGTCCATGGAATTCTCCAGGCAGGAATACTGGAATGGGTTGCCATGACCTTCTCCAGATCATTCTGACCCATAGAATGAACCTGGGCCTTCTGCGTTGCAGGCAGATTCTCTACCTTCTGAGCCACTATGAAGGGAAGGCTTCATAGTGGTGGTTATTAATAAAGTATTTTTCTTGTAATTTTATCATCCCAATTTTTATCCACTAAATGTATTATTTTTTCAATTCTTTACAAGTGGCATTTTGAAACTTTTATGTGAAATATGTTTTATCGTAAAACTTGGATTTTGAATGCTCTCAGAAAGACATGCACATTGTAATCTAATCATTCCCTTTTTCGCCTCCTAATGTAACGGATGTGTATATGATGAGTAACCAGAAAATATCAGGGAACCTGGTGATTGCAGTTAGAAGTTAAATAGCAGTGATTGTGGTACCAAACTAGAGGTCATGAAGAGAGAGAGTTCTTTGAGATATTTGCTTTGTAAAGGAAGTGGGAAAGTAGATGGTCTTTTGACACATAAAAGACTCTCCACGTTATGCATGTTTCTTTCGTAGACAGAACTTTCTTGAGAAGATCTGAAGAAAAAAAGATTTATATTTAGATAATATTCAATGTTAAGGGAATTTTTAATGTGAAAATTGCCTGTTTAGTAAGCATGTTTTAAAAATTTTGCTTCATAGTGAAGTTTGTCTATACTTAAAAAAGGCACTGAAAGTTGAAAAAGTAAGTTAATCTTTGAAGCTTAACATCACACTTTTCATAAAAGCAGGGACTCCATCCACTAGCATGAGAAGACAAATATCCTTTTGAAGGGGTCACCTTTTGCCTGCTGTATGCATTCCTAAATTTATTTTGTATCACCAAAGGATCACTTTAAAATATTATTTAAGTGAACTGTTTCCTACCAGCTTTACTTCACTTTTCTTTTCTCTGAGTAACTTTTTTCCTTCTCATAATTTTTTTGTCTGATGGTAAAAAAATGAAGGTGACATAGTGTAGTAATCATTATTTAAGAGATAGGTTAGGCCATTACATAGTGCTGTGGTTAGTCACTCAGTCATGCCTGATTCTTTGGACCTCGTGGACTATATACCCTGCCAGGCTCCTCTGTCCATGGAATTCTCCAGGCAGGAATACTGGAATGGGTTGCCATGACCTTCTCCAGATCATTCTGACCCATAGAATGAACCTGGGCCTTCTGCGTTGCAGGCAGATTCTCTACCTTCTGAGCCACTATGAAGGGAAGGCTTCATAGTGGTGGTTATTAATAAAGTATTTTTCTTGTAATTTTATCATCCCAATTTTTATCCACTAAATGTATTATTTTTTCAATTCTTTACAAGTGGCATTTTGAAACTTTTATGTGAAATATGTTTTATCGTAAAACTTGGATTTTGAATGCTCTCAGAAAGACATGCACATTGTAATCTAATCATTCCCTTTTTCGCCTCCTAATGTAACGGATGTGTATATGATGAACCAGGAGCAGTGAGTGTGGGTCCCTGAGTTTCTTCAAAAACAAGATGATTTTGGGCAAGTCATTTATTCTTCACTTGAATGAATGTTTCACTTATTAGAAGCAAAATTCTTGAGACTGTAAACATTTCTAGTCATGTACATTTGAAATGTAAATCTTATAAAAATCATTTGAGAACACCTAAACTTTCATTAAGGAAGTAAGATTTAAAGTGGGAGAACAGGTGTATGGTTGTGGAGAATGAAATAATATAGGTGAGCCCAGAGTAGAGACCTAATTGTGCATTTTAATTAAATTGAGTTCGACTTTGCTTTCTGAATTCAGGCACACCTTTATAAATTCAGCCAGTATTTTTTTTTTTTTTCTTGTATTTAAGGAAAATATTTTTATTTTGAAAGTCAATGAAAAAAAAAAAAAAAACACCAAAAACCAAACCTGTTGTGGGAACAAAAAAGGGAAGAGAACCTGGGGTGAAGACGGAGTAATGAAGAGCCAGAGGCAGGAATTGGGGCCTTGAAAGCGGCTGGTTTTCAGATGCGAGGTGGACTAGACCCAGTCCTCCAGTGAATGGTGTCTGCAGGGCAGGGCCTGCAGCCTGAGATCAAACTAAAAGCCGGTAGTTTATTTTTCTTAGCTCCTAGGTAATTCCAGGTAACAAAGGGTTATTGTATGAATTTCAGGAGCCCTCAGGTCCTGAGCACTGGGTGGTACTGGGGTTAAAAGGACCTCCTCCAGCTCCCTCAGCCTAGCTGGGCCAAAGCCTCGGTTAGGTCACTGATTGCAGAGAGCTCAGGGGATTGGACCCACGGTGTCAAGTACCTACACGCTGGCTGGGTGGGGAGAGCTCTCCTTGTTTGGTGGGGGGTGCCTGGGGCCTGTCCCTGGCTGCGGGAACAGAGCCTTCCTTGGAGGGAAAAGAGGAGAAAAGAGTGGGGCAGCAGAGGCCAGGGAGGAGCTGGGGGGCCAGGGACTGCTGCCTAGGAAACAGGCATGTTCTCCCTCTACCTCTTTTTTTTTTTAAATTTATTATTATTATTTTTAAAATTCTTTATTTTAAAGATTTTACAGAGTTTTGTTGTTCACCGACATGTATGTTCCCAGATCATTCATATGCATATCCCTGTTCCCCCTCCTCCACCCAGTTCCTCCCCTCCCACCCCTCCGGACCGTCGCCCTAAGTGATTGTAGGCACTCCTGTTCCCTTAGCACAATGACAATAGCTATCTTTTCCACACGTGCCAGTATAGGTTTCGATGTTACTTCCTCTATGCCTCCCTCTCACTGTTCTCTACAATGTCCTTATGTATATTCTTTGTTCCATGAGTTCACGGCGTGTGTTATCATGACCATCTTACTAGATTCCATATATGTGTTAGTATACTGTACTTGTCTTTCTCTTTTTGACTTACTTCACTTTTTATGATAGGTTCTAGAGCTAGCCACCTTATTACGAATGAGTCTTCTGCATTTCTTTTAACAGCTGAGTAGTATTCCATTGTATATATATGTACCAGAGCTTCTGGATCCATTCATTCGTCGATGGACATCTCGGTTGCTTCCATGTTCTGGCTATTGTATAGAGAGCTGCAATGAACATTGGGGTGCAGGTGCTTCTTTCAGTTTTGATTTCTTCAGGATATAGGCCTAGTAGTGGGATTGCTGGGTCATAGGGTGCTTCTATTTTTAGTTTTTTAAGGAATCTCCATACTGTCTTCCATAGAGGCTGTATCAATTGACATTCCCACCAGCAATGCAAGAGGGTTCCCTTTTCTCTGCACCCTCTCCAGCATTTATTGTCTGTCGATTTCTTGATGATGGCCATTCTGACGGGTGTGAGGTGGTATCTCATTGTAGTTTTAATTTGCATTTCTCTAATAATAAGCAAAGTTTCATGTGCTTTTGGGCCATCTGTATGTCCTCTTTGGAGAGGCGTCTCTTTAGATCTTGTTCCCATTTTTTGATTGGGTTGTTCGTTTTTCCAGTGTTAAGTTGTCTGAGTTGCTTGTAGATTAATTCTTTGTCCATTATTTCATTTGCCATGATTTTCTCCCACTCTGTGGGGTGTCTGTTGAGCTTTTTTGTAATTTCTTTTGCTGTACAAAAGCTTTTAAGTTTCATGAGGTCCCACGTGTTCATTTTTCTTTTCAGGTCCGCTATTCTAGTAGGTGGGTCAGAGAAGATCTTGCTTTGATTTATGTCCTTGAGGGTTTTGCCTATATTCTCCTCTAAGAGTCTGATGGTTTCTGGTCTTATATATTTAGGTCTTTAATCCATTTTGAGTTGATCTTAGTGTATGGTGTCAGGGAATGTTCCAACTTCATTTTTTTACATGTAGCTGTCCAATTTTCCCAGCACCACTTGTTGAAGAGGCTGTCTTTGTCCCATTTTATAGTTTCGCCTCCTTTGTCAAAAATAAGGTACCCATTGGTGCGTGGGTTTATCTCTGGGTTCTCGATCTTGTTCCATTGGTCTATAGTTCTGTTTTTGTGCCAGTACCATCAGCCAGTATTTTAATGGTAAGTTTAGAATATATTCTATTTTATTTGAAAGATGAAGAATAGACTTAGACTGTGTAGAGTGTGGAAGTAGAAAATAATTTCTGTTTATGTGTGTGTGTCTCTTACATTCTCAGTAGAAGGTAAGATTTAAACATAAAGACCTGCTGACATATGTTAGACTGTATCAATTTGCAAAATTAGAAATGAGAATAGATTTTATACCTTAACGACTATTTTTATGGAGATACAGCCCTAATACATGCATCTATGAATTGGAGTCTCTTTGTATGTGTTGGCTGTGCATAGATCAGAGCTAAAGGTCTCTAAACAGAAAGAACTAGAGACATTCTGTCACAGAAAGGGGTTTTATTTTCTTCGTTCTGGCAGACTTTATACATTTGACAGTTTCAGAGTTCAGATGTGAAATATTTTTTTGTGTAAACTGTAGACACACCTTTATTTGTGGAACCAGAAATAGCTATACTACGGACAGGATGTCTCTCCTAAAATAGATGATTGCTTTTATAGTACACAGAGAGAAAATAGAACACTAATCAATTAGTTTTCTAAATTTCTCCTGCTGTGGTTTTGCTCAGTGTTAAGTCCTTCACCACATAGACATGTCTCTCTATAAAGAGCGATGTGTGGTGAGAGACAGTTGAGCTGCTAATACTTGGATGCATAGGAAAACCACTTGCTATAATCCACTGCCAAATCCAGCAGGACTATCCATTACTTACTCCTAGAGGACTCTTTGGTAAAACTTTCTAAATAATTCACTAGAGTAAGTATTGCAGTGAGATTTCTATCAAGACACATCGAGTAGAAATTCTGTTAGCCCTTCAGGCTAAGATAGAAAATGGAATATTTTAGAACTGAGGGACAAAGCTTTTCTATATCAAATAAGGTTTTTTTTGTTTTTGTCAGGGAATGTTTCAACTTCATTTTTACATGTAGCTGTCCAATTTTCCCAGCACCACTTGTTGAAGAGGCTGTCTTTGTCCCATTTTATAGTTTCGCCTCCTTTGTCAAAAATAAGGTACCCATTGGTGCGTGGGTTTATCTCTGGGTTCTCGATCTTGTTCCATTGGTCTATAGTTCTGTTTTTGTGCCAGTACCATCAGCCAGTATTTTAATGGTAAGTTTAGAATATATTCTATTTTATTTGAAAGATGAAGAATAGACTTAGACTGTGTAGAGTGTGGAAGTAGAAAATAATTTCTGTTTATGTGTGTGTGTCTCTTACATTCTCAGTAGAAGGTAAGATTTAAACATAAAGACCTGCTGACATATGTTAGACTGTATCAATTTGCAAAATTAGAAATGAGAATAGATTTTATACCTTAACGACTATTTTTATGGAGATACAGCCCTAATACATGCATCTATGAATTGGAGTCTCTTTGTATGTGTTGGCTGTGCATAGATCAGAGCTAAAGGTCTCTAAACAGAAAGAACTAGAGACATTCTGTCACAGAAAGGGGTTTTATTTTCTTCGTTCTGGCAGACTTTATACATTTGACAGTTTCAGAGTTCAGATGTGAAATATTTTTTTGTGTAAACTGTAGACACACCTTTATTTGTGGAACCAGAAATAGCTATACTACGGACAGGATGTCTCTCCTAAAATAGATGATTGCTTTTATAGTACACAGAGAGAAAATAGAACACTAATCAATTAGTTTTCTAAATTTCTCCTGCTGTGGTTTTGCTCAGTGTTAAGTCCTTCACCACATAGACATGTCTCTCTATAAAGAGCGATGTGTGGTGAGAGACAGTTGAGCTGCTAATACTTGGATGCATAGGAAAACCACTTGCTATAATCCACTGCCAAATCCAGCAGGACTATCCATTACTTACTCCTAGAGGACTCTTTGGTAAAACTTTCTAAATAATTCACTAGAGTAAGTATTGCAGTGAGATTTCTATCAAGACACATCGAGTAGAAATTCTGTTAGCCCCTTGCTAGAAAAGTCAGGCTAAGATAGAAAATGGAATATTTTAGAACTGAGGGGACAAAGCTTTTTCTATATCAAATAGCATTTAGTGTTGCTGATTTTTATTTTTTGCAATTTCTGCTCAGTATTTTTAGATGATTACAGATAATTATGGATAGTAATTATAGATAATTTTGATAATACTATCATTGTAGTTTTCAAATCTGTAATTTCTGTTGTAAGAAATTATATAAGACTCTGTCATACTTAGAAAGAGGAATCTATTGAAAAAGTTTTGAGGTGCTCTCAGCTTAGGAGAAGATGTTGAGCTGAACCTTAAGAAAGAAAAGAATAAGGCAGGGTCAAGAATCTCAGTAGCCAAAGACTGTAGGCATTTTCTTTAGAACCCCATTCTAAACGTGATAGCACCAACCACTTCTACTTTTTTGTTAAAATTTCAGATTATGGGAGAGAATCATATTGGCTTAGTTTGAGTTAAGTATCTGTTCCATTCAATTAATTAACTGTAGCCAGTGGCTAAGACCACGTTGTACATACATGACCACTAGGGGAGTTGGATAGTCACACATTGTATGTTCAGTGTTCTTTAACCTTAGACTCTCCAAGGCATGTGTGTTTATACCAGCCATTCCCCCCTTGGAGACCACCCACATCTCCTGCCAGGAGACAGTGAGGGACAGGAAGACCTGGGACACTGCAGTCTGTGAGGTCACAAAGAGTCGGATATGACTGAACAGCAGCAATAACCAGTGTTCTTTTTTTTTGCTTTTAAAAGAAATTTTTGATTGAAGGACAATTATTTTGAAAATGAATCAGCCACAGAAAAACCAGGCAATAACAACCAGGGGAAATTTCTCCTGCTGTGGTTTTGCTCAGTGTTAAGTCCTTCACCACATAGACATGTCTCTATAAAGAGCGATGTGTGGTGAGAGACAGTTGAGCTGCTAATACTTGGATGCATAGGAAAACCACTTGCTATAATCCACTGCCAAATCCAGCAGGACTATCCATTACTTACTCCTAGAGGACTCTTTGGTAAAACTTTCTAAATAATTCACTAGAGTAAGTATTGCAGTGAGATTTCTATCAAGACACATCGAGTAGAAATTCTGTTAGCCCCTTGCTAGAAAAGTCAGGCTAAGATAGAAAATGGAATATTTTAGAACTGAGGGGACAAAGCTTTTTCTATATCAAATAGCATTTAGTGTTGCTGATTTTTATTTTTTGCAATTTCTGCTCAGTATTTTTAGATGATTACAGATAATTATGGATAGTAATTATAGATAATTTTGATAATACTATCATTGTAGTTTTCAAATCTGTAATTTCTGTTGTAAGAAATTATATAAGACTCTGTCATACTTAGAAAGAGGAATCTATTAAAAAAGTTTTGAGGTGCTCTCAGCTTAGGAGAAGATGTTGAGCTGAACCTTAAGAAAGAAAAGAATAAGGCAGGGTCAAGAATCTCAGTAGCCAAAGACTGTAGGCATTTTCTTTAGAACCCCATTCTAAACGTGATAGCACCAACCACTTCTACTTTTTTGTTAAAATTTCAGATTATGGGAGAGAATCATATTGGCTTAGTTTGAGTTAAGTATCTGTTCCATTCAATTAATTAACTGTAGCCAGTGGCTAAGACCACGTTGTACATACATGACCACTAGGGGAGTTGGATAGTCACACATTGTATGTTCAGTGTTCTTTAACCTTAGACTCTCCAAGGCATGTGTGTTTATACCAGCCATTCCCCCCTTGGAGACCACCCACATCTCCTGCCAGGAGACAGTGAGGGACAGGAAGACCTGGGACACTGCAGTCTGTGAGGTCACAAAGAGTCGGATATGACTGAACAGCAGCAATAACAACCAGTGTTCTTTTTTTTTTTTTGCTTTTAAAAGAAATTTTTTTTTGATTGAAGGACAATAGCTTTACAGTTTTGTTGTTTACAGCCAAACATCCACATGAATCAGCCACAGAAAAACCAGTATTCTTCCTGGGAAATCCTATGGATAGAGGAGCTTGGCGGACTGTAGTCCATGGGGTCAAAAAGAATTGGACACAACTCATCAACTGAAAAACAACAAAATTGCTCTGGGAGAATATAAATGTAGTTATAGGATCAAGAATACTTGCTGTTACTGTTACCAATTTAATTGTGTTTGAGTAGAAACATTTGGAGCAGGAATGAGATTTACTTTTTAATGTCCATGTTTAAGTATCCTTGGAAATCTGTACCACATGCACATGTTAATTATTAAAAGAAAAAAGTCAGGAGGGTGACCTAAGTTGGAGGCAATGTAGCATTTTTATATACTCAAATGTCCTATGTGTTTACTTACATTCCAAATGAATAATACAGACTGATTATTTGGTTATTAATTATTAATTATTATTAATTATTAATTAATTATTAGTTATTAATTTTAGGGAACATTTATATTTGCACAAGTTTGAAGAGTTTGAGGGGAGACACATTGGAGTGAGGATGTTTCAGAATAAAATGCTACACTAGGATGAGAGATGGAGACAGAATAAATTGGATGAGCTGGGTAGACATGGACCAGGATAGGTCATCTCTACATGATGATAGAGAAAAGGCACTTCAAGCTTTCAGGCCTGGTACACTGAGCAAAATGAGGGTGCCACAGGGAAATCAGAAATTTCAGAGTTAGTTCTAGGGGAATGGTAATGATTCAGGGTTTTAAATAAAATAGACAGATTGTGGGTTAGGATATTTAAGTAGAATTTCCTCAGGAATTTTTTTTTTTTTTAATGTAATTTCTGATCTTTATCAGGACTTTCTAGCTCCGTGCTATGTCCTTTCCCTGGAGAAGGGCACAGCAATCCACACCAGTGCTCTTGCATGGAGAATCCCATGGACAGAAGAGTCTCATGGGCCACAGTCCACTGGGTCAGATACAACTGAAGCATCTTGTGTCTGACTCTTTGTGATCCAATGAACTGTAGCCCACCAGGCTGCTCTGTCCTTGAGATTCTCCAGGCAAGAATACTGGAGTGGGCTGCTGTGCTCTCTTTCAGAGGATCTTCCCAGCCCAGGGATCAAACACACCTCTCTTATGTCTCCTGCGTTGGCAGGCAGGTTTCTTTACCACTAGTGCCAACTGGGAAGTCCGTTTAATTCTTTAGCTCGGTGGTATTAGTTAAGCTGTATAGTAATAAACTAATTAAGAATAGATATTCATTGACCATTGGTCTTATTACCCAATTTCCTTTTTTAATCAAGGTTTTAATCTTTAAGACAATAGGGGTAAATATATTATTCTTGAAGAAAAGATGGATACATGCTTAATTTACTTTAAAATCTGTCTAGATCCAGCCCAGAAAAACCACTACATGTACAAGTTGCTTCATTCAAGGGGAAAAGGTCGAAAGTTTTTGTGCTTCTTCACTCTGCAAGGTGTGAATTATGAGGCACATGACCTAGTTTTACATTTTAGAACAATGGCCTGCTGCCCTGAGCTTTTCACTTTTCCTGAAACCTGTTATGTCCCTTCATTTCTCCTTGCCTTTACATATACTAGATGGAGTAATATTTCGTTACTCACTGTAACTTCTTACCTTTTTAGACTTCTCTTCTTTCAAGATTCAAGTGTCCCTGTGAAGCTTTTCCTCACTCTATTCATTTCTGCAACACATTATCAAAAACTGAGCAGCTTAATGTAACAGAAATTTATTTTCTCACAATTTCAGAAGCCAGAATCCAAATTAAGAATGTCAACAAGGCTGTGCTCTGAAGAGATTGCATTTCTTGCCTCTTTCAGCTTCTGGTGGTTCCAGGTGCTTCTCTGCTTGTAACAGCGTAACTCCAGTCTCTACCTCCTTGTTACATGTCCTCTGTGCTGGTGTCTTTTATATTCGTTACATTTAGGGCCAACTGTGTCATCCAGGATATTCCTCAAAGACACTTTTTCCCTCCCAAATAAGGTTACCTTCACTGGTTCTGAGTGGACATATCATTAGGAAGACCACGATCATTGTGTGTAGGGGCCTTCCCTGTTGGCTTAGACAGTAAAGAATCTGCCTGCAATGCAGGAGATGAGGATTGGAACGATTCCCTGGAGAAGGGCACGGAACACAGTCCAGTATTCTTGCCTGGAGAATTCCATGGACAGAGGAGCCTGGTGGCTGCAGTCCATGGAGTTGAGAGCAAAACCACGCTTTGGGTTTCCCAGGTGGCTCAGATGATAAAGAATTCACCTGCAGTGCAGGTGACCTAGGTTCAATATCTGGGTCAGCTGTAATAAACTAATTAAGAATAGATATTCATTGACCATTGGTCTTATTACCCAATTTCCTTTTTTAATCAAGGTTTTAATCTTTAAGACAATAGGGGTAAATATATTATTCTTGAAGAAAAGATGGATACATGCTTAATTTACTTTAAAATCTGTCTAGATCCAGCCCAGAAAAACCACTACATGTACAAGTTGCTTCATTCAAGGGGAAAAGGTCGAAAGTTTTTGTGCTTCTTCACTCTGCAAGGTGTGAATTATGAGGCACATGACCTAGTTTTACATTTTAGAACAATGGCCTGCTGCCCTGAGCTTTTCACTTTTCCTGAAACCTGTTATGTCCCTTCATTTCTCCTTGCCTTTACATATACTAGATGGAGTAATATTTCGTTACTCACTGTAACTTCTTACCTTTTTAGACTTCTCTTCTTTCAAGATTCAAGTGTCCCTGTGAAGCTTTTCCTCACTCTATTCATTTCTGCAACACATTATCAAAAACTGAGCAGCTTAATGTAACAGAAATTTATTTTCTCACAATTTCAGAAGCCAGAATCCAAATTAAGAATGTCAACAAGGCTGTGCTCTGAAGAGATTGCATTTCTTGCCTCTTTCAGCTTCTGGTGGTTCCAGGTGCTTCTCTGCTTGTAACAGCGTAACTCCAGTCTCTACCTCCTTGTTACATGTCCTCTGTGCTGGTGTCTTTTATATTCGTTACATTTAGGGCCAACTGTGTCATCCAGGATATTCCTCAAAGACACTTTTTCCCTCCCAAATAAGGTTACCTTCACTGGTTCTGAGTGGACATATCATTAGGAAGACCACGATCATTGTGTGTAGGGGCCTTCCCTGTTGGCTTAGACAGTAAAGAATCTGCCTGCAATGCAGGAGATGAGGATTGGAACGATTCCCTGGAGAAGGGCACGGAACACAGTCCAGTATTCTTGCCTGGAGAATTCCATGGACAGAGGAGCCTGGTGGCTGCAGTCCATGGAGTTGAGAGCAAAACCACGCTTTGGGTTTCCCAGGTGGCTCAGATGA
Organism: Tragulus kanchil; assembly: GCA_022376925.1. NCBI lineage: Eukaryota > Metazoa > Chordata > Mammalia > Artiodactyla > Tragulidae > Tragulus > Tragulus kanchil. Next base: position 21,317,738 of record JAIOJX010000003.1, on the reverse strand, counting down.
TAAAGAATTCACCTGCAGTGCAGGTGACCTAGGTTCAATATCTGGGTCAGGAAGCTCCCCTGGAGATGGCAATGGCTATGAGTCTTCTTGCCTGGAAAATCCCACAAACAGAGGAGCCAGGCGGCCAACAGTCCAGAGGGGTCGCAAAGAGTCGCACACAACTGAGTGACTAAGCACAAACATTTAATAGATTTTTTTGGTCCTCTAGGCTATTTTTAAAAGATATTTAAAACCAGTAATGGCCCTTTATGGAACAATGCTTCTTATAACTACTGAGAAAGATGTATGGCCTTTTATAATTACACCTTACAGTTTTATACATAGATCTAGCTTTGAGTCATTTTTAATCGTATTTCTGTCCAAACAAACCTGATTTAAAATCTTTCTGTAGGTTATTATGTGTCAGATATCTTACTGAAGTCAGATATAGTTTATGCTTCTGATCTTTTTTTTTTTCAACCTGCGAATTCTCTACGATGAAGAAAAAAATAGCCATCAAATTAGTCTTGCCTGGCAACTTTGTTAGTTTCTGTACTGTTCTGTGAATAATGGCTCATTATTGCTCTACTTGCTCTAATTCCTTTAGAAAAGATGATACAATAATTTTTTCTAGTTGTTTTAAATATTTCTTTCTCCCTTTCATGCTCCAAATTCATATATTTATTGCATTTAGCTTAATTTTATAATTGCAGGGTACACTCATTTCATAACTGTATACACATTAATCTACACATATTAGTTTATAAAAATCAATACTGTTCTTCATTAACTAGCATATATCTAAGCACTGTGTTGAAGTGTTGAAGGTAAAAACTTGGAAATATTTCTCTGTCAGGAAGGCAGGCAACTGTTTGGGAATCATATTTGATGGCATCAGTGGTGATCATTTTAGAGATGTAAATTTAATCCATAAAGTAGAAATGAGAATACGTTTTCCCTCTCTTACTCTCAATTTTTATTTTAATATGTGCGCTTCTTCACCAGGTTGATATTCTCCAATGATTTTTTTCTCTGTAGAGTTAACAGATATTTATTCTTTTTGTGTATTTAGAAGAATATGATCCAGTTTTCAACTCAATTTTGCATGTTTCATGTATTTCCATTAAGAATTCTAGTTGTGGGGTGATGAGCAATCAGTTTGCTCAGGGTTGTCGCAGTTTTAGAAAGGAAATACCCACATCCTGAGAAATCTCTTAGTTTCAAGCAGACCAAGACTGTTGCTAATCATAGCTATGGATACTAATATGTCTTATAGAAACCTGGGGGAAAAGCAAAGCAGACTACTATTTGCACTTAGTTCTTAGATATAAACTTTTCTTTTTAAAGCATACTTATGGTAGGAAAATTTATAAATGATGAAATATATATAAAAATCATAAAGTCACTCATAATCCTACTATTTAGACATAAATTTCTGAACCCTTTGGTGACTCCTCCACCTATACATGTTTTCTAGTGTTATTTAGATCCTATTATCCTGGTGGTTCAGCAGTAAAGAACTTGCCAGTGCAGGAGATGTGGATTTGATTCCTTGGTTGGGAAGATTGCTTGGAGAAGGGAATGGCTACCTACTCCAGTATTCTTGCCTGGGAAATTCCATGGACAGAGGAGCCTAGTGGACTGAAGTCCATGGAGTCGCAAGTCAGACACAGCTTAGCGACTAAACAGCTGTATTTTATATTGTTCTCTTTGCTTTTATTATAACAGCATTTGTTCTGATGTTAACATTTCTTTGTAAGCATAATAGTTGGTGATTGTATAATATTCCACTGGAACTGTTTTGTATGTTCTTTTTTTTTTTCCATTAATCTTTTTTTTATTAGACTATAGTTGATTTACAATATTGCATTAGTTTCTGCTGTAAGAAAAGTGCATCAGTTATATATGGACATATGTCCACTCTCTTTTTGATTCTTTCCCCATTACAGTTCATTATAGAGTATCTCCAATGATTTTTTTTTTTTTAATTTTTGGCCACTTTTATTGGTCTTTCATTTATTTATTTTCATCCGTCTTTGTTCTTTGGCCTGTGTGGGCTTCCCATTAGAGTGGCCTCTCCTATAGCAGAGCACTGGCTCTGGGCACACCCCTCTAGAACCCTGGCTCGTAATTGGGCACACTGGTCCAGCCATTCTGCGGCATATGGGATCTTCCTGTGCCAGGGATTGAACCAGTGCCCCTTGACCTCAAAGTGAACTCTTTACCTGCTGGACCACCAGGGAAGCCCTCCAATTATTTTTAATTGCACATAGACTAATGTTCCAAATTCTCACTATGGTCTCAGTGCTTCTTCCTTTTAATGCTCCTTCCACCAACTCTCCCTTTGCCCCCATTTTGTCTTGTCTATTTCCTTTTCCTTGGCCATAACTTACTTATGGAAAAGGAAAAAAGCAAAGCAGACTACTATTTGCACTTAGTTCTTAGATATAAACTTTTCTTTTTAAAGCATACTTATGGTAGGAAAATTTATAAATGATGAAATATATATAAAAATCATAAAGTCACTCATAATCCTACTATTTAGACATAAATTTCTGAACCCTTTGGTGACTCCTCCACCTATACATGTTTTCTAGTGTTATTTAGATCCTATTATCCTGGTGGTTCAGCAGTAAAGAACTTGCCAGTGCAGGAGATGTGGATTTGATTCCTTGGTTGGGAAGATTGCTTGGAGAAGGGAATGGCTACCTACTCCAGTATTCTTGCCTGGGAAATTCCATGGACAGAGGAGCCTAGTGGACTGAAGTCCATGGAGTCGCAAGTCAGACACAGCTTAGCGACTAAACAGCTGTATTTTATATTGTTCTCTTTGCTTTTATTATAACAGCATTTGTTCTGATGTTAACATTTCTTTGTAAGCATAATAGTTGGTGATTGTATAATATTCCACTGGAACTGTTTTGTATGTTCTTTTTTTTTTTCCATTAATCTTTTTTTTATTAGACTATAGTTGATTTACAATATTGCATTAGTTTCTGCTGTAAGAAAAGTGCATCAGTTATATATGGACATATGTCCACTCTCTTTTTGATTCTTTCCCCATTACAGTTCATTATAGAGTATCTCCAATGATTTTTTTTTTTTTTAATTTTTGGCCACTTTTATTGGTCTTTCATTTATTTATTTTCATCCGTCTTTGTTCTTTGGCCTGTGTGGGCTTCCCATTAGAGTGGCCTCTCCTATAGCAGAGCACTGGCTCTGGGCACACGCGCTCTAGAACCCTGGCTCGTAATTGGGCACACTGGTCCAGCCATTCTGCGGCATATGGGATCTTCCTGTGCCAGGGATTGAACCAGTGCCCCTTGACCTCAAAGTGAACTCTTTACCTGCTGGACCACCAGGGAAGCCCTCCAATTATTTTTAATTGCACATAGACTAATGTTCCAAATTCTCACTATGGTCTCAGTGCTTCTTCCTTTTAATGCTCCCTTCCACCAACTCTCCCCTTTGCCCCCCATTTTGTCTTGTCTATTTCCTTTTCATTGTTGAGATCTTGGCTTTCAGAGATACCTATCTAGCATTCCCTTTTTTGTTTACATTGTAGTGCTTATCACCTTCAAAAATTTTATTTATCATTTTACTTTTTGTTTCTGTTGCCCTCAGGAATTTTAAGTCGCATGTCTGGTTGACTCACTGAAAAAGTCAAAAAAGAGCCAATTGCTTGGGCACAGAGGGGCCCGAATGCACACAGATGAGAGGTAGTGTGGACCTCAACTGATGGTTTGTGTGAGAAGTGGGGGTGAGGCTGTACCATGGCTGGTTGGGAACTGAGGGCCGGGCTGCCTAGGGCATGGGGAGGTGCAAGGGAAGAAATGGAGGCTGAGGAATCCGGGAGAGAAGCGTGTTTTTAAATCTAGCAGGAAAATCATCATATTTGTACATCACTCCTATAAGAGTCGAGGGTAAGTGGGAAACAGGGTCGTAGCTGGAGAGAGAGTGAGGATGGTGCTTCAGAAATTCAGGCGATTAATATTATGGGGCAGAGCTCAGGGAGTCCCAGAGGAAATGAAGAGAAATGGGACCAAAGATGATTTACTGGGGGTGGAGTTGGAGAAGTAGACATTGCTAAGCTACGGTCTGCAGGGGTGGTAGTGCGTGATTTGATTTGTAATTCTCTTCCAGTAGGTGGATGCTTGTTCCTATCAGGGAATGGGAAGAGAGAGTATCAGATATAATGAGTTCAGCTTTGGTGTGGTTGAATTTGGTGTATGTGTTTGGGTCTTGGGAGACAAAGATCTGAATCATGGTCAAGGAAGTGAGCATGAAACAAGTGAGGATGAGAAAAGTGGAAGGAGGAGACAGTCAAGGATAAAATTCAGATAAGAGGAAGAGAAACACCTCGTTCTTTCCTCTTCACAGTCTAAATGCTTTTTAGTCACTTATGCTGTATCTACCTCGTCTAAGATGTCCTGAAAATTGCACTTTTCCTTAACATTTTGGCTTCAGCAGTTGTTCCTTTGCTTCTTTTAGCACATGGTTTAGAGTTGCTTTGGTTTTCCGGTCTCACTTCTGCTGGTCCGTGTACATCACAGTGCCATGGAAATGAGGGTGGACCATTGTGTGCTGTCTGTTTGTTGGCCTGTTCTTCTACTTGGCTCGTCTGGCATGGAGACTCTATGCCTTTCACAGGCATCTGTACTCCAGGCAGCTACGCTCAGAGCGGCCTGACCCCCGCGCTTTGGAGACTTGACTGCTAACACCTCATGCTAAAATAGACACATCAGGTCACTTTCTGTGACATTAAGCGGTCTTCATTTTCTTTGTAGAAGTTAGCAATGTCCAATATTTTCCCCATTGTTTGTATTTGTTTCTGTGTCCGGTTTTTTTGCAACCCCATGGACTGCAGCAAGCCAGGCTGCCCTGTTCTTAACAGTCTCTCAGAGTTTACTCAGACGCATGTCCACTGAATTGGTGATGCCATCCAATCTTCTCATCTTCTGTTGCCTCGTTCTCCTCCTGCCCCGAATATTTCCCATCATCAGGGTATTTTCCAATTTGTTTCCTTACTATCTGTATCTGTGGGCAGCATGCTCCATGAGAGCAATCCCGGTTCTGTATTCGGTGTTCATTTTTGCTTAATACTTTTCTCTTCCATAAACCCTTAGGTAGCCTCTTGGATCATGCTCTCCTTTTCCTTTTCTTTTTTTTTTATTTGGCTCACACACAGGCTTCCCAGAGAAGCCTTCTGTTTCTCCTGTATCAAAAAGACCCCATTTCCATGCTTACCAACATTTGTACCTTGTTTTTTTTTTAATAGCACTGATTTTTTAAAAAAAAATTCTTTATTTTAAAGGTTTGACAGAGTTTTGTTGTTCACCGCCATGTGTGTTCCCAGATTAGTCATATGCATATCCCTGGTCCCCACCCCACCAGTTCCCCCCATCCCACCCCTCTGGACCATCGCCCCAAGCCATTGTGAGCACTGCTATTCCCTTAGCACAGTGACAATAGCTATCTTTTCCACACATGACAGTATAGGTTTCCATGTTACTCCCTCCATGCCGCCCCCTCCCTGTTTCTTCCCCACAATGTCCATATGTCTATTCTCTGTCTGTTTTTCCATGAGTTCACCGTGTGTGTTATCAAGACCATCCTACTAGATTCCATATATGTGTTAGTATACTGTACTTGTCTTTCTCTTTTTGACTTAATTCACTTTTGATGATAGGCTCTAGAGCTAGCCACCTCATTAGGACTGAGTCTTCTGCATTTCTTTTAACAGTTGAGTAGTATTCCATTGTATATACGCTACGCTCAGAGCGGCCTGACCCCCGCGCTTTGGAGACTTGACTGCTAACACCTCATGCTAAAATAGACACATCAGGTCACTTTCTGTGACATTAAGCGGTCTTCATTTTCTTTGTAGAAGTTAGCAATGTCCAATATTTTCCCCATTGTTTGTATTTGTTTCTGTGTCCGGTTTTTTTGCAACCCCATGGACTGCAGCAAGCCAGGCTGCCCTGTTCTTAACAGTCTCTCAGAGTTTACTCAGACGCATGTCCACTGAATTGGTGATGCCATCCAATCTTCTCATCTTCTGTTGCCTCGTTCTCCTCCTGCCCCGAATATTTCCCATCATCAGGGTATTTTCCAATTTGTTTCCTTACTATCTGTATCTGTGGGCAGCATGCTCCATGAGAGCAATCCCGGTTCTGTATTCGGTGTTCATTTTTGCTTAATACTTTTCTCTTCCATAAACCCTTAGGTAGCCTCTTGGATCATGCTCTCCTTTTCCTTTTCTTTTTTTTTTATTTGGCTCACACACAGGCTTCCCAGAGAAGCCTTCTGTTTCTCCTGTATCAAAAAGACCCCATTTCCATGCTTACCAACATTTGTACCTTGTTTTTTTTTTAATAGCACTGATTTTTTAAAAAAAAATTCTTTATTTTAAAGGTTTGACAGAGTTTTGTTGTTCACCGCCATGTGTGTTCCCAGATTAGTCATATGCATATCCCTGGTCCCCACCCCACCAGTTCCCCCCATCCCACCCCTCTGGACCATCGCCCCAAGCCATTGTGAGCACTGCTATTCCCTTAGCACAGTGACAATAGCTATCTTTTCCACACATGACAGTATAGGTTTCCATGTTACTCCCTCCATGCCGCCCCCTCCCTGTTTCTTCCCCACAATGTCCATATGTCTATTCTCTGTCTGTTTTTCCATGAGTTCACCGTGTGTGTTATCAAGACCATCCTACTAGATTCCATATATGTGTTAGTATACTGTACTTGTCTTTCTCTTTTTGACTTAATTCACTTTTGATGATAGGCTCTAGAGCTAGCCACCTCATTAGGACTGAGTCTTCTGCATTTCTTTTAACAGTTGAGTAGTATTCCATTGTATATATGTCCCAGAGCTTCTGTATCCATTCAGTCGTCGTTGGATATCTATGTTGCTTCCATGTTCTGGCTATTGTATAGAGAGCTGCAATGAACATTGGGGTACAGGTGCTTCTTTCAGTTTTGATTTCATCAGGGTATAAGCCTAAGAGTGGGATTGCTGGGTCATAGGGTGCTTCTATTTTTAGTTTTTTAAGGAATCTCCATACTGTCTTCCATGGAGGCTGTATCAATTGACATTCCAACCAGCAATGCAAGAGGGTTCCCTTTTCTCTGCACCCTCTCCAGCATTTATTGTCTGTCGATTTCTTGATGATGGCCATTCTGATGGGTATGAGGTGACATCTTTTGTAGTTTTAATTTGCATTTCTCTAATAATAAGCGAGGTTGAGCATCGTTTCATGTATTTTTGAGCCATCTGTATGTCCTCTTTGGAGAGGAGTCTCTTTAGATCTTTTTCCCATTTTTTGATTGGGTTGTTCATTTTTCTGGTGCTGAGTTGTCTGAGTTGCTTGTATATTTTGGATATTAATTCTTTGTCCATTATTTCATTTGCTATGATTTTCTCCCACTCTGTGGGGTGTCTGTTGAGCTTTTTTGTAATTTCTTTTGCTGTACAAAAGCTTTAAGTTTCATGAGGTCCCACGTGTTCACTTTTCTTTTCAGGTCCGCTATTCTAGTAGGTGGGTCAGAGAAGATCTTGCTTTGATTGATGTCCTTGAGGGTTTTGCCTATATTCTCCTCTAAGAGTCTGATGGCTTCTGGTCTTATATTTCGGTCTTTAATCCATTTTGAGTTGATTTTAGTGTATGGTGTCAGGGAATGTTCCAACTTCATTTTTTTGCATGTAGCTGTCCAATTTTCCCAGCACCACTTGTTGAAGAGGCTGTCTTTGTCCCATTTTATAGTTTCGCCTCCTTTGTCAAAAATAAGGTACCCTTTGGTGCGTGGATTTATCTCTGAGTTCTCGATCTTGTTCCATTGGTCTATAGTTCTGTTTTTGTGCCAGTACCCTACTGTCTTGATGACTATTGCTTTGTAGTATAGTCTGAAGTTAGGAAGGCTGATTCCTCCAGCTCCGTTTTTCTTTCTGAGGATTGCTTTGGCTATTCGAGGGCTTTTGTGTTTTCCATATGAACTGTGTTATTCTTTGGTCTAGTTCTGTGAAAAATGTCAATGGTAGTTGGACAGGTATTGCATTGAATCTGTAGGTGATATTTGGTAGTATGGTCATTTTCACAATATTGATTCATCAGAAAGCCTAAGAGTGGGATTGCTGGGTCATAGGGTGCTTCTATTTTTAGTTTTTTAAGGAATCTCCATACTGTCTTCCATGGAGGCTGTATCAATTGACATTCCAACCAGCAATGCAAGAGGGTTCCCTTTTCTCTGCACCCTCTCCAGCATTTATTGTCTGTCGATTTCTTGATGATGGCCATTCTGATGGGTATGAGGTGACATCTTTTGTAGTTTTAATTTGCATTTCTCTAATAATAAGCGAGGTTGAGCATCGTTTCATGTATTTTTGAGCCATCTGTATGTCCTCTTTGGAGAGGAGTCTCTTTAGATCTTTTTCCCATTTTTTGATTGGGTTGTTCATTTTTCTGGTGCTGAGTTGTCTGAGTTGCTTGTATATTTTGGATATTAATTCTTTGTCCATTATTTCATTTGCTATGATTTTCTCCCACTCTGTGGGGTGTCTGTTGAGCTTTTTTGTAATTTCTTTTGCTGTACAAAAGCTTTAAGTTTCATGAGGTCCCACGTGTTCACTTTTCTTTTCAGGTCCACTATTCTAGTAGGTGGGTCAGAGAAGATCTTGCTTTGATTGATGTCCTTGAGGGTTTTGCCTATATTCTCCTCTAAGAGTCTGATGGCTTCTGGTCTTATATTTCGGTCTTTAATCCATTTTGAGTTGATTTTAGTGTATGGTGTCAGGGAATGTTCCAACTTCATTTTTTTGCATGTAGCTGTCCAATTTTCCCAGCACCACTTGTTGAAGAGGCTGTCTTTGTCCCATTTTATAGTTTCGCCTCCTTTGTCAAAAATAAGGTACCCTTTGGTGCGTGGATTTATCTCTGAGTTCTCGATCTTGTTCCATTGGTCTATAGTTCTGTTTTTGTGCCAGTACCCTACTGTCTTGATGACTATTGCTTTGTAGTATAGTCTGAAGTTAGGAAGGCTGATTCCTCCAGCTCCGTTTTTCTTTCTGAGGATTGCTTTGGCTATTCGAGGGCTTTTGTGTTTTCCATATGAACTGTGTTATTCTTTGGTCTAGTTCTGTGAAAAATGTCAATGGTAGTTGGACAGGTATTGCATTGAATCTGTAGGTGATATTTGGTAGTATGGTCATTTTCACAATATTGATTCTTCTGACCTAGGAACATGGAATATCTCTCCATCTGTTTAAGTCTTCTTTAATGTCTCTCATGAATGTCTTGTAATTTTCTGTGTACAATTCTTTTGTTTCTTTGGGTGGGTTCATAATAGTCTCTTAGAATCCTTTGGATTTCTGCATTATCTGTTGTAATCTCTCCTTTTTCATTTTTGATTTTGTTGATCTGTTTCTTCTCTCTATTTTCTTAATGAGTCTGGCCAGTAGCTTGTCAATTTTGTTTACCTTTTCGAAGAACCAGCTTTTGGTTTTATTTATCTTTACTATTGTTTCTTTCATTTCCTTCTCATTTATTTCTGCTCTGATCTTTATGATTTCTCTTCTTCTGCTGGCTTTGCGGTATTTTTGTTCTTTCTCCAGTTGTTTTAAGTGGAGGGTTATGTCATCTGCTTCATATTTTCCTAGTTTCTTGAGGTAGGATTGTATTGCTATGAATTTCCCTCTTAGAACTGCTTTTGCGGTATCCCATAGGTTTTGCACTGTCGTGTATTCATTGTCATTTTCTACTAGGGATTTTTAAATTTCTCCTTTGATTTCCTCAGTAATCAGCTGGTTTTTTAGGTATGTGTTGTTTAATCCCTATGTGTTTGTATTTTTAGCGATTTTTTTTCCTGTGATTGATCTCTAGTCTCATTGCATTGTGGTCCAAGAAGCTGGTTGATATAATTTCAGTTTTCTTGAATTGACTGAGGTTTGGTTTGTGGCCCAAGATGTGGCCTATCCTGGAGATTGTTCTGTGAGCACTTGGAAGGTTTGGATGGAAAGTCCTGAAAAGAGGTCCATCTTTTTAGTGTGGCATTAGAGGCTTGTGTTTCTTTATTAATTTTTGTTTGCATCAGTACCCTACTGTCTTGATGACTATTGCTTTGTAGTATAGTCTGAAGTTAGGAAGGCTGATTCCTCCAGCTCCGTTTTTCTTTCTGAGGATTGCTTTGGCTATTCGAGGGCTTTTGTGTTTTCCATATGAACTGTGTTATTCTTTGGTCTAGTTCTGTGAAAAATGTCAATGGTAGTTGGACAGGTATTGCATTGAATCTGTAGGTGATATTTGGTAGTATGGTCATTTTCACAATATTGATTCTTCTGACCTAGGAACATGGAATATCTCTCCATCTGTTTAAGTCTTCTTTAATGTCTCTCATGAATGTCTTGTAATTTTCTGTGTACAATTCTTTTGTTTCTTTGGGTGGGTTCATAATAGTCTCTTAGAATCCTTTGGATTTCTGCATTATCTGTTGTAATCTCTCCTTTTTCATTTTTGATTTTGTTGATCTGTTTCTTCTCTCTATTTTCTTAATGAGTCTGGCCAGTAGCTTGTCAATTTTGTTTACCTTTTCGAAGAACCAGCTTTTGGTTTTATTTATCTTTACTATTGTTTCTTTCATTTCCTTCTCATTTATTTCTGCTCTGATCTTTATGATTTCTCTTCTTCTGCTGGCTTTGCGGTATTTTTGTTCTTTCTCCAGTTGTTTTAAGTGGAGGGTTATGTCATCTGCTTCATATTTTCCTAGTTTCTTGAGGTAGGATTGTATTGCTATGAATTTCCCTCTTAGAACTGCTTTTGCGGTATCCCATAGGTTTTGCACTGTCGTGTATTCATTGTCATTTTCTACTAGGGATTTTTAAATTTCTCCTTTGATTTCCTCAGTAATCAGCTGGTTTTTTAGGTATGTGTTGTTTAATCCCTATGTGTTTGTATTTTTAGCGATTTTTTTTCCTGTGATTGATCTCTAGTCTCATTGCATTGTGGTCCAAGAAGCTGGTTGATATAATTTCAGTTTTCTTGAATTGACTGAGGTTTGGTTTGTGGCCCAAGATGTGGCCTATCCTGGAGATTGTTCTGTGAGCACTTGAGAAGAAAGTGTATTCTTCTGCTTTTGGATGGAAAGTCCTAAAGATATCAATGAGGTCCATCTTTTATAGTGTGGCATTAGAGGCTTGTGTTTCTTTATTAATTTTTTGTTTGGATGATCTGTCCATTGGTGTGAGAGGAGTGTTAAAGTCTCCTACTATTATTGTGTACCTTGGTGTGTTTCTTCTGTGGTTTCTCCTGTATGGAACTCTTTGTGCTTCTTGGACTTGGTTGACTATCTCCTTTCCCATGCTGGGGACGTTTTCAACTATAACCTCTTCAAGAATTTTTTCATAGTCTTTCTTCTCTTCTTCTTCTTCTGGAAATTCTATAATTCTAATGTTGGTGCGTTTGATATTGTCCCATAGGTCTCTGATGCTATCCTCAGTTCTTTTAATTCTTTGGGCTTTGTTCTGTTCTTCAGCACTTATTTCCACCAGTCTGTCTTCCAGTTCACTTGTCCATTCTTCTGCCTCTGATACTCTACTGTTGAGACCTTCTATAGTATTTTTGAGTTCAGCAATTGAGTTGGTTGTCTCCATTTGCTTATTTTTCATTTCTTGCATGTCTCTTCTCAGTGCACTAATTTCCTCTAATATTCTGTTTTCGGTGTTTTGCATCCTCATTAGTATAGTTTTTCTGAATTCTCTTTCAGATAGTTTGTCTATCTCCTCCTTTGTCATTTGAAGCTGAGTTTCTCTAGCTTGGTCCTTCATTTGTGCAGTGTTTCTCTGTCGTTTCATTATTAGGTTAATTTTTGTTTCTTTGTGTGTGTCTGTGTGTGTGGAGTTCTTTTCCCCACCAGGCTTCTTGGTTGAATTCTCCCTTCCTTTGGGTTTCTGTCCTTGTAGAAGGGTTCAATGGTTTGTGTCTTGGGTGGTGTTAGGTCTTGTTTACAGGTGAATAATCTCTAGTGTTGTATGTTCTTTGATAGTGTGGGGTTTGGAGTCAGGGCTTCCACTCCGAGTATCCTTGGTTTGATGATTGGTCAGGGGGTGTAGGCTCTATGTCTGGTTTGCTATGGTGTTCCGTGATATTAGTTCAAATACTAGCATGTGAGGAACAAGATGTGCATCCATGATGGGTGACAGTCATAAAAGCATGCAGATGTTTTCTAACATAGTCATAAGATATACATACATGCTCAGTAATAACCACATCTGACCAGTCTTACAGAAATAAAGCATAGGAAATTTTTCTGGCAAATGACACAATCAAAGATGATACTTGCCCATTAAGCTCTGAATTAATTAAAATAGTGCCTGGAAAAATAGATCTGGGGTAAGGTCCTGGCTTGGACTATTTCATTGAAAGCAATTTAAGAAAAACTAAAATAAACTAACCAATCTCCACTCCTCTAAGCCAGTTAGAACTCTTTCTTGTGGTGTCTATCTTTCAGCATTTTGTTAACCGTTCTTATCTTTTCTTGAAGCTGCTTTGTTTCACATACTGTCATTTTTCCTGGAGTTTTGGTGGTGGATATTCATCTCCTGTAACTTTTAAAAAAAGAGATAATGATTTCCCAGATACTCTTGTCCTCTCAAATATAGTCTTTGAATGAAATCTCTGATAACACGAAAGTTTTAAGCAGTTTAAAAGTACTGATGCTTTATTGTATTCAGCTTTCTCTTTGTAAAATGGGATTTGTTTCTATTGTGTGATGTAGACTTTGCATTGTTTCCCTGATGTAACAGTTCTTAGCAGCTCCGTTAGGCATGCATCCATCTATCTCTGCAGAAGGAAAATTGAGGATCAAAGAACTGAATTTCTTTGCCTGAGACTGGAGAGTAAATAAGCAGCATATTCAAGTCAAGGCACTGGACTCCCCAAGTCCAAGCTCTTTCACTGCATACCATTTTTTTCCCCTTAGGAATAAACTTGTTACTCTTTAAAGATGAGTATTTATTTTGTTAGTTTAATTAGAGATTAATAAAAGTAATTCAAGAAAACAGACGCAGTTAAGATTGAAAAGAGAGTGAAAAATACAGGAACGCTTTTGTTATCCCTCTAGCTTCAGCCTCTGTACTTAATGTTTAAGACCATTAATCTTGCTCTCTTGTTTCTATGGGTTTTAATAATGAGTTTCCCTGTTCTATTGCAGCATAGTCTGGTTTCCCAATATTTTATCTTGATGTCTCTTGCTCATCCTATTAATGGGATACTGGGAGATATCACAAAATTGCATAAAATTCTGAAAGCATGAAAGAGCTATGTGCCAATAAGCTCTTTGACTTTATGGATAATACAGAAGCAAAGCAGTTAACAGAGAAATCAGTAACATTTACTTCCGTATGATGAAATGGAAAACACTCTAAAGCTAGAGTGTTTGAGAAAGGTGAAAGATTTAAGTCAAGTTAGAGGAAGAATGAATAAAATATTTGTAAGCATATTTACAAAGAAAGTGCATAAATGTCAACAAAAAGATCCTACATTATCCATGGGTGATTTTTATTAATAACTTCAGTCATGAAACATGGTATTTTGAGTTTTTCCTACTTATTACCCTGAGTGATATTTGCTTATTACAGCTATTAACAAAACGAGAGCTTAAGTACTATTTATAAAAGCAAAATTTGTCCACTGTAAGAAAAAAATTAAAAAATAGAATGAATGGCAGATGACGAGATCAAGTGCATTCAGGGTGGTATGGCTGTAGACAAAATGCATGGCAATGTCATTGTCCCTAAATTCTCACTTCCCAGTCCCAAAACAAATATAACTCGTATTTTGCTATATACATTCTTGTATATACCAAATATGCATATATTTGAGTTAGAATTATATATGTACTTATGAGTAAGCACCTGCGTATCAAAATGAAATTATATTGTGTATGCTTTTTTGAAACTTTTCTCACATATGAAAAAGGATTTAAAGTGAGATAAAATCTGAAAATACTGAGAGTTTACTTAATTGGAAAAAATGATCATTCTCTTTAAGCTATATTTCAGTGTTAAAACTTACCCCAGGAGTCTAAAACAGCATGTATTAAAGAAAATTTTCTAGTCAGTATCTCGAAGGAAAGAAATATTATAAAAGATCTTTCTTTCTTGTTATTAGATGGTTGACATTTTTAAAGATTATTATCAGATGGTCAAAACCACCTAATAATTTCAAAATTGGAGAAAATAAGGCTTAAAAACAGTTCATATACAAAAATAATCATGGCTTTAGCTAAGGACAATTTATTAGTTCATTTAATTTAGACTTGTAGGGACTATGAGCAATCAGCTCACACAACCTCCTATTTCTATTGGAATCATTTCAACAACTAAGAATATGCTCCCAATTTTGTCACAGTCCTCAAGCACTGATATATAAAAATGTAAAAACTGCTGATACAAAATTAGACCACATTCACAGAAATGAATTCATAGGCTTCTCAGGTGGCACGTGTGGTAAAGAACCCACTTGACAGTGCACGAGACATAGAGATGTGGGTTTGATCTCTTGGTTGGGAAGATGCCCTGGAGGAGGAAATGGCGTCCCACCTCAGAATCCTTGCCTGGAGAATCCCATGGACAGTTGGTGAGCTACAGTCCATAGGATGACAGAGTTGAACACGATTGGAACGACTTAGCATATAACATAGAAATGAACTTGGTAATGGAGGAGGGTGTTATTGCCTATTCATATATAATTGACAAAACATTTGGTAGAAAATGATCTGTTCAGGAACCCACCATGTTAGATGAACACTGGCAGTCGGGGCTTACATAAACGAGGGTGGCCCTGATGGCATTCTAGTGGAAAACGGCCATGTGAAAACTGAGTAAAGGACTTCAGGGTGTTTCATTTGTTAAACAAGTTTTGTTGGTATAGCTGCAGATAAAACAAGGGCAATGGAATTTATAGAACAGCAGGTTTTAAGTTCAGTAGAAGGAAGATAAGAACTTTCACTTAACTGAGTGGCTACCCCATGTCAGGTAACATAAAAGATAGTGTATACATGTTTGATCAGGGAGAATTGAGAATGAGTTTTCAAAAAGATGCAGTCACCAAAAATAGCCTTCAGACAACTGGCTGAGATAGAAATACCTTTAACTCACTACTTCATATCTCACTGTAAAAGAAATGTAAAAAGTATAAAATATTGAGGAATTAAATGTAAAAAATTCTATGTAAATATGTAATTTACATAGAATTACAGCTGTTCCATACAGCCCATTTTAAAGATAAAGCAGCAGAGAAGATTTGGAAGGCTAAGTAATCTGCATTATAGGGTTAAAAAGCATCAAGTTAACCCTGCTTTGAGTCCAAAGCCCCTGTTCTATATTCCATACTATAATCTATAATGTAACAATTAATCCAGTGATGTTGCTGTTGTTTACTCATTCAGTTATGTCCACACTCTTTTGCAACCCTATGCACTGTAGCCTGGCAAGACTCCTCTGTCCTTGGGATTTCCTAGGCAGGAATACTGGAGTGGGTTGCCATTTTTTTCTTCAGGGGATCATCCCTACCTGGGATAAAACCTGCATCTCCTGCATTGATAGGTGGGTTCTTTACGACTGAACCAACAGGGATGCGCCAATGCAAAAATGTCGTAGGCAGCCTGGCAAGATGGCCTAAGAGCTTTCTGAGCCTTGAGGACTGAGACAAAATTGGGAGCACCTTCTTAGTTGTTGAAGTGATTCCAGAAGAAGTAGGAGGTTGTCTGAACTGATTGCTCATAGCCCCTACAAGTCTAAAATATTATTGTTTGAATGTTCAATTAAATAAAGATACAGTAAGGAGAATGTCTAAAATACTGTATTATTAAAGTGAAACTCAAAAGCATTCATCACCAAGAGCTATTAAAATGTGCACATTGCCCCTTTCCTACAAATGTTAGATGAACAGGTTTTAAGGGGTTCAGTGGAAAACGGCCATGTGAAAACTGGTAAGATTATTCATTTGTTAAACAAGTTTTGTTGGTATAGCTGCAGATAAAACAAGGGCAATGGAATTTATAGAACAGCAGGTTTTAAGTTCAGTAGAAGGAAGATAAGAACTTTCACTTAACTGAGTGGCTACCCCATGTCAGGTAACATAAAAGATAGTGTATACATGTTTGATCAGGGAGAATTGAGAATGAGTTTTCAAAAGATGCAGTCCCCAAAAAATAGCCTTCAGACAACTGGCTGAGATAGAAATACCTTTAACTCACTACTTCATATCTCACTGTAAAAGAAATGTAAAAAGTATAAAATATTGAGGAATTAAATGTAAAAAATTCTATGTAAATATGTAATTTACATAGAATTACAGCTGTTCCATACAGCCCATTTTAAAGATAAAGCAGCAGAGAAGATTTGGAAGGCTAAGTAATCTGCATTATAGGGTTAAAAAGCATCAAGTTAACCCTGCTTTGAGTCCAAAGCCCCTGTTCTATATTCCATACTATAATCTATAATGTAACAATTAATCCAGTGATGTTGCTGTTGTTTACTCATTCAGTTATGTCCACACTCTTTTGCAACCCTATGCACTGTAGCCTGGCAAGACTCCTCTGTCCTTGGGATTTCCTAGGCAGGAATACTGGAGTGGGTTGCCATTTTTTTCTTCAGGGGATCATCCCTACCTGGGATAAAACCTGCATCTCCTGCATTGATAGGTGGGTTCTTTACGACTGAACCAACAGGGATGCGCCAATGCAAAAATGTCGTAGGCAGCCTGGCAAGATGGCCTAAGAGCTTTCTGAGCCTTGAGGACTGAGACAAAATTGGGAGCACCTTCTTAGTTGTTGAAGTGATTCCAGAAGAAGTAGGAGGTTGTCTGAACTGATTGCTCATAGCCCCTACAAGTCTAAAATATTATTGTTTGAATGTTCAATTAAATAAAGATACAGTAAGGAGAATGTCTAAAATACTGTATTATTAAAGTGAAACTCAAAAGCATTCATCACCAAGAGCTATTAAAATGTGCACATTGCTTCCTACCTGACCTTACATGCAAACAAATTTGGGTTCAAAGTGATGACTGTCTCAACATATTTTACCAGATTGCTTCATTAGGGCTTTAAAAATGTTCAAAGGGAAAGCTTAAATATATTCTTATGTTAAGAGATCAAATAGTGAAATATTCATATTTTCATAGGCATTCTTATGGAAAGTCTTATTGTTTAAAAAATTATGCTACAATATATATTTATGAAAGATAGATGTGATGAACAACCTCATCTTTGAATCCTGGAAAAGTGATGTTTCATTTTGAGATTGTGATTTTCATACTACATGAGGACAACAGTAATAAAATGCTTAATACTCCAATAAAGCTTTTATGTTAAGACGTTTCCTGTTAAGATTTCATTATTCTTTTTCCTAAAGTAGCATTTTAATTCAAAGCCATATTTAATTACAGGAGAATACTTAAAATTAGTCACGATCTGTTTTAGTATATTCATTCATTTAGTATATTCATGTACTTTCTTTACATTGGGCATATAGCCAAGTAGTATTCATTTAATAATTAATGTATAACTTATAAGCATTTCTAGTACTTACACCATCTATATTGAAAGAGGCTTGAGTATGCAAGATTACCACTTTGGGTATAAGATAAATTAATAATTTGGTTGCAGTATTTATGATCCCAGATGGTGATAAATGTCATTATTTAAGTAAGCCAAGCTTATGTTCATCATTATCACTTGTAACATCACCATTCCTACAAAATTTCTAATGATATTTGAAGTATTTACCTCTGGTCATTTTCCTCTCTTTACATTTTCTTTTATATATAAAGTCTTCTATGTATGCATTTTGTTGTTATTTCTCCATGTTATTAAATATTCTTTGGAAAAGTGACATCTGATAGCCACAGAGGATGGCATTCATTTTAAAGCCATGCTCTTTCCAAGGCTGACTTTAAACACAATAATTATAGCTGTCAATCTCTGTTATGTTTATTTTATGTTGGGAGCTGCTATAGGTCTTTAGAGATATCATCTTATTTAATCTGCAGAACAAATGCATAGGTAGGTGCTGTTATTGCCCCCATTATACAGACACGAAAACCAAGACACAGAGAAGTTATATGATTTGTCCCAAGTCATGCAGCTGGGAAATTAGAGTTTGAATTTGAAACCAGGTTGTCCAGTTTTGCTGCAAACCTTCATTTTGCCTTGAAATGTGAAAAATATCCAGTGATGTACAGTTTTTATCTATATCTTGGGTTTTTTTAATTAAAAAATTCTAAACATTTGTAAAGACCTTGGCATGTATTACTAAATTGTTTCCCAGAAATGTTGCATGAGTGTATATCCTTTCACTATTATTCCACAGACTACTTATTCCTGTATCTCCTCTAGTAATGGAGCTATTAGTTTTTGTGTGTGTGTTAGTTTTACTGAAAAAATTCTACTAATTTGCATTTGTTGCTTACTTTGGAGAATATAAACTTTTCTACTTGTTTTATTAGCTAACTGTATTTCTTTTGTGAATTATTATCTCATTCTGTTATTTTTTCCTGTTGAGGAGTTAGTGACTTAGAGGTTTATCTTCATCCTTTATAGATTATATATTCTATAAATAGATACAATTTTCCCTTTTGAGATTTTTTTATAATGTACTGCTTTTATGCATAGAAAAAGTTTTCTCTACCTTGAGATTAGTAATTGTATAACTTATAAGCATTTCTAGTATAAAAAAACTAAGAATTACCACTTTGGGTATAAGATAAATTAATAATTTGGTTGCAGTATTTATGATCCCAGATGGTGATAAATGTCATTATTTAAGTAAGCCAAGCTTATGTTCATCATTATCACTTGTAACATCACCATTCCTACAAAATTTCTAATGATATTTGAAGTATTTACCTCTGGTCATTTTCCTCTCTTTACATTTTCTTTTATATATAAAGTCTTCTATGTATGCATTTTGTTGTTATTTCTCCATGTTATTAAATATTCTTTGGAAAAGTGACATCTGATAGCCACAGAGGATGGCATTCATTTTAAAGCCATGCTCTTTCCAAGGCTGACTTTAAACACAATAATTATAGCTGTCAATCTCTGTTATGTTTATTTTATGTTGGGAGCTGCTATAGGTCTTTAGAGATATCATCTTATTTAATCTGCAGAACAAATGCATAGGTAGGTGCTGTTATTGCCCCCATTATACAGACACGAAAACCAAGACACAGAGAAGTTATATGATTTGTCCCAAGTCATGCAGCTGGGAAATTAGAGTTTGAATTTGAAACCAGGTTGTCCAGTTTTGCTGCAAACCTTCATTTTGCCTTGAAATGTGAAAAATATCCAGTGATGTACAGTTTTTATCTATATCTTGGGTTTTTTTAATTAAAAAATTCTAAACATTTGTAAAGACCTTGGCATGTATTACTAAATTGTTTCCCAGAAATGTTGCATGAGTGTATATCCTTTCACTATTATTCCACAGACTACTTATTCCTGTATCTCCTCTAGTAATGGAGCTATTAGTTTTTGTGTGTGTGTTAGTTTTACTGAAAAAATTCTACTAATTTGCATTTGTTGCTTACTTTGGAGAATATAAACTTTTCTACTTGTTTTATTAGCTAACTGTATTTCTTTTGTGAATTATTATCTCATTCTGTTATTTTTTCCTGTTGAGGAGTTAGTGACTTAGAGGTTTATCTTCATCCTTTATAGATTATATATTCTATAAATAGATACAATTTTCCCTTTTGAGATTTTTTTATAATGTACTGCTTTTATGCATAGAAAAAGTTTTCTCTACCTTGAGATTAGTTATTTCAGTATAATCCTTTTTAATATATTTATATTGATTTTTTTTCATCCATTTAGGTTGTATTTGAGTTTGTAGTAAGCCTCCTGTCTTAGAAGCATTTCCTTTCTCCTTTCTTTTATGATGTTACTTTTCCAATATATGAAATGTATAAATAACCCCTCTCCCCACCACACACTCATTCATTCACATGCATGCATCTTTCTTTGCTGTTTTATTTGCTTAGAATGTAGTTTAACATAGTGAAAAAGAAACAGTTACCAGAGCAGACTTCCTGGGTTCAAGTCCGGATTCAACATTCATTAGCCATACTACTATTGCCTATGGTCTTCTCCTTTTTCATTAAATTGAGATAATAGTGCCCACCTAAAAGGATTCTTGTGAAGATCAATAAATTCATCTGTGGAAAGGACTTATGATGGTGACTAGCACATACTAAAGACTTTCCTTTTGGCTTGGACGGTAAAGGATCCACCTGCAGTGTGGGAGACCTGGATTTGATCCCTGGGTTGGGAAGATCTCCTGGAGGAAGTCATGGCAACCCACTCCATTGTTCTTGCCTGGAGAATCCCCATGGATGGAGGAGCCTGACAGCCTACAGTCCATGGGGTTGCAAAGACTTGGACATGACTGAGTGACTAAGCACAATACAGCACATACTAAGTGGTATAAAGTTATACTAATTTAATATAGAAAAGTTATAGTCATTATACTTAAATTCACAAGGTTTCGTTTATTATATTTACTTTTGTCTTTAATTTTTGATAGAATATATTTGATTCAGTCACCAGTAAAATTATCTAGGTGCTCAGTGTGTGTACATGTGTGTGTGTGATGTCTTTTAATGAAAAAAGCCATATTAGTCTATTGAATGGATATATTATATTTTATAGATTATATATTCTATAAATAGATACAATTTTCCCTTTGAGATTTTTTTATAATGTACTGCTTTTATGCATAGAAAAAGTTTTCTCTACCTTGAGATTAGTTATTTCAGTATAATCCTTTTTAATATATTTATATTGATTTTTTTTCATCCATTTAGGTTGTATTTGAGTTTGTAGTAAGCCTCCTGTCTTAGAAGCATTTCCTTTCTCCTTTCTTTTATGATGTTACTTTTCCAATATATGAAATGTATAAATAACCCCTCTCCCCACCACACACTCATTCATTCACATGCATGCATCTTTCTTTGCTGTTTTATTTGCTTAGAATGTAGTTTAACATAGTGAAAAAGAAACAGTTACCAGAGCAGACTTCCTGGGTTCAAGTCCGGATTCAACATTCATTAGCCATACTACTATTGCCTATGGTCTTCTCCTTTTTCATTAAATTGAGATAATAGTGCCCACCTAAAAGGATTCTTGTGAAGATCAATAAATTCATCTGTGGAAAGGACTTATGATGGTGACTAGCACATACTAAAGACTTTCCTTTTGGCTTGGACGGTAAAGGATCCACCTGCAGTGTGGGAGACCTGGATTTGATCCCTGGGTTGGGAAGATCTCCTGGAGGAAGTCATGGCAACCCACTCCATTGTTCTTGCCTGGAGAATCCCCATGGATGGAGGAGCCTGACAGCCTACAGTCCATGGGGTTGCAAAGACTTGGACATGACTGAGTGACTAAGCACAATACAGCACATACTAAGTGGTATAAAGTTATACTAATTTAATATAGAAAAGTTATAGTCATTATACTTAAATTCACAAGGTTTCGTTTATTATATTTACTTTTGTCTTTAATTTTTGATAGAATATATTTGATTCAGTCACCAGTAAAATTATCTAGGTGCTCAGTGTGTGTACATGTGTGTGTGTGATGTCTTTTAATGAAAAAAGCCATATTAGTCTATTGAATGGATATATTATATTTTATATTTATTTCTTAATAGATTTTGATAGTTTATGTTCTCTAGGAATTTGCAGTTTGTGAAAGTTGTTAAGTATTTCCCACTTAATTGTTTATAATTCTTCTTTATTAATCTTTAAGTTCTGCAGGATCTATGGTAATACCATTTTTTATGTTTATTATTTCCTTATTTTCTCACTTTTTTCTTGATGAGTCTTGATTAATCTTGAAGTCCATTCATCATTTCCTGTCTTATAGTCATTTGCTGGAGCCCATCATAAGAATTCTCATCTTCATACTGTGTGCATGTTTCTATTTCTCTGCTAAAATTGTCTGCCCATGATTCTTACTGACCTTTCTCTAGCATCTTAGTCCCAGTTATTTTAAAATCTCTGCTAGTTTCAACACTTGGGTCATCTCTAGTCTAAGTTTTGTTGCTTAATTTATGTCTTGACAGGGACAAAAAGCATCATTTTTTTCTTGCCTCCAACTTTTTCTCATGAACCCCAAGTGGAAGTCTGTGGGGAACAGCTGATGAATGGGTGTATGTTTCTTATATATATTCTTACGTATATTCTTACACATATAACACACAAGAAATGCACATACACATGCACACACAATGGAATATCAATCAACCACACACACAAAAAAAGATTGCTGCTATTTATGACAATGTGTATAGACTTGGAGGGCATTTTCCTAAGTAAAATAATCCAGACATAGTGGGTGATTTCACTTATACGTGGAATCTGAAATGACCAACACATAGAAGCAGAGTAAAATAATGGTTGTCAGGGACCGGATGGAGGGGGCACTGGGGAGATGTTGGTCACGCTTTCAGATATGCGAAGTAAATAAAGGTTGGTGACCTATTGTATAGTCTCGGGCCAATGACACTTAAAACTAAGCCAAGAGGGTGGATCATGTGTTAAGTGCTCTTATCAGAAAAGGAAAAGAAGGCAGAGGTTGTGGGAGGAACTTCTGGAGATGATGGATGAGCTTGTGGCGTTGACAGTGATGACGATTTCGAGGGAATATGTGTATCTCCAAAGACATTATGTTGTATACGTGGAGTATTTGCAGCTTTTTCCAGTATATCAATAATACTTCCATTAGGTGGACTTAAAAGTTGTGTGACAACATGCACTTAGACATAAGTTTTTAGTTCATATTTTTAAAAATGAAAAACAAACAATACACATGATATTAAAAGCTTCATATTGATTCTGGTAAAATTTTAAATTTCATCTTAATAGGTGTAGAGTTTCAGATTCCTAAAAGGATAGTGACTTTCTTAGGCAACACAATGAGCAAATTACACAAATGCCAATTGTGCTTACACCATCCAACTAGAGTCTTGCCACTTCTCACACTGCTCCGTCTCTCACAAAGGTTTATCAGTGCTCTAATGTCTCAGCAATGGAGTTTGTAATATGGAATCTCTTAAAATGAGTTCATTAACTTTTATAACCTTTTCACTGTACTAGTTAAAATGGAATATTTTATTTTGTTTTATTTTCTGGAAGGGATTGACCTTTTGAAATTATCTTAGTGACTCATGTTCAAATATCCTACATAATAGTGTCTTATGGTGGATAGGTTCTGTCCAGTCATTGTGCCTTGTATTTCCATCTGCTCCTTATCCCTGTAAAGTAAAGCAAAGCTGACTCATGACCACTCTCTTCCTTTATTCATTTGTTTATTTTTTAATGTTAATTTAGCCATTTACACTTTCATGATATAGGAATTTCATAGTCATCAAAAATAGGATGATAATGAGGATTCGTACTTGGGGCAGGTTGGTGTTTATTTGCATAACTAAATCTTGAATGTTTTTCACAAGAAGGTAATTATTTTGTAATTGCAGACTAGTTTGGGGTTCAACTGTACATTAGGTTGAAAAAAGGATGAAGTTCTAAGGGAAAAAAGCCTATTGTATAGTCTCGGGCCAATGACACTTAAAACTAAGCCAAGAGGGTGGATCATGTGTTAAGTGCTCTTATCAGAAAAGGAAAAGAAGGCAGAGGTTGTGGGAGGAACTTCTGGAGATGATGGATGAGCTTGTGGCGTTGACAGTGATGACGATTTCGAGGGAATATGTGTATCTCCAAAGACATTATGTTGTATACGTGGAGTATTTGCAGCTTTTTCCAGTATATCAATAATACTTCCATTAGGTGGACTTAAAAGTTGTGTGACAACATGCACTTAGACATAAGTTTTTAGTTCATTTTTTTTAAAAATGAAAAACAAACAATACACATGATATTAAAAGCTTCATATTGATTCTGGTAAAATTTTAAATTTCATCTTAATAGGTGTAGAGTTTCAGATTCCTAAAAGGATAGTGACTTTCTTAGGCAACACAATGAGCAAATTACACAAATGCCAATTGTGCTTACACCATCCAACTAGAGTCTTGCCACTTCTCACACTGCTCCGTCTCTCACAAAGGTTTATCAGTGCTCTAATGTCTCAGCAATGGAGTTTGTAATATGGAATCTCTTAAAATGAGTTCATTAACTTTTATAACCTTTTCACTGTACTAGTTAAAATGGAATATTTTATTTTGTTTTATTTTCTGGAAGGGATTGACCTTTTGAAATTATCTTAGTGACTCATGTTCAAATATCCTACATAATAGTGTCTTATGGTGGATAGGTTCTGTCCAGTCATTGTGCCTTGTATTTCCATCTGCTCCTTATCCCTGTAAAGTAAAGCAAAGCTGACTCATGACCACTCTCTTCCTTTATTCATTTGTTTATTTTTTAATGTTAATTTAGCCATTTACACTTTCATGATATAGGAATTTCATAGTCATCAAAAATAGGATGATAATGAGGATTCGTACTTGGGGCAGGTTGGTGTTTATTTGCATAACTAAATCTTGAATGTTTTTCACAAGAAGGTAATTATTTTGTAATTGCAGACTAGTTTGGGGTTCAACTGTACATTAGGTTGAAAAAAGGATGAAGTTCTAAGGGAAAAAAGCCTATCAAAAAAAATTAATGAGTCGAAAATTTGTCAAAATTTAATGTCAGATTTTTAAAGTGGGGAAGAGAGAAGGTGGGATGATTTGTGTGGAGCATTGAAACATACACATTAAAAAGCAGATAGCTGGTGGGAACTAGCTGTGTGACCCAGGAAACCTAAAGCTGGTACTCTCTGACAGCTTAGAGGTGTGAGGTGGGGAGGGAGGTAGGAGGTGGGTTTAAGAGGGAGGAGATATATGTATACCTGTGGCTGATTCATGCTGATGTGTGGCAGAAGCTGTCACAATAGTGTAAAGTAATTCTCTTCCAAAAAATTAAATAAAAGACTGTAAAATAATAAAAAAAATAAAAGACTGTAAAAATTTTAATGTCATCATAACAGGAAAATTTTGGAATCTGAAATTGCAGTAATAGAAATTGCTAAGGATAAAGTCTATAAACAATAAATGCTGGCGGGGGTGTGGAGAAAAGGGAACCTTCTTGCACTGTTGATGGGAATGTGAACTGATGCAGCCATTATAGAAGACAGTGTGGAGATTCCTCAAAAAACTAGGAATAGAGCCACCATATGACCCAGCAATCCCATTACTAGGCATATACCCTGAGAAAATCAGAATTGAAAGAGACAAATGTACCCCATTGTTCATTGTAGCACTATTTACAGTAGCTAGAACATGGAAGCAACCTAGATGTCCATCAACAGATGAAAGGATACAGAAGCTGTGGTACATATATACAATGGAATATTACTAAAACCTTTTGAAATTATCTTAGTGACTCATGTTCAAATATCCTACATAATAGTGTCTTATGGTGGATAGGTTCTGTCCAGTCATTGTGCCTTGTATTTCCATCTGCTCCTTATCCCTGTAAAGTAAAGCAAAGCTGACTCATGACCACTCTCTTCCTTTATTCATTTGTTTATTTTTTAATGTTAATTTAGCCATTTACACTTTCATGATATAGGAATTTCATAGTCATCAAAAATAGGATGATAATGAGGATTCGTACTTGGGGCAGGTTGGTGTTTATTTGCATAACTAAATCTTGAATGTTTTTCACAAGAAGGTAATTATTTTGTAATTGCAGACTAGTTTGGGGTTCAACTGTACATTAGGTTGAAAAAAGGATGAAGTTCTAAGGGAAAAAAGCCTATCAAAAAAAATTAATGAGTCGAAAATTTGTCAAAATTTAATGTCAGATTTTTAAAGTGGGGAAGAGAGAAGGTGGGATGATTTGTGTGGAGCATTGAAACATACACATTAAAAAGCAGATAGCTGGTGGGAACTAGCTGTGTGACCCAGGAAACCTAAAGCTGGTACTCTCTGACAGCTTAGAGGTGTGAGGTGGGGAGGGAGGTAGGAGGTGGGTTTAAGAGGGAGGAGATATATGTATACCTGTGGCTGATTCATGCTGATGTGTGGCAGAAGCTGTCACAATAGTGTAAAGTAATTCTCTTCCAAAAAATTAAATAAAAGACTGTAAAATAATAAAAAAAATAAAAGACTGTAAAAATTTTAATGTCATCATAACAGGAAAATTTTGGAATCTGAAATTGCAGTAATAGAAATTGCTAAGGATAAAGTCTATAAACAATAAATGCTGGCGGGGGTGTGGAGAAAAGGGAACCTTCTTGCACTGTTGATGGGAATGTGAACTGATGCAGCCATTATAGAAGACAGTGTGGAGATTCCTCAAAAAACTAGGAATAGAGCCACCATATGACCCAGCAATCCCATTACTAGGCATATACCCTGAGAAAATCAGAATTGAAAGAGACAAATGTACCCCATTGTTCATTGTAGCACTATTTACAGTAGCTAGAACATGGAAGCAACCTAGATGTCCATCAACAGATGAAAGGATACAGAAGCTGTGGTACATATATACAATGGAATATTACTCGGCCATAAAAAAGAAAAGAATTTGAATCAGTTCTAATGAGATGGATGAATCTAGAACCTATTATACTGACTGAGGTATGTCAAAGAGAGAAAGATCAATATTGTATACTGACACATATATATGAAATCTAGAAAGATGGTGCTGATAAATAAACATGCAGAGCAGCAGTGGACAGGCAGACATGATAACAGTCTTATGGACATTGGGGTGAGGGAGGGGAATATGCTGTAGGACTAGGGGATCTCAAACAGGGGCTCTGTGGCGACCTGGAGGAGTGGGAGGGGGATAGGGAGAGGTTTGGGGTTGAGGGACATATATGTACCTATGGTGTGTTTGGGTTGATGTGTGGCAGAAAACAACACAACTCTGTAAAAAAATAATAATAATAAATAAAATTTGTATGGAATTAAAAAAAAAGACATTGCTAAGGCTAGACAAGATGAGTTGTCTGTCTGAGGATGTGTGAGAGGCAGCTAGATCACACACTGCAGACATACTGGAAAGAGTAGAACCAAAAAAAGAACATTTTGTATAACAGACTCTCAACTTCCAGAAACCTTTACTGTCACAGTTGTTATAGGGTAAAATACAAAATAAGTTCCTGAAAAATAGAAAGGCCCATCCATAGTAGTATAAACGATGACTAAATAAATTAGATGGATTACCTGCATTAACAAGTATTTTAACAAGAAAATGTTACATGTGATGGTTTATTTTATGTGTCAACTTGGCTAGTCTCTGGTGCCCAGATGTTTTATTAAACATCAATCTAGGGTTATTGCAAAAGTATTTTTTAAATGAAATTATTTATTTATTTATTTTTCTTTTTCCTCATCACCCCTCTTTTTTGTTTGTATTTATTTTTTTCATCTTTTTATTCTTTGGCACGTGTGGGCCTCCCATGGAAGTGGCCTCTCTTCTTGCTGAGCACTGGCTCTGAAAATCAGAATTGAAGAAAATGTACCCCATTGTTCATTGTAGCACTATTTACAGTAGCTAGAACATGGAAGCAACCTAGATGTCCATCAACAGATGAAAGGATACAGAAGCTGTGGTACATATATACAATGGAATATTACTCGGCCATAAAAAAGAAAAGAATTTGAATCAGTTCTAATGAGATGGATGAATCTAGAACCTATTATACTGACTGAGGTATGTCAAAGAGAGAAAGATCAATATTGTATACTGACACACATATATGAAATCTAGAAAGATGGTGCTGATAAATAAACATGCAGAGCAGCAGTGGACAGGCAGACATGATAACAGTCTTATGGACATTGGGGTGAGGGAGGGGAATATGCTGTAGGACTAGGGGATCTCAAACAGGGGCTCTGTGGCGACCTGGAGAGGTTTGGGGTTGAGGGACATATATGTACCTATGGTGTGTTTGGGTTGATGTGTGGCAGAAAACAACACAACTCTGTAAAAAAATAATAATAATAAATAAAATTTGTAGGGAAATTAAAAAAAAAGACATTGCTAAGGCTAGACAAGATGAGTTGTCTGTCTGAGGATGTGTGAGAGGCAGCTAGATCACACACTGCAGACATACTGGAAAGAGTAGAACCAAAAAAAGAACATTTTGTATAACAGACTCTCAACTTCCAGAAACCTTTACTGTCACAGTTGTTATAGGGTAAAATACAAAATAAGTTCCTGAAAAATAGAAAGGCCCATCCATAGTAGTATAAACGATGACTAAATAAATTAGATGGATTACCTGCATTAACAAGTATTTTAACAAGAAAATGTTACATGTGATGGTTTATTTTATGTGTCAACTTGGCTAGTCTCTGGTGCCCAGATGTTTTATTAAACATCAATCTAGGGTTATTGCAAAAGTATTTTTTAAATGAAATTATTTATTTATTTATTTTTCTTTTTCCTCATCACCCCTCTTTTTTGTTTGTATTTATTTTTTTCATCTTTTTATTCTTTGGCACGTGTGGGCCTCCCATGGAAGTGGCCTCTCTTCTTGCTGAGCACTGGCTCTGGGCGCATGTGCTCCAGAATGCTGGCTCATAGTTGGACACATCCGTCCAGCTGTTCCCCAGCACGTGGGATCCTCCCAGGCCAGGGATCGAACTGGTGCCCCCTTGCACTGCAAGGCGGACTCTTTACCCACTGGACCACCAGGGAAGCCCTAAATCACTTTATTTTTTGTTGGAGGATAATTACTTGTGAAAATATTTTAAGAATATGATTAACATTTAAATCCATAGACTTCGAGTAAAACAGGTCACCATCTCCAATATAGGTGGGCCTCATGTAATCAGTTGAAGCCCTTTAGAGAGAAAGACTGAGATCCCCTGAGGAATTGGGAAATCTGCTTCTAGGCACAAGTTCGGCTCATGCCTTCAGAAGCCACACTCCTCTGGGTATACAGCTTGCGAGCCTATCCCGAGGACTTCAGAATTGTCCCCTCCACAATTCTGAGAGCCAATTCCTTAATACAAACCTCCATCTGTGTGTAGCTGATTGGTTCAATTTCTCTTGGAAACTTTGACTAAAACAATATGGATAGCTTATTATTATTATTTTTAAAGGTGTTGATTTTTTTTTTGGCCTCTTTTATTGGCTTTTCATTTATTTATTTTCATCCATCTTTCTTCTTTGGCCTGCATGGACCTCCCATTGCAGTGGTCTCTCTTGTTGCAGAGCACCGACCTTGGGCGCATGTGCTCGAGAGTGCTGGCTCTGTAATTGGACACACCCGTCCATCCGCTGTGGGGCATGTGGGATCTTCCCAGGCCAGGGATTGAACCGATGCCTCTTGTACTGCAAGGTGGACTCTTTACCTGCTGGACCACCAGGGAAGCCCTGGATAGCTTATTTTTAAGTAGTGAATCTGTCACTGCTTGTTACTTTTGGGTAGTTTAATGGCTACATAACAAAGGAGTGATTTTCTGTAGAAATGATGATTTGTTATTTTTGGTAGCTATGCAATTATAACCACTCACTATAATTTAAAGATCATTTGGGCATTTTAATTCATTTTTGAGATCTAATTTTAAATTCTAGTTCATATGTAATAAAATGTAATTCTTCAGTTGATATTCTTATGAAGATGTAAAACAAGCCCCAAACTGAATTGCGGTGATGGTTCAATTATACTGTGGCACCTGGAACAAGGCCAAGCCGCTTGTTTACCTTTGGCATCTCCTATGCTCTTTCTCATGTATTTTTCTTCATGTGAATAAACAAGAGAGGTTTGGTTTCTAGAATCGTCAGGTTGGCGGTGTTTCATGAGAACTGAAACCAGTTCAGAAAAACTAAATTCCTTCACAGTCTTCACATCTCAGTGAGGCTCCTCTGCTTATCTTTTCAGCTCCACAGTCTTCAAGGTTGTTCCAGGAATCGACCCTGAAGCAATTTCTGGAATGTGAGAGAGAAATGTCAACATGTACCAAAGAATACTCCTAGCGCCTTTTTATACCAGCGGCTTGCTTAGATGAAAGGGGACATCCTAGGAGTGAAAGCAATACTGTTTCTCTCCCTCCCCGTTGGCACAGAATTGTCCTCCACAATTCTGAGAGCCAATTCCTTAATACAAACCTCCATCTGTGTGTAGCTGATTGGTTCAATTTCTCTTGGAAACTTTGACTAAAACAATATGGATAGCTTATTATTATTATTTTTAAAGGTGTTGATTTTTTTTTTGGCCTCTTTTATTGGCTTTTCATTTATTTATTTTCATCCATCTTTCTTCTTTGGCCTGCATGGACCTCCCATTGCAGTGGTCTCTCTTGTTGCAGAGCACCGACCTTGGGCGCATGTGCTCGAGAGTGCTGGCTCTGTAATTGGACACACCCGTCCATCCGCTGTGGGGCATGTGGGATCTTCCCAGGCCAGGGATTGAACCGATGCCTCTTGTACTGCAAGGTGGACTCTTTACCTGCTGGACCACCAGGGAAGCCCTGGATAGCTTATTTTTAAGTAGTGAATCTGTCACTGCTTGTTACTTTTGGGTAGTTTAATGGCTACATAACAAAGGAGTGATTTTCTGTAGAAATGATGATTTGTTATTTTTGGTAGCTATGCAATTATAACCACTCACTATAATTTAAAGATCATTTGGGCATTTTAATTCATTTTTGAGATCTAATTTTAAATTCTAGTTCATATGTAATAAAATGTAATTCTTCAGTTGATATTCTTATGAAGATGTAAAACAAGCCCCAAACTGAATTGCGGTGATGGTTCAATTATACTGTGGCACCTGGAACAAGGCCAAGCCGCTTGTTTACCTTTGGCATCTCCTATGCTCTTTCTCATGTATTTTTCTTCATGTGAATAAACAAGAGAGGTTTGGTTTCTAGAATCGTCAGGTTGGCGGTGTTTCATGAGAACTGAAACCAGTTCAGAAAAACTAAATTCCTTCACAGTCTTCACATCTCAGTGAGGCTCCTCTGCTTATCTTTTCAGCTCCACAGTCTTCAAGGTTGTTCCAGGAATCGACCCTGAAGCAATTTCTGGAATGTGAGAGAGAAATGTCAACATGTACCAAAGAATACTCCTAGCGCCTTTTTATACCAGCGGCTTGCTTAGATGAAAGGGGACATCCTAGGAGTGAAAGCAATACTGTTTCTCTCCCTCCCCCGTTGGCACAGAGTGCGTCTTGTGTACTTTTGCCTGTAATAGTGAGATTTCACTTTAAACACCTGTACGGTTTCGATACAAATCAAATATAGATTTCTTGTATGACTGTGCCTTCTTTTGTTAATGACATGTGACCTTTTTGTTGTAGACTAAAAGAAATGTGGAATAAGGATCATATAGTTTAAACATTTAGAGAAGACCGCAAATAGAGGCAATCTCTGAACATTCAGCAGTCCGTAAAAATGAACTGTTAAAGAAATGACTGATTTCTCTGGTCCCTTAAAATTCATCTTCCCTTTTAAAGCACGAACATTTTGCCAGTAAGACAAGTAAGGCCCAAAAGTTTTACAGCTGGGATTAGAACCCCCACAGCTTTGGCATCTTGGTGAAACGTCTTGTTTTTGTTGCCTCACAGCTGAAATTCTCCATGTGAAGACATTGACTAGAATAGGGTGTCTCTTCAAGCTGCCACTTCATTGGGGGCACTGCTATTTTTTAATGGATGTATTGTAGTCACAGTTAGCATTAAGATATCAAAATTTCATTTTAGCAAATGAAGAGGGCTTAAACCTTGAAATGAAAATAACTGAGATCATTGCAGGAAAGTTTTCATAAGAAATAAATTTCTATAGCTCTGACCAAACTAGATCTCTAAAATAGGTGGCCCCACTTATTTTTGAAATAGAAATATCTCTAATTATATCTTGTTCATGCACTGACTAAAGGCTTACTATCTTTAGATGGTCTTGTTTACTTTCTGCTTTATTTCTTGGGCTCCACTTGCTAAGGGTTGGTTCTTTGGGCCATAGGGGTATTGCTCGCTCACTGCTGCAGTGAGGAATCCACAATTGCTGTTAGCAGACAGGCTTCCCTGGTAAAGAACGCACTTGCCAGTGCAGGAGATAGAGGAGACGGTGGTTCCATCCCTGTGTCGGGAAGATCCCCCGAAGAAGGGCATGGCAACCCACTCCAGTGTTCTTGGGCCCATGAAGAGAGGCCTGGCAGGCCACAGTCCATGGGGTCACAAAGAGTCGCTCCTAGCGCCTTTTTATACCAGCGGCTTGCTTAGATGAAAGGGGACATCCTAGGAGTGAAAGCAATACTGTTTCTCTCCCTCCCCCGTTGGCACAGAGTGCGTCTTGTGTACTTTTGCCTGTAATAGTGAGATTTCACTTTAAACACCTGTACGGTTTCGATACAAATCAAATATAGATTTCTTGTATGACTGTGCCTTCTTTTGTTAATGACATGTGACCTTTTTGTTGTAGACTAAAAGAAATGTGGAATAAGGATCATATAGTTTAAACATTTAGAGAAGACCGCAAATAGAGGCAATCTCTGAACATTCAGCAGTCCGTAAAAATGAACTGTTAAAGAAATGACTGATTTCTCTGGTCCCTTAAAATTCATCTTCCCTTTTAAAGCACGAACATTTTGCCAGTAAGACAAGTAAGGCCCAAAAGTTTTACAGCTGGGATTAGAACCCCCACAGCTTTGGCATCTTGGTGAAACGTCTTGTTTTTGTTGCCTCACAGCTGAAATTCTCCATGTGAAGACATTGCCTAGAATAGGGTGTCTCTTCAAGCTGCCACTTCATTGGGGGCACTGCTATTTTTTAATGGATGTATTGTAGTCACAGTTAGCATTAAGATATCAAAATTTCATTTTAGCAAATGAAGAGGGCTTAAACCTTGAAATGAAAATAACTGAGATCATTGCAGGAAAGTTTTCATAAGAAATAAATTTCTATAGCTCTGACCAAACTAGATCTCTAAAATAGGTGGCCCCACTTATTTTTGAAATAGAAATATCTCTAATTATATCTTGTTCATGCACTGACTAAAGGCTTACTATCTTTAGATGGTCTTGTTTACTTTCTACTTTATTTCTTGGGCTCCACTTGCTAAGGGTTGGTTCTTTGGGCCATAGGGGTATTGCTCGCTCACTGCTGCAGTGAGGAATCCACAATTACTGTTAGCAGACAGGCTTCCCTGGTAAAGAACGCACTTGCCAGTGCAGGAGATAGAGGAGACGGTGGTTCCATCCCTGTGTCGGGAAGATCCCCCGAAGAAGGGCATGGCAACCCACTCCAGTATTCTTGCCCAGAGGCTCCCATGGACAGAGAGGCCTGGCAGGCCACAGTCCATGGGGTCACAAAGAGTCGGACAGCAATGAAGCAACTTAGCACACTTGCAGGCCTGAGAACTAGTCTCAGATTTTCGAAGCAAGAATATATATTTATTCTTGCCTGGAGGTATGACCATGGTATCTTACACTTAGTAAGAGTGAAATATGTAAATGACTATTTGTTTAGTTAAATACCTCCTTCCATTTTCTTTAAAAAAGTGTCAAAACAATGGAGATGACATGCATGTCCACCACATTGCTTATTTATCTTTAAAAGAATTCACTGTTGTATTACTGAGGAAGAGATGCAATTTTACTGTTGCTGTCAAAGTCCAGTATGCAAATGTAGATATGGAAGCTCCAAAGATAGTGCGTTGAGTGTCAGAAACATATGTATTAATATTTATGTGCATAATTAGTGTCATCCTGATTTTGCATCCTTCTCTCCCTTCTTCTTTGTGTGCAGCTTGTTTGTGTGTCCAAAGGAACTATATGTCTTTCACCTGGAAATAAAATATCCACAGATTTAAAGGAGTTTTACTTTTTTTCTTCAGAGACATTAATATTCTATCAGCAAAATGTTCTTTCTAGAGCAACTTGAAGGATTTAGTAAAGATAATTGTGTGATCAATAGACAACTTTAAAGATGATGTTCATTTGTTAATGTTTTGCATGCCTTAATGAATTTTAAATGTTATTTGGTAATGAATATTAAAATCCATTGGGGTTATGTACCCTTTTTCAAGTTATATAGAACTTTGGGAGCTTGTCAAGCTTCTTAGGTGGTGCAGCGGTAAAAAGATCTCCTGCCAGTGCAGGAGACACAGGAGATGTGAGTTCGATTCCTGAGTCAGGAAGATCCCTTAAAGCAGGAAATGGCAACTTCTCCAGTATTCTTGCCTTGGAAATCTCATGAACAGAGGAGCCTGGTGGGCTACAGTCTGTGGGTCGTGAAGAGTCTGACAAGACCTTGCGAGCAGAACCCATGCTTCTGGGAAATAATGTTATACTTACTTTTTTTATTAAAAAAAAAATATTTATTTATTTATTTATTTATTTTGGCGAGGGTGGGAAGGAAGGTGGGGTGAGCAAGCCACTTCTGTTGGTCTTTCATTTGTCCATTTTCATCCATCTTTGTTCCTTGGCCTGTGTGGGCCTCCCATCGCGGTGGGCTCTGTTGTCGCAGAGCATCAGCTGTGGGCGCATGCGCTCCAGAGCTCCGGCTTGGTAATTGGACACATGGGTCCAGCCGCTCCGCGGCACATGGGATCTTCCCCAGCCAGGGATCGAACCGGCACCCCTTGCACTGCAAGGTGGTGTCCTTACCCGCTGGACCACCAGGGAAGCCCCCTATACTTACTTTTTTTTTTTTTTAAACCTTTATTTTACTTTTAACTTATACTTACTTTTTATACACTACTTCTCTCTGAAAATTCTCTGTGATATTTTTACTAAGATATGGGACAAACCAAGTAAGGTAACTGCAGCAGTTATAGTGGAAAGGATGAACGGCATCGTTCCCAGAAGTTTAGTTACTTAGCTGGTGTTGTCTCAGTTTGTTCTCAATGTATGAGCTACTTTTGATTCAATATGAATAGAGCTCTGGGTCCATTTTTCACTTCACTCCAGTTACTGTAGTGTCTTTCTAACAACAGTGTTGGACTTACCAGTTAGCGAAATTGAACCTTCGATCAGCAGTTTAGGTAAGGGAAAATAAATAATAGGGATATATGACTTATAATCTTTCTTACATTAAGTGACCTAAACTATTTTGGGAATCAAGAGGAGGGGAACTCCAAACATTTTTCCTGAATACCACAAGATGCAAAACCAAATTTCTATAGCGAGGAGTAGGATTTGCAGAGGAAAGGATTAGTGGAAAAGAGAGATAGAGGGTTGTCAAGGATGAAAAGATGAGCCAGAAAATGATTTCCCCGGTTAATATGGAAAGGTATAGCCCTTGTAAAATTTAGATTTAGATGTTCAAAATCCTGTGTGAATTCATTCATTTGGATGAGGGGATGCAGTGGGTTCTGGAGAAGGGAATGGCTACCCACTGCAGTATCCTTGCCTGGAGAATCCCATGGACAGAGGAGCTTGGTGGCTATTGTCTATGGGGTTGCCAAGAGTTGGACACGACTGAAGAGACTTAGCATACATATAGTGGGTTGGGGAGTAGAATAGTCTTGTAGATATGTATGTGAGATACACTTCTGCATTACTTAATACTGTATCTAAAACAACCATTCGTTTTGCCACTGTTTATTTAACTATTTGATGGTGCTCTGATAGATATTGGGAGCAGAAGTATGAATTGGACTTGTTCTGAGTGGAAGAAGTTTGCTACCTTTAAGGAGTGTGGTGAGCCAAGAGGTACTCATAACCTTACATGATGGTGCACCAGCATGCGTATTGGTGTGCTTAAATACGGAGAAGGCGACACTTCTTTCTTCAAATGTATAGGAAAGGAGGAATCAGAAATGTCATGTTGTCCCAGAAACCAGCTAGAAGAAGCTAGAGTAGAAGATTTAGCGTCCAGAAACCTTAGGTTTTATTTTTGCCTGTTTCTTAGCTTTATATAATTGACAAGGAGTTTTTGCTTTTTTAAAGAGGATTGCAAACTTGTCAAATGAAAAGAAGTCTTGATGTCAGTGGCTGTGACACTTGTCATTTTCAGAGCTATGCTTCTTTGCTGGATGTGAGAATTTTGAAAATAATGAACCAAAGCTGATTTTATTATCGGCTATATTTTAGGTATATAAAATATCAATGTAATTATTATACAGAGAGTGAAACTGGTTTTTGGTTCACAGACTGAGATATTTTGTTTCATTATCCATGTTTAAGTTGTCAGCCAACTTAGACATTTATATATTCATTTATTTGATTCATGCCTATTCCATTTTTCTTTTTTAACTTCATGCCACGAGCTTTGTTTATTTATTTATTATTTTTATCCATCTTTATTCTTCAGCATGTGTGGGCCTCCCATGGCAGTGGCCTCTCTCCTTGCAGAGCACTGACTCTGGGCGCATGCACTCCAGAGCACTGGCTCCTAACTGGACACACCGATCCAGCCTCTCTGCAGCACGTGGGATCTTCTGGGACCAGGGATTGAACCGGCGCCCCTTGCACTGCAAGGCAGACTCTTTACCCACTGGACCACTAGGAAAGCCCCTGTTTTTCTTTACCATTGAGATTCCTGCTAGTTAAAACTTTCTATGGGGTTGCCAAGAGTTGGACACGACTGAAGAGACTTAGCATACATATAGTGGGTTGGGGAGTAGAATAGTCTTGTAGATATGTATGTGAGATACACTTCTGCATTACTTAATACTGTATCTAAAACAACCATTCGTTTTGCCACTGTTTATTTAACTATTTGATGGTGCTCTGATAGATATTGGGAGCAGAAGTATGAATTGGACTTGTTCTGAGTGGAAGAAGTTTGCTACCTTTAAGGAGTGTGGTGAGCCAAGAGGTACTCATAACCTTACATGATGGTGCACCAGCATGCGTATTGGTGTGCTTAAATACGGAGAAGGCGACACTTCTTTCTTCAAATGTATAGGAAAGGAGGAATCAGAAATGTCATGTTGTCCCAGAAACCAGCTAGAAGAAGCTAGAGTAGAAGATTTAGCGTCCAGAAACCTTAGGTTTTATTTTTGCCTGTTTCTTAGCTTTATATAATTGACAAGGAGTTTTTGCTTTTTTAAAGAGGATTGCAAACTTGTCAAATGAAAAGAAGTCTTGATGTCAGTGGCTGTGACACTTGTCATTTTCAGAGCTATGCTTCTTTGCTGGATGTGAGAATTTTGAAAATAATGAACCAAAGCTGATTTTATTATCGGCTATATTTTAGGTATATAAAATATCAATGTAATTATTATACAGAGAGTGAAACTGGTTTTTGGTTCACAGACTGAGATATTTTGTTTCATTATCCATGTTTAAGTTGTCAGCCAACTTAGACATTTATATATTCATTTATTTGATTCATGCCTATTCCATTTTTCTTTTTTAACTTCATGCCACGAGCTTTTTCTTAGTTATTTATTATTTTTATCCATCTTTATTCTTCAGCATGTGTGGGCCTCCCATGGCAGTGGCCTCTCTCCTTGCAGAGCACTGACTCTGGGCGCATGCACTCCAGAGCACTGGCTCCTAACTGGACACACCGATCCAGCCTCTCTGCAGCACGTGGGATCTTCTGGGACCAGGGATTGAACCGGCGCCCCTTGCACTGCAAGGCAGACTCTTTACCCACTGGACCACTAGGAAAGCCCCTGTTTTTCTTTACCATTGAGATTCCTGCTAGTTAAAATTACTTTTAAAGTTACTTACACTACTTAAAAAGTAACATATTAAGTTGTATACATTCTTTGATTTTTCTCAGTTTTGCCAAATTTATTTCTAAGGGAAAATGAGACGTAACACCATTCAAAGGAAAAAGTTTTGGAGTGATACCCACACTGAAGCTGTGGCTGCCTTAATTTCAAGCTTTTTGTGCTCTGAGACAATTCATGTCTGCGTTTCAGGTTTTTAATTTGTAAAATGGAATATCAAAAATCTATACCTCATAAGGTGTTAATGGAGAATCAAAGTAATGTTTGCCATTGTCCATCAAAAGGGATCATGCAGCTAGTTTTTAATGATAGCAATGATAATAGTGGGCTTCCCAGGTGGCTCAGTGGTCAAGAGTCTGCCTGCCAACCAGGAGATGCAGGTTCGAATCCTGGGTCAGTAGGACCCCCTGGAGGAGGGCATGGCAACCCACTCCAGTACTGCCTGGAGAATTCCATGGACAGAGGAGCCTGGTGGGCTGCAGTCCACAGGGTCGCAACAGAGTTGGACATGCCTTAGTGACCAAACAACAGGGATACTAGGAGTGTTGTTAGCTGCTAGAGTGATAGATAGATAGGAGGATGGATAGAGAGACAGGTAGTCCCCATTGTATCCAGTGTCCTGGTGATTTTCTTTTGGAGACTTAGGCTGTGGATGAAGGTCCTGGCTACTTCACTTCAGTGGTCTTCTATGATCTCGTGTTTCTGAGTCTTAGGAAAGTCTGGGTTTTTTCTTAGTCACCTTCGTATAGTTATAAATATCAATGTAATTATTATACAGAGAGTGAAACTGGTTTTTGGTTCACAGACTGAGATATTTTGTTTCATTATCCATGTTTAAGTTGTCAGCCAACTTAGACATTTATATATTCATTTATTTGATTCATGCCTATTCCATTTTTCTTTTTTAACTTCATGCCACGAGCTTTTTCTTAGTTATTTATTATTTTTATCCATCTTTATTCTTCAGCATGTGTGGGCCTCCCATGGCAGTGGCCTCTCTCCTTGCAGAGCACTGACTCTGGGCGCATGCACTCCAGAGCACTGGCTCCTAACTGGACACACCGATCCAGCCTCTCTGCAGCACGTGGGATCTTCTGGGACCAGGGATTGAACCGGCGCCCCTTGCACTGCAAGGCAGACTCTTTACCCACTGGACCACTAGGAAAGCCCCTGTTTTTCTTTACCATTGAGATTCCTGCTAGTTAAAATTACTTTTAAAGTTACTTACACTACTTAAAAAGTAACATATTAAGTTGTATACATTCTTTGATTTTTCTCAGTTTTGCCAAATTTATTTCTAAGGGAAAATGAGACGTAACACCATTCAAAGGAAAAAGTTTTGGAGTGATACCCACACTGAAGCTGTGGCTGCCTTAATTTCAAGCTTTTTGTGCTCTGAGACAATTCATGTCTGCGTTTCAGGTTTTTAATTTGTAAAATGGAATATCAAAAATCTATACCTCATAAGGTGTTAATGGAGAATCAAAGTAATGTTTGCCATTGTCCATCAAAAGGGATCATGCAGCTAGTTTTTAATGATAGCAATGATAATAGTGGGCTTCCCAGGTGGCTCAGTGGTCAAGAGTCTGCCTGCCAACCAGGAGATGCAGGTTCGAATCCTGGGTCAGTAGGACCCCCTGGAGGAGGGCATGGCAACCCACTCCAGTACTGCCTGGAGAATTCCATGGACAGAGGAGCCTGGTGGGCTGCAGTCCACAGGGTCGCAACAGAGTTGGACATGCCTTAGTGACCAAACAACAGGGATACTAGGAGTGTTGTTAGCTGCTAGAGTGATAGATAGATAGGAGGATGGATAGAGAGACAGGTAGTCCCCATTGTATCCAGTGTCCTGGTGATTTTCTTTTGGAGACTTAGGCTGTGGATGAAGGTCCTGGCTACTTCACTTCAGTGGTCTTCTATGATCTCGTGTTTCTGAGTCTTAGGAAAGTCTGTGCAGGGGTTTCACCTTCTCGCTCTACACACTCGACCGGGGTCCTGCTGTAAGTGCTGACCTTGCGTCCCTCTTTTTCCTCACCCAGTCAGAGGTGGTGATCGGGGCGCCGTGAGCAGGAACTTTGTGAGCAGGGAGCTGTCATCTTGGTAGCTTGAAATCAGCCAGGGTGGGAGCATTTACACCGTGATCAGCAAATGCTACAAATAGGTCTTTCCCTTTGTACCCAGAACTGGTCTGACCTCTAGTGACCTCTGACACCAGTACTTTAACGTTTGCGGCTGGAGTAGACATACCTGCATAATGTGCTTTGCTCATTTAATACTTATTTTTTTAAGTTTTTTTTGATGTGGACCTTTTTTAGAGTCTTTATTGATTTTGTTACAATATTGCTTCTTTTTTTTTTATATATATACTTTGGTTTTTGGATTGCAAAATGGGATATTTTAGCTCTCCAACCAGGGATCAAACCTGTAAACCCCACATGGGAAGGTGACGTCTTAACCACTGGACCACCAGGGAAGTCCCAGCCTCCCTTATTTTAAAAAGAAAAACTGTAAAAATCCTGTACTTTCTCTTTAATGATTTCACTTTTAGCTCTGTCAGCCACAACCATGGTATAGAGGTGCCAATCCTTTTTTATATCTCATTGTTCTGTTTCACAACAGACTGAGTGTACACCGGCATTTGTGAAATCCTGTGCATTTAACTTACTAAAGCATAAACCAGACCGTGGTTATTCTCATCCTCACAGGATGTGAGTCACTGAAGGAGCAAGGTATTGGCATATTTAGATGCCTCTTTTTTTAAGTAAAAATTTAAACTTTTCAGCTAAGTTTATGATATTCCCCATCCAGTACTGCCTGGAGAATTCCATGGACAGAGGAGCCTGGTGGGCTGCAGTCCACAGGGTCGCAACAGAGTTGGACATGCCTTAGTGACCAAACAACAGGGATACTAGGAGTGTTGTTAGCTGCTAGAGTGATAGATAGATAGGAGGATGGATAGAGAGACAGGTAGTCCCCATTGTATCCAGTGTCCTGGTGATTTTCTTTTGGAGACTTAGGCTGTGGATGAAGGTCCTGGCTACTTCACTTCAGTGGTCTTCTATGATCTCGTGTTTCTGAGTCTTAGGAAAGTCTGTGCAGGGGTTTCACCTTCTCGCTCTACACACTCGACCGGGGTCCTGCTGTAAGTGCTGACCTTGCGTCCCTCTTTTTCCTCACCCAGTCAGAGGTGGTGATCGGGGCGCCGTGAGCAGGAACTTTGTGAGCAGGGAGCTGTCATCTTGGTAGCTTGAAATCAGCCAGGGTGGGAGCATTTACACCGTGATCAGCAAATGCTACAAATAGGTCTTTCCCTTTGTACCCAGAACTGGTCTGACCTCTAGTGACCTCTGACACCAGTACTTTAACGTTTGCGGCTGGAGTAGACATACCTGCATAATGTGCTTTGCTCATTTAATACTTATTTTTTTAAGTTTTTTTTGATGTGGACCTTTTTTAGAGTCTTTATTGATTTTGTTACAATATTGCTTCTTTTTTTTTTATATATATACTTTGGTTTTTGGATTGCAAAATGGGATATTTTAGCTCTCCAACCAGGGATCAAACCTGTAAACCCCACATGGGAAGGTGACGTCTTAACCACTGGACCACCAGGGAAGTCCCAGCCTCCCTTATTTTAAAAAGAAAAACTGTAAAAATCCTGTACTTTCTCTTTAATGATTTCACTTTTAGCTCTGTCAGCCACAACCATGGTATAGAGGTGCCAATCCTTTTTTATATCTCATTGTTCTGTTTCACAACAGACTGAGTGTACACCGGCATTTGTGAAATCCTGTGCATTTAACTTACTAAAGCATAAACCAGACCGTGGTTATTCTCATCCTCACAGGATGTGAGTCACTGAAGGAGCAAGGTATTGGCATATTTAGATGCCTCTTTTTTTTTTTAAGTAAAAATAAACTTTTCAGCAAAGATTTCATTTCATTCATATGAAAACCTTTGAAGTTTATGAATATAATCCCCAAATAGGCCATATACTTTTTTCTGTTCCATTGATCATTGTAGCTCTTATTTTGAGCATAATGTTGAATGGTTCTTTGGAACCATGGTGTGGGTAAATCTTTACGAGATCCTGGTTTGTGGATTCTCATTTCAAGAGTAGCTTTTTCTTTCCATTGATATTTAATTCTCCAAGTTGTCTACATTTAGGGAACTATTGTAGAACGTTTATCTTTGATTCTTCAGTGACTGCTTTTAACTCTGAAGAATGCCCCCGGAAGAGGAGTCTGACTCAGGTAAGCTTCACAGTATCTCTGAGGCACATGACGATTTAATTTAGAGCTTAAATATAATTGCAGCACATTGTATCTTAAGTCTTATTTTGTGGTATTGAAGTTTGCACAAAAATGATTTACAAACAGTGGTTCCTTTCACTCTAAAAGACAGCTCCACTGAATAGCTATATTTATCCTAGTGAGTCTAAAACCCTGAAATGACTTTGTAGAAGTCATTTCACATAAAGCAAAAATCCTAAGATTTTCTTTTGCCCACAAAAGTTCTGTGCTAACCTAGTGACTTTCTCTGAGCTACCGGGGGGAAACTGGCTATTGGAAAATAATTCTTGTTCTCTCTTTTAAAACACAAAGGCATGGTACTTGTTAGTGTAAGTATTTGAAAGCTGTAAACCTAGGCTCCTTTAGAAACTCATCTTTCGCCTTTGGAAGAAAACAGAGGGGGATGTGTCATTACTTCGTACACTTGTAAAATGTTAGAAGACAGATGTCTTTATGCTTGGTCGTATTCAAAGCATAGCTGTGTTTATGTACTTCTCTTTCTCCTTGTTGATTATACAAAAGTAGCAACTTGAATAGAGGCTGTGCAAGAGTGAACTTTAAATAGCTGGTCTGTGTGATTAAACTTTAAACTTTATAGAGTAAATAGCTTGGATCAGACCTTTCATTTTACTCAGTCTCTTTTGTGTGAATTTATTCAAAAAAGGGATGTGAGTTGAAGGAGCAAGGTATTGGCATATTTAGATGCCTCTTTTTAAGTAAAATAAACTTTTCAGCAAAGATTTCATTTCATTCATATGAAAACCTTTGAAGTTTATGAATATAATCCCCAAATAGGCCATATACTTTTTTCTGTTCCATTGATCATTGTAGCTCTTATTTTGAGCATAATGTTGAATGGTTCTTTGGAACCATGGTGTGGGTAAATCTTTACGAGATCCTGGTTTGTGGATTCTCATTTCAAGAGTAGCTTTTTCTTTCCATTGATATTTAATTCTCCAAGTTGTCTACATTTAGGGAACTATTGTAGAACGTTTATCTTTGATTCTTCAGTGACTGCTTTTAACTCTGAAGAATGCCCCCGGAAGAGGAGTCTGACTCAGGTAAGCTTCACAGTATCTCTGAGGCACATGACGATTTAATTTAGAGCTTAAATATAATTGCAGCACATTGTATCTTAAGTC
This sequence comes from Tragulus kanchil, assembly GCA_022376925.1. Classification (NCBI taxonomy): domain Eukaryota; kingdom Metazoa; phylum Chordata; class Mammalia; order Artiodactyla; family Tragulidae; genus Tragulus; species Tragulus kanchil. Next base: position 21,274,678 of record JAIOJX010000003.1, on the reverse strand, counting down.
TTATTTTGTGGTATTGAAGTTTGCACAAAAATGATTTACAAACAGTGGTTCCTTTCACTCTAAAAGACAGCTCCACTGAATAGCTATATTTATCCTAGTGAGTCTAAAACCCTGAAATGACTTTGTAGAAGTCATTTCACATAAAGCAAAAATCCTAAGATTTTCTTTTGCCCACAAAAGTTCTGTGCTAACCTAGTGACTTTCTCTGAGCTACCGGGGGGAAACTGGCTATTGGAAAATAATTCTTGTTCTCTCTTTTAAAACACAAAGGCATGGTACTTGTTAGTGTAAGTATTTGAAAGCTGTAAACCTAGGCTCCTTTAGAAACTCATCTTTCGCCTTTGGAAGAAAACAGAGGGGGATGTGTCATTACTTCGTACACTTGTAAAATGTTAGAAGACAGATGTCTTTATGCTTGGTCGTATTCAAAGCATAGCTGTGTTTATGTACTTCTCTTTCTCCTTGTTGATTATACAAAAGTAGCAACTTGAATAGAGGCTGTGCAAGAGTGAACTTTAAATAGCTGGTCTGTGTGATTAAACTTTAAACTTTATAGAGTAAATAGCTTGGATCAGACCTTTCATTTTTACTCAGTCTCTTTATATGATGTCATTCAACTTGACATTGTTCTTGTGCTTCCAGATTGGGGAAGGTAGTGGAAACATTTTGTCTCATTCTTTTCATGAGTGTCTTAGAAAGACTTTTTCACTAAGAAGACTAAATGTATTACTTGGAGCAGCAGGATTTTGTCCCCAAAACATTTTTGTGGGGATCCAGCTAACTGCATTTTTCTCATCTATTTAAGCAGTTATTGAGCATTTGATGATTTGGCATGGGAATTAGGTAAGTGACTGTAAGAAACTCAATTAACTCCTTACAGGAAAAATATGAAGAGGGGCAGATTAGGGAAATTGACACTTGAGTGAAGCATTTAATATGATTTTGACAAAAATCCTGAATATTCATTTTATGCAAGCTATTATTAAAACTCTGCCTGAGAACAATTAAATTGCAAATGGTCTTGAAAGGTTAATAATTCAGCGTTTGTGTAATCCAAATGCAGGAAGAGTCTCCAGGTTCAACCAATCAAATGATTCTATTGGAGAGAAGTACCAAACTGACTTAAGGTCAGAAGTATATGAATTGTGTTGCTAATTGCATCCTTCATCTAACTTACTCAAGTACATATCTGTTTTTTTTTTTTTTTTAAAGTTTCTAATGATTAGAAACTTGAAAGCATGTTTCTTATGGAGCTCTGAATATTCATTTACATCAGTTTTTTGCCCTTTTTTTTTCAAATGCAAATTCTGAGTCATTTTAGACTTGGACAAAATTAGTAGGTGAGAGAAAAGACATCGTGACCATTGAGCACTTGGTGCTACCTGTGTTGAGTCCTTAGTCCCAAGTACCAGCAGAGTTTGAATTCAGGTCAGTTCAGTCTCTCAGTCATGTCCAACTCTCTGCAACCCCATGGACTGTGATATGCCAGGCTTCCCTGTCCTTCATCATCTCCTGGAGCTTGCTCAAACTCATGTCCATTGACTCAGTGATGCCATCCAACCGTCTCATCCTCTGTTGTCCCCTTCTCGTTTTGCCTTCTGTTTTTCCCAACATCAGGGTCTTTTCCAATGAGTTGTCTTTTGAATATCTTGTATGAAAAAGCTTTGAATGTCTTGAAAGACATGCATAAAAATACAAAGTGTAATATCACCATTGTCAATTTTTCAAATTGCTTGCATGTCCTCATGAAGGTAGTGGAAACATTTTGTCTCATTCTTTTCATGAGTGTCTTAGAAAGACTTTTCACTAAGAAGACTAAATGTATTACTTGGAGCAGCAGGATTTTGTCCCCAAAACATTTTGTGGGGATCCAGCTAACTGCATTTTTCTCATCTATTTAAGCAGTTATTGAGCATTTGATGATTTGGCATGGGAATTAGGTAAGTGACTGTAAGAAACTCAATTAACTCCTTACAGGAAAAATATGAAGAGGGGCAGATTAGGGAAATTGACACTTGAGTGAAGCATTTAATATGATTTTGACAAAAATCCTGAATATTCATTTTATGCAAGCTATTATTAAAACTCTGCCTGAGAACAATTAAATTGCAAATGGTCTTGAAAGGTTAATAATTCAGCGTTTGTGTAATCCAAATGCAGGAAGAGTCTCCAGGTTCAACCAATCAAATGATTCTATTGGAGAGAAGTACCAAACTGACTTAAGGTCAGAAGTATATGAATTGTGTTGCTAATTGCATCCTTCATCTAACTTACTCAAGTACATATCTGTTTTTTTTTTTTTTTTAAAGTTTCTAATGATTAGAAACTTGAAAGCATGTTTCTTATGGAGCTCTGAATATTCATTTACATCAGTTTTTTGCCCTTTTTTTTTCAAATGCAAATTCTGAGTCATTTTAGACTTGGACAAAATTAGTAGGTGAGAGAAAAGACATCGTGACCATTGAGCACTTGGTGCTACCTGTGTTGAGTCCTTAGTCCCAAGTACCAGCAGAGTTTGAATTCAGGTCAGTTCAGTCTCTCAGTCATGTCCAACTCTCTGCAACCCCATGGACTGTGATATGCCAGGCTTCCCTGTCCTTCATCATCTCCTGGAGCTTGCTCAAACTCATGTCCATTGACTCAGTGATGCCATCCAACCGTCTCATCCTCTGTTGTCCCCTTCTCGTTTTGCCTTCTGTTTTTCCCAACATCAGGGTCTTTTCCAATGAGTTGTCTTTTTGAATATCTTGTATGAAAAAAGCTTTGAATGTCTTGAAAAACATGCATAAAAATACAAAGTGTAATATCACCATTGTCAATTTTTCAAATTGCTTGCATGTCGAAATGCTATTTTGGATGCCTGCTAAGTTGAGTCTGACTTCAGTTGAGTCTGACTCTGTGTGATCCCATGGACTGCAGCCCACCAGGCTCCTCTGTCCATGAGATTCTTTAGTCAAGAATACTGAAGTGGCTTGCCATTTCCTTCTCCAGGGATTCTTCCTGACCCAGGGATCAAACCCACATCTCCTGTATTGGCAGGTGATGTTTTTTACCACTGAGCTACCAGTGAAGCCTGGACTTCTCATTAGTAGCTCTGTTTTTTATTTTGTCTCTGGGTCAGTTTATATTCTGGAATAAAAAAACCCACATAGTAATCCGTAATTGGCTTCCCTGGTGGCTCGGTGGTAAAGAATCTGCCTGCACCGCAGGAGATGCAGGAGACATGGGTTCGATCCCTGGGTTGGGAAGATCTCTTGGAGGAGGGCATGGCAACCCACTCCAGTATTCTTGCCTGGAGAATCCCATGGACAGAGAGCCTGGTGGGCTCCCGTGCATAGAATCACAGAGTTGGACATGATTGAAGCTGCTGAGCACAATCTATAATTACAGGTGTCCTTAGTTCCAGTCTGTGAACTACAGTTTGGGGCTAGAAGAGAAAACAAGACAATCTCAACTAGTGGCCTTGTGGAACCATCAGTTGTAGGGAAGACATACAGTGGTGAAGAATACAAGAGATCTAACAGAGGCTCTGAGAACACAGTAAAAGATTATGGTCAGCAAAGACCTCCCCAACAAACTGAAGCTTAAAACAGGTCTATGCATGCAGTTGAGCCACCTCCATAAATCTTTTTACCAAGTACCTGCTCAGTACAGTAGATATTAATTTAGAGGTAATGAGGGACTTGAATCGGGTATGTGATTCTGAAATCAAAGATTTAGAGCCACCTCTAAAGTATCCTTTCTAATTCTGAATCTGAGTCACATCTAGAATGGTACAGCTAATGAAAATGGGCATCGGGGACATTTCAGATGAATTATTTTCTGTCCTTTATTATTTTTAATGAAATAAGAAACAACATTTTGAAAGAAGCTGCTTCCCTCTGAGAATTTGCATCGAAGCACAATAATACAATTATTTTTGTGTGAAAAAGAGGAGTGTGCCCTGCTGAGAACACAAAGCAGCTTTTGTCCTGAGAGCCCATTGTATATTATATATTGCTCACCTAAAGTTGAGATCATTCATGGTTATATGTTATGATTTACATATAAACTAACTGTGGAAGAACAAAAATGACTTCCTATTATTAAAGATGAAAACATGCCAACTGGGCATGTTATCTCTCTCTCCTTTAATCTCTCCTCCCTCATTATTGATAAAAACCACGTGTGTATACATTTATGTATACACTATAGTAACAATATATATTGGCATATTTATGTACACTTTCCCCCATATTGTTTTTATCTCTGTCATTCACTGCCTATGAAAACCTTGGCAAGTTAAGCTGTTGATAGCCCAGTTTTCACATCTGTAAAATGGAGACAACATCATTTAACAATAGCAAACACTTGGAACAGTGCTGGCATGCATGGAGAAGTCGAGAAATGTGAGCTGTTTTTATGATAGCGCATGCTGAGAGACTTGATTCTGTTGAAAATCAAATTGCTGAAATTAAGTACCATATGTATTAGAACCAGACTTCACAGAGAAAGAATGAGGATGTCTACTACAAAATGTAGTCACAACCTGAAAGTAGAGAGTTGTTTTATTTGGTGGGAATGCTTAGGATGCCAGGTTGGGGAGACATCTCAATAGATCTGAGAGAACTGCTCCAAGGAGGGTGCAGGGGGAGTCAGGCTGTAATTTCAACAAAGGGAGGCACTCTGAACATCAAAGATCAGGTATCAAGTTAAGGAATCTAGCATTATAAGTATGGGCAGATGCGAGGGGCACTGAAGTCTATGCATGCAGTTGAGCCACCTCCATAAATCTTTTTACCAAGTACCTGCTCAGTACAGTAGATATTAATTTAGAGGTAATGAGGGACTTGAATCGGGTATGTGATTCTGAAATCAAAGATTTAGAGCCACCTCTAAAGTATCCTTTCTAATTCTGAATCTGAGTCACATCTAGAATGGTACAGCTAATGAAAATGGGCATCGGGGACATTTCAGATGAATTATTTTCTGTCCTTTATTATTTTTAATGAAATAAGAAACAACATTTTGAAAGAAGCTGCTTCCCTCTGAGAATTTGCATCGAAGCACAATAATACAATTATTTTTGTGTGAAAAAGAGGAGTGTGCCCTGCTGAGAACACAAAGCAGCTTTTGTCCTGAGAGCCCATTGTATATTATATATTGCTCACCTAAAGTTGAGATCATTCATGGTTATATGTTATGATTTACATATAAACTAACTGTGGAAGAACAAAAATGACTTCCTATTATTAAAGATGAAAACATGCCAACTGGGCATGTTATCTCTCTCTCCTTTAATCTCTCCTTCCTCATTATTGATAAAAACCACGTGTGTATACATTTATGTATACACTATAGTAACAATATATATTGGCATATTTATGTACACTTTCCCCCATATTGTTTTTATCTCTGTCATTCACTGCCTATGAAAACCTTGGCAAGTTAAGCTGTTGATAGCCCAGTTTTCACATCTGTAAAATGGAGACAACATCATTTAACAATAGCAAACACTTGGAACAGTGCTGGCATGCATGGAGAAGTCGAGAAATGTGAGCTGTTTTTATGATAGCGCATGCTGAGAGACTTGATTCTGTTGAAAATCAAATTGCTGAAATTAAGTACCATATGTATTAGAACCAGACTTCACAGAGAAAGAATGAGGATGTCTACTACAAAATGTAGTCACAACCTGAAAGTAGAGAGTTGTTTTATTTGGTGGGAATGCTTAGGATGCCAGGTTGGGGAGACATCTCAATAGATCTGAGAGAACTGCTCCAAGGAGGGTGCAGGGGGAGTCAGGCTGTATACAAGTTTCCAACAAAGGGAGCAGGCACTCTGAACATCAAAGATCAGGTATCAAGTTAAGGAATCTAGCATTATAAGTATGGGCAGATGCGAGCCTCTGGGGTCACTGAATTCATTCCTTTCATATGCAACTCAGCTCTCTGGGGTCAGTCCTTTTTCCTGTTCACCTTGCTTCACTTCCCCAGCTCCTCTGTAACCCCTCTGGGGGGTAGCAGCATCCACTGGATCACAGTTTTGTGAGCCCTCATTTATATTTGAAGGCAAGAAATCTCTGATGTCTGTGATATTTCTTGTTAATTAATATGGCAGGAAATGGTTTCATTTGACAATGGCTTTGTAGAAAATCACTGAGGGAATTTACAAATAATGTAATGCATCGATTATTCCCGCCTGTCAATGCAGAAGACCTAAGAGAAGTGGGTTCAATCCGTGGGTCATTAAGATCCCCTGGAGGAGGGTATGGCAACCCACTCAATTATTCTTGCCTGAAGATTCCCCTGAATTGTGAAATATCCAATTAGAGACGTTTTGGGGCTCTTCATTTTGGTCTACACTCAGGATGATATCTTGGAATGGAGATGGATGGCAGAGACAGTATATGCATGAAATTTGACCTGAAAGCACTTCAATCGGGGATATTATCTAGGGTAGAGTATAGAGAAGAAGAAAACGGACTAAGACAGAAGTCTCATTGAAGTCCAACGTGTGACTCACTGTATCACACTGTGTGTTAACAGCTTTTCCTCTTTAGAGGAGGAAAAATTGATCATTTAACAATAGCAAACACTTGGAACAGTGCTGGCATGCATGGAGAAGTCGAGAAATGTGAGCTGTTTTTATGATAGCGCATGCTGAGAGACTTGATTCTGTTGAAAATCAAATTGCTGAAATTAAGTACCATATGTATTAGAACCAGACTTCACAGAGAAAGAATGAGGATGTCTACTACAAAATGTAGTCACAACCTGAAAGTAGAGAGTTGTTTTATTTGGTGGGAATGCTTAGGATGCCAGGTTGGGGAGACATCTCAATAGATCTGAGAGAACTGCTCCAAGGAGGGTGCAGGGGGAGTCAGGCTGTATACAAGTTTCCAACAAAGGGAGCAGGCACTCTGAACATCAAAGATCAGGTATCAAGTTAAGGAATCTAGCATTATAAGTATGGGCAGATGCGAGCCTCTGGGGTCACTGAATTCATTCCTTTCATATGCAACTCAGCTCTCTGGGGTCAGTCCTTTTTCCTGTTCACCTTGCTTCACTTCCCCAGCTCCTCTGTAACCCCTCTGGGGGGTAGCAGCATCCACTGGATCACAGTTTTGTGAGCCCTCATTTATATTTGAAGGCAAGAAATCTCTGATGTCTGTGATATTTCTTGTTAATTAATATGGCAGGAAATGGTTTCATTTGACAATGGCTTTGTAGAAAATCACTGAGGGAATTTACAAATAATGTAATGCATCGATTATTCCCGCCTGTCAATGCAGAAGACCTAAGAGAAGTGGGTTCAATCCGTGGGTCATTAAGATCCCCTGGAGGAGGGTATGGCAACCCACTCAATTATTCTTGCCTGAAGATTCCCCTGAATTGTGAAATATCCAATTAGAGACGTTTTGGGGCTCTTCATTTTGGTCTACACTCAGGATGATATCTTGGAATGGAGATGGATGGCAGAGACAGTATATGCATGAAATTTGACCTGAAAGCACTTCAATCGGGGATATTATCTAGGGTAGAGTATAGAGAAGAAGAAAACGGACTAAGACAGAAGTCTCATTGAAGTCCAACGTGTGACTCACTGTATCACACTGTGTGTTAACAGCTTTTCCTCTTTAGAGGAGGAAGTTGGATATCAAAAGTACATGGAAAGAGACACAACTATACTCCACCTCTGAAGGTTTATTATTAGTTATCATTTACCATTTTAGCTTCCTCTGTGGTAAATGCAGTTAGGAGTTGTCGGTATATCTTGATGGGCTGATGCATCGTATCTTATTGAGTTAGAATATGAAATTAATTAGGCAAAGCTTAATAAAGCCAAAGTTAGGGAGAACTCCTCAGACATCATCAGACAGTCTGAAAAGTAGGCAACCTGGTTAGGTAAGTGGACTTAAAGAACTCAAAGTATGTGACTTATTGATATTGAATTAAGCCTACTGTCTTCAAGGGGAACATGTTTTAATGGTTGATGGTGGAGTTTTTTAAGATTTGTATTTTATGTTAAAGGAAAGTCGCAGTAATTTATTTCTAGTTGAAAAGAAACTTAAAAGGAATAAAGGAAAAACAAGGAAAAAGTAACAATAAAAATATTGGTCTAAGAGTTGAGGACACACTTAATCATTCACTGTGGCTGTTGTTGACAGGAGGTATAGTGAAAAGAATGCACATACTAGTGTCAATGGGCACATCAGCTCTTAGGTGACCTTGGATCAATTTCTTCTCACAGATCTAGTTTTTTTTTTTCAATTTATCTGTGAAATGGGGCTAATAATTACATTCTGGGTCATTGTTTTGAGGACCCAGTCAAGTATTTGAGTCCAGCATTTCATATAATGCTCAGTAGGTGATCATAGTAGTTAATTTTTTCCAATGTTATTTACTTGAAAGCTGTTCAGAGACCAGATGTTAATTGTTCTCATCACAAAAGGGAAATTATAATTACATGAGGTGATGAAGGTGTTAGCTAATGTGAGAAACACAGTCACCAGCTCAAACTCAAAGAACGGACTTGGAGACTTGTTGAGATGTGGGAAGCGAGGTTTAATGACTGTCTTGCGAGATCGTGTGTCTGGGGCCCCTTAAATCCAATTAGGACGTTTGGGGCTCTTCATTTGACACTCAGGATGATATCTTGGAATGGAGATGGATGGCAGAGACAGTATATGCATGAAATTTGACCTGAAAGCACTTCAATCGGGATATTATCTAGGGTAGAGTATAGAGAAGAAGAAAACGGACTAAGACAGAAGTCTCATTGAAGTCCAACGTGTGACTCACTGTATCACACTGTGTGTTAACAGCTTTTCCTCTTTAGAGGAGGAAGTTGGATATCAAAAGTACATGGAAAGAGACACAACTATACTCCACCTCTGAAGGTTTATTATTAGTTATCATTTACCATTTTAGCTTCCTCTGTGGTAAATGCAGTTAGGAGTTGTCGGTATATCTTGATGGGCTGATGCATCGTATCTTATTGAGTTAGAATATGAAATTAATTAGGCAAAGCTTAATAAAGCCAAAGTTAGGGAGAACTCCTCAGACATCATCAGACAGTCTGAAAAGTAGGCAACCTGGTTAGGTAAGTGGACTTAAAGAACTCAAAGTATGTGACTTATTGATATTGAATTAAGCCTACTGTCTTCAAGGGGAACATGTTTTAATGGTTGATGGTGGAGTTTTTTAAGATTTGTATTTTATGTTAAAGGAAAGTCGCAGTAATTTATTTCTAGTTGAAAAGAAACTTAAAAGGAATAAAGGAAAAACAAGGAAAAAGTAACAATAAAAATATTGGTCTAAGAGTTGAGGACACACTTAATCATTCACTGTGGCTGTTGTTGACAGGAGGTATAGTGAAAAGAATGCACATACTAGTGTCAATGGGCACATCAGCTCTTAGGTGACCTTGGATCAATTTCTTCTCACAGATCTAGTTTTTTTTTTTCAATTTATCTGTGAAATGGGGCTAATAATTACATTCTGGGTCATTGTTTTGAGGACCCAGTCAAGTATTTGAGTCCAGCATTTCATATAATGCTCAGTAGGTGATCATAGTAGTTAATTTTTTCCAATGTTATTTACTTGAAAGCTGTTCAGAGACCAGATGTTAATTGTTCTCATCACAAAAGGGAAATTATAATTACATGAGGTGATGAAGGTGTTAGCTAATGTGAGAAACACAGTCACCAGCTCAAACTCAAAGAACGGACTTGGAGACTTGTTGAGATGTGGGAAGCGAGGTTTAATGACTGTCTTGCGAGATCGTGTGTCTGGTCGGCCAGGACACCCAGAGTGTTACAGAGAGCAAGCTATCCCTGCCCAGTCTTTCCCCCAGTTCCTCATTGGCTGAGTAGTATAGGGTGAACAATCTTCCCAGGTGGGGCATATATTGGCTCTCTCCGTCTTTATGGGCTGGCCCCTCCCTGACATCTTGTTTCATCCTTTCCTGTTCTATCTTTTCTTCTTTCCTGTTATCATGTTCACCAAGAAGACGAACTCCTGTGAAACCTAACCCCATTCTTATGTTCTGAATTCACCAATAGGATGAACCTGTGTGAAAATCCTAGGCACCCCACCCTCCCTTTTTTTGCCTGAACTTTCTAGTTTTGTAACCCTTATGGCTATTGGCTCTTATATCAGCAAGCCGTCACTCAAAGCTAGCTATTCTTGAAAATGGGAACCTTTAAGTTTGTTTTCATTTTAAATTTCTTACACTAATACGCTGCTGGTGCTAACCATACTACAGTATATAAGGGTATCAAATCAATATGTCGTACACATTACACTTACACAATATCATATGTCAATTATATCTCAACTTTTATTTTTATTTTTTACTGTAGTCTGTGCTGCATGGCTTGTGGGATCTTAATTCCCCAACCAGAGATCAAACCAATACCTTCAGCAGTGAAAACCTGGAGTCCTGACCACTGCACCACAAGGAAATTCCCTATGTCTCAAAGTTTTAAAACAAGGAGCATTCAGTCCTTTTGAATTTGGCACATTTGTTTCAGAAAACTCATTTTTTTTGTCATTAAACTTTTTTAAGTGCCTCTGGCACACATCAGTTTGTTCTCTGAATCTGTGAACTTAGGCTTTTGTTGTTGTTGTCTGTTTAGATTCCACATATAAATGAGATCATATGGTGTTTGTCTTTCTATCCGACTTACTTCACTTAACATAATGCCTTTGAGGGTCACATTGCTTCATATGAGTAGGTTTCCTTCTTTTTAAATGGCTGAATAGTATTTCAGGGTGTGTATATACATATATGCCTATATATATTTCTATACGTATCACATCTTCTTTATTCATTCATCCTTTGATGGGCACTGAAGTTGCTTCCATACTTTGGGCATTGTAAATAATGTTGCAGTGAACATGTGTGTTCATTACTCAGTGCTGACTCTGCGCGAGCCCAAGGACTGTAGCCCTCCAGGCTCCTCTGTCCATGGGGTTCTCCAGGCAAGAATACTGGAGTGGGCTGCCGTTCCCCTTCTCCAGGGGATCCTCCCAGCCCAGGAACTGAACCTGGGTCTCCTGCATTGGCAGGCAAATTCTTTACCATCTGAGCCAATGAACATAGAGATGCCTATATCTTTTTTGTTAGTCTTTTCATTTGCTTTAGATAAATAACAGAAAGTTAAATTGCTGGATCACTGGTATTTCTAATTTTGAGAAAACTCTATACTGTTTTTCACAGTGGCTGTACCAACAGTGTACAAGGATTTCCTTTTCTCCAAATCCTTGAGAGCACTGGCTATTTCTTGTCTTTTCAATAAAAAACATTCTAACAGGTGTGGGGATGACATTTCATTGTGGTTTTGATTTGCATCCCCTCATGATTAATGATGCTGAGCATATTTTCATGTGCCTGTTGGCCATCTATATGGAAATTGTAATTCTCAAAGGATGATAATTATCTGTAAAATAAGTGGGTTGAATCATGAATGCCTTTGGGCTCTTAAGTTCTGTCATTCAGTGAATAGAGAGTAAAGTTTTAGGAAATGAGAGTAAAATGGAAAATTGTTCAAAGTTGAAAAATTATTATTGTCATTATATTTATTGCCTAATTATCCATTATATTTCACAGAAATTATAAAAAATAACCTCTATTTAATCTTTCATAGAGAGATAGACAAGGCAGAGTTCCACAAATTTGCAAATAGGATGACAAGAGTTAAATTGTATGTCATCAAAAGGCAATATATGTACAAATACTTGGGACAGCTTAATTCCATGGCATGTTAGGAATCAGTATGATGACTGAATCACAGATACGTTAATTTTAGAAGGGAGATTAAAAAAAAGGTGTAATAAAATGGGGATAGCAAAGAGCAGCCCTGAGAATATAGATTTCTGTGTGGTGACGTGAGAACTAACTTCATTTATTTTCTGGTCCTTCTGCAAAGATGTGAGAAAATAAAGTTTTTGAATTTGAATGATAAAAATAGTTTTTTGAACAGTGTAACAAGAAACATCATTCATGGAAGAAAATATACTCAAGGCATGTGGTGTTTATATATATCTATATATAGGTTTATATATATCTATATATATATCTATATATATAGATATATATAATTATTTTTATTTTACTTTTTCAGAGTTTTGGTGTTTGGAGCTATATATAAATCCAGTATGTGGTGTTTCTTTTGGTAGGAAAACTGTTTACACGGAGACATGCTGTTTAACATAGAATAGTTTAAATTTGAACATCTATTAATTGTTATTACATGTCTGTTCATATTGCTGATAAATGTTTCAGGCCAACAAATTTAAGTTTCTCCTCATTAAAAGATGAAGGAAAATATAAACAGCGAGTAATCTTGGGAAATGAAGTGAACTGAAGAATCTTATTTTAGCCTAAAGAGTGTCCTGGACCATTACCTTGTAATAACCTATAATGGAATATAATCTGCAGAAATACAGAAGCATTATGCTGTATACCTGAAATGAACACAGTATTTGAAATCAACTTGTAGTTTAGTGACTAAGTCATGCCTGACTCTTTTGCAATCTTATGAACCGTAGCCCACCAGGCTCCTCTGTCCATGAGATTTATCAGGGACGAGTACTGAAATGGGTTACCCTTTTCTTATCTAGGGGATCCTCCTGATCCAAGGATCTAACTTGTGTCTCTTCTATTGCTGAGTCACCAGGAAAGCTCTAAATCAACTATGCTTTAATACAAAAACTATACTGGCTAATTATTGTTCTAGTACAATCATTATAAACATGATTTATTATATTAGTCTTGTTTTAATGATCAATATTCTCATCTTAGTTGTGAGAGAAGTTTAGAGGAAGATTGTTGGTTGCTTCAATGGTATGGGTGAGATTTTGCCCCATGTCATCAAAAGGCAATATATGTACAAATACTTGGGACAGCTTAATTCCATGGCATGTTAGGAATCAGTATGATGACTGAATCACAGATACGTTAATTTTAGAAGGGAGATTAAAAAAAAGGTGTAATAAAATGGGGATAGCAAAGAGCAGCCCTGAGAATATAGATTTCTGTGTGGTGACGTGAGAACTAACTTCATTTATTTTCTGGTCCTTCTGCAAAGATGTGAGAAAATAAAGTTTTTGAATTTGAATGATAAAAATAGTTTTTTGAACAGTGTAACAAGAAACATCATTCATGGAAGAAAATATACTCAAGGCATGTGGTGTTTATATATATCTATATATAGGTTTATATATATCTATATATATATCTATATATATAGATATATATAATTATTTTTATTTTACTTTTTCAGAGTTTTGGTGTTTGGAGCTATATATAAATCCAGTATGTGGTGTTTCTTTTGGTAGGAAAACTGTTTACACGGAGACATGCTGTTTAACATAGAATAGTTTAAATTTGAACATCTATTAATTGTTATTACATGTCTGTTCATATTGCTGATAAATGTTTCAGGCCAACAAATTTAAGTTTCTCCTCATTAAAAGATGAAGGAAAATATAAACAGCGAGTAATCTTGGGAAATGAAGTGAACTGAAGAATCTTATTTTAGCCTAAAGAGTGTCCTGGACCATTACCTTGTAATAACCTATAATGGAATATAATCTGCAGAAATACAGAAGCATTATGCTGTATACCTGAAATGAACACAGTATTTGAAATCAACTTGTAGTTTAGTGACTAAGTCATGCCTGACTCTTTTGCAATCTTATGAACCGTAGCCCACCAGGCTCCTCTGTCCATGAGATTTATCAGGGACAGTACTGAAATGGGTTACCCTTTTCTTATCTAGGGGATCCTCCTGATCCAAGGATCTAACTTGTGTCTCTTCTATTGCTGAGTCACCAGGAAAGCTCTAAATCAACTATGCTTTAATACAAAAACTATACTGGCTAATTATTGTTCTAGTACAATCATTATAAACATGATTTATTATATTAGTCTTGTTTTAATGATCAATATTCTCATCTTAGTTGTGAGAGAAGTTTAGAGGAAGATTGTTGGTTGCTTCAATGGTATGGGTGAGATTTTGCCCCATGTCCTTTATTTATTAATTTTTTTTCCTCTAAGCTAAACAGTATTTGTAAAGCTTGCTTTATGTCAAAGTTGTGTGGCTAACGGACACAGATCTGTGGATTAGCAGCTCTTTATAATTCTAACATATAAGGAGTATTGTATTTCATCAGTTTTGTTATACACATTTTCTTTAAAATATTTTGCCATATCTGAAATCAGAATATATCTTAGAATTTATGTGTTAGATTAAAATTGATGGTATGCCATAGACTAGTTGGCAGAGTTTTCCCTTTCTACACAGAACACAAAATAGTAATAACGATCACAGTCTTGCATTTGGTGAAATGTGGTAGTATCTTATTTGTGTCTTGAAGAGTACATGTAATTGATCTGGATAATAGACATGAGGGGAATGTGATAACCTGGGTCTGTCTGGGGAAATGACTTGAAGTAGATGACTTCTTTTCATCTTTTCTTTTATGCTCACAAGATTGTGATACAGATTAAAGGCTTAGTTCAATGCAACCATCATTATTCATCTATCTCATGTCCATAGAGAGTATGAAGATAGTGTATGCTCTGTGCATTTGGAAGGCAGAAAGAGCAGTCTTTGGTAATTTTACCAAAGCTTTACTAACATGGAAACCTCTTGCATGATGGCTCAGACAATAAGGAATCTGCCTGCAGTATGAGAGGCCTGGGTTTGATCCCTGGGTTGAGAAGGCCCCCTGGAGAAAGGAATGGCTGCCCACTCCAGTATTCTTGCCTGGAGAATCCCATGGACAGAGTAGTCTGATGGGTTACAGCCCATGAACCCGAGCGACTAACATTTCCATTTGTTCAAACCTCTCGCAGGCATGTATAACATTTTACTCACCCTTCAAAAATATACAGTGTGACTTTTTCAAGGATCTTAACGTACTGAAATGGGTTACCCTTTTCTTATCTAGGGGATCCTCCTGATCCAAGGATCTAACTTGTGTCTCTTCTATTGCTGAGTCACCAGGAAAGCTCTAAATCAACTATGCTTTAATACAAAAACTATACTGGCTAATTATTGTTCTAGTACAATCATTATAAACATGATTTATTATATTAGTCTTGTTTTAATGATCAATATTCTCATCTTAGTTGTGAGAGAAGTTTAGAGGAAGATTGTTGGTTGCTTCAATGGTATGGGTGAGATTTTGCCCCATGTCCTTTATTTATTAATTTTTTCCTCAAAGCTAAACAGTATTTGTAAAGCTTGTTTTATGTCAAAGTTGTGTGGCTAACGGACACAGATCTGTGGATTAGCAGCTCTTTATAATTCTAACATATAAGGAGTATTGTATTTCATCAGTTTTGTTATACACATTTTCTTTAAAATATTTTGCCATATCTGAAATCAGAATATATCTTAGAATTTATGTGTTAGATTAAAATTGATGGTATGCCATAGACTAGTTGGCAGAGTTTTCCCTTTCTACACAGAACACAAAATAGTAATAACGATCACAGTCTTGCATTTGGTGAAATGTGGTAGTATCTTATTTGTGTCTTGAAGAGTACATGTAATTGATCTGGATAATAGACATGAGGGGAATGTGATAACCTGGGTCTGTCTGGGGAAATGACTTGAAGTAGATGACTTCTTTTCATCTTTTCTTTTATGCTCACAAGATTGTGATACAGATTAAAGGCTTAGTTCAATGCAACCATCATTATTCATCTATCTCATGTCCATAGAGAGTATGAAGATAGTGTATGCTCTGTGCATTTGGAAGGCAGAAAGAGCAGTCTTTGGTAATTTTACCAAAGCTTTACTAACATGGAAACCTCTTGCATGATGGCTCAGACAATAAGGAATCTGCCTGCAGTATGAGAGGCCTGGGTTTGATCCCTGGGTTGAGAAGGCCCCCTGGAGAAAGGAATGGCTGCCCACTCCAGTATTCTTGCCTGGAGAATCCCATGGACAGAGTAGTCTGATGGGTTACAGCCCATGACACAACTGAGCGACTAACATTTCCATTTGTTCAAACCTCTCGCAGGCAGGAACCATGTATAACATTTTTACTCACCCTTCAAAAAATATACAGTGTATAATAGATGCCTATTTGAGCAGAATCCAGTGCAGCTTGCACTTAGAAATAAAACAAGTGTTCTTTCACCTAGTTCAATCAGTACAGGAGGGTAAATTTCTGTCAAAAATGTCAGAAAATATTCTGATATGATATTCACTCATTTATGAATTATATAGATGAATTTTTGCATTCTTTATTTTCTGTGGCATTATTTTATATTTGACTTTTATAACATTTTAGATTTAAGGTAGAATAAATATTTTGACATTTTTTGGTTTTTTTTTGGCGGGGTGGGGGCTGGGGTGGGGAAGGAGAGGGATGGGCGGGCCACTTCTATTGGTCTTTTCTCTATTTTCATCCATCTTTGTTCTTTGGCCCATGTGGGCCTCCCATCGCAGTGGCCCCTGTTGTTGCAGAGCACTGGCTCTGGGCGCATGCGCTCCAGAGCTCCGGCTCGGTAATTGGACACATCGGTCCAGCCGCTCCGCGGCACATGGGATCTTCCCAGGCCAGGGATCGAACTGGCGCCCCTTGCCCTGCAAGGCGGTGTCCTTAACCACTGGACCACCAGGGAAACCCCAAAATTACGTATTTCTAATGATATGTTTTAACAATAATTATGTGTTCTCATGAAAATTTTTATGCAGGCTGCAAAAAGAATGAGAAATTCTTTTGTAAACTGCAGCTGGAACCAGTTTGACTTTTAAGAAAAATGAAGTTAATGGATAGAGAGTATGAAGATAGTGTATGCTCTGTGCATTTGGAAGGCAGAAAGAGCAGTCTTTGGTAATTTTACCAAAGCTTTACTAACATGGAAACCTCTTGCATGATGGCTCAGACAATAAGGAATCTGCCTGCAGTATGAGAGGCCTGGGTTTGATCCCTGGGTTGAGAAGGCCCCCTGGAGAAAGGAATGGCTGCCCACTCCAGTATTCTTGCCTGGAGAATCCCATGGACAGAGTAGTCTGATGGGTTACAGCCCATGACACAACTGAGCGACTAACATTTCCATTTGTTCAAACCTCTCGCAGGCAGGAACCATGTATAACATTTTTACTCACCCTTCAAAAAATATACAGTGTATAATAGATGCCTATTTGAGCAGAATCCAGTGCAGCTTGCACTTAGAAATAAAACAAGTGTTCTTTCACCTAGTTCAATCAGTACAGGAGGGTAAATTTCTGTCAAAAATGTCAGAAAATATTCTGATATGATATTCACTCATTTATGAATTATATAGATGAATTTTTGCATTCTTTATTTTCTGTGGCATTATTTTATATTTGACTTTTATAACATTTTAGATTTAAGGTAGAATAAATATTTTGACATTTTCTTTTTTTTTGGCGGGGTGGGGGCTGGGGTGGGGAAGGAGGGGGATGGGCGGGCCACTTCTATTGGTCTTTTCTCTATTTTCATCCATCTTTGTTCTTTGGCCCATGTGGGCCTCCCATCGCAGTGGCCCCTGTTGTTGCAGAGCACTGGCTCTGGGCGCATGCGCTCCAGAGCTCCGGCTCGGTAATTGGACACATCGGTCCAGCCGCTCCGCGGCACATGGGATCTTCCCAGGCCAGGGATCGAACTGGCGCCCCTTGCCCTGCAAGGCGGTGTCCTTAACCACTGGACCACCAGGGAAACCCCAAAATTACGTATTTCTAATGATATGTTTTAACAATAATTATGTGTTCTCATGAAAATTTTTATGCAGGCTGCAAAAAGAATGAGAAATTCTTTTGTAAACTGCAGCTGGAACCAGTTTGACTTTTAAGAAAAATGAAGTTAAGGATTGTTTATTTGATATAGCCAAGGGAATTAGAAATTAAGGAAATATAACCTATAGTGATATTATCATTTATTATAATAGAGATTTTATTATTTTGAAGCTTAAGATTTTAGTGGGGTTTGGAACTTGGTGTTTCTTAAGTGTTCATTAAAATTTTTTCTGAATACAAATTTAATACAACCCGTTTCTTACTACTGATTTTTAGTTCCTTTTACCACCGCTTTTTGTCTAATATATAAATATTTAACCGTGATAATGCTACATCCTAAAACTTTCTTGCATCCTAAAACTGGGCAGAAAAATAAGACAAGAACTTTTTTTTTTTAAGCTGAGTTTGCTTACCTGCCAGGCAAGAATGGGCATGCATGAAGGTTTCCTGTGTGTGCACACATGCACGTTCTCAGTGAAGAAATTTGTTAAATAATTTGCCAAGGGGGCAAAGTTAGGGGATTTTCAAGTGATTTTAAAACAGTCGAATTTATGGTAGATATGCTAATGAAATGTTGAAAGTTTACACTCTAGAAAAGACAGATGAATCTATGGCTCTGTATATAGCTGGACAAAGCAAATCTTATTGTTCACAACAAATCCTTTTATTCAGAAAAGAGTCTCCCTTTAAGTCCATTGAGGGTCTGGTGCATTCTAGTTTAGGGTCCATTTAGGGTCGTAGCTCGTGACGCAGAGGATTCAGTTTTCCTATCACGTTTTCATGGTGTTGAATTTGAAACACACACACATCTCAATCCAGAAAGCTTTGAAAAATTAGCCATTAAAAATTAATTAGAGACTTAACACAGGTGCAGAAGTTCTAACACTTCACTTCTCTTCTAACTCTCTTTAGCCCACCTCCCTTTCATGTCCCCAAATAAGAAACATGCCCACAACAAAGTTTTAGGCCATAAAGGCCCTTTTTGTAAGTCTGAGGAAAATGTGACCAAGGAGCAAGCTGTATCTTCCTTTCTGCTGATACTCCCCTGTTTTTTCTTTTCTTTTCTAATTAAACTGTTAATTTTGAGATAATTGAAAATTCACATGCAATTGTAATAAATCACACAGCCAGATCCAATGGCCTGTAACCAATTTCCCAATGGTGACATTTTATGAAACTATAGGACCACGTCACAACCAGAATATTGACATTGATCAAGCTAAGATCCAGAACACTTAATCACCCACAGATCCCTTGTGTTGACCTTTCATAGCTGTAGTCACCTCCTTTTCACTGTCTTTTAACTGTAGCAACCACCAGTCCATTCTCCAGTTCTGTCATTTTGTTATTTCAAGAATGCTGCATAAATGGAATCATATAGTATGTGACCTTTGAGACTGGCTGTGGGTGCCTGGCAGGACCTGCCTCCATCTACAGCCATACCACCTGGAACGTGCCCGATCTCGTTTGAGACTGGCTGTTTTTTCCTTAAATGAAGTTCTTTTTTTGTTTGTTTTAAATTTTGTCCATCTTGTATTGCTTTTTTAATTTATTTATTTTCATCTATCTTTGCTCTTTGGCCTGTGTGGGCCTCCCATTGCAGTAGCCCCTCTCTTTGCAGAGCACTGGCTTTGGGCGCATGCACTCCAAAGTGCTGGCTTGCAGTTGGACATGGGCCAGGGATTGAACCGGTGCCCCTTGCACTGCATGGCAGACACTTTACCCACTGGACTACCAGGGAAGCCCAAGACTGTTTTTTATTCAGGATAATCCCCTTGGGATGTGTTCAAATTGCTCTATAAATAGTATATTTATTATTCTTGCTGAGTAGCATTCCATGGTGTGGATATCCTAGTTCATTTAGCCATTCAGTCACTGAAGAAACTCTGGGTTGTTTCAGTTCTTTTCTCTTTGGAGTAAATCAGCTGTGAATTAAGCTTTGAAAAATTAGCCATTAAAAATTAATTAGAGACTTAACACAGGTGCAGAAGTTCTAACACTTCACTTCTCTTCTAACTCTCTTTAGCCCACCTCCCTTTCATGTCCCCAAATAAGAAACATGCCCACAACAAAGTTTTAGGCCATAAAGGCCCTTTTTGTAAGTCTGAGGAAAATGTGACCAAGGAGCAAGCTGTATCTTCCTTTCTGCTGATACTCCCCTGTTTTTTCTTTTCTTTTCTAATTAAACTGTTAATTTTGAGATAATTGAAAATTCACATGCAATTGTAATAAATCACACAGCCAGATCCAATGGCCTGTAACCAATTTCCCAATGGTGACATTTTATGAAACTATAGGACCACGTCACAACCAGAATATTGACATTGATCAAGCTAAGATCCAGAACACTTAATCACCCACAGATCCCTTGTGTTGACCTTTCATAGCTGTAGTCACCTCCTTTTCACTGTCTTTTAACTGTAGCAACCACCAGTCCATTCTCCAGTTCTGTCATTTTGTTATTTCAAGAATGCTGCATAAATGGAATCATATAGTATGTGACCTTTGAGACTGGCTGTGGGTGCCTGGCAGGACCTGCCTCCATCTACAGCCATACCACCTGGAACGTGCCCGATCTCGTTTGAGACTGGCTGTTTTTTCCTTAAATGAAGTTCTTTTTTTGTTTGTTTTAAATTTTGTCCATCTTGTATTGCTTTTTTAATTTATTTATTTTCATCTATCTTTGCTCTTTGGCCTGTGTGGGCCTCCCATTGCAGTAGCCCCTCTCTTTGCAGAGCACTGGCTTTGGGCGCATGCACTCCAAAGTGCTGGCTTGCAGTTGGACATGGGCCAGGGATTGAACCGGTGCCCCTTGCACTGCATGGCAGACACTTTACCCACTGGACTACCAGGGAAGCCCAAGACTGTTTTTTATTCAGGATAATCCCCTTGGGATGTGTTCAAATTGCTCTATAAATAGTATATTTATTATTCTTGCTGAGTAGCATTCCATGGTGTGGATATCCTAGTTCATTTAGCCATTCAGTCACTGAAGAAACTCTGGGTTGTTTCCAGTTCTTTTCTCTTTGGAGTAAATCAGCTGTGAATATTTGTATATAGATTCTTAGGCGAACATAGTTTTCATTACTCTAAGATAAATACCAAAGAGTATTAATTGCGGGTCTGATGGTAATTGCATGTTTAGTTGTGTAAGAAACTACCGAATTGTTTTTCAGAGTGGCTGTACCATTTTGCATTCCTACCAGCAGTGAATGACTGATTCACTTTTTCAGTGTCCTGGCCAGCCTTTTGTGCCATTATGATAGCTTAGCTGTTCTAATAGCTGTGTACTGATTTCTCACTGTGGTTTTAATTTGCATTTCCCTTAGAGCTAATGATGTTGAACATCATTTTCATGTGCTTCTTTCTCTGCCTTTTTAATATACATTAATTTACCTTTTCTACTTACTCTCCATTTCCAGTTTGCCCTAACCAGTAAATCTGTAATTCATCCACTGTTTGTTTCATGTCTACTTTGGGTGCCTGAGAAGCTACATAGAAGGCCTCCTGCTGCTCTTACGGATGATGACTTCTCACCCTAGGAGGGCCAGTGCCGAGGCGCAGGACTGTGTCTCTTCTGGTCTCATGGCTCTCAGTCCTTGAGGCAGAAAGTACAGAATTTTCTTGACTCCAGTCCTCTGCTGCATGCTGCATTCTGGTCCTGAAAAGGCACTATTTGAACCCAGGATTGTACTGAGTCTTCTCATTTAAACAGATTCTTTGTTTGCTCTTCACAACTACTTGAACAAGAACATGGGAGTCAGTATTTATTGCAAGAAAAAAAGACATTCTTTGAAAGTGAGCAGAATATGCAAAGAGACATTTCTATCTTCAGCTAAACAGGCTTTTATATGACCCCCTAAGCAAGTTCTACAGTTTTCTTGATTGGGTTATAAATTCTCTTGTTGATTCTAGACTCCTCGAAATACAACCAGAAAGTCCTAGGGTTGGGACAAGCTAACAGACACTTTACCCACTTTGGACTACCGGGGAAGCCCAAGACTGTTTTTTATTCAGGATAATCCCCTTGGGATGTGTTCAAATTGCTCTATAAATAGTATATTTATTATTCTTGCTGAGTAGCATTCCATGGTGTGGATATCCTAGTTCATTTAGCCATTCAGTCACTGAAGAAACTCTGGGTTGTTTCCAGTTCTTTTCTCTTTGGAGTAAATCAGCTGTGAATATTTGTATATAGATTCTTAGGCGAACATAGTTTTCATTACTCTAAGATAAATACCAAAGAGTATTAATTGCGGTCTGATGGTAATTGCATGTTTAGTTGTGTAAGAAACTACCGAATTGTTTTTCAGAGTGGCTGTACCATTTTGCATTCCTACCAGCAGTGAATGACTGATTCACTTTTTCAGTGTCCTGGCCAGCCTTTTGTGCCATTATGATAGCTTAGCTGTTCTAATAGCTGTGTACTGATTTCTCACTGTGGTTTTAATTTGCATTTCCCTTAGAGCTAATGATGTTGAACATCATTTTCATGTGCTTCTTTCTCTGCCTTTTTAATATACATTAATTTACCTTTTCTACTTACTCTCCATTTCCAGTTTGCCCTAACCAGTAAATCTGTAATTCATCCACTGTTTGTTTCATGTCTACTTTGGGTGCCTGAGAAGCTACATAGAAGGCCTCCTGCTGCTCTTACGGATGATGACTTCTCACCCTAGGAGGGCCAGTGCCGAGGCGCAGGACTGTGTCTCTTCTGGTCTCATGGCTCTCAGTCCTTGAGGCAGAAAGTACAGAATTTTCTTGACTCCAGTCCTCTGCTGCATGCTGCATTCTGGTCCTGAAAAGGCACTATTTGAACCCAGGATTGTACTGAGTCTTCTCATTTAAACAGATTCTTTGTTTGCTCTTCACAACTACTTGAACAAGAACATGGGAGTCAGTATTTATTGCAAGAAAAAAAGACATTCTTTGAAAGTGAGCAGAATATGCAAAGAGACATTTCTATCTTCAGCTAAACAGGCTTTTATATGACCCCCTAAGCAAGTTCTACAGTTTTTCTTGATTGGGTTATAAATTCTCTTGTTGATTCTAGACTCCTCGAAATACAACCAGAAAGTCCTAGGGTTGGGACAAGCTAAGAGGCTCACTGCATTAGGGGAGAACACTATTCTGATATTGTCCTGGAGTCTCAGGACAGAGGCATCACAGGAGCCTATTGTTAGTTTTAGACGCTAGACTGAATGTAAGTTTTAAGGAGGCCTTACAGAGAAGGAAACGTGGAAATTGACAGAGTTGTTACTTAATGGCTTTACTTTGGGGACTGGTGGGTTCCAAGAGGTAGGCCATGGAAACAAGTCTTAATGACAATGCTGTTGCTCTTGGTGAGGAGCATGTTTGTAGCCCACTGACTTATCCAGGGGCAGGGAATTCCTAGTGCACATACCAGGCTATTTTGCTTGGTCTCAGTATTGATAATGTCAGAGAACTATCCCTGGTTCCAGTCCTGTGACTGCAGGGAAAAGAAATTATGTGGGGACTTTGGAGATGCATAATAAGAAAATTGCACCTGTCCCACTTGCAAATGAATTGCCTCTCACTTCCAAATTCAATCATCATTGCCTGGCTTGTGGTACCGGGGCTGGACCTTCTGACCATCTCTGCCTTGCCGGCTGGCAGGTTAAGCATCGTTAGCAGAGGATGCCAGGAGGACACTGCAGGAAGTGTCTTGTCCTTCCGTTCCTGGTTCTGGTGTGAGTCTCTGTGCTTGCTGCCATGGTGCTTGGTTAGCATGGAGCACGTCCAGTGACACTCATCCCCCGAGAGCACTCATTAGCAGCATCCTTGTCAGAAGTTTCCTGGAGAGTTTCTCTGGGAATCCTGAGAACAGTTTCCTGAGACTCCTAGAGAGTCTTACAGTCCTAGTAAGTTCTGTTGCCCCTTAAAAGGTGGTTTTCTTCTTGCTCACCCCAGGTTCTAGCACCTCTGCAGATTTCTTCCTCCAGAAGACCATAGCTGTCCCCTCACCAGTGGTGCTTGGATCTAAATCCTGGGATGAGTGGGGCTGTTCCACATAATTTCTTTCTTTGAGTGCTTCGAGTTCTTCATCAGCTATTCTAATATCCTTTAGAATTCTCTTTGCCTCGTTAATTTCTGGTAAATTCTTTATGTTAGGCACTTTCAAATCAAATTGCTATGTGGCTTTATCTTCTGATTGGACCCTAAATGGCTTGTTGTTGTTTAGTTGCTAAGTGCCGTCTGACTCTTTGCAACCCCATGGACTGTAGTCCTATGTGCTCCTCTGTCCTTGGGTTTTCTTAGGTAAGGATACTGGAATGGGTTGCCATTTCCTTCTCTAAAAATTTAATATAAAATTGCATTGTATCTGTTATTGAATTTCAATGCCAAATCAGCTACAGTCTTCCTACATTTCTTGTTTCAATGTTAGGGTGTTAATTGGGAAAGAATAGAATCCTGAACTTGGCATGGGAACCTATGGCTGGACCCACAAGAAAATGACTGTCTTGAACCCCAAGTCTCTCTTAGCTTCTCTTACCACTGAGGTAGAGTGCCCTCGTGTGTCTGAGGACACTGCCCTTTCTTTACTAGAAAAATTTGTGATCACCTCACCTGGGGGAAATGATTTAAAGATGAGTATTCTGTCTCTTTAAGACTCACCACAACCAGTCCTCGTAATTTCCTGGTTCACTGCAAAGGGGACATCTCAGAATATTCTTGGGTGACAAGTGCACAGCATGACCAAGTGATAAATAATTTACATACCAAAAAATGTGTGAGGCCTTACTAGTGCACATGTTTGGAATTCTGGAGAAAGTACATAAGAGTGGATCCAATGGGTATTAGGCCAAAGAGTGCAGAATATAATAATAAATAAGATTGTTACATTGCTACATGAATGTACTTACCAGAGAGTCCAGATTGAATGTGTTAGCTTGGAAAACCACCAGGAACATATACAGCTTTAATGTTTAATGCTGTCTGCTTTGTACCCATTACAGAGCCTTCCAACTTGTCGTCTGCATAGTAACTCTGTACCCATGTAGTGAATTTATTTGAAATCTCAGTACCTAACCTCTGAAACTAAATGTCTTATCAAAGGAGAAGAAGAAGAATAGTAAGTAAAGAATAGGGAATTCACAGGGTAAGAAGCATAGAAGATATCACAGCCAAATCAAAATAGTTGTTGATTTATGGATCATTAAAATGTGGAAGAAATGAACTATACTATAGAAATCCACACAATCATGTATAGTCACCTTTATAATTACTTGGGGACATTTTTCACTAAACATTTAGATAAAGAAATTTAACCAAGCTTATTTTCTAGGTGTCATGCATCCAAAATTGACTGTTACTTCTTGTATTTTCTACTAGTTCTTAAGTGAATAAGAATACCAGAAAGCTAAGCAATTCTGTTCCCAGAAATAACCCAGAAGCTTAAAAGGCTTCTGTGGATAGGACTATGCATATGAAATCTCTCTTCCCAGAGTCAGACTTGTCTCTAACCCATCTTTAATTAAAAAATGAAGAGCACATAGTAGAAAATTTTGCTAGAAAACATTATTATTCATCAAAGAGAACAAATTCAGTTTCTCTGTTTATTTATTTATTTTTATTGGAGGATAATTACTTTACAGTGTTTTGGTAGTCTCTGCCATACATCAATGTGAATCAACCATAGTTATATATATCCCCTCCCTCGAGAACTTCCTTACCCACCAAGTTTCTCCATTTAAAGTAATTCTCTATACTATCTTTTTATTTTTAAATATAATTTACCATAATAAATTATGCTTAGATTTAGTATTCATTGGCCCAAGACAGTATTAGCTAACGGTACTTCTACTGTCAAATTTGATCAAATCCTTGTGTTTACTATTACTCTGTGCTAAAAAATTGCCATTAACTATTTTGAAATCATATAGACTGGCAAGTTAATATATGGTGTCACTTTATGGAGGCTATATTAAGAAACTCCAGATCAACCTGTTAGTAACTGAATTTACATACATAAATGTA
The DNA here is from genome assembly GCA_022376925.1 of Tragulus kanchil. NCBI lineage: Eukaryota > Metazoa > Chordata > Mammalia > Artiodactyla > Tragulidae > Tragulus > Tragulus kanchil. Next base: position 21,248,913 of record JAIOJX010000003.1, on the reverse strand, counting down.
TGCACATACTCAGATACAGACTGCCTGCTAATTCATGCATAAGCAAAGAAACTATAACATCTGAAGTAGGGTTTGCCACTCTTTGGAGTAGAAAGTTAAGGACATTCTGCATCAACTAATGTGCATCAGAAAATGAAAATGGTTTTAGATTTCCATAAGTGTTTTGGATGCTGGCATGTATTCCATATCTCAGCCATCTTTCAGTGCTGATATGTAATCAAGATGGCCCAGTTCCTCCATGGAAGTTTAAGTGGTACTCTCTCACTTAGGAGTTGAATGCCTTCATTGTTATACATTTCTTCAGTCATGATGCAATAAGTAGAGGAAATTGGCATATTGAGAAATCCACATGTTGGATTGGCTAAAGAGTTCATTCAGGATTTCCCATAGCATCTTATGGATAAATCTGAATGAATATTTTGGCCAACTCAGTATGTACATGCACACTAGCTCTGGCACATCTGTCATGAGGAAGACACCAAATCATGTGATCTCTCTTTCTGTGTCATGACACCAGCGGACATCTGAGTCCCACTGCCCTCAACGGGCTGTCTCCTTCCCTCTGCCCAGTTCCCTCCTCAGCATTTTTGCCTCATCTGGGGACTTTCCAAGAGTTTTGGCTGGATTCCTTTATAGGGACTATGTATGCTTAATGGCCTCGGAACTAGAATTGGGAGTGTTTTGTCTCTGAGTTCTCCTCTCCTCTCCCCGCTGGTTAGTTGCTCAGTTGTGTCTGACTCTTTGTGACCCTATGGACTGTAGCCTGCTGGGCTCCTCTGTCCATGGGATTCTCCAGGTAAGAATACTGGAGTGGGTCTTCATTTCCTTCTCCATTTAAAGTAATTCTCTATACTATCTTTTTATTTTTAAATATAATTTACCATAATAAATTATGCTTAGATTTAGTATTCATTGGCCCAAGACAGTATTAGCTAACGGTACTTCTACTGTCAAATTTGATCAAATCCTTGTGTTTACTATTACTCTGTGCTAAAAAATTGCCATTAACTATTTTGAAATCATATAGACTGGCAAGTTAATATATGGTGTCACTTTATGGAGGCTATATTAAGAAACTCCAGATCAACCTGTTAGTAACTGAATTTACATACATAAATGTATGCACATACTCAGATACAGACTGCCTGCTAATTCATGCATAAGCAAAGAAACTATAACATCTGAAGTAGGGTTTGCCACTCTTTGGAGTAGAAAGTTAAGGACATTCTGCATCAACTAATGTGCATCAGAAAATGAAAATGGTTTTAGATTTCCATAAGTGTTTTGGATGCTGGCATGTATTCCATATCTCAGCCATCTTTCAGTGCTGATATGTAATCAAGATGGCCCAGTTCCTCCATGGAAGTTTAAGTGGTACTCTCTCACTTAGGAGTTGAATGCCTTCATTGTTATACATTTCTTCAGTCATGATGCAATAAGTAGAGGAAATTGGCATATTGAGAAATCCACATGTTGGATTGGCTAAAGAGTTCATTCAGGATTTCCCATAGCATCTTATGGATAAATCTGAATGAATATTTTGGCCAACTCAGTATGTACATGCACACTAGCTCTGGCACATCTGTCATGAGGAAGACACCAAATCATGTGATCTCTCTTTCTGTGTCATGACACCAGCGGACATCTGAGTCCCACTGCCCTCAACGGGCTGTCTCCTTCCCTCTGCCCAGTTCCCTCCTCAGCATTTTTGCCTCATCTGGGGACTTTCCAAGAGTTTTGGCTGGATTCCTTTATAGGGACTATGTATGCTTAATGGCCTCGGAACTAGAATTGGGAGTGTTTTGTCTCTGAGTTCTCCTCTCCTCTCCCCGCTGGTTAGTTGCTCAGTTGTGTCTGACTCTTTGTGACCCTATGGACTGTAGCCTGCTGGGCTCCTCTGTCCATGGGATTCTCCAGGTAAGAATACTGGAGTGGGTCTTCATTTCCTTCTCCCACCTGAATCCCAGTCAACTCTTGTTTTTGGCTTCCACAGAATTACCTTATTTTTGATATCCCATCAAGGAATCAGGGAAAAGTTCCACAAAGATAGATTTTAAAAGCATTTAAATAATAGCACCAATTCCTTGCTGAAATCTATTCCTTGACAACCCTAAGACATTCTCTTAAATCAAGGAACTTGTTTTTACCACTTTATACCCTTGAATGAATACTTTGTCCCTTCTTCTACCTTCTCAAACCTGCCTACCATCAGCTTATGGGGACCTCTACTTTTAGGAGAAGTTTCCATCCTTTAGCCACAATGAATTGTGTTAGTTAAATGTCAGGTGTGTGTTACACTGGTGTGTCATGAAGAGGTAACACACACGTTAGCATGTTGATCACTTCATCCTTTGGGACAGCCTGGCAGGGTCTTGTTGCATCTGGGTATGCACAGCCTTGTGCCATTAATTCTGTTTAGATAGTTAGTACTATAATTCTTTAGGAGGCTTATACTTTCTACCTTTTCAACTAGCATCCCTGGGATATAGATAGATATGAATAATTTAGATAAAGATCTAGCACTCCAGGAAAATAATTGAAAGACATGAACGAATTTTAAGGTACTTGCAGTGCAATCTCATGAGCATGTAACTCCAAATAGCATGAGGCAGAATAAATCATCAACAGACTCCTTTTTAATCTCCACTATCTTAATAAAATAGCAGGTTTACTTATAAGTATCCCTGAGATATGGGAGTAAATGGAGATTAACGGTTTTGAGTTTCTTTCCAGGTGTTGAGTATTGGCTACTGCATTCTAAAACTTATAAGTTGTACTCTGGATTTTTGTTTAATCTTTAAGTAATGTATTTATTAGTCTTTCCAATATGTTACCTTCAAATTATGCTATAACAGAAACTTTGAATATTTTCATTTTTTAAATTAAATGAAATACAGGAAAGAGACTGAAAGCTGATTTTGTTTTCCATAGGTCATGTTCCATTTTGATTTTTATATAGTTATCCTTTTTTTTTTTAAATTTTGGCCTCTTTTATTGTTTTTTTATTTGTTTATTTTCATCCATCTTTATATTCTTTGGCCTGTGTGGGCCTCCCATGCAGTGATCTCTCTTGCTGCAGAGCACTGGCTCTGGGCACATGTGCTCCAGAGCGCTGGCTCCTAATTGGACACACCGGTCCAGCTGCTCCATGGCACATGCAATCTTCCCGGGCCGGGGATTGAACCAGTGCCCCTTGCACTTCAAGGTGGACTCTTTATCCACTGGACCACCAGGGAAGCCCTATATTTATCTTTTAATGAAAGCTTGGAGTTTAAGTAGTATACAGTTGTTAGCAAAAGTTCACATTGTTGCCTTTATCATTTAGGATGCTTTGGGGTTCAAGTAGGAACAATTTTTAACCACAAGCTATTAGTGCGTACATAATAGGAACACATTACTTCATTATTATAAGTCTAGAGTTTAAATGGTGCCAGCTGTGAACCTGTTACATTCCATTCTCTCTCCCCGCATCCCTGTGCCTGTGGGCTTTCTGCCTCTCGCTGCCCTGCAGACTCCGACCCATGGTCACGGTCGGGCTCCTGTACAACCACTTCTTGATTCTCCTATAACTGCAGCCATGGCAGAACATGCAGGCTCCTCCACAGTGTTTCTTTCATCAGGGAGGAGACCCTTGCAAAAAGTTTCTTCAGCAGGCTTCTCCTGACATATCATAATGTGATTTCCTGGAAATGGATGGTATTTATCATTTGTGTTCTGAAATCATGAGGGACAATGGTACTCGACCTGCCCTTGGAACTCAGTGTGGACAGTTCATTTGATTGACGTGTCAGAGATAAATTTTTATAAATATAAGCCATAATTAACCATAGTACCAGTAAAGTAAGGAGTAATGGTTAAAAGTGCAAGCTTTGAATCCAGACCTCCTTGCATTTTAATTTGTAATTACTACTAATTAGCCATGTGTTCTTGGGAAATTTACTTAACCTCTTTCTGAGTCTTAGTTTTCACAACTGAAAAAGTGAGAATTGTATAAAATCTAATTCAGAGATGATAAGAGGATTAATTTGATTAATTGATATAAGATTATGTCTAAAACTGGACATGCTCAATTAATGGCAGCTTTTCCTGTACTTTTTACAAATGACTAAGTGAAACTGAAGAAAATTCCAGTGTTAACGTGCTTATAAATCGATAGATGTGGAGTCACTCTCTGGTTATTCTAAATTCTCTAGACTTACTGTATCTTGGTTCTTGTTGTAACTTTGCTAGCATGTTGCAGACACAGACATAAGATGAATATTGTTGATTCATTAGTCGACTAGTTAATTATACTGGTTATTTAATAATAATAATATAATTATTTCCAAGACACATACCCTGGAAGAGGGCATGGCAACCCACTCCATTATTCTTGCCTGGAGAATCCCATGGACAGAGGAGCCTGGCGGGCTACAGTTCATGGGGTCACAAAGTGTTGGACATGGCTGAAGCAAATGAGAATGCATATTTAATTATAGAGAAATAGAAAAATATAGTCTCAACATATATAAAAATATTTTTACATTTTTGTGTGTATTTTAGTTAACCTTTTAAAAGCCATGATATTAATTCTGTGTTGAATTTATACTTAAAGCATATGTATATCACTGAATTTTTGAAAGGCAGCTTTTGAGCTTGGAATAAAAGTGTTTTCTTAAACTAAAAGTTCCAAGTATATTTAATTTGAGGATCAAACATTATTCTATGTGATATTTCAAAGAAACTATTTATGACACTGTTTTGTATTTCTGAGAATGTAACACAGCTTTGTGAATGAATTCTCAATTCTACCCATGTGTTAGCTGCATCAGGCTTCTCCTGACATATCATAATGTGATTTCCTGGAAATGGATGGTATTTATCATTTGTGTTCTGAAATCATGAGGGACAATGGTACTCGACCTGCCCTTGGAACTCAGTGTGGACAGTTCATTTGATTGACGTGTCAGAGATAAATTTTTATAAATATAAGCCATAATTAACCATAGTACCAGTAAAGTAAGGAGTAATGGTTAAAAGTGCAAGCTTTGAATCCAGACCTCCTTGCATTTTAATTTGTAATTACTACTAATTAGCCATGTGTTCTTGGGAAATTTACTTAACCTCTTTCTGAGTCTTAGTTTTCACAACTGAAAAAGTGAGAATTGTATAAAATCTAATTCAGAGATGATAAGAGGATTAATTTGATTAATTGATATAAGATTATGTCTAAAACTGGACATGCTCAATTAATGGCAGCTTTTCCTGTACTTTTTACAAATGACTAAGTGAAACTGAAGAAAATTCCAGTGTTAACGTGCTTATAAATCGATAGATGTGGAGTCACTCTCTGGTTATTCTAAATTCTCTAGACTTACTGTATCTTGGTTCTTGTTGTAACTTTGCTAGCATGTTGCAGACACAGACATAAGATGAATATTGTTGATTCATTAGTCGACTAGTTAATTATACTGGTTATTTAATAATAATAATATAATTATTTCCAAGACACATACCCTGGAAGAGGGCATGGCAACCCACTCCATTATTCTTGCCTGGAGAATCCCATGGACAGAGGAGCCTGGCGGGCTACAGTTCATGGGGTCACAAAGTGTTGGACATGGCTGAAGCAAATGAGAATGCATATTTAATTATAGAGAAATAGAAAAATATAGTCTCAACATATATAAAAATATTTTTACATTTTTGTGTGTATTTTAGTTAACCTTTTAAAAGCCATGATATTAATTCTGTGTTGAATTTATACTTAAAGCATATGTATATCACTGAATTTTTTGAAAGGCAGCTTTTGAGCTTGGAATAAAAGTGTTTTTCTTAAACTAAAAGTTCCAAGTATATTTAATTTGAGGATCAAACATTATTCTATGTGATATTTCAAAGAAACTATTTATGACACTGTTTTGTATTTCTGAGAATGTAACACAGCTTTGTGAATGAATTCTCAATTCTACCCATGTGTTGGGAGCTGACTCACTTCTACTTCACATATATCAGTGGGGCACATCAAGTTCTTAGGCAGACAGCAAAGAATATGTTTGAATTTATTACCCCAGAGAAAGACGCTGTAAGTAAGGAAAGCAGTTTGCAGAGGGTATGGTTATTGTCAAGACTCCTTTGCTAGATCCAGGAGGTAGGAAGGTGGGAGAGACTGAGTGTTAAGATTAACCAGACATCACCTTATTGTGTTGATTTTCCTAGACTCTATGCCTGGCACACAGACAAATATCATCTGTTGTTATTTACATTATTAGTAGCATAATGTGCTTCCCAGGTGGCACTAGCAGGAAAGAATCCATCTGCCAATGCAGAAGACACAGGAGACACGGGCTTGATTCCTGAGTCAGGAAGATCCCCCAAAGAAAGAAATGGCAACCCATCTAGTATTACTTGCCTGGAAAAATCGCATAGACAGAGGAGCCTGGCAGGCTACAGTCCACAGGGTCGCAAAGAATCAAGCACGACTGAGTGACTGAGCACACACATATATGCGTGTGTATTTTGAGGGACTCCACTCCTATCCTGGAATGGCTGTAACAAATGACCACAAACTGGAGGTCTTTAAACAACAGAGATTTAGTTTCTCAAGGTTCTTAAGGGCCTAAGTCCAGATTCAGGATATGAGCTGGGTGTGTTCTTTCTGGACGTTCTCAGGGTGAATCTGTCACGTGGCTCTTCTGTAGCTTCTGGTGGTGGCTAGCAGTTCTTGGTGTTCGTTGGTTTGTAGACCTATCTTTCTAGTCCCTGTACGGCCTTCATATTGCTTTATCTTTTGTGGTTGTCTTATTATAAGGTCATTTGTTAATAGAGTTGGAACCCACCCACTAATCCGGGATGATTTCATTTCAAGTCACTTAAAGCATATGTTCACTAATTTTGAAAGGCAGCTTTTGAGCTTGGAATAAAAGTGTTTCTTAAACTAAAAGTTCAAATATTTAATTTGAGGATCAAACATTATTCTATGTGATATTTCAAAGAAACTATTTATGACACTGTTTTGTATTTCTGAGAATGTAACACAGCTTTGTGAATGAATTCTCAATTCTACCCATGTGTTGGGAGCTGACTCACTTCTACTTCACATATATCAGTGGGGCACATCAAGTTCTTAGGCAGACAGCAAAGAATATGTTTGAATTTATTACCCCAGAGAAAGACGCTGTAAGTAAGGAAAGCAGTTTGCAGAGGGTATGGTTATTGTCAAGACTCCTTTGCTAGATCCAGGAGGTAGGAAGGTGGGAGAGACTGAGTGTTAAGATTAACCAGACATCACCTTATTGTGTTGATTTTCCTAGACTCTATGCCTGGCACACAGACAAATATCATCTGTTGTTATTTACATTATTAGTAGCATAATGTGCTTCCCAGGTGGCACTAGCAGGAAAGAATCCATCTGCCAATGCAGAAGACACAGGAGACACGGGCTTGATTCCTGAGTCAGGAAGATCCCCCAAAGAAAGAAATGGCAACCCATCTAGTATTACTTGCCTGGAAAAATCGCATAGACAGAGGAGCCTGGCAGGCTACAGTCCACAGGGTCGCAAAGAATCAAGCACGACTGAGTGACTGAGCACACACATATATGCGTGTGTATTTTGAGGGACTCCACTCCTATCCTGGAATGGCTGTAACAAATGACCACAAACTGGAGGTCTTTAAACAACAGAGATTTAGTTTCTCAAGGTTCTTAAGGGCCTAAGTCCAGATTCAGGATATGAGCTGGGTGTGTTCTTTCTGGACGTTCTCAGGGTGAATCTGTCACGTGGCTCTTCTGTAGCTTCTGGTGGTGGCTAGCAGTTCTTGGTGTTCGTTGGTTTGTAGACCTATCTTTCTAGTCCCTGTACGGCCTTCATATTGCTTTATCTTTTGTGGTTGTCTTATTATAAGGTCATTTGTTAATAGAGTTGGAACCCACCCACTAATCCGGGATGATTTCATTTCAAGATCTTAACTTAATCTCCAAAGACTATTTTTTTTTTTTTGGCTTTTTAAAAATTAAATTATATATATTTTTAATTTCTATTTTACTTTTTACTTTTACAGAGTTTTGTTGTTTACAGATATGTATGATCCCAGATTAGTCATATGTATATCTCCCCCATCCCACCCCTCTAGGCTGTCGCACAGCGACTCTTTATTTTGTAATGCAGTATAGTCAATTAACAATATTATAATCTCAGGTGAACAGCAAAGGGACTCAGCCATACATATACCATGTATCCATTCTCTCCCAAACCCCCTTTCCAGGTTGCCACATAACATTGAACAGAGTTCCATTTGTTACACAGTAGAACTTTATTGGCTATGCATTTTAAATATCGCAGTGTGTACATGTCCATCCCAAACTCCCAGCTATCCTTTCCCCCCATCCTAACTCCAGAACCTGTAAGTTCATTCTCTGTGAGCTGGTTTCTGTTTTGTAAGTAAGTTCATTTGAATAATTTCTCTTTAGATTCCATATATAAGGGATGTCATATAGTCTTTCCCCTTTTCTGTCTGACTTACTTCACTCACTTTGACAGTCTCCAGGTCTATCCATGTTGGTGCAGATGGCATGATTTCATTCTTTTTGTGACTAATATTCCACTGTGGTGCAGAGATTCTTTTCCAAATAGAGTCATAGTCACAGGTCCTGGGAAGACATACTTTCTGGGGAGTCACTGTTCAACTTACTATAGACTCAGAAAGTGTGTTAATACTTATTTTGCTTTTCTGGAACTCACTCCTATCCTGGAATGGCTGTAACAAATGACCACAAACTGGAGGTCTTTAAACAACAGAGATTTAGTTTCTCAAGGTTCTTAAGGGCCTAAGTCCAGATTCAGGATATGAGCTGGGTGTGTTCTTTCTGGACGTTCTCAGGGTGAATCTGTCACGTGGCTCTTCTGTAGCTTCTGGTGGTGGCTAGCAGTTCTTGGTGTTCGTTGGTTTGTAGACCTATCTTTCTAGTCCCTGTACGGCCTTCATATTGCTTTATCTTTTGTGGTTGTCTTATTATAAGGTCATTTGTTAATAGAGTTGGAACCCACCCACTAATCCGGGATGATTTCATTTCAAGATCTTAACTTAATCTCCAAAGACTATTTTTTTTTTTTTGGCTTTTTAAAAATTAAATTATATATATTTTTAATTTCTATTTTACTTTTTACTTTTACAGAGTTTTGTTGTTTACAGATATGTATGATCCCAGATTAGTCATATGTATATCTCCCCCATCCCACCCCTCTAGGCTGTCGCACAGCGACTCTTTATTTTGTAATGCAGTATAGTCAATTAACAATATTATAATCTCAGGTGAACAGCAAAGGGACTCAGCCATACATATACCATGTATCCATTCTCTCCCAAACCCCCTTTCCAGGTTGCCACATAACATTGAACAGAGTTCCATTTGTTACACAGTAGAACTTTATTGGCTATGCATTTTAAATATCGCAGTGTGTACATGTCCATCCCAAACTCCCAGCTATCCTTTCCCCCCATCCTAACTCCAGAACCTGTAAGTTCATTCTCTGTGAGCTGGTTTCTGTTTTGTAAGTAAGTTCATTTGAATAATTTCTCTTTAGATTCCATATATAAGGGATGTCATATAGTCTTTCCCCTTTTCTGTCTGACTTACTTCACTCACTTTGACAGTCTCCAGGTCTATCCATGTTGGTGCAGATGGCATGATTTCATTCTTTTTGTGACTAATATTCCACTGTGGTGCAGAGATTCTTTTTCCAAATAGAGTCATAGTCACAGGTCCTGGGAAGACATACTTTCTGGGGAGTCACTGTTCAACTTACTATAGACTCAGAAAGTGTGTTAATACTTATTTTGCTTTTCTTAGCAAAGAGATGTAAAATTCTCATGTGAATGAGAATGTCTTCATCATTCTTCCATTTTAGATCCCGTATTGTGGCTTTTCTCAGAGCCAGTTCTGTCCTTTAAGTCTACTAGAGCATCTTTTTTTTTTTTTTTGGACACTTCTATTGATCTTTCATTCATTTTTCTTTTTGTTCTTTGGCCTGTGTGGGCCTCCCATTGCAGTGGCCTCTCTCGTCTCAGAGCACCGGCTCTGGCACAGGTGCTCCAGAGCTCTGGCTCGGTAGTTGGACACATCAGTCCAGCTGCTCCACGGCACATGGGATCTTCCCAGGCCAGGGATAGAACTGGTGCTCCTTGCACTGCAAGGTGGTGTCCTTACCCACTGGACCACCAGGGAAGCCCTACTATGACATCTTTATAGACCTATCAAATTATCAGAATTAGTCATTTAAAGGAATCTTGGAAATTTTTTGGGGGGGCAGAATGGATGAAGTTGGTGTGTGTGAGGGTATGTTTGGACACTCTTTATACTCAGTATATTTCTGAATCTTTCATGTAGCTAATTTAACATGGGGTTATAGATACCCACTAACTGCTTGATTCTCAGAGTGTGATCTATGACCACCACCATGACTGTGATCTGGAGCTTTTTACAAACACAGACTCTCAGGCATCTTTCAGAACTTCTGAATCAGAATTCATATTTTAGCTCATTTTCCCAAGGGATTCCTGTGCTCATTAAAGTTTGAGAAGCTGAACAAACTCATGCAGCGCTTTAATAGATCAGCAGCCCCTTTTAATACAGGAGACAGTCCTTGTAACGGTTCCCAAGGTAACCTTTCCCAAGTGATTTCCAGAACTCTATTGGAGTGATACTGAGTTATTTCTGTAGCGCCTCCTGCAATAATCTTGTGTTAAGAAACCTATGAAAATTGAAAAAAGTTGTATTTTATGGGGAATAAAAACATATATCAGAATTTTAGAAATACTAGAAAAATTAAGATGTTATCATTAGTGGTGTGCAGGTAGGCTCTAGCAAGATATATCCATATTTAAGTCCTGAGTCATATGTCAGGAACAGAGTAGAGCTTTTATTGAATAATGGAATGTAGCTTTGATGTTTGCTGCAGTATAAAGATAGGTTCTTTCTAAATAATTTTCTAAATATTTTACCTTTAAAATTGTGGAGGTTTCTGCTGGTGGGAATGTAGATAGGTACAGCCACTATGGAGAAGAGCATGGAGACTCTGTAACAAACTAGGAATAAAGCTATTATATGACCCAGCAATCCCACTACTGGCTGTTTACCCTGAGAAAGCCATAATTCAAAGAGACACATGTACCCCAGAGTTTATTGCTGCCCTATTTACAATATCCAGGACAGGGAAGTGGCCTAGATGTCCACTGAGAGAAGAATAGATAAAGAAGCTGTGGTACATATATACTCAACCACAAAAAGGAATGGATGTAAGTCAGTTGAACTTGAACCTAGTGCTCACTCACAGAGTGAGTAAGTCAGAAAGAGAAAACAAAATAGCTTAATTCAGTTTTTATAACTTTAGGGTGATTAAATCTCTTCAAAGGAGAATTAATAAAAGACAAAGTACACAAAAGAGGTTTTGGTATCTCTTGATACCAGTTGAAAACCCTTCTGAACTATAAAAATCATCATAGCCAAACTTTTAAATTGTAGGTTGAGACCTATCTTGACAAAGCGATAGCACCAGAAAGTTAACAGTGGCGACTTCTTGAGGTTATTAGGCATTGAAAATGTTCATCCATGCATTTTTACAGTGAGTGTTACTATCATAATTGAAAACATATAGCTTTTTAGTGGAAATCCCGTGATTATGTTAAACCACTCACCTATCTTGTGACAATCTTTCTATACAGTGAGTGTTACTAGCTCTGGGATAATTGAAAACTGTTATGAATAAATCGCCTCCCTTTAAAAGTCCTTGTAACGGTTCCCAAGGTAACCTTTCCCAAGTGATTTCCAGAACTCTATTGGAGTGATACTGAGTTATTTCTGTATGAAAATTGAAAAAGTTGTTATTTTATGGGGAATAAAAACATATATCAGAATTTTAGAAATACTAGAAAAATTAAGATGTTATCATTAGTGGTGTGCAGGTAGGCTCTAGCAAGATATATCCATATTTAAGTCCTGAGTCATATGTCAGGAACAGAGTAGAGCTTTTATTGAATAATGGAATGTAGCTTTGATGTTTGCTGCAGTATAAAGATAGGTTCTTTCTAAATAATTTTCTAAATATTTTACCTTTAAAATTGTGGAGGTTTCTGCTGGTGGGAATGTAGATAGGTACAGCCACTATGGAGAAGAGCATGGAGACTCTGTAACAAACTAGGAATAAAGCTATTATATGACCCAGCAATCCCACTACTGGCTGTTTACCCTGAGAAAGCCATAATTCAAAGAGACACATGTACCCCAGAGTTTATTGCTGCCCTATTTACAATATCCAGGACAGGGAAGTGGCCTAGATGTCCACTGAGAGAAGAATAGATAAAGAAGCTGTGGTACATATATACTCAACCACAAAAAGGAATGGATGTAAGTCAGTTGAACTTGAACCTAGTGCTCACTCACAGAGTGAGTAAGTCAGAAAGAGAAAAACAAAATAGCTTAATTCAGTTTTTATAACTTTAGGGTGATTAAATCTCTTCAAAGGAGAATTAATAAAAGACAAAGTACACAAAAGAGGTTTTGGTATCTCTTGATACCAGTTGAAAACCCTTCTGAACTATAAAAATCATCATAGCCAAACTTTTAAATTGTAGGTTGAGACCTATCTTGACAAAGCGATAGCACCAGAAAGTTAACAGTGGCGACTTCTTGAGGTTATTAGGCATTGAAAATGTTCATCCATGCATTTTTTTACAGTGAGTGTTACTATCATAATTGAAAACATATAGCTTTTTAGTGGAAATCCCGTGATTATGTTAAACCACTCACCTATCTTGTGACAATCTTTCTATAATTTCTGCTTGGTATTTGATAATTTGAGTGCTTACTCAAGCTCCAGCATTTAAAGTGAGGAAATGTTAGAGCTTACATTAGAAGCAAGCAATGTCTGACTTTAAGGCTGTTACTGAATAAATCAGGTCGTGCTGCTCGCTTGTTATAAATTCAGTGACATACTCAGAAATGGTAGAGGGAAAAGGTGCCTTTAATCAGAAGACCAGCAGTCTGGGGAGATGGTGGACTTACCATCCCCCCAAACCACCTCTGAAGATTCTTCTCCACCGTGAAAGTTCTCCAAGAGAGACACAGAAGTTCAACATTGAGATAAGAGGTCATCATCGTTGCCAGCCACTGCCATGTGTAGGCTTCTTGACCCCTCTGTTCTTCTAGATAAGAGCTTTTTAACATTGTTTGGTCACATAGTTTGTTGGGGAGATTACTGAAAGAGAAGCTGCAGAAGAGATCTGATCGTCTGGTCATTACTTATTCTTCATTCCAACTTCTTTGATCTGCAGAAAGAACTGACAAGTTAGGCAAGGCCTGGTGTGATTAAAAGATTTGAAAGGTACAGTTGGCCTGAGATGAGTAGAGCATGGGGAAGCCTGGTTTAAAAGCTGTTTACAATATAGCTTTGCTAAAGTGACAGGAAAGGGGGCTTCCTGTTGAAGGCTGTTACCTATAAACAGCAGCTTATAAAGAATTTGAAATTCCTATATGACTTTTATTATTATTTTAAAAATTTCGGCCTCGCCTATTGGTCGTCTATTTACTCACTTCCATCCATCTTTACTCCCTGACCTGCATGGGCCTCCCGCCACAGTGGCCTCTCCCACTGCAGAGCACCAGCTCTGGCTCCGGACGCATGCACCCCAGAGCGCCAACTGGCAACCAGACACACTGGTCCAGCTGCTCCGGGCCATGTGGGATCCTCCCGGGCCAGGCATCAGACCGGCACCCCTTGCACAGCAAGGCAGAATTTTCACCCACTGGACCACTAGGGAAGCCCTCCAAGTTATTTTTTAAGGTATAAAGCCATGATCTGTGATTTCTAAACTCATCAATCACAGTTTTGAAATGGTTCTGCTTCCGTTGTGAATGTGGCTTGATGGACCATTGCACGGGATGTGCGCCCCGATGAGTTTGGCGCTCAGGATTCTGGGCCCCTCTGGAACTGACAATTAGAAATAGTCAAGTTTCTTAGCCACGTAGAGCGTAGAGTCTTAATTAAAAAGGCATACAACTCTCTAATTAGTTTCTATTATACATAAAGGCAATAACCTATTAAAAAACACATAAATTGCCTCAGCAGTTAACTTTCATTTTCCTAATTGATTCCTCTTTATCTTGCTTCACTTGTCTGTCTTATGCTTCGGATTGTATAAAATGCCCTAAATTCTCATTGTGCTTAGCTGTATTTTGAATGCTTCTGGTCTTTGCATTATTCATAAGCAAATGTTTTATGAAACATTGGAGGTCCTTCTTAAATAGTAAGTCAGAACTTATTTTATTATCCAGAGCCAATGTCAGCTTTTAATCAATGTCAATGATTAGCATACAAGTGTAACTAATGCTTTTTTCTCTTCAGTTCAGTTGCTCAGTCATGTCCGACTTTGCAACCCCATGGACTACAGTACGCCAGGCTTCTTTGTCCTTCACCGTTTCCTGCAGCCTGCTCAAGCTCATGTCCATTGACTCAGTGATGCCATCCAACCATCTCATCCTCTGTTGTCCCCTTCTCCTTTTGCCTTCTATTTTCCCCATCATCAGGGTCTTTTCCAGGGAGTCATCTCTTCACATTAGGTGGCCAAAGGATTGGAGCTTCCGCTTCAGAAGCATCAGTCCTTCCAATGAATCTTCAGGGTTGATTTCCTATAGGATTGACTGCTTTGATGTCTTTTTTTACCCTTTGGATTGCACACCTCACTGCAGAGCACCAGTTTGGCTCCGGACGCATGCACCCCAGAGCGCCAACTGGCAACCAGACACACTGGTCCAGCTGCTCCGGGCCATGTGGGATCCTCCCGGGCCAGGCATCAGACCGGCACCCCTTGCACAGCAAGGCAGAATTTTCACCCACTGGACCACTAGGGAAGCCCTCCAAGTTATTTTTTAAGGTATAAAGCCATGATCTGTGATTTCTAAACTCATCAATCACAGTTTTGAAATGGTTCTGCTTCCGTTGTGAATGTGGCTTGATGGACCATTGCACGGGATGTGCGCCCCGATGAGTTTGGCGCTCAGGATTCTGGGCCCCTCTGGAACTGACAATTAGAAATAGTCAAGTTTCTTAGCCACGTAGAGCGTAGAGTCTTAATTAAAAAGGCATACAACTCTCTAATTAGTTTCTATTATACATAAAGGCAATAACCTATTAAAAAACACATAAATTGCCTCAGCAGTTAACTTTCATTTTCCTAATTGATTCCTCTTTATCTTGCTTCACTTGTCTGTCTTATGCTTCGGATTGTATAAAATGCCCTAAATTCTCATTGTGCTTAGCTGTATTTTGAATGCTTCTGGTCTTTGCATTATTCATAAGCAAATGTTTTATGAAACATTGGAGGTCCTTCTTAAATAGTAAGTCAGAACTTATTTTATTATCCAGAGCCAATGTCAGCTTTTAATCAATGTCAATGATTAGCATACAAGTGTAACTAATGCTTTTTTCTCTTCAGTTCAGTTGCTCAGTCATGTCCGACTTTGCAACCCCATGGACTACAGTACGCCAGGCTTCTTTGTCCTTCACCGTTTCCTGCAGCCTGCTCAAGCTCATGTCCATTGACTCAGTGATGCCATCCAACCATCTCATCCTCTGTTGTCCCCTTCTCCTTTTGCCTTCTATTTTCCCCATCATCAGGGTCTTTTCCAGGGAGTCATCTCTTCACATTAGGTGGCCAAAGGATTGGAGCTTCCGCTTCAGAAGCATCAGTCCTTCCAATGAATCTTCAGGGTTGATTTCCTTTAGGATTGACTGCTTTGATGTCTGTACTTGGATAGAAATATTCAACTTACCGGTTCTTGTGATATGCTAGTTTTCTTCATCCATTTGTCAGTCTGGGCAGCTGCATTCTCTCCCAGTTCTTTCTTATTACACTTGTTACCAAAAATTTAGTCATGAAGATATACTGGTGAAAATCAAGACAACAGTCAACACAACCTTACTCAATTAGAACATTTTGGCGGTATCGAAAGAAGTTGAGGAACAGTGGCCCCTATCATTTTTTGATTCCCCAGTAAGTTTCTCTGATGTTCTGGGAAGAAAATGGATGTTGGCAAACCAACTTAACTTTAGCGAGGTGAGCCAAATTTTATCCAGTTTAGGATACAATTGTTTTTTATCTGAAAAATACAATTGTATTTTTACAATTAAAATTGTAATTTTTACAGTTAAAATTGTATCATATATGTGTGTGTGCGTTTATATCCATATCTTTGTCTACTTTGTCACTACATCCTGCCACTTGGCATATCATCTCTGGGAGTTAGATAAGGAGAAGGAAACTGATGAAAATTGTGTCAAAATTTGCAAGAAAAATGACAGTCTTCAAGGGTAAATACCTTACTCCTTTTTTTTAAGGTTAGAAAATTTAAACTGATAACCATAATATATGAAAACATTTCAAAAGTCCATTTACATTTTGAATAAAGAGTCATTTTGCTTCCTGGGGCTCATTTGACACTAAGTAGTTCCAGAATGCATATGGGGAAAAGGAACACTGGGTTTCTAGTTTTTTATGAACTGTGTGACTTTAGATATGTCATTGAAATTCTCTGGGCTTTAACTTCCAAGCTGTGAAATAAAATGTTATTTAGCTTTAACATACTTTGCAGTTTTAACAGGTAGAAGTAGACGGGACTAGGTATCTTAGGCAGAATCACGTGACATATTAACAGCTGTAGGAGGCCATAGATGGCTTCCTGGAGTTTGATCCTACTGGGGTGAACAATAGGGCCAACAAAGAACTTGTAATTCAAGCATTGATATTAAAAATCTCTTCAGTCAGGATGTATGAATACAGAATCAGAAAATACTTTTTCTCTTGAAAATCAGACCTAAAATATTAGGAAACTGTAGAGATGCATTAGAAAGAGGAAGGATGTCATATGGGCATGCCTACAGTATATCAAGCAGCAATGTTGTCTTTCCTCTCAACCTCCCTAAGAATGAAAGAGTTTCCCCAAATATAAATTCATTCTCTGAACCATGAAGGTTAACTTTAGCGAGGTAAAACAAGACAACAGTCAACACAACCTTACTCAATTAGAACATTTTGGCGGTATCGAAGAAGTTGAGGAACAGTGGCCCCTATCATTTTTTGATTCCCCAGTAAGTTTCTCTGATGTTCTGGGAAGAAAATGGATGTTGGCAAACCAACTTAACTTTAGCGAGGTGAGCCAAATTTTATCCAGTTTAGGATACAATTGTTTTTTATCTGAAAAATACAATTGTATTTTTACAATTAAAATTGTAATTTTTACAGTTAAAATTGTATCATATATGTGTGTGTGCGTTTATATCCATATCTTTGTCTACTTTGTCACTACATCCTGCCACTTGGCATATCATCTCTGGGAGTTAGATAAGGAGAAGGAAACTGATGAAAATTGTGTCAAAATTTGCAAGAAAAATGACAGTCTTCAAGGGTAAATACCTTACTCCTTTTTTTTTAAGGTTAGAAAATTTAAACTGATAACCATAATATATGAAAACATTTCAAAAGTCCATTTACATTTTGAATAAAGAGTCATTTTGCTTCCTGGGGCTCATTTGACACTAAGTAGTTCCAGAATGCATATGGGGAAAAGGAACACTGGGTTTCTAGTTTTTTATGAACTGTGTGACTTTAGATATGTCATTGAAATTCTCTGGGCTTTAACTTCCAAGCTGTGAAATAAAATGTTATTTAGCTTTAACATACTTTGCAGTTTTAACAGGTAGAAGTAGACGGGACTAGGTATCTTAGGCAGAATCACGTGACATATTAACAGCTGTAGGAGGCCATAGATGGCTTCCTGGAGTTTGATCCTACTGGGGTGAACAATAGGGCCAACAAAGAACTTGTAATTCAAGCATTGATATTAAAAATCTCTTCAGTCAGGATGTATGAATACAGAATCAGAAAATACTTTTTCTCTTGAAAATCAGACCTAAAATATTAGGAAACTGTAGAGATGCATTAGAAAGAGGAAGGATGTCATATGGGCATGCCTACAGTATATCAAGCAGCAATGTTGTCTTTCCTCTCAACCTCCCTAAGAATGAAAGAGTTTCCCCAAATATAAATTCATTATCTGAACCATGAAGGTTAAGTGACTGGCTTAATATCAAAATTAGAATAAATTAGAGTCTGAGCTCTGGCTGTCTTATGACGACTGACTAGTTACGACAGTGATTGGGAGACCTAGTTGGACATTAGATTTCCCAGGTGCAGTTTAAAAATACAGATTTCTAGACATTATCCCTGACTACCAGAATCAAAACTGGGCCAAAAGGCTGTGGAATTTGTTTTGTTAGAGAGTTCTCGAAAGAACTTTGCTGAAAGCTTGGTTTGAGAGAGATGGGAGTCTCAAGTGCAAGCATAGAGAAAGAGGCCTGAGGAATAAAAATAGTATTTACTACAAAATCTGTCATGTTTAATTATTGAGACAGTTTTTGAGCATCACTTCTGAAGTTTTACTTTTCTGAGATCCTAGTTCTACCCATCTCAAACCCTATAATCCTCCT
The DNA here is from genome assembly GCA_022376925.1 of Tragulus kanchil. Taxonomy (NCBI): domain Eukaryota; kingdom Metazoa; phylum Chordata; class Mammalia; order Artiodactyla; family Tragulidae; genus Tragulus; species Tragulus kanchil. The sequence continues at coordinate 21,230,395 of JAIOJX010000003.1, read as the reverse complement.
TCCTCCAACCAATTTACTGTATTGAATTCGTTGTTCAGTAAATTTGTTGCTAAGTAAATGGATGTGAGAGTTGGACTGTAAAGAAGCCTGAGCATGCAAAAATTGGACTGTGGCATTGGAGAAGACTCTTGAGAGTCCCTTGGACTGCAAGGAGATCAAATCAGTCAATCCTAAAGGAAATCAACTCTGAATGTTCATTGGAAGAAATGATGCTGAAGCCCCAATCCTTTGGCCACCTGATGCAAGAGATGACTCATTGGAAAAGACTCTGATGTTGGGAAAAATAGAAGGTAGAGGAGAAGGGGATGACAGAGGATGAGATGGTTGTATGGCATCACTGAGCTTTTCAATTTGGCAGGTTCTGGGGTGAACAATAGGGCCAACAAAGAACTTGTAATTCAAGCATTGATATTAAAAATCTCTTCAGTCAGGATGTATGAATACAGAATCAGAAAATACTTTTTCTCTTGAAAATCAGACCTAAAATATTAGGAAACTGTAGAGATGCATTAGAAAGAGGAAGGATGTCATATGGGCATGCCTACAGTATATCAAGCAGCAATGTTGTCTTTCCTCTCAACCTCCCTAAGAATGAAAGAGTTTCCCCAAATATAAATTCATTATCTGAACCATGAAGGTTAAGTGACTGGCTTAATATCAAAATTAGAATAAATTAGAGTCTGAGCTCTGGCTGTCTTATGACGACTGACTAGTTACGACAGTGATTGGGAGACCTAGTTGGACATTAGATTTCCCAGGTGCAGTTTAAAAATACAGATTTCTAGACATTATCCCTGACTACCAGAATCAAAACTGGGCCAAAAGGCTGTGGAATTTGTTTTGTTAGAGAGTTCTCGAAAGAACTTTGCTGAAAGCTTGGTTTGAGAGAGATGGGAGTCTCAAGTGCAAGCATAGAGAAAGAGGCCTGAGGAATAAAAATAGTATTTACTACAAAATCTGTCATGTTTAATTATTGAGACAGTTTTTGAGCATCACTTCTGAAGTTTTACTTTTCTGAGATCCTAGTTCTACCCATCTCAAACCCTATAATCCTCCTTCCTCCAACCAATTTACTGTATTGAATTCGTTGTTCAGTAAATTTGTTGCTAAGTAAATGGATGTGAGAGTTGGACTGTAAAGAAGCCTGAGCATGCAAAAATTGGACTGTGGCATTGGAGAAGACTCTTGAGAGTCCCTTGGACTGCAAGGAGATCAAATCAGTCAATCCTAAAGGAAATCAACTCTGAATGTTCATTGGAAGAAATGATGCTGAAGCCCCAATCCTTTGGCCACCTGATGCAAGAGATGACTCATTGGAAAAGACTCTGATGTTGGGAAAAATAGAAGGTAGAGGAGAAGGGGATGACAGAGGATGAGATGGTTGTATGGCATCACTGAGTGCTGATAGTTGCAAGTTTGGGCAGGTTCTGGGAGATGGTGAAGGGCAGGGAAGCCTGGCGTGCTGCAGTCCATGGGGTCACAAAGAGTCAGACACGACTGAGCAACTGAACTGAACTGAACTGAAATTAGCCTGCCAGACCTCTCTGTCCATAGGATTTTACAGGCAAGAATACTGATTGGGTTGCCATTTCCTTCTCCAGGGCATCTTCCTAGGGACTGAAGGGATCGGACCTGAATCTCTAGTGTCTCAGGCGATTCTTTACTAGTGAGCCACCAGGGAAGCCCTAGTATTTAAACAGCAAAATTTAAAAAATCTCTTATTTTCTTTTTTGGAAGAAAAAATCTTAAATTATAGTATAAGTTGGTTATATTTTCTAACTGGACTCATTGAAATAAATGAAATATAAACCCTACATAAATCAGATTGTATTTGTATCATGAGTTTGAACCTTACTGATTGACACTTTGAAAAGTTCCAGTATTTCCCATTTAAAGATAGGGTTCATTGAAAATGCACTTTTAGAAGAGAAATTTCCAACTGGAAAATAGTGATGTTGAGAATAACAGACCTTTACAAGGAAATACTTACCCTTTAGCTATCATATAATCTTTTTTCCTAAGGAGAACACAACATTTTATGTGAATATTAAAACTATACCCATTGGCAGAAAATTTCTATTGACTAGCTATATGATGCTTAATTTAACAGCCTGCAGGGTTTTTTTCTTCCTCTCTATATGTTAATTAGTCATTTTTTAAAAAGGTTTTCTTTTTCTTTCTTTCTTTCTTTTCTTTTTTTTACTTTTGATGAAATAGAAAATGTTTGAGGCCAATTTGGTGAGTACAAAATGAGCAAGCAGTGACTTTTTCCATACTAATATTTTGAATAATGGGATTATTTTCTTTAAGAGTATACTTGTAAGTGACTATTTATTTGAAAAAGTTTCTTATACTATATCCATTATGGTTTTCCTGCTTTCTACTTGCCACATTTCAGTCACAAAAAGAATCCTAAGAGAATAAAGGGAATGACAAAACTGAGGTAGTATTAAATAAGATTATTTAAATGTCAACAGTCCAGTAATTTAGGCCAAATTTATTCAGTATAAAAATCAATGATATAAAAATATCAATGAAGAGGTAGGTAGGAATGTCCTGAGTTTTAACAGTCAAAACCAATGTTGGCAAAGCCAAAGGCTAAGAATAAATAGAGAAAAGCAAGTATAATGAAGTAAAGCTATGTTAAAATAATCACAGTGGGAAGGAAAATGCTCATGTATCAATCAGATTTCCAACAGGTAACAGCATGGAGGATTGGAATTTTTGAGAACACTTCTCAGTTGACAGTGTGGCTGCTGAATTAAAGGAACCATAGACGTTGTCAAGGCCCTTGAGTTAGCAACATCCAGGAGACATCACTCCTGTTCAGTTCGGTTTGGTCCCTCTGTCATGTCTGACTCTTTGTGACCCCATGCACTGGAGCATGCCCGGCTTCCCTGTCCTTCACTACCTCCTATCTTGCCCAAACTCATGTCCATTGACTCAGTGATGCCATCCAACCATCTCATCCTCTGTTGTCCCCTTCTCCTTTTGCCTTCTATTTTCCCCATCATCAGGGTCTTTTCCAGGGAGTCATCTCTTCACATCAGGTGGCCAAAGGATTGGAGCTTCCGCTTCAGCATCAGTCCTTCCAATGAATCTTCAGGGTTGATTTCCTTTAGGATTGACTGCTTTGATGTCTGTACTTGGATAGAAATATTCAACTTACCAGTTCTTGTGATATGCTAGTTTTCTTCACCCATTTGTTGTTGTCCCCTTCTCTTTCTGCCATCTATTTTTCCCAACATCAGGCTCTTTTCCAGTGAGTTGGCCCTTAGCATCAGGTGGCCAAAATATTGAAGGTTCAGCTTCAGCATCAGTCTTTCCGATGAATTTTCAGAGTTTGTTCCTTTAAGATTGACTGGTTTGATCTCCTTGCAATCCAAGGGACTCTCAAGAGTCTTCTCCAATACCACAATTGAAAGGCATCAGTTCATAGTTCAAAAGACATCACGTCTGTATGCGTTGCCAGATCCTGCTAAGATGTAGAGCAGGGGAAGGGGTCCCTTATGCCGGAAACTGTGGTCCTAAAGGTACGTAGTCCTGTCAAAATAGCACGGAAGAGAGAGGAGGCAGAAATCTCTGGTCACTGCCTCGCACTGGTCACACTCAATTGAAAGGTACCAACAAGAAATGTTTGGGCCCGATAATTTAGTAGTCATATACATGAAGTTAAAAATCCAAAGCTTAGGGCTTCCCCTGGTGGTCCAGTGGGTAAGGACACCCCTTTGCAGTTCAAGGGGCACCGGTTTGAGCCCTGGCCTGGGAAGATCCCACGTGCCGTGGAGCGACTGGACTGATGTGTCCAATCACAGAGCCGGAGCTCTGGAGCGCATGCGCCCAGAGCCAGTGCTCTGCGACAACAGACGCCACCGCGATGGGAGGCCCACAGGAGCCAAAGAACAAAGACGGATGAAAATAGAGAAATGAAAGACCAATAGAAGTGGCCTGCCCACTGCCCTCCCTCCCCAACTCGACCCCCGCCCAAAATAAATAAATAAATAAATCTTTAAAAAAAAAGAAAATCCAAAGCTTACTTTTAAAAAGGATGCGATATGCTACTGAATTTATGTGGCCTATTTATAGCTCATTAATTTCAATATTTTTCATTTTATAAATAACGTTTGACCTTTCATATTTCAAACTGCAATTTATTCTTGTGAGTCATGGATGTATTTAGAAAAGAAAGAGTCCTTGATATAAAGCTTGAATTATGAAATTATTCTTATATCAAATATCAAGTAATATTTCCAATATGTTTGGAAAGAATATTTTATTTACCTTTTTCTTTTCTATTAGAAAGACTGATTTTTCCCAACATCAGGCTCTTTTCCAGTGAGTTGGCCCTTAGCATCAGGTGGCCAAAATATTGAAGGTTCAGCTTCAGCATCAGTCTTTCCGATGAATTTTCAGAGTTTGTTCCTTTAAGATTGACTGGTTTGATCTCCTTGCAATCCAAGGGACTCTCAAGAGTCTTCTCCAATACCACAATTGAAAGGCATCAGTTCATAGTTCAAAAGACATCACGTCTGTATGCGTTGCCAGATCCTGCTAAGATGTAGAGCAGGGGAAGGGGTCCCTTATGCCGGAAACTGTGGTCCTAAAGGTACGTAGTCCTGTCAAAATAGCACGGAAGAGAGAGGAGGCAGAAATCTCTGGTCACTGCCTCGCACTGGTCACACTCAATTGAAAGGTACCAACAAGAAATGTTTGGGCCCGATAATTTAGTAGTCATATACATGAAGTTAAAAATCCAAAGCTTAGGGCTTCCCCTGGTGGTCCAGTGGGTAAGGACACTCCTTTGCAGTTCAAGGGGCACCGGTTTGAGCCCTGGCCTGGGAAGATCCCACGTGCCGTGGAGCGACTGGACTGATGTGTCCAATCACAGAGCCGGAGCTCTGGAGCGCATGCGCCCAGAGCCAGTGCTCTGCGACAACAGACGCCACCGCGATGGGAGGCCCACAGGAGCCAAAGAACAAAGACGGATGAAAATAGAGAAATGAAAGACCAATAGAAGTGGCCTGCCCACTGCCCTCCCTCCCCAACTCGACCCCCGCCCAAAATAAATAAATAAATAAATCTTTAAAAAAAAAGAAAATCCAAAGCTTACTTTTAAAAAGGATGCGATATGCTACTGAATTTATGTGGCCTATTTATAGCTCATTAATTTCAATATTTTTCATTTTATAAATAACGTTTGACCTTTCATATTTCAAACTGCAATTTATTCTTGTGAGTCATGGATGTATTTAGAAAAGAAAGAGTCCTTGATATAAAGCTTGAATTATGAAATTATTCTTATATCAAATATCAAGTAATATTTCCAATATGTTTGGAAAGAATATTTTATTTACCTTTTTCTTTTCTATTAGAAAGACTGATTTTTAGAAATGTTTGTGATTAATAAAGTCTTTGAACTAGTCCCTCGGGGCTGCAAAAACAAAGTACTATAAACCAGGTAGTTTATAAACAACAGAACTTTTTTTTCCTCATGATACTTGTGGCTGGAAAGGTCAAGAACAAATCATTGTCCAATGAGGAGCTGCTTTTGCCTTCTGATTATGTCCTCACTTGGTAAAAGTGGTATGTGTGCTCTCTGGGGCTTCTCTTATAAGGTCCTATTCAAAGTATGGAAGTATCTTTGATAAGCTGAACCACTTCTTCCTCATGGTACTAGTTGGGGCATGTTTTTATTTTTATTAGTAATAGTTTTAGGAGGTCCCCAACTCATGTTGGAAGTGGTTAAGTTTAGCAAACACATATGGATTAACTAATAGTGTCTTCTGTAGCCAATTCCTCCCTTAATGGATATCTCCATAAAGTGTAACATTCTTCCCTCTTCCTCCTCCTCTTCTCCTGTCTCTCTAGATCTTTCTCTCCTTCCTCCTCTCCCTCCCTCCTTTCCCCTTCTTTGATATGATACTACATGTCAAAGACACTTCCATATCTGCCTTGTGACCTAATCACGCCTCAAAATGCTATCACATTTAAGATTAGATTTCAACATATGAAATTTATGGGAAATTGAATATTCAGGCCATAGTAATTCCCCTTAATAACATTTAATGTCCTCCCTTGATAAATGTAATATGTTTTCCTATGTCTTCTCTTAAGTAAATATATCCATTGCTATATATAGTACAATGTTTTATTTGTAAACAGTTGTATCTATTTGCATATGTCACAGCAGTAAGACTTTAACAAGTTTATTTGGGTTTTGTTTACCTACCATTTGTAAGCCTAAACGTTGATTGAATTAAATCATTCTGTCTTCTCTTGTACACTTACAAATTTAGTAGTCTTTTCTGGTATACTAACTACAAAAATAATACTGTTTTCTCAAGAACATTGACGTTTTAAAACAAATGTGTGGTTTGTTGGCATTTTTGTCTTATTTGTAAGAAGACATTAGTTGCTTATAAAATAATCATTTTATCATGACTATAAGCATTATTATAACTAATGGATGAAATATTCATCTCCTTTATTTCAAAAACATCTCTAGTTTCTATTTTAAAGAAATTTAAATAGATATGTTGCCAGAATAATATTTGAACTAGTCCTCGGGCTGCAAAACAAAGTACTATAAACCAGGTAGTTTATAAACAACAGAACTTTTTTTTCCTCATGATACTTGTGGCTGGAAAGGTCAAGAACAAATCATTGTCCAATGAGGAGCTGCTTTTGCCTTCTGATTATGTCCTCACTTGGTAAAAGTGGTATGTGTGCTCTCTGGGGCTTCTCTTATAAGGTCCTATTCAAAGTATGGAAGTATCTTTGATAAGCTGAACCACTTCTTCCTCATGGTACTAGTTGGGGCATGTTTTTATTTTTATTAGTAATAGTTTTAGGAGGTCCCCAACTCATGTTGGAAGTGGTTAAGTTTAGCAAACACATATGGATTAACTAATAGTGTCTTCTGTAGCCAATTCCTCCCTTAATGGATATCTCCATAAAGTGTAACATTCTTCCCTCTTCCTCCTCCTCTTCTCCTGTCTCTCTAGATCTTTCTCTCCTTCCTCCTCTCCCTCCCTCCTTTCCCCTTCTTTGATATGATACTACATGTCAAAGACACTTCCATATCTGCCTTGTGACCTAATCACGCCTCAAAATGCTATCACATTTAAGATTAGATTTCAACATATGAAATTTATGGGAAATTGAATATTCAGGCCATAGTAATTCCCCTTAATAACATTTAATGTCCTCCCTTGATAAATGTAATATGTTTTCCTATGTCTTCTCTTAAGTAAATATATCCATTGCTATATATAGTACAATGTTTTATTTGTAAACAGTTGTATCTATTTGCATATGTCACAGCAGTAAGACTTTAACAAGTTTATTTGGGTTTTGTTTACCTACCATTTGTAAGCCTAAACGTTGATTGAATTAAATCATTCTGTCTTCTCTTGTACACTTACAAATTTAGTAGTCTTTTCTGGTATACTAACTACAAAAATAATACTGTTTTCTCAAGAACATTGACGTTTTAAAACAAATGTGTGGTTTGTTGGCATTTTTGTCTTATTTGTAAGAAGACATTAGTTGCTTATAAAATAATCATTTTATCATGACTATAAGCATTATTATAACTAATGGATGAAATATTCATCTCCTTTATTTCAAAAACATCTCTAGTTTCTATTTTAAAGAAATTTAAATAGATATGTTGCCAGAATAATATTATTTGTACTCTAATTTCATTTTTATCTATAAGATGATATAATTTGATCACATTAGAAACAAAAAGCTATAAATATCAGTATATTTTGTCTTGTGTTAGTTGTTTTCAAACAGTGAAACAAAATTGCAATTTTTCTGTATTTTTTTTGTTTCTACTTGAGTGATGAATTAGGACACTGTTACATAAAATGCTAATGTTTACTGTTAAATGCCTTCCTGTGGTTTCTGTTTCAGTCATTATTTTATTTGAGGTTTTGGTATTTTGCACCATCATATTTTACGATTCAGTAAGAAACAAAATGCATTTCATTATTTTTTTCTTTCAAGGATTCTTTTTGACTTATCATCATTTGTTTGTTTATTTTAGACTCTGTAAATAATGTATTTCCCTGTACTGTGTATACTTTTTAAGGTTCTTGTGTTCTAGACTTGAATATGAGTGATACGAAATAGTCATGAGTGCAAACTGATTTTAATGTTCATATGGGGAGGGGTCTAAAGACCCAAAGTAGCCCATACAATAATGAAGGAGAAAATCAAGGTTAGAGAATGAACAGTATGTGACTTCAAGTCTTACTATAATGCTACGGGAATCAAGAATGTGATATCAATGAAAAAACAAACAAATAGATCAATGGAACAGAATGGGGAACGCAGAAATAGATCCACATGGTCAATCGAGCTTTGGAAAAGAATCGAAAACAATATACTGGGACAAAGCCTTTTCAACAAAGAGTGCTAGCTCAACTGCATATTAATATGCCAAAAAGTAAATCCCAATATAGGCCTTAGACCTTTCATTCACATTAACTCAAAATGGATCATACAGCAAACATGAAGTATAAAACTATAAAATTCCTAGAGGATAACACTGAAGAAAACTTTGAGTATGGTAAAGCTTTAGATACAACAAATGTGTGGTTTGTTGGCATTTTTGTCTTATTTGTAAGAAGACATTAGTTGCTTATAAAATAATCATTTTATCATGACTATAAGCATTATTATAACTAATGGATGAAATATTCATCTCCTTTATTTCAAAAACATCTCTAGTTTCTATTTTAAAGAAATTTAAATAGATATGTTGCCAGAATAATATTATTTGTACTCTAATTTCATTTTTATCTATAAGATGATATAATTTGATCACATTAGAAACAAAAAGCTATAAATATCAGTATATTTTGTCTTGTGTTAGTTGTTTTCAAACAGTGAAACAAAATTGCAATTTTTCTGTATTTTTTTTGTTTCTACTTGAGTGATGAATTAGGACACTGTTACATAAAATGCTAATGTTTACTGTTAAATGCCTTCCTGTGGTTTCTGTTTCAGTCATTATTTTATTTGAGGTTTTGGTATTTTGCACCATCATATTTTACGATTCAGTAAGAAACAAAATGCATTTCATTATTTTTTTCTTTCAAGGATTCTTTTTGACTTATCATCATTTGTTTGTTTATTTTAGACTCTGTAAATAATGTATTTCCCTGTACTGTGTATACTTTTTAAGGTTCTTGTGTTCTAGACTTGAATATGAGTGATACGAAATAGTCATGAGTGCAAACTGATTTTAATGTTCATATGGGGAGGGGTCTAAAGACCCAAAGTAGCCCATACAATAATGAAGGAGAAAATCAAGGTTAGAGAATGAACAGTATGTGACTTCAAGTCTTACTATAATGCTACGGGAATCAAGAATGTGATATCAATGAAAAAACAAACAAATAGATCAATGGAACAGAATGGGGAACGCAGAAATAGATCCACATGGTCAATCGAGCTTTGGAAAAGAATCGAAAACAATATACTGGGACAAAGCCTTTTCAACAAAGAGTGCTAGCTCAACTGCATATTAATATGCCAAAAAGTAAATCCCAATATAGGCCTTAGACCTTTCATTCACATTAACTCAAAATGGATCATACAGCAAACATGAAGTATAAAACTATAAAATTCCTAGAGGATAACACTGAAGAAAACTTTGAGTATGGTAAAGCTTTAGATACAACAACACTAAAGACATGATCCGTGAAATAAGTAACTGCCCAGCTGTACTTCATTAAAATTAAAAAATTAATGCTCTGTAAAATTCAATGTGAAGAGAGTAAGTCAGGCTATAAACTGAAAGAAAATATTTGGAAATGATAAATCTGATGAAGAACTGTTAATGATGCACAGAGAACTCTTAAAACGCAACAAGGATAAAACAACCCAGTTAAAAACTAACTGGATGCCTCACCAAAGAAGATGTACAGATGGCAAGTAAGCAATTGAAAAGATACTTTTACATCGTATATCGTCGGGAAAATGCAAAGTAGAACAACACTGAGATACCACTACACATCTATTAGAATGTCCAAAATACTGATACCATCAAAACCTGGTGAAGATGTGGTCAGTAGCAAGGGGGACTGTCCTTCATTACTGGTGGGAATTGAAAATGCCACTTAGGAAGACAGTTTGAGGATTCTTACAAAACATACGCTCGCCATATGATTCAGCATGTCACATTCCTTCGAGTTTTCCCAAAGGAGCTGAAAACTTATGTTCACACAAGCACTTGCACAGGGATGTTTATAGCAGCTTCATTTGTAACTGCCAGAACTTGGAAGCAGTGAAGGTTGCCTTCCGTTGGTGAATCGATAAATAAACTGTGGTACATCCAGGCCATAGAATATTACTTAGTGCTAAAAAGAAATGAGCCATCAAGCCATAAAAAAAACACATGGGGAGACCTTAAATGCGTATTGCTAAGTGAAAGAAGCCAAGCTGAAGAGGCAATTAACTGTACGATTCCAATTATGTGATATTCTGGAAAAAGCAAAACTGTGGAGACAGGGAAAAGATCCTTGGTGGGTAGGAGTAGACGCAGAGGGTAAGATGAATAGGGAGAGCACAGAGGATGTTTTAAGCAGTGAAACTACTCTGCTTGACCCTTTAATGATTAGACAGACGGTAATACACATTTATCCACCTCTGTGAAAGATACCACACAATATTGAACTCTAAGATATCATGTGAACCTGGAATGATTAGAATATGTCAATGTAGGTACATGGGTTGTCTCAATATAGTACTCTTGGGTGGGAGAGATGTTGATAATGGAAGAGACTGTGCATGAGCTGGGTGGCAGAGATATGGGTAGTCTCTGTCCCTTCCTCTCACTTTTGCTCTGAACCTAAAGCTTCTCTGAAAAAGAAAAAGTCTTCAAAAAAGAGTTGGATAAAATGGAACAAGATGCTAACAAGAGCTGGATAAAATTTAACAGCATTGGGCTTCCCTGGTGGTCCAGTGGGTAAGGACACCACCTTGCAGTGCAAGGGGGTGCTGGTTTGATCCCTGGCCTAGGAGGATCCCATGTGTTGCACAGTGGCTGGACCGATGTGTCCAACTAGGGAGCCGGAGCTCTGGAGCATGTGGGCACAGAGCTGGTGCTCTGCTGCGAGAGAGGCCACTGTGATGCGAGGCCCACACAGGCCAAAGAACAAAGATGGATGAAAATCGATAAATGAAAGACCAACAGAAGTGGCAAAAAAAAAAAAAAAAAAAATTAACAGCATCATTTGGATTCCCATACATTAAACCACTACTGCCCTTCCCAGGATTTTAATTTTGTAGGCTGATTCATTTCATTCTCTTTGAGACTTTCACGCTTTTCCCTTTTTGTTCATTTTCTCTTTCCTCTTTTCCTCCAAGTCTTTGTACTGATCATGAATGTGCAATTCTTTATTATTTTAGCAAGTATTGATGGAAGTAATTAAATAATTCTATGATTTAACCTCCCCTGAAAGTGAGACACAGGACTGCCCTCGTGGTTCCAGGCATAAACTCTGGAACCAGACTGCCTGGAATCAAATCCTACCTAGGAATGTGACTTGTACAACTGACCAAACCTCTCTCTGTGCTTTTGCTTTCTCATCTGTAGGATGGGAATGGGGATGATATACAACCCCCCTCACAGGGTCCTTATGAACATTCTATTGTTGATATCAGTAAGGTTCTGAAAAGAGCCATAGTCTGGCTGAACACCTTGTCAGTGTTGAAGACATATGCATGTTTTTCATTTGCTTCTTCCTATTCGTGCATTTAAGTAGAAGAAATGCCTCTTTTCCTCTCTGAGGCTAACCCTTCAACCTTAACTTGAATTTTCAATGTCTGTTACCTTCTCAGTTTCTTCATAGCTTCATTAATTATCTCCAGATTCCTTTATGGAACTGGACACCACACTCGTGTAGCATGGAATATTCGTAATATGACATTTCTGGTCCTTTCTATATGATTTTTTCTGTGCATAGAACCATTTCCCCCACCTTGTATGCTTGGCCTGCTTTGACTTACTCAAATTTGTTCCAAGTCTCACATCTTTAATATTCTCTCTAGCAGGGTCTCAGCTGCATACTTCTGTGACAGTCTTTGCCCCCCTGACTTATACATGTTGCTTCACTTGCTGAGGTACCCAGACGAAATGAGCTTTCTTTGAGAGAGAGAGATCGTGTGTTCTTCTGTCCCATGATCTCAACAGAAGGATTGGCCCAAGTTATATGTTTTTAGTTAGTGAGTAGTTGACTGTTTGAATTTGATAAGCACCTTATTTCCAGTTTACTGTCATATGAATTCATTTCCATAAAATAATATGTGATTTGACAACCAGCACAGATTCTGTTTTCAGCATGATTAGCCAAGCAATGTGCTCTCAACAGCATTGAAACATGTACATTACCATATGTAAAATAGATGGTCAGTGCAAATTCGATGCATGAAGCAGGGCACCCAAAGCCAGTGCCCTGGAACAACTCAGAGGGATTTTGGGTGTGGAGGGAGGTGGAAGGGGGGTTCAGGATGGAGGGACACAGGTATAGTCATGACAGATTCATGTTGATGTATGGCAAAACCCATCAAAATACTGTAAAGTAATTATCCTCCAGTTAAAGTAAATAAATTAATTTAGGACTTCCATGGTGGTCCAGTGGGTGAAGAGTCCATCTTGCAGTGCAAGGGGCGCCGGTTCGATTTCTGGCCCTGGAAGATCCCATGTGTCGCAGAGTGGCTGGACCTGTGTGTCCAATTACGAGCCAGTGCTCTACAGCTAGAGAGGCCACTGCAATGAGAGGCCGACACAGGCCAAAGAATAAAGATGGATGAAAAAAAAAAAAACAAACAAGAAAAATGGCCAAAAAAAAAAAAAAGTTACATTAAAAAAACAAAGGTTAAAAAAATAAATGTGCTCTTGCTAAAAATTAAAAAAAAGAAAGATTGTTGCTTGACATATCAGTGAACAAAGATAACAGCTTTATTTTTGACCAAATTCTTATTTGAGAGAGTCTCATATTCCATTCATTATACAGCCAGCTCTCTTATGTGTTAGAATAACCAACAACTTAATATACTCCATGGTATCATCTATCTTCATAGCTTTTTTCTAGGAATTAATTTTCTCTCAAAGTCAATGCAGATTATATTTTATGTCACCTTATTGCAGGAAAAAAAGGTTTCTCACAGTGATGATTAATTTCTTTGACTCTATGTCCAGATATATGTCAATAGTATGTGGCTAAAGAGGATGTTTTCAAAAGTTTTTGGTAGTTTAATGCATACATTTCCAAGATCCTAAACATATGGTTTGGTAATAGGAATTTATTGTTCTATCGGTCTTGTCTATATCTGTGTGTCTTTGAAAACAGAACTGACAGAATTGTCAATGTAAAGTGGAGATGTACTTAGCATGTCTCTCCTTGAATTTGCAGGTTTCTCCTTTAATCATTGATCTTTGATAAACCTGACTGTCAAGTAGGTTTGGTAATTTAGCTTTGAAAGATCTTATGTCTTATGTTGCTTAGGTCCACATATGGAAATAAGCCCATGGGGGAGCTATTTTCTGTTTCCTTTTCCTACTTGCTAAGTGGAAATTTTATTAATTACAGTGAGCCTTTGACATTTCTTTTGACTTAAGTTAGTCTTTAAAAAAATTAAAGATTTAGAGGTTTTAAGTATCCCTTTAATACCACGTTATGTACTCCATCACAAATTTGTATCTCTAGTATTACTTTAATTTTTGTTCCCTTTGAGATATTTAATGGTTTGCTTACAATTTGTTATTTAACTTGAGTTGTTTAGAAATGTGTTTTTAAGTTTCAAACATGAAAACTTTTTTTCTTGTTATTTATTTCTTCTTACCTTCTCCAAATTATTGCTTGTAATAACCCCCATTTTCATCTATACTGTACATAATTTTCTCCTGTACTGTCTGAACTTCACTTTAAGAACATGTTTGTTCTAGTTTGTTTTCTACTTCAAAAAAACAAGTAAAAATTTGACCCCACATTACCCTTTGTGTAGATCATTCCTTACGTCCCCTTTATAGCATCAAATTTTGAAGGAACCTTTAGAGTTTCTGTTCGAACCTTTGTTGCCTCCCATTCTCTCAGCCCATTTCAAGCAGTCTGTGTGTCTCTGTGTGCATGCTCAGTCGCTCTGTTGTGCCCAACTCTTTGCAACCCTGTGGCTGAGACCCCCACAACTTTGTACAATTGCTTTACTGATTCTCTACTGAATCCAAGGGTGATGCTTTGGACGGATTTTCGGTCTATTTGTTCTGTCAGTTAGTGAGAGCAGATCTAGTTCAATTGTAGGTTATTGTCTCTCTCTCTCTCTTTTTTTTTTCTTGTAATTCTATCATCTTCTTTTTAAATTTTTTTTGATATTTTGAATTGTGGTATTAAGTGGATAAACATTAGTGATTACTCTATTTTCTGGTGACTGACCCTTTTATTATTTTGAAATTATCTTCAACTTGATTATTCTCTGCCCTGGAATCTACTTTGTCTTAATATTGATAGATCCATTCTTATTTTCTTTTGATGAGTGTTAGTGTGATATATCTTCTTCTATATTCATACTTTTAATTTGTTGTCGTCTTTGTATTTAAAGTGTGTCTCTTTTAGGTAGCATGAGATAGGGTTTCACTTTTTTAACCCAATCTGATCATCTCTGCCTTTAAATTAGTGTGTTTCACTTAACCTTTTTTATGAGTAAACAATGTTTAGGTTTAAATCTATCATCAGTTTTAGTGTCTTTTCTATTAAGTACAACATATTCTATTCTGCATTTGTTTTAATTTGCTGAGCTTTAAAATTATGACTTAGTTGTCTTTTACTGCTTATTTGCTTGATTGATAATTTTTGATTGGATATCAGACATGAATTTTTACTTTCTTGGGTGCTGGATATTTGTGCATTTCTGTCAATATTCTTGAGATTTCTCCTGGGAGAAAGTTAACATTGATCTTTTTGAGTATTATTTTTCAGATTTCTAGGTGGAACAAGACTCATGTTTAATGTAGGGTTAATTATCCTCTACCATGAAGCAAAACTCTTCTGTATACTCTATGCATCACTGGATGAAGTATGATGCTCTCTAGTGTTACCTTGTGTGAGTGCGGTGCCTTTCCTGTAACTCTTGGGGGTCCTTTTCCTTGATTTTGGTGGGAAAATTGCATGCATGAACTGGTCAGTATCCTTTTTTTTTTTTTTTAAATTTGGCCTCTTTTATTGTTATTTTTTTTTAAATTTATTTGTTTTCATCCATCTTTGTTCTTTGGCCTTTATGGGCCACCCGTTGGAGTGGCCTCTCTCATTGCAGAGCACCGGCTCTTGGGTGCATGCACTCCAGAGCACTGACTCCTAGTCATGCACCGGTCCAGCTACTCTGCGGCACGTGGGATCTTCCTGGGCCAGGGATCGAACTGGTGCCCCTTGCACTGCAAGGCAGACTTTTTACCCACTGGACCACCAGGGAAGCCCTGGTCAGTATTCTGATGGACCCCAGAAAAACTCTGCTGATCTCTTGGAGTTTTCTCTCTATTCAACTCTCTCCTTTTGGTTACTCTTACCTTACAAAGTCAAACTGGTTTGTTTTCTTTCAACTCTCAGCAATGTCTCCTTAACTTAGCAAATCTTCCAGGCTGTGCTTGAGTTTCCCTTCCCAGTGCAAGTTCTGGAGGCTCTCAAAGCAGTAAGTGAGGATTTATTCTGCCGCTTGACCCCTGCAACCCAGTCTCAAGTACTGCAGTACTTGCAGTCTGAAGTACTGCAACCCAGTACTTCATGACTTGGCATCCGGCATCTTGAAAATCCTTGGTCCATTGATTTTGTCTATTTCTTATTTTCATTTATGACAGAAAACTCATTTCTGTTTCTTGCCTGTGTTAATTGCTCAGTCGTGTCTGACTTTTAGTGATCCCATGGATGGTAGCCCATCCATGAGATTGTCCAGGCAAGAATAATGGAGTGGGTTTCCATTTCTTTCTCCAAGTTCTCACCTAAGGATTCAAATATGGAGCATATTCCTGATAGCCTTGCCCCTAAAACCCACAGTCTGGCTTCTCTGTGAGGTATGATTTCAGCTCCTGTTCACTCATCTGAGTTCCCTATTCATTTCTGGTTTATGGAGATTTTCTTTACTTGGATCTTTCAAACATTAAATGTTTTCAATTAAGTTTGTTTTGGGAGCAACATGGGAGGGAGTTCCATTTGTGTTTCATCTACTATTTCACCCAGTATGAAGAAAAAAAAAAAAAAAGATTTTCCTGAAGCTACTGCTGTTCTAGCATTTTTTCAAAATTCTGATAATAACCAGAACGGGTAAAAACTAGCTGGTGGGGCTTCTCTGGTGGTCCAGTGGGTAAGGACACTGCCTTGCAGTGCAAGGGGCGTCAGTTTGATCCCTGGCCTGGGAAGATTCAATGTGCTGCGGAGCGGCTGGACCGATGTGTCCAATTACCGAGCTGGAACTCTGGAGAGCATGCACCCAGAGCCAGTGCTCTGCGACAACAGAGGCCACCGCGATAGGAGGCCCACACGGCCAAAGAACAAAGATGGATGAAAATAGAGAAATGAAAGACCAGTAGAAGTGGCCCGCCCACCCCCCTCCCACCCCACTCCGTCTCCACCAAGAATAAATAAATACATAAACAACAAAAAAAAAACTAGCTGGTGGTTTATTGATAATAGTATTCTTTTTTATATTGTACAGCATGAGAGCTGTCATTTAGAAAAATTGAAAAAACCTTAAAATGATAAAGATTTTTATAAATATGTTATAGATAAAACTGTTTCGCTAAGACTTTTTCATACAGAATATGGGAAATGAGTATCTGATTAGAATGTCTGCAAATGAAAAAAGATGCTGGTTGTGGTCAATCTATGCCTGACCTTGTATTTCAGGATTTTTTCCTTGCCAGTCAGACTGGCAATCCCGATGCCCAGACTTCTTGTTCCCCTTGATCCATTTCCACTTTGATATGTTTTGTAGTCCATTGTTTTAAACAAAGGCAATAATTTAGTATTAAAGATATTTTCCTCAGCTTAATGTATTAGTTGGGGGTTTTCAGTAATTTTTTAAAATGCTCTATAGTTGCTGAGTCATTGTTAATATCATGTGCTTCCCATCTTTTTTAATCCTAATAATTAAAGAATCTCCTATGGAATATTTTCATACATATAGTTTTCCTTGCAGAGATACTATTCAGTAATTTAACTTGTTTTTTCACTCTGCTGAATATGAGACTTTCTCCCATCTTGTTGCACCTTAAACCTTTTTATATAGTTTCTGAAAATGTAACTGCACTTAACATTTCAAAGTTCAGTATGCTCAAGTCCCTACCTTTATAAATAATGCTTCAGTACATTTTCATGTCAGCATAAACCAAGCATCGTAATTGATTAGCATAGGTATTATCTTTGAGCACATGATACAGAGTAGCCTTAAGTAAACATCGTATTTATTTGCAAAGTTGATTTACATAAAGCCTTAGTTCTTCATAGACAGTATTAAGCAAAATAGTCATGTACACATTTAAAATTCAATGCTATAATTATGAAGAAAAATAAATGGGTAAAAACATTAAATTCAGTCATAGGAACCATGGCCTTTTATGAAGTAATGAAATTAGTTTACATAAGGTACAAAAGAAAATCCATCTCATTAATTCATAATTATATAGTCCTCCATTTAGAGGTAGGATATGGTGATGTGGTAATTATGTGTTCATTCATGAAAATACTTTATAAATTAGATGAGCTATATTGAAATATATTGAGGTTCTTCAGCACTTAAAGTAAAATGGTGATGTGGTTTGTTAAAATTAAAAATGTTTTGGGTTAAATTAGAAATGTTTGGGACTGTGTGGATGATAAAGATTTTTATAAATATGTTATAGATAAAACTGTTTCGCTAAGACTTTCATACAGAATATGGGAAATGAGTATCTGATTAGAATGTCTGCAAATGAAAAAAGATGCTGGTTGTGGTCAATCTATGCCTGACCTTGTATTTCAGGATTTTTTCCTTGCCAGTCAGACTGGCAATCCCGATGCCCAGACTTCTTGTTCCCCTTGATCCATTTCCACTTTGATATGTTTTGTAGTCCATTGTTTTAAACAAAGGCAATAATTTAGTATTAAAGATATTTTCCTCAGCTTAATGTATTAGTTGGGGGTTTTCAGTAATTTTTTAAAATGCTCTATAGTTGCTGAGTCATTGTTAATATCATGTGCTTCCCATCTTTTTTAATCCTAATAATTAAAGAATCTCCTATGGAATATTTTCATACATATAGTTTTCCTTGCAGAGATACTATTCAGTAATTTAACTTGTTTTTTCACTCTGCTGAATATGAGACTTTCTCCCATCTTGTTGCACCTTAAACCTTTTTATATAGTTTCTGAAAATGTAACTGCACTTAACATTTCAAAGTTCAGTATGCTCAAGTCCCTACCTTTATAAATAATGCTTCAGTACATTTTCATGTCAGCATAAACCAAGCATCGTAATTGATTAGCATAGGTATTATCTTTGAGCACATGATACAGAGTAGCCTTAAGTAAACATCGTATTTATTTGCAAAGTTGATTTACATAAAGCCTTAGTTCTTCATAGACAGTATTAAGCAAAATAGTCATGTACACATTTAAAATTCAATGCTATAATTATGAAGAAAAATAAATGGGTAAAAACATTAAATTCAGTCATAGGAACCATGGCCTTTTATGAAGTAATGAAATTAGTTTACATAAGGTACAAAAGAAAATCCATCTCATTAATTCATAATTATATAGTCCTCCATTTAGAGGTAGGATATGGTGATGTGGTAATTATGTGTTCATTCATGAAAATACTTTATAAATTAGATGAGCTATATTGAAATATATTGAGGTTCTTCAGCACTTAAAGTAAAATGGTGATGTGGTTTGTTAAAATTAAAAATGTTTTGGGAGTCATCTCGTTAGTGGAAATGTTCCAGAAAACTGTGTGGATAATGTAAGTAGGATACACAGTAAAAGTTCAATGACTGTTTTTTTTTCTTTAAAAATTTTCCTTCTTATAAATAAATATATCTAATTTATCTAATCAAAATATAGGAAATTATTTAACAATTTTTCTGTTAGATTTTCCCAATAATTTTTATAGCTGGCACATTAAAACAATATAATGTGACAGATGGGGCATAATGACATACTTTAAAAATTTTGTGTCCTCTGTCTACTTCAGTTTTACAGCACTGGTTTAATGTTTGATATTGATCTCATCATAGGAAGATGTGTATGGTTTTGGAAGACCCTGCTCTTTACTTCTCGACTTCAGTCAACTCTAGTGAAATATGTAATAAAAACATAAAAGAAAGAGATCTATTTATCCTTGTCTTAACCTATTATGGTGAAGGTCTTCATGTATTAATATATGTTGAATTCAGAAGTGTCTGAATGTTCCAGTCATCATGTTAAGCCTTGAAGAAATGTAGAAATGAACATGGCCAAGAAAACTGTTCTTAAAGGAATTTTCATTCTGAGGACATTCCCAACATTTATTAAATTTCTTTTAACCAAAAATGAGTATCCAGTAAATAGTTTGACAGTTACTATTTTAAAGCAAACAACCAAGTGACACCTAGAGAAGTGTGTACTTTGTGCATGGTACACCACGGCATACTGAAGAACATATGACTCTTTAGGCCATCCAGTGGTTAAGATGATTACGACTCCATGCTTCTAATGCAGGGGATGTGGGTTCCATCCCTTGTTAGGAAACTATTAATAAGATCTCACATGCCATGCAGCCAAAAATAAAATAATAAAAATAAAAAGGCACACTCCATGAGATAAATGAGCGTTTAAAAACATATATGACTCTTTGATCCTCTCCATAGTATGAAGAAAATATGTCAAGACTTACTGGTCAATTCTATATCTCTTTTCTTCTCACAAAATATGAATAGATGTTCAACATATATCAGTAGGCAAAAAGTTGGGGATAACAGAATGGAGCAATATGGAAGCTGAAGGTCATTCATGAGTTAGGGTGAAAAGGAAATAGAATTCAGTTTTTTTCTTTAAAAATTTTCCTTCTTATAAATAAATATATCTAATTTATCTAATCAAAATATAGGAAATTATTTAACAATTTTTCTGTTAGATTTTCCCAATAATTTTTATAGCTGGCACATTAAAACAATATAATGTGACAGATGGGGCATAATGACATACTTTAAAAATTTTGTGTCCTCTGTCTACTTCAGTTTTACAGCACTGGTTTAATGTTTGATATTGATCTCATCATAGGAAGATGTGTATGGTTTTGGAAGACCCTGCTCTTTACTTCTCGACTTCAGTCAACTCTAGTGAAATATGTAATAAAAACATAAAAGAAAGAGATCTATTTATCCTTGTCTTAACCTATTATGGTGAAGGTCTTCATGTATTAATATATGTTGAATTCAGAAGTGTCTGAATGTTCCAGTCATCATGTTAAGCCTTGAAGAAATGTAGAAATGAACATGGCCAAGAAAACTGTTCTTAAAGGAATTTTCATTCTGAGGACATTCCCAACATTTATTAAATTTCTTTTAACCAAAAATGAGTATCCAGTAAATAGTTTGACAGTTACTATTTTAAAGCAAACAACCAAGTGACACCTAGAGAAGTGTGTACTTTGTGCATGGTACACCACGGCATACTGAAGAACATATGACTCTTTAGGGATCCCTGGCCATCCAGTGGTTAAGATGATTACGACTCCATGCTTCTAATGCAGGGGATGTGGGTTCCATCCCTTGTTAGGAAACTATTAATAAGATCTCACATGCCATGCAGCCAAAAATAAAATAATAAAAATAAAAAGGCACACTCCATGAGATAAATGAGCGTTTAAAAACATATATGACTCTTTGATCCACTCCATAGTATGAAGAAAATATGTCAAGACTTACTGGTCAATTCTATATCTCTTTTCTTCTCACAAAATATGAATAGATGTTCAACATATACCAGTAGGCAAAAAGTTGGGGATAACAGAATGGAGCAATATGGAAGCTGAAGGTCATTCATGAGTTAGGGTGAAAAGGAAATAGAATTCAGATCTTCCTAACCAACTGCTTAGCACTGTGCAGGCAGCAAGCTTTAGTGAAGAGGGAGGAACACCGTGCAATCTTGGCATTATTGTCTCCTTTACCTTTTTCTCACTTTGCTTTTGAGAGGATGAGGTACATGCATTCATAATACTCACGGATAATGGGATATTTTCTTTCTTCAGAGAGTATCTGAGTCTCCAACACTGTTCTAGATTTGGAAAGCACCTGATTCAGATACACTGGAGTCTATTTGTGAGAAGGTGGTATATATAACACATTTATGACAGCAGTTGTTTCAGATCAACTAAGCCATTGCTCATACTGAAATGAGTAGGAATTCCTAATGTGGGAATCATAGTGATTTGACTTGCATTTATTCATCTTCATGAAATAATAAGCAGTTAACCAATGATTAGAATGCAGGAGATAATTCGTAATGATGGATATATAATGGAATTTAATTAACTTCAAATAAATATTTTAGTGAAGATTCATTTGTACACCCAGATATTTATTTGTAATATAATAGCTTGTCTATTTTTGTCATTACCCGCTGTACCAAAAGTCATGCATCAGAGTTAATGCCAATCTAAAATGCCATGCTCTAAAGAGTTAGAGCTTTTTAGTATGTTTAGCATCTGTATCATGATTGGTAAGCTGACAAATTCAATGTGATTGATGATATTGTTTTCCACTTCCTAAACACTTTGTTCTGATTCACTCAGATCAATGTGTATCAGTCTGACTATTTTGTATGAGACTGGATACTTCTTAATTGATCTCAGGACATTTATAAAGCATAGTTCAAGAAATTAGTCTTTATAATTACTAAAAGAAACAATCTTATTTTCCTCAATTGCTATAGTATAGTAGTCAGAGGGGTGTTTCTGAATAGGTCAGCCTATCTGTAGTAGGGTAGTGAGGTATTTCTGGAATGTGGGGTTCAGTGTGTGTCCACCATTCCTCTTAACCCATAACTGTTTGAATCTACTAATTACATGGGAAATAATGGTCTTCTCTGAAAAGTAGTCACTACAATACGAGTGTTGATATATTGGATTGGCCAAAAATTTGTTTGGGTTTTTAAAATAATATCCTACAAGAAAAACCCAGGTGGACTTTTTGGCCAAACCAGTATTTGGGCATGACTGACATCGTGGGTGGGGGTGACCAAAGAAAGGCTTCTGAGATTTTACTCTGAGAGCAAACAAAGTGTGACTTGGGCCGGTGTCCTGGAAGCCAGAGCACCTTCCCAGTTCAGGGCAGAGTGAGATTGCTCTTGTTTGAACGTGTTCACATCCCAGACCGCCTGGCAGGGAAGAAAGAGGGTGTGTGAAATTTTAAAGAGCCTTTACCAGAAAGGTTGTAATGCCTCTGATTCAAGCAGCTTGATTCTGGGGCTTCCTGAAGGAGAGAAGAGTTGCCTCAGCCATGAATGACAGCAGCTAGCCAGCTTGCTTGAGGGCAGAGCATTAACGAGGGGCTCAGAAGTGCCTATTTGTTTCTCAAGGTGTTCGTGGGTGTGGAACGTAACTAGTGGCTGGAGTGCCCCAGGGCCTGTCCTGCATTCTCACAATATTCTCAGTGGTCACTATGGCTGCGGGGTAGCTTTGAAGGTTGCTAAGGCCAGAATGATGCAGGTGTGTCTAGTGAGCTTGTTGAAATCTGTGTGTAAGGTTTAATGTGATTAGTAACTAAACATGGGGTGATCACACATATAACTTTGATTTTGATGTGAAGCTCCTTCGAAGGGCATATTTTTGGCAGGGAAATTTGAGATTGAGTGTAAAAACAGTTTATATGTGTCTTTAATGAGGCAAAAGCAACAATCCAGCTGTTACAAAGATACATGACTATACATGGATACAGATGTTTTCTTTGATCATATAGCAAAAATGCAACTAAATGATTAGACTAAGATTACTTTTATATGAAGTTCTTTTGTAAAGCATCTTCTAATTTTTTATACCATTCTATGATGTAAAAAAACATTTGCACCAAAATATTAATCTTACTGATTGTAATTAAACCTTTATGTATTACATTTTTCTTCACATGTAAAACTTGAAGGCAGCATTATAGATAACTTTAACACTAAATATTGCCCCAAATTGCAGATATTTTGCTATTTCTGTATTAGATACTTTTCCTATACAACAGATTATTGAAACCTAACAGCTTAAAAAAAAACACATTCATAATTCCCCAAATTTTGTGGGTCAGGAGGGTTGTCGCAGTCAAAATGGGCCCTCAGCTCTGGGTCTCTGAAGGCAGCAGTGCAGGTGTAGGAGAGCGGCCTCATCTGGAGACTCTATTAGGGGAGAATCGATTTCTAATCTCAGTTGTTGATGGAACTCAGTTCCTCATGGTTGTAGAATGGATACCACGACTTTCTGTGGTTTCAGCTTGAGGCTGCCCTCAGAGCCTCAGCTTCTAGAGGACTCTTTCTCTTCCTGAAGGCCGCCCAACCTTCCTTATTTCTTTACCATATGTACATTCCCAGCCTGGCCACTTACTTCATCAAGCCAGCAAAGAAAATTTTTGGAGTGAGTCTGATAGAAAGACAGTCTTATACAGTTGAACATGATCCGGTGAGATCCTATTACTTTTGCTGTATTTTGTTGAACATGATTTTCGAGGCAGTTCCCCTCGACAATATTCTCAGTGGTCACTATGGCTGCGGGTAGCTTTGAAGGTTGCTAAGGCCAGAATGATGCAGGTGTGTCTAGTGAGCTTGTTGAAATCTGTGTAAGGTTTAATGTGATTAGTAACTAAACATGGGGTGATCACACATATAACTTTGATTTTGATGTGAAGCTCCTTCGAAGGGCATATTTTTGGCAGGGAAATTTGAGATTGAGTGTAAAAACAGTTTATATGTGTCTTTAATGAGGCAAAAGCAACAATCCAGCTGTTACAAAGATACATGACTATACATGGATACAGATGTTTTCTTTGATCATATAGCAAAATGCAACTAAATGATTAGACTAAGATTGCTTTTATATCAAGTTCTTTTGTAAAGCATCTTCTAATTTTTTATACCATTCTATGATGTAAAAAAACATTTGCACCAAAATATTAATCTTACTGATTGTAATTAAACCTTTATGTATTACATTTTTCTTCACATGTAAAACTTGAAGGCAGCATTATAGATAACTTTAACACTAAATATTGCCCCAAATTGCAGATATTTTGCTATTTCTGTATTAGATACTTTTCCTATACAACAGATTATTGAAACCTAACAGCTTAAAAAAAAACACATTCATAATTCCCCAAATTTTGTGGGTCAGGAGGGTTGTCGCAGTCAAAATGGGCCCTCAGCTCTGGGTCTCTGAAGGCAGCAGTGCAGGTGTAGGAGAGCGGCCTCATCTGGAGACTCTATTAGGGGAGAATCGATTTCTAATCTCAGTTGTTGATGGAACTCAGTTCCTCATGGTTGTAGAATGGATACCACGACTTTCTGTGGTTTCAGCTTGAGGCTGCCCTCAGAGCCTCAGCTTCTAGAGGACTCTTTCTCTTCCTGAAGGCTGCCCAACCTTCCTTATTTCTTTACCATATGTACATTCCCAGCCTGGCCACTTACTTCATCAAGCCAGCAAAGAAAATTTTTGGAGTGAGTCTGATAGAAAGACAGTCTTATACAGTTGAACATGATCCGAGGAGTGAGATCCTATTACTTTTGCTGTATTCTTTGATTAGAAGCAAGTCATAGATCTTGTCTACTGTCAAGAGGAAATGATATAAGAGCATGGATCCCAGCAGGTGGGGGTCATGGAGCGCACCCTAGGGTCTGCTCACCATAATTTATTTATGGTTTATATGGAACATATTTATTTTTAACAGACTCACTTTTTCTAGGCATGTGTTACATCAAGTAGGAGTTGAAATAATGACATGAAGTTTAGAATCCTTTTATTGTCACATAATAAAAATTTTATTGTCACACACTAAAAATTTTATTGTAATTATTTTTCATTTCTCTCTACTGATTCTGTAAAATAACTTCTCATTCTTTATATGTAGACTGTTAACTCTGTATATGTACATATGTGCATTTAGTAAAATTAATGACTGGCCTTTGTGGATTTTATTAATAGCTGTTCTTTAATAACATCTAGAGTTGATGGGACTTCCCTTGATTGGGAGTTAGTGATCACTGAAACGTCATTTATTCTTTATTTTGAATTAAACATTCTGATGAAATATTGATGTATCCAATAGATCGTAAACCAAAGTTCTCTTTTACCATATTGAGAATAATGTCGTGTGGAGCCCTGAAACCCACTGGCATTCCTTGACGTTTTAACTGGTGTTGACTCTGAGAACCACATCATTCTGTGCTTGGGTGAGTGTTTGCTGAAGCCAGAATTTCATCAGTCCTACCATTCTTATCAGATTTTGGAGTGTGATAGAAATATTTTTTTCCTCAAGTCAATTGAACATTTGATTTTACACATGCTGGGAAAGTAGTTTCCACCTGCTTAATGTGTTTTACAGATGACACAGAAATGTGAAAGTCCTTCTTCTGATCCAGCAGGACACCTGGGCAAGATACAGATAATGATAACAGCTCTCAATCCAGTCTTCTAGACCGAGGGACACATGAAATAGACACCTTTTATGTGTGTTCCACATCTAGATGTAAGCCAGAGTTTTTAGTAGAAGGTGAAATAATTGCATAAACAAAGTTTTATTCCCTGACTTATTGCCTGGCTAATATAAGAGCTACTTAGTATTCATGGGCACTCTTTTAGACAGTGAAAGGTTTTCCCCTAAAGACAACCACAGAGAGAAAAATCTACATTTCACATTTCCTATCATCTATATCCTAAGAATATGTAATAAACTAAGAGAGAGGGCTTTCATTAAATCCAGATGGAAGAAGTAGACGGGGGCAAAAATGTGGAGTTGAAAATAGTATTTAATATTGCTTTGGAATTTTTTTTCTGAGTTTAACCATAATCCTCTCTGAAGTTCTTTTGGAGAAGAGCGTTTTTTATTTCAACAGGCATTATCCCCCAATCACGTATTTATTGTCATGGTACTATGTGGAATACTTTAATAGTTTTAATGTTATTTAAAACTTTAATTATTTTATATGTGACAAATTTTTTTCAAGGAAATCCTAAGTTGTTATAAAACTGTTTATCAAGTGTCTTGTGCAGGGTAGGTGGGAATAAGGTGGTAAGGTGTCATGACTAATGTCCAGGAAATTCACTGATTATTCAACAATCATTTCTGTAGTATCCATGATGTGCTTACCAGTTCTGGGACTGGGACACAGTAAAAGAAACAAGAGAAGAGTAGTTCCTGCCATCGTAGAACAGGAAAAAGGAGATTTCATCTCATTTTCCTGGGACAAAATGCTATTCAGTATGTTGCATCTTTTAAAAATTTATTATGCCTTTAGGCTATGATGTGCTGTAGCTTCTTGCAAATTTTATATATAGCATTCCTTGACGTTTTAACTGGTGTTGACTCTGAGAACCACATCATTCTGTGCTTGGGTGAGTGTTTGCTGAAGCCAGAATTTCATCAGTCCTACCATTCTTATCAGATTTTGGAGTGTGATAGAAATATTTTTTTCCTCAAGTCAATTGAACATTTGATTTTACACATGCTGGGAAAGTAGTTTCCACCTGCTTAATGTGTTTTACAGATGACACAGAAATGTGAAAGTCCTTCTTCTGATCCAGCAGGACACCTGGGCAAGATACAGATAATGATAACAGCTCTCAATCCAGTCTTCTAGACCGAGGGACACATGAAATAGACACCTTTTATGTGTGTTCCACATCTAGATGTAAGCCAGAGTTTTTAGTAGAAGGTGAAATAATTGCATAAACAAAGTTTTATTCCCTGACTTATTGCCTGGCTAATATAAGAGCTACTTAGTATTCATGGGCACTCTTTTAGACAGTGAAAGGTTTTCCCCTAAAGACAACCACAGAGAGAAAAATCTACATTTCACATTTCCTATCATCTATATCCTAAGAATATGTAATAAACTAAGAGAGAGGGCTTTCATTAAATCCAGATGGAAGAAGTAGACGGGGGCAAAAATGTGGAGTTGAAAATAGTATTTAATATTGCTTTGGAATTTTTTTTCTGAGTTTAACCATAATCCTCTCTGAAGTTTTTTTTGGAGAAGAGCGTTTTTTATTTCAACAGGCATTATCCCCCAATCACGTATTTATTGTCATGGTACTATGTGGAATACTTTAATAGTTTTAATGTTATTTAAAACTTTAATTATTTTATATGTGACAAATTTTTTTCAAGGAAATCCTAAGTTGTTATAAAACTGTTTATCAAGTGTCTTGTGCAGGGTAGGTGGGAATAAGGTGGTAAGGTGTCATGACTAATGTCCAGGAAATTCACTGATTATTCAACAATCATTTCTGTAGTATCCATGATGTGCTTACCAGTTCTGGGACTGGGACACAGTAAAAGAAACAAGAGAAGAGTAGTTCCTGCCATCGTAGAACAGGAAAAAGGAGATTTCATCTCATTTTCCTGGGACAAAATGCTATTCAGTATGTTGCATCTTTTAAAAATTTATTATGCCTTTAGGCTATGATGTGCTGCTTAGCTTCTTGCAAATTTTATATATAGATTGTTGCATATATATTCTCCCATGCTTATTTGGCCCTTGTGGATGTTTCACAACTGCACCTGTAGCAACTGGACGTGTTATGTGGGGACTGGACCCAGTTTCAGGAGAGCACACAAACACACAGAGCAGCCTCTATCATCTTGAGCGCCTCTAGTTACCTGGGGCCTTTCGAGGGGATTGGAGCGGTGAGCCAAGAGAAAATGCTAGAATTGAACAGATGTGGGTGAATGCAAACCAATATTTGCTCATTTTACTCATATTTACTCATATTTAGTTTCGCTTAATAAAATTTAGAAAGCTCTCCAAATTGGGCTGGGCTGGGCTGGTTTCAGTGGCGTTTGGTGTTAATGATTGAACATCAGTCCTGGGTGTTTGCTTTCCTCTTTGACCGCAGATGTGGAATCAGCCCGTTCAATTTGTTTATTTTGGATTTGTGTCCAAGAAAAGATTTTGTTTAGAATGATTTAATCAGATTGTTAATAAAACATCGAATTCAGCGGGACAGCTTTGAATTTTACATCCAGATGTGAAATGCAGATGAGACCAGCAACCCCTGAACACAAGTGTGTCTTTGTCAAGGAGAGAAGATCGATTTTTCAGACCTATCAGTGAGGTCAGTAGTTTGTTGAAGAGATTCCAGCACTGCAATGCCAGTTTACGGAGCCATTTCTCTGAAATTAGCAGACCATGTCATTCCGTATCTGTTAAGATCCAGAATGCTGTATCTTATTAGGTTGCAGTGACTGAAGCTCTGAGAACCAGGAGTAATAGCGGGTGTTAACATGACCAATTAGCTTCTTTCTGACAGCACCTTGGAATACATTGAAGCAGAGAGTGAACAGGAAAGAACTGTGAAATAGCCGAACATGTGAGAGACAGAGATCAGAAGCAGTTCATTTGGCAGCACACTTAGTTCATCCAAAGGATTTGGGGTTTCATCTATTCTAAGCTCTCATAATATCATTTTGTAGAGTTTGTTCTTAATTGGAAACTAACCTAACAGTTAATAAAATTATACATGTATGTATGTATACATATATATGTGTGCATATGCGTGTGTATGTATACACACACACACACACACATATATACATACACACATATACATGTGTGTGTATATATGACGTATACATAGAAAAGCTTTAGAGTAGATCAGTCTGACAGTTTTCTTTTCCATGTTACGTTTTTAACAACTGTAGCAGCTGCTTTGAGCTGATTATTTATCGTGAGACTGGCCCTTCATACATCACATCCCATGCATTGTTCAAAACAGCTTACGGTTGTATTATTATTTAAGTCTTTTTAGAGATGAGCAGTCAGACCCAGGGAAGTGGATTAAGGATTGACTTAACCTCCACATCTGCTTCCATGTGTGCTGAGTTGCTTCAGTCGTGCCCGACTCTTTGTAAGCCCACGGACTGTTGCCCGCCAGGCTCCTCTGTCCATGGGGTTCTCCAGATAAGAATTCTGTAGTGGGTTGCCATGCCCTCCTCCACGGGATCTTCCGACCCAGGATCCAACCCAGGTCTCTGAAGTCTCCTGCGTGTCCAAAAATTTTTTTTGGATTTGTGTCCAAGAAAAGATTTTGTTTAGAATGATTTAATCAGATTGTTAATAAAACATCGAATTCAGCGGGACAGCTTTGAATTTTACATCCAGATGTGAAATGCAGATGAGACCAGCAACCCCTGAACACAAGTGTGTCTTTGTCAAGGAGAGAAGATCGATTTTTCAGACCTATCAGTGAGGTCAGTAGTTTGTTGAAGAGATTCCAGCACTGCAATGCCAGTTTACGGAGCCATTTCTCTGAAATTAGCAGACCATGTCATTCCGTATCTGTTAAGATCCAGAATGCTGTATCTTATTAGGTTGCAGTGACTGAAGCTCTGAGAACCAGGAGTAATAGCGGGTGTTAACATGACCAATTAGCTTCTTTCTGACAGCACCTTGGAATACATTGAAGCAGAGAGTGAACAGGAAAGAACTGTGAAATAGCCGAACATGTGAGAGACAGAGATCAGAAGCAGTTCATTTGGCAGCACACTTAGTTCATCCAAAGGATTTGGGGTTTCATCTATTCTAAGCTCTCATAATATCATTTTGTAGAGTTTGTTCTTAATTGGAAACTAACCTAACAGTTAATAAAATTATACATGTATGTATGTATACATATATATGTGTGCATATGCGTGTGTATGTATACACACACACACACACACATATATACATACACACATATACATGTGTGTGTATATATGACGTATACATAGAAAAGCTTTAGAGTAGATCAGTCTGACAGTTTTCTTTTCCATGTTACGTTTTTAACAACTGTAGCAGCTGCTTTGAGCTGATTATTTATCGTGAGACTGGCCCTTCATACATCACATCCCATGCATTGTTCAAAACAGCTTACGGTTGTATTATTATTTAAGTCTTTTTAGAGATGAGCAGTCAGACCCAGGGAAGTGGATTAAGGATTGACTTAACCTCCACATCTGCTTCCATGTGTGCTGAGTTGCTTCAGTCGTGCCCGACTCTTTGTAAGCCCACGGACTGTTGCCCGCCAGGCTCCTCTGTCCATGGGGTTCTCCAGATAAGAATTCTGTAGTGGGTTGCCATGCCCTCCTCCACGGGATCTTCCCGACCCAGGGATCCAACCCAGGTCTCTGAAGTCTCCTGCATTGGCAGGTGGGTGGTTTTTTTTTTTTTTTTTTACCACTAGCGCCACCTGGTGAATCACCTCAATCTCAATCTTACTCAGTCTTAGCTTCTCTTTACTGGACCATGCCCCCTAAAACCTTTCATAGATGATGGCCACATCCGCTTGATCTTTCATCAAAGATTTCTGCCTGTTGTCCTCGACATTCTTAAAATGTCCAAGCCAATATCACCATGATTACAAGATGAAAATAAACCTGTACTCCAGCCAGCCAGCCCACATTGGTTTTGCTGTTTTAAAATTATCTCTTTGTCTGAACGTTATTTTCCATTCTGAGGAATGTCACTCCACTCAGTGGCCTCGTTTGCCATCTCTGGGTTGACATTTATAAAAGGTATGTTTCTAAGGGCACTTTCCCATGCTCCAGTTTCAGATACTGTAACCTTTGGGGTCCAGCCAGGAGGACTATTTCAAAAAGAAGACATTTAATACAGAAAATTAGTTCCGTAGGTGTTGAAGTCTAGAAAAGCAAAACTGGAGAGATATAATAACTCTGAGATTAGTACATTCAGCAAGAAGTAATCTTTATTTAATGGACTTTTTTTTTTTTCAGTTGTAAGTGAAATAAATTCAATTCAAATTAGCTTAAGCAGAAGAAGAAGGAGTGCATTAGGGCATTGACCTGAGAGAGAATCAATTTGTTTTAACTCATTGGAATCAAAGGTAGACGAGCAGGTAGCTGAGGTTTAGAGAGTAGAACTGGGCCTTGATTTCCTGAGGATATATTCATTCATTCTTTTCATTCTCATTCTGTCCCTCCGTCATTCCCTCACCACTTCCTCTTTCCCTCCCTTTCTATCTCCCTCCTTTCTCCTTCATTCCTCTCCCTCTGCCCCATATTAGTTTAACTTTATTTCATGAACTGAATGTCTCTCCAGATATCAGGGAAAATGGCAGCCACATGGTCATATTCTTCCAGTTAAACCTGTTGGTTGAAAAATAGCTATTATATTTAATAACTATTATGTCAATATATATATATCAAAATATTAATTACTGTGAAGGACTTGCCAATTGGAACAAATATTGCCAAAGAAATGGTATTATGTGGAATAGCCAGCCCCTCATCAAATGTGTGTTCTTTAGGCAAGGAGGTATAAGGTAATGGAATTGGGGAAGTGAAGCGTCCTAAAGATTGTGCTCAGGCAAAAATCTCACATGTCCACACAGTGTTACTACTATTGTTATGCTATCTATGGAAAAGTAGAGACTGCCTGTTAAACAGTATTATAGCTATTTAAATCCCTGTTTTGTATTGATTAATAACAATAGTTGAGCTAAACTTCATGTATTTTATTACTCCTTTTCTTCTGTGGTTGTCCTTTCTCATCATGGCATTGACTTCTGGAGTTCTGTGTGGGCCTGAGGTCATCATATTTCAGAAACCAAAAGCTTAAAATGGGCTAAAGCATCTTTTCTAGAACTGTAATCATGCATTCATATATAAAACAATCTTGGCTTTTCCATTTTCCTTATCAAAGAGTGATACATCAAATAAACATTATTAAATGCTGACTATAGGCTAGATCCTTTCTTCTAGATTAAAAGGATTAAAGTGTTGTTTTAAATTTGATGTGAATAATTTTGTTAGAAGAGATTTATTAGTAATATAATTTATTAGATTGTACTTTTATTACAAGAGATTTACTTGTTTTTCAAGATTCTTCAAAGCTACCTGCTCACATACATTCACATGTGGAATTCATTCATTCAGCAGATACTTATTGAATACTTTCCATGTGTGACATATGGTGTTAGCTGATGATGATTATTATCAAGGGAGAAAAGGCACCTTCTAGATAGTTTTCAGAGTTTGGGGGCTTCCTTGGTGGTTCGATGGTAAAGAATCTGCCTGCAATGCAGGAGCCATGAGAGCCCTCAGTTGGGAAGATCCCTTGGAGGAGGAAATGGCAGCTCACCCCAGTATTCTTGCCTGGAGAATTTCATGGACAGAGGAGCCTGGTGGGCTACAGAGAGTTGGACAGGACTGAAATGACCAAACATGCCCACCCCTCAGTGGTTTTAGCCAATTGGAACAATATTGCCAAAGAAATGGTATGCTATTATATTTAATAACTAGTATGTCAATATATATATATCAAAATATTAATTACTGTGAAGGACTTGCCAATTGGAACAAATATTGCCAAAGAAATGGTATTATGTGGAATAGCCAGCCCTCATCAAATGTGTGTTCTTTAGGCAAGGAGGTATAAGGTAATGGAATTGGGGAAGTGAAGCGTCCTAAAGATTGTGCTCAGGCAAAAATCTCACATGTCCACACAGTGTTACTACTATTGTTATGCTATCTATGGAAAAGTAGAGACTGCCTGTTAAACAGTATTATAGCTATTTAAATCCCTGTTTTGTATTGATTAATAAC
This sequence comes from Tragulus kanchil, assembly GCA_022376925.1. Lineage (NCBI taxonomy): Eukaryota > Metazoa > Chordata > Mammalia > Artiodactyla > Tragulidae > Tragulus > Tragulus kanchil. Next base: position 21,197,580 of record JAIOJX010000003.1, on the reverse strand, counting down.
AATAGTTGAGCTAAACTTCATGTATTTTATTACTCCTTTTCTTCTGTGGTTGTCCTTTCTCATCATGGCATTGACTTCTGGAGTTCTGTGTGGGCCTGAGGTCATCATATTTCAGAAACCAAAAGCTTAAAATGGGCTAAAGCATCTTTTCTAGAACTGTAATCATGCATTCATATATAAAACAATCTTGGCTTTTCCATTTTCCTTATCAAAGAGTGATACATCAAATAAACATTATTAAATGCTGACTATAGGCTAGATCCTTTCTTCTAGATTAAAAGGATTAAAGTGTTGTTTTAAATTTGATGTGAATAATTTTGTTAGAAGAGATTTATTAGTAATATAATTTATTAGATTGTACTTTTATTACAAGAGATTTACTTGTTTTTCAAGATTCTTCAAAGCTACCTGCTCACATACATTCACATGTGGAATTCATTCATTCAGCAGATACTTATTGAATACTTTCCATGTGTGACATATGGTGTTAGCTGATGATGATTATTATCAAGGGAGAAAAGGCACCTTCTAGATAGTTTTCAGAGTTTGGGGGCTTCCTTGGTGGTTCGATGGTAAAGAATCTGCCTGCAATGCAGGAGCCATGAGAGCCCTCAGTTGGGAAGATCCCTTGGAGGAGGAAATGGCAGCTCACCCCAGTATTCTTGCCTGGAGAATTTCATGGACAGAGGAGCCTGGTGGGCTACAGAGAGTTGGACAGGACTGAAATGACCAAACATGCCCACCCCTCAGTGGTTTTGACTTTTATTCCGCATCTGGCAGTACATACCTTCTAATTGTCTCAGAGCAGTAGGAAGACAGGTTTTAAATTGATTATAAAACTTTTGAACACCTAATTAATTCAAAAATTTCTTACATCCCACAAATACAAATATGAATAACTATCTTCATCCTGAAAAACCATAAGCATGAGGATTATTTTTTTGTTTTCTTTTTTTTTGCCTCTTAAGTTAGCTTACTTTATTTCTGTACACTTTTCTTCCATAATTCATGATGAACATATTCATTTTTTTTCCCTTAAATATTTGAATTGCTGACAAATAAAGGGATAGACTGTTAAGGAAGACGTTAAAAGTGACAGTGCTTCCATAGTCATGCCTGGGTTCATTCGTGGGTGTGACTCCGTGTCCGAAATGCTCATCTCCTGGTTGCTTTCATTTCCTAAATCCTCTTGCTACAGGCTCTCTTGTTGGATTTCATTTTCTTCTTTCATTTAATTGGTATCATCCCAAATTTCTCTAAGCATGAATAAGTCTAGCTAATGCTGCATTTCTAGATTAAAAGAATAATAACACTTTAATTATTTCTGCCTTTTCTGTCAGATGGTTTATAAGTGTGGAAGGGTTGTTAATAGGGTTCTTCCAAGTGGAGAGTTTTCCATTTGGCATTAAAGGGATTGCATAAAGATCGATTCATCTTGAGATTTTTCATCCCATTGAAGAGGAGATCTTGTGAAGTGATGAGGTTTTTTTTTTTTTAAATTTAGCCTCTTTTATTGGTTTTTAAATTTGTTTATTTTCCTCCATCTTTATTCTTTAGCCTGTGTGGGCCTCCCATTGGCGTGGCCTCTCTCACTGCAGAGCACTGGCTCTGGGTACATGTGCTCCAGAGTGCTGGCTTGTAATTGGACACATGGGGCCAACTGCTCCATGGCATGTGGAATCTTCCCAGGCCAGGGATCAAACCAGTGACCCTTGCACTGCAAGGTGGACTCTTTACCCACTGGACCACCAGGGAAGCCCGGAGATGAGGTTCTTAATTCTAGTTTCCAGAAAATTAGCTTTTCAGTGTGACAGTGTTGATAATGTTTTTTTCTCTATCAGCTTGTGTGTTGGAAATTACCAGGGAGTCTAGCTCCCACTGGGTGGTTATGAAAGATTTGTCAAATTGGTTAGAACATTCAGTAATATAATGCCATTAGTTAACTAAATTGCTTCCTTAATGAGAGCATATAGCATTGAGTTTTAAAGTGATAGCCTAAAGATTTTTAGAGATACATAGATTAGAAGATTTGACAAATGAAAGCTAGTAGAAGAATGTAAAATTGTTGGCTAAGCATTTATAAAACATCTTTGTGTGAATTTCTTATGACAGCTCTCTGAGAGGTCCAGGCTATTCGGCTTATATGACAACACAAATTCTTTACCCAAGATCATTATTTAAAATGATGGAGATAAAATCTATTCTGCTTTCCTGTCAGTCTCTGAATCTTTTAGCTGCCCATGGTGGCTTCAGTTCCTTACCAGTCTTATCTCTAGTTAGAGGAATTTTTAAGCAGTCTTTGGTTATTGGTTCATCTGGAAGTCAGCCTGCTGCTGACTCTTCTCTAATTCTAAACTCCAATCAGGATTTTTCATCGTCATTTAGGTCTAAGATCCTGGTTTATGTCTCAGTGTCAGTTCCTGGGCACCTGGGTTATCCTCATGTGTCTAAATCCACGGTGTGGTTCCTTGCCAGGTCTGATTCCTTGAGTACTGAGATCCTGACTGACACCCAGGTCTGTAGACCATGTGATAACAGTCCCAATTCATACCCCATGACTATCCCGGCACCCGTCATCTCGGCCAGGTAGTCTACTTTACTGATGTTTGTGGACTCCCCTGGTGCTCTGTGCTTCCTTCCTGATGGTTCTGCTGGGCTTCCGGCCACTGCCTATTCACCTGCCTTGACTTCCTTGCACTGCCTGAAGTCGGAACCCGTACTGACCATCTCTTGCCCATTAAAACTCTCTGAGTTCTAAGCACACTTAGTGAGACCTATTTAAATGACAGCTGTTGCTTTGGCAACAGAAGCCTACCAATTCTTTAGCCATTCTGCCTCTAGCTTTTACTGTTGTATTTTTTTTTCCAACTTTGGAAACAGATTCCATACAAAGGTGGAGCATACTAAATAGGAGATCAATATCAGTCTTGTTTGACTGGAGCAGCCCGTCTCCTTTCATAAGTGGTTAGAACTTACCCAGGTAACTGTGAAACCATGAATGACAGATTACACTTATCTAGCCTTTGCTATGTCCGATTCTTTTCTAAGGACTTTACAAGTATTAATATATACATCAGTTCAGTTCAGTTCAGTCACTCAGTCATGTCCGACTCTTTGCGACCCCATAGACTGTAGCACGCCAGGCTTCCCTGTCTTTCACCACCTCCCGGAGCCTGACCAAGCTCATGTTCGTTGACTCAGTGGTGCCATCCAACTATTCCCTTCTTCTGCCTTCTATTTTTCCCAATGTAAGGTTTTGGAAGGACAGGTGGGCAGCAGAAAAGAGAAAGCGGGAGACGACTGGGCTGCCAGAACAAACCAGGTTTATTCAGGAGAACAGCCGGGCTGCCCCTAAAGGAGAGAACAGCCCTCAGTGAGTTTCATAGCGGGGGTTATATACCTGATCCAGGCGGCAAAAACTGGGCGAGGTGGGGAGAGCTAGGGCAGGAAAAAAAATTTTCATAGGTCAGGTGGCATCATTCTAGGAAGGGGGTCTTCTCAGAATCAGGAACCTGTTCATGGTGCCTCAGCAGGATGTGCCCCACCAGCTTGTTTTGATGGGCCGTTCCCCTTCTTATCAGACCTTCACAGGGACATGTAGTCTTGCAAGAGGGGACGGGACCTCAGCAGGGGGATGGGACCTTAGCAGGAGCATACACGTTTTGCAAGGGTGATGCCCCCCCCCCCCCGTCCCCCGGCAGTCCTGACACCCAACATCAGGCTCTTTTCCAGTGAGTCCTCTCTTCACCAAAGTATTGAGCTTCAGCTTCAGCTTCAGCATCATTCCTTCCAATGAACATTCAGGGTTGATTTATTTTAGAATTGACTGGTTTGATCTCCTTGCAGTCTAAGGGACTCTCAAGAGTTTTCTCCAACACCACAGTCAAAGGCGTCGATTCTTCAGCGCTCAGTATTCATTATGGTCCAGGTCTCACATAGTAGGTTATAAAATCTGCCATCAACAGAAGGGAGGCCACGTCACATTGTAAATGCAGTAGGACAGTCAAATCTCTTACGTTTCACTAAGCTGTTTATCCTTTGAGCCTATCCTCACATTTCAGCACTGCCAGCATTCAACTCTGGGAGAAAAAGTAAATGTTACAATTGTACAGATTTTATGAGCAAATATGAAGAAGGAAATGTATACAACTCTACCCCAGAGGTCCTGAGATGAAAGCAAAATGTCCAAATATAAAAGGGAATCCAGGATGCTAGTAGGTGGTAACACCTATGGGTTGAAACAGGCAAACAAAACCCAGGATATTAGAGACTTGAAAACACTAGTACCTCTCCTGTCAACATAAAAAACAGGGACACAAATACAGTCCAGTATAATGAGCTACATATCGTGTTAGGTATCTTACATGTTAAGCTGATCATATTCCATTTGTTTTTATTATTTTAAAAAGAATTTTCACTGAATGTGTACTGGTGATCTTCTTAATGTTAGTAATGAATAAAACAAAAATAATGGCGATGTTTGTAATAGTGCACCCCTCATGGAAACGAGAGTCTGTTGACTGGTATGGATGAGGAAGCAGGCTGTTACAACGTGGAGTGGCAAGTGCAATAGCACACATTGGGCTTTGAAGTCAGACATTCCTGGGTTCAAATCCCGGTTCCACCACGTATTGACAGGGAGACTTTGGACAAATTCTTTATTCTCTATCAACCTTAGTTTCTTTGTCTCTACAATGGGCCTAATAATTGTACCTGACATATGGTTGTGTGGATTGCATTACATTCAAGGCAAATATACTGTACTCAATATATACTATACTAGGGAAGGGATATCAGGTGGGAAACTAGGTAATACAATCTCTTATCTAGAATTCTAAAATCCTAAAATCTCTGAAAAATGGAAAATTGGGGGAAATGTTTTATGGCAAAACTTCACAGAGAGATCTATAAAAAGAGGAGGAAGATGAAAAATCAGCTTTGACATATCAAGCCTGCAGACCTCTGAACCATGATATTGAAATGTCTAGTAGGTTTTGGATATAGAGATTTGGGTTGTATGGTATAAATGGGACTGGACAGATTTAAATGGGAATGATCAATGCATTCATTGTATCTAGAACTATGGGAGTAGGTAACATCATCCAGAGAAAGTGAGAGGAGATGACAGAATCCTAAAGATTACCAACACTCAAATATAAGCCAGGAGGAGGAGCAGATGAAGGAGACTGAGAGAGTGTCTTAGAGATAAAAAAGAACATGGAGGTGTAATATTAAAACCCAGTGGAAGATAATACTTCAGATAAGAGTGGACCCCACTTTCATCTTTTATGTGCCAATGAAAGCTTAAACAAGTTGAAACTATAGACTACAGAATATATTAGTAAGAGAGTTTCTGATTTCTATGTGAAATAAATGTTAAGGTCGATTGCTGAGAGTAAGGAACATAGGTGAGAAGCAGACGATGGAAAGAAAACTGCTGTACAGGATTGAGGAACTAGCAGATATGAGAGCCCATGAAGCCCTGGCCATTGTCTACAGGGATGCGTGCATTATGTTAAAGCAGTCCTGTCTTTACCTCTTTTCAACTTCAACCCAGATATTACTAAAAGACTGAAGACTGGGCAGGCCTGTGGTAAATTTTTAAAACTGATGCTCATATCACCTTTTCTGTTTGTGTCTATTGTTTTTTCACATTCACCCTTCCATGTATCCAGCTACTCAATGATCTTTCTTTCTTTCTTTTTTTTTAAAAGATTTATTTATTTATTTATTTTGGGCGGGGGTCGGGTTGGGGAGGGAGGGGAGTGGGCGGGCCACTTTTATTGGTCTTTCATTTCTCCATTTTCATCCGTCTTTGTTCTTTGGCCTGTGTGGGCCTCCCATCGCAGTGGCCTCTATTGTCACAGAGCACCGGCTCTGGGCGCATGCACTCCAGAGCTCCGGCTCGGTAATTGGACACATGGGTCCAGCTGCTCCACGGTACGTGGGATCTTCCCAGGCCAGGGATGGAACCGGCGCCCCTTGCACTGCAAGGTGGTGTCCTTACCCACTGGACCACCAGGGGAAGCCCCTCAATGATCTTTCTGTCCATCCATGTATCCATCCTAAGTTTGCTCAAACACTGTTCCATTAATTTATTGACCCACCACAAAGCACTGGAGATATAAAAATCAGCACATTGATCAGCATTCTTTTCCTAGAATGTTTTAACTAAGATACAGGTTTAACCCAATCAAGGGAGATGTTTCTTTCTCTCAAAAAATCAATAGACCCCCTACTGAGCCAGCACTCAAATATAAGCCAGGAGGAGGAGCAGATGAAGGAGACTGAGAGAGTGTCTTAGAGATAAAAAAGAACATGGAGGTGTAATATTAAAACCCAGTGGAAGATAATACTTCAGATAAGAGTGGACCCCACTTTCATCTTTTATGTGCCAATGAAAGCTTAAACAAGTTGAAACTATAGACTACAGAATATATTAGTAAGAGAGTTTCTGATTTCTATGTGAAATAAATGTTAAGGTCGATTGCTGAGAGTAAGGAACATAGGTGAGAAGCAGACGATGGAAAGAAAACTGCTGTACAGGATTGAGGAACTAGCAGATATGAGAGCCCATGAAGCCCTGGCCATTGTCTACAGGGATGCGTGCATTATGTTAAAGCAGTCCTGTCTTTACCTCTTTTCAACTTCAACCCAGATATTACTAAAAGACTGAAGACTGGGCAGGCCTGTGGTAAATTTTTAAAACTGATGCTCATATCACCTTTTCTGTTTGTGTCTATTGTTTTTTCACATTCACCCTTCCATGTATCCAGCTACTCAATGATCTTTCTTTCTTTCTTTTTTTTTAAAAGATTTATTTATTTATTTATTTTGGGCGGGGGTCGGGTTGGGGAGGGAGGGGAGTGGGCGGGCCACTTTTATTGGTCTTTCATTTCTCCATTTTCATCCGTCTTTGTTCTTTGGCCTGTGTGGGCCTCCCATCGCGGTGGCCTCTATTGTCACAGAGCACCGGCTCTGGGCGCATGCACTCCAGAGCTCCGGCTCGGTAATTGGACACATGGGTCCAGCTGCTCCACGGTACGTGGGATCTTCCCAGGCCAGGGATGGAACCGGCGCCCCTTGCACTGCAAGGTGGTGTCCTTACCCACTGGACCACCAGGGGAAGCCCCTCAATGATCTTTCTGTCCATCCATGTATCCATCCTAAGTTTGCTCAAACACTGTTCCATTAATTTATTGACCCACCACAAAGCACTGGAGATATAAAAATCAGCACATTGATCAGCATTCTTTTCCTAGAATGTTTTAACTAAGATACAGGTTTAACCCAATCAAGGGAGATGTTTCTTTTTCTCTCTCATAAGATTGTGAGTAAATAGTTTCAGGGAGTGCAGCCTCTTTCCATCTCTTTATCATTTCATGACCCTAGGTTACTGGCCTTATGCATATGGCCCAAGATAGCTGACTTCATGTTCATATGTCCACATTCTAATCTGGGGGAGGAAGAAGATAGGGAATGGTATGACTTGAAAGCTGACTATGTCACTTTCACTCATATCCTAATAGCCAGGAAAAAAATCACCTTTTGTCTCACCTAGTTTTAAAGGAGACTAAAAATGAAGTCTTATTTTGCATGACTGTAAGACCAGCTACAGGATTTATGAAGGGAAGGAGAAGCCAGATATTGAAGAACTGCAGTTCCTCAATACAGAGCTTAACTCTGGTTGGAGTTACATGCAGGTGAATTGATAGTTACCATAAAGTGTAGAGCATACAGCTGTAGTGTATGATGGGAGTTCTTAGGTTTTCCACTATATGCTATACAGTTTCCACTGTATAGTCCTTTCTGAAGGTCTCTGCTCCCCAAAGTAGCCCTGGAAAGCTTCCTGTATCTATGTTTTTCCCCCTTTGCTGAATACATTTCTCATTTCTTCAGGTAACTACATTTTGAGGGAATATATCAATAATTAATGTATTTTAAAATACATTAATTATTGATATATTCATCTGATCGTTTCTTTTCCCCCTCCCCCACCTAGGATGTCTTCATGTCTTTAACTGGTGTGTTTATAGATTTACCAGGGAAGATATTTTCAGACAGACCTGGCTAATCTGAATATCAGGTTTATTTTTAAGATTTGAAGCTTCCGAGAAAGAACTTATTGAAACATTACTAAAATCAATTCAACAGTCATATTGATGTGTACTGATAAAGACAAAAAAATTAAAAAAAAAATTTGTGCTACTTGTCATTAAAAGAGTCTTACAGTGGAGGTGGTATGATACCTTGGAAGAGTAGACTACAACCTCTGGCCAGCAACTTACTTTCTAGAAGGAATTGCTTATTCTTAGTTCATCTTGAAGCTGGACATCTTGACAATAAATATTTCTACCAGATTGGTTTCATTTTGAAGAAGTAAAGCTCTTATGAGTGACTTAAGATTACCTTTCTTCAAAATAAATAGATCAAGTATTGCTAAGACGATTCTAGAAAGAGTATCTCTTAGGTATAGAAATAAAGGAGCCTCCCAGTGTTTCTCAGGAAGATGTATCTGGGCTTGATGAACAATGGGGAAGCCTCGGGAAGTCTGAGATTCACAATAATGCTGTAAATGCAGATTATCTCATTAAGAAAGATGATTTGATTCCGTCTCACTGTATCTACCTGGTAATTTTGCCATATTGAATTCATTAAGGACTTTTATGACTTGTAATTTTCCCTGCTGAATTAAATTGTTTATCTCTGCCCATTTCTTAACATTTCTGAGTCACTTTTTCCAAACATTTAAGCTTAATAATTTTGTCTATCCCTAGGTGTAAGACTATCATTATAGAACTGAAACTAACAGATCATATATTTAATTGCTAGTCATTTAAGCTTTTTTTTTTAAGTGATATTGTCTAAAATGCTATATAAATTCAGAACATTATCATTATGATTGGTTTCATTGTGGCAGCTTTAGGTAACTTCTCTGTATATGGTATCTGTATATGATATTAGGTATTTATTGCCTTTAACAATCATATTCAACTTTTTCAAGAGAGGAGTTAATAATCTCGTGCCACCTTGGGAGCCTTAACCCTGATTCTGATGCTGCTATCTTTGTGCTAAACATTTTTGAGGGGAGAGACTCTAATTTTTTGCTTAAAATTATAATGTAATTTACTTTTACAAGTTTTATTAAGATAGAGAAGTACACTCAAGTCAGATCAACTCGTTGAATCTTTCCAGTATTAAATCCACTGGAGTATTAGCTGGTTATTGATTCCTTTACCAAATAGTTACTGAATACAGGATTGAGTACGCTGATGAATTCTACATCATCATTCTTTGCTATTGAGGAGCTCATGATTTTAAGAAGCAAAGTAATGAAGCATAATTATAGTATGTTGCACTTGTTGACTCAACGTGGTCAACATATGAAGATGAGGAAGCAGCTGATTCTGGATATGATGGGGAAGGCCATAGGTGGACGAGGTGCTATTGAATTAGGACTTTTAAGGAGTCATAGCTTCTCTCTAGGCAGAGGAACAGAAATCAGTGTCTAGAGAGAGGAAACTTATTAAGGGAGGAAAAAACTCTATAGACAAGGCTCGACATTGTGTGGTTAGGCGATGGAGGGGTACTGAAGTCTATAGCTGTTGATAAGAAGTAGAGGTAAAGAAGAAGCAGTAAAGCCATGTGCAAAAGGACTTCAGTAAGATGCTGAGGTGTCGTCTAAAGAGCTCGTAATACACATATGTCCCCTCGCTCTCGAACTCCCCTCCCATCTCCCTTCTCATCCCATCCCTCCCAGTTGTTAGAGAGTCCCTCTTTGAGTTCCCTTAGTCTTACAGCAAATTCCCAATGTTTATCTACTTTACATATGGTAATGTAAGTTTCCACGTTACTCTTTCCGTGTATCTCGCTCACTCTATGTATGTATACCTATGGCTGATTCATGTTGGTGTTTGGCAATAAACAATGAAACTTTGTAAAGCTACTATCCTTCAATTAAAAAAAAATTTAAAAAATTAAGAGCTCTTGATAAAGGATCCCTTGATTTAATTTTTCACATACAGGATTGTTTTGTGGATAAATTTTTACCTTCCTTCTTCCCTCCCTCCTTTCTCAGTAAATTTATTTGAACATTCTCTTTTAGGTGTTAGGGAAAAATAAGTAAAGAAAACAGGGAAAAGGTTTTATCAGCCTGGAGCTTACATTCTAGACCAAGTAAATGGCAAGACTGTAAATATTTTAGGCTTTATAAGCCATATAGTTTCCATTGCAAATACTCAAGTTTGCCTTTGTACTAAGAAAAGCAGCTCTAGACAATACACAAATGTGTACACATGTGTGTGCCTAGTTTCAAGTAAATCTTTATTTAAACACTGAAAATTTGAATTTCAGATAAATTTTATGTGTCAAAAAATAGTTTTTGTTTTTCTCTGCAATCATTAAATTAGGTAAAAATCATTCCTAGCTCACAGCTTGTACAAAAACAGACAGGCTACATTTGACCCAGGCTGTGTAACCCTGCCCTGGAGTTTCAGCTTAATGGAGGCATTCAACACAGATATTAGCTGCGTGAATCACAACCAGTGTACATATTTAAAGGACTTAGGAAAAATAGCATAGCCAGCTGATAAAGCATAGAGTGTCTTCATTTCTTCAGGAGAGACATGAAAATGTAAGTTATGGGGCCATGGACCATTTTAGATATTAATATCTTAGTGAGTGAAGGTTACGTCAGATCTTCTAGATATCAAGTTGCCCCTTCCACGTCTAAGCCATTTTTAGATATTCACCATGTGCAAAGGACTTCAGTAAGATGCTGAGGTGTCGTCTAAAGAGCTCGTAATACACATATGTCCCTCGCCTCGAACTCCCTCCCATCTCCCTTCTCATCCCATCCCTCCCAGTTGTTAGAGAGTCCCTCTTTGAGTTCCCTTAGTCTTACAGCAAATTCCCAATGTTTATCTACTTTACATATGGTAATGTAAGTTTCCACGTTACTCTTTCCGTGTATCTCGCTCACTCTATGTATGTATACCTATGGCTGATTCATGTTGGTGTTTGGCAATAAACAATGAAACTTTGTAAAGCTACTATCCTTCAATTAAAAAAAAATTTAAAAAATTAAGAGCTCTTGATAAAGGATCCCTTGATTTAATTTTTCACATACAGGATTGTTTTGTGGATAAATTTTTACCTTCCTTCTTCCCTCCCTCCTTTCTCAGTAAATTTATTTGAACATTCTCTTTTAGGTGTTAGGGAAAAATAAGTAAAGAAAACAGGGAAAAGGTTTTATCAGCCTGGAGCTTACATTCTAGACCAAGTAAATGGCAAGACTGTAAATATTTTAGGCTTTATAAGCCATATAGTTTCCATTGCAAATACTCAAGTTTGCCTTTGTACTAAGAAAAGCAGCTCTAGACAATACACAAATGTGTACACATGTGTGTGCCTAGTTTCAAGTAAATCTTTATTTAAACACTGAAAATTTGAATTTCAGATAAATTTTATGTGTCAAAAAATAGTTTTTGTTTTTCTCTGCAATCATTAAATTAGGTAAAAATCATTCCTAGCTCACAGCTTGTACAAAAACAGACAGGCTACATTTGACCCAGGCTGTGTAACCCTGCCCTGGAGTTTCAGCTTAATGGAGGCATTCAACACAGATATTAGCTGCGTGAATCACAACCAGTGTACATATTTAAAGGACTTAGGAAAAATAGCATAGCCAGCTGATAAAGCATAGAGTGTCTTCATTTCTTCAGGAGAGACATGAAAATGTAAGTTATGGGGCCATGGACCATTTTAGATATTAATATCTTAGTGAGTGAAGGTTACGTCAGATCTTCTAGATATCAAGTTGCCCCTTCCACGTCTAAGCCTATATTCATGTGGCATTTCTGTATATAGGCTCATCTGGTGATATCCTGGCTGCACTTCGTCTGACCCAATCCCTGTCCCACATCTTGTGTTACATAGTAGTCAGTGTACCCTCAGGGAGCTTCTATTCATCCCTCTAACCTGCCCATGTGAGCGTAGCCTGGTTCAAATATTTTTCTCCGATGAGGGCTATGGGATTAAATGATGAGTATTAACTGTCCATATATTTCTGAGAATAAGCTATTGAGCCCTCAGACCAGCTGTAAGACATTACCTCCATATACACACTTTCCATCTATCTGTTCACCATATTATTTTTATTCAATTGTAATCTCATTTCAACAATAATTTAATTGTTGAAGTTCTGAAATCATTGCTGCTTGACATTCAGCTGTGGTACACTAGGCGAGTTATGGAAAATTTTCCAGCCTCGGTTTCCTCATTTGTAAAGAATGATAATCTTGTATAATTTATAGGGCTGTGGCTTTAAATGAAGTAGTCCTGATAATCCTTATCAAGTCCATAGTAAAGTATCTGGTGTGTAATAAATAAATAAAAACTGACAATTATTGCTATTTCTGTGATTATAGAAAATAAGAGAAAATAAGTATTCTTCTGATAGAGTTTGGCTATTATTTTTTAAGATTCTACAAGTATTAAAAAGAGAGAAGTAAACTTAGAAAAAAAAGACTTAAACTTCTAAAAAAGTGCATTAGAATATTATAGATAATACAAGGGAAATTAATTATGAGTTATATTTTTGAAAGAACACAATCAACCATTAAAATACTTCAAAAATTTGAGGAAGGTTAATTACCTTACCTTAACTACATTTTTATTTTTATTTTTTAATTTTTTCAACTACATTTTAAAATGTACAGTTTTTTTTTCTCCGTTTTTTTTTTGGGCGGGAGAGGGGGCAGATTGGGGAGGGAGTGGGGCAGGCGGGCCACTTCTATTGGTCTTTCATTTCTCCATTTTCATCCATCTTTGTTCTTTGGCCCGTGTGGGCCTCCCATCGCGGTGGCGTCTGTCATGGCAGAGCGCCAGCTCCGGGCGCATGCGCTCCAGAGCTCCGGCTCGGTAATTGGACACATGGGTCCAGCTGCTCCGCGGCACATGGGATCTTCTCAGGCCAGGGATCGAACCGGCGCCCCTTGCACTGCAAGGCGGTGTCCTTACCCACTGGACCACCAGGGAAGCCCTTAAAATATACAGTTTTTTAATCCGTTTGAAAATATGCTCAAAACACATTTCGTTAATTTAATACTGTGTGTAATGAACCCTAAACTCCTATTCAATGAGTATAAATCAGTATATTTTTTTAAAAAATATGTATTTTTTAATTGAAGGATAATTGCTTTACAGAATTGTGTTTGTTTCTCCCATACATCAACATGAATCAGCCAAAGGTAGACATATAAGCACTTCCTCTTGATATTCCCTCCCTTCTCCCTTCCCTTCTCACCTCTCTGGGTTGTTACAGAGCTCTGAAAGCCACTGTAATATATCTTAATGTGAAGGCTCACCATAGCCGCTGTTGACTTCAGCTGCTAAAATTAGTTTGCTCTTTTCAACTTTCTCCCCATTGTATTAGACTTTGCCTTGTTCTGAAACTAGTAAGAGGCTTTTTATTTACTGTCTAATGCAGAGAAGGATTTCAGTTTGTTCCATGGTTTTTAGTCAAGTATCACTTTATTTCTTTACAAATGATTCACACTTGTAGGAATCATCCCATAATTTAACTGCAGGAAAATTTAGGACCTGGGAATGTCACACACACACACAAAATTGTACAAGGTTGTACTGATCTTCATTTCAGAAAGAGTGAAGTTCTAATTCAATACCCTGTAAGTTCTGTGCTTTGGAGTTTTTCTCCAACTAAGAGAGAAGGCTTTCTGATTTATTTTAATATTTACTTGATGGAATATACTTATATTTTAATGTAAATACATGTTTAAAAAGTATGTGTATGTTTGTGTGTGTGTACAATTAAGACTTTATGTCCATGGAATTTATTTCTTTGTTCAAATCACACTAAAACATATGTGGCCATAAAATCTACAAAGTATTTTTTAGTGGGTTCTCTCGGCCTCAACATTTCTCTTGGATGAGCTAAAGCTCATTTCTTGGAAGGGGTTATCAGAAGGACAGAGGTAAAAGGTATAAAATGACTAGTTAGTGCCTGAGTCAGTAGGTGTTTAATAACTGCTTGATTTCTTCCCTTCCATTCTTCCTGTGCTTTTACTTTTACCTTTGGGTTCAAATTATGCTTTCACTACCATGGGGTTGCTTCTTTATTTTCTAAAATCACCATGTAATTTATTCTCGCTTTTCATAAAAAGCCGACAAGCATATGTTATAATACTGTTTCAGAGATTTTCCAGTTGTGGACATGATGAGCTACCCTAAAAATAGGCATTAACATAAACAGAATAATGAGATTATGAAAGGGACATGAGTTGCCAGGTTTTATGGTGTTTATGAAAATAGTAGTCAGGTATATTAATGGATAAGAGTTTCGCTAAAATGACAAATCACCTCACAGTATTTCCTATTTGGATACTGGTGAAGATGGGCTATGGATTTTACTCACTACCATCATGTGGAGACTGCTACGTTGTGTTTCTCTGTCTGCTGGGCTGTCATATTCATCTATCCTCACTGACACCTCACATCAAGTAAGATGGTCTTAGTTACTCACAGTCCCTCTGCTCTTCAAAAATATGCTACTTTATTGCATGTCTTGACTCTGTTGGCTGTTAGGCCCTGTAGGCATTTCCTTGTCTTTCAGGGTCCTAATGCTGATGAAATTGGTCTAGAGCTTGAAATTGCTTTCACCTAGACACTGGGTATTGGCTACACACAAAATTGTACAAGGTTGTACTGATCTTCATTTCAGAAAGAGTGAAGTTCTAATTCAATACCCTGTAAGTTCTGTGCTTTGGAGTTTTTCTCCAACTAAGAGAGAAGGCTTTCTGATTTATTTTAATATTTACTTGATGGAATATACTTATATTTTAATGTAAATACATGTTTAAAAAGTATGTGTATGTTTGTGTGTGTGTACAATTAAGACTTTATGTCCATGGAATTTATTTCTTTGTTCAAATCACACTAAAACATATGTGGCCATAAAATCTACAAAGTATTTTTTAGTGGGTTCTCTCGGCCTCAACATTTCTCTTGGATGAGCTAAAGCTCATTTCTTGGAAGGGGTTATCAGAAGGACAGAGGTAAAAGGTATAAAATGACTAGTTAGTGCCTGAGTCAGTAGGTGTTTAATAACTGCTTGATTTCTTCCCTTCCATTCTTCCTGTGCTTTTACTTTTACCTTTGGGTTCAAATTATGCTTTCACTACCATGGGGTTGCTTCTTTATTTTCTAAAATCACCATGTAATTTATTCTCGCTTTTCATAAAAAGCCGACAAGCATATGTTATAATACTGTTTCAGAGATTTTCCAGTTGTGGACATGATGAGCTACCCTAAAAATAGGCATTAACATAAACAGAATAATGAGATTATGAAAGGGACATGAGTTGCCAGGTTTTATGGTGTTTATGAAAATAGTAGTCAGGTATATTAATGGATAAGAGTTTCGCTAAAATGACAAATCACCTCACAGTATTTCCTATTTGGATACTGGTGAAGATGGGCTATGGATTTTACTCACTACCATCATGTGGAGACTGCTACGTTGTGTTTCTCTGTCTGCTGGGCTGTCATATTCATCTATCCTCACTGACACCTCACATCAAGTAAGATGGTCTTAGTTACTCACAGTCCCTCTGCTCTTCAAAAATATGCTACTTTATTGCATGTCTTGACTCTGTTGGCTGTTAGGCCCTGTAGGCATTTCCTTGTCTTTCAGGCCTTTTTGCTTTGTCATTTAATGTTTGGAATTATTTGTAGCTAATGCTGATGAAATTGGTCTAGAGCTTGAAATTGCTTTCACCTAGACACAGCTATGGGCATATTGGCTCTGCAAAATTTTAGTTTGAGACTTTGCAATATTGATTCTCAAGGTTGGTCTACTGAGTTGTTGGAGGACAGACAATATATGGTTAAACATTTTTGTAATAGTATAATTTTATAGTTGAACATTTCCAGAAAATCTTCAGGCCAATAGCAGGTCTAGGACTAAAAGCTGAACGTAGCCAAGGTGTCTGTAGATGGAGTGATCTTTGTCTAGCATTGCCATGACATCGGGAAGAGGTCTTCCATGTGAGGAAGCAGTCTACAACGCTCTGCTTAATTCCACCATATCTAATGGACTGTGTTAGTAAGACGGAGCTTCAGTAACACAAGCAAACATAAACTGTAGGTTGTCCAATAGGGAGTTTTTCCAGGCTGAATGTAAACTTTTTCTCTTGAAACTAGACATTTGCTATGTTTGTCTTACATCCATATTGCTTTCATATTCCATTTCAATTCATGTATTGGCTTGTGGCTTTATCTTTTTAATTGTTATTTTGTTGTGGTAAGCACACATAACATGAAATCAACCCTCTTAATAGACTTTTAGGAATACAATACAATAGTGTTAACAGTAGACACAGTGTTGTATAGTCCACCTCTAGAACTTATTTGTCTTGCATTATTGAAACATGATACTGTTGATAGCAGCTCCTCATGTTCTGCTCCTCCATCCCTGTAAACCATTATTCTGCCCTCTACTTCTATGGGATTGACTATTTAGGGTAATTTCTGTAAGTGTAATTATACACTATTGATCCTTTCATGACTTTATTTCACTTAGCGTATTGTCCTCCTGGTTTATCTTCATTGTTGTAAATGGCAGGATTTCCTTCCTTTATGAGTGAATAGTAATTTCTTATGCCATGTTTTATGTATTTATTCATCCTTTGGTAGACACTTAGGTTGTTTTTACATCTTGGGTATTGTCAATAATGCTACAAAGAACATGGGAGTGCTAATATCTCTTTGAGACTCTGATTTCAAATCAGACTATTAGTCAAGAAAAACCAGTGTTTTCAAGGATGTACAGAAATTGGGATCATTGTACACTGTTGGTAAGAATGTAAAATGATGCATTTGCTTTGGAAAACAATGTGGAGTTTCCTAAAAAATTAAAAATAGAATCACCATATGATGTAGCAATCCTTTGTCATTTTCATCTGCTAACAGCACATTCTCTGCACTACATAACCTTACAAGCCTGTCATCAAGCCTGGCCAAGCTCATGGTCCTTTCATTCAGCTGCAGGGAGACACATTAGAGATAATGAGAATACTTTCTGGATCTGACGTAGCAAGGTGTCTGTAGATGGAGTGATCTTTGTCTAGCATTGCCATGACATCGGGAAGAGGTCTTCCATGTGAGGAAGCAGTCTACAACGCTCTGCTTAATTCCACCATATCTAATGGACTGTGTTAGTAAGACGGAGCTTCAGTAACACAAGCAAACATAAACTGTAGGTTGTCCAATAGGGAGTTTTTCCAGGCTGAATGTAAACTTTTTCTCTTGAAACTAGACATTTGCTATGTTTGTCTTACATCCATATTGCTTTCATATTCCATTTCAATTCATGTATTGGCTTGTGGCTTTATCTTTTTAATTGTTATTTTGTTGTGGTAAGCACACATAACATGAAATCAACCCTCTTAATAGACTTTTAGGAATACAATACAATAGTGTTAACAGTAGACACAGTGTTGTATAGTCCACCTCTAGAACTTATTTGTCTTGCATTATTGAAACATGATACTGTTGATAGCAGCTCCTCATGTTCTGCTCCTCCATCCCTGTAAACCATTATTCTGCCCTCTACTTCTATGGGATTGACTATTTAGGGTAATTTCTGTAAGTGTAATTATACACTATTGATCCTTTCATGACTTTATTTCACTTAGCGTATTGTCCTCCTGGTTTATCTTCATTGTTGTAAATGGCAGGATTTCCTTCCTTTATGAGTGAATAGTAATTTCTTATGCCATGTTTTATGTATTTATTCATCCTTTGGTAGACACTTAGGTTGTTTTTACATCTTGGGTATTGTCAATAATGCTACAAAGAACATGGGAGTGCTAATATCTCTTTGAGACTCTGATTTCAAATCAGACTATTAGTCAAGAAAAACCAGTGTTTTCAAGGATGTACAGAAATTGGGATCGTTGTAAACTGTTGGCAAGAATGTAAAATGATGCATTTGCTTTGGAAAACAATGTGGAGTTTCCTAAAAAATTAAAAATAGAATCACCATATGATGTAGCAATCCTTTGTCATTTTCATCTGCTAACAGCACATTCTCTGCACTACATAACCTTACAAGCCTGTCATCAAGCCTGGCCAAGCTCATGGTCCTTTCATTCAGCTGCAGGGAGACACATTAGAGATAATGAGAATACTTTCTGGATTTGCTGTCAAGAACTGTCGGAATAGAGAAGCTCTCTTTCTGTGATTGTGTTTGATAACGTAGAATGAAACTCTGTCGAGGTTGACTGCCATCTTCGCCATCTGGCTGTTAGTAGGAGAGAGATTGTCTGAGAATGGAGTTGAACAGAGGAGGAACCAAGACACACGTGAACCTGTGGATCTTCCTATGCCTGGTATTTTGCAGTTTCCCATCCAATCAAGTGTTGTATCTAACATTCATTTTAATTGGGAAGTGGCATCTTACAATTGGTTATTATTTAATGCCTTGTCTGAAATTAACTATCAGGTTATAAGTGTTACGTGTTTCTAAAAGTTAGATGAGTGGCATTTCTCATTCAAATTATGTAAAGATTTTCTAAGAATTTTTCATATGGTAAGCAGTACATTTACTATGGGTTTCCCAAGTGGCTTGTGGTAAAGAACGTACCTTCAGGAGATACAGGAGACGTGGGTTCTATCCCTGGGTTGGGAAGATCCCTGGGAAATGGCATGACAATCCACTCCAGTATTCTTGCCTGGGAAATCCCATGGACAGAGAAACCTGGCGGGCTATTGTTCCTAGGGTCACAAAGAATCGAACATGACTGAGCAAACAGGCACAGGATGTTTACTATTGGTTTTTGCTAGGACATACTGTTTTAGGATTTTGATGTATGTTCCCTGGTCAAAACCTTGACAAACTGTTATAAGTAAGTTCAAATATAGATTGAATGAATCGTTCCTCATAACTGAAAATCTTGGGTATTGTCAATAATGCTACAAAGAACATGGGAGTGCTAATATCTCTTTGAGACTCTGATTTCAAATCAGACTATTAGTCAAGAAAACCAGTGTTTTCAAGGATGTACAGAAATTGGGATCATTGTACACTGTTGGTAAGAATGTAAAATGATGCATTTGCTTTGGAAAACAATGTGGAGTTTCCTAAAAAATTAAAAATAGAATCACCATATGATGTAGCAATCCTTTGTCATTTTCATCTGCTAACAGCACATTCTCTGCACTACATAACCTTACAAGCCTGTCATCAAGCCTGGCCAAGCTCATGGTCCTTTCATTCAGCTGCAGGGAGACACATTAGAGATAATGAGAATACTTTCTGGATTTGCTGTCAAGAACTGTCGGAATAGAGAAGCTCTCTTTCTGTGATTGTGTTTGATAACGTAGAATGAAACTCTGTCGAGGTTGACTGCCATCTTCGCCATCTGGCTGTTAGTAGGAGAGAGATTGTCTGAGAATGGAGTTGAACAGAGGAGGAACCAAGACACACGTGAACCTGTGGATCTTCCTATGCCTGGTATTTTGCAGTTTCCCATCCAATCAAGTGTTGTATCTAACATTCATTTTAATTGGGAAGTGGCATCTTACAATTGGTTATTATTTAATGCCTTGTCTGAAATTAACTATCAGGTTATAAGTGTTACGTGTTTCTAAAAGTTAGATGAGTGGCATTTCTCATTCAAATTATGTAAAGATTTTCTAAGAATTTTTCATATGGTAAGCAGTACATTTACTATGGGTTTCCCAAGTGGCTTGTGGTAAAGAACGTACCTTCAGGAGATACAGGAGACGTGGGTTCTATCCCTGGGTTGGGAAGATCCCTGGGAAATGGCATGACAATCCACTCCAGTATTCTTGCCTGGGAAATCCCATGGACAGAGAAACCTGGCGGGCTATTGTTCCTAGGGTCACAAAGAATCGAACATGACTGAGCAAACAGGCACAGGATGTTTACTATTGGTTTTTGCTAGGACATACTGTTTTAGGATTTTGATGTATGTTCCCTGGTCAAAACCTTGACAAACTGTTATAAGTAAGTTCAAATATAGATTGAATGAATCGTTCCTCATAACTGTTTTCCTTATAAATGCTGTGGGCTGTGCTTAGTTGCTCAGTTGTGTCCAACTCTTTGTGATCTCATGGACTTCAGCCCCTCTGTCAATGGGGATCCTCCAGCCAAGAATACTGAAGTGGGTTGCATTGCAGGCGAAATCTTTACTGTCTGAGCCAATAATCTCTAATGTGTTAAAACTAAATGCAGGGCTTCCCCTGGTGGTCCAGTGGTTAAGGACACTGCCTTGCAGTGCAAGGGGCGCTGGTTCAATCCCTGGTCTGGGAAGATCCCATGTGCCATGGAGTGGCTGGACGGATGTGTCCAATTACCAAGCTGGAGCTCTGGAGCGCATGCGCCCGGAGCCATTGCTCTGCGACAACAGAGGCCACTGCGATGGGAGTCCCACACGGGCCAAAGAACAAAGATGGATGAAAAATAGAGAAATGAAAGATCAATAGAAGTGGCCTGCCTGTCCCCCTCCCTGCCTACCCCACCCCCACAAAAGATAAATAAATAAAATAAATGTTTTTTTTTAAAAAAACTAAATGCAGAAATCTGGTGTGTTGCACAGCAGCCTATATGAGCTACGTGGGATCTTCAAGCAACTCTCTCTGGAGATTTTGTGCTTTTAGCAAGCTGCCAGAGCAGTGAACGACCTAAGCATGAGAATATAGTTTATAATACAAGTTACAGGCCCTCGAGAGTGAAGGAGAGCTGGCCACCCTTGCCGGAGTCCACCAGTCTGTCTAACTCCACTCCCTTGGCTGCTGCACTCCTTTTCCCCTCACAGCGTGTTGCGCTGTGTGTGCTTGGTCATGTCTGACTCTTTGTGACACCTCAGACTGTAGCCTGTCAGGCCCTTTCTGTCCATGGGATTTTTCCAGGCATACTGGAGTGGGTTTCCATTTCCTTCTCCAGGGAATCTTCCTGATTCAGGAATCAAAGCTGTGTCTCTTGCCTTCTGCATTGGGAGGCATTTTGTCTCCTGGGCCCTAAATGCTAAACAGGCACAGGATGTTTACTATTGGTTTTTGCTAGGACATACTGTTTTAGGATTTTGATGTATGTTCCCTGGTCAAAACCTTGACAAACTGTTATAAGTAAGTTCAAATATAGATTGAATGAATCGTTCCTCATAACTGTTTTCCTTATAAATGCTGTGGGCTGTGCTTAGTTGCTCAGTTGTGTCCAACTCTTTGTGATCTCATGGACTTCAGCCCCTCTGTCAATGGGGATTCTCCAGCCAAGAATACTGAAGTGGGTTGCATTGCAGGCGAAATCTTTACTGTCTGAGCCAATAATCTCTAATGTGTTAAAACTAAATGCAGGGCTTCCCCTGGTGGTCCAGTGGTTAAGGACACTGCCTTGCAGTGCAAGGGGCGCTGGTTCAATCCCTGGTCTGGGAAGATCCCATGTGCCATGGAGTGGCTGGACGGATGTGTCCAATTACCAAGCTGGAG
Source organism: Tragulus kanchil (assembly GCA_022376925.1). Taxonomy (NCBI): domain Eukaryota; kingdom Metazoa; phylum Chordata; class Mammalia; order Artiodactyla; family Tragulidae; genus Tragulus; species Tragulus kanchil. The sequence goes on along the minus strand of JAIOJX010000003.1, from coordinate 21,176,049 downwards.
CTCTGGAGCGCATGCGCCCGGAGCCATTGCTCTGCGACAACAGAGGCCACTGCGATGGGAGTCCCACACGGGCCAAAGAACAAAGATGGATGAAAAATAGAGAAATGAAAGATCAATAGAAGTGGCCTGCCTGTCCCCCTCCCTGCCTACCCCACCCCCACAAAAGATAAATAAATAAAATAAATGTTTTTTTTTAAAAAAACTAAATGCAGAAATCTGGTGTGTTGCACAGCAGCCTATATGAGCTACGTGGGATCTTCAAGCAACTCTCTCTGGAGATTTTGTGCTTTTAGCAAGCTGCCAGAGCAGTGAACGACCTAAGCATGAGAATATAGTTTATAGTACAAGTTACAGGCCCTCGAGAGTGAAGGAGAGCTGGCCACCCTTGCCGGAGTCCACCAGTCTGTCTAACTCCACTCCCTTGGCTGCTGCACTCCTTTTCCCCTCACAGCGTGTTGCGCGTGTGTGTGCTTGGTCATGTCTGACTCTTTGTGACACCTCAGACTGTAGCCTGTCAGGCCCTTTCTGTCCATGGGATTTTTCCAGGCATACTGGAGTGGGTTTCCATTTCCTTCTCCAGGGAATCTTCCTGATTCAGGAATCAAAGCTGTGTCTCTTGCCTTCTGCATTGGGAGGCAGATTCTTTAACATTGTGCTACCTGGGAAGCCCAGGATTAGAGAGTGAATATCAGTATAGCTCAAGGTACAAATAATCACCCATCCTCCCCTACCCAACACATACACTCGTAGTATGATGAGCCAGGCTTCTTTGCTCTCATCTTGAGTTTCACTAACCTGGCTCTCAGGGAGGCCTCCCTATGACTGTCATTCCTACCCATCGGCCACTCCCCTTTCCACGCTCATAAGTCCTGCCTCTAGGTCACCTACTGACATTTTGAAATATTTCCTTGCAAAGCCAAGCACCTTCTGGTTGAAGAGGAAGTGCTAATTGCATTTATATAATGATAATGGGTTCATTATCATTGATACCATCTAATTGCAAAAAATGTAAAAACGGATGTGATAGTCAAGGAAAGCACAATAACTTTGTAATAAAAAAATGGAGAGAGAAAAAAAAAAGAACTAGTTTTCTCCATGGTGGTTCCATGTACTTATCTGTGAGATCTCTGTTGAATTACTTAACACCTCTCAAGTCTTTGTCAGCTTTGCAACTAAGGAGACCAGCAGAAAAGAAACTTCTTTCAGATATCTAGGGAGGGTATTGATTTTCCAAATAGCAAATACAGCAGTTTATTTCTGTTGTTTACATGCCCTAAGGCCTATGAGTAGTCTGGGGAAAACAAACATCCGTGCAAATGGGATGCCAGAATACAGAGAACGTTCAGAACAGCCCAAGATGACAGGTGCTAACAAAATAGAGCTTCTGAAATAGATACACTCTTTTCACTATATTTCTCTGTGTTTCCATCTCTAGTTCTTTCTCTGCATAAGGATTTTAAGTAAAATCAGATAGGGGAAAACCAAAAAGACCTCCTGAAATTTTTTGGAAAGAGATTATACTATTCAGGAGATAAATTGAAGGAGAAGAAGATTTCAGATCATACTTATTGTCCAGGATGACATAGTGGAAGAAAAAACTCTGAACAAGAAGATGAAATGTTGAAAGTTAGGAAACTAAATAAAAGATACACAAAAAAATGTTTGGATAAATGAAAAATTTAGACAATTTTCCCAAAGCTGTGTCTCTTGCCTTCTGCATTGGGAGGCAGATTCTTTAACATTGTGCTACCTGGGAAGCCCAGGATTAGAGAGTGAATATCAGTATAGCTCAAGGTACAAATAATCACCCATCCTCCCCTACCCAACACATACACTCGTAGTATGATGAGCCAGGCTTCTTTGCTCTCATCTTGAGTTTCACTAACCTGGCTCTCAGGGAGGCCTCCCTATGACTGTCATTCCTACCCATCGGCCACTCCCCTTTCCACGCTCATAAGTCCTGCCTCTAGGTCACCTACTGACATTTTGAAATATTTCCTTGCAAAGCCAAGCACCTTCTGGTTGAAGAGGAAGTGCTAATTGCATTTATATAATGATAATGGGTTCATTATCATTGATACCATCTAATTGCAAAAAATGTAAAAACGGATGTGATAGTCAAGGAAAGCACAATAACTTTGTAATAAAAAAATGGAGAGAGAAAAAAAAAAGAACTAGTTTTCTCCATGGTGGTTCCATGTACTTATCTGTGAGATCTCTGTTGAATTACTTAACACCTCTCAAGTCTTTGTCAGCTTTGCAACTAAGGAGACCAGCAGAAAAGAAACTTCTTTCAGATATCTAGGGAGGGTATTGATTTTCCAAATAGCAAATACAGCAGTTTATTTCTGTTGTTTACATGCCCTAAGGCCTATGAGTAGTCTGGGGAAAACAAACATCCGTGCAAATGGGATGCCAGAATACAGAGAACGTTCAGAACAGCCCAAGATGACAGGTGCTAACAAAATAGAGCTTCTGAAATAGATACACTCTTTTCACTATATTTCTCTGTGTTTCCATCTCTAGTTCTTTCTCTGCATAAGGATTTTAAGTAAAATCAGATAGGGGAAAACCAAAAAGACCTCCTGAAATTTTTTGGAAAGAGATTATACTATTCAGGAGATAAATTGAAGGAGAAGAAGATTTCAGATCATACTTATTGTCCAGGATGACATAGTGGAAGAAAAAACTCTGAACAAGAAGATGAAATGTTGAAAGTTAGGAAACTAAATAAAAGATACACAGAGGATAGATTTAGGAGACTTAATGTGTACCTAATAGGAGTCATAAAATGGAAAAATTTTAGATGTAAGAGAATCAATAATTTTTAAAAAGAGTTGCATTTTGTTTTGTTTTTGACTGCATCATGGCAGTGTGCAGAATCCTAGTTCCCTAATCAGGAGTGGAACTAGCTGCCCCAACCACTGGGCTGCCAGGAAAGTCCCTGGGTTGAGTTCTTGAGTCTGTAGATTTGACATTCCATTTTTGGATGGATGTCCAAAGGAAACAAAATCACTGTTTCTAAGAGATAGCTTCATTCCATGTTAATTTCAGTATTATTCATAATAGTCAAGATACAGAAACAACCTAAGAATTCATTGATAGATGAATGAATAAAGAAAATGTTTTATATATATATATATATATATTTATATATACACACACACACACACACACACACACACACACACACAGACATATATATATATATACAGACATATATATACACACATACATATAGATAGATAATGCACTATTATTCAGAGATTAAAAAAAGAAGGAAATCCTGCAATTTGTTGATAACATGAATGAATCTGAAGGACATTATGCTGGAGTGAAGTAAGCTGGACACAGAAAGACAAATCCTACTTGTCTTACACGTGGAGTCTAAAAAATGAAATCCATAGAAACTGATCATAGAAGAGCAGTTAATAGGAGTCTAGGGAACAGGGACTGGATAAAATGGGGAGATGCTGATCAAAAGGCCCAAAGTTTCAGGTACAAAATGAGTATATTCTGGGAACATGGGACTATGGTTCATAATATCTATTGTCTTGAAATTTGCTACGGCCTATGAGTAGTCTGGGGAAAACAAACATCCGTGCAAATGGGATGCCAGAATACAGAGAACGTTCAGAACAGCCCAAGATGACAGGTGCTAACAAAATAGAGCTTCTGAAATAGATACACTCTTTTCACTATATTTCTCTGTGTTTCCATCTCTAGTTCTTTCTCTGCATAAGGATTTTAAGTAAAATCAGATAGGGGAAAACCAAAAAGACCTCCTGAAATTTTTTGGAAAGAGATTATACTATTCAGGAGATAAATTGAAGGAGAAGAAGATTTCAGATCATACTTATTGTCCAGGATGACATAGTGGAAGAAAAAACTCTGAACAAGAAGATGAAATGTTGAAAGTTAGGAAACTAAATAAAAGATACACAGAGGATAGATTTAGGAGACTTAATGTGTACCTAATAGGAGTCATAAAATGGAAAAATTTTAGATGTAAGAGAATCAATAATTTTTAAAAAGAGTTGCATTTTGTTTTGTTTTTGACTGCATCATGGCAGTGTGCAGAATCCTAGTTCCCTAATCAGGAGTGGAACTAGCTGCCCCAACCACTGGGCTGCCAGGAAAGTCCCTGGGTTGAGTTCTTGAGTCTGTAGATTTGACATTCCATTTTTGGATGGATGTCCAAAGGAAACAAAATCACTGTTTCTAAGAGATAGCTTCATTCCATGTTAATTTCAGTATTATTCATAATAGTCAAGATACAGAAACAACCTAAGAATTCATTGATAGATGAATGAATAAAGAAAATGTTTTATATATATATATATATATATATATATATACACACACACACACACACACACACACACACACACAGACATATATATATATATACAGACATATATATACACACATACATATAGATAGATAATGCACTATTATTCAGAGATTAAAAAAAGAAGGAAATCCTGCAATTTGTTGATAACATGAATGAATCTGAAGGACATTATGCTGGAGTGAAGTAAGCTGGACACAGAAAGACAAATCCTACTTGTCTTACACGTGGAGTCTAAAAAATGAAATCCATAGAAACTGATCATAGAAGAGCAGTTAATAGGAGTCTAGGGAACAGGGACTGGATAAAATGGGGAGATGCTGATCAAAAGGCCCAAAGTTTCAGGTACAAAATGAGTATATTCTGGAGATCTAGAATAGAGCATGGTGACTATGGTTCATAATATCTATTGCGTACTTGAAATTTGCTACAAGAGTAGATATCAGGTATTCTCACCACACACAGTAAGAGGTAACAGAGATAACAGAAATGTTAATTGGATTGATTGTGGTTTTCATTTCACAACGTGTATATATGCAGAAGCATCATGTTATAACCTTAAATGTACACAAATGTATACAATTGTATCTCGACAAAGCTAGAAAATAATCAGAAAACACAGGCCTCAGTAAATACTGGTAAAATTTCAAATTTTAAGTGTGTAGCTTATACGTTGAAAGAATATTTACATATCCTATGAGAAAGGATTATAGAGATTTCAGCTTTCATTGTCAATATTGAATTTTGAAAGACAGTTACAGACAATTAGAATTTAAAAAGACAATTTTACCTCTAACATTTTAGAGGTAAAAGTACTGTAGCACAGGACTCCAATACCCAGCTAAGATATCACAACCTGTTAGGTTCTTGGTGAATAGGATAAAGTGGTGTGAATATTCGCTGGTCCATGAAGTATTTTGCTTATGTGCTTCATGGAGGATAATTGCTTGGGAAGGTACTCCAGTAGAATTTGGGTTGATGTGTGGCAGTACCCAGCAAAACCCTGCAAATAAATAATAATAAATAAAATTTGTATGGAATAATAAAAAAACATATAATAGATCAGACCCTCAAGATAGGAAAAGAGGGAGATGAGAATACACAGCAGTGAGTAACTAGATTCTGTCTATCTATCATGTATCATCTCTGTGTTCCTAAATAGATATCTATTTCTATATCATTGATCTCTTTGTATATCTAGTAGGATTATGGGGTATGTATTATGCCAGCGCTAGATATTATTGGAAAGGAAAATACATCAGAAGAAAGTTATTGATAATCTAGAAGTATATTTACTATAATGAAGAAGCTAAACGTGAGACTTTTGTAGTGAGTTCAGGGCTTTGGGAGATGATCAGGAAAAAATAAATAACCATGAAGCAGTGGCCACACACCACAAGCTCCATATGTGTGGCAGTTGGACTGGTTTACAAGTAAGGGAAAGTCCCTCAGAGCAGGTGACCTTCTGCAAACAATGGAACAGGGCAGCACCCAGCAGGGGGAGAGAACAAGGGAATCCCTGAGGGAGGGGGGAGTTACAGGTGATGTCCCTCAGGCGGACGGCAGGAAGTTTCTGGGTCAGAGAACTGCAATGGCAAGCAGAGCTGTGGGGTCTTTTCTGGTCCTCGAGATTTGTCTTATCTTTGGCTAGCATGTGTTGGTTGTATTTTCATGGGGTATACATCTCAGGCATGCTGTGAATGGCTAAAAATCTGCATATTCAAGTTACATTTAAAACAATTTGATGTGTAAGCATTTGAATTCGGGCATTGGTAGATGTTTGAGCCAGCCTGCTGTGCAGAAGTAAATAACCTAGTACCCATACACTGGGGCCAACTTCGGCTCTTTTCTCTAATTTATTGGCAATGATGAACATGTACTTAAATACTTAATCTGAGAGGAGAAAGAATCTGAAGTAGAAATATTCTAAATATTTTATCTTGTAGGGATTGTATATAGATAGCAGTGTGGAAATATATTGTCCTAATAGATAAGAAGCATCATGCATTTTTATATGAATCAATCAATCAATAAATTCACTCAGTCATGTCTGACTCTTTGAGACCCATGGACGTTCATGGAATTCTCTGAGCCAGAATACTGGAGTGGGTAGCCTTTCCCTTCTCCAGGCAATCTTCCCAGCTGAAGGACTGAACCCAGATTTCCCGCCTTGCATATGGATTCTTTACCATCTGAACCACCAGAGAAGCCCTTAACATTTTGTTGTAAATGATAGTAAAGGGAAAAGAAACCAAACAAACAAACTAATATAGAAATGGCATGTAATTTCCAAATCAACAAGAAAGAAGGAGAGAATGAAAGATTTGAAGTTTGGGAAAAAAAAAAAAAGAGAAGGATTTGAGGTTTGATCATATCAGCAAAATGTTGACATGGGAAAATTTTTTTTTTTTTAAAGGAAATGAACTAAAATAAGTAAGTAATTGATTGTTACACTAAATGTGAAGTGGCTGAATTCTCTCTCTTATGAAAATGGAAAGACTGCCAAAAATCTACCCCCTAATGTCTGCTGTTTATGAGAAGCTCAAGAGTAGTGGTGTGACTATCAGATAAAGTGGTCAAAATCACTTACTGATACATAGCGAAACACTGGGTCATGCTAAGTTGCTTCTGTCCTGCCCACCTCTTTGTGACTCTGTGGACTGTATCCCGCCAGATTCCTCTGTCCTTTGGATTCTCCAGAAAAGAGTATTGGAGTGGGTTGCCATAACCTCCTCCAGGGGGTCTTCCTGACCCAGGGATCGAAGCGCGCCTCTTACATCTCCCGCATTGGGAGGCGGGTTCTTTACCACTGGTGACGCCCACATAGTGGCAGGGAAAGGTGGCCTGGATTTAGGGGGTGGAATAGTTCAAGGGTAGAGTAGAAAGAAGTGAAGAAAAAAAGAAGTAAAATGACAACGTCTATAGACTGCAAGGTTAATTTAAAACAGTGTAGATTGCTTAAACAGTGTAGATTTAATTCTGAACAATGAAGTCCGTGATTGAAGCAAGTGCCTTGCTGTTGTTGTCGTTCAGTCACTAAGTGATGTCCAGCTCTTTGCGACCCCATGGACGGCACCACACCAGGCTCTTTGCTCCACTATCTCCCAGAGTTTGCGCGAATTCATGTCCATTGAGTCAGGGGATGCTCTTTAACCATATCATCTCATTGACCGGTGGATTATTTACCACTGAGCCACCAGGAAAGCCAAGCAAGTATTAAAACCTTATCCTAACAATAACTGGGGCGAACTGGTATGCGAAAAACTATTCTTTTTTTTTTTTAAAAAAACCTTATTTTACTTTTAACTTTTACAGAGTTTTGTTGTTTACAGATATGCATGTTCCCAGATTAGTCATATGTATATCCCCCCCCTCCCACCCCTCCCGACCATCACACAGCATCCCTGAAGGATCCCCTTTTCTCACAGCACAATGACTAGAGCTATTTTCTTCACATATGATAGTACAGGCCTTTTAAAAAACACCTACTTCTTTAGTCACATTGTTTTCGGAGGAATGTGTTGGAGACTGTTATCACAATCCATTGTGTATTCTTTATAATATATATTTGTATAAAATTCTCAATGAAAATAGTAGCATATTGGTCAACCCTCCAAGAAGTGCCTTGTATGCACCTAACTAATTTTCCTTCCCTTCAAACCTCAATTTTACTTTCCATGAAACTCTTCTCTTCTCTAATTTTAAGCAGGTTTTACAGTGTCACTAATGCTGTATTTTTGAAGTGGTAGTGGCTCCATTAACTGCTTAAGAACCCAACTAATATCAGACTAAACATATTTTTGCTATAAAGCAATGGCTGGTTTCCTAAGAAAAATCATATTACAGGGTTCCTTGGTGGCTTAGATGGTAAATAATCTTACTGCAGTGCAGGAGGCCAGGGTTTGATCCCTAGCTCAGGAAGATCCTGTGGAGGAGAATTTCATGGGCAGAGGAGCCTGGTGAACTATAATGGGGTCTCAAAGAGTTGGACATGACTGAGTGACTAACACTCACTTTCACGACTAAATCTTGGGATAGAAGAAAGCTTTGTCTTTGGGAAAGAATCTTCTCAAATCTTTTATTTCAAGGTTAGTAGCATGGAGCAGCCTTTGTTACAGTGAACACAAATCAACATCATATATCAGTTTAACATATGAAGTCAATAGCACACTTTTAAAATAGAGGTACTGTTCATTAGTAGAGGCACAGAAAACCTGACTTGAGCTTACTCCAGCACCTACTGATCTGGTGTCTAGGACATGTTACTGAATTTCTCTAAGTCTCATTTAACGCAACGGAATCATTGTGGTTGGTTCACTTACCTAGGTGACTATTTTATGTAATAAGGGTTTGTAAGCAAGAACACACACATGAAGCAAGTGGTTGGATAGCTTTTATTTTTCTTTGTGAAAGGATTTTCTTGTCTTTTCTGTTAGACATGAGATTTTACTTGTGCTTTTCTAGATACATGTAGGAAGAAATTAATCTGTGGTACAATATCTGAATCACTGGATATGATGTTTGAATAATAATAAAAAATTATTTTATACTTTTCTTTGGAATAATAGAAGCACTGTATTAGGAAGATCTACAGTTAGGTTGGATCTTGAAACAGGTGCTTAAAATCCAATATGAAGTTAGTTTACTTGGAGTCATTTAAATTTGACATTTAAAATGTGATTTCATGACATGACTAAGGGTATAATTTTCACATAGCAATAGATGCCATATAGCCTTCTGGAGGAGATGATGTAAAGGTGTAATAAAATATTATGTTCCTCCTAATGGTATTCTTCAACATCCGTATATTGTGTAATTCTAAGTAATTACTACAAGTAAGTGTTTGCTGGTACTACAGAAATTCTATTTTTGTTATAAAGGAAACCACTTGCACTCAACACTCCAACATTATTGTCTTTGAACTCCTTCTTTAATTACAATTCACAGAAGTTTAATAAACTCAAATACGATAATTCAATTTTTATATTTTTCTATAACCTACAAGAGAACATACTAACAGGATAATTTGAAAGAAGTTAACTGTTTTCTATGTGATAATAATACCTCACAATTCCTACAATGCTGTATTTCAGCATTCTGAACTTCATCATAGCGTAGTCTTATTATGGGGCTCCCCAGGTGGTGCTAGCAGTAAAGAACCTGCCTGCCAGTGCAGAAGATGCGGGTTTGCTCCCTAGATTGGGAGGATCCCTTGGAGGAAGGCATGGTAACCCACTCCAGTATTCTTGCCTGGATCATCCCAGGGATTGAAGAACCTGGAGGCTACGGTTCATAGGGTCGCATAGAGTCAGACATGGCTGAAGCAATTTAGCTGCAGCAGCAATCTTATAATGTAAATTATTAAAGTGTTTTTAGCCTATTTCATTTCTTGGTCATAGCTGTGGACATAATTTTTCCTATTAGGTTGTCACAGTAATTTACAGTAGTTATTGTTACAATTTTATTAATAAGAATAAGAAAATAATAGTACTAACTGAAGTTTTCATTAGTCTCAAAGGGCAGTATAGACTAGATTGTCAGAATTCACATTTTTGGGCAGTTAGACTGTATATATTATATAGCTATATCTGTCTATATCTACTATCATTTATATCTACTTATCTGCTATCTTTCTACCTTCCTACCTATCACTTAAAATTTAATTCTAGTTGGAAAATATCATATGGGGGAAGTAACATGTGCTTTGAAATTTCAGTTACCACTTACAATTTTGTGATGACTTTCAAGTTGCCAAATTTCTCTTGTCTTGATTGCTTTATCAATAAGTAACACAGTGGCTAAGCTTATCTCTCTTCCTTTCATAGCATTTTCTACTGGGTGGTTGGTTGTCAAATCTTAAATCAGTGCCCTGGAGAGCTTATTCAAAAGTAGATTCTGATTCAGTAGGTTCTAAGTGGAGCCCAGGATTGTGCTTTTCTGGTAAGTATTAATACATAGTCCACTTGCCTTGGTTTGAGTAACAGGGTTGTGATGTGCTTTGGAAAGCAGAAGGTTTTTTCTCTGAACTGCTCTTCTGACACCTAAAATGGAGAGTTATTGTGCCAGTTAGGGATGAGAGATGTGTAAAATGCCTTCCTTGACTTCTAGCATAGGAGGAGCTCAAGAAACATTGTCAGTGCCTCATCATTATGGTCATCTTTTTTCAGGTAGGGTTTCTCTTGGAGCCCTGTTTTTGCTTTCTTTTTTAAATTTAGGTATAATGGGAACAAAAGTTCTGTTAGTTTCAGAGGTACAGCATAATGATTCAGTATTTGTATATGTTACAAAATATTCACCACAGTAAATCTAGGATAACAGCTGTCACCATAGGTAGTTACAACATTTTTTCCCTTGTGATAAGGACTTTTAAAATATTCTCTTAGCAATATTCAAATATGCAATGTAGTATTAACCACAGTCAGCATGCTGTAAGTACGTCACATTCCCTTGGCTTATTTTGTAACTAAAAGGTTGTAGTTTTTGACCCCCTTCATACATGCATTCACCCCACCCCTTGGCATCCCACTTCTGGCAGCTACCAATACATTTTCTATATCTATGCGCTTGGGTGGGTTTGTTGTTGTTCTGTCATTTCTGCAGTCATCTTCTTAGGTCTTATCTGTGTGTAAATAAGTCATTTCTGTTTGGTGGTAAAGGAGGTCACAGCTGGGAGTGCTATTGGAATCATTTTGTGTAGACCCCTTATTTACAGAGAAAGAAACTAAGATTTCTAGAAGGAAAGTGCCTGTAGGATAAAATTTCAGACCTCATGATTTGAACTGAACTCTTTTCATTCCATCATAATGTCTTCCTTGTAATAAAGGCCAAATAACGTTGATATTGAATATATCCAGGAAATAATGACTTAAATTTAATTTTTCAAAGGAGACTAGGACTTAGAAGCTGTTTGAACAGAAATTCCAAGAAAGTCAAAAGATGTAAGTGAGATTTGAATTTCCTTATATTTTCTCTGAAGATTGTTTTGAATCACTTTTTTTCTGCACTCTAGGTGGAAATTGGCATATTCACGCAAAAATGACTTTAAAGCTGTCGCATGTATTAAGGAAAATCTTGTGTAGTGAGCCAGAAAGGGTATCTGGTGAACTACATTGTAAAGGTTGGCATGTGTATTTTCTGCATCTTAGTTTTGCCTTTCTGTGACCCCTTTCAGTGACCACCACTTGGAATCCAGTAGTAACTCCTTGTAGGTGTATTTGTATTGAAAAGAAACATAACAACAGACATACTTCAAGAATTAGAAACTGTGTTCACGTTCATTTTTAAGGGCTTCTTTGTTTCTTTCAGACACTATTGATATAATAGAAACTCTCTTCTTTGACTCTTTGGAAGCCTAACACCTACTAAGATTTTATTGTGGCATTGAAAAGAAAGCTCTGAAGGATTATTTTTCAGATTTCATGGAATACTTAGACATTAAATAGTGAATGTACCCTTGCTTGTTATATGTAGCTGATTGCAGAGAACAGTATAAGGGCCAAGTGCTCAATAAATAATGCTACCTCATCTTTCTCTCCCCAGTGTACACAAATTTAGAAGTAATTTAGAGATAGACATAAAGCCACACCAATATAATTTTGTAACTAAAAGGTTGTAGTTTTGACCCCTTCATACATGCATTCACCCCACCCTTGGCATCCCACTTCTGGCAGCTACCAATACATTTTCTATATCTATGCGCTTGGGTGGGTTTGTTGTTGTTCTGTCATTTCTGCAGTCATCTTCTTAGGTCTTATCTGTGTGTAAATAAGTCATTTCTGTTTGGTGGTAAAGGAGGTCACAGCTGGGAGTGCTATTGGAATCATTTTGTGTAGACCCCTTATTTACAGAGAAAGAAACTAAGATTTCTAGAAGGAAAGTGCCTGTAGGATAAAATTTCAGACCTCATGATTTGAACTGAACTCTTTTCATTCCATCATAATGTCTTCCTTGTAATAAAGGCCAAATAACGTTGATATTGAATATATCCAGGAAATAATGACTTAAATTTAATTTTTCAAAGGAGACTAGGACTTAGAAGCTGTTTGAACAGAAATTCCAAGAAAGTCAAAAGATGTAAGTGAGATTTGAATTTCCTTATATTTTCTCTGAAGATTGTTTTGAATCACTTTTTTTCTGCACTCTAGGTGGAAATTGGCATATTCACGCAAAAATGACTTTAAAGCTGTCGCATGTATTAAGGAAAATCTTGTGTAGTGAGCCAGAAAGGGTATCTGGTGAACTACATTGTAAAGGTTGGCATGTGTATTTTCTGCATCTTAGTTTTGCCTTTCTGTGACCCCTTTCAGTGACCACCACTTGGAATCCAGTAGTAACTCCTTGTAGGTGTATTTGTATTGAAAAGAAACATAACAACAGACATACTTCAAGAATTAGAAACTGTGTTCACGTTCATTTTTAAGGGCTTCTTTGTTTCTTTCAGACACTACTGATATAATAGAAACTCTCTTCTTTGACTCTTTGGAAGCCTAACACCTACTAAGATTTTATTGTGGCATTGAAAAGAAAGCTCTGAAGGATTATTTTTCAGATTTCATGGAATACTTAGACATTAAATAGTGAATGTACCCTTGCTTGTTATATGTAGCTGATTGCAGAGAACAGTATAAGGGCCAAGTGCTCAATAAATAATGCTACCTCATCTTTCTCTCCCCAGTGTACACAAATTTAGAAGTAATTTAGAGATAGACATAAAGCCACACCAATATAATGTAGTCTTATTACTGATACAGATGAATTGAGGAACTTTGGGTCTTCCCACCAAGTGGGCTTGCTCACAGTTTGCCCTCACGCTGGAGAGACTCATCACATTTCAATCCAGTGACAATGACTATTCAGAACGATATCAGATCTCACCACAGAAGGACCTCCCTCTGTGCTTTACAGAATGAAAGAGCATGGTTTTTGTGGATAGGCTGGCTGCCAGAGATGGAGGAGAAAAAGAACGGAGTCATCCATGACCAGTACCTGCTCTGAAATTTTCTAATTAGAAAATTTACATTTCCTCCTCTGGGGGAGATTTTAAGGGGAGAAGAGAAAGGGTGTCAAGAAGTTACTTTATTGAGTGACCCTCAACAAAGCATAGGAGATAAGTGAGCTTCCCTAACATTATGCACATAGCTCTGTTCTCTTAATCCATTGACCTAGTATGGTTAATGTTGCTATAGTCAACTGGTTCATGTTACTATTCTCAATGAATGATTACTTGTCAATTTTCAATCATGTAATTTTTAATTATGATTTATTTTCAAAAGGTCACCTTTTTAAAATTTTGTTTTGGTTTCTACTTATCTTACTTCTTTATCTCAGTTGTTTCTGAATTTGGCCAGGCAACAGGGGAAAATCTCTTTACTGGAACAGCTGTAGTTCGTTATCTTGAATGGGCTTCCTTGGTGACTCACATGGTAAAGAACCTGCTTGCAATTTAGGAGACCCACGTTTGATCCTTGGGTCATGAAAATTCCCTGGAGAAGGGAATGGCAACCCATTCCAGTATTCTTGCCTGGAGAATTTCATGGCCAGAGGTGCCTGGCAGGCTACAGTCTGTGGGGTCGCATAGAGTCGGACACAACTGAGCATGGATTCACCCATTATCTTGAATATTGGGCCAGAAAACCTGAGAGAAACACCAAGAGTAGAATTTAGAGATAAAAATGATGAACACATACCTTATAGGTGACTTCAGGCCTTACAATGTTGGCAAATAAGTATTGCTTGGGTTTTTGGTCTGTGTTATGTCCCTTCAAAAATTTGGTTGGTTGGTTTTAAAATCAGGGAGCCTGGTCAGGTAGCTTCATGCCTTTGGCTTAATTAGTCTGGACTGCTGCCTGAAAAGCTTGATGCTCTATTTTGTGGTCTTTGTTTAAATGTATGTGACTGTTTTTCTGCTGGCAAGTAAGTAGGATATGTCTCTTTAAAAGCACTAGCCATTTAGGAGGCCAGAGCATGTGGGCATCTGGTGTGAACTGAATACACAAGCATAAACCAAGCTGGCATTGCAGTGAAATAGCAGACAGGCATGAAAACACTAAAAATGCGTGGTTTAGTCCTCAAAACAAATAGTGCTTCAGTAAAAAAAAAAAAGAAAAACACTGAAGGCAGCCAAAAACTACATACATAAGACATCAAGCAAAACCAGGCAGTGCTTACTCTTTGAGAACAGGCAGTACTGACAGAGAGGTTTCAAATCCTTGTCCTGAAATTAGGATGACATTAGGGAACCAGGAACTAAAACTTCCTGTGACTGTTTCTGGCAATGTGAGAATTATTGAGGGATTCAAGGAGGAACCAGAGAGTTTGGAAAACACACATCTGTTTTCCTATCAGGACAGCAGTGAAAGAATTAAATGAAAAGGAAGACGATAGGCTGATCCAGATGCAAGGAGAAAGAGAGATTTTAAGGAGAACTGAATGGGGAGAGATGAAAGGGGATTGAGACGGTGGAGAAAATCAAAGCAGGTGAAACTCCCTCTTAGAAGTTCATCCATTGGGTACTAGGAAATGGCTATCGTCAGGTCTTCTTGGATTACAAATACTGATGAAGTATAGTAAAGTCTAAGACAGAATTTCAGAGAGCCAACTGGAACAATTAGTCTAAAAGGGTAAGGGAGCCCTTGAGAGATGACTTTTAAAGCTCAGCCTCAAAAGAGAGCAGAAGGTTGTTGCTCAGGGCCTGGGGACTGAGGGTACAACATTTCAGGTATGCAAGATGCATAATTTCTGGGGTTCTGTGGCAGTGTAACCATGGTTGATAGATAACACTGTATTATGTGCTTGACATTTGTTCAGAGAGTAGGTTTTAAGTGTTCTCACCAAAAAAAACTATGAAATATGTGAGGTGATTGATATTGTGGTGACTATTTCACAGTTTATACATATATCATGTATATGTACATGATGTACATATATTGTATATTGTACATCGGCCACCTGTATTTTTAAATTTGGTAACTGTACCCTCATGATGCTGGGGGTAGGAGGAGGTGGCATCTTTCCTTATAAATATACTTTCAGCTGTTGGTCAGGAAGCTTTCTGCGGTTATTATCTCTCACCCAGGACTTTGTAACCAAAGTTTTTTTTTTTTTTTTAAGAGAGCTTTTCACCTTTATCGTAGCATTCTAAAGATTTCCTCACCAAAGAATATAAGAACACAAATAGAAAATTAAAAACCTTCACAATGTGGGAGAAAAAGCTGAAACTTGAAAGATCACAGTAGGACTGCTGAGATTGTGTGGGCTGTGTTAAGTACAGAAAATAAGGATGTGTTTGAGAGGGGAAGGCAATAGCGGTATGAAATGATCAGAGACTTGTTAGGTGACTGATGTACAGAGTGACACATTCACTGTAAGTCATGCTAGGAATTGTCTGTGTTCTTAAGGAATAAGCCTAAGAGATCCATGGAGTTAGGATTCTAAGAGAAGCAGCAAGAGAGAGAGGCTCATTAGAGGGGATTCAGACAAGATAAGATAGTTTGAGTCCAATCTTGGTTTAGCTGTTCAAAGGATGCTTTTGTTAGTCTCAATGCATTTTGACTTAATCTCATTATAGGAGATGAGAACAAGGAGGTTAGATGAGAAAATAAAATATCTGGGCCAGAAAACAAAGGGAGATAGAATGAAAAGAAAACTCTTGAACACAGCCAGCAGCGCGGTCCTACCTGAGTCAGAGAGGAAAGGAGATAACCTCAAAGCAAAGAAAATCATTTAAAACTTAGCTGAGTCATTTTGAGAAAAGTAGAAAACAGAAGACAGAAAGAAAATATTAGAGGTATAATCCAGATTGGAGGAAAATATATAGCAAAAGGAGAGGCTACTTAACTCCTGGGAAGATGAGAAGTTGTTAAAGTAGGGATCATGGGAGGATTATGGTAGGGGACTTTGTCGTCACTAAGTCCTCAGGGTCACAGGCTTGAAAAAGATCATCTGCATCTCTTGCTTAGGAGTCTGAAGAGGCAATTCTCTGGTCGGTACATGTGTGAAGACAGATTCAGGAGGTAGGTTTTTGGATGCATGCACCCCAGTGTTCACTGCAACACTGTTTACAATAGCCAAGAGGTGGAAGAAGTTTAAATGTCCATCAAAAAGTAAATGGATAAGAAAGATGTGGCACATATATACAGTGGAATAGTACTTAGCCATTAAAAAGAGTAGAATAATGCTGTTTGCAGCAACATGGATGGAAATGGAGATTATCACACCAAGTGAAGTAAATCATGCAAAGACAAACATCATATGGTATCACTTATGTGGAATCTAAAAGAAATGATACAAATTAATTTCTTTACAAAACAAAACAGACTCACAGACTTAGAGAACGAACTTATGGTAGTAATACTGGTAGGGATAGACTGGGAATTTTGGGATTGGCATGTGAACACTGCTATATTTGAAATAGATAACCAATGAGGACCAACTGTATGGCAAAACAAACAAACAAAAAACAAGTAAACAAAAAACCGGAAGCAGGTTTTTTTCAGTAGGGTCCTGGGGAAAGTAGGTGATGATAGTTACCATGACTTAGCATGGAGCTTACATTCAGCTAAGCCAAAAATGCTAGAAATACAGAGTTCAAATAAAGAAGAAAGCTAAAAAGTTTTGATTTTGCAGGAAGGAAAAGGAAAGTGCTGTCAATGAGACTTGGTGATTGGGTTTGCCACCAATATGTATTTCTAAATTTTGTGGGAAAATAAGAATGCCATTCTCTGAGAGAAGATAATGGGCATGGATCAATTTTCCCCTCTATTTATGAGAAATATGAATGGCCATTTTTGTACCTCTTGAAGCAAAATTACTCTTGATCGGGTTTCAGTTCTCTCTCTCTGTGTGAGTGTGTGTGTGCATACACATCTCCTGTGTTCAACCTGGCATAGATGGAGCACCCCCTCCTTTTGCATACGCTGCAGGAGTATCATTTAAAAAAACTTAACTCCTGGGAAGATGAGAAGTTGTTAAAGTAGGGATCATGGGAGGATTATGGTAGGGGACTTTGTCGTCACTAAGTCCTCAGGGTCACAGGCTTGAAAAAGATCATCTGCATCTCTTGCTTAGGAGTCTGAAGAGGCAATTCTCTGGTCGGTACATGTGTGAAGACAGATTCAGGAGGTAGGTTTTTGGATGCATGCACCCCAGTGTTCACTGCAACACTGTTTACAATAGCCAAGAGGTGGAAGAAGTTTAAATGTCCATCAAAAAGTAAATGGATAAGAAAGATGTGGCACATATATACAGTGGAATAGTACTTAGCCATTAAAAAGAGTAGAATAATGCTGTTTGCAGCAACATGGATGGAAATGGAGATTATCACACCAAGTGAAGTAAATCATGCAAAGACAAACATCATATGGTATCACTTATGTGGAATCTAAAAGAAATGATACAAATTAATTTCTTTACAAAACAAAACAGACTCACAGACTTAGAGAACGAACTTATGGTAGTAATACTGGTAGGGATAGACTGGGAATTTTGGGATTGGCATGTGAACACTGCTATATTTGAAATAGATAACCAATGAGGACCAACTGTATGGCAAAACAAACAAACAAAAAACAAGTAAACAAAAAACCGGAAGCAGGTTTTTTTCAGTAGGGTCCTGGGGAAAGTAGGTGATGATAGTTACCATGACTTAGCATGGAGCTTACATTCAGCTAAGCCAAAAATGCTAGAAATACAGAGTTCAAATAAAGAAGAAAGCTAAAAAGTTTTGATTTTGCAGGAAGGAAAAGGAAAGTGCTGTCAATGAGACTTGGTGATTGGGTTTGCCACCAATATGTATTTCTAAATTTTGTGGGAAAATAAGAATGCCATTCTCTGAGAGAAGATAATGGGCATGGATCAATTTTCCCCTCTATTTATGAGAAATATGAATGGCCATTTTTGTACCTCTTGAAGCAAAATTACTCTTGATCGGGTTTCAGTTCTCTCTCTCTGTGTGAGTGTGTGTGTGCATACACATCTCCTGTGTTCAACCTGGCATAGATGGAGCACATCCTGTTGAAGCTGAGAATGTGCTCCTTCTCCCTCTGATGCCACTATGGGTGTTGCTGTAGTCTTTGGCATACGTCCTAGGTTCTAGGAATTAGTTTTTCTTTAAACAGTTGGTCTAATGGCTGGGGATAGGCATTCTTTGTCAATTTTGTGAGTGTGGGGCTTCCCCTGGTGGCGCAGTGGGTAAGGACACCACCTTGCAGTGCAAGGGGCGCCAGTTCGAGCCCTGGCCTGGGAAGATCCCAAGTGCCGCGGAGCGGCTGGACTGATGTGTCCAATCACCGAGCCGGAGCTTTGGAGCGCATGCGCCCAGAGCCGGTGCTCTGCAACAACAGAGGCCACCGCGATGGGAGGCCCACAGGAGTCGAAGAACAAAGATGGATGAAAATAGAGAAATGAAACACCAATAGAAGTGGCCCGCCCTCTTCCCTCCCTCCCCAACACGACCCCTGCCCAAAATAAATAAATAAATAAATCTTTAAAAAAAAAAAATTTGTGAGTGTGGAGCCACTGTTCTGACAGTCTTGTGTAGTCTATTTTAACTCTTCAGATTTTCTAAGAGTGAGACATGAGTAGTTTTGGTGTTGAATGAATTTGAAGTTGGAGGTGCTTCTTCTGGAAGACAACTTGGTTCGATGCCCTTGAAGAAAATCTGGTTTAACTCTGGCATCTCAACCAGAGCTTCTGTTACTTCTGTTCCGTAACTTGTATTTGGTCTTCCAATGTATTTTAGGGCTTTTCTGGTGGCTCAGTGGTAAAGAATCTGCCTGGCAATGCAGGAGATGTGGGTTCGATACCTGAATCAGGAAGATCCCGAAGGAAAGGGCAGCCCTTGCCAGTATTCGTGACTGGAAAATCTCATGGACAGAGGAGCCTGGTGGGCTACAGTCCACAAAATCACAAAGAGTGGTTCATAACCGAACACACCATACACACACACACAGTGTATTGATTTTTAAATTTTGGCCTTTTTAAATTGATTTTTTATTTATTTATTTTTCATCCATCTTTATTCTTTGGCCTGTGTGGACCTCCCACTGCAGTGGCCTCTCTCATTGCAGAGCACTGGCTCTGGGCACATGCGCTTCAGAGCACTGGCTCATAACTGGGCATACTGGTCCAACTGCTCTGCAGCATGTGGGATCTTCCCAGGCCAGGAATCAAACCGGTGCCCTTTGCATTGCAAGGCTGGCTCTTTACTCACTGGGCCACCAGGGAAGCCTCCACACAGTGTATTTTAAGTTTGAGATTTCAACATCAGCTTTTAAGACCAAAAGAATCTGACCTCGAACTTTAAATATTTTGGACAATTTCTTTTTCCTGAGAACTTGGAGGTAGAGGTTATGTTCAAATTTGGGATGTCTTCACACTGTTAATTTTGTAATGAAACCTTTGACCTGTGTTTAGCAACTGTAGTGGCTAGATACAGACAGATGAGATTAGTAAGGCCTTCTAATTGAACACCTAAGCCATATACATCAGTATTGCTTTTATCAGTTATAAAACAAGCACTTGTTCTCGATCTGCCTGACTCCTATCATTGTCTCCAGCTGGTGACAAACTTGGACAGGGAATGAAGATGTCATTTATTGGGTTCCCTCAGACCTCACCTTCAAGAACCTTGGTGTCTCTTGGTGGTATAGATTATTTTGTTAATATTTTAAGATAAACATCTTCTTATTCAATTATAATCTATTTCTAAAATCTAAGGTCAATTAGGCATAAGATGCTTTAGAATGTATAAAAGAATATTGTGTTTTGAAAAACACACAGCATCACAGAATCAGGATTTTGAATGGCAAGTGATCTTTGAAGTTGTCTACCCCAATGCGTTCATTTAATTTTTCTTAGTGGCTGAAGAAACTAAGGCTGAGAGAGGATAAGATGCAGCCTATATCATTCAGCTCATTTGTGGCAGAATCATTTCCTTTTTCCTTCTTTAACCTTGACATGAACTGAGTTTATACCTGTAGTTGAATTAAAACAAAAATAAATGTTTCCCAAAGTTCTATAAATCTAGGAACTGCTTTCAAAACGAATCACTTAATTTCACTCACTCTCTCAATCAAATAAAGTCTGTTGTTTATGGTAACTTCTTTACTCTTTTGAGAGTCATAATTTTTTTTTCTCTACCTTCTTTATTTCACTTGATAAATACTGATATCTCTTTGTGCTTCTATTGGAACTTGAAATTAATATAGTTTTCTTTACTAATATTGCCAATTATTTGAGCATCATGATGGCTATAGGACTTCTCTAATTTTGAAGAGTAGCTTAGGGGTTGATTGCGTTGCTCAGAAGGGCGTTCTATTTAACAGACGTATGTGACTGGACTGCAGAGAGTGGTGTGGTCACAGCAGCCTTCTTGCCAGTTTCCCATCCTTGGGGCACCAGTGTTTGCCTCAGAACCTGTGAGAACCTTGCTGCTGCTTCTCCCTCATTCACCATGTCTGTTTGTTGCAGAATGGGTCGTTTGTTTTTATCCCCTGCTGTGCACATGAAGTTTAAATTTTAGAGTTGAGTAGGACTTTGAGTTAGATTGAAAGGTGAATGTACTGAGACACAGCATGTATACCTGGAGTTGATACCCGGTAATGGGAGAAACCAGACTTGGGCTCCAAACTCTTAATTGTGGAGGAAAGAAATGAAAGTCTTTTTTTTTTTTTTTTGTCTTTTGCATATAAGCCTAATATAAACCCATTAGAAACTTGCAGCAATAAAAATATAAAAATGAAAATATGAATTGTGTATAATTACAAATTTCAGAGGTATTGACCTTTGGTATATTTCTCTCCAGATATTTCCCTTTGCCTGTTCACACCTGCCATCCTAAAGACTTGTCCTAGTTAATGTAAATATCTGTAAATTGCTATTTTGACTGTCAATCTGAAAGTGCATTTCAGAGATACATCTTATTACATTTAAGCATCCACCTGTTACTTGACATGTTTGTCCAATCAATGTTTTTCTTTGTGTAATCTGTTTTCTAGTTACAAACTACCACTGAATAGTTGCTTTAATACCTTTATTACATAATTATGTCTATTTTATATATTTATCTGGGATGTATTAGAGTGAAGGCTGAGTAAGGTAGAGTTGCAGCTTTGTATTTTCCAAGATAGGAACTGTTAATAGCGTCCCAGTGGTACCGACTGAGTAATGTATCTTTTCTTTTTGCACACTGATGGATTGATGCCAGGTATTCAGAGGTTTATACTTTCAGATAAACTTTAGAATTATTGTATGAATGTCATATTTTCCACCCCGTTGGGATCGTATTGAATTTATAGGTTTCATTTAGGGAAGAAACTGACATCTTTACAATGTTGGCTTACTATTCAAAAAGATGATACCTCTGCATTTGTGTGAGTCTTCTTTATCTTCCCTCAGTAGTTTTATAGTTTTATTCATTATAGTATCTGCAATTCTTATTGCTTATTTCCTTTTTTGGTTATTGGTACTACTCGATTTGTACAATTGACTTTTATTTATACTTAACAGTGTTAGAGATTATGTTTTTCTTTTTTCTTTTTATTTTAGGTGTTTGGAATTCTTAGACTATGCAATATATACCTTAAAATAATCATTTTTTTCAATTTTTCCAATATTTATACTTCACTTTATTCTTTTTTTTTTGGCCACTTCTATTGGTCTTTCATTTATTTCCATCTTTGTTCTTTGGCCTGTGTGGGCCTCCCACTGCAGCAGCCTCTCTCGTTGCAGAGCACGGGCTCTGGGCACATACGCTCGAGAGTGCTGGCTCGGTAGTTGGACACAGTGGTTCAGTTGCTTTACGGCATGTGGGATCTTCCCAGGCCAGGGGTTGAATGGGCGCCCCTTGCATTGCAAGGCGGTGCCTTTACCCACTGGACTACCAGGGAAGCCCCACGTTATTCTTATTTTTAAATTGCATTGGTCAGCACTTACAGTTTGAATGATCATATTGTTTATAAGTATTTACCTTCTTTCTGATTTTGATATAGTATTATGGTTTTATTATTTAATGTGATGACTGTGTCAAATATGTCAACTAAGTATGTGACTTATATATTTTGTAATAATGGAAGTCTATTTTCATAAAAACATATATATATATTATGTGTATATACTTATGTATATATAATATATAGTATATATATATATGTATGTATATGTTCGTGTATATATATGTATATATACACATACATACCCCCATATATGTGTCCTGTCCTTTTAAAACAAGTTCAGATTGCCATGAAATAATTCTTCATGGCCTGTGATTATAATAAGCCCATAGTGGTATTTTATAATCATGAGTATAACATAGATAAGTAGAAATGTGTGGGTCGTAGTAAGATGATCTGTAATAGTGTATCAGGTGTATCTCCCATTGTCATGTTTTGCTGCTAAAATTCTGACTGAAACAATTTTTTTTTAAATTAATGAATGTGCCTTTCATTAAAGACTTATTCATTAATTTAAATTAATGAGGACAATTATTCAAGTCAGGTTGACACTGTAGTATAAATCAGAAAGCCACATCTTGGATATGTTGTGGAGGAGTTGAGGTCTGTGTGGGTCAGGTAATGGAACATTTACAATGGAGAAAATTCTCTTACTCTTTCTGAGAACCTGGGGGTGAAAGGAGATTATCAAAGTTTGAGATATTTGGTAAGATTGGATTTGGGAATAAGAAGTTTGTGCTTTTCATAAAGTGTATTTACATTTCTACCGAGGTTCATGCTTAAATAACTCTTCCTCTAAAAGAATGAGATATAAATCCATGCTTGAGGCTTGAAATTTATGTATTAAGTGGGAATGGGGTGACCTTAAAATATTAAATGTTTATGGAAGAAGAAATTCTCAAGGAACTTTTTTTTCCCATTATGCCCGGTAACTGTGGACAAGAACTGTATAATTATGCAGGATGGAAAAATGCAGAAGCCACAGGAATCTATGACTCTGGAGAGTAAGAACCAGTGATGGGGTTCAAGACAAGCTAGAAAATTGAAAAGTAGTGCAGAACAGCAGGAGAAGCTAGAAAAGAGCCAGGAAACACTGAACACTGTGACCCAAGACCACCCTGCTGAGATGCAAATAAAATGGAGGTGGTGAGAAAAAGTAGCTGCCAGAAAAGAGAATTCAGAAGACCTGTGCTGCTCTGGTGAAGGAAACAAGTTTGACTGCAAAAGTCCAATTTAGTTTTGGTCCCTAAATTGGATTTTGTATTCTAGAGACCACGAAGGAGTGAGCACACCTTGGACTGGGGCAGAGGCTGAACTCGTTGTTCAGGAACTCCTCTGTGAGGAGAGCTTTTTCTCTCCGTCTTTTGGCAATGCCCTGCTACCTGTGGTCACTGGTTGTTGACAGCTGAGAAGATGGGATTACCTCCTGCCTTCGTAGACTGTAGTCTTCCAATAAATCAATAGGCAGAGAAAGACAGGACATGGGGAGAAGGGGAGAAGGTAGGAAAATGCCAGGGTCCAGAAACAATCTCATTTGCTTTGAGATGCCTTAAAAAAATCAAGCTGAGATGGATTAGAGTAAGTAGGAAAGCACTCGCCTAGACGTCAGGCTGATAGTGTGTGAGTCACTCTCAGCTTCTGCTTTGTTTCTCTAATTTCAGGACTGGCCTGATAGATAAACAAAACATAATGTGTCTTCTCTGTTCTTCTAATTTTTTTTTTTTCCAGCTAAGACAGCAAAAGAGATAATTTACTGTACATGTTACGTTCAGCCACAGTTGAGAACAGAACTAGTCCATAGTATCACAGGTCCAGGGCAGAGGATCCATAGGGTCTGTTTTGATACAAGTAAGATGAGTCTCCCAAAGGTGGTCAAGGCGATTGGAATAACCATAGATGTTCCAGATCCATTGAGACAAGTTCTAGACAGTGGGCATGCAGTCCAACAGTTTGTACCAGTGTCCCTGACCTCTGGCTTCCCTCCTTTCTGCTTCTGTGGCTTCCATGGGTGTACGAGTTTATCTGGACCTCTGCCTGTCTTTCTTCTTTGCGCCTCAGCCTGTGCATTCACTTCTCCTCCACTTTGCTCTAGTGGAGGGAAGGTTTCTAAAAGATGGCGCTAAGGCAGAAAGTGTTCCTCTAATTTTTAAATCTTTGTATTTTCCCCTTATTCATCTATTTCTAAGCTCCTTTATTCTTTTCATTTGGTTTACAATGGACATTTCTAGATTTGTTAGTTATTGCCTAAACTGGTGTTTTGGAGGTGGTGAGAAAAAGTAGCTGCCAGAAAAGAGAATTCAGAAGACCTGTGCTGCTCTGGTGAAGGAAACAAGTTTGACTGCAAAAGTCCAATTTAGTTTTGGTCCCTAAATTGGATTTTGTATTCTAGAGACCACGAAGGAGTGAGCACACCTTGGACTGGGGCAGAGGCTGAACTCGTTGTTCAGGAACTCCTCTGTGAGGAGAGCTTTTTCTCTCCGTCTTTTGGCAATGCCCTGCTACCTGTGGTCACTGGTTGTTCACAGCTGAGAAGATGGGATTACCTCCTGCCTTCGTAGACTGTAGTCTTCCAATAAATCAATAGGCAGAGAAAGACAGGACATGGGGAGAAGGGGAGAAGGTAGGAAAATGCCAGGGTCCAGAAACAATCTCATTTGCTTTGAGATGCCTTAAAAAAATCAAGCTGAGATGGATTAGAGTAAGTAGGAAAGCACTCGCCTAGACGTCAGGCTGATAGTGTGTGAGTCACTCTCAGCTTCTGCTTTGTTTCTCTAATTTCAGGACTGGCCTGATAGATAAACAAAACATAATGTGTCTTCTCTGTTCTTCTAATTTTTTTTTTTTCCAGCTAAGACAGCAAAAGAGATAATTTACTGTACATGTTACGTTCAGCCACAGTTGAGAACAGAACTAGTCCATAGTATCACAGGTCCAGGGCAGAGGATCCATAGGGTCTGTTTTGATACAAGTAAGATGAGTCTCCCAAAGGTGGTCAAGGCGATTGGAATAACCATAGATGTTCCAGATCCATTGAGACAAGTTCTAGACAGTGGGCATGCAGTCCAACAGTTTGTACCAGTGTCCCTGACCTCTGGCTTCCCTCCTTTCTGCTTCTGTGGCTTCCATGGGTGTACGAGTTTATCTGGACCTCTGCCTGTCTTTCTTCTTTTGCGCCTCAGCCTGTGCATTCACTTCTCCCTCCACTTTGCTCTAGTGGAGGGAAGGTTTCTTAAAAGATGGCGCTAAGGCAGAAAGTGTTCCTCTAATTTTTAAATCTTTGTATTTTCCCCTTATTCATCTATTTCTAAGCTCCTTTATTCTTTTCATTTGGTTTACAATGGACATTTCTAGATTTGTTAGTTATTGCCTAAATGTAGAACTGAGGTTTAAAATTTATGAGTGTGTTTAAAACTCTTTTTGTAAACAGAGACTCTTATTTTTAAAAGTAAGTAATGTTTTAAAATGAAGATAAGCATAATATCTATACCTAAATGTTCCTGTTTCTTTACTTTTAATTTTTCTGAAAAACAATGTATCAACTTTTAGGCTACATTATCAGTGTATTGGCAAGCTGAGACTCAGCAAAGAAAATGAATGACTGACTTAAATTTGAAGTCTTTTATTCTTTGAGAAATGAAAAATTGAGATGATAATTCAAGAAGGTGGACTTCCCTGGTGG
Source organism: Tragulus kanchil (assembly GCA_022376925.1). Classification (NCBI taxonomy): domain Eukaryota; kingdom Metazoa; phylum Chordata; class Mammalia; order Artiodactyla; family Tragulidae; genus Tragulus; species Tragulus kanchil. Next base: position 21,150,071 of record JAIOJX010000003.1, on the reverse strand, counting down.
TGCAGTGGGTAAAGAGTCCGCCTTCCAGTGCAAGGGGTGCCAGTTTGATCCCTGACCTGGGAAGATCCCACGTACCACAGAGCGACTGGGCCAAAGTGTCCAATTACCGAACCAGAACTCTGAAGCGCATGTACTCAGTGCTGGTGCTCTGCACTGAGAGAGGCCACTGCAAGGGGAGGCCCATGCAGGCTGAAGAATAAAGATGGATGAAAAATAAATGAATGGAAAACCAATAAAAGAGGCCAAAATTTTAAAAAGATTATTCAAGACGTTAAAAAAAAATGAAGAAAAAAATGAAATTTGAGTCCATCTTGTGTCAGCAATGAGTACAGATGGCATTTTCTAAATGCTTTCATTAGCAAATATACTACAGAAAACTACTGTCAACTTTATCTTGTTTTATTTTAGTAAGCAGTATGTTAAGTTTAAGAAGTTTGGCTCATCTTTTCCTTAACACTCCTGCCTTAATTCCTTCACACTACAGGTTTGTGGAATATTATAAAGTTTGTCAAAATAGATGCTTAAAGTAAAACTAAATAGGTCATTGGGGGAAGAAGGAAGGAAGGGTGTACATACAGTGAGAGCACCATAGGCTGGAGAATAAAAAAACATAAACACACACTTGGTTTGCAATCCAGTAGAAGAAAAGTGACACATGAAGAGATCAGGAAGGGTAACTAGAGAGAGAGAAATGAGGGGAAATAGAGAGACCTGACAGCAGAGAAGCCCAGGAAATGTGAATTCTGAGAATGACGGTGTAGTCAGTCAGCATGGCCAACCACCGCAGAAAGTTCTATAAAGATAAATACAACAAGCATCTGTGGAGCTTGGTGATAAGGAGATAGTTAGTGATACTAGAAAACAAAACCAAACAAACATGGACAGAAGTGAAAACCAGATGGCAGTCAGAGCGGAAGTGGCAAGGGAAGAAGGATTAGAGTGGTCATCAGGTTATAGGAGGAGTTTCTTTTCAGCGTGTTTTATCCTGAGGATACAGAAGCGTGAGAAGGAGAGCCGATGGTGGAAGACAGAAGCCCAGAGCAGCTATTGCTCTAACATGGATCCTGCAGAAATGGGAGGGGACTGAGTAGACTGCTGAATCTGGGGCAAAACCCCCAAGTCTAGGCTCTCCAGAGACAGGAAGGGAGGTGATATCTTGGTTGTAGGTGAAGAGCAGTTCTTGGTTGGCTCTTCAGTAACATAGAGTCAAGACTGAACCAAGATAAAAGACAGGTTGTTTAGAATGTCAGATCTCAAGGTGTATGATTCTTTCCCCCTGCAGAATACTATAACTCGAGCTTGGAGGAGAGATGATTGGATGGATACCACAATAGGGTTTTTAAACAACAGATGTGACAGAAGAACAGCGGGAGGAAGAAAGTTTTGCCTAATAGGCTGCCAGTAAAAAAAGGTGAAAACAGATTAGATGAACAGACCTGGAGATTGGTCATCAGGAAAATGGTAATTGCAGCATCAATGAATATGTTTGTTTTCCATTTTAGAAACCCTGTAGACAAAGAGTGGTTTGAATTTTAACCCCACACGATTGTTTAAGACATGACTGTCTAATCTGGGAGCCCCTGGTCATGAGTTGCTAGTGAGTACTTGAAATATAACTAGGATGAACTGAGATGTGCTTTTGGGTAAACTGTAGACCAGAACTTGAAGATTTTGTATGACACAAGGAAGTGAAATGTTTCATTTATGTTTCTTACATTGACCAATTACGATAGAGCACCATAGGCTGAGCATAAACACACACTTGGTTTGCAATCCAGTAGAAAAAAGCCTAAAACAGGAAGGGTAACTAGAGAAGAGAAATGAGGGGAAATAGAGACCTGACAGCAGAGAAGCCCAGGAAATGTGAATTCTGAGAATGACGGTGTAGTCAGTCAGCATGGCCAACCACCGCAGAAAGTTCTATAAAGATAAATACAACAAGCATCTGTGGAGCTTGGTGATAAGGAGATAGTTAGTGATACTAGAAAACAAAACCAAACAAACATGGACAGAAGTGAAAACCAGATGGCAGTCAGAGCGGAAGTGGCAAGGGAAGAAGGATTAGAGTGGTCATCAGGTTATAGGAGGAGTTTCTTTTCAGCGTGTTTTATCCTGAGGATACAGAAGCGTGAGAAGGAGAGCCGATGGTGGAAGACAGAAGCCCAGAGCAGCTATTGCTCTAACATGGATCCTGCAGAAATGGGAGGGGACTGAGTAGACTGCTGAATCTGGGGCAAAACCCCCAAGTCTAGGCTCTCCAGAGACAGGAAGGGAGGTGATATCTTGGTTGTAGGTGAAGAGCAGTTCTTGGTTGGCTCTTCAGTAACATAGAGTCAAGACTGAACCAAGATAAAAGACAGGTTGTTTAGAATGTCAGATCTCAAGGTGTATGATTCTTTCCCCCTGCAGAATACTATAACTCGAGCTTGGAGGAGAGAGATGATTGGATGGATACCACAATAGGGTTTTTAAACAACAGATGTGACAGAAGAACAGCGGGAGGAAGAAAGTTTTGCCTAATAGGCTGCCAGTAAAAAAAGGTGAAAACAGATTAGATGAACAGACCTGGAGATTGGTCATCAGGAAAATGGTAATTGCAGCATCAATGAATATGTTTGTTTTCCATTTTAGAAACCCTGTAGACAAAGAGTGGTTTGAATTTTAACCCCACACGATTGTTTAAGACATGACTGTCTAATCTGGGAGCCCCTGGTCATGAGTTGCTAGTGAGTACTTGAAATATAACTAGGATGAACTGAGATGTGCTTTTGGGTAAACTGTAGACCAGAACTTGAAGATTTTGTATGACACAAGGAAGTGAAATGTTTCATTTATGTTTCTTACATTGATTACATACTGAAATTATAATGCTTTGGTTATATTGTACTGTATTAGTTTTTCAGGGCTGCTGTCACAAAGTAACGCAGACTGAGTGCCTGAAACCAGAGAAATCCATTGCGTCAAACCTCTGGAGTTCAGAAGCATCAGTTCTTTGGTACTCTGCCTTCTTTATGGTTCAACTCTTGCATCCATCCATGATTACTGGAGAAACCGTAGCTTTGATAATATGGGCCTTTGTCGGCAAAGTAATATCTCTGCTTTTGAATGTGCTGTCTAGGCTTGTCATAGCTTTTCTTCCAAGGAGCAGACATCTTTTGATTGCATGGCTGCAGGCACCATATGCAGTAATTTTGGAACTCAAGAAAATAAAATCTGTCACTTCTTCTACTTTTTCCCCATGTATTTGCCATGGAGTGATGGGGCCAAATGCCATGATCTTAGTTTCAGAATTTTTTTTTTTAAGTCAGCCTTTTCGCTCTCCTCTCTACCCTCATCAAGAGGCTTCTTAATTGTTCTCCACTTTCTGCTGTAAGGTTGGTGTCATCTGCATATCTGAGGTTGTTGATATTTCTCCTGGCAATTTTGATTCCAACTTGGGAGTCATCCAACCTGACAAATGCAGAGTACATTTCCTGATGTACTCTGCATATTAGTTAAATAAGCAGGGTGACAATATACAGCCCTGGGACACTCCTTTCCCAATTTTGAACCGTCTATTGTTCCGTGTCCACTTCTAACTGCTGATTCTCGATCTGCAATACATGTTTCTCAGGAGATAGGTAAGGTGGTCTCATCTTGCTCATGCTAGTTGTGCATTTAGTATATGGGAACACTGTTCTAAGATCTACAGATATTACGTCATTTTACCCTTAAAACAACCCTATTTTTTTTTTTTTTTTTTTGGTTCTACCTGTTTATCACTACCAACCCATCTCCCTCCACCCCCTCTTGCATGCATGCTCAGTAGTGTAACCCCACGGATTGTAGCCTGCCAGGCTCTTCTGTCCTTGGGACTTGAAATATAACTAGGATGAACTGAGATGTGCTTTTGGGTAAACTGTAGACCAGAACTTGAAGATTTTGTATGACACAAGGAAGTGAAATGTTTCATTTATGTTTCTTACATTGATTACATACTGAAATTATAATGCTTTGGTTATATTGTACTGTATTAGTTTTTCAGGGCTGCTGTCACAAGGTAACGCAGACTGAGTGCCTGAAACCAGAGAAATCCATTGCGTCAAACCTCTGGAGTTCAGAAGCATCAGTTCTTTGGTACTCTGCCTTCTTTATGGTTCAACTCTTGCATCCATCCATGATTACTGGAGAAACCGTAGCTTTGATAATATGGGCCTTTGTCGGCAAAGTAATATCTCTGCTTTTGAATGTGCTGTCTAGGCTTGTCATAGCTTTTCTTCCAAGGAGCAGACATCTTTTGATTGCATGGCTGCAGGCACCATATGCAGTAATTTTGGAACTCAAGAAAATAAAATCTGTCACTTCTTCTACTTTTTCCCCATGTATTTGCCATGGAGTGATGGGGCCAAATGCCATGATCTTAGTTTCAGAATTTTTTTTTTTAAGTCAGCCTTTTCGCTCTCCTCTCTACCCTCATCAAGAGGCTTCTTAATTGTTCTCCACTTTCTGCTGTAAGGTTGGTGTCATCTGCATATCTGAGGTTGTTGATATTTCTCCTGGCAATTTTGATTCCAACTTGGGAGTCATCCAACCTGACAAATGCAGAGTACATTTCCTGATGTACTCTGCATATTAGTTAAATAAGCAGGGTGACAATATACAGCCCTGGGACACTCCTTTCCCAATTTTGAACCGTCTATTGTTCCGTGTCCACTTCTAACTGCTGATTCTCGATCTGCAATACATGTTTCTCAGGAGATAGGTAAGGTGGTCTCATCTTGCTCATGCTAGTTGTGCATTTAGTATATGGGAACACTGTTCTAAGATCTACAGATATTACGTCATTTTACCCTTAAAACAACCCTATTTTTTTTTTTTTTTTTTTGGTTCTACCTGTTTATCACTACCAACCCATCTCCCTCCACCCCCTCTTGCATGCATGCTCAGTAGTGTAACCCCACGGATTGTAGCCTGCCAGGCTCTTCTGTCCTTGGGATTTCCCAGGCAAGAAGACTGGAGTGGGTTGTCATTTCCTTCTCCAACAACCCTGTTTTGTATGGGGTACTTGTTTGCCATTCATTATAGAGGCATGAAGGCATCTGCCTAAGCTCACACAGACAGTGAATAACAGAACCAGCATGTGACTGCAGCTGTCCTGGCTCCAGCATCTGCACTCTGACCAGCTCTAAAATTATACATCCTTATAGATAAATTAATGTATTTTGTCAGTCTTGTGAATTTTATCATACTACTTGTTGTAGGGTATTTTTTCATCTTCTCTATTTCCATTCTTCTTTGGTTTGTGTTTAAATTTTTTGATAGCTTTTTACTCCTAGCATCCTCTACTAACAATATCTTTTTTTTTTTTTTCGTTCCTCAGTATCTATTATGTACTTTATATACTTAAATAATCTTTTGGTAGAGTTGTGTATTTTCGCTATTTTAAGTCATCTTTTGTCTTCAGACCCGTATTTATTATTAGGATACAAACTTTTATTTGTGGGATTCTCTTGAGAAAAATAACACACCATGTGCTTTAAAATAACATTCATATTTGTAGTTATATTAAGACACTTTGAAAGGTCATCGCAAAAAGCAATGGAATGAGATTAAAATTCAACATATACTATTGATTAAGGAAATAACAATATAAAACTTTTTACTCAAAATAAGAAAGAGTTTTAAAAACATATTTTATGGGCAGTGGTAGATTTGAATAATCTAAGTTTAATTAAATATAAAGTTTCATTCTCATAAAGTTGTATGTTTGTATATTGAAATATGACTGACTGCAAGGATTTGTATTCTTTTTCTGGATTTATCACTTGTTCCATGACCTTGTTTCTAGATGGACAAATGAAGTCAAGACAGACTGTGTAAGAGGCTAGGGGAAGTTCTTTCAACAACTACTCTGAGACTCAAGTTCTTTTTTCTGATATTTGTACAATATCCTGTTTTCCTACCTTCTCTAGAGCTTCCTCTTCAATGATCCTCAGTGATATCTATCTTGATTTTGAAACTTGTACTTTATCTTTACTGACCCAAATGTTGCCCTTTGAATGTAACCTCTGTGTCTCACTTGGGCATTGTATGGTTTTGACTTTTATCATACTTTTCCTAATGAGAATTTTATACCCTAGCTCCATGAGGCTGACCTTAACTATCGCTAAAATTCCAAGTGTTTCCACCACTGTTGTTCAAGAGATGCAGATACTGCCTTTGTTCCTGAAAATTGATTTGGAGCTTTTAATTTGTTTGTTAGCTGTGCTGTGCTGTGCTACATGCTAAGTTGCTTCAGTTGTGTCCAACTCCTTGTGACCCCATGGACTGTAGCGTGCCAAGCTCCTCTGTCCATGGGATTTTACAGGCAAAAATACTGCAGTGAGTTGCTGTGCCCTCCTCCAGGGGATCTTCCTGCCCAGAGATCAAACCCGAATCTCTTGTCCCCTGCATTGGCAAGTGGGTTCCTTACCGCTGAGCCATTTGGGAAGACCCATTGTGAATAGATACTCCCTGAGACTTTATGAAAAAAATGATTTTAGAAATTTGTGTAAGACAGGGTGGCACTTTTATAGTAAAGAGTTTCTATATTCTATGATTATATTTAATATGGCTGAAATTTTTACATAAAAAATGTGATTCGTCACCCACATTTCCTTTCTGTGTCTATGGAACATCAGTGTTGATATGTGCAGCAGTACTTTAAAATTGTATTTATTTGTTTGTATTTTTAAAATTTATTTTTAATTGGAGGATAATTGCTTTCCAGTGTTGTATTGTTTCTGCTGTACAATGTGAATCAGCCGTAAGTATACATATGTCCTATCCCTCTAGGTGGTCACAGAGCACCAGGCTGGGCTCCCTGTGCTATTCAGCCGCTTTCCGCCAGCTCTCTGTTTTGTACATTATAGTGTGTATATGTCAGTGCTCCTCTCTCAGTTTGTCCCACCCTACCTTCCCCCACTGTGTCCACAAATCCGTTCTCTGTGTCTGCATCTCTATTCCTGTCCTGCGAATTGGTTCATCAGTACCATTTCCCTCAATTCCACATATCTTCTTTAGCACATGACATTTGCTTTTCTTTTTTCTGACTTACTTCACTTTATATAACAGGCTCGAGGGATAGATTCAGTTGAAGTGAGCCAATACGTTTAGAGCAAACATGCTAGAATTTGCAGACATTCACCTAGAGATCTTGTTGTAATATTTACTTCTGAGCCCCATCCCAGAGATTAGGACTCAGTAACTTTGTGTGGGACCCCCACATTTATACTTCTGACAAGAGCCCTAGTGATGTTGATCATGTGCTTCTGAGGATAGCACTGACAGAGACCACATCTCTAGGTGATTGTTTATCCCAGATCAATGGGTGACATGTCTACAGTAGGTACTATGTCAACTTTGTTCATTGGAGGATGTATGAAAATAATAGAATCCTGGTTGTTATTTTGATTTTCAAGTGTGTTATATGCATATGTATGATGCAAGAAGAGTGGCTGAACTCAGCAGTGACTCTGGTAAAAGTTAAATTACAGAAATCCTTAGGGAAAATGATGGCACAGGTTATTTGCAGCAAAATATATTAAAAAATTATTTTCCTTAAAATATGCAACTAGTTTTCTTCACCAAATATATACTTCAATATGAATTTAAACATACTTTAACTATTCCTGGTATGGAAAAAAATCCTTATGGTTGGGTGAAAACAATTATTTTTTAACATTTAGGGAAATGTGCTTTTACATTTGTTATGTGTAACATTTACATAGAGATAAATTCTGTATTTCCATGATTGCTATAATTTCTAGCATCAGAAAGTCAAGTAATGTAATGATATTTAGGTATAGTTATCTGTATTTAGATGATAGTTATCTAAAATTGCTATTTTAAATAATGAAAATACTGAATTCAGATAAAGAACTCAAAATTCCTGATCTAAATTTCATAAATGAGTTTATTTTCTGAATCAATAAGGTATTTCTTGAGTACACACTGTTAGTTCAGCCATTGGTTAGGTAATTGGAGACATAAAGAACACAGAAGTCCTCAATTCTACCTTTTTGTCCCTGCTCAGGGAGTAGCATATGAAGCCTCTGAAATTTACTCCACAAGGCAATATGCTTTAGGTATTTGAGAAAGGATAGACGGGTGCTCTATTCCTGTCCTGCGAATTGGTTCATCAGTACCATTTCCCTCAATTCCACATATCTTCTTTAGCACATGACATTTGCTTTTCTTTTTTCTGACTTACTTCACTTTATATAACAGGCTCGAGGGATAGATTCAGTTGAAGTGAGCCAATACGTTTAGAGCAAACATGCTAGAATTTGCAGACATTCACCTAGAGATCTTGTTGTAATATTTACTTCTGAGCCCCATCCCAGAGATTAGGACTCAGTAACTTTGTGTGGGACCCCCACATTTATACTTCTGACAAGAGCCCTAGTGATGTTGATCATGTGCTTCTGAGGATAGCACTGACAGAGACCACATCTCTAGGTGATTGTTTATCCCAGATCAATGGGTGACATGTCTACAGTAGGTACTATGTCAACTTTGTTCATTGGAGGATGTATGAAAATAATAGAATCCTGGTTGTTATTTTGATTTTCAAGTGTGTTATATGCATATGTATGATGCAAGAAGAGTGGCTGAACTCAGCAGTGACTCTGGTAAAAGTTAAATTACAGAAATCCTTAGGGAAAATGATGGCACAGGTTATTTGCAGCAAAATATATTAAAAAATTATTTTCCTTAAAATATGCAACTAGTTTTCTTCACCAAATATATACTTCAATATGAATTTAAACATACTTTAACTATTCCTGGTATGGAAAAAAATCCTTATGGTTGGGTGAAAACAATTTTTTTTTAACATTTAGGAAATGTGCTTTTACATTTGTTATGTGTAACATTTACATAGAGATAAATTCTGTATTTCCATGATTGCTATAATTTCTAGCATCAGAAAGTCAAGTAATGTAATGATATTTAGGTATAGTTATCTGTATTTAGATGATAGTTATCTAAAATTGCTATTTTAAATAATGAAAATACTGAATTCAGATAAAGAACTCAAAATTCCTGATCTAAATTTCATAAATGAGTTTATTTTCTGAATCAATAAGGTATTTCTTGAGTACACACTGTTAGTTCAGCCATTGGTTAGGTAATTGGAGACATAAAGAACACAGAAGTCCTCAATTCTACCTTTTAGTCCCTGCTCAGGGAGTAGCATATGAAGCCTCTGAAATTTACTCCACAAGGCAATATGCTTTAGGTATTTGAGAAAGGATAGACGGGTGATTTGAAACCAGGCTAAAAAGAGGTGTAAAATTCATGAAAATAAAAATATGTGTACATGTCTGCAAATGAGAGTGGGTAGGTGGATATAAAAGTGATGAGGAATCAAGGAGCATTTGCAATTCAAACTAGGGATCGCATCATACATTCTGAAAGCACTGTTTCTTTTAAGATTTTATAACTTACTGATAAAATTATTATGATCCATTAAAATTAAGAGGGTGTTCAAACAAGGCAATGAAAGGAAATATATATGAGAAAAGTAGCGTACTAAGGAAGATGGGATAGTGAGGGTGCTGCTTAGATTTGTCTATGATGTTCATTCATGTGATATATAAGTAGTTACCTCATGCCTTGTGCAAGGTATACATTTGCCAAGCATATCAGGAATAAATAGAATAGAAAGCTCTGTGTTGGTCATCTGTGGAAGATGCTGGTTCAGATGGGAAAAGTCTGCCCTGAAGATTAGCCCTGTTAACCCTATTGAAAGCAGGATTATACATTTGTCTCTTTGTTTAAAATTAATGTTTCATGTTATTATTGAAAGGAAGAGTTTATCTTTGAGTGTATTATTTCATAGAACCTTTTAGGTTTGCGCGATATATGTAGTGACTGTGGGAAGTGGCCTCATAGGTCTCCCGCTACAGGGATCAGGCCTGACCAAGGTCCCAGGTGCTGAGCTGTGATATCCTTAACTGCATCCTCCTGGGGCCACACCTCCAGGTCTGCTCCCCATCAGTCATGACTGTGTGTGGTAGGGAAATTAAGTCAGGCCTGTTCCTGGGAGACATGGAAGGGACTGCTGATTACTGGATTTGACTGCTGGCTTTCACTCCTGGCTCTGACTCCTGGCTGCCCTGAGTGCCTTGCTGAATCTTCCTTAGACTACAGTGGACTGGCTCACTGCCCTCTCCAACCTTCTCTTCCCTCCTGCTTAGACTTGCGTCATGGCCTGAAAACTCTCCCAGAGTTTCAGCCATTGGTTAGGTAATTGGAGACATAAAGAACACAGAAGTCCTCAATTCTACCTTTTAGTCCCTGCTCAGGGAGTAGCATATGAAGCCTCTGAAATTTACTCCACAAGGCAATATGCTTTAGGTATTTGAGAAAGGATAGACGGGTGATTTGAAACCAGGCTAAAAAGAGGTGTAAAATTCATGAAAATAAAAATATGTGTACATGTCTGCAAATGAGAGTGGGTAGGTGGATATAAAAGTGATGAGGAATCAAGGAGCATTTGCAATTCAAACTAGGGATCGCATCATACATTCTGAAAGCACTGTTTCTTTTAAGATTTTATAACTTACTGATAAAATTATTATGATCCATTAAAATTAAGAGGGTGTTCAAACAAGGCAATGAAAGGAAATATATATGAGAAAAGTAGCGTACTAAGGAAGATGGGATAGTGAGGGTGCTGCTTAGATTTGTCTATGATGTTCATTCATGTGATATATAAGTAGTTACCTCATGCCTTGTGCAAGGTATACATTTGCCAAGCATATCAGGAATAAATAGAATAGAAAGCTCTGTGTTGGTCATCTGTGGAAGATGCTGGTTCAGATGGGAAAAGTCTGCCCTGAAGATTAGCCCTGTTAACCCTATTGAAAGCAGGATTATACATTTGTCTCTTTGTTTAAAATTAATGTTTCATGTTATTATTGAAAGGAAGAGTTTATCTTTGAGTGTATTATTTCATAGAACCTTTTAGGTTTGCGCGATATATGTAGTGACTGTGGGAAGTGGCCTCATAGGTCTCCCGCTACAGGGATCAGGCCTGACCAAGGTCCCAGGTGCTGAGCTGTGATATCCTTAACTGCATCCTCCTGGGGCCACACCTCCAGGTCTGCTCCCCATCAGTCATGACTGTGTGTGGTAGGGAAATTAAGTCAGGCCTGTTCCTGGGAGACATGGAAGGGACTGCTGATTACTGGATTTGACTGCTGGCTTTCACTCCTGGCTCTGACTCCTGGCTGCCCTGAGTGCCTTGCTGAATCTTCCTTAGACTACAGTGGACTGGCTCACTGCCCTCTCCAACCTTCTCTTCCCTCCTGCTTAGACTTGCGTCATGGCCTGAAAACTCTCCCAGAGTTTCCCGGCTCCCTCCCAGTTTTCTCATGGACATACTCCTAATAAGATAGTTGCCTGTCCGTCATATTTTGGCATCTGCCTCTTAGAGGACCCTGCCTAACATTATTGTCAGAGTTCTCCAGGGACACCGAACCTATAGGATGAATATGTGTGTGTACGTATGATCTGGTTCTCATGATCAGGAAGCTGAGAATTCCCCTGGTCTGCTGTCTGTAGGCTGGAGAATCAGGTGAGCCAGTGATGTAGTTAGTTATAGTCAAGTCCAAAGGCCTAAAAAACAAAGGAGCTGATGGTGCCACTTCCAGACTTGTGGCTGGAGAAGACATGTTCCAGCTCCAGCAACCACCCGGGACAGCAGGATCTTTCTTTCTGCCTCATTGTTCTGCTCAGGCTCAAAAGGTGCGATGATGCCCACCCTCAGTGAAGAGGAACATCTTTACCGTTTATTGATTTGTATGCTAATCTCTTCTGAAAATACCTTCACACATATAGCCAGAGATATTGTTTAACTAGATCTCTGGTTAAACAGCCAAGTTGTACATAAACTAACAGTCACACTAGCATAACTATATCATGGCCAATATAACCATATAGCAAAGAGGCATGCACTCACAAAGCTGTGGCCAGTAACAAGGGCGTTTAATCTTGTTCTCTGAATACAGTGGTGATCATGAAATCCAAAAGGTCCTTACTCTCCCTCAGAATCCATCCAGCTCAAGAAGCCTTCTCTAGGAAACTTTCCTTTTTGTTGTTCAGCAAAAGTTTTCTTAAAGAAGAAATGGATAGAGAAAGCTTCCAGCTAAAGGGAACTGGGAGGGGAGTGGAAGAGTACTTCTAGAAGTTGGTTTAGGCGAGGCATCTTGGACTTTCTCAGCTGGTTATTAGCAATAGACTAAAAGAATATTTTTAAGCTGTGACAGTCTTAGTAGACCCACTCCCACAACATTAACGTAAGATTAGCTAGAGGATGATCTCTGGACCTCAAGACTAGATGAGACATTCCAGTGCAAAATAGTTTGCACCCATGAGACAATAAAGTTAGGTTCAGAGCAGGTCTTTATCCTGGCAAATGTTTTAGGCTAGAAAATGTTTGTTCTCCCTCCTCCTCCTCCTCTTCCTCTTCCTCCTTGGAAACCTCTGGCCTCCTTACCAAGGTCTACCTATTCAGGCATTTCATCCCCCCTCCCTTTCTTTTTAGGAGAATTATATTAGCAGGGAAGAGGGGCGATGTGTCTCATTCTGTAAGTTCTTTGAGCTGAGAAAGGGTGCAGGCTTTGGGTTGTTGAGGGAACATTCTCCTCACCGTTTTATTTAGAGTCTCCAGTCCAGAGGTCCCAAGTAATAGTTGGAGGATCTGAAACTTCCCTTAACTTTTGATTCACTCAGTGTCAATCCTTTTCCTTTGACCTTCTTGATAAGATTATATACTTAATGGAAAATTGCCTTAGTATGCACAGTGCTATCTTGATGCCGGGATCCTGCCCTTTTGTCTTCTTATTCATGTATCCAACATTTATTGCAAATTTATTTTATGTCAGGTATGATCCTAGACACTGGAACACAAATGCTGTGTGTTCGGCACAAAGATTTATTACAGCAGGTGCACAATTTTTCTTCCCATAAAAATCAAAATAATATTTTCTTCAGTTGCATTAAAATACATTTCCTAGCAGACAAGCAAAAGTACCATAAAAATTAAAGTAAAATATGAAACCATCATTTTGTTATCTGCTAAGCAGTAAGAAAATCAGTTCTACTTCTTGACAGATGTAATTGCTTTTTCTGGAGCAGAGTGTTTCAGAAGACCTCTTAAGGTTCTAGTTATTTTTATTTTTATTTTTTTAAAAATATAATAGGTTTATTCTAAAAAAGTAGAAAATACAGACAGCCAAAAAATCTTGAAATTCTCTGTAACATCAGAATCCAGAAATAATCACTCTTGGCTTTGTGCTATACATCCTTCCAGATGCCTTATCATAAAACGCACACAGATCTATTACCATTTATCTTTTTTTTCCCCATGCAGTTACTGAACATCTCTCATATATCCAGGTTCCTGCCATCCTGGAACTTGAGTTTCAGTTCAGTATAGCATCTCTGGAGTAAGGTTGCATGGATGCCATATTTCTCTCTGTGTCCTGTACTAGTGAGCTCCAGCTCAGTAGTTGGACACATCGGTCCAGCCGCTCCGTGGCATGTGGGATCCTCCCAGACCAGGCATTGAACCAGCACCCCTTGCACTGCAAGGTGGTGTCCTTACCCACTGGACCACCAGGGAAGCCCCTGTACTAGTGTTTATCAGTGGACATGCCATGTGACACATTGAGACTGGTTTTATGTCTTTTTAATGGGGTATTCATTGTAACTACCATATAGATCCTAGTGAACATGCAGCAAGCTTGCATTAGTACAGTGACAGTTTATAGAAAGTGCTGAACCATTGCTGTTGCTATTACACCACTTGTTGCTCCTTCCTGGTATTACTCAGAGGTCACTTGTTCAATCATTAAGTCGTGTGTGGCTCTTTGTGGCCCCACTGAGTGCAGCACTCCAGGCTTCCCTGCCCTTCACTGTTTTCCAGAGTTGCTCAAACTCATGTCCATTGAGATGGCATCTTGGAGCATGTCTGCAGAACCCACTTATGGGTTCTCACCCACTCCCGTGCCATCTTAAGTGAATTTTGTGGCGTTCCACTTGACTTTTTTTCTTTGCATTATCCTAAACATATAATCCCAATTTAGTGGAATTTTTTTCAGGCAGTAACAAATCACTAGAAAGTTAGTTTTATTGTTGTGGATAACTGGAGCTAAGCTTATAAATGGCATAGCTTTTTTTTAAAAACAAAACTTCTTATTTTGAAATAATTACAGACTCACAGGACTGGTACATGGATGCTCTTCAGCTCTCCGTCTGGCTTCCTTCAAAGGTGACACCCCACTTGCCAGATCAGAAAGCCACCATTGGCACAATCCTGTTGACTGGATTACAGATCACATTCAGTTTTCACATGGACTGGTGCGTGTATATGTGGGTGTGGTTTTTGCAGTTCCGTTGCCTGTTGAGGTTGGTACAACCGCCGCCACTGCTCCATCCCCCACAGAGAATTCCCTCTTACTGCCCTTTCCAGGTGCACTCATCTCCACCTGAGTTCCTGTCCCCAAGCTCCCATCTCTTCTCCATCTGTGCAGTTTTGTCTTTTTAAAAACGTTAAATGCAGATATGTGGCATGTAACCTTGGGAAATGAACTTCTTCTGGAAACCGTGCTCTTGCAACATGCAGTATTTTTTTTCTTGACTATGTACTGTGAACATCTTTCCATTCAGCTTACTTTCCTATCTATTTCACTTGCTCTTTTAAATAGGAAAACAACAAAAATTAAAACGGGACAAATCAAGGGGATAAAACTCTGAATGAAACATGAAATTGTCTGGAGAATGTAAACTAGAATAGTTTTCAACTTGACTTCAGTGATACCAATAAAAACAATTTTGATTTAATCAGAAAAGTGGAGGCAAAGACATTCCTACTTCTGACAACTCCATATGAAGCTCCAGGGAAAGCGAGAGAAGAGGAACTGTGAATGCCAATGACACAAAATTCTCATATGCTGTTTAACATAGAAGGCGGAAATCCATTTGCTCTACCCTGGAACAAAGTTTTCTTAATTTTAATAACCAGGTCCACGGGGGGCCCCAGTGCAGCACTCAGGCTTCCCTGCCCTTCACTGTTTTCCAGAGTTGCTCAAACTCATGTCCATTGAGATGGCATCTTGGAGCATGTCTGCAGGACCCACTTATGGGTTCGCAACCGCTCCCGTGCCATCTTAAGTGAATTTTGTGGCGTTCCACTTGACTTTTTTTCTTTGCATTATCCTAAACATATAATCCCAATTTAGTGGAATTTTTTTCAGGCAGTAACAAATCACTAGAAAGTTAGTTTTATTGTTGTGGATAACTGGAGCTAAGCTTATAAATGGCATAGCTTTTTTTTAAAAACAAAACTTCTTATTTTGAAATAATTACAGACTCACAGGACTGGTACATGGATGCTCTTCAGCTCTCCGTCTGGCTTCCTTCAAAGGTGACACCCCACTTGCCAGATCAGAAAGCCACCATTGGCACAATCCTGTTGACTGGATTACAGATCACATTCAGTTTTCACATGGACTGGTGCGTGTATATGTGGGTGTGGTTTTTGCAGTTCCGTTGCCTGTTGAGGTTGGTACAACCGCCGCCACTGCTCCATCCCCCACAGAGAATTCCCTCTTACTGCCCTTTCCAGGTGCACTCATCTCCACCTGAGTTCCTGTCCCCAAGCTCCCATCTCTTCTCCATCTGTGCAGTTTTGTCTTTTTAAAAACGTTAAATGCAGATATGTGGCATGTAACCTTGGGAAATGAACTTCTTCTGGAAACCGTGCTCTTGCAACATGCAGTATTTTTTTTCTTGACTATGTACTGTGAACATCTTTCCATTCAGCTTACTTTCCTATCTATTTCACTTGCTCTTTTAAATAGGAAAACAACAAAAATTAAAACGGGACAAATCAAGGGGATAAAACTCTGAATGAAACATGAAATTGTCTGGAGAATGTAAACTAGAATAGTTTTCAACTTGACTTCAGTGATACCAATAAAAACAATTTTGATTTAATCAGAAAAGTGGAGGCAAAGACATTCCTACTTCTGACAACTCCATATGAAGCTCCAGGGAAAGCGGAGAGAAGAGGAACTGTGAATGCCAATGACACAAAATTCTCATATGCTGTTTAACATAGAAGGCGGAAATCCATTTGCTCTACCCTGGAACAAAGTTTTCTTAATTTTAATGAAATTATAAAATTCCATGATGAAATTGAAAGAGCTTTTATTTAAGCGGATGCCTTCTCTCTAGCAATTTGCAGCAAATACTTTCTCTTCAAAGTCATTATTCACATCAAGTATATTTCTAAGATTGCTGAATATTCAGGAAGTCATTGATATAAATTCAAGTAATTCAAATGTCAGGCTGAGTTCTCAGTAGTGATTTACATGGGCAGGAGCTTTATGAGAGTGTATTATTAGTTTGCTGGCTGTGTTCATATATAAAGGTTATAAAAAGAATTTTATCCAACAGTTATGATTTTTTAAAGCATAGCACTAGGTCAATATAAATACCCAGATGAATGCATGTGACTTTATAACTTGTGCAGAACTGGTCAAGTGATTTGGCTTCTCAAATTATGGATACCCTTTTTTCTCATTAAAGGATACATGTAGTCTTTTCTTGTTCAGAATGAAGGCACATCTAATGGCTGTTTTGATAGTATTATAGTGAATCCTGGAATCCACATTGGTTTCTCAGCACCACCCTTTCCTGGTAGCTCCACTGTGCACCCTGACTTTTAACTATGTGCTCATTGGGCATTTAAACGTATAAAACCATTCATATATTTTTAAACTGTCCACTTGCAAAACTTATCAGTGTAGATATGATTGTAATTCAGATGGTGCAGGCAAAGAGTCTCAGAGGATGATTAAATTTGGGTGTTGCTCTGTCTGTCTGAGATTTGATTTTTTAATTTGCATGTTTAAGCATACAACTTTATTAGTTTCTCCAGAATCAATCATTTGGCTGTCAGACTTTAGAGACACTGATTTATAAAATAAATGCATTATATTAATTATGGAATCCTAAACATGTGTTTTCAAATGTCACACACTCCTGGGACAGGTGGGAAGTTGTCTTCTCAGAGGACAAAGTTATGGAAAAGAAGGTTGCTCATTGGACAATGAATTAAAGCATAGCAATTTGGAGGTTTCTTTAGACTTGGGAACAGGAGAGATAAAAGCTGTGTTTCCTATACCAAGGATTCTTAGGGCGTCTTGCCTCCAGAATCTATTAATAAGCAAGTCAGAGTTACCCCTGTCATTCAATAGAGAAACACAGCTCTAAGTGATATAGGCGTCAATCTGTTGTAACTTTTTGGTCAATTGAATGGGCATTTCTATGCAACATTGTTCCTATTAGTCAAAACCTCCTTTTCTGGAACCCAGAGAATCTGCCTGTATTGCAGGAGATGTGGGCTTGAGCCCTGCGTGGGGAAGACCCCCTGGAGAAGAGAATGGCAGTTCACTCCAGTATTCTCTCTTGGGGAATCCCATGGATAGAGAAGTCTGCAGGACTGCAGTCCTTGGGGTCAGAAATACTTGGACACAACTAAGCAACTAACACTTCACTTTCGCTCCTTTTCTAGAACAGCACTGAAAGTGAATTCCTTCTTTTCCCTTTCTTATCTCCTTCTCACACTCTTTTTAACATAGTTCTCTCTATTTCAGAGGCTAAAAAATCATGGTCAGTTTAAATTTAATTAAATTACAATTTGAGTGAAAGTGCAAGTGTTAGCAGCTCAGTTGTGTCTGATTTTTTGTAATCCCATGGACTGTAGCCCTCCAGGCTACTCTGTCCATGGGATTCTCTAGGCGAGAATGCTAGGATGGGTTGCCATGCCCTATTTCAGGGGATCTTCCTGATCCAGGGATCAAACCTGTGTCTCCTGCGTTGTGGGCAGATTCTTTACCATCTGACACACCAGGGAAGGCCAAAATTACATCTCAGACCTTATATTTGTAAGGCTTGAGAGGTATAATCAACATATAGTAAATTGTATCTTTTTTTATATATATATAATTTTGGGGGGCCCTCTTTTATTGTTTTTTTTTTTTTTTTTTTTTGTGCATCTTTATTCTTGGGCCTGTGTAGGCCTCCCATTATAGTGGCCTCTCTCATTGCAAAGCACCTGTTCTGGGAGCATGCACTTCAGAGCGTTGGCTTGTCATTGGACATACCAGTCCAGCCACTCCACGCATGGCATGTGGCATCTTCCCCAGTCAGGGATTGAACTGGTGTCCCTTGCAGTGCAAGACGGACACTTTACCCACTGAACCACCAGGGAAACCCCAAATTGTATCTTTTAAATATACAATTTGATGCTTTTTGACAAATGTATATACAGTCTCAAGATAGTGAATATATTCATAAAAAAACAAGTCTCAAAGTTTTCTTGTGTGCTTTTGTAGTCCCCAGCCTCACCCCCTAATTTCTGGTAGCCAGTGCTCAGTTTCATAGGTTAAATGGATTTCTTTCTGATGTAACTTAAGAAGGCATGGGGCTCCCCTGGTGGTCCAGTGGGTAAGGACACCGCCTTGCAGTGCAAGGGGTGCCGGTTCGATCCCTGGCCTGGGAAGATCCCATGTGCCGTGGAGCGGCTGGACTGATGTGTCCAATTATCGAGCCGGAGCTCTGGAGCGCATGCGCCCACAGCGGTGCTCTGTGACAACAGAGGCCACTGTGATGGGAGGCCCACATGGGCCAAAGAACAAAGATGGATGAAAATAGACAAATGAAAGACCAGTAGAAGTAGCCTGCCTGATCCCCTCCTTCCCCACTCCACCCCCCCCCCAAATAATAAATAAAATAAATAATAATTAAAAAAGGAAGGCATTACCAGTTTGTTGAGATTTTACAGGCACCCTAAGATTTTGAGTTCAATATTTATCAGGGCATAATCACTTTCTAAGCTGAGTGTTGTTGGACTTCTCATCACACACAGTGAAAATTGATATCACCTTGCTGTAGGGAAAAATAATATGTGCTTATATTATTTAAAACACCCATGCACTTTGACCTAAAAGTTCTGCCTTGAAGAACATAGGCATGTGCTTATGATGTTCTTGAACAGATATTTGTGGTTTAAAAAATTCATAGATATCCTTATATAAGGGATTAAAGTCAAAACTGAAATATCTGTGTAATGGAGTAATATTCAAACTAAAATTATTAAAAGTATTTTGTGGATTAATGCTTACTGTAGAATGATATTCATAATACATTGTTTATGAAATTCAGTAACTGGGCACAAGTATATTTATGTAATGTGAGCTGTGAAAAAATATATACAAATATCAAGAATATATTTTAGATCAACAGTGTTTCATTAGTTGAGCTCTTTTAATATTTTTGGCTCTTTTGCATATAGTTTCTAATTTTTTCTACAGTGAAGTCATGTTTTGGGAAAATATTATTCCAAATTATATTTCATGTAATAAATTTAGCATAATGCCTGACTCTTCACATTTTCAGGGTTATTTCTTTCTTGTTTAGTTTTTATTGCTTTTTAAATCTGCTTTTACCCCAGTATTAAATCTTAAACCCAGTTAAGACTTGGTCTGTTTTTGACATTCTTTCTCCTCGTACATATTCACACAGAGAAAATCAATTACTTCTTTTATTATAGTCTCAAAGCAATGCTTATAGGTCTATAATAGTATCTATAACATAGTTTTGCAGTGATTTCTTTACATATTTCTCTGCATGGAAGTGAAATGCAGTTGACAGCACCAGATGAGTCTTGATTTTGCTTTGCTTAGGCCACTGTGATGGGAGGCCCACATGGGCCAAAGAACAAAGATGGATGAAAATAGACAAATGAAAGACCAGTAGAAGTAGCCTGCCTGATCCCCTCCTTCCCCACTCCACCCCCCCCCCAAATAATAAATAAAATAAATAATAATTAAAAAAGGAAGGCATTACCAGTTTGTTGAGATTTTACAGGCACCCTAAGATTTTGAGTTCAATATTTATCAGGGCATAATCACTTTCTAAGCTGAGTGTTGTTGGACTTCTCATCACACACAGTGAAAATTGATATCACCTTGCTGTAGGGAAAAATAATATGTGCTTATATTATTTAAAACACCCATGCACTTTGACCTAAAAGTTCTGCCTTGAAGAACATAGGCATGTGCTTATGATGTTCTTGAACAGATATTTGTGGTTTAAAAAATTCATAGATATCCTTATATAAGGGATTAAAGTCAAAACTGAAATATCTGTGTAATGGAGTAATATTCAAACTAAAATTATTAAAAGTATTTTGTGGATTAATGCTTACTGTAGAATGATATTCATAATACATTGTTTATGAAATTCAGTAACTGGGCACAAGTATATTTATGTAATGTGAGCTGTGAAAAAATATATACAAATATCAAGAATATATTTTAGATCAACAGTGTTTCATTAGTTGAGCTCTTTTAATATTTTTGGCTCTTTTGCATATAGTTTCTAATTTTTTCTACAGTGAAGTCATGTTTTGGGAAAATATTATTCCAAATTATATTTCATGTAATAAATTTAGCATAATGCCTGACTCTTCACATTTTCAGGGTTATTTCTTTCTTGTTTAGTTTTTATTGCTTTTTAAATCTGCTTTTACCCCAGTATTAAATCTTAAACCCAGTTAAGACTTGGTCTGTTTTTGACATTCTTTCTCCTCGTACATATTCACACAGAGAAAATCAATTACTTCTTTTATTATAGTCTCAAAGCAATGCTTATAGGTCTATAATAGTATCTATAACATAGTTTTGCAGTGATTTCTTTACATATTTCTCTGCATGGAAGTGAAATGCAGTTGACAGCACCAGATGAGTCTTGATTTTGCTTTGCTTCAGGGTATTAAACACTGACTCAGAGACTGGTAGCCTGAATGAATGACCGTCTCCATGTGTCAGGTCTAAATGAGTATGTGATGAAGTGGAAGTATTCCACATAGATTTAGATCGTTTCAGATTGTGTGATGTTGAAGTTTGCATTCATTCTCTTTTCATCTCAAAATCATAACACTAATTAACTTAAGGGTCTGCGAATTTAAAAGGCGATAAGTTACACAGTAACTGTTATTTCCTAGGCCTATTCTTAATAAACACATACCAGCACATTCTAAAATTTATGAACAGTCTTGACCCTTCAGTTTGCAGCAGTCTGAAAATATATGGATCTATAAATGTTATGAGTAGTCGAACTGTATGTATGTTATCATTAAGATATAGTTCAAAGGGATTTTCAGCATAATATATCCTTTTAATAACAAAAATGAGTCAACCAATTGCATAATAAAAGTTACATATCCCTAAAGACATTTAAAATATTGATTAATAACAAACCCAATAAATGTTGAGTACTAGGTAGATTTCATAATGTGTACTTTGCTAAGAGGAGTAGGAAATATGTTTTGTCTTTTATGTTTATGACCATGTAGAATACAAAAGGTTGTTTAAAATATCACTAAATATGGGTTCTAAAACTGAAACAAAGAAGCATTTCAATATGTTTGACCGCAGAAAAAATATTTTTGAAAAAGTCTGTCAGCGAAAGAGATTATTTTTTTTAGAGTATAAAGTTAATTGCCTGATTTAGATGCCTACAATTTTGTCAGGAGAGAATATAAGCTGACATTCAGCTCCCAGAGGAATCTCTCTTTTCAGGTGAAAGAAATTATAAAGACTTTTAACTAAGCAGCACAGTAGCATATTATTTCCTTGTGCACCAAATGAATGGAAAGCATAACTCGGCTCTCTGTATATACCTGCAATACCTTTTAGAGATTGTTGTGTCAACTGAGAAATGCATTCCATGGACTCAGCCTTCATGTTTCATTGCGTCCCTTTAAAAATTCACCATCTTTATTAGTGATTTCTTTACATATTTCTCTGCATGGAAGTGAAATGCAGTTGACAGCACCAGATGAGTCTTGATTTTGCTTTGCTTCAGGGTATTAAACACTGACTCAGAGACTGGTAGCCTGAATGAATGACCGTCTCCATGTGTCAGGTCTAAATGAGTATGTGATGAAGTGGAAGTATTCCACATAGATTTAGATCGTTTCAGATTGTGTGATGTTGAAGTTTGCATTCATTCTCTTTTCATCTCAAAATCATAACACTAATTAACTTAAGGGTCTGCGAATTTAAAAGGCGATAAGTTACACAGTAACTGTTATTTCCTAGGCCTATTCTTAATAAACACATACCAGCACATTCTAAAATTTATGAACAGTCTTGACCCTTCAGTTTGCAGCAGTCTGAAAATATATGGATCTATAAATGTTATGAGTAGTCGAACTGTATGTATGTTATCATTAAGATATAGTTCAAAGGGATTTTCAGCATAATATATCCTTTTAATAACAAAAATGAGTCAACCAATTGCATAATAAAAGTTACATATCCCTAAAGACATTTAAAATATTGATTAATAACAAACCCAATAAATGTTGAGTACTAGGTAGATTTCATAATGTGTACTTTGCTAAGAGGAGTAGGAAATATGTTTTGTCTTTTATGTTTATGACCATGTAGAATACAAAAGGTTGTTTAAAATATCACTAAATATGGGTTCTAAAACTGAAACAAAGAAGCATTTCAATATGTTTGACCGCAGAAAAAATATTTTTGAAAAAGTCTGTCAGCGAAAGAGATTATTTTTTTTAGAGTATAAAGTTAATTGCCTGATTTAGATGCCTACAATTTTGTCAGGAGAGAATATAAGCTGACATTCAGCTCCCAGAGGAATCTCTCTTTTCAGGTGAAAGAAATTATAAAGACTTTTAACTAAGCAGCACAGTAGCATATTATTTCCTTGTGCACCAAATGAATGGAAAGCATAACTCGGCTCTCTGTATATACCTGCAATACCTTTTAGAGATTGTTGTGTCAACTGAGAAATGCATTCCATGGACTCAGCCTTCATGTTTCATTGCGTCCCTTTAAAAATTCACCATCTTTATTACCTCTCACTACTTTTACTAAGCAATATGAAAGGCAGTATCATCTTTTGCACTTTTTCCCACAGAAATATCAGTAATAGAGGCAGTGTGGAATAATTAGAACACTAAAATTGATGATGGAATTTAATGCTTCATTATCTACTTTAGCTCTAGTTATTGTCTGTAGACCTACATGCCATTTGGGGGAAGGGCCTTATTGGCCTCATGCATGGTATCACTCTAAAATCAAATAGCAAGCGACAATTTACTTGAATAGCAATGCTGTTCAAGAATATAAGCAATCATAGAAATGGAAACAATAATCTGTGAAGTACAGACTTGCTAATAAGGATGGATATATACAATAGATGGGGGCCTAATACTTGCTTAATTGTAACTAACACATATCATTCTAAGAGTAGGAAAAATAAGTGATGAAGAGAGTGAGATTTTCTTCAAAGAAATTATTATTTAG
Source organism: Tragulus kanchil (assembly GCA_022376925.1). Lineage (NCBI taxonomy): Eukaryota > Metazoa > Chordata > Mammalia > Artiodactyla > Tragulidae > Tragulus > Tragulus kanchil. The sequence continues at coordinate 21,126,636 of JAIOJX010000003.1, read as the reverse complement.
AAATAACAAGAGATAATGTGGGGTATTGAAAAATACCTTAAAACAACAAAAATATGTATAGCAGAGAAACTCCGTATTATGAAACCACACCAGTTATCTGGTGAAGATGGAGGTGAAACCTCAGAGCCTCTGAGTCTCCCACCTGTGACTGATCTATGCTTGGACCCAAACTCTGCCTTCTTTGTATCAACTTTTGGATAATGTCAACGATCATGCAATCTTTGTCTTTCCTGCCATACCCAATTTAGTTTATTTATTCAATCAATATTTACTAAGTACCTGTAATATTCTAGGAATAGAGCTGGGCACAAGTAATGCAAAGCACACCAAGGAGACCTGGCCAGAAAGACCGCAGGTTACTGTATAGAAACACATTATATATAAATATATAAATGCGTTATATGTAATCTACAAACATATATAACAATGCATATAACATAATGATTAACACAGAGTAGCTTATGTATAATAGCTCTGTAGGCATCACTGCAGATCTTGGGGAGCCATTGAAGATTTTAAGCAAGGTCATGACAGTATTAGATTTGCATTTTTGAAAGGTCACGCTGGCAGGAGTAAGAAAGGTAAGTTAAAGAGGTGAGCTTGGATGTAGGAAGGTGGGTTAGTTGACTACTCTAATTGATTCAAGGTAATGAAGGAGGGTTATCTCTTCTACATGGAGGAAGGAGAATAAAGGGATGGAAGGAATTCAGGGTGACAGGCATGGTTTCTTGTGAAACTGGCTGCGTGTTGACGCTAATAACCTGAAAGAGTCGGGTTTGGCGTGTGGATCTCAGCCGGGGCCTATTTTGCCTCCCAGGAGGCATTTGACAATGTCTGAAGATATTTTCGCTTGTCCCAGTTTGGACTGGGTAGGGAATTGTATTGGCATCTCTTGGGTAGAGGTCAAGGACAGTGCTCAGTGTCCCACAGTGCACACAACAGCAACCCTCACCACAGAGAATTGTCCCACCCTGTCGGACAGGTTGACGAACCTGGTGGGTCCGAGGGTAAAGAGTCTGTCTGCAATGCAAGAGACCCAGGTTCGATCCCTGGATTGGGACGATCCCTTGGAGAAGGAAATGGCAATCTGCTCCAGAATGTTTGCCTGGAGAATTCCATGGACAGAGGAGCCTGGTGGGTTACAGTCCATGGAGTCACAGAGAGTTGGACACAACTGAGTGACTAGCACTGTACCTTAGGAGATTGGAAGCAGGATTTAGGCACTTGGGTAGAGAAATAAGATGTTAAACTTGGGTTTAGGGGCTTCCCCTGGTGGTCCAGTGGGTAAGGACACCGCCTTGCAGTGCAAGGGGCGCCGGTTCGAGCCCTGGCCTGGGAAGATCCCATGTGCCGCGGAGCGGCTGGACCGATGTGTCCAATTACCGAGCTGGAGCTCTGGAGTGCGTGCGCCCAGAGCCGGCGCTCTGCAACGACAGACGCCACCGCGATGGGAGGCCCACAGGAGCCAAGGAACAAAGACGGATGAACAGAGAGAAACTAAAAGACCAATAGAAGTGGCCCGCCTGCTCCCCTCCCTCCCCAACCCGACCCCTGCTCAAAAATAAATAAATAAATAAATCTTTTAAAAAAAAACCCCAAACTTGCGTTTATATATTTTGAATCTGTAGTGCCCACTAAATGTTATCATTCTGCTTAAATTACATAACTTGTTAAAAGCAGTATTGGTACTGTGTTGCATTAAATTTGAAAAATTGGTTGGATGAGTGTATGCGCAGTTGTGTCCAACTCTACACAACTCTATGGACCACAGCCCCTCAGGCTCCTCTGTCCATAGGTTTCTCCAGGCAAGAATACTGGAGTGGTTCACCATTTCCTCCTCCTGGGGTCTTACTGACACAGGGACTCTTGCATCTCCTGCTATGGCAGGCAGGTTCTGTGCCACCTGGAAAGCCCACAGGTAGAAAGATTCAGAAAGATAGAAAGAAAGATTCAGTTATATATATGTGCAGAAATTATGGTTCCTTTTGAACATTTTATACATACATATACAATATATATATCATATATATATATATTATATAGGAGTATAATTTGAATAGTACCGACTATATTGAAAGGAATAATAACATGACTATGGCTACTTTGGATATTTACAAATAAATTATTTAGCTATATTTTATGAAATAGAGGAATACATTATGTTATCATATCCTAAAAATAGTGTAGGATACATATCATTGTCTTCAAGAACTTTCTGTCTTTATTAAATACTTTTAAAAATTTAAATGGTCAACATTATGTTTAAGTTGATAATGGATTGGAGGAGAGAAGGCAAAGTGAAAGCTATAGAAAAAGATCAGATTGAAAGCAAAACTTGTTTTAGTTCCTACTGATCACAGAGTTATACCACCTCACACTCATTCTTCCTAAAGGGTGATCTTTCTACAGGCTATGCAATATGGGTAAAATTCAACTGAATTCCAATAGTAAATAGAAAAGTAACTTTGGCGCTCTGATCTTACCTATCACATATTTCTTGTTCTCAAATTGGCTTGTTTTATATTATATAGGATGATATTTTTGCAGAAAAGTTCATATCCGCTCTTTTCAAAGATCTGATGGTTTCCAGGATTTAGTTAATAAGACCCACTAATTCAGATAATTGCTTCCAAAGTTGAAAATTTTGAGCCAATTATCCACCCAAATTGACCTTTTTGGTGTAATACTATATGAATTGCTGTCCTCAGCTTATGTTTAATTACAGCATCTATGTTTAATTATTGTATCTGAATAATGTTTAATGAGCTCTCATGTTTAATTACTGTTTCTAACTAATGTAATTACTCTTAAGTAATCTCTGTCATTATCAGATAAGCGATGTAAGCTCTGTTGGTCTGTCCTCAGCCTGATTTTGCAGGCTAGTCTTGCTTCATGGGTCCCTTTTGTGCACTGTGTGCCCCCCAGCCATTCTCGTAGCCCCTTAATGAGCAAAGTTGCTTCCTTGCTTTGGGGCCTTTCCTCTTTCTAATCCTCCTCTCTTCTGTGATCTTTAGATCTCAGCTCCTTATACCATCTGAAGAACAATATTGTCTCTGGTTTTCCAGAACATTCCTTCATGGGCCCATACCCTTTTCATGTTAGCATATCATTGTGCAACTTTCCTATCATGTATAGCAATTGTTTTCATTTGTCATCTGTGTTTATTTCATTTTATGTCTTAAGCTCTGCATAGTAATTCACCACTGTATACTCCACAACATTTGTTGGATACATATATGAATATGAATTAATGAATGATTCAGTCAACCACAAAATTTAAAGATATGTTTTTCATTGTGAATACTTTTTACCTATGGGTTTCTAAAGCCATTTCATTAGCACGGTGATTGAAAATACAAATGCTGGGCTTCCTGGTGGTCCAGTGGGTAAGGACACCACTTGATAATGGATTGGAGGAGAGAAGGCAAAGTGAAAGCTATAGAAAAAGATCAGATTGAAAGCAAAACTTGTTTTAGTTCCTACTGATCACAGAGTTATACCACCTCACACTCATTCTTCCTAAAGGGTGATCTTTCTACAGGCTATGCAATATGGGTAAAATTCAACTGAATTCCAATAGTAAATAGAAAAGTAACTTTGGCGCTCTGATCTTACCTATCACATATTTCTTGTTCTCAAATTGGCTTGTTTTATATTATATAGGATGATATTTTTGCAGAAAAGTTCATATCCGCTCTTTTCAAAGATCTGATGGTTTCCAGGATTTAGTTAATAAGACCCACTAATTCAGATAATTGCTTCCAAAGTTGAAAATTTTGAGCCAATTATCCACCCAAATTGACCTTTTTGGTGTAATACTATATGAATTGCTGTCCTCAGCTTATGTTTAATTACAGCATCTATGTTTAATTATTGTATCTGAATAATGTTTAATGAGCTCTCATGTTTAATTACTGTTTCTAACTAATGTAATTACTCTTAAGTAATCTCTGTCATTATCAGATAAGCGATGTAAGCTCTGTTGGTCTGTCCTCAGCCTGATTTTGCAGGCTAGTCTTGCTTCATGGGTCCCTTTTGTGCACTGTGTGCCCCCCAGCCATTCTCGTAGCCCCTTAATGAGCAAAGTTGCTTCCTTGCTTTGGGGCCTTTCCTCTTTCTAATCCTCCTCTCTTCTGTGATCTTTAGATCTCAGCTCCTTATACCATCTGAAGAACAATATTGTCTCTGGTTTTCCAGAACATTCCCTTCATGGGCCCATACCCTTTTCATGTTAGCATATCATTGTGCAACTTTCCTATCATGTATAGCAATTGTTTTCATTTGTCATCTGTGTTTATTTCATTTTATGTCTTAAGCTCTGCATAGTAATTCACCACTGTATACTCCACAACATTTGTTGGATACATATATGAATATGAATTAATGAATGATTCAGTCAACCACAAAATTTAAAGATATGTTTTTCATTGTGAATACTTTTTACCTATGGGTTTCTAAAGCCATTTCATTAGCACGGTGATTGAAAATACAAATGCTGGGCTTCCCTGGTGGTCCAGTGGGTAAGGACACCACCCTGCAGTGCAAGGGGCGCTTGTTCGATCCCTGGCCTGGGAATATCCCACGTGCCGTGGAGCGGCTGGACTGATGTGTCCAATTATGGAGCCGGAGCTCTGGAGCGCATGCACCCAGAGCAGGTGCTCTGCAACAACAGAGGCCACCGCGATGGGAGGCCCACAAGAGCCAAAGAACAAAGACGATGAAAACAGACAAATGTAAGGCCAATAGAAGCGGCCCGCCTACCACCTCCCTCCCCAACCCGCACCCCCCAAAATAAATATATAATTAATGTTTAAAAAAAAAATTACAAATGCATATTAAAAGCCAAAAGGAAAAAGGAAATAAGTGAAGTATCAGAGATATGTCAATAAGGAGCTGGGTGGGAGAGGACTTTCCGGACAGTGGTGATGTGGGTGACCTATGGCAGTGGTATTCAGATTCAATAATTTTAACACTCTGGATGCCAGTGTATAATAAATTAAGCTTGTGGGTTTCAGTATGTTAGTTCTCAGATGCTTGGAGTAGTGGCAGCCTCAGAACATGAATGTTAGGCAGATGGTTGCTTATGGTCACAGAGCATATCTCTGCTTAGATGTCACCAAGCCAAAGACCCAAATGTGTATATGAATATTCAAGAATATTCATTTAGTTATGCTCTAAAACTTTATCATTTGTCTAAGCAGTGTGGAGTTACAGTATATATGAAAATGGAAGAAGTGTAAGGTATAAGATAGTCTTGTTCAAGGAATCTCAATGGAAATTTATAATTAAGATTTGAAATAAACTTGGCTCTAGCCAAAATATGGAAAAGTGTGAACAGTTATGGTGTCTGACTCAATTTAAGCATGGGCCCATACCCTTTTCATGTTAGCATATCATTGTGCAACTTTCCTATCATGTATAGCAATTGTTTTCATTTGTCATCTGTGTTTATTTCATTTTATGTCTTAAGCTCTGCATAGTAATTCACCACTGTATACTCCACAACATTTGTTGGATACATATATGAATATGAATTAATGAATGATTCAGTCAACCACAAAATTTAAAGATATGTTTTTCATTGTGAATACTTTTTACCTATGGGTTTCTAAAGCCATTTCATTAGCACGGTGATTGAAAATACAAATGCTGGGCTTCCCTGGTGGTCCAGTGGGTAAGGACACCACCCTGCAGTGCAAGGCGCTGGTTCGATCCCTGGCCTGGGAATATCCCACGTGCCGTGGAGCGGCTGGACTGATGTGTCCAATTATGGAGCCGGAGCTCTGGAGCGCATGCACCCAGAGCAGGTGCTCTGCAACAACAGAGGCCACCACGATGGGAGGCCCACAAGAGCCAAAGAACAAAGACGATGAAAACAGACAAATGTAAGGCCAATAGAAGCGGCCCGCCTACCACCTCCCTCCCCAACCCGCACCCCCCAAAATAAATAAATAATTAATGTTTAAAAAAAAAATTACAAATGCATATTAAAAGCCAAAAGGAAAAAGGAAATAAGTGAAGTATCAGAGATATGTCAATAAGGAGCTGGGTGGGAGAGGACTTTCCGGACAGTGGTGATGTGGGTGACCTATGGCAGTGGTATTCAGATTCAATAATTTTAACACTCTGGATGCCAGTGTATAATAAATTAAGCTTGTGGGTTTCAGTATGTTAGTTCTCAGATGCTTGGAGTAGTGGCAGCCTCAGAACATGAATGTTAGGCAGATGGTTGCTTATGGTCACAGAGTATATCTCTGCTTAGATGTCACCAAGCCAAAGACCCAAATGTGTATATGAATATTCAAGAATATTCATTTAGTTATGCTCTAAAACTTTATCATTTATCTAAGCAGTGTGGAGTTACAGTATATATGAAAATGGAAGAAGTGTAAGGTATAAGATAGTCTTGTTCAAGGAATCTCAATGGAAATTTATAATTAAGATTTGAAATAAACTTGGCTCTAGCATTTGTCAGAGTTAGGTAGGACTATGTGGAAAAGTGAAAATGAACATGTTAGCTGCTCAATGGTGTCTGACTCTTTGTAACCCTGTGGACTGTAGCCCACCAGGCTCCTGTGTCTGTGGGATTCTCCAGGCAAGAATATTTGCCATTCTTTTCTTCTTCAGGGAACCTTCTTGATCCAGGGGTGGAACCTGCATCTCCTGCATTGGCAGGCAGATTCTTTACCAATGAGTCACCTGGGAAGCCCTCAGAATTATGTGGAGGCAGCCCCTAATGTGGCCTCCCATAACCCTGCCTCCCGGGGTTCACACCCTCGTGTGATGCCCTCCATTTGAGTGTAGATTGGACTTATTGTTTCAATTATAATAGAAAGAACATGACAAGCGGGACAATGGTACTGAAGTTTGGTGGAAAGATTATGGCTCCAATCTTGTATCTCCTCTCTTGTTGTCATGTCACTCACAGCAGGGGAAGCCAGCTCCCATTTTGTGAATATGGCAGTGGTGGAGAACTGCCCAATGAGAAAAAAAGATTGTTTATTCAGAGCTCGCTCTACCCAGGGGGTCAGTCATTGTCACTTGAGTTTGGAAGTGACTCTAAGACAGAGGAGTGAGAGAAAAAGGAGGGCTTCAGGTGTGCCCTTTAAGAACCTGTTTTGATAACACACGCAGTGAACTCATGAAAAAACAAATAGAGCATAGACATAGGGACATGGTGGGGAAGAAATAGGGAAGGGGGGGGAGGCATGGAGGGAGTAACATGGAAACCTATACTGTCATGTGTGGAAAAGATAGCTATTGTCATTGTGCTAAGGGAATAGGAGTGCTTACAATGGCATGGGGTGATGGTCCGGAGGGGTGGGATGGGGGGAACTAGTTGGGTGGGGGACCAGGGATATGCATATGACTGATCTGGGAACATACATGTCTGTGACAACAAAACTCTGTAAATCCTTTAAAATAAAGAATTAAAAAAAAAAAAAAAAAAAAGAACCTGTTAGTCTGGGAGAGCTGAAGACAGCGTAACCAGAAGTGGGGCATCCTCAGTGATTGGTTAGTGAGCATATTTGGCTTGCTCTGATTGGTCCTGAATTGGAAGTAGGGGCAAAAAGTAGGGAAACTGACTCTCTTGGCCATTTGGACTGATTGTGACAGAGGTTGTGGTTTGACCTTCCAGATAATTTGCTGCAGAGGTTACAGCTGGGCTTCCTGAACAGGTTGTTGCTGGTTGCAGATCAGAGTTTTATTTTTTATAGATGGTCTTGTCATTGTTCATTTTATATTAAGTCTCTTGTGAGATAAACCTCATGAGTGACCCACATAAGTGAGCCTAGAAGCAGATTTTCTGAGGCCTTCCAATAGCTATCTGATGGAGCAAGCTCTGGGAGAGGGTGAAGGAAAAGGAAGCCTTGCGTGCTACAGTCCATGGGGTCTCAAGGAGTGGGACATGACTGAACAACTGAACCAAACTGAGCGTGGAAGTAGAGGTTCACCCAGTGGGGCCTTGGAGTGACTACAATCCTGGAAGACCCTTGCTCCATTGTTTCATGTCACTCACAGCAGGGGAAGCCAGCTCCCATTTTGTGAATATGGCAGTGGTGGAGAACTGCCCAATGAGAAAAAAAGATTGTTTATTCAGAGCTCGCTCTACCCAGGGGGTCAGTCATTGTCACTTGAGTTTGGAAGTGACTCTAAGACAGAGGAGTGAGAGAAAAAGGAGGGCTTCAGGTGTGCCCTTTAAGAACCTGTTTTGATAACACACGCAGTGAACTCATGAAAAAACAGATAGAGCATAGACATAGGGACATGGTGGGGAAGAAATAGGGAAGGGGAGGCATGGAGGGAGTAACATGGAAACCTATACTGTCATGTGTGGAAAAGATAGCTATTGTCATTGTGCTAAGGGAATAGGAGTGCTTACAATGGCATGGGGTGATGGTCCGGAGGGGTGGGATGGGGGGAACTAGTTGGGTGGGGGACCAGGGATATGCATATGACTGATCTGGGAACATACATGTCTGTGACAAAAAAACTCTGTAAATCCTTTAAAATAAAGAATTAAAAAAAAAAAAAAAAAAAAGAACCTGTTAGTCTGGGAGAGCTGAAGACAGCGTAACCAGAAGTGGGGCATCCTCAGTGATTGGTTAGTGAGCATATTTGGCTTGCTCTGATTGGTCCTGAATTGGAAGTAGGGGCAAAAAGTAGGGAAACTGACTCTCTTGGCCATTTGGACTGATTGTGACAGAGGTTGTGGTTTGACCTTCCAGATAATTTGCTGCAGAGGTTACAGCTGGGCTTCCTGAACAGGTTGTTGCTGGTTGCAGATCAGAGTTTTATTGTTTATAGATGGTCTTGTCATTGTTCATTTTATATTAAGTCTCTTGTGAGATAAACCTCATGAGTGACCCACATAAGTGAGCCTAGAAGCAGATTTTCTGAGGCCTTCCAATAGCTATCTGATGGAGCAAGCTCTGGGAGAGGGTGAAGGAAAAGGAACCCTTGCGTGCTACAGTCCATGGGGTCTCAAGGAGTGGGACATGACTGAACAACTGAACCAAACTGAGCGTGGAAGTAGAGGTTCACCCAGTGGGGCCTTGGGGTGACTACAATCCTGGAAGACCTTTGCTCACAGTCTTGTAGAAGAGCCTCTAATGAAGCTACATAGCTAAGTTGAGTGATAAATAGAAACTGCCATAATAAATCCTTTTTGTTGTCTGCCAGTAAATTATGGAATATTTTGTTATGCAGCAATAGTTTAATACAGATGGTCTTCTGTCAATCAGATCACTAAGAATTTTAGCTCAGGAGGTAAGAGTTTTAGAGGCTATTGCACTATTTCTCAGAAGGCATAATATCTCTCCAAGAAATATAAATTATAAGTCAAAGCCATTAAGTCACTACTCCTCGTTGAACCTCCTTTTCCATTTCTGTTTTATTTAATGACAACATTATCTACCCAGTCCAGTAGCCAAGAAAATCTCTAGTCATCTTTGATTTCTAACCAAATATTTGCTGAATTTCTACTATGTGCTAGGTACTGTTCTGTCGCCTAGAATATGGCAAAATTACCCTCACTTGTGGGGGCTCACATTCCAGTGAGAACAAGAGAAAATAAAAACATAATTCTTATAAGGAGAATAAGGGTGAGTTCTATGTCATCACATGGCATGCAGTAAAGAATAAACTATGTTGGGTTTCTCTGGTGGCTCGTGGTAAAGAATCCTCCTGCCAGTGCAGGAGACACAGGTTTGATTTCTGGTCCAGCAGGATCCCACATGCTGTGGAGCACCTGAGCCTGTGCACCACAACTATAGAGCTTGAGAACTGCAAGCATTGAGATCATATGAGGCAACTACTGAAGCTCCTGCACCCTAGAGCCTATGATCCTCAACAAGAGAAGCCAATGGGGGCTTCCTGGTGGTCCAGTGGGTAAAGAGTCCACCTTGCAGTGCAGGGGACACCGGTTTGATCCCTGGCACGGGAAGATCCCACATGCCGTGGAGCTGCTGAACCAGTGTGTCCAGTTGTGAGACACCTCTCTGGAGTGCATGCGCCCAGAGCCGGTGCTCTGCAATGAGAGAGACTGCCATGATGGAAGACCCACACAGGCCAAAGAATTAAGATGAAAATAAATAAATGAAGGACCAATAAAAGAGGCCAAAATTAAAAAAAAAAAAAAAAGAGGAGCCACTGCAATGAGAAGCTAGTACACCCCAATAAACAGAAACTCCCACTCATTGCAACTAGAGAAAAGTCTGCACAGCAAGGAAGACCCAGCACAGCTGTAAATAAATACATAAATAAAATAAAGTATAAGCTGTGTTGAGACACAACTGGAAGCCAAGCATCATGTCCAGAAGAGAAGGACAGGATCCCCAACTCTTGGTAGTCTGAAACTGGTGACTAAAGTTGAACATAAATTGGTTCTGTGTCCCACGAAGGGACACTGTCCTCCATTGTTCTTCCTTCATTCTGTGAGGACATGTGGACAACTGGTTTGTTCTTGCAAGGATTACTTGAGCACCTGGACAGCAGTTTAGAGTTGTTGGCTAGGAAATCGGGCTAGCCAGCATGTGGAAACCTTGGGAAGTTTCAGGCTTTCGGTCTAGAAGAGTCCAGTGAATGTCCATGGAACCTGGGTTTAGGTGCAGCTTCTCCATCCAGGATTAGGGGCACCACAACCCTTTGTCATAGATTTCTTACCGAGTCCCTTTCTGACTATTCTGCTTATTGCCGTGGCATAGTATGTCATTTACGCAATGAATTATGTGATATGTGCTATGGAAAAAGAAAAACAAAACAAAACATGCTAGGTAGGCTAGAGAATGTGAAGTGGAGGCTGGGTTGTAAAGACTGTACTGGATGTTTCTGAAGAATGGTAAGGTGGCCAAAAGTTGAGTAGAAATAGACAAGGGGAGAGTCATAAAAGAGAAAGGGAGGAAGATCAAGTGGGGTTAAATCATACAGGACGTAGTGAGATTTTCTTAATGAACCTTGCTTTTACTATAAAGTGAGGAGCGATCAGAGATTTGTCAGCAAAGTGACCCAGATCTGTGTTTTAGAAACTGCACTGTGCTGTTGTTTTGAGCATAGTCTAGACATGTCTGGAATTCAGGAAAGAGGTCTAGACTGGAGATATACAACTAGAAGTCGTTGGCTCACATAGAGTATATAAAGCCGTGAAACCGGATGCTGTCACCAGAACGTGAGTATATATAGAGAAAAGCAGCGAGCTAAAGCCTGAGCCCTGGGAATTCTAAAATTAGAATGATGGAGGAGGAGGAGAAACAGCTGAGGAGTGTGAAGGAATGACCAGTGAGAAAGAAGGAAATTCAAAAAAGTGTAGGTGCTGGAAATCTGGTAAAGGAGCTTACTAGTTGTATGAAGGAGGAGAGAGTGAGAAATTTTCCGGTGCTGGTGACATGTCACCTCTGATGAGGACTGAAATTCACTAATGGATTTGGGAACTGAATAATGATCATCAGTGAAATCTGCAGGGTTGTTTTGATGGAATAAGGCAAAGTCTGATAGAATTTTTACAGAAAAAAATGGAAAAGAGAATTAGAGTGATAGTGTATAAATCTAGAGTAAATTTTTAAAATACTTTTTTATTAAATTTTGACCTCTTTTATTGCTGTTTTTGTGTATTTATTTTCGTCCATCTTTATTCTTTGGCCTGTGTGGGCCTCCCATGCAGTGGCTTCTCAAGTTGCAGAGCACCGGCTCTGGACGCATGCGCTCCAGAGTGCTGGCTTACAGTTGGACACACTGGTCCGGGTCAGGGATCGAACCGGTGCCCCTTGCACTGCAAGGTGTACTCTTTACCCACTAGACTACCAGGGAAGCCCCTAAATCTTGAATAACTTTGACACAAAGTGTTGCAAAGAATTGGGGCAGTAGCTGGCAAGAAAATCCGCAAACTCTCCCTCAACCCCTATAGATAATTGTATATTAAGTCTAGTCCCCGCTTCTGATCTTATCTTTTCACTATTTTCCTTCATGTCCATGATATTGTCCTGGGGAATTTCATCTGGTTCTGTGCTGTCTCTCACCTGGCCTATGACCTAGCATCTCACTAGCATAATTATAATACCATACAATCATTTTCAAAGACTCATTGGAAAAGAGCCTGATGCTGGAGAAAATAGAAGGCAGAAGGAGAAGGGGATGACAGAGTACGAGATGGTTGGATGGCATCACTGAGTCAATGGACATGAGTTTGAGCAAGCGCTGGGAGATGGTGAAGGACAGGGAATCCTGGCGTGCTGTAGTCGATGGGGTCACAAAGAGTGACTGAACTGATTACCTTCCCACTATTTCCATAGGAACTTCTGACTTTGTTAAACCTGCCAGGACTCTCTCCGCAAAACATTCCACTTGTGATGTCATTGCCCTAAGCTTGTTTAAGTCTTTAAATGGCTTCCCGAATATTGATTGTCTCCTAAGCCGGCTGACACTTCAGCAACACAGAGAGAAAGGGGGTTAAACCGGACGGTGAGAGCAAACTTGATCTAGCTTGTGCAGGGAGGCTAGGTTGCCAGGTGGGGTTGCTGTCGCAAGACTTACAGTATCCAAATGGCAGAGAGCATTTCCTCTTATCAGGAACTTTCAGGACTCCAAGGCCTGGTTGTACAGGTCAGAAGATGAAAGCTCTTGACTTATTCTCCCTTGTAGTTCCGCCCAGTTGTTAGGGGGGAACTTTTTAAGGCCCACTGGTATGATGCCTACTTTTTATTAAACTTTGACCTCTTTTATTGCTGTTTTTGTGTATTTATTTTCGTCCATCTTTATTCTTTGGCCTGTGTGGGCCTCCCATGCAGTGGCTTCTCAAGTTGCAGAGCACCGGCTCTGGACGCATGCGCTCCAGAGTGCTGGCTTACAGTTGGACACACTGGTCCGGGTCAGGGATCGAACCGGTGCCCCTTGCACTGCAAGGTGTACTCTTTACCCACTAGACTACCAGGGAAGCCCCTAAATCTTGAATAACTTTGACACAAAGTGTTGCAAAGAATTGGGGCAGTAGCTGGCAAGAAAATCCGCAAACTCTCCCTCAACCCCTATAGATAATTGTATATTAAGTCTAGTCCCCGCTTCTGATCTTATCTTTTCACTATTTTCCTTCATGTCCATGATATTGTCCTGGGGAATTTCATCTGGTTCTGTGCTGTCTCTCACCTGGCCTATGACCTAGCATCTCACTAGCATAATTATAATACCATACAATCATTTTCAAAGACTCATTGGAAAAGAGCCTGATGCTGGAGAAAATAGAAGGCAGAAGGAGAAGGGGATGACAGAGTACGAGATGGTTGGATGGCATCACTGAGTCAATGGACATGAGTTTGAGCAAGCGCTGGGAGATGGTGAAGGACAGGGAATCCTGGCGTGCTGTAGTCGATGGGGTCACAAAGAGTGACTGAACTGATTACCTTCCCACTATTTCCATAGGAACTTCTGACTTTGTTAAACCTGCCAGGACTCTCTCCGCAAAACATTCCACTTGTGATGTCATTGCCCTAAGCTTGTTTAAGTCTTTAAATGGCTTCCCGAATATTGATTGTCTCCTAAGCCGGCTGACACTTCAGCAACACAGAGAGAAAGGGGGTTAAACCGGACGGTGAGAGCAAACTTGATCTAGCTTGTGCAGGGAGGCTAGGTTGCCAGGTGGGGCTGCTGTCGCAAGACTTACAGTATCCAAATGGCAGAGAGCATTTCCTCTTATCAGGAACTTTCAGGACTCCAAGGCCTGGTTGTACAGGTCAGAAGATGAAAGCTCTTGACTTATTCTCCCTTGTGTAGTTCCGCCCAGTTGTTAGGTGGGCGGTTGGATTCAGGACTGTAGTTGATTTTAAAGGCCCACATTTTGGGGAATATAAGATGCCTACATTTCTGACAGGTTTTGTTCTCACCGGTTTAGGTTTCTCTTGCAGATGGAAAGTTTTCAAGCCAGGTGTGAGCTGACATTTGTTATCTCTTCCATCAATGTACGAAGATATACTTCTCTGCAGTATGTGGATACTTCTATTTTTTCTGTAAATATATCTGTTATATTATGTTTACCTTTTTAGCATTTCCTTCATTTTCCTAATTTTGAGACTCATTTTTTAAGTAATAAAGTCATGAACTTTGGTGATGCAAATTTATTATTGCCCTGCAATGACATAGCTAACCTTTACTGCTTCCAAATATATTTTATGTGAACCAGGAACTGATTGTATAATCACTGTGATCTGATGAAAAAAAGACCATATTTATTTATTTATTTTTAAAACTCTCACGTCTTCCTCATCAGAGATGACTTCGTCCAATAATATCACTTCCTATAATGCGTGTTCCATAAGACAGTAGAGCTCATGACTTTCTATAATGGTTGATGACATTTTAAAAAATGGTAGTGCACACCAGGCAGGTTAATCATCCTCGGAAAGATCAGATGTTCCTAATCATATGCTGATTGCGCAGCTTGTGTTTCAGTCCTAGGGAAAGTGCTCAGGAGCTTCCTGTAAAATCTTGTGATTCTGCTGGGTGCAGTGTCTCTGCTCGCTTGTGCGATGGCTCCATTTAAAGCATTTGTCTTTCTGTAGTGGCTTTGTCTCTTGTGTTTTGTGTTCTTCATGTTGCCTCTGTACCTGTTTATTAGAGGGGAGTTTTCTTTTTCTATTTTGCATCCAGTTGCATTTGGTTGACTTATCACTTATGGAGCAAATTGCTCTCTGGTTTTCCTTTTCCAAATGTTTAAGTCATAGTGTTTTTATAAGTTTATACCCTCTCTCTAAACAGATTCAATTATTTTATACACATATGACTCACATCACTAAACATTTCACATAAGTTTTTATGAAAATTAGGACCTAATATTCCATGCTCTGCATTGAGTTTCTTACCTGTATATTAGTTAGATTTTATAAAGACTGAGGCATACATTCTTTAGTGTTTTTCAATTTTTTCACTATTGAAATGTTACATTAGCAAGCTATCCAGAGATGATATTAATCTGGGACATTAACGACAGTCTTTTCTTATCATCCTTCACCTATGGATCCTCCAAGATACGAATCATAGCCCTGCTCTAATTGATGCACGTTTTTGCTGAAACTAAACTGGAAAGTCCCCGTTTCATCCTCATATTATGCCTGTAGTTAATTGGTATTTTGATTGAACCAGCAGAAGAATAAAAATGTCCATGAATCAAAGGAAATTATTCTCATTAGATATGAAACAAAGAAAGCAGTGGTTTTGAGAACAAATATTATTCAAAAAATTCTCATTAAAAGAAATTGCTCTCTCTGGTATAATAAAATTCTTCTAAAGAGAAGCATCTGGCAGAATCATATAATTTACTGTAGCATAACATTTGGGATGAATTAAGTTGCTTCATGTCACAAAATGCTTTCAAGGCTTCGCAATATTTTTTCTTCATTTTGACTTATCTCTGTCTCACAGTTCTCCAATTAGATCGTTTCTTACTCAGGATTTCTTTAAAGGCATCACATTATGAATGTTATGTAGAAGTTACAGTCCCTTGAAGGTTAGGAATATTGATAAATGGAATTCATTCAAGCCCATGTGTGGAATGTGTAAGGCCTCCTGTGCTGGATTCACCTGCACAATTTTTCATATTAATTAGTGGGAAGATTGAACTTCAAGTGCTGAGATAAATGAGCTGTGGAAGTGGACATTGAGGAAGAGACAGTCATTTGAGCTCATGTGTTTGCCAGCCACCCATGTGTGAACCTGCTATCACCCTACATTTGTGCTTAATTGAGTTGTTATGTCATTGAAGGAGCATTAAAATTAAACATCTATGGATCTTAAAGTTGGAAGGAATTTTAGAGGCCATCATATCCTCTAGTCTCCTCATCAATTCAGAGCAGTTATTTCAAGGGCTCTCTAACATGACTCACATCACTAAACATTTCACATAAGTTTTTATGAAAATTAGGACCTAATATTCCATGCTCTGCATTGAGTTTCTTACCTGTATATTAGTTAGATTTTATAAAGACTGAGGCATACATTCTTTAGTGTTTTTCAATTTTTTCACTATTGAAATGTTACATTAGCAAGCTATCCAGAGATGATATTAATCTGGGACATTAACGACAGTCTTTTCTTATCATCCTTCACCTATGGATCCTCCAAGATACGAATCATAACCCTGTTCTAATTGATGCACGTTTATGCCGAAACTCAACTGCAAAGACCACGTTTCATCCTCATATTATGCACGTAGATCACTGGTATAATGATTGAACCAGCAGAAGAATAAAAATGTCCATGAATCAAAGGAAATTATTCTCATTAGATATGAAACAAAGAAAGCAGTGGTTTTGAGAACAAATATTATTCAAAAAATTCTCATTAAAAGAAATTGCTCTCTCTGGTATAATAAAATTCTTCTAAAGAGAAGCATCTGGCAGAATCATATAATTTACTGTAGCATAACATTTGGGATGAATTAAGTTGCTTCATGTCACAAAATGCTTTCAAGGCTTCGCAATATTTTTTCTTCATTTTGACTTATCTCTGTCTCACAGTTCTCCAATTAGATCGTTTCTTACTCAGGATTTCTTTAAAGGCATCACATTATGAATGTTATGTAGAAGTTACAGTCCCTTGAAGGTTAGGAATATTGATAAATGGAATTCGTTCAAGCCCATGTGTGGAATGTGTAAGGCCTCCTGTGCTGGATTCACCTGCACAATTTTTCATATTAATTAGTGGGAAGATTGAACTTCAAGTGCTGAGATAAATGAGCTGTGGAAGTGGACATTGAGGAAGAGACAGTCATTTGAGCTCATGTGTTTGCCAGCCACCCATGTGTGAACCTGCTATCACCCTACATTTGTGCTTAATTGAGTTGTTATGTCATTGAAGGAGCATTAAAATTAAACATCTATGGATCTTAAAGTTGGAAGGAATTTTAGAGGCCATCATATCCTCTAGTCTCCTCATCAATTCAGAGCAGTTATTTCAAGGGCTTCTCTAACAGAACCCCCACTACTTTTCAAGGAAGACCAGGCAGTTTTCAGAAAGCTTTTATTGGATCGAGATAAGATCTCTGTTTCTGTATTTTGTTTCCAGATGTAGAAACTCTTTAAATTCACCTTCTACATACAGTAAAAGTGTAAAAGTGTTAGTCCCTCAATCATGTCTGACTCTTTTCGACCTGTGGATTGAAGCCCACCAAGCTCCTCTGTCCATGGCATACTCCAGGCCTGTGTGGGCCTCCCATTGCAGTGGCCTCTCTCACTGCAGAGCGCTGGCTCTGGGTGCGTGTGTTCCAGACTGTTGGCTCGTAATAGGACACACTGGTCCAGCCGCTCTGCGGCATGTGGGATCTTCTTGGGCCAGGGGTTGAATTAGTGTCCCTGGCACTGCAAGGCGGCCTGTTTACCCACTGGACCATCAGGGAACCCCCCCCCCCAAATATGTTATAAGTGATATATGTATAGTACCATTAGAAATATTCAGGGGAATTAAACAGTGATGCCATTGCCTCTCAAGAAAATGTATTAGAATAAATTGAAAAAGTATGAATTTTAGATTAAATACTAGGACTAGAACTCCACTCAACATTTACAACCTGTGAGGGACTATCTTTAAACCATTTTTAATTGTGGATAATATTACTAATTATTAGGACAGTTTTGAAAAAAAGTTTTATACTAAAAGCACTGAAAATATCTTAAATAGAGTCAGACTAAATCATTAAAAAATTTTTTTTTAATTTACAGGCTTCAGCAAAAGAAAGGGTATGATTAACTATGAATGAGTTGATGCAGCTTGTTGTTACTCAGGGATGCCTGGACTGGCAGTATCAGTATCCACTGGGAATGTGTTAGGCAAGCAGAATTCAGACCATACCCCACACCTACTGAATCACAAGATTCATTTAACAGGAGTGTAATGTGATTCATGCACAAGCACTGACATATATTAGATGTGAGTATTAGGAAGCCAGAAAATAGGAAAATCTTAGAGTAGTTGAGAAACTATTCTTTAAAATGTGGGGACCAAGGGAGGCCATCATATCCTCTAGTCTCCTCATCAATTCAGAGCAGTTATTTCAAGGGCTTCTCTAACAGAACCCCCACTACTTTTCAAGGAAGACCAGGCAGTTTTCAGAAAGCTTTTATTGGATCGAGATAAGATCTCTGTTTCTGTATTTTGTTTCCAGATGTAGAAACTCTTTAAATTCACCTTCTACATACAGTAAAAGTGTAAAAGTGTTAGTCCCTCAATCATGTCTGACTCTTTTCGACCTGTGGATTGAAGCCCACCAAGCTCCTCTGTCCATGGCATACTCCAGGCCTGTGTGGGCCTCCCATTGCAGTGGCCTCTCTCACTGCAGAGCGCTGGCTCTGGGTGCGTGTGTTCCAGACTGTTGGCTCGTAATAGGACACACTGGTCCAGCCGCTCTGCGGCATGTGGGATCTTCTTGGGCCAGGGGTTGAATTAGTGTCCCTGGCACTGCAAGGCGGCCTGTTTACCCACTGGACCATCAGGGAACCCCCCCCCCCCAAATATGTTATAAGTGATATATGTATAGTACCATTAGAAATATTCAGGGGAATTAAACAGTGATGCCATTGCCTCTCAAGAAAATGTATTAGAATAAATTGAAAAAGTATGAATTTTAGATTAAATACTAGGACTAGAACTCCACTCAACATTTACAACCTGTGAGGGACTATCTTTAAACCATTTTTAATTGTGGATAATATTACTAATTATTAGGACAGTTTTGAAAAAAAGTTTTATACTAAAAGCACTGAAAATATCTTAAATAGAGTCAGACTAAATCATTAAAAAATTTTTTTTTAATTTACAGGCTTCAGCAAAAGAAAGGGTATGATTAACTATGAATGAGTTGATGCAGCTTGTTGTTACTCAGGGATGCCTGGACTGGCAGTATCAGTATCCACTGGGAATGTGTTAGGCAAGCAGAATTCAGACCATACCCCACACCTACTGAATCACAAGATTCATTTAACAGGAGTGTAATGTGATTCATGCACAAGCACTGACATATATTAGATGTGAGTATTAGGAAGCCAGAAAATAGGAAAATCTTAGAGTAGTTGAGAAACTATTCTTTAAAATGTGGGGACCAAGGGAAGTGCAGAAGGGGTTAGGAATCCTTCCTTTTCAGAGGACTAGTAGGTGCAAATGCCTAGAGGTAGAAATTACTGGGGAGGTTAAAGAGACTGACCTCATGTAATGTGAAGGGTACTCATTAGGGAAGAAATGTACACGAGAGACTTCCCCAGCAGTGGTTAGGATTCTGTGTTTCCAGTTCCGGAGGTGCAAGTTCCATCTCTGGTCTAGAAGCTAAGATCCTAGATATCATGAGGGGTGGTCAAAAAGAAAAAGGGGTACGTGAGACTAAAGGATCTTGAAGTATGTTTTTTTCTATTTGATGTGGTAAGCTAGCAACTCTGTATAGATTGGACTATGTTGGAAATAAGAACATAAGAGAACAGAATTTACTGGGAGTAAATCCAGATGGGAAATTATAAGTCTCTGGTCTAGAATGGTATCAGTGAAAAAATAATGAGACTTGCATTCCTCAAGTCCTCAGTTCATTTATAACTTAAATTTTTATTTCATAAAAGATACGTTTGTACATGTATTGTGTTTTTATATACTGGTGGATCTATTTTTGTGGTGTGTATTCCCAAGATTATCATTGCTTGTTTAAAAAGATTGGCTTTTGTTTGTTAGTTTGTTATGTTTTTGATGGTGGTCTTTAAACAAGATGAAGGGCTTCTATTTTCACTAACAGCAGAAAAAGACGAGCTTTCTTTTGAAGTATTGCCAGCAAGAGATCATATAATTCTTTAATTTTTGTCAGCCTGTTGGATGTAGAGTGATATCGCATCATTACTTTCATTTGTATTTCCATGGCACACATTTTTCCTGGCTATTTAAACATATTCTAATGTGAGTTTTCCCTTCAAAACCTTTGCCTATGCTGTTTTCATGTTTACCGGTTAGGTATTCTCTGTATATTCTTAGTATTAACCATTTTCTATCTTCTCTATAAATGATGTTTCCCAATTTACTGATGATCATTTAACTTAATTAAGGTATATACTGTTATGCAAAAGCACTGAACATTTTTGTAAGAAAATATGCATTTCTTGGAAATTTTTGAAATTTCTGTCTAGACTAGAAAGGATTCCCTTGTGGCTTAGCAGTAAAGAATCTGCCTGCAATGCACTAGACACTGCAAGAGATGCAGATTTGATCCCTGTGTCAGGCGGGTCCCCTAGAGTAGGAAATGTCAGCTCACTCTAGTATTCTTGCCTGGTGGATCCCATGGACAGAGGAGTATGATGGGCTACAGTCCACAGGGTCTGAAAGAGGCAGACATGACTTAGCAGCTAAACAACAGAAATCCAGATCAGAAAGATCTCTGTTTCTAGTTGATTATATGATATCTTGAATATTCTTATAAAAACCTATTTTATTTCTTTTTACATGATTATATTTTAATGCCAATGAAAATGATTATTGTTTTGATAATGAGGTAGGCATCCAACTTTATTTTTTTACAGATATGTAGCTAATTGTACGGTCATTACCTTTGAAATGGTTACCAGATTTATCATTTATTGTGTTCCCTTATATGTCAGAACCTATTTTCTTGGTCCTCCATTATTTTCCTGATTTATTGATCCAGTCTTATGCTAATATCATGTGGTTTATATTTTCTGTAGTATTTTATCATTTAGTAAGATTAGCCCCTCTCAGTATATGACATTTTTATCATTTGAGGGACTATTCTTAGATATATAATTTTAAAAATATGAGCTGCTCTGGTGGTCCATTGGTTAAGGACACCACCTTGCAGTTGCAAGGGATGCCGGTTCCATTCCTGGCCTGGAAAGATCCCATGTGCCCCAGAGTGGCTGGACCAATGTGTCCAACTAGGGAGCTGAAGCTCTGCAGTGAGAGAGGCCACTGTGATGTGAGACCCATACAGGCCAAAGAACAAAGATAAATAAATGAAAGACCAATAGAAGTGTCCAAAAAAAAAAAAAAAAAAAGAAAAATTATATAATTTTCATTGAAATCGTATTTCATTTACCTATTACTTTGATAAGAACTGATTTTTATGCTATTAAATATCCCCACTCAATAACATATGTCTTTCCATTTCTTCAGATACTGTTTTATATTATTTAATAGGTATAGTTTGAAAAATTTTTTCTGTATAGCTTACTGATTTTATTCCAAATATTATCACATTTTATCCAGGCAGGAAGGCAAGAAAGTAAAATGCATGTTTTTCATTTTCTGGTTCTAGAGGGTTAGTGTTCTATTACAGAAAGGATTGTCAGTCATTCCTTTAAGTTCTCTCTAACATACCATGAACATGCTTCCAACATGCCTTAGGTTTTTGACCTGAACCTCGTAGGTTTGTTGTTGTTGTTGTTGTTTTTATAATAATATTTTATCATTTCTTTTCCAATTTTTTACTACACATCTGAAAATAGTTTAGAATGTAAATGGTGATGATAGTCATTTTTTGTTCTTGATTTAAAAAAAATGGGTTTAATATCTCAGTTTAGAATAATGCTTGCTGTTTGTTTTCAAGAACTAGTCTATAGTAGAGTTCTTTGATTTTGATTTTTTAAGTTGAGTTTTTTGATTCCTAACTTATGTAGACTTTAGTGCAATTTTATCAAATGCCTTTTTCCATCAATTGATGTGATCATATGACTTCTTTAAGTTGTTTTTATTTATTTTCATCCATCTTTATTCTTTGGCCTGTGTGAGCCTCCTGTTGTAGTGGCCTTTCTCATTGCAGAGCACTGGCTCTGGTCACATGCGCTCCACAGCACTGGCTCTAATCGGACACAGCAATCCAGCCGCTCTGTGGCATGGGGGATCTTCCTGGGCTAGGAATCGAACTGGTGCCCCTTGGACTACAAGGCAGACTCTCTACCCACTGGACCACCAGGGAAGCTCTGTACTGGTGGACCACCAGGGAAGCTCTTTACTGGTAGTTTTGATGGAAATGTGACTCCCACAGACACTTAATAGACAATCCAGGGTAATGAAAAAAATCTTTCTTTGACCAAACTTGGCCCTAAGAAAAATCACCTTTCTTTCAATGTGGATGAAGCTCTCTCCTCATTTCATTCTGCCATTTTAGCTGTTAACACCTCAGTAAATTACTACTGATTCCTTCACTAGCTCTTCCTGTTATGCAGAGAATGAAGTTTTTCTTAGCTGGTCAGTGAAAGATATGCTAATTAAGCATCAAGGCTGTTGAAATCCTTATTCTGGACAAAGTTCCCACTTGAGTGTCTGTCACCTGATCATGCCTTGAACGTTCATACACAGTTCTGTCATAGAGTGCTTTCTCTGAAAGGTCTAGGAATCACATACTGCCTCACTTCATGGTTGTCACTGCTGTTGTTCAGAATTACATCATGCAATCACTGTTACGCATTCAGAATAGTGTCATGGTCTTCTGAATTAACTGCATTTAGTCTCACGACTATTGTACAGTGATTGTAATGCTTATTTTTGGATACCATGAAAAAGCATCTGTGACTGGCTGCTGAGAAGCACAAGTCCGTTGTCAGCTCAGTGCACACACATTCTGGGGCTGACACTGGAACCTTCCTGTGTCCCCATTTCAAGTACAGTGGTCAAATATCCTAATGCATCTGTAATTATTAAGCACAATACTATTTTTGTTTCTATTTAAGCATTTTCATTTGAAAATGCTCTCCTATTAGGCTTTGTAAAGCCAATGGCATATTAAATAGTTAATCAGTGTATGGATTTTACCCTGCTGCCTATTTTCACTTTATAAAAATGGATTTGTTTGCATTCTCCTTATTAGACAATGCCACTTCAATTACTGTATGATTTACAAAGAGATAGAATAACTAAGTTATATTTATTAACCATTTCCTATCAGATTCTTATATTAGGAGCTGTTTAGATGTTAAAGATTTTTCCATAAAAAATAATGATTAATAAGAAATAAGGGGATTTTTAAATTATTGACATGAGCTAGAATTATTTGTATCTCTGACAAGGGTATTCATTTCCCTGACATTCAAGTGTTTTCTTTTTTCATTTTTAGAAAGCATATCAAAAGAGGTAAGAGTAACAGGAAATAGATATATTCTAAGTATCTCTGTGACCCCATGAACTGAAGCCCAACAGGTTTCTCTGTCCATGAGATTTTCCAGGCAAGAATACTGGAGTGGGATGCCATTTCCTCCTCCAGGGGATCTTCCCGACTCAGGGATTGAACCTTTGTCTCTTGTGCCTCCTGAGTTGGTAGAGAGCTGCTTTACCACTACCACTACCTGGGAAGCCAAAGTATGTGAATTACGATAAAATATTATCATTAAGTGTGACAAATACAACAAAATAATGTTAAATATTCCAGTAGCTGTTACACATGTATTTGATAATTTGGAATGAGAAGTAGGCAGTACCCAACAATTCATTTAACAGATAAGGAAACAGACTCAGAGAGATTAAAGAGTTTACAGAATTTCATTTAACCCTGGCCTATGTGCTGCTGGCTGATAACTGTAGCTGTGTGTGAAATGGGAAAAGGTACATGCTGATCCATACCACAGGCAAGAATTTATAGAGCAAAGCCCCAGATAAATGTGCTCAACCCTTGGGCGGGCACCTTTGTGAAGTGCTTAGATTGCACTCCTGTACACAGTGAACTTCATGAGTTCATAAATGCCAGAGTCTAGATTCAGACATGGTTTCATGTGGAAAAGAAAAGGAAGGCAGAATCCAGAACCAGTGGATGTCACACAAGAGTTGTATATTAAATTTAATCAGTATGGATTTTACCCTGCTGCCTATTTTCACTTTATAAAAATGGATTTGTTTGCATTCTCCTTATTAGACAATGCCACTTCAATTACTGTATGATTTACAAAGAGATAGAATAACTAAGTTATATTTATTAACCATTTCCTATCAGATTCTTATATTAGGAGCTGTTTAGATGTTAAAGATTTTTCCATAAAAAATAATGATTAATAAGAAATAAGGGGATTTTTAAATTATTGACATGAGCTAGAATTATTTGTATCTCTGACAAGGGTATTCATTTCCCTGACATTCAAGTGTTTTCTTTTTTCATTTTTAGAAAGCATATCAAAAGAGGTAAGAGTAACAGGAAATAGATATATTCTAAGTATCTCTGTGACCCCATGAACTGAAGCCCAACAGGTTTCTCTGTCCATGAGATTTTCCAGGCAAGAATACTGGAGTGGGATGCCATTTCCTCCTCCAGGGGATCTTCCCGACTCAGGGATTGAACCTTTGTCTCTTGTGCCTCCTGAGTTGGTAGAGAGCTGCTTTACCACTACCACTACCTGGGAAGCCAAAGTATGTGAATTACGATAAAATATTATCATTAAGTGTGACAAATACAACAAAATAATGTTAAATATTCCAGTAGCTGTTACACATGTATTTGATAATTTGGAATGAGAAGTAGGCAGTACCCAACAATTCATTTAACAGATAAGGAAACAGACTCAGAGAGATTAAAGAGTTTACAGAATTTCATTTAACCCTGGCCTATGTGCTGCTGGCTGATAACTGTAGCTGTGTGTGAAATGGGAAAAGGTACATGCTGATCCATACCACAGGCAAGAATTTATAGAGCAAAGCCCCAGATAAATGTGCTCAACCCTTGGGCCGGGCACCTTTGTGAAGTGCTTAGATTGCACTCCTGTACACAGTGAACTTCATGAGTTCATAAATGCCAGAGTCTAGATTCAGACATGGTTTCATGTGGAAAAGAAAAAGGAAGGCAGAATCCAGAACCAGTGGATGTCACACAAGAGTTGTATATTTTCATTCTCAACTACAGTAAAATTTGGAAGCCTTCACAGTTCATTTATAAAAGCCATCAAATATTAATGACAAAGCCCAATATGAAAGCAGAAACAACAGCACAAAGAAGAAAAGGGACATTCTTTGTACTTAGGAATCCCTGTCTTTCAGTAGAATTCTCCATGGCCCAAAAGTATGCCTCCCCTCCCAGACCAGGTCCTGATCCTATGGTTTACCCAGTAGGTGTAGCACATGAGCTTCTGCAAGGTATGCTGGGATCTCCAAGTTTTCTAGGCTTCACTTTAGCGAATCCTTCTGTGGAGCAGACTTGGATTACCCTTGGGTAACCTCACAGCCTCACTAAGCATGAACTCCACTGTCTGTACGTCCTAGACAAGCTCCCCGACGTGGAGCTGGCCCTAGACGTGAAGAGGCTGACTGAGCAGAAAGCCAATATCCTGTATGCTTTGGTCCATATAACACTTCATCCTCCACAATGGCAGCTTTGATTAGAAGTTAGAATGTAGAGGAAGGAGACTTTGGACTATTGATCCCACTGGGCCATGCCTCCCACCACCTCTAGGCACCACCTACTTATCTGGAAGCATCAATTCTAAGCCACCAATAACTTCATGAATCTAGTCAAGACCAAGTTGGCTTCACTCAAATATCACATACTTTTTCTTCCTTCACAAACCTGTTATGGCTTTTTTAAAAAACAGGAATCATTATCGAGAAGAAAATGTGAAATAAAATGAAAGAGAAGGCAAATATATATATATATATGTATATAATTGTCAGTTTTATATACATGTATATATATATATATATATACACACATATATATATGTATATATAAGTAACCAGTTGTTGTTATTTAGTTGCTAAGTTGTGTCCAGCCCTTTTGCAACCCCATGGACTGTGGCCAACCAGATTCCTCTGTCTACGGGATTCTCCAAGAAAGAACACTAGCGTGGGGTGCCATTTCCTTTTCTGGTGGTCTTCCTGATCCAACGTCTCATGTATGCACAGGTTGATTCTTTGCTACTGAGCCAGCAGAGAAGCTCAGTAACCAATTGCTTAAAGCTAGTGCATGACTAGAATTAGCATAATACAAAATAAATAAAACCTTGAAAACAAATATTTATTTCACAAGGGCAAGATGATTAAAGTTAAAAAATAATCCATGAAGTCGGGCTTCCCCTAGTGGCCCAGTGGGTTAGGACACCGCCTTGCAGTGCAAGGGGTGCCGGTTCGATCCCTGGCCTGGGAAGATTCCACGTGCCACGGAGCGGCTGGACTGATGTGTCCAATTACCGAGCGGGAGCTCTGGAGCGCATGCGCCCAGAGCCGGTGCTGTGCAATGGCAGACGCCACCACGATGGGAGGCCCACAGGAGCCAAAGAACAAATACGGATGAAAATAGAGAAATGAAAGACCAATAGAAGTGGCCTGCCCGCTCCCCTCCCTCCCCAACCCGACCCCTGCCCAAAATAAATAAATAAATAAATCTTAAAAAAAAAAAAAATCCATGAAGTCCACTTAAAGAATATGATCACATCAATTGATGGAAAAAGGCATTTGATAAAATTGCACTGAAGTCTACATAAGTTAGGAATCAAAAAACTCAACTTAAAAAATCAAAATCAAAGAACTCGACTACAAAGATGGTGGCGTAGAAGGACGTGCACTCATCTCTCCTGCAAAATCGCCTGAATTGCGACGAGTTCCTGGGAAACCATCGACGAAAGGAGGCTGGATCTGATTACAGAAAGGACACCCCACATCGAAGAACAAAGGAGAAGCCGCATCAAGACGGTAGGAGGGGCGCAATCGCACTTTTAAAAGTCAAACCTCATACCCGCCGGAGAGGCTGGGCGGGCCAAAGCCGCAAAGCCTGTTGCAGATCAAAACCCGGGAGAGGAGCACTAACACCCACAAGGGACTGAGCCAGACCTGCTTTGGAGGGTCCAGGTGCCCCTTGAGCTAGAAGTGCCCTTGAGCAGGCCTCGGAAGGGCGGCACTCAGTTCCCTTTGGAGGAGGTTACCATTAACCCGATCACAGAGCCGCCGAGGAGGACTGGAAAGTCTCTGCGCACTGTGACCAGGGAGAGAGGAATAGCGATCCTGCAAGTGACTGAGCCAGACTTACCTCTGAGTAACCTGACGTCTCCCGCGGTGGCGGGGGTCGACGGTGGCCTGCAGCAGGGTCAGGGTCACTGCGGAAGTGCTTCCCATAGAGCGTGTGGGAATAAATCCTCTGTGAGACAGACTCCATTTTCCCTACTGTAGTTTGGCTGCTGGTCAAACTACAGGGCTGCTGGTCAAGCTACAGGGAGGGAACTTAGCTCCACCCAGCAAGAAAAGGGATTTGGATTAAGAAACTCCCAGGGCCAGCCTGGGCGGGCCTTTTAATTCTGGAATAGGCCTAAACAAACAAGCAGCCAAAGAGGTCTTCAGATCCAACCACTGCCAGAGGCAAGAGAAAGACTGATAATTCCTGAATAGTCAGCAAGAGACAGAAGAACATAAACACTATTTTCACGTTTTGTCTGAAGCTGGAGTTACTGCTGGACTTTAAAATTTCATTTTTTGTATTGTATTACTTTGTTTCAATTTTTTTTTCTCTCTTTTTTTCAAACCCACTCAGCGCACCCACCGTTTTTTTTTTTTTTTTTTTCTTTTCTTGGGGGTGTGTGTGAGAGAGTGGGTGTGTTCATTTCCTTCACTGAATTCTATTGAAGCTACTAATCTTATCAGTAAGACTGAATATATTCAAGTTTACATAAATTTTTTTTTTTTTCCTTTTAAACCACACATTTTATTTTGGTATAAACTTCTGGTTCCCCATTGGCCTTTTAAGGTTCTGTGGGGGTTTTGTTTGTTTTTATTATTTTTGCTTTGTTTTTCTATATTTTTCTATAAAATTTAGATCTTTTAATTTTTAATAATTTTTTTCATTTGTACTACTACCTTCTCTATAATTCTTTGCTTTCTCTTAAGCTCCTTCCCTATAGCACTAAATTCTAATACATACAAATCTTTATCTCCCTATATTTAACTTTGCAATATTATTCTATATTTCTCTTCTATCCTCCCTTTCTCTTTTTCCCTTTCCCCACTATATTTCTTAGTCTGTTCTGTCCTCATTGCCTTATCCCCAATGGGGACCCTGCTCTACCATTATTCTCCAATTGGTGCTCTACTTAGTTTGCTTATTAACTTGTGGATATCATTCTTGGATTTCTCTATTCGCGCTGCTAACGTATTGTACTGTATTTTTGATTGGAATGCTTGGGTTATGTTATAGCTGTATATGTTTATGTGTATAATTCAATACGCTAGATAGTACTTGCATAATTTTTAAATTGCCATTTGTCAAAGGTATACCTTCTGTTTCTCATTTGCATATATATGTTTTAATATCATTTAATGCCATAACAAACCAGCCGTGAAATCTTCATTCCCTGGTCAGGCAACAAGCCCCGGGGTTTTAAGGAGGGTGCACTGACTCCAAAACTCTACAATACTAGAGAACGCATAACACTAAAGAGCAGTATACAAGTGAGGACGCCAGCAAAGGTAATCACTTGTATACAAGTCCTGACATCACCCAATCACCAACATCACCCAGAATAGAAGCCCCATCCAAACAACAAACACCAACAGACGTAACTCAAAGTCTGGGAAAAGGAAATCCCAAACAGAATCAGTTTTAAAAAATTAATAATAACAATGAAACGGCAGAGAAATACCACACAAGCGAAGGAACAATCCACAAACACACAAGATCAAATTAATGAAGAGAATTTGGACAAACTTTCTGAAAGTGATTTCAGAAGAATGATAGTAAAGATGATCAAAGACACTGAAAACAGAATTTCAGAGAAATTGCAAGATACAACTAACACACTGAATAAAGAAATATAAGAACTTACCAAAAAAGTAACAGAGACAAACAACTCAATTGCTGAACTGAAAAACACGGTAGAAGGAATCAAGAGCAGAGTATCTGAGACAGAAGACCGGATAAGTGAGCTGGAAGATAAAATGCTGGAAGTAACTGCTGAAAAACAGACTCTAAAATTTAGATCTTTTAATTTTAATAATTTTTCATTTGTACTACTACCTTCTCTATAATTCTTTGCTTTCTCTTAAGCTCCTTCCCTATAGCACTAAATTCTAATACATACAAATCTTTATCTCCCTATATTTAACTTTGCAATATTATTCTATATTTCTCTTCTATCCTCCCTTTCTCTTTTTCCCTTTCCCCACTATATTTCTTAGTCTGTTCTGTCCTCATTGCCTTATCCCCAATGGGGATCCTGCTCTAACATTATTCTCCAATTGGTTCTCTACTTAGTTTGCTTATTAACTTGTGGATATCATTCTTGGATTTCTCTATTCGCCGTGCTAACGTATTGTACTGTATTTTGATTGGAATGCTTGGGTTATGTTATAGCTGTATATGTTTATGTGTATAATTCAATACGCTAGATAGTACTTGCATAATTTTTAAATTGCCATTTGTCAAAGGTATACCTTCTGTTTCTCATTTGCATATATATGTTTTAATATCATTTAATGCCATAACAAACCAGCCGTGAAATCTTCATTCCCTGGTCAGGCAACAAGCCCCGGGGTTTTAAGGAGGGTGCACTGACTCCAAAACTCTACAATACTAGAGAACGCATAACACTAAAGAGCAGTATACAAGTGAGGACGCCAGCAAAGGTAATCACTTGTATACAAGTCCTGACATCACCCAATCACCAACATCACCCAGAATAGAAGCCCCATCCAAACAACAAACACCAACAGACGTAACTCAAAGTCTGGGAAAAGGAAATCCCAAACAGAATCAGTTTTAAAAAATTAATAATAACAATGAAACGGCAGAGAAATACCACACAAGCGAAGGAACAATCCACAAACACACAAGATCAAATTAATGAAGAGAATTTGGACAAACTTTCTGAAAGTGATTTCAGAAGAATGATAGTAAAGATGATCAAAGACACTGAAAACAGAATTTCAGAGAAATTGCAAGATACAACTAACACACTGAATAAAGAAATATAAGAACTTACCAAAAAAGTAACAGAGACAAACAACTCAATTGCTGAACTGAAAAACACGGTAGAAGGAATCAAGAGCAGAGTATCTGAGACAGAAGACCGGATAAGTGAGCTGGAAGATAAAATGCTGGAAGTAACTGCTGAAAAACAGACTCTAGCTCAAAGAATGAAAAGAGCAGAGGACAGCCTCAGAGACCTCTGGGATAATATCAAACGCACCAATATTCGAATTATAGGGGTTCCAGAAGAAGAAGAAAAAAAGAAAGGCTATGAGAAAATTTTTGAAGAGATTATAGTTGAAAATTTCCCCAACATGGGAAAAGAAATAGTCAATCAAGTCCAAGAAGCACAAAGAGTACCTAACAGAATCAATCCGAGAAGAAACACACCAAGACACATATTAATGAAGTTAACACAAATTAAACACAAAGATAGAATTCTCAAAGCAGCAAGGGAAAAGCAACTAGTGACATACAAGGGAAAGCCCATCCGGTTAACAGCTGATCTTTCAACAGAAACTCTGCAGGCCAGAAGGGAATGGCAGGACACATTTAAACGGCTGAAAGAGAATAATCTGCAACCAAGAATCCTCTACCCTGCAAGGATCTCCTTCAAAATTGATGGAGAAATCAAAAGCTTTACAGACAAGCAAAAATTAAAAGAATTTAGTCACACCAAACCAGCCTTACAACAAGTGTTAAAGGGACTTATATAGACAACAAGTATAAAAGGAGAAGATCCACGAAACAAATCCATCATAACATCTAAGAAGATGACAATAGGATCATTTGTATCAATAATTACTTTGAATGTCAATGGACTAAACGCCCCAACCAAAAGACACAGAGTGGCTGAATGGATCCAAAAACATGACCCATACATATGCTGCCTCCAGGAAACTCATTTCAGACCTAGAGACACTCATAGACTGAAAGTGAGAGGCTGGAAAAAGATATTCCATGCAAATGGAAATCAAAAGAAAGCTGGAGTAGCAATCCTCATATCAGATAAAATAGATTTTAAAGTAAAGAAGATTCTAAGAGACAAGGCAGGTCACTACATCATGATTAAGGGATCCATCCAAGAAAACAGAATTTCAGAGAAATTGCAAGACACAACTAACACACTGAATAAAGAAATATAAGAACTTACCAAAAAAGTAACAGAGACAAACAACTCAATTGCTGAACTGAAAAACACGGTAGAAGGAATCAAGAGCAGAGTATCTGAGACAGAAGACCGGATAAGTGAGCTGGAAGATAAAATGCTGGAAGTAACTGCTGAAAAACAGACTCTAGCTCAAAGAATGAAAAGAGCAGAGGACAGCCTCAGAGACCTCTGGGATAATATCAAACGCACCAATATTCGAATTATAGGGGTTCCAGAAGAAGAAGAAAAAAAGAAAGGCTATGAGAAAATTTTTGAAGAGATTATAGTTGAAAATTTCCCCAACATGGGAAAAGAAATAGTCAATCAAGTCCAAGAAGCACAAAGAGTACCTAACAGAATCAATCCGAGAAGAAACACACCAAGACACATATTAATGAAGTTAACACAAATTAAACACAAAGATAGAATTCTCAAAGCAGCAAGGGAAAAGCAACTAGTGACATACAAGGGAAAGCCCATCCGTTTAACAGCTGATCTTTCAACAGAAACTCTGCAGGCCAGAAGGAATGGCAGGACACATTTAAACGGCTGAAAGAGAATAATCTGCAACCAAGAATCCTCTACCCTGCAAGGATCTCCTTCAAAATTGATGGAGAAATCAAAAGCTTTACAGACAAGCAAAAATTAAAAGAATTTAGTCACACCAAACCAGCCTTACAACAAGTGTTAAAGGGACTTATATAGACAACAAGTATAAAAGGAGAAGATCCACGAAACAAATCCATCATAACATCTAAGAAGATGACAATAGGATCATTTGTATCAATAATTACTTTGAATGTCAATGGACTAAACGCCCCAACCAAAAGACACAGAGTGGCTGAATGGATCCAAAAACATGACCCATACATATGCTGCCTCCAGGAAACTCATTTCAGACCTAGAGACACTCATAGACTGAAAGTGAGAGGCTGGAAAAAGATATTCCATGCAAATGGAAATCAAAAGAAAGCTGGAGTAGCAATCCTCATATCAGATAAAATAGATTTTAAAGTAAAGAAGATTCTAAGAGACAAGGCAGGTCACTACATCATGATTAAGGGATCCATCCAAGAAGAAGACATAACAATCATAAATATCTACGCTCCCAACGCAGGAGCACCCCAATACATAAGACAAACACTTTCAGACATAAAAGAAGACATTGACAGCAACACAATCATAGTAGGAGACTTCAACACTCCTCTCACACCAATGGACAGATCATCCAAACAGAAAATTAATAAAGAAACACAAGCCTTAAATGCCACACTAGAAGAAATGGACCTCATTGATATCTTTAGGACTTTCCATCCAAAAGCAGAAGAATACACTTTCTTCTCAAGTGCTCATGGAACATTCTCCAGGATAGACCACATCTTGGGCCACAAATCAATCCTCAGTCAATTCAAGAAAACTGAAATTCTATCAACCATCTTCTCGGACCACAATGCAGTGAGACTAGAGATCAACTACAGGAAAAAAACCGCTAAAAACACAAACACATGGAGATTAAACAACACATACCTAAAAAACCAACTGATCATTGAGGAAATCAAAGGAGAAATAAAAAAATTCCTAGAAGAAAATGACAATGAACACACGACAGTGCAAAACCTATGGGATACTGCAAAAGCAGTTCTAAGAGGGAAGTTTATAGCAATACAATCCCACCTCAAGAAACTAGGAAAATCTCAAACAGACGACCTTACCTTATGCTTAAAACAACTGGAGAAAGAAGAACAAAAACACCCCAAAGCCAGCAGAAGAAGGGAAATCATAAAGATCAGAGCAGAAATAAATGAAAAAGAAACAAAAGAAACAATAGTAAGGATAAATAAAACAAAAAGCTGGTTCTTCGAAAAAGTCAATAAAATCGACACACCACTGGCCAGACTCATCAAGAAAAAGAGAGAAGAACCAGATCACCAAAATCAAAAATGAAAAAGGAGAGATTACAACGGATAATGCAGAAATCCAAAGGATTATAAGAGACTATTATGAACAACTCTATGACAACAAATTGGACAACCTGGAAGAAATGGACAGTTTCTTGGAGAGGATTAATCTCCCAAGACTCAACCAGGAAGAAATAGAAACTATGAACAAGCCAATCACAAGCTCAGAAATCGACCTTGTGATCAAAATCTACCAAAACCTGGTTTCACAAATCAAAAGAAAGCTGGAGTAGCAACCTCATATCAGATAAAATAGATTTTAAAGTAAAGAAGATTCTAAGAGACAAGGCAGGTCACTACATCATGATTAAGGGATCCATCCAAGAAGAAGACATAACAATCATAAATATCTACGCTCCCAACGCAGGAGCACCCCAATACATAAGACAAACACTTTCAGACATAAAAGAAGACATTGACAGCAACACAATCATAGTAGGAGACTTCAACACTCCTCTCACACCAATGGACAGATCATCCAAACAGAAAATTAATAAAGAAACACAAGCCTTAAATGCCACACTAGAAGAAATGGACCTCATTGATATCTTTAGGACTTTCCATCCAAAAGCAGAAGAATACACTTTCTTCTCAAGTGCTCATGGAACATTCTCCAGGATAGACCACATCTTGGGCCACAAATCAATCCTCAGTCAATTCAAGAAAACTGAAATTCTATCAACCATCTTCTCGGACCACAATGCAGTGAGACTAGAGATCAACTACAGGAAAAAACCGCTAAAAACACAAACACATGGAGATTAAACAACACATACCTAAAAAACCAACTGATCATTGAGGAAATCAAAGAAGAAATAAAAAAATTCCTAGAAGAAAATGACAATGAACACACGACAGTGCAAAACCTATGGGATACTGCAAAAGCAGTTCTAAGAGGGAAGTTTATAGCAATACAATCCCACCTCAAGAAACTAGGAAAATCTCAAACAGACGACCTTACCTTATGCTTAAAACAACTGGAGAAAGAAGAACGAAAGCACCCCAAAGCCAGCAGAAGAAGGGAAATCATAAAGATCAGAGCAGAAATAAATGAAAAAGAAACAAAAGAAACAATAGTAAGGATAAATAAAACAAAAAGCTGGTTCTTCGAAAAAGTCAATAAAATCGACACACCACTGGCCAGACTCATCAAGAAAAAGAGAGAGAAGAACCAGATCACCAAAATCAAAAATGAAAAAGGAGAGATTACAACGGATAATGCAGAAATCCAAAGGATTATAAGAGACTATTATGAACAACTCTATGACAACAAATTGGACAACCTGGAAGAAATGGACAGTTTCTTGGAGAGGATTAATCTCCCAAGACTCAACCAGGAAGAAATAGAAACTATGAACAAGCCAATCACAAGCTCAGAAATCGACCTTGTGATCAAAAATCTACCCAAAAATAAAAGCCCAGGTCCAGATGGTTTCACAAGTGAATTCTACCAAACATTTAAAGAAGAGCTAATGCCTGTCCTTCTAAAACTCTTCCAAAAAATTGCCCAGGAAGGAACACTTCCAAACACATTCTACGAGGCCACCATCACCCTGATACCAAAGCCAGGCAAAGACATCACAAAAAAAGAAAATTATAGGCCAATTTCACTGATGAATCTAGATGCCAAAATCCTCAATAAAATCCTAGCAAACAGAATTCAGCAACACATCAAAAAGCTCATTCATCACGATCAAGTTGGGTTCATCCCAGGCATGCAAGGATTCTTCAACATCCGCAAATCAATCAATGTGATACACCATATCAACAAATTGAAAGAAAAAAATCACATGATCATCTCAATAGATGCAGAAAAAGCCTTTGACAAAGTTCAGCATCCATTTATGATAAAAAAACTCTTCAAAAAATGGGCATAGAAGGAACTTATCTTAACATAGTGAAAGCCATATATGAGAAGCCCACAGCGAACATTATCCTCAATGGTGAAAAACTCAAAGCATTCCCTCTAAGATCAGGAACAAGACAAGGGTGTCCACTTTCACCACTCTTATTCAACATAGTCCTGGAAGTTCTAGCAATAGCAATAAGAGAAGAGAAAGAAATCAAAGGAATCCAGATTGGAAAAGAAGAAGTCAAACTCTCTCTATTTGCAGATGACATGATATTATACATAGAAAATCCCAAAGACACTATTACAAAACTACTAGAGTTAATCAGCGAATTCAGCAAAGTCGCAGGATACAAAATCAATATACAGAAATCACTGACATTCCTATACACAAACAATGAAAAATCAGAAAATGAAATCAAAGAGGCAATTCCCTTCACCATTGCAACCAAAAGAATCAAATATCTAGGAATAAACCTACCCAAAGAAACAAAAGAACTGTACACAGAAAATTATAAGACACTCATGAGAGACATTAAAGAAGAGTTAAACAGATGGAGAAATATTCCGTGTTCCTGGGTCGGGAGAATCAATATTGTGAAAATGACCATACTATCAAATGTCATCTATAGATTCAATGCGATCCCTATCAAACTTCCAATAACATTCTTCACAGAGCTAGACCAACGAATAACACAGTTCATATGGAAACACAAAAGACCTCGAATAGCCAAAGCAATCCTCAGGAAGAAGAATGGAGCTGGGGGGATCAGCCTCCCCAACTTCAGACTCTATTACAAAGCAACCGTCATCAAGACAGTATGGTACTGGCACAAAAACAGAAATATCGACCAATGGAACAAGATCGAGAACCCAGAGATAAACCCACGCACCTATGGGTACCTTATTTTTGACAAAGGAGGCGAACATATAAAATGGGACAAAGATAGCCTCTTCAACAAATGGTGCTGGGAAAATTGGACAGCTACATGCAAGAAAATGAAGTTGGAACATACCCTGACACCATACACAAAGATCAGCTCAAAATGGATTGAAGACTTAAATGTAAGGCCAGAAACCATCAAACTCTTAGAGGAGAACATAGGCAAAACCCTCAAGGACATCAATCAAAGCAAGATCTTCTCTGACCCACCTACTAGAATAGTGGAACTAAAAAGACAAATGAACATGTGGGACCTCATGAAACTTAAAAGCTTTTGCACAGCTAAAGAAATTACAAAAAAGCTGAACAGACAGCCCACAGAGTGGGAGAAAATCATAGCAAATGAAACAACAGACAAAGAATTAATCTCCAAAATCTACAAGCAACTGAGACAACTCAGCACTGGAAAAACGAACAACCCAATCAAAAAATGGGAAAAGGACCTAAACAGACACCTCTCCAACGATGACATACAGATGGCCCAAAAACACATGAAACGATGTTCAACTTCACTAATAATTAGAGAAATGCAAATCAAAACTACAATGAGATATCACCTCACACCCGTCAGAATGGCCATCATCCACAAATCGACAGACAATAAATGCTGGAGAGGCTGTGGAGAAAAGGGAACACTTCTGCATTGCTGGTGGGAGTGTAAATTGATACAGCCTCTATGGAAGACAGTCTGGAGATTTCTTAAAAAACTAAAAATAGAAGTACCGTATGACCCAGCAATCCCACTCTTAGGCTTATACCCTGACGAAATCAAAACTGAAAGAAGCACCTGTACCCCAATGTTCATTGCAGCTCTCTATACAATAGCTAGAACATGGAAGGAACCTAGATGCCCATCGACGAACGAATGGATCCAAAAGCTCTGGTACATATATACAATGGAATACTACACAGCTGTAAAGAGAAATGCAGAAGAATCAACCCTAATGAGGTGGCTGGATCTAGAACGTATCCTAAAAAGTGAAGTCAGTCAGAAAGAGAAGGACAAATACAGTATATTAACACATATATATGGAATCTAGTAGGATGGTGATGATGGCACATGCAGTGAAGCGACAGAAAGACAGACATGGACAGTGGACATATGGACATTGTGGGGAAGGAACAGTGGGTGAGAGGCGTAAAGGAAGTAGCATGAAGGCCTGTCCTATCATAAGTGAAGAAAATAGCTCTAGTCATTGCTCTGTGAGAAAAGGGGATCCTTCAGGGGTGCTGTGTGATGGTCGGGAGGGGAGGGAAGGGGGGGATATACATGTGACTAATCTGAGAACATGCATGTCTGTGAACAACAAAACTCTGTAAAAGTTAAAAGTAAAATAAAGGTTTAAAAAAAAAAAAAAAAGAACTCGACTACAGACTAGTTCTTGAAAACCAACAGCAAGCATAATTCTAAACAGTGAGATGTTAAACCCATTTCTTTAAAATTGGGAACAAAAAAATTGACTATCATCACTATTTACATTCTAAACTATTTTCAGTTGTGTAGTAAAATGAACTGGAAAAGGAATAAAATAGTATTAAAAAACAACAAACCTATGAGGTTCAGGTCAAAAACCTAAGGTATGTTGGGAGCATGTTCATGGTATGTTAGAGAGAAGTTAAAGAAATGACAATCCTTTCTGTAATAGAACACTAACCCTCTTGAACCAGAAAACGAAAAACATGCATTTTACTTTCTTGCCTTCCTGCCTGGATAAAATGTGATAATATTTGGAATAAAATTAGTAAGCTATATAGAAAAAATATTTTTCAAACTGTATCTGTTAAATAATATAAAATAGTATCTGAAGAAATGGAAAGACTTATCATGTTATTGAGTGGGGATATTTAATAGCATAAAAATCAGTTCTTGTATGTGTTTGAAGGTGAGAGTCTTGCATGGAATTTAATGATTAGTCCATTTTTGAAAATCTGAATTTTAACTCTGTGAGTACTTCATCTTAAGCCTGCCTTGTTAGAGCTCCAAGTATCATGTTTGTTAGTTGTTTCACTGGGCACTGAATGAATCCAGACTAAAGGAAGGATCACTGTGGGGTAACTAGAATGAATTTCCTGGGAGAACTGGAATATGAGTTAGAATGTATAAGGACCTTGAAGAGAGACTCATTTGATGAATGTTGCATCACATGTTGGTACTTGATGAACAATATGAAGGGGACCCTAGACAGAAAGGTTTAAATGCCAAAAAATCACTTTGGTTTGCTCTTTGGAAACAGAAACGTTTTGTATGTTAGGAGTGATGGTGCATAGTTTTTGGTGATTATTAATCTGTTAGTGTCCAGCAGGAGAGCAAAGTAGGAGAGAGTTCAGTGTTGAGTCTGTTGGCAGTGACTGAGGGGATGGGTGTGGAAACCAGAGAGGGGGCCACAGAACAAACGACAATAAAATCTGACGAAACAGGGTGAACCAGGAGAAAGAATCTGAGACAACTCTAATGTAAGTATAGGAAGGTCAGGGCTGGGAGATCAAAGTCAGAAAGTTTATTTTTGAAGATTAAAGCAAAACAAAATCTTACTGTAAAAGAACCCAATGTATTTGTATCTAATTAAAAAAAAATCAATGATTGTTAACCAGAAGCACTGGTGGCTGCACTTTCTCTGCCTTCCTACCACCAGTCATCATATTTTTCTCCTCTGATCTGCTTCAGGTAATAATCTGAAATGCTGAGAACCTCATGTTTTGTCAATATTTGAAATGATGCCCACTTGAAAGTATGGGTTCAGTTGTATAAGATGAAATACAATTTCTGGAAGTGTTTTTTAGACCCCGAGAACAGCTTTAGCATAATTATCTCCCAGGGATGTCAGATAGTTCTGAAAAATGAATGAAGCTTGATATGAAATTGCCAAACTATTTTTTTCTGTGATCAAAATGGTCAGATTAGAAGTATTTGAATCCTCCATTGCTCTCCTATACAAATAGGCAACTTATAAGGGAAACAAAAGTAAAAATAAATGGTGATCCATCAAACTAAAAATCTTTTACAAAGCAAAGGGAACTGTCAACCAAATGAAAACTCCCCTTGCTGAACAGGAGAAGATATTTGCAAACAGTGTACCCCATAAGGGGTTATTATTCAAAATATGTGAAGGATTCATACAACTCAACAGCAAAAATACAAAAAATTCTATTAAAAATGGGCATAAGTCCCGGATGGACAGTTTTCCAAAGAAGACCTATGGATGTCCAAACAGACAGATAAAGATGCTCCACATCCTTTGAGGAGGTATTTGGTATGCTCCTCTTCCTCGGTTCTTGTAACAAACCTTTGAAAGAACAGATCACTTGTAGCACAAACAGGCAGGATTTTATTAAGCAGGCATGAGGCCATATTTATAATGACAAACTACTTAC
Source organism: Tragulus kanchil (assembly GCA_022376925.1). NCBI lineage: Eukaryota > Metazoa > Chordata > Mammalia > Artiodactyla > Tragulidae > Tragulus > Tragulus kanchil. The sequence goes on along the minus strand of JAIOJX010000003.1, from coordinate 21,087,477 downwards.
ATCTCAGTTATAGCTCAAGTGGAAAGCAGGAAGCAAAGGTGGGCTGACTCTAAAGCTATTCTGATTTCGCTTGGCTTCCATTTTTATGCTTTTTGTTTTCTCCTTGTGGAATCTGATTGGTTATACCCTATGCAAAATAGGTGATGGTACCAGCATTTGCCTGTTGAATTATGCCCAGGACCGTAGGTTCTCACTCAGATCTTTTACTTCGCCTGTTTTTTTTTCCCTTCCCATCTGCGAGGTTCCATCATCTTTAGCTCTTTTTTCTATTCTATCTACCTGACAGTTAATTGTCAGGGAAATGTAGCTTAAAAAAACCCACAATATTACTTCACACTGGTCAGAACAGCTGTACCAAAAACACAGAAAATAAACGGTAGCCCTCATGAAGTATTGGTCATAATCTAAATTGGTGCAGCCACTATGGAGCAAAATATGAAGTTTTCTCAAAAAGTTAAAAATAGGACCACCATATGATCTAGCAGTTCCACTCCTGAAATTTCCAAAGAAAGCAAAAACACTAATTTGAATATATATATGTATATATATATGCATCCCTGTGTTCTTCACAATAGGCAAGATGTGGAAGCAACCTAACTGCTCATCAACTGATGACTGGATAAAGAAGATCTGTGTGTGTGTGTGTGTGTGTGTGTGTGTGTGTGTGTGTGTGCGCGTGCACGCACGCGCATGTATGGAATATTACTTAGCTATACAAAATAATGAAATCTTACCAATTGTGACAGCATGAATAAATGTAGAGGGCATTATGCTTAGTGAAATTATTCACCCAAAGATGAATACTGTATGATTTCACTTATGTGGGAATCTATAAAACAATACGAATGAACAAACATCTAAACAGAAGCAGTCTTGGATACAGAGAGCAAACAGATGGTTGCCAGAGGGGAGAGGACTAGGGGCAGAGATAAATAAGGAGGTTAAGAGGTACAAACTTCCAGCTACTTAATGAACAAGTCACAAATTGAAACATGGAGTGTGGAAAATATAGTCAATAATTGTGACTATTGTGGTAATCATCTTGAAATATATGGAAAAATCAAATCACTGTATTCTGCACCAGAAACTAACTCAGTGTTGTAGGTGAATTTTACTTCAAAACAAATGAAACAAACAAGGAAACAAACTGATCCAAAAAGAGATTAGATTTGCAGTTATCAGAGGCAGGTGGCCAAGGTAGAGATACTTGGATGAAGGTACAAACTTCCAGTTACAAGATAAATAAGTACTAGGGATATAATGTACAACAAAATGACTAATATAATTAGCACTGATATGTGTTATATATGAAAGTTATTAAGAGAGTAAACCACAAGGACATTTTTCTGCTAATTCTTTTGTTTTATATCTATAAAATTATATATTTTCACTAAACTTTATTGCAAGGGTGATTTCATGATGTATGTAAGTCAAATCTTTATGCTGTACACCTTAACCTTATATGTGCTGTATGTCAGTTGTATCTCAATGAGACTGAAAGAAGAAAAGGACAAAAAAGAAAGATAGAAGTGGGTGTTGATACTGTCATAAGCAAAAGAAGCATTAGCATCATCAGTTTTATAGTATTTATTTGTATTTTTTTTCAATGCATTATTGCATTGACTTAGAAACAGCAAAATAAAATCCATTCATCTACTAGACAGGTATCCCAGACTAATATTTCTTGTCTTACAACACAAGCCACAGAATGACACTTAAAATTAATTGTGGTAGACATTGTACTTTTAACTTTGTGATTCAACCTCTCTCTCTCTATATGTATATCACTGAACTTCATTATTTATGAAAGCAAAACTTTTGTTTGCGATTTCAGGTATTTAACATTATATTGGAAAGCTATCTAACTATCTCATCCTCTGCTGCCCCCTTCTATTGCCTTCAGTCTTTCCCTGCATCAAAGTCTTTCCCAATGAGCTTGCTCTTTGCATCAAGTGGCCAAAGTATTGGAGCTTTAGCTTCAGCCTCAGTCCTTCCAATGAATATTCAGGGTTAATTTCCTTTAGGATTGTTTGGTTTGATCTTTTTGCAATCCAATGATGTTGTTTTCAGTATTAAAGTGAAACAAAGGAATAAAGTCTTTTGTTTTAGTAAATGAATTTACTATGCTTTCTAAAGTATAGTAAATTCTAGAAATTCATGGAAAATAATTATATTTTTCTGACAGTTTTTAATTGTGCATTCACATGCACATACATTTTGCATCTTGAAGTTGCAGGAAATATTAGAAATTGTTTCATTTATATCAAAGAACTAGAGGTTTATATATCTTTCTGTTCTTCCCTCCTTCTTTCTCCTTTATTCTTTCCTCCTTCCTTCTTACCTTTTTTGCTTCCTTCTATATGACTTATAATTTTATGTGACAGTAATCAAAAGAACATGATTCCATAGTATGTGAGAGTCAATAATCCTCTACGCTGTGTTCAAGTTTTCTCTACAAAGAAGTTGCCAAAAAGATATAAATGTTCACTCAGATAAAGAATATGGTAAACTAGCTTCTTGTATGCTGTACACCTTAACCTTATATGTGCTGTATGTCAGTTGTATCTCAATGAGACTGAAAGAAGAAAAGGACAAAAAAGAAAGATAGAAGTGGGTGTTGATACTGTCATAAGCAAAAGAAGCATTAGCATCATCAGTTTTATAGTATTTATTTGTATTTTTTTTCAATGCATTATTGCATTGACTTAGAAACAGCAAAATAAAATCCATTCATCTACTAGACAGGTATCCCAGACTAATATTTCTTGTCTTACAACACAAGCCACAGAATGACACTTAAAATTAATTGTGGTAGACATTGTACTTTTAACTTTGTGATTCAACCTCTCTCTCTCTATATGTATATCACTGAACTTCATTATTTATGAAAGCAAAACTTTTGTTTGCGATTTCAGGTATTTAACATTATATTGGAAAGCTATCTAACTATCTCATCCTCTGCTGCCCCCTTCTATTGCCTTCAGTCTTTCCCTGCATCAAAGTCTTTCCCAATGAGCTTGCTCTTTGCATCAAGTGGCCAAAGTATTGGAGCTTTAGCTTCAGCCTCAGTCCTTCCAATGAATATTCAGGGTTAATTTCCTTTAGGATTGTTTGGTTTGATCTTTTTGCAATCCAATGATGTTGTTTTCAGTATTAAAGTGAAACAAAGGAATAAAGTCTTTTGTTTTAGTAAATGAATTTACTATGCTTTCTAAAGTATAGTAAATTCTAGAAATTCATGGAAAATAATTATATTTTTCTGACAGTTTTTAATTGTGCATTCACATGCACATACATTTTGCATCTTGAAGTTGCAGGAAATATTAGAAATTGTTTCATTTATATCAAAGAACTAGAGGTTTATATATCTTTCTGTTCTTCCCTCCTTCTTTCTCCTTTATTCTTTCCTCCTTCCTTCTTACCTTTTTTGCTTCCTTCTATATGACTTATAATTTTATGTGACAGTAATCAAAAGAACATGATTCCATAGTATGTGAGAGTCAATAATCCTCTACGCTGTGTTCAAGTTTTCTCTACAAAGAAGTTGCCAAAAAGATATAAATGTTCACTCAGATAAAGAATATGGTAAACTAGCTTCTTGAAAGCTTTGTCTAGCCTCGATACCAAAATAAGAGACTATGTTTTCCTTAAAGAAGAAAAAATCTTCAATTGAGTTAAATTTTTTTTTTTTAATTGTGGCTTCTTTTACTGTTTTTTATTTATTTATTTTCATCTGTCTTAATCTTTGGCCTATGTGGGCCTCCCGTTACAGTGGCCTCTCTTGTTGCAGAGCACTGGCTGTGTATGCATGCGCTCATAATTGGACACAACAGGTCCAGCCGCTCTGCAGCACGTGGGATCTTCCTGGGCCAGGGATCGAAGCAGTGCGCCTTGCCTTGTAAGGTGGTCTCTTTACCCAGTGGACCACCAGAGAAGCCCCTAGGTTAAAGTTTTAACTCGACAAATATCTTTTTCCTGAGAATATTCTTGTATCAAACATCCTAGACGCTATTGGATATTGCAGTTGAATAAAACTTGTTTTTCCAAGTCTTCTTGGGGGTGGATTCATTGGGGGTGGAGGAGAAATTGAGAAAGAGAGAGAAGAATAAACAGATGAATAAACGAAGAATGCTGAAATCAAGTGCCAGAGATGATAAGATAGCACAATAACCAAGTATTTATTTGAGTGTTGAGAGAGATTTTGGAAGAGGTAACGTTTGGAGAAATTAGGAGAGAGAGAGAGATGAAAGTGAGAGGTAGGAGTGTGCCAGAAGGGAGGGAAGTAGAGGTGTACTAGTTGTGAGTTAGTTGCTAAGTTGTGTCTAACTCTTGCTGTCTCACAAACTGTAGGCTGCTAGGCTCCTCTGTCCGTGGGATTCTCCAGGGAAGAATACTGGAGTGGGTTGCCATTTCCTTCTTGAAGGAAATTCTGCTCCATCAACTAACTTTTATTTAATAGTCAAACTCTTTGTTGTCATTTCAACAAAACACCTCACCAGGAGTAGTTTCCATCTCAAGAAGCCACTTTCTTGGCTTATCCATAAGAAATTACGTCTCATCCAGTAACGTCTGATCATGAGATGCAACCACTCAGTCACATCTTCTGGTTCCACTTCAGATGCTAGTTCTCTTGCTGCCTCCTTCACATCTGCAGTTGCTTCCCCTCTGAAGTCGTGAACTCCTCAGAGTCATCTATGAGGACTGGAATCAGGCATACCTGGAGATAATTGTGGGTTTCATTCCAGTCCACTGCACTAAGGCAAATATCTCAGTAAAACAAGTCATGCGAATATTTGTTTCCTAGTAATAAAGTTCGGTTTGAGCTACATTCTAGTCAATGAAATGTACAATTGCATTATGTCTAAAAAATGTACTTATTTTAATTAAAAAAATGCCTGTTTGTTAATAAATACCACTGAACACCTGACTGTCAAGAAGTCCTAAGTTTTTACTTGGTAGAGTCTTGCCTGAGTGTTGGTGACTGCTGACTGATCAGGATGGTAGAGGTTAAGAAATGACAATTTCTTAAAATAAGGAAATGGTGAAGTTTGCCACAAGATGCTAATTCTCTTGCTGTTTCCACCACATCTGCAATTACTCCCTCCATGAAGTATATCCCCTCAAAGTTATCTATGCAGGTTGGAATCAACTTCTTTCAAACTCCTATTGATGTTGATATTTTGACCTCTTCTCTTGAATCACAAATGTTCCTAACAACATTTAGAATGGTGAATCCTTCCCAAAATGTGTTCAATAGACTTTGCCCAGGTCCATCAGAGGAATCACTCTCTGTGGCAATTATAGCTTTAGGAAATGTATTTTTAAATAATAAGACTTGAAAGGTGAAAAGATTCCTTGATCCATGGGTTGTAGGATGAGTGCTGTATTAGCAGGCATGAAAATGACATTAATCTCCTAGTACATCTCTATCATTTTTCTTGGGTGACAAGGTAGATTGTCAATAAGCAGTAACATTTTGAAAGAATTCTTTTTTTTGAGCACTAGTTCTCAGCAGTGGGCTTAAAATATTAAGTAAACCATGTTGTAAACAGATGTACAGTCATTCAGGCTCTGCTGTTCCATTTGTAGAGTATAGGCAGGGTAGATTTAGCATAATTTTTAAGGAACAGAGTTTTTGGAATGGTAAATGAGTAATGACTTCTAAAGTCACCTACTGCATCAGCCCCAAACCAGAAAGTCAGCCTCTCCTTTGAAGCTTTGAAGCCAGGCATTGATTTCTCCTCTCTAGCTGTTAAAGTCCTAGGCGCCCTTTTCCAATAGAAAATTAATTTGTATGCCTCAAAATCTGTTAGTCTGTGTAGACACCTTTATTAATTATCTTAGCTAGATCTTCCAGGTGACTTGCTGTAGCTTCTACGTCACCATTTGCTACTTACGGGTCACGGAGATAATTGTGGGTTTCATTCCAGTCCACTGCACTAAGGCAAATATCTCAGTAAAACAAGTCATGCGAATTTTGTTTCCTAGTAATAAAGTTCGGTTTGAGCTAAATTCTAGTCAATGAAATGTACAATTGCATTATGTCTAAAAAATGTACTTATTTTAATTAAAAAAATGCCTGTTTGTTAATAAATACCACTGAACACCTGACTGTCAAGAAGTCCTAAGTTTTTACTTGGTAGAGTCTTGCCTGAGTGTTGGTGACTGCTGACTGATCAGGATGGTAGAGGTTAAGAAATGACAATTTCTTAAAATAAGGAAATGGTGAAGTTTGCCACAAGATGCTAATTCTCTTGCTGTTTCCACCACATCTGCAATTACTCCCTCCATGAAGTATATCCCCTCAAAGTTATCTATGCAGGTTGGAATCAACTTCTTTCAAACTCCTATTGATGTTGATATTTTGACCTCTTCTCTTGAATCACAAATGTTCCTAACAACATTTAGAATGGTGAATCCTTCCCAAAATGTGTTCAATAGACTTTGCCCAGGTCCATCAGAGGAATCACTCTCTGTGGCAATTATAGCTTTAGGAAATGTATTTTTAAATAATAAGACTTGAAAGGTGAAAAGATTCCTTGATCCATGGGTTGTAGGATGAGTGCTGTATTAGCAGGCATGAAAATGACATTAATCTCCTAGTACATCTCTATCATTTTTCTTGGGTGACAAGGTAGATTGTCAATAAGCAGTAACATTTTGAAAGAATTCTTTTTTTTGAGCACTAGTTCTCAGCAGTGGGCTTAAAATATTAAGTAAACCATGTTGTAAACAGATGTACAGTCATTCAGGCTCTGCTGTTCCATTTGTAGAGTATAGGCAGGGTAGATTTAGCATAATTTTTAAGGAACAGAGTTTTTGGAATGGTAAATGAGTAATGACTTCTAAAGTCACCTACTGCATCAGCCCCAAACCAGAAAGTCAGCCTCTCCTTTGAAGCTTTGAAGCCAGGCATTGATTTCTCCTCTCTAGCTGTTAAAGTCCTAGGCGCCCCCTTTTTCCAATAGAAAATTAATTTGTATGCCTCAAAAATCTGTTAGTCTGTGTAGACACCTTTATTAATTATCTTAGCTAGATCTTCCAGGTGACTTGCTGTAGCTTCTACGTCACCATTTGCTACTTCACTTTGAAGTTTTATGTTATGGAAATGGCTTCTTTCCCTAAACTTCATGAACCAACAATTTCTGCTAGCTTCCAACTTTTCTTCTGCAGCTTCCTCACCTCTCTCGGCCTTCACAGACTTGAAGAGAGTTAGGGGCTTTCTCTGGATTAGGCTTTGGCTTAAGGGAATGTTGTGGCTGGTTTGATCCAGATCACTAAAACTTTCTCAATATCAACAATAAGGCTGTTTCACTTTTTTATTGGCATCATTTGTTTTACTGAAGCAGTACTTCTCATTTCCTTCAAGAACTTTTCTTTTGCATTCATGACTTGGCTAACTTAGAAAATTAGCTTTAGGTTTATTTTGGCTTTCGACATGCTTTTCTTACTAACAATCATTTTTAGCATTTGATTTAAAGTGAGAGACTCTTTCATTCAGTTGAACACTTAAGAGGGCATTGTAGAGTTATTAATTGGCTTAATTTCACTGTTACTGTGTCTCAGGGAAGAGGGAAGCCAGAGGAGAGGAGGAGAGGTGAGGGGAAAGTTTGTCCGTGGAGTAGTCAAAATGCAAACAATATTTATTGATTAAATTTGTTCGCATGTGCGGTTACAGTTCATAGCACCCCGAAGCAATTACTTCTTTGGTGCAGAAGTAATTGTGCTTTTACATTGTTGAATTTTGCTGTTTGATATTGGAATATATTCTTAAATAAATATATTTATGCTATGCATTGTTTTAATGTTAATCTTGTGCTTTATGTATTTTTTTTTTGCTAGCATCTTATTACTTGCTATTTATTTATTTATTTATTTATTTTGGGGGGAGGGTGTCAGGTGGGCCACTTCTATTGGTCTTTCATTTATCTATTTTCATCCATCTTTGTTTTTTGGCCCGTGTGAGCCTCCCATCACAGTGGCCTCTGTTGTTGCAGAGCACCTGCTCTGGGCACGTGTGCTCCAGAGCTCTGGCTCGGTAATTGGACACATCGGTCCAGCCGCTCTGCGGCACGTGGGATCTTCCCAGGCCAGGGATCGAATCAGTGCCCCTTGCACTGCAAGGTGGTGTCCTTACCCACTGGACCACCAGGGAAGTCCCCTTGCTATTTATTTTATGTTTATTTTAGACTAGAGATATCATGTTAGCAAATACGAATGATTTTCTTCTTTGAATTCTAAATGCGTTGTAAAGCAGTGGAGACAACTTGCAACATCAATGCATGCGATCCAAGAATTGCATACAAACGTACAGTGCAGTGGTGGTTCAAGAAGTTTTTCAAAGGGGACAACAGCCTTGAAGATATGGAGCATACTAGTTGGCCATCAAAAGTTGACACTGACCAGCTGAGGATCTTTGAAGCTGAAGATGATCTACTCAGCAGTTAGACCAAGAAGATGTCCAAAGCACCTCCAAAAACCAAACTTTCACCAAAATAAAGAAAGTCATGGTCATTGTTTGGTGGTCTGTTGCAGGTCGGATCCACTATAGCTTTCTGAATCCTGGTGAAACCATTACATCTGAGAAGCATGCTGAGAAAACTGATGAGATGCACTGAAAATTGTAATGCCTGCTTCCAGCATTGGTCAACAGAAAGCTCCCAGTTTTTCTCCATGGCTATGCCCAACTACACATCAAGCAACCAACGTTTCAAAAGTTGAATGAAATGGGCTACGAGTTTTGACTCATTCATGATATTCAACTGACCTCTCACCATTTCTTCAAGCATCTCAATGACTTTTTTGCAGGGAAAAGCAGCTGAAAATGCTTTACAGCCAACAGGAGACAGAAAATGTTTTCCAAGAGTTTATCAAATCCCAAAGAAAAAAAATTTTATGCTACAGGAATAAACAAACCTATTTCTCACTGGCAAAATGTGCTGATATAATGGTTCCTATTTTGGTTAATAGAGATGTGTTTGAGTCCAGTTAGAATGATTTAAAATGCATGATCCCAACCTGCAATTATGTTTGCACCAACCTAATAAACTAGTCCCATCAAAGATCACTGATCACATGTCCCCCTAACAAATAAAATAATGGAAAAGTTTGAAATACTTCAGAAATTTCCAGAATGTGACGCAGTGACACAAGGTGAGCAAACACTGTTGGAAAAACTGCTGATAGATTTGATTGACCCAGGATTGCAACAGACTTTCAATCTGTAAAGCAATCACAGTGTCTGCAAAGTGCAGTAAGCGAAGCACAATAAAGCAAGGTCTGCCTCATATAAAGTTCTGTTCATCATCAACCACAGAGAGGGAATCAAGAAGGATCTAGACTTGTAGACACTGTAAGAAGTGAAATTATTATTATAGGCAGTAAAACATAATGTATCAATCTCCTTTTGGGGAGAGTACATAAAATATCACATGCTTTCCAAAATCACTCCCCTTCCTGTTTCCTGTGTGCTTGGACTTCCCTTTGGGTAATATTGCTGTGATTGTTTAGTCACTTCAGTTGTGTCCAACTCTTTGGAACCCCGTGGATTGCAGCCTGCTAGGCTCCTCTGTCCATGGGATTTTCCAGGGAAGAATACTTGAGTGGGTTGCCATTTCCTTCTCCAGGGGAAACTTCCCAACCTAGGTAGATTCTTTACCCTTGAACCACCTGGGATTAGCACTGGAATTAGCTGGAAAGAAGAATGGAGTACAGAAGAGGTCAGTTAAACAAACACTTGTAGAGAAGCTCCTATGGAACCTGAAGATAGGAGAGATCTGGCCCCTGCTCCCAAGAGGCTTACAGCTGAGTGGGGAAGATCAAAGGATAAACAAAAGATAACGATGCAATTAAAAAGTGTTCCCCGGAAGGTATCGCCTCCCAAGTGCACAATTCCAAGTGGGGAAGAGTCTCTCTACTAAGTGACAGTTTCGCCGCTCTGCATCTCCCCTTCCAGGCCCCAAAGAGACAAGTTTGACTTTTTGCTGTACCAGAGTTTATGATCTGATTTTTACGTGATTCCCACTTCCAACCAGAAGACAGAATAGTAGGACGATTTTATGAAGAAATAAAAGTACTTTGCATTAAGTAATATAATCATAACATTTTATTTCCACAGATTTTATATGCAAATCTCCAAAGAATCACTTCATCAGCCTCATGATTGTGTTTTTATATGAGTGTGTAAATGCGATTTATGCATGGGACACAGGGAAGAAAGTCTGAGAGCAGATGAGAGTTTCATTCAGAGCTGTATATCTCATTTATTTATTTATTTATTAAGAGAAACTAGTAGGCTGTCTGATAGATAACTATTTAAGGTTCTCTCCAGAGATTAACTGATACAGTCCTAATGTTGACTCCATCAAGTAGGCACTGTTGTTGTCTTATAAGGAAGGGAACAGGAACATGGAAAAGTGGAGTACCTTGCCCAAAGTCCAGCTGATAGATAGCAAATCCAGAACTGGGACCAAGACAGCATCTGGGAAGGGTAGATGGTTGGTTTCTACACAACTGTGTGGATATGTAAACTGGAGATTACTAGGGTTTCCTTTTAATATCCAGATGATATATTTATACTTTGGCCACCTGATGCAAGAGATGACTCATTGGAAAAGACCCTGATGCTGGGAAAAATAAAAAAATGAACAAGGACAGATGTATGGAAGGAGATTTTCAGGAAGAATACTTGAGTGGGTTGCCATTTCCTTCTCCAGGGGAAACTTCCCAACCTAGGTAGATTCTTTACCCTTGAACCACCTGGGATTAGCACTGGAATTAGCTGGAAAGAAGAATGGAGTACAGAAGAGGTCAGTTAAACAAACACTTGTAGAGAAGCTCCTATGGAACCTGAAGATAGGAGAGATCTGGCCCCTGCTCCCAAGAGGCTTACAGCTGAGTGGGGAAGATCAAAGGATAAACAAAAGATAACGATGCAATTAAAAAGTGTTCCCCGGAAGGTATCGCCTCCCAAGTGCACAATTCCAAGTGGGGAAGAGTCTCTCTACTAAGTGACAGTTTCGCCGCTCTGCATCTCCCCTTCCAGGCCCCAAAGAGACAAGTTTGACTTTTTGCTGTACCAGAGTTTATGATCTGATTTTTACGTGATTCCCACTTCCAACCAGAAGACAGAATAGTAGGACGATTTTATGAAGAAATAAAAGTACTTTGCATTAAGTAATATAATCATAACATTTTATTTCCACAGATTTTATATGCAAATCTCCAAAGAATCACTTCATCAGCCTCATGATTGTGTTTTTATATGAGTGTGTAAATGCGATTTATGCATGGGACACAGGGAAGAAAGTCTGAGAGCAGATGAGAGTTTCATTCAGAGCTGTATATCTCATTTATTTATTTATTTATTAAGAGAAACTAGTAGGCTGTCTGATAGATAACTATTTAAGGTTCTCTCCAGAGATTAACTGATACAGTCCTAATGTTGACTCCATCAAGTAGGCACTGTTGTTGTCTTATAAGGAAGGGAACAGGAACATGGAAAAGTGGAGTACCTTGCCCAAAGTCCAGCTGATAGATAGCAAATCCAGAACTGGGACCAAGACAGCATCTGGGAAGGGTAGATGGTTGGTTTCTACACAACTGTGTGGATATGTAAACTGGAGATTACTAGGGTTTCCTTTTAATATCCAGATGATATATTTATACTTTGGCCACCTGATGCAAAGAGATGACTCATTGGAAAAGACCCTGATGCTGGGAAAAATAGAAGGCAGGAAGAGAAGGGGATGACAGAGGACGAGATGGTAGAATGGCATCACTGACTCAATGAACATGAGTTTGAGCAAGCTCAGGGAGATGGTGAAGAACAAGGAAAGTCTGGCATGCCACACTCTATGGGGTCACAAAGAGTTGGACATGACTGAGCAACTGAACTAAACTTAAATGTTTTAAATTATTGAACAATTTCTTATGATGAACTCAAGACCCGAACCACTCTTTGTAAGTATTCCCAGAGAACTTACAGTTGTATCACTGCTTCTGGCTCTAGGTTCCTACCCCTTGCTGCCTTTCTTCTTGAAGCTGCTGTTGCTTCTTCACTCCCGCATCACAGGAGCAGAGAAGTCATAACTTTCTCCAAGCCTCCCAGTACATCATGAACCTATGTTTGCTGCATGTAACAGAAATTTACTGAATGTCTCAGATTAGTGGGTTGAATCTGAGCATAGAACAGAAGCTTCTGTTTCTAGACACTTAAAAACCCTTCCTGTCAGTGGTGCTCTCTCACTAAGTCTTTTCATAGCCCCTTCCAACATTCTGTCATTTCACCTGGGTCACTTCTTTTCACATATTGCTTCCAAACCAGAGCAAGCAGGGGCCACCCCAAATTCCTATTCCCCTTTCTTGCAGAAAAATTTCCAACACTTATTTTGCTTATTTTTCCATCTAGACTAATCCAGGGGACCTTGTCTTTCACAATCAAAAGGACATAGTGGTGATTTTACTACCTGAATAGATTTGAACATCTGAATGGTGAATCAGAACAGTCAATGATGTTGACTTAAGAAAAACTACTGGAAAGCAGCAGCCAAAATGGAATAAAACACAAGATGTCTCCTTAAGCAAGTTAAGCATAATTAAATTTGCAGTAAGCACAATGGTTTAAAAAACAAACCATAAAATATCCCTTTGACACATTTAATTCACAATTCTCTGTTCAGGTAGGAACTCAGAGTTTAGAGTGGTTGGCTATATTGGAGAAAAGACCACCATAGTAATTCTTAACTCTTTGCTCAATAAACAATTACTCTATACCTATTTTGCTTCAGGACTGGTGCTTAGAAGAAGAGGTATATGGTGAATAAAGTATGATCTTTGACCTCCCAGATCATTTATAGAGTGGGTCACAAGGAAACATAAGCATATGTATCATGTACAAAGAGATACGCACACAGTGGTGTAACAGTAGAATATGCAGCTAGCAGCCTGCTGGATCAGGGAAATTGGTGCATAAGCAGTCATTTTCTCTGTAGCATGAGTGTAAGTGTTCCAGGGTGAAAAGGATAGAAGAGGAAAGGGAATCTGTAAAGGCTAGAAAGAGCAAAACAGCATCATGTCTCTGTGTTGTGAGCTTCAACTATGTGTATGTTCAATACAGAAGGGAGTTGGAGGTAGAAGGAGGGGAGAGGGAGATGAGTGGCTAAGATGAGAGTGGCGAATAAGTCGGGCTCCACACAAGAAAGAATGCTGTATAACCCACTCTTGAGACTTTTTGGAAACACTGAGGCCAGGTTTTATAATGCTTGTTAAAAACAGATTTCTGGACTCCATCCCAACCTACTGAATCTAAATGTTTTTGAATAAATCAGAAACAAGAAGAAATCTTTATGCTTATTAGGGGTTAAGAAACTCTGCTATAGGCAAGGGCAGTCTTTGGCTAATTTAATGTTGCAGACTTCCAGGCCATACCTGACTTTACAGACCCATACACTGTAGAGTGGAGGAGGAAATGGCAACCCCGCTCCATTCTTCTTCTTCTTCTTCTTTTTTTTTAGATTTATTTATTTATTTATTTATTTTGGGCGGGGGTCGGGTTGGGGAGGGAGGCGAGCGGGCGGGCCACTTCTATTGGTCTTTCATTTCTCTATTTTCATCCGTCTTGGGCCTCCCATTGCGGTGGCGTCTGTTGTCACAGAGCACCGGCTCTGGGAGCATGCGCTCCAGAGCTCCGCCTCAGCGATTGGACACATCAGTCCAGCCGCTCCGTGGCACGTGGGATCTTCCCAGGCCAGGGATGGAACCAGCACCCCTTGCACTGCAAGGCGGTGTCCTTATCCACTGGACCACCAGGGGAAGCCCCCGCTCCATTATTCTTGCTTGAAGAATCCCATGAACAGAGTAGCCTGGTGGACTACAGTCCCTGGGGTCTCAGAGAGTCAGGTACAACTGAAATGACTTAGCACAGCACAGCACATACTGTAGAGTATATTGTGTGTGTATTAGTATTTAGAAGCATAATGAAAAATAGTTTTCATGTATCTTGAAAGCTGTACTGTACTCTGCATAGCAACTTGGAGTAGTATAACTAGATAGAATTATGTATGTCTTACTAAAATATCATTGGTAAAAGTTTACAAAGTTTTTCTTTTTGCCTTTATTCTGTCCCTCATACATCATAAATCCTGTCTGAATAATATACTTATTCTGGAACATTACAACAGACTTTGTGCTTTGAGGATAATGAACGGTTTTCTTAAGTATAATGAGGATTTTGAAACTGCTGTGCTACAAATATATGCAGGGGGAAATGTGACTTTATTTAAACTTCCAAGACAGTATTAATGGTTTTGATAAGAAGTTGTTCTGTGGTGTGGTTAGGTCAGGAAGTGAGCTGGCCCTTCCTCTCCTGAGGTCTAGAAGGGAGCAGTACTCTTTCAGCTGTTGATGAACTGAAGAACACAATCTGTGGATTCATCTAAAACAATTCACTGTAGATGGACAAGGGACAGCTTGAGAATGTGAAAGCAGAATCTGAATTAAAATTGAACACAGAACAGAATGAAGTGCAGTAATGGCAGGTGTGGGCTTCCTAGGGGACACTAATGGTAGAGAATCCTCTGCCGGTGTAGGAGACATGAGAGACACAGGCTCTATCCTTGGCTGGGGAAGATCCCCTGAAGGAGGGCACTGCAGTCCACTCCAGTATTCTTGCCTGGAGAATCTCATGGACAGAGGAGCCTGGAGGCCTATAGCCCATAGGGTTGCATGGAGTCAGATATGACTGAAGCAACTTAGCACACAATAGGTGTAAAATACAGCATGAACAAAGTAGGAAAAGCTGTTGCAATAAATAATGCTAATGGTTTTATTGGAGTTTCTTGTAAAAAGATACAGAAGCATAATGGATAATAGATTCAAAATGAAAGAAATATACTAGGATTTATAAGGATAGGTGCAAAACAGTGAAATGAATAATGAGTGAATGAAATATGACTCAATCTTTCAAGATCAGTATTGATTAGTATCTTCCTAAATGATAAGTTCTACTTTTTAATGATTTTGAAATGCATGGCTATACCTCCGCACAGAAGCTAAAATCAACTGTCAATAAAAACAAATGAGAGAGGGCTTCCCTGGTAGTCCAATGGGTTGAGTCCGCCTAGCAGTGCAGGGGGCACCGGTTCGATCCCTGGCCCTGGAAGATCCCATGTGCCGCTGAGCAGCTGGACTGGTGTGTCCAAATTACGAACCAGTGCTCTGGATTGCATGGGCCCAGAGCTAGTGCTCTGCAGCGAGAGGGGCTGCTGTGGTGGGAGGCCCACACAGGCCAAAGAGTAAAGATGGGTGAAAATAAATAAAGAAAAAAAGAAAAGAACCTTAGAGATAATCTTATAAAGAAAAACAAATGAAAGAAAAAAGAAATATATTTGAATTCCTAATTGATGCACTCTGTCCTGAGTTTTTTTCTGTGGTGTGGTTAGGTCAGGAAGTGAGCTGGCCCTTCCTCTCCTGAGGTCTAGAAGGGAGCAGTACTCTTTCAGCTGTTGATGAACTGAAGAACACAATCTGTGGATTCATCTAAAACAATTCACTGTAGATGGACAAGGGACAGCTTGAGAATGTGAAAGCAGAATCTGAATTAAAATTGAACACAGAACAGAATGAAGTGCAGTAATGGCAGGTGTGGGCTTCCTAGGGGACACTAATGGTAGAGAATCCTCTGCCGGTGTAGGAGACATGAGAGACACAGGCTCTATCCTTGGCTGGGGAAGATCCCCTGAAGGAGGGCACTGCAGTCCACTCCAGCATTCTTGCCTGGAGAATCTCATGGACAGAGGAGCCTGGAGGCCTATAGCCCATAGGGTTGCATGGAGTCAGATATGACTGAAGCAACTTAGCACACAATAGGTGTAAAATACAGCATGAACAAAGTAGGAAAAGCTGTTGCAATAAATAATGCTAATGGTTTTATTGGAGTTTCTTGTAAAAAGATACAGAAGCATAATGGATAATAGATTCAAAATGAAAGAAATATACTAGGATTTATAAGGATAGGTGCAAAACAGTGAAATGAATAATGAGTGAATGAAATATGACTCAATCTTTCAAGATCAGTATTGATTAGTATCTTCCTAAATGATAAGTTCTACTTTTTAATGATTTTGAAATGCATGGCTATACCTCCGCACAGAAGCTAAAATCAACTGTCAATAAAAACAAATGAGAGAGGCTTCCCTGGTAGTCCAATGGGTTGAGTCCGCCTAGCAGTGCAGGGGGCACCGGTTCGATCCCTGGCCCTGGAAGATCCCATGTGCCGCTGAGCAGCTGGACTGGTGTGTCCAAATTACGAACCAGTGCTCTGGATTGCATGGGCCCAGAGCTAGTGCTCTGCAGCGAGAGGGGCTGCTGTGGTGGGAGGCCCACACAGGCCAAAGAGTAAAGATGGGTGAAAATAAATAAAGAAAAAAAGAAAAGAACCTTAGAGATAATCTTATAAAGAAAAACAAATGAAAGAAAAAAGAAATATATTTGAATTCCAACTGTATGTTATTTGATGCATTAGCTATAAGGTACTATGTTTTGACTAATTAAACATAGCAGTGGGATATGAGAAGGGTACTAGAACTTCTTTGCCTGAAGGATTTATTTGTATGTGTTTATTTTTTAATAGGAGAGAGCTTAAAATCCCTGAACTGATTGTGGGGCACCTGGGAGATGAAATTTAGTACATCTATTACATTTTTTTGCATTCTTAATGCACTGATATTTCAAATACTTTGACCTTGATTTGTTAAATTGGTCCAGTATGCTTTATCAGTCTTATTTAACAAATATTTGGGAAGGGGGGATTTGTTAGATTTTTTAAGAGAAAACCATGCTATGTCTAAAGTAGTACGTTTGAAATCATAATCATTTAAATTTTGGATTTCTTAAATATGTATTTGGAAGCACAATTTTAAAAAGTTAGATTTCCAGTGGATTCATAGAAGGCTGATATCCTATTGGTAAATCATGTAATGGTGACATGCTGTGCTTTCTGTTTTTGATTATGTTGCTATTGGCGTATTTTCCTGATAATATCTATGAAATGAGGAATGGATGTTGTAGCAAAAGAGTTTTCTCAGTCTGATTGATTTTGTGCTTTATAACCCATTTCAGTTATCAGAAGGTATTACTATTTTTCCTCCTGCTATTTGGAAAGAATGTAATGGTCTAAAGATTGCCTCCTTCTGAGGAGTTACTCTCTTGTCAGGTAGAAACAGTTTTTTTATTTATTTTTAACCCGCCTGTAACTTTGGAGTGAAGCTAAAATCAACTGTCAATAAAAACAAATGAGAGGGCTTCCCTGGTAGTCCAATGGGTTGAGTCCGCCTAGCAGTGCAGGGGCACGGTTCGATCCTGGCCCTGGAAGATCCCATGTGCCGCTGAGCAGCTGGACTGGTGTGTCCAAATTACGAACCAGTGCTCTGGATTGCATGGGCCCAGAGCTAGTGCTCTGCAGCGAGAGGGGCTGCTGTGGTGGGAGGCCCACACAGGCCAAAGAGTAAAGATGGGTGAAAATAAATAAAGAAAAAAAGAAAAGAACCTTAGAGATAATCTTATAAAGAAAAACAAATGAAAGAAAAAAGAAATATATTTGAATTCCAACTGTATGTTATTTGATGCATTAGCTATAAGGTACTATGTTTTGACTAATTAAACATAGCAGTGGGATATGAGAAGGGTACTAGAACTTCTTTGCCTGAAGGATTTATTTGTATGTGTTTATTTTTTAATAGGAGAGAGCTTAAAATCCCTGAACTGATTGTGGGGCACCTGGGAGATGAAATTTAGTACATCTATTACATTTTTTTGCATTCTTAATGCACTGATATTTCAAATACTTTGACCTTGATTTGTTAAATTGGTCCAGTATGCTTTATCAGTCTTATTTAACAAATATTTGGGAAGGGGGGATTTGTTAGATTTTTTAAGAGAAAACCATGCTATGTCTAAAGTAGTACGTTTGAAATCATAATCATTTAAATTTTGGATTTCTTAAATATGTATTTGGAAGCACAATTTTAAAAAGTTAGATTTCCAGTGGATTCATAGAAGGCTGATATCCTATTGGTAAATCATGTAATGGTGACATGCTGTGCTTTCTGTTTTTGATTATGTTGCTATTGGCGTATTTTCCTGATAATATCTATGAAATGAGGAATGGATGTTGTAGCAAAAGAGTTTTCTCAGTCTGATTGATTTTGTGCTTTATAACCCATTTCAGTTATCAGAAGGTATTACTATTTTTCCTCCTGCTATTTGGAAAGAATGTAATGGTCTAAAAGATTGCCTCCCTTCTGAGGGAGTTACTCTCTTGTCAGGTAGAAACAGTATATTTATTAAACTGCCTGTAACTTTGGAGTGAATGTTTTCAATCTATTTCTTTCTGTTTCCTAGTCTGTAACTGTAAGAAGCACTCAAACATGACACTTGGCAGCAAGATTCAGCTGATTTGGAGAACCACAGCTAGGATATTCTAAAATCAAGAGGTTACAGAGTGGAATTAGAATCTTTTTGTTTTTTTCTAGTTTCCTAATATTAGAACTTAAGGCTGTTAAACTTTATTAATATTTTACCTTAGTATGAATTTCAGTTCAGTTCAGTTGCTCAGTCTGAACCCATGGACTACAGCATGCCAGTCTTCCGTGTTTTTCACGATCTCCTAGAGCTTGCTCAGACTCATGTCCTGACTCCGTGATGCCATCCCACTATCTCATCCTCTGTCATCCCCTTCTCCTTTTCTTTCTATTTTTCCCAACATCAGGCTCTTTTCCAATGAATTGTCTCTTTGCATCAGGTGGCCACAGTATTGGAGCATCAACTTTAGCATCAGTCCTTCCAATGAATATTCAGGGTTGATTTCCTTTAAGATTGACAGGTTTAATCTTCTTGTAGACTAATGGACTCTCAAGAGCCTTCTCCAGCACCACAGCTCAAAGGCATCAATTCTTTATCACTTAGCCTTCTTTATGGTCCACCTCTCACATCCATACATAACTACTGGGAATGTCATAGCTTTGAGTATACAGCCTTTAATCAGCAAAGTGATGTCTCTGCTTTTGAATACTCTGTCTGGGTTTGTCATAGCTTTTCTTCCAAAGAGCAAATGCCGTTGAATTTCATGGTTGCAGTCACTATCTGCAGTGATTTGGAGCCCCCCAAAATAAACTCTGTCACTATTTCCATTGTTTGCCCATTGTTTGCCATTATTTGTCATGAAGTGATAGGACCAGATGCCATGATTTTCAGTTTTTAAATGCTGAGTTTAATGTGATGGCCTAGAGGGGTGGGATGGAGGTGAATGGGATATACATATAGCTAATCTGGAATCATACATATCTGTAAACAACAAAACTCTGTAAAATAAAAAAAATTGCTTAAAAAAATAAAAAATAAAATGAGAAAAAACAAACAAACAAAAATGTTGAATTTAGGCTAGGTTTTTCACTCTCCTCTTTCACATTCATCAAGAGACTTTTTACTTCCTTTATATGTATGAATTTATAAACAAACAAATATATTTTTAACACTATCCTATAGGTAAATATACCAAGGATCATAAAGTGGGGAAAATGTAAGATGCTCTGATATGTATTTGGATTTATTAATACTTCACTATTTGGGGAAAAGAATCTTTGAAAAATTTGTAGAAGAGGATATAAATTAAAGATATTTGGTAGACCAATAAGTATGATCAATGCCTTTCAGTGATTTGACATAATGAAATAAATATAATTAAAAATAATGATAAAAGTAAATTGAGTCACCCTAGCTATTTGGAAGATACCGGCAGTAATAGCCAGGAATCATTTGCTTCTGTGAACTGGTGGATTGTATAGAGCTGACTTTGAAAGGAAATATTGAGGTGAGTGTAATTAGGTAGTTACAGGGACTATAAAGCCAACTAAAATGAAACTAACTGATCCACTTTAATTTAACATGCCACACACTAGTTGATCACATGGTTTTTCTAGCACTTGAATATCCTTTTAGGCATGTATTGGAGACCCAGTGATGTTGAATAGTGATACTTTGTTTAGGTCTATGGGATTTGGATATGGTTCTTGAGTGAACATTGGGTTTAAATAAATAGGTGAAAGGCAGAATAAAATAGGAAACAAAAGTTTTAGAACTGAATGTGTAGAAGACTAATGTATATGTGTATGTGTGTGTGTGTCCTAATATTGAGATAAGAAAGTCAGAGAGATGCTGAAAGAAGTAGAAGGAAATAGTAGGCAAAGAGAGAGTCAGGCTGATGTTAGGCATTTAAAAATAGTTTGACTTCTAGGTAGAAAACTTTTGCTCCAACAACAATTCTCTAAGTGTAATCTGAGTTTCCCAAGATCTTTTCAGGATGTATAGGAGATAAAACAATTTTCACAGTACTGATATTTGCTTTGCCTATTTCTCCATATTGACTTTTGCATTGATAGGGCAAACAGTAGTGAGCAAAACATTTGGAGCTTTAGCACAAGTTAAATTAGTGCCACGAAACTGTACTTACAGTCATTAGATTAGTTACATCTGTGAATTTACAGGAAAAACTCTAGTTTCATTGAAGAGTGTCCTGAGGAAGCTGTAAAAAGTATTAATATTGTTAAATATCAACCCTCAATATCATGTTTTCACATTCTGTGCGATGGTACGAAAACACATGAAGACCATCCTCTGTATACTGAATTACAATGACTATCTTGATGAAAGGCACTTATGCAGTTGTTCGAATTGCAAGCTGAACTACCCACTCTTGTTGCTGAACACATTGTTTTTTTGTGGGAAAAAAAAAGATTGACAGACAAAATATGATGGTTCAGACTTCTATACCTCTCAAATTTGAACAAGGTAAACCTGCCATTTCAAGAAGAACAACTTACAGTTTGTTGCCAGTGATAACACCTGACCTTTCAAGAGGAAACTGAAATTTTAGAAAACTTATAACTGTCTCACCATAAACTTGAAAATGTCCTAATACTTACAGTGATGATGACGTGTGTCAGCACTGGGAAAATCTGAATAATGCACGAACCAATACTTTCCAAATGTCAGTGAATAAGTTACAAAATCATGCATAGATGACAAACCATTAATGGTAAAATACAGAACAGTGGAACACTGTAATTAAGCATTTGTTAAGTTTTGATGTAATATCAAAGAGGAATATTAACAATTATTTGAAAAGTTAATTAAATATACCTTCCTTTAGCAACAGTGTATATGTGTATTGCTGGATTGTTTTCATATATCTCAACCAAACAGCAAATTATAACCAACTCAGTCCAGAAGCAGATCTGAGAGTCCACCTGATTATTAAGCTAGACAGTAATGACACTTGCAACAGAATGAAATAATGCTACCCTGCATACTAACAATTTTGTTTTGGATAATGTGCCAGTTTTTAAAAAACATAAATTATTCTAATGTAGCAAGTTTGTTATGATTATTTTAAAGTGTAATTAGTACATATTTTTAAATACTTAATTTTTATTTTTAAAATGATATATATGTATCAATGTAAGCCTTACAATAAAAGCTCTCTCTGTTTCTCAGTAACTTGTAAGAATGTAGAGGATCCTGTGAACAAAAGCTTTGGGAATCATTGAGAAATGTATGTAGATTTGAGAGTCATCAGCTTTGGAGTTTACTATTTTCTGTTGTTTGAGTGGTGTTATGTTTGTCTGTTTGGTTTTTTTAGTTTTTTTTTTAAATTTCATGCCACGAGCTCTTTCTTAGTTGTTTATTATTTTCATCCATTTTTATTCTTTGGCCTGTGTGGGCCTCCCATTGCAGTGACCTCTGTTGTTGCAGAGCACTGGCTCTGGGCGCATATACTCCAGAGCGCTGACTCCTAATTGGACACACTGACCCAGCCGCTCCATAGCACGTAGGATCTTCCTGGCTCAAGGATCAAACCGGTGCCCCTTGTACTGCCAGGTCGACTCTTTACCGCTGGACCACCAGGGAAGCCCCTGGTGTTATGTTCTGAATGAGGTCGTATGGAACAAGAACCATGGCTTTGGAAAAGCTGGTCTAGGATGTAGAGGAAATGAAAGGAAAAAAGTCACTTGGATAAGGATGTAAGAAAACATCACCAGATGTATGGGCTAGAGTAACCAAGAGAGCATGAGACTTAGAAGCGCATTGCACTTGGTTAGCAAGAAGTCGCTCGAAACCTCTGATCCATGTCAGTGGCTCCAAACAGCCCTTAATTCAACCCAGTCAGTCATCTCGGCCTGCCCAAACCTTCCACCCTTCCTTGATTGAATTTGCAGGCCAGCAACAATTCCCATTTCTCAAACTTTATCCCTAATGGAACTTGATTTTTCTCATTTGAACTAAATTGCAGGGCTTTATCGTTTATCGTCTCTTCACATATAAACTTTTCTTTGAGGGTTGGATGTGGTAAAAGGGCAAAGGTTTCTGTTTACTTCTCTGCATGTATTTGGTTATAAAGATCTCTTGCAGAGATCAAGATGAACTTTAGTAATTCCAAATAATGCAGTACATAGGATCATATTTTAAAGTGTAATTAGTACATATTTTTAAATACTTAATTTTTATTTTTAAAATGATATATATGTATCAATGTAAGCCTTACAATAAAAGCTCTCTCTGTTTCTCAGTAACTTGTAAGAATGTAGAGGATCCTGTGAACAAAACCTTTGGGAATCATTGAGAAATGTATGTAGATTTGAGAGTCATCAGCTTTGGAGTTTACTATTTTCTGTTGTTTGAGTGGTGTTATGTTTGTCTGTTTGGTTTTTTTAGTTTTTTTTTTAAATTTCATGCCACGAGCTCTTTCTTAGTTGTTTATTATTTTCATCCATTTTTATTCTTTGGCCTGTGTGGGCCTCCCATTGCAGTGACCTCTGTTGTTGCAGAGCACTGGCTCTGGGCGCATATACTCCAGAGCGCTGACTCCTAATTGGACACACTGACCCAGCCGCTCCATAGCACGTAGGATCTTCCTGGCTCAAGGATCAAACCGGTGCCCCTTGTACTGCCAGGTCGACTCTTTACCCGCTGGACCACCAGGGAAGCCCCTGGTGTTATGTTCTGAATGAGGTCGTATGGAACAAGAACCATGGCTTTGGAAAAGCTGGTCTAGGATGTAGAGGAAATGAAAGGAAAAAAGTCACTTGGATAAGGATGTAAGAAAACATCACCAGATGTATGGGCTAGAGTAACCAAGAGAGCATGAGACTTAGAAGCGCATTGCACTTGGTTAGGAAGAAGTCGCTCGAAACCTCTGATCCATGTCAGTGGCTCCAAACAGCCCTTAATTCAACCCAGTCAGTCATCTCGGCCTGCCCAAACCTTCCACCCTTCCTTGATTGAATTTGCAGGCCAGCAACAATTCCCATTTCTCAAACTTTATCCCTAATGGAACTTGATTTTTCTCATTTGAACTAAATTGCAGGGCTTTATCGTTTATCGTCTCTTCACATATAAACTTTTCTTTGAGGGTTGGATGTGGTAAAAGGGCAAGGGTTTCTGTTTACTTCTCTGCATGTATTTGGTTATAAAGATCTCTTTTGCAGAGATCAAGATGAACTTTGCAATTAGTAATTCCAAATAATGCAGTACATAGGTATACATGATTTTTTTGGCACAAACTAGTTGTAATATAGCAGGATAGTAGTGAATTATCTGTTACAATAACAGAATCTGTGACCTGAGAATTGTAGTGCACGAATATGCAAATGAACTCTAAAAATTTCTCTTCAACCCAGATACGCATTCTAAGATCATCTGATTGTCTGTGGTTGATATGATTTCATCTTCATTTTTTTCATTATTCTATTTGAGGATGTCTATGTCCTTAAATTATAACAGGCACTTCAAATTTTGTATCTGAAAATGTTCATATATAGAAAAATGATAAAAAAATATAAAATTTGAAAAGGGCCATAAAATGTCTGTTCATGTCATGCTGGGGAGGTTATTATAGCAGTTATTTCATGATCATTAGTTTTGAAATCAACTTAATCTTTAAAGCAATAGAAGCCCCATAAGTATTGTTTCTCCTACTGCAAAAAACCCACCTGCCTGTAAATCTTCACTGATTTTGCAATGTCAAATTTAATTTCAAATCAATATCATCTGATCTTTTATCTACCAGTTTTATTTAAATTTAAATCCTTGATTTGAGTTTCAGTAGTTCTTTGTAACTATAATAAAATGTCTCTAAAGGGAATGTATACTGGAAAAAGTTAATATAAAGTTTCTAGTCATAGGTGTTTTGTTATTAAATTTTCACAGAATGTTAATGTTGAAAATTGAAGTAGATGCAGATAAATTCTATGCATTCCAAATTCACTTTCTACTTAATGAGATAATACATAAATTAATTTTCTAATAAAGCTGGGATAAATTATGTTTTATTCAATCAGTAATTAGATTGCAGTTTTTAATTCAATCTATCACTCTTAGGCATTAAAAGGAAAGTTGAAAATTTCCTGCCTTGAAAGACTTGGCCTGATATCACTGAAAAGAGCTTATTGAAATCCTCAATAGAAAAACAATAAAAAGATGATTGTTTCTAGGCTATTTCTTAAATTCTTTAAACAAATCTTGAAAACGTTTATTCTAAATATGTCAATAAAAAGCTACTACTTTTATAGCTTGAGTAAGGAGTATTTTTTTACTAAAATTCTGTAGTCAAAACAATGCATAGGGCTTCCCAGGTGGTTCAGTGGGTCAAGAGTTGGCTTTGCAGTACAAGGGGCACCGGTTTGATCCCTGGCAGGGGAAGATCCCATATGCCCTGGAGCGACTGGACCACTGTGTCCAGTTGCGAGCGCATGCACCCAGAGCCGGTGCTCTGCAACGGGAGAGGCCACCGCGATGGGAGGTCCACACAGGCCAAAGAACAAAGATGGATGGAAATAAATAAATGAAGGACCAATAAAAGAGGCCAAAATTTAAAAATATACAAAAACAATGTATAGGTTCTCTGTAATAATTAAGTAGATAGGATTAATTGTTAAGTACCCAACCCACCTTAAATTTATAAGGTAGCTTGGGTGATTTTATATGTCACTTATTCTTTTTCAGAGCTGCAAAATACTTTGTTCATTTGACAGTTCTTTTGACAAGTTTAAATTCTTGTGAAAACCATGTTTAGGAAAACTCAACTTCCTAGTAAACAAAGTAGGAGAAAGAAGTGAGAGTTCTTACAAATTCAAAGTTAATACAAACAATTAATTTTAGTAAATTCAACTTCAGATATGAACTTCTCAGAAAAATTGCTAATAAGATCATGTAGTTAATTGGCTTCTAGATTGTTCAGTTTCTTGTATGTGTTTATATGTTAAAATGCATGAATATATTAGATGTAAAGACTCAAAAAGTATGTTTATTTCTTATCATTAAAGAAGTATATACAAAACAACAGTTCTCACCATTGATTGAATTCAGGAACATTTAAAAGAACACATTCACAAATGCACAGGTAGTTTATGTTTAGGGAATCCTGTTAACTGGAATATGTCAATATTAGAGTCCATACAGAATAAAAAAGTCCTCATCTTGTGATGAGTTAATTGCATAGTGATTAATGTTATAAAATAAATCTTTTAAAAGCCATTTTGTGTTCAGTATTTTGTCAGAATGCTATTTGATAGTATGCAGTCTCTTATTCTGACTAAGTGACTGAACTGAACTGAATCTCTTAGTCAAAGGGGTATCTCTTATTCAAAGCGGTAGTAAAGTCAATATATAGTTTAAAAAAACAGATACTTTAATGTATATAATATTAAGGGGAAATTTTTAAATGTTCCTATAATGTGATTTTTTAAAATATTTTGCTAACATTATAGTTATTTTGTTTAAATAAAGCTAAATCACAGGAAAACTAGTCTGAAATAAACATTGTAAACTTTTTGTAGAAATTTATTTTTTAATTACTAAGTCAAACAGTAGTCCACTCAGTTTACTGCCCATAGTGCAGAGTAATCTTATAAAGAAATAACAGTATTTAGAAGTACTATTCTAATTTTTGTTTTGAATAATGAAAGTGTCCTTCAATCGTGTCTGACTCTTGGACTATAACCAAAATATTAAATATATTCCCAATATTGCATTTATAAAATAACTTGTAAAACCTACTAGTTATAACTATTGAAAATATAAATTTCATATATTCTTGAGTCATTATAAGTTTAAATTCTTGTGAAAACCATGTTTAGGAAAACTCAACTTCCTAGTAAACAAAGTAGGAGAAAGAAGTGAGAGTTCTTACAAATTCAGAGTTAATACAAACAATTAATTTTAGTAAATTCAACTTCAGATATGAACTTCTCAGAAAAATTGCTAATAAGATCATGTAGTTAATTGGCTTCTAGATTGTTCAGTTTCTTGTATGTGTTTATATGTTAAAATGCATGAATATATTAGATGTAAAGACTCAAAAGTATGTTTATTTCTTATCATTAAAGAAGTATATACAAAACAACAGTTCTCACCATTGATTGAATTCAGGAACATTTAAAAGAACACATTCACAAATGCACAGGTAGTTTATGTTTAGGGAATCCTGTTAACTGGAATATGTCAATATTAGAGTCCATACAGAATAAAAAAGTCCTCATCTTGTGATGAGTTAATTGCATAGTGATTAATGTTATAAAATAAATCTTTTAAAAGCCATTTTGTGTTCAGTATTTTGTCAGAATGCTATTTGATAGTATGCAGTCTCTTATTCTGACTAAGTGACTGAACTGAACTGAATCTCTTAGTCAAAGGGGTATCTCTTATTCAAAGCGGTAGTAAAGTCAATATATAGTTTAAAAAAACAGATACTTTAATGTATATAATATTAAGGGGAAATTTTTAAATGTTCCTATAATGTGATTTTTTAAAATATTTTGCTAACATTATAGTTATTTTGTTTAAATAAAGCTAAATCACAGGAAAACTAGTCTGAAATAAACATTGTAAACTTTTTGTAGAAATTTATTTTTTAATTACTAAGTCAAACAGTAGTCCACTCAGTTTACTGCCCATAGTGCAGAGTAATCTTATAAAGAAATAACAGTATTTAGAAGTACTATTCTAATTTTTGTTTTGAATAATGAAAGTGTCCTTCAATCGTGTCTGACTCTTGGACTGTAACCAAAATATTAAATATATTCCCAATATTGCATTTATAAAATAACTTGTAAAACCTACTAGTTATAACTATTGAAAATATAAATTTCATATATTCTTGAGTCATTATAGGTTATAACTTAATAGGACTGGAATTTAGAAAGAAGCATTTTATTTTGATTTGTAATTTTTAAAAAGTCGTGTGTTTGATCATCATTTAGAGTTGAAAAAAATCAGATGGAATACCTGTACTGCCTAGCATAGCATTCTACATTCACTGTACAGGGCTTATGGCAGATATTGATGACACAAATCTGTCTATAGCACGTACTTAGAACACCTTGTGGAAAACATGTAAGAATATCTATGATATATATATTTCTTTAAATCTATCCTTATTTGATTTAAGAAAAAGCCTACATTCTTTGCAAGCACTGCTATTTAACCATTATTGGTAAGTAAAATCATTTGAAGCCTCACAATTCATCGCCACACGTTGCTGAGAAAAATAAGCCTGTATTATGGAAAGAGATAATTTTAGCAGTTTTGTTTTATTTCCAACCACGGAAGTTTAATTTCTCTTTCACACTCACTCCTGTGGATCTTTGAAAAGAGTGAAGTGGTTAAGACAGCAGGTCCAAGGTCATGCTGCCGTGGTGGAATGCTTGCACAGAGAACATGTCAGATAACCTACAATTGCAGTGTTTCAGAAATACGCCAGGTCTAAAGAATAACTGGGGCTGCTTGTCACATAGAAACTCCAGAATTCCGGTGGAGAGACCCAGTGATCTATAGTTCTTTCCCCCCACACAGCCCAGGCGATCAGGCCTATTGGGAAACCTGTTTAATTATAGTCACACTTGGAAGAGCCGCTAACCTCAGTTGACACCTTCAGTTACTGTGCTATTGACTTCTTTCACACTTTTATTGAGCATGCTTATTGAGGTTCTTTCCCCACACTAAAAATTGTAAACTTTTGTAGAAATTTATTTTTAATTACTAAGTCAAACAGTAGTCCACTCAGTTTACTCCCAGAGTAATCTTATAAAGAAATAACAGTATTTAGAAGTACTATTCTAATTTTTGTTTTGAATAATGAAAGTGTCCTTCAATCGTGTCTGACTCTTGGACTATAACCAAAATATTAAATATATTCCCAATATTGCATTTATAAAATAACTTGTAAAACCTACTAGTTATAACTATTGAAAATATAAATTTCATATATTCTTGAGTCATTATAGGTTATAACTTAATAGGACTGGAATTTAGAAAGAAGCATTTTATTTTGATTTGTAATTTTTAAAAAGTCGTGTGTTTGATCATCATTTAGAGTTGAAAAAAATCAGATGGAATACCTGTACTGCCTAGCATAGCATTCTACATTCACTGTACAGGGCTTATGGCAGATATCGATGACACAAATCTGTCTATAGCACGTACTTAGAAAACCTTGTGGAAAACATGTAAGAATATCTATGATATATATATTTCTTTAAATCTATCCTTATTTGATTTAAGAAAAAGCCTACATTCTTTGCAAGCACTGCTATTTAACCATTATTGGTAAGTAAAATCATTTGAAGCCTCACAATTCATCGCCACACGTTGCTGAGAAAAATAAGCCTGTATTATGGAAAGAGATAATTTTAGCAGTTTTGTTTTATTTCCAACCACGGAAGTTTAATTTCTCTTTCACACTCACTCCTGTGGATCTTTGAAAAGAGTGAAGTGGTTAAGACAGCAGGTCCAAGGTCATGCTGCCGTGGTGGAATGCTTGCACAGAGAACATGTCAGGTAACCTACAATTGCAGTGTTTCAGAAATACGCCAGGTCTAAAGAATAACTGGGGCTGCTTGTCACATAGAAACTCCAGAATTCCGGTGGAGAGACCCAGTGATCTATAGTTCTTTCCCCCCACACAGCCCAGGCGATCAGGCCTATTGGGAAACCTGTTTAATTATAGTCACACTTGGAAGAGCCGCTAACCTCAGTTGACACCTTCAGTTACTGTGCTATTGACTTCTTTCACACTTTTATTGAGCACTTAAGGCTTCCCCAGTGGCTCAGATGGTAAAATAACCTGCCTTCAATGCAGAAGCCACAGGAGACGTCGGTTGTATCCCTGGACTGGGATGATCTCTTGGAGGATGGCATGGCCATCCACTCCAGTATTCTTACCTGGGAATCCCCTGGTGGACTACAGTTCATGAGGTTTTTGGACAGAGTTGCCCATGACTGAAGCGACCTAGCAGGTGTGCACAGTGTGTAGTTATATTGTAGTGGGTGCTGGAGAGGCATGGGTACACAGAGGGGTTGTGCCTAGCTAACAGTCTTGTTTGGACTGCGCTGTGTTGCAGTAGAGTTGCAACATCTTTAAAGCTGCTGCCTTTGATGGTAGGGTAGAGCCAATTTTTTAAATTTCCAGCTGCTGTACCAGAATACCGTAGACTGGGTGGTTTATCAACAACAGAAATTTATCAGGGTACTGGCAGTTTCTGTGTCTGGAGAAGGCCCATTTCCTGGTTCACACATGGAGATATTCTGATCGTGTCCTTATGTGGCAGACGGGAAAAGGGAATGCTCAGGGGTCTCTTGTATAAGGTCACGAATCCCATCCATGAAGGCTCTGCCCTTCCAAACTAATCACTTTCCTGAAGCCCCTCCTTCCAAATATCATTCCACTGGAAATTACGTGTCAACATAAGACATTTGGGGGGAACAAAGACATTTGATCTATAGCCTACACCTTGATATATTACACTCAGGCCAGGGACTCAAGAGTAATCAGTCTCAGAATAGAACTGGAAAACATGGTCTTTCTGTCTGTGTTCTCTATGAAAGAGTGCTTGTTGTTGTTGTTTGTTTTTAGGCTATTAGGGCATATTCATGACACATTTGACTTCAATAATACCTCTCCCTGTAACTCTGCTTTTTATCATTTCATTTTATTCTACTGCTATTTGATCTCTTTTTATAATATATGAGTGGTTTGATCACTGAATTATGTGGTCTTTTACAAACTCACTTAAAATTATTGTAAGATTTTGTGGTTATGGGGGATAATTTTATTGATGTATTTTATAGTTAATTATATATTGACACAGTTCAGTATCATATTTAGGCAAATTATAGCATATAATACCTCTGATATCCAAGGTGATTGGCTGTTGTCTAAAGCTATTGTTCTGAAATACAGCTTTTACTTCCTAATTACTACTGCTTTTGCTGCTGTATAGTCGCTAAGTCGTGTCTGACTCTGGGACCTGTCCCTAGAATTTCCCAGGCATGAATCCTGGAGTGGGTGCTCCAGGGGATCTTCCCAGCTCAGGGATTGGGAACTTGCTCTTGAACCTGTCTCTTGAATTCACAGGCGAATTCTTTACTGCTGAACCACCTGGGAAGCTCTACTGATTACTACAATCTCCTTTAATTTTGGAGTAAATCATTCTCTATTCTTTCTGTGCATAAATTGATTTGGAAGCAGTCTTACAGAAGATAATAAAATGTCCCACAGTGAAGTCCTGTAGATGAGATGGTAAAAACAATAGATGACAGACAGTTCAAAGGTCGTCACACACTTCTGTCAGTTAATATGTCTCCTGACTTTCCCGCTGCTTACCAAGGTTTGACAGTTTTTAGGATGGTTGAATTATGAAATGTTTTATTTTGTTTTAATTTGGACATTGTAGGAGGCCTAATGATTCTCAGGTTTCCCTTTGGGAATTTAACCTCTTTGCAGAAACTATTCTATAATCTACTAATTTTCATTCTGAAATTTAAAATAAAGGGGAAAAAAAAAAGAAACGATAAAAATACAGTAGAGGGCTTCCCTGGTGGCCCAGTGGGTAAAGAGTCCGCCTTGTGGTGCAGGGGACACTGGTTCGATCCCTGGCCCGGGAAGATCCCACATACTGCAGAGGGGCTGGGCCGGTGTGTGTAATTAGGAGCCAGCGCTCTGGAGCATAAGCGCCCAAGGCAGTGCTCTGCAACGAGAGAGGCTCGTGCAATGGGAGGCCCACAAAGGTCAAAGAATAAAGATGGATGAAAATAAATAAATAAAAAACCAATAAAAGAGGCCAAAATTTAAAAAAAATACAGTAGATGTTGAATCAGATTTAAATGTCATTGTCTTTTGTAAAGATTGAGCTGATAATTGGAAATTGTTTTCTTAGTAACATGTTTTTATCTTATTAATGAGTTAGGAATAAAATTAGTAAGAAATTACTATACCCATAACTTCTTTTCGATTTCTATACTATTAGTGTTTGATCTTAGGAAATACATTTCTGAAATATGTGTATGCTGTATGTGGTGCCCACCTTGAAGCCAAAATCTTGGGGAAACTCAATTGGGTTTAGTAGGCTGAGTATTCTCATTTAGATCTTTAAGTTAGTTTTGCTGCACTGAACTCATGTACTGTCTGGAGCACATGGATGAACAGTTTTATTAGGAACACTAAGCCTTCTCGTCCTTTTCTTCTGCTTTTGTTATAGAAACCCTTGAAACTCTCATCAGACAAGCAGAAAATTATACCAGCATACTTTTCTGCAACACCTACAGGAACATGGCCCTAGAGGCGGCTGCTTCTGTCCAGGAGTTCTTCACCGAGGTAGGGCTCTATTTATTTGGTGCGGACGTTCATCCTGAAGAATTTGTAAACAGATTCTTTGACAGTCTTTTCCCTCTGGTCTACAATCATCTCATTAACCCTGGTGCGACGGACAGTTCCCTGGAATACTCAGAATGCATCCGGATGGCCCGCCGGGACATTAGCCCTTTTGGTAATATTCCCAAGAGAGTGCTGGTGCAGATGGGGCGATCGCTGCTGCCCAGCCGCACGTTTCTGCAGGCGCTGAACTTGGGCATCGAAGTCATCAATACCACAGACCATCTCCCCTTCTCCAAAGAGTGCAGCAGAGCCCTGCTGAGGATGCTGTACTGCCCGCATTGCCAAGGCCTGCCTCTCAGTAAGCCTTGCACGGGGTACTGCCTCAATGTCGTGAGA
The DNA here is from genome assembly GCA_022376925.1 of Tragulus kanchil. Classification (NCBI taxonomy): domain Eukaryota; kingdom Metazoa; phylum Chordata; class Mammalia; order Artiodactyla; family Tragulidae; genus Tragulus; species Tragulus kanchil. The sequence goes on along the minus strand of JAIOJX010000003.1, from coordinate 21,055,379 downwards.
GGCTGCCTGGCTCACGTGGCAGAGCTTCATCCACACTGGCACCTGTACATCCGGTCACTGGAAGAGCTGTCCGATGCCATGCGTGGGACCTATGACATCGAGCACGTGCTCCTGAACTTCCACTTGTTGGTGAATGATGCCGTGATGCAGGCTCACCTTGATGGACAGAAATTATCAGAACAGGTAAGCATACATCCAACATTTCCCAATTTCTTTGAATGCACCTGTTAGCGATATATATAAAGTGTGTTGACTATAACCACATTGTTATGTATTTTATGACAGCTTAACAAGTTAACACCTTAGGAAATAGTAGGAGAAGGCATGGGTTATCATGGGTTCAGTTCAGTTGCTCAGTTTTCTCTGACTCTTTGCGACCCCATGGGCTGTAGCACACCAGGTTTTGTATTCATTCTAAATATATTTTATGTCACACAGCAAAATTTTGGTTAGCCAACATACCAGTTTCTCCTCTAAATAAAAGGCCTTCTTAGAGAGTTGTTTTAGTGAGGTAAAGAGGGCTTTATTTTAAAACAAGGGCAAGCATAGATTTGATTTCTGCAGTCTGCCATTAATACTCAGGTCTCTTAGCTTCTTTGTGCCTCAGTTTTCTCATTGACAAGAAGAAAATAAGTAATAAGTAACTTTTGGAGTATTCTTTGGGGGGGAGATAGGAAATCATGTAGGCATGCTACTTAGGATACTGCCTGGTACTTCCAAAATGGATATTGTTAGTATTTCAAGTGTCCAGCTTTAAAATAGAAAATGCCAGTTATATAGTCATTAAATGAAGACTAATGTCTTAACGCTTCAAAAGTGTTTCTTTGGGGACTTTCCAAAATCTGGAACAGTGCTTGTTGTGATGATCTTTTGAAACATGGTGTATATGGCATTGTGGTCTTTTATTCCAGGAAGACTTTAAGAAAAATAAACCCGGGACATTAGCCCTTTTGGTAATATTCCCAAGAGAGTGCTGGTGCAGATGGGGCGATCGCTGCTGCCCAGCCGCACGTTTCTGCAGGCGCTGAACTTGGGCATCGAAGTCATCAATACCACAGACCATCTCCCCTTCTCCAAAGAGTGCAGCAGAGCCCTGCTGAGGATGCTGTACTGCCCGCATTGCCAAGGCCTGCCTCTCAGTAAGCCTTGCACGGGGTACTGCCTCAATGTCGTGAGAGGCTGCCTGGCTCACGTGGCAGAGCTTCATCCACACTGGCACCTGTACATCCGGTCACTGGAAGAGCTGTCCGATGCCATGCGTGGGACCTATGACATCGAGCACGTGCTCCTGAACTTCCACTTGTTGGTGAATGATGCCGTGATGCAGGCTCACCTTGATGGACAGAAATTATCAGAACAGGTAAGCATACATCCAACATTTCCCAATTTCTTTGAATGCACCTGTTAGCGATATATATAAAGTGTGTTGACTATAACCACATTGTTATGTATTTTATGACAGCTTAACAAGTTAACACCTTAGGAAATAGTAGGAGAAGGCATGGGTTATCATGGGTTCAGTTCAGTTGCTCAGTTTTCTCTGACTCTTTGCGACCCCATGGGCTGTAGCACACCAGGTTTTGTATTCATTCTAAATATATTTTATGTCACACAGCAAAATTTTGGTTAGCCAACATACCAGTTTCTCCTCTAAATAAAAGGCCTTCTTAGAGAGTTGTTTTAGTGAGGTAAAGAGGGCTTTATTTTAAAACAAGGGCAAGCATAGATTTGATTTCTGCAGTCTGCCATTAATACTCAGGTCTCTTAGCTTCTTTGTGCCTCAGTTTTCTCATTGACAAGAAGAAAATAAGTAATAAGTAACTTTTGGAGTATTCTTTGGGGGGGAGATAGGAAATCATGTAGGCATGCTACTTAGGATACTGCCTGGTACTTCCAAAATGGATATTGTTAGTATTTCAAGTGTCCAGCTTTAAAATAGAAAATGCCAGTTATATAGTCATTAAATGAAGACTAATGTCTTAACGCTTCAAAAGTGTTTCTTTGGGGACTTTCCAAAATCTGGAACAGTGCTTGTTGTGATGATCTTTTGAAACATGGTGTATATGGCATTGTGGTCTTTTATTCCAGGAAGACTTTAAGAAGAAAAATAATCAAATCAAAGGACGTGAGTTTCCTATTTCTTCTACTTTCTGTAGAAGTATTTTAAAAATGTTCCTAGACACCTTTAGTCATAGTTCTCATCTTCTGTACAGTAAAGTAGGACATGCTGCTACTCTTTATCTTAAATCTTTTGTCATGAAGTAAAATTATGCTCCTTAGTACCAACAGAATACATATCTCCACCCTGGCACTGCTTTTCTGAATTAATAAACTCTCTCATTATTGACTTTGTAAGTCTGTTCATTTCAGTAATTTCCAGTAGAAATTTGATGTGAAAATCTTGATGTCCAAGCATATATACCCCACTTTCTTCCTAACTTTCAAGGTCTTCCTGGTCTCTCTATGAACCAGTAGGGTACCTTTATGCAAATTAGAAGTGGTGCCCTCTTTAGGTGGATGTCACACCCTGGTACAGGTCGCAGGTAGAGAGGAAGCTGGATTTCAGCTCTCATTCCCAATCCACTCACCTGGGTGTCCTTACACAGATAACAAGGTGTCCAGGCACATACACCTGTCCTGGGCATTTTGCAGTCTCTCATCCCTTTAGGGAGATCAGAAGTTTTGCAAGGGATATAATAAACCAACTCAACATAAAGGACTTCTAAGTTTTCATGTATTTATTTATATTTTGTGGGGGGGATGGGCAGGCCTCTTCTATTGGTCTTTTATTTCTCTATTTTCATCCATCTTTGTTCTTCGGCCCATGTGGGCCTCCCATCGCAGTGGCCTCTGTTGTCACAGAGCACCAGCTCTGGGCACATGCGCTCCAGAGCTCCAACTCAGTGATTGGACACATGGGTCCAGCCACTCCGCGGCATGTGGTATCTTCTCATGCCAGGGATCGAACCGGTAACCCTTGCACTGCAAGGCGGTGTCCTTACCCACTGGACCACCAGGGAAGCCCTCATGTATTTATAGTTAATGAGTAATAAGCATTTAGGTTCAGGAAACAAAATATTATGATATTGAGTATCTCAGGAAGAAAAACAGCTACAGGAAGTCTGAAAGCAAGTCCAGATTTGAGTTATTAATTTGAGATAAGCCATTTAACCTCTTGGGGCTGGAGTTTGTATGTATATATATATTTGCAGGTCTCTCATCTATATCTATCTATCTATCTATCTATCTATCTATATAAATGGATTTTTTTAAGTTTTTTAAGTTTTTTTAAGTTTTTTTTTTTTTAATTTTGTCTTTTGGAGACCTGGAGTGCCTTTCTGTATCCTTAAGATCTGCCATGTAGATTATCTTTTTTTTTTTTTTTTTTCATTTCCAAAGGCTAAACTAACATAGGTTTGTAGTTAGGCAGACATGTTTTCAGAATTCCCTGGTGGGTCAGACAGTAAAGAATCTGACCATAATTTAGGAGACCTGGATTCAGCCTCTGGGTTGGGAGGACCCCCTGAAGAAGGGAATGGCTACCCACTTCCAGAATTCTTACCTGGAGAATCCCAGGGACAGAGGAGCCTGGCGGGCTATAGTCCACGGGACTACAAAGAGTCAGATGCAACATGCTTTCAAATCCTGAGTTTGCCACGCATTATTCATGTAGCCTGAACAAGTTAACTAAAACCCTCTGAGTCTCTTGCATCCTGTGTGAAGAAGGGAGAAATGTGAAGAAGAGAGTCGTGGTTTGAGTGTTATATGGTAAGGCTCTGACATTGGCAGCTACTTGGTCCCTGAGAAATTTGCTTTTTATCTTTTCTGATCCTGGGGCCAGCTCTGATCAAACCTTGGTGAAGCAGGTTACTTTACTAACTTGAAGGATTAGAATCAGCATCAAGCTTTTGTTTTATAAATACATTTTAAGGAACACTTTTGTTATATGAAATGACTTGGTGGATTTTCAAAGAACAATCTTTTAAGCAAATACTTATATTTTGTATAAAAAATGGTCCTATAACTATCTTGAAAAACATTAGTTATTACTAATGGATTGTAGATTCTTTTCCGAATAAAACAACTGAGATTCTTTTTCAACTTATGGTGACAGAAGGAGAAACTGACTTTAAATTCCCTGAAAATTGACTCATTAATATTTATTTCTGCCAACTTCAAAGTGATTTATAAGGTGTTTATCAAGTTTTGATAACCAGTTCACACATCAGTGAATTTAATAAATTCAAAATAAATTACTGGTGAGCTAACAAATAATGACTTTCTCACGTTCCCAAGGCAGTCTCTGAGATCTAGTACCTTCAAGTCTTGTCCTCAATAAATATATGCATCCTTTCACTTTAAGAAATTCATAGGGGCACTTGATGTATCATGCTTTTTTTGGATGAATTTCGACTGGAAGAAAAATTCTTCTGTTTCCTGAGAAAATCATAAGTATCTTCTATTTAGTAAACCATTATAGAAACAAAATCTAACTTAGAGTATTTTAATGTTAATAATTGTTCTGGGGATTAAGACAGAAATCTAATATAGTATTAACAGAGAACCATCAAAACCTGGAGCTTAAAAGTAGATTCTACTCTCAGAGTGAATTTCCCATCTGTTTCTGCTACTTACTAGCTGTGAGTTTTGAAACTTGTTTATTTAATCTTTCTTGAATTTCCTCTTTGGAGAAATAGGGCCATAAATGTACACTCATCACAGGGTTCTTGTAAGAATAAAATGAGCTTCGTTTACTGTCTTCTACATGATAACAATTTAAAGCCTACTAATTATTATTACATTATGTTCCTTATAAATACATAATTGATTTCTCTGGTGTTTTAAATCCTTGCAAAGTGAACACCTCTTTCTTACTGTGCTTTAGAATTCAAAAAATGTTTTTAATGGACATTTATGTAAGCAGATACATTTAAAGATTTTCCCAAAGAAAAAGAAAATCCCTCAATTTTAGGGAACATTATTTAGAAATTGACAGTATGTTTTAGTATTAGTTTAATTGCTAATTATTTGATATTAATGATTTCACTGTGAAAAAATGGCTGAATGACATTTTTGGTAGGAAATAATTGAGTGACTTCTTGGTAGAAAATCATTTATTCATTTTGTAAATAAAAGTTGGTAATTTAAAAATATACTTACTATGAATTTTATTTAAAATGCTATTCATTGATATAACTAAATGCTTTAATTTATTACACTAACAAAAATGCAGGATCTGGCTAACTTTAATGTTTCAACATCTTCTAAATGGAATGTTACAAAGCAACTCAACTGAATGTTGATTCTATTCAGTTTGAGAGGTAAAAACTTTTTTTTCAGCTTTATTGAGATTCAGTTGATAAAATAAAATTCTTCTTTAAATATCTGGAAGAATTCCGTAGTGAAACCATTTAGTTCTGGACTTTGTTGAGAGTTTTCTTTTTCAGTTGAGGATTAAATCTCTTTATTCATTTTTGGTGCTGTTCAGATTTTCTATTTTCTCATGTCTCGGTCTTGGTAGGATCTATGTTTCTTGGAATTTATCCATTTCTTTCAGGTTATCCAATTTGTTGGCCTATAATTGTTCATAATATGCTCTTATGATCCTTTGTATTTCTGTAGCATAAGTTCTAATATAGTATTAACAGAGAACCATCAAAACCTGGAGCTTAAAAGTAGATTCTACTCTCAGAGTGAATTTCCCATCTGTTTCTGCTACTTACTAGCTGTGAGTTTTGAAACTTGTTTATTTAATCTTTCTTGAATTTCCTCTTTGGAGAAATAGGGCCATAAATGTACACTCATCACAGGGTTCTTGTAAGAATAAAATGAGCTTCGTTTACTGTCTTCTACATGATAACAATTTAAAGCCTACTAATTATTATTACATTATGTTCCTTATAAATACATAATTGATTTCTCTGGTGTTTTAAATCCTTGCAAAGTGAACACCTCTTTCTTACTGTGCTTTAGAATTCAAAAAATGTTTTTAATGGACATTTATGTAAGCAGATACATTTAAAGATTTTCCCAAAGAAAAAGAAAATCCCTCAATTTTAGAGAACATTATTTAGAAATTGACAGTATGTTTTAGTATTAGTTTAATTGCTAATTATTTGATATTAATGATTTCACTGTGAAAAAATGGCTGAATGACATTTTTGGTAGGAAATAATTGAGTGACTTCTTGGTAGAAAATCATTTATTCATTTTGTAAATAAAAGTTGGTAATTTAAAAATATACTTACTATGAATTTTATTTAAAATGCTATTCATTGATATAACTAAATGCTTTAATTTATTACACTAACAAAAATGCAGGATCTGGCTAACTTTAATGTTTCAACATCTTCTAAATGGAATGTTACAAAGCAACTCAACTGAATGTTGATTCTATTCAGTTTGAGAGGTAAAAACTTTTTTTTCAGCTTTATTGAGATTCAGTTGATAAAATAAAATTCTTCTTTAAATATCTGGAAGAATTCCGTAGTGAAACCATTTAGTTCTGGACTTTGTTGAGAGTTTTCTTTTTCAGTTGAGGATTAAATCTCTTTATTCATTTTTGGTGCTGTTCAGATTTTCTATTTTCTCATGTCTCGGTCTTGGTAGGATCTATGTTTCTTGGAATTTATCCATTTCTTTCAGGTTATCCAATTTGTTGGCCTATAATTGTTCATAATATGCTCTTATGATCCTTTGTATTTCTGTAGCATAAGTTGTAATACATCCTCTTTCTTTCATTTACTTGGTCCTTCTCTCATTTATTTCTTACTCTAGCTAAAGATTAGTCATTTTTCTGCTCTCTCAAAAATTAGCTCTTAACTTGGTTGACATTTTCTTTTTGTCTGATTTCTATTTCATTTATTTCTGCTCTGATCTTTTTTATTGCCTTCCTTCTGGTAGTGTTGGGCTTAGTTTGTTTTCTCTGGTTCCTTGAGGCATAAAGTTGAGTTATTTCAGATCTTTCTTTTTCCTTAGTTTAAGTGTTTATCACTATCAACTTTCCTGCTTTTTCTGCATCTCATACATTTTGGTTTGCTGTGTCTCCACAGCTGGGGGTTGAGGGTTCCCCCTAGAATGTGTGGCACTGTGCTGAGTATGGAGTTTACAGCAGGTGTGTGCCTCAGCCTATGCAACCTGTTTCTTTGTGAGTATTCTCTCATTTGCTTGATGTGTAAGATCTGCTCAGCTAGTTTCTAAAATAACTCTGTGTGTAGTTGCACATTCTGGAGTAGGAAGTGGCAATGCATGCCAGTATTCTTGGCTGGGAAATCCTGGTGGACACAGGAGCCTGGTAGGCTACGGTCCATGGGATCGCAAAGAGTCGGACCTGACTGAGCAACTAACCCAACAGGTAGTTGCACATTTTGTGTTTCCATGGAAGGGAGAAATTCCTAGGGAAACCATCGCCTTCTAAGTCACCATCATAGGAATTACTGCCACAGAAAATGTGTGCTTTCAAGTCTATACTGGGTTCAAAAGAATGATTTTCAACACTGAAAGTCCCACTCTGTATTTTTAAACAGAAAATCAGCTTTACACATCTTTTACCTTTGCACCATTAGTACAGTTTTAGCTGGTTGCATCCAAATTACTTCAGGAAGGCTGTACTTCAATTTTAAAACCTATCCAAATTGAGTTTAAGTGTGTGCATTGTACACACTAATGCACTCTAATTAAACTGTGTAGTTGAGATAAGGAAGATCTGCTCACTTGTTCTCTACACATCTACATTTATCTGAATCTGTAAAATGAAAGCCTCATAAGTTAATCAGGAATTTTTAGGTATCTCAATGATATCTTTATATATAAATTGAAAAGAAAATTAAAGTAACAGCCTGGTTTATTTATGGTAAAATGCTAATTTTGCTCTGTTTCTTCAATAGGGTGGTATACATTTTCCTAAAAATCACTGTATATTCAATTTTACATAATAGGGACTTCAGGACAAACAAAGTTAAGGGAACACTTACACTCTCAGGTCTGTGTCCTTAAAACTGACATTAGTGTAGGAATGATGGGTGACCCATACATGCCAGGAATGGGGGAAGTGGGTGATGAGCCTCTGATTGCCTGGGTCCTGCTCATGGGTCAACCAGCAGTCAGGCTCTCTTAATAACCTCCTCCAACAATCTGGACAAAACCAAGAAGGTATTACTTCTGAAGCAAAGTTTTTTAAGAGCTTGCATTCATGTATATTTTTGTACTTGGCTACCAGAAAATAAAGGGCTGTGACCATAGGTTAAAAATCAGCTACCTGTGGACAAAGTTTATGAGTGGCTGGGCAAGATTTCACGATGCCAACATCGTGTCCCTTGGTATATCTTGATAATGTCTTCATCAAGATACTGTTTTTCACTTTTGCCTAATTTTTGCTTTACTAATGGGGTGACCTACTGTTGAACTTGTAATTATTGTTGTTTAAATTATTCTAATTGTTCAAATGAGTTGTTTATTTTGGGCTTGACAAGAGAAAAGGGAAAGGTATAAGAATTAAATTAGTGATAATCAAAGGGGAAAGATAAGTTTCTAGGGTAAAAGGCAACTCAGACAGACTCTAGTGAAAGTTGGCTAACTGAAAATAGAAAAATCTATAAGCTAATAGAAAAGAAAAGGAGAAAAGGCAATGAGAAGGTCATCTGATCCAACTAATTCTATTAAATATATAGAGATCACTTTGAAAGGTTTTCACATACTCAATTTTGGATGCTAAGTAGTTTCAGGGACCTTCTGTTATAGAATTGGTAGCAGTAAAGCATGTAGCAATAATTAGTGAATTTTCTTCTCAATGCTAGGGCCATTTAGTTCTTTTCAGATGCGTAACAAGGTAGAATTTTCTGAATAGAGGTAAGTCAAAGGGTAGTTCTATTGTCCATTGATTTTCTACTCAAGTATTTGATTTACTGAGATATTTCTATAATATTTCCAGCCTCTGCTGGTAAGAATTTTCTTTACATGCCTTATTAGATCTGAATTCTTCTTCTGGAGACTTGCCCCCTGCACTTGTGAATAATGGGAGGAGAAAGGGGTGGTCCACTTTGGCCTTTCGATAATTTCTCTTAAAATAATTGGCAGTAGTTAGGACCAGTCAAGACCCAGATACCTCATATGAGGTAAGTCTACATTTCTTTTGGGAACACATTAGACAACAAACTTGAATAATTACTTGAATGATATAAGGATAGGTAATTCATAAAGCTTTGAAAATGTTGCCATGATTTACCTTTTTTTATGATAAGTCTCATTTTAATGGAAAATACCCAAATATTTTTTTGGGTACTTCTGAAGCAAAGTTTTTTAAGAGCTTGCATTCATGTATATTTTTGTACTTGGCTACCAGAAAATAAAGGGCTGTGACCATAGGTTAAAAATCAGCTACCTGTGGACAAAGTTTATGAGTGGCTGGGCAAGATTTCACGATGCCAACATCGTGTCCCTTGGTATATCTTGATAATGTCTTCATCAAGATACTGTTTTTCACTTTTGCCTAATTTTTGCTTTACTAATGGGGTGACCTACTGTTGAACTTGTAATTATTGTTGTTTAAATTATTCTAATTGTTCAAATGAGTTGTTTATTTTGGGCTTGACAAGAGAAAAGGGAAAGGTATAAGAATTAAATTAGTGATAATCAAAGGGGAAAGATAAGTTTCTAGGGTAAAAGGCAACTCAGACAGACTCTAGTGAAAGTTGGCTAACTGAAAATAGAAAAATCTATAAGCTAATAGAAAAGAAAAGGAGAAAAGGCAATGAGAAGGTCATCTGATCCAACTAATTCTATTAAATATATAGAGATCACTTTGAAAGGTTTTCACATACTCAATTTTGGATGCTAAGTAGTTTCAGGGACCTTCTGTTATAGAATTGGTAGCAGTAAAGCATGTAGCAATAATTAGTGAATTTTCTTCTCAATGCTAGGGCCATTTAGTTCTTTTCAGATGCGTAACAAGGTAGAATTTTCTGAATAGAGGTAAGTCAAAGGGTAGTTCTATTGTCCATTGATTTTCTACTCAAGTATTTGATTTACTGAGATATTTCTATAATATTTCCAGCCTCTGCTGGTAAGAATTTTCTTTACATGCCTTATTAGATCTGAATTCTTCTTCTGGAGACTTGCCCCCTGCACTTGTGAATAATGGGAGGAGAAAGGGGTGGTCCACTTTGGCCTTTCGATAATTTCTCTTAAAATAATTGGCAGTAGTTAGGACCAGTCAAGACCCAGATACCTCATATGAGGTAAGTCTACATTTCTTTTGGGAACACATTAGACAACAAACTTGAATAATTACTTGAATGATATAAGGATAGGTAATTCATAAAGCTTTGAAAATGTTGCATGATTAACATATGATTTTTACCTTTCTGAGAAAGATTGTGGTATGAATTACTTGACATTAAGTACTCATACTTAATGGAAAATACCCAAATATTGGAAAAGAACAGAAGGCAAAAGAAGAAGGGGATGACAGAGGATGAGATGGTTGGATGGCTTCACCAAGTCAATAAACATGACCTTGAGCAAGCTCCAGGAGATGGTGAAGGCCAGGGATGCCTAGTGTGTTGTAGTCCATGAAGTCACAAAAAGTTGGGCGCAAATGAGCAATTGAAATATTCATAACCATGATTCTTTATTTCTACTTCATTTCCTGAGAAATAAAAAATTATTAAATGTCTTCTGAAGGCCCAAAGTCCTATAAAGGGAAATCTGGATGAAGAGCTCCAGGAATAGTTGTCCATCAGGTTTGTGGAGAGCTCTAGATGTTAGACAGCTAGAACTGCCCAGCAACTAGATGAATGACTGTCTGTCTTCAGTGGCCATGCCTGGTAATTTGGAATGCATTGTGTTGAAGGTAGGGACTTGTTTTCACCATCTTAGCTGCCAGCTATGTGAAGACTATTACTGTGCCTCCCTGCCTTCTTTCTAGGCTTTTGATTCCCTTTGTATTTAGCATTTCTTTATATTCTTCCTTGTTGAAATCATGATTTTGACCATGCAGCTCTGAGTTTCTCTCCTGGAGGATTTGCTGAGCCAAGATAGAATTGGTCAGACTGGAGGGAGTCTGGAGGTTGAAAACTGGTAGATACCTGACAAGGACTTTTCCATTTCCTCACCACTAGACATACCTCCTGGTTGTAGTTTCAGGCCCCTCTCAAATGTGGTTTTATTGGGGGAAATTGGGAATGGAAGGGTAGTTTTCAGAAACTTTAAATTTCTTCCTCAATTTTTGCATCATGTATGCATCTCCTTTGTTATGTTGTTGAGTTTTCTCTGAGTTAATAGAAATCTTATTCCTATAATATAAATTTGTGTTTTCTGGGAATAAAAAGATTTTAATAATACCCAGTGATTCTTGTTAATTTTTATGAAATAATTTTTGCCTGAATTTTATAAATATATAGCATTCATTTGCACCACTGGTATTTTCAGCTGGCTTAGAACACTTCTTCTCTACCTTAAATGGAATAAATTGTTTAAATTGAATACTGCATAAAAATTTCAATATTTTTCTTTGATTAACTTCAGCAGGGACGTGATGTTTCTGTTGAAATATTTGCTTCTCACTTTCTGCCTGAGTGTTTTCTGAATGTAGCAAAGTTTTCTTGGTTGAACTTTTTTAATGAATTGATTTTTAATGCAGCTATTTTTTTTCTTTTTTGTTTTAGCCTCTAAGTCATCATTTATTTTTCATCTATCTGTTTTATTCTTTGACCTCTGTGGGCCTCCCATTGCAGTGGCCTCGCTCGCCACAGAGCACCAGCCCTGGGTGCATGTGCTCCAGAGCATTACTTCACAATTGGGCACACCGGCCCAGCCACTCCTCAGCACATGGGATCTTCCTGGGTCAGGGCTCGAAATGATGCCCCCTGTACTGCAAGGCGGACTCTTTACCTCCTGGACCACCAGGGAAGCCCAATGCATATAATTTTTAAATGTATTGATAATTTTAGATTCTACAGGTGATTTTGTATACATTTGCTGCCTGGTTTTCTTTGAGAGTTTGTAAACTAGCATTAAATCAGTCTCATAAATAAGCAATCTTTTGAGTTTATGAACTAAGAGGTCTCCATTCTCTGAGGCCTTTGCTACATTCAATTCCACGTTTCCACAATTTGTGTTTTTTCCCCAAGAACAGTAACCCAATCTTTCATCTCTAGCAAGGTTCACTTTCAGACTTGATCATACTCTCTTTATTATTAAGAACTCACTCCAAAGGCAGGAGTGGTTTTATGAGAGATCTTTTTGTGGGGAGGGGGCTTCTAAATTAAATGTACCCATTCTTCCCTTCCATTTTTGAGTCTTGTGAAAACAGCTTTATGCTTCTCTAAAGATTGGAATTTACCTTCAAAGACTTTGTTAATGCTATCCGAAGCTGTTCTCCATTCTTCTGATGGATTTTGAAGGCTGTTTTGGTTGTAGTCATTTTAGATTTACTCTGATGCATTTCCTAAAAAATCTGATCTTGCTTATGTCAGCCATCAGCTGTTAAACATTTAGAATTTTTTGCTTCCTGTGCTTTCTATGAATATGTGGACCAAGCCCAAGTAAAGAAATGTAAGTGTCTGGATTAAGACCAAGTAAAGAAATGTAGCTTCTCAGCTCTTCATCTATGGCCTTCACTTTTGCCATGTCTTATAGTAAGCTTTCAAGCTTGGCTTCCAGTCTGGTTGATTTAGGTTTCCAGACTTTTCAAAAAGCAAAACTTCTCATTAACTTGATATTTTCTCTCTAGAAGGGCAGTTCTTTGAATCTCCTTGCATCAAAGTACAAAGTTTTGCGTACAACCCCCCACTCTGATTATGAAGGCTATCATCTCTCACAGTCTCTCTTGGGGATCGGGAACTTGTACTTCACTCGGTTGACAGCACTCCCGATCCTGGGCATGGAGGCTCCAGGATCGACAGCACACAGAGCATCACGGTCATCAATGAAACCCCCTATAGCTCCCAAGCCCCTGTTAACCCATCTTAAGTGGCTGAATTCCTACGGTCCCCATAGACCATATGGCCCTGCATTGACAATATTGCCCAGAACCTCCCTGTTGCCTAGAAATCAGAACATTTCACATCAGAAGTGGTGGAAGTGACAAGAAAAGCAGTGCCTCTTAAGATGTGCCCCCCACATCTGGACCCACCATGTCAGTGGTTGTATCACATGGTATTAGGGTATGGACTAGGCTCCACAGGTCAGAGGGGATGGCCAGTAGCTCCCACCTTGCTGAGTGTTTCCTGGTTGCCCCCAAAACTAAACAGAGCAAAGTCTTTGTCTATAGTTGTTTCCATTTAGGAAGCTCCGAAGTGAAGGGTTATAGGCCCCCGACAATGGCCACTGACGCTGTTCAAAAAGCTCTTCATCTTGTGCCTTTGGAGACCTAATCCAGCCCACGATGATCAGAGAAGGCTCTAACTCTTGATGTCCCCTTGGTTTGTGTGTGCCTGGCCTTGAGTGTGTGGAGCAGCTGTGTGAGCAGCCTTAGGATACGTCCTGGTTAGAGTTTCAACTCACTTCTCTGTTTCCACATTTAACGACTGTGATCTTTTGTACCTCTTTTGCTTTTCTTCTCTGTCTGAGCCCTCAGGGCCTGTGTGAACCCTAGAGCTGGTGGCTGACAACTAACACTTCAGCGGCAGAGACCAGCAGACTGTCCTAGCTCTTAACACTGAGGCTTGCTCTCTCCTTATTCCATTTCAGCCATCTCTCATGGTTAGGTTCCACACTTTACTTGTCAATGACCTTGAACTGTATTTGTCTACACACGATGAATAGTTTTATTTGAAGTAGATTCCACTTCATTCCATCAACCCATCGTAGATGTTTAATGTCACAGTTGGACAAAGAGTTGTGCATTTCGAGGTGACCTCCAGGTTTTAATCTAGAGTTAGAAAACCTTTATCCTTGAACTGGATAGAGAAGCATTCTGAAAACAACTCACCACATTGTTAAATGGTAGGTAGTTACATTTTCCCTCAACAAAGTGGTAAGCATGGAGAAAAAGTATCCAAAAAAAGAAAAGAAGGCAAACGCTACTCAGTGCTGTTTCTATGATTTGATAGGACCACTACTGAGTCATATCTAGGTGTATGTATTTTTTCCTCTTTTAGTCTTTTGCTAGAAACCTCCCCCTGTTGCCTAGAAATCAGAACATTTCACATCAGAAGTGGTGGAAGTGACAAGAAAAGCAGTGCCTCTTAAGATGTGCCCCCCACATCTGGACCCACCATGTCAGTGGTTGTATCACATGGTATTAGGGTATGGACTAGGCTCCACAGGTCAGAGGGGATGGCCAGTAGCTCCCACCTTGCTGAGTGTTTCCTGGTTGCCCCCAAAACTAAACAGAGCAAAGTCTTTGTCTATAGTTGTTCCCATTTAGGAAGCTCCAAAGTGAAGGGTTATAGGCCCCCGACAATGGCCACTGACGCTGTTCAAAAAGCTCTTCATCTTGTGCCTTTGGAGACCTAATCCAGCCCACGATGATCAGAGAAGGCTCTAACTCTTGATGTCCCCTTGGTTTGTGTGTGCCTGGCCTTGAGTGTGTGGAGCAACTGTGTGAGCAGCCTTAGGATACGTCCTGGTTAGAGTTTCAACTCACTTCTCTGTTTCCACATTTAACGACTGTGATCTTTTGTACCTCTTTTGCTTTTCTTCTCTGTCTGAGCCCTCAGGGCCTGTGTGAACCCTAGAGCTGGTGGCTGACAACTAACACTTCAGCGGCAGAGACCAGCAGACTGTCCTAGCTCTTAACACTGAGGCTTGCTCTCTCCTTATTCCATTTCAGCCATCTCTCATGGTTAGGTTCCACACTTTACTTGTCAATGACCTTGAACTGTATTTGTCTACACACGATGAATAGTTTTATTTGAAGTAGATTCCACTTCATTCCATCAACCCATCGTAGATGTTTAATGTCACAGTTGGACAAAGAGTTGTGCATTTCGAGGTGACCTCCAGGTTTTAATCTAGAGTTAGAAAACCTTTATCCTTGAACTGGATAGAGAAGCATTCTGAAAACAACTCACCACATTGTTAAATGGTAGGTAGTTACATTTTCCCTCAACAAAGTGGTAAGCATGGAGAAAAAGTATCCAAAAAAAGAAAAGAAGGCAAACGCTACTCAGTGCTGTTTCTATGATTTGATAGGACCACTACTGAGTCATATCTAGGTGTATGTATTTTTTCCTCTTTTTAGTCTTTTGCTTAATACAAGAATCATACTGTGTTCTGTAAAGTTAAATGTTATTTAATACAAGATTGATATTTTGCAAATAATTTTTGTCCTTTTGAATCACAAGTTATTTTTGTTTGATTGAGAAGACAAACTGGAAATTTATTGTTGTATTTACCTGAAAATATTAATTATCTTCTACAACTATTTTTAGAGTTACTTCTTTCACTGACTATAACACTGGTATATACTTTCCAGAAGCTTTACTGCTTTTATTCCCTCATTAAGGAACTGAACTCATCTTTCACAACTGCTCATTATATATTAGTTTTAGTGTCACATGCTTTTATCATTTTGAAAATTACACTTTGATATAACACACTGAGGGAAAAAATGTTCTAGATAAGTTATTTTATAATGGATGAGATTTTTTGGAAGTGACAGAAAATCAAATTCAATTAAATCTTCCTAAAGCAAAGATAATTATTAAGTCACAGAGCTATAAATTGAAAGGTATGAATTACCAAATGTCTGACCTGATCTAGATCCTGATAAATGTTATCAGCATGCTCCTCTACTTCTCGGTGAAGCTTTGGTCTGACTTGGTTGGTTTTTCAGGCAGACTATCTCCTAGAAGTAACCAGGTAGGCTATATAATCTATAGGCTCATCCTTATATAGGTTAGCAAGAAAAAAATAGAACTTAATCCCAATAGATAAAAAATCTCTTATACACTTGCATATTGCCCTGATTTTGAGCCCTTTCGTCTCCCTTAACTGTCTGCTGGTATTCTGGCTGGAAACTTGTCAATGACCTTGAACTGTATTTGTCTACACACGATGAATAGTTTTATTTGAAGTAGATTCCTTATATCCCATCGTAGATGTTTAATGTCACAGTTGGACAAAGAGTTGTGCATTTCGAGGTGACCTCCAGGTTTTAATCTAGAGTTAGAAAACCTTTATCCTTGAACTGGATAGAGAAGCATTCTGAAAACAACTCACCACATTGTTAAATGGTAGGTAGTTACATTTTCCCTCAACAAAGTGGTAAGCATGGAGAAAAAGTATCCAAAAAAAGAAAAGAAGGCAAACGCTACTCAGTGCTGTTTCTATGATTTGATAGGACCACTACTGAGTCATATCTAGGTGTATGTATTTTTTCCTCTTTTTAGTCTTTTGCTTAATACAAGAATCATACTGTGTTCTGTAAAGTTAAATGTTATTTAATACAAGATTGATATTTTGCAAATAATTTTTGTCCTTTTGAATCACAAGTTATTTTTGTTTGATTGAGAAGACAAACTGGAAATTTATTGTTGTATTTACCTGAAAATATTAATTATCTTCTACAACTATTTTTAGAGTTGCTTCTTTCACTGACTATAACACTGGTATATACTTTCCAGAAGCTTTACTGCTTTTATTCCCTCATTAAGGAACTGAACTCATCTTTCACAACTGCTCATTATATATTAGTTTTAGTGTCACATGCTTTTATCATTTTGAAAATTACACTTTGATATAACACACTGAGGGAAAAAATGTTCTAGATAAGTTATTTTATAATGGATGAGATTTTTTGGAAGTGACAGAAAATCAAATTCAATTAAATCTTCCTAAAGCAAAGATAATTATTAAGTCACAGAGCTATAAATTGAAAGGTATGAATTACCAAATGTCTGACCTGATCTAGATCCTGATAAATGTTATCAGCATGCTCCTCTACTTCTCGGTGAAGCTTTGGTCTGACTTGGTTGGTTTTTCAGGCAGACTATCTCCTAGAAGTAACCAGGTAGGCTATATAATCTATAGGCTCATCCTTATATAGGTTAGCAAGAAAAAAATAGAACTTAATCCCAATAGATAAAAAATCTCTTATACACTTGCATATTGCCCTGATTTTGAGCCCTTTCGTCTCCCTTAACTGTCTGCTGGTATTCTGGCTGGAAACCTTGGGATCCTTTCCCCACCCTGGAGCCATGTATAGGCTCAGCTGACTTAAATAGGTCAACAGACAGTTAGAGTGAGTGTTTCCAGAGGGTAAACAGAGGACAGCAAAGAAAACAAAAAAGACAAATCAAACAAGAAATGCAGTATACAATATAATAATAAAGGATGCACTTCATAGTGAATAGATCTTTTTATTTTTAATTTTGGCCTCTTTTATTGGTTTTTTATTTATTTATTTTCATCCATCTTTATTCTTTGGGCTGTGTGGGCCCTCCATCACAGCGGGCTCTCTTGTTGTGGAGCACCGGCTCCAGGCGCATGTGCTCCACAGCACTGGCTTGCAATTGGACACACTGGTCCAGCTGCTCCACGGCAAGTGGGATCCTCCCAGGTCAGGGATTGAACCGGCACCTCTTGCACTGCAAGGTGGACTCTTTACCCACTGGACCACCAGGGGAGCCTCATGCTGAATATCTTCTAGGAAAAGTGCTGAATAGCGTCAGCATACATGTAACCATGAAGTAAGATACAAATATAATAGAAATATACATTCAAATTAAAGGTTAAGCATAATTGAAACAGAACACTAAAAGATGTTCTGTTATAGGGGCATTTGTTTTAAAATCAGGAATAAGACATCTCTGTCATATATTACTCTCCCCATGTTAATGTTTACATGGAGTTACTGATTAATATGATTAAACAACATATCAATAAAAAATAACCTAATAAAAGTGGGCAAAGAGTATACACAGTCATGTATCAATAGAAATAATCCTTTGATAAAAGGGGTTCTAGATAAGTTATTTTATAATGGATGAGATTTTTTGGAAGTGACAGAAAATCAAATTCAATTAAATCTTCCTAAAGCAAAGATAATTATTAAGTCACAGAGCTATAAGTTGAAAGGTATGAATTACCAAATGTCTGACCTGATCTAGATCCTGATAAATGTTATTAGCATGCTTCTCTACTTCTCGGTGAAGCTTTGGTCTGACTTGGTTGGTTTTTCAGGCAGACTATCTCCTAGAAGTAACCAGGTAGGCTATATTATCTATAGGCTCATCCTTATATAGGTTAGCAAGAAAAAAATAGAACTTAATCCCAATAGATAAAAAATCTCTTATACACTTGCATATTGCCCTGATTTTGAGCCCTTTCGTCTCCCTTAACTGTCTGCTGGTATTCTGGCTGGAAACCTTGGGATCCTTTCCCCACCCTGGAGCCATGTATAGGCTCAGCTGACTTAAATAGGTCAACAGACAGTTAGAGTGAGTGTTTCCAGAGGGTAAACAGAGGACAGCAAAGAAAACAAAAAAGACAAATCAAACAAGAAATGCAGTATACAATATAATAATAAAGGATGCACTTCATAGTGAATAGATCTTTTTATTTTTAATTTTGGCCTCTTTTATTGGTTTTTTATTTATTTATTTTCATCCATCTTTATTCTTTGGGCTGTGTGGGCCCTCCATCACAGCGGGCTCTCTTGTTGTGGAGCACCGGCTCCAGGCGCATGTGCTCCACAGCACTGGCTTGCAATTGGACACACTGGTCCAGCTGCTCCACGGCAAGTGGGATCCTCCCAGGTCAGGGATTGAACCGGCACCTCTTGCACTGCAAGGTGGACTCTTTACCCACTGGACCACCAGGGGAGCCTCATGCTGAATATCTTCTAGGAAAAGTGCTGAATAGCGTCAGCATACATGTAACCATGAAGTAAGATACAAATATAATAGAAATATACATTCAAATTAAAGGTTAAGCATAATTGAAACAGAACACTAAAAGATGTTCTGTTATAGGGGCATTTGTTTTAAAATCAGGAATAAGACATCTCTGTCATATATTACTCTCCCCATGTTAATGTTTACATGGAGTTACTGATTAATATGATTAAACAACATATCAATAAAAAATAACCTAATAAAAGTGGGCAAAGAGTATACACAGTCATTCTCCAAAGAAGATATACAAATGATTAATAAACATACGAAAACGTGTTCTACATCATTAGTTACTAAGGACATCAAAATCAAAATCTCTAGGAAAGAGTGACATTTCACAGGCCCTTGGTCAGCTTTAATGTAAATGATGGATAGTAACAAGTGTTGAGACTGTGGAGAAATTTGGACACTCGCACATTGCTAGAGGGATTACAAAATAGTGCAGCCTCTTTGGCAAACAGTTTGGATGTTCTTCATCATGCTAAATGTAGAGTTACCGCAGTGATGGTTTAGTTGCTACGTTATGTCTGGCTCTTTTGTGACCCCTTGGACAATAACCTGCCCACCTCCTCTGTCCATGGGATTTACCAGGAAAGAATACTGGAGTAGGTTTCTGTTTCCTTCTCCAAGGGAGCTTCCTAATCTATGAATTGGAGCCAGTTCTCCTGCACTGCAGGCAGTATCCTGGTTTGCAGGTGGATTCTTTAGTGACTGAGCCTCCATACAACCCAGCAATTCCATGCTGAGGTATATTCCCAAGAAAACTGAATACATATGTTTGCAAAAACTTATATATGGATATTCATGGCAGTTTTATTCATAAGAGCCAAAAAATGGAAATGGCCTAAGTGTTCATTAACTGATGAATCAATAAATAACATGTTTTATGGCTGTACAATGAAAGTTATTTGGCAATAAAAAACAATAAGTACTGGGCTTCCCCTGGTGGTCCAGTGGGTAAGGACACTGCCTTGCAGTGCAAGGGGCGCCGGTTCGATCCCTGGCCTGGGAAGATCCCATGTGCCACGGAGCGGCTGGACCGATGCGTCCAATTACCGAGCCGGAGCTCTGGAGCGCATGCGCCCAGAGCCAGCGCTCTGCAATGACAGACGCCACCGCGATGGGAGGCCCACAGGAGCCAAAGAACAAAGACGGATGAAAATAGAGAAATGAAAGACCAATAGAAGTGGCCCGCCCGCTCCCTTCCCTCCCCAACCTGACCCCCGCCCAAAAATAAATAAATAAATAAATCGTTTAAAAAAAAAAAAAGAATAAGTACTGATACATGCTACAATATGACTTATGCCACAATGATTGGACCTTGAAAGTGTGCTATATGGAAGAAAATAGTAAAAAGGATCACATATTATGCTAGTCTAATTATATGAAATGTTTAGAAAGCAAATTCACTGGGGATAGAAAGTAGATTAGTGACCTCCAGGATAGCAAGTAGATTAGTGACCTCAAGGGTTTGGAGAGGCTATGAAAAAATAGGAAATTACTGCTAATACATATAGGACTTTTTACAGGAGAGAATGATAAAAATATTGTAAAATTAAATAGAGGTGATAGTTGCGCATCTCTGTTAACACAGTAAAATTCACTGAGTTGCACATTTCAAAAGAGTGTATTTTATGGTACATGAATTATATAGCAATAAAGCTGTTATAAAAAGTTATAATGTATAATTTTCAAAATTGACTAAAACTCATATATTCTAGTGAATAATTTCCATTTACATGTTTGTGCTTTTTATTGGTCTGTGCTTCTTGAGATCATGGGAACTCTGAGTAATAATGGACCTTTTCATTCGTCATCCAGATGACACACTAAACATGTTTTTAGACATTTCAGCATTAATGCTTCAAGGTCCTTTAGAGAGAAAAAAAATGTCTGTCTTTACAGTAAAGATGTTTTCCCAAAGACAGTAAACTTTAGACCTCGAAAAACCATTTTTCTCATTCAAGAAAATTTTGGGTCAGATAAAAATGGACAAAAATAACATACAATGTTATTTATTTATCTAAATATGTGACAAATTTATGTTGAGTGCTTTCAATATACCAAGCACGGCTGGACACTGGGCTTGCAGCTATACCAACAGCTGTACCAACCGTTGGAGCTATATCAATGACTATACCAGCTGGGCTTGCAACTGCCTTGTTAGAGCTTACAATGAACTCACTCATTTTTCCGTAACCATGTTAGCATCTCAGGTGTATCCTCTAGACAGAAGTCAGGATAATCTTTCCAAAATGTAAACTGTATTATAAATCTTTCAGTGGTTTCCTTTTAACCTTAGTGCTTAGTCTCTTAGTCATGTCCAACTCTGCAATCCCATGGACTGTAGCCCACCAAGCTTTTCTGTTCATGGGGATTCTCCAGGCAAGAATACTGGCATGGATTGTCACACCCTCCTCCAAGGATTTTACCAACCTAGGGATTGAACCCATGTGTCCTGCACTGCAGGTGAATTCTTTACCATCTGAGCCACCAGGGAAGCCCAGATATACTACAGTGGATAACCTATCCCTTCTCCAGGGGATCTTGGCAACCCAGGAATCGAACTAGGGTCTCCTGCAGTGTAGGCAGATTGCGTTGCAGCTGCATTGCCCCAGCTGAGCTACCAGGGAAGCTCATTTTAACCTTATACTTAGATCTGAAAGCATTTAATTGATTTTTATGGCTTCGCCTATCTGACCTTTATCATCACTTGACCTCACCTTGACCACTTTTAATCCTTCTTCACCCCAGCCGTGCTGGCATCCTCCTGATTCCTCTAGGGTGCAGTCCTCTCCCTTGACTCTTTTCATTTCTGTTTTTCCAGGAGTAAGGTCTTCGTCAACCATGTTCCCCAGCACCTTTATCTGACTGATGCTAGGTAGGCATGCTGCTCATTTTTGCCTCATCTTAGATACTGCACAACCTGGGAAACAGTTCCTGGCACCTATAGGAGAGGTTAGGTAACTCTGTATTATGTTCTAGTAACAGCATAACTTTTCCTTTACAGCTATTTGCATGCATGCAGTTCTTTGATTATTTGCTTATATTTTACATGGAACTGTATGTGCCCAGATGGCATAGACTAGCTCTTATGTTCATCACAGTATCTCTAGAATCTATGTCTTGAGGGACACATGAGTTCTTTGATGAATACCTATTGTTCAGTGGAAAATCTAGCCTTTCTGATCCATTGTCTGGGCTGTTGGAATTGTCTATCAATTGATCTCTGTGTTTTCCCATTGCTTTCTTTGTGTCTATATGAAAAAAAAAAAAAATCCAGACTCTTCAGCATGGTGTCCAAGGTCCTCTGGGTCATGATAGCAGTCATCTTCCTACATCAGTCTCATCCCATTGTTCCTGACCTGCTCTCCTGACATCCATGTTCCAGATTAAAGCACATCACCCTTTCCCTTCAGCTCCACGTGTACTAAATTATTCTTCTCCTCTGACCATCTCACCAATAAAACTGAAAGCTCATCTAGAGAATTCACTGGATCTTTTTCATCTCTTTATCCTCAGGGCCTTCTAAAGTATCTGGCAGTACTTGTTAACCTGAAATGACCTCCAGACTCCACAGCACAAACTTCCTGATTAATGCACTGAAATTAGATTTAATTTTAGTCATTTATAATTTTTCAATGAATCCTAAATTACTAACATTTCATATCTCCCAGGAGAGCACAGCAAGACAATTTTGATAATCTATGATACTTTAATGAATGCACAAAACACTTCCATTAAACTTTTATGTAGATAAATACTTTGAGCTTATTAACATTATATCTGCATTTATCTTAAGCCCAGTCAAAGCCCCCATATATCAAATTAGTAGAAATAAGGGCAAAGCAAAACTAATAAACATTAAAGACAGGTCATGATAGACATGCATGTAATTTACTCTCCATAGTTTGGTGAGTGATCCTACACCATGACCTTGCAGTTCTCAATCTAGGAAGGTCAACATCAGGAATTACAGCTTTTCCACTTTGCAGGTGGACAGTCTGAGCTGCTTAGGGCACTGGAGCAGCCCTGAGACAGACCTCCAGCTAGATGTCCTTTAGACCTATTTCTGGTTTACCAAATCCCTCATGGTTCATATAGGAGAGGTTAGGTAACTCTGTATTATGTTCTAGTAACAGCATAACTTTTCCTTTACAGCTATTTGGCATATTTTGTTTTGCTTATATTTTACATGGAACTGTACGTGCCCAGATGGCATAGACTAGCTCTTATGTTCATCACAGTATCTCTAGAATCTATGTCTTGAGGGACACATGAGTTCTTTGATGAATACCTATTGTTCAGTGGAAAATCTAGCCTTTCTGATCCATTGTCTGGGCTGTTGGAATTGTCTATCAATTGATCTCTGTGTTTTCCCATTGCTTTCTTTGTGTCTATATGAAAAAAAAAAAAAATCCAGACTCTTCAGCATGGTGTCCAAGGTCCTCTGGGTCATGATAGCAGTCATCTTCCTACATCAGTCTCATCCCATTGTTCCTGACCTGCTCTCCTGACATCCATGTTCCAGATTAAAGCACATCACCCTTTCCCTTCAGCTCCACGTGTACTAAATTATTCTTCTCCTCTGACCATCTCACCAATAAAACTGAAAGCTCATCTAGAGAATTCACTGGATCTTTTTCATCTCTTTATCCTCAGGGCCTTCTAAAGTATCTGGCAGTACTTGTTAACCTGAAATGACCTCCAGACTCCACAGCACAAACTTCCTGATTAATGCACTGAAATTAGATTTAATTTTAGTCATTTATAATTTTTCAATGAATCCTAAATTACTAACATTTCATATCTCCCAGGAGAGCACAGCAAGACAATTTTGATAATCTATGATACTTTAATGAATGCACAAAACACTTCCATTAAACTTTTATGTAGATAAATACTTTGAGCTTATTAACATTATATCTGCATTTATCTTAAGCCCAGTCAAAGCCCCCATATATCAAATTAGTAGAAATAAGGGCAAAGCAAAACTAATAAACATTAAAGACAGGTCATGATAGACATGCATGTAATTTACTCTCCATAGTTTGGTGAGTGATCCTACACCATGACCTTGCAGTTCTCAATCTAGGAAGGTCAACATCAGGAATTACGGCTTTTCCACTTTGCAGGTGGACAGTCTGAGCTGCTTAGGGCACTGGAGCAGCCCTGAGACAGACCTCCAGCTAGATGTCCTTTAGACCTATTTCTGGTTTACCAAATCCCTCATGGTTCATATAAGGAAGTTCTAAAACCTGCTTTCTGCTGTTTCTAGTGTTCTTTTAGATATTGGCAGTGGACCTTATTTCAAAACGTGTTGTATGATCACAAGTGTGGGGGAATGTTTATCTCCTAGAGAGCATTGCAGGTTATCATCATGCATATTAGTGCCTCAAAGGCTCTAATAAATCCTAAAATTTAACAATAGCCATTAACTATATTACGGAGAACGTGTCCAATATATTTTTAACCAAGATGCTATATTTACCTGGACAAATATGGATTTTCTACTGAAAACACTTTTGAAAATGCTGCACAGTGGTGAGTTTAATGATTTACTGGGGGTTTTGTTTACAGTAAGTTACACTGGGTGGAAGGTGAAGTCATGTAGCCTAATAACTGACCAGATAGTTTTAAATTTAGAGCTAAACTATCAGCAACTGTGATCCTCAGATTTATCCCCTCACATCATAGAAGGGTTAGTCACCCTAAAATTCATTGTGGGCTCTGGCAACACAGTCCGGAAAACGAATTCCTTTGAAAACCCTAAATGAATTTGATTGAATTGTATTTTTCCAGGTGTAGCAAGGTGAAAAGGGAACACTAAACATTCTCTTGCCCTTCTGAAAGTGATCTGTGTCCATAGAGAGAGGGGAGTAAACAGATCTGAGTTAAATATCTTTGCCTGTGTGTTAGTCTTCTCGCTTAACACTATTTTTATTCAATCCTTTCTGTCTATAAACTGACAGCTATAATATTCACACAGACCTCTGGTATGAATTGTCCAGTTTAGAGCATTTGCCAAAAGCAGTGCAGTACTTCTGGTTTAAAAATATGTATTGTTGGGACAGATTGGAGTTCCCGCACTAACTTGGATAAAGATGTGAATGCTTTATAAATATATTAAAAATACAAAGTATACCAATTGAATGTGATATTTTTATTACTTGTTTATCAAGAAGTAATATACTTTAAGAAAATAAAGTACACATCAGATTATCAATATCCTGGATAGTGAGTTCTCATTTCTACACTAGGATATACAGAACTCCCCCTGCTGAGTTACAGCTCAGAAGATAATGCATAGAATCTTTTCACCCCACTGTGTGGACTCCCCCGACTTGGCTGTTGGTTTTTGCTCAGTCTGACCATCCATTGACTAGCTTTTGAACAGAAGGAGATCTGCTGTTTCCTAATGTGTTTCATCCAGAGCTAAGTCTTACACTGTTCAGAGACAAGGGATATACCTGCCTTGAGAAGCAAATATTAAGATTAGTGAAGAAAAACAGAAACCGTATTCATATTATTGCAAGATAGGTAAATAGAAATAGAAGTAAAACACAGTCATTCATTTTAACCTACAAGCAAGAGAGATTTCTAAAATAAAACAAAATCATTTTCATGTTTATGAAGCATTTGAAATAAGTAAGAGAGCAGCATCCACCCCTTTAAAATATGTCCTTTAATGCCTACAATATAGTCAGACAGGGCTAAGTGATGATAGTACCTGTATTTTCTTTTCAATGTTTTCCTATTGTGTCACTTCCCACAGTTTCCCTTATAGAAAGGAAGTGTAATGAACAGTAATGTCTTTTCTCACTGTCTTTAATCTCACATTCTCTAACAACTGAAGATTTCAGGTTTCCAGCACATAGACAGTGGTTTATCCTTCATTCACTTTGGAGACCCTGGTCACATCAGCCTACTAAAAATTGATTTCTCAGGTTAAATTACCACCTTATTTGTATGTATCCAAGACAGTTTCTGAGTATCAGATGTATATCTTGTTTTCCACTTGATACTTTTCCTTAGAGCATCCCCAAACGAACTATTCAAAACCCATGAATCCAGAACTAAACCCACCATCCTATCTGTTCCATATAGCCACCTAGAAACCTAGGAATCATCCTCGACATGTTCTTTACCTCCCGCTAAATTTCAAGTCCTGATTCTTATTGATCTACATCTGAACTGTATCTCAAATATGTTTGAGCCTTCTCTTCCCTATACCACCAGTCATTATCTTGCATGGGTGTCTTAGGCAGATTGGTCTTATTACTTGTTTATAAAAAATTTTTGGTACACATCAGATTATCAATATCCTGGATAGTGAGTTCTCATTTCTACACTAGGATATACAGAACTCCCCCTGCTGAGTTACA
This sequence comes from Tragulus kanchil, assembly GCA_022376925.1. Lineage (NCBI taxonomy): Eukaryota > Metazoa > Chordata > Mammalia > Artiodactyla > Tragulidae > Tragulus > Tragulus kanchil. The sequence continues at coordinate 21,029,155 of JAIOJX010000003.1, read as the reverse complement.
GCTCAGAAGATAATGCATAGAATCTTTTCACCCCACTGTGTGGACTCCCCCGACTTGGCTGTTGGTTTTTGCTCAGTCTGACCATCCACTGACTAGCTTTTGAACAGAAGGAGATCTGCTGTTTCCTAATGTGTTTCATCCAGAGCTAAGTCTTACACTGTTCAGAGACAAGGGATATACCTGCCTTGAGAAGCAAATATTAAGATTAGTGAAGAAAAACAGAAACCGTATTCATATTATTGCAAGATAGGTAAATAGAAATAGAAGTAAAACACAGTCATTCATTTTAACCTACAAGCAAGAGAGATTTCTAAAATAAAACAAAATCATTTTCATGTTTATGAAGCATTTGAAATAAGTAAGAGAGCAGCATCCACCCCTTTAAAATATGTCCTTTAATGCCTACAATATAGTCAGACAGGGCTAAGTGATGATAGTACCTGTATTTTCTTTTCAATGTTTTCCTATTGTGTCACTTCCCACAGTTTCCCTTATAGAAAGGAAGTGTAATGAACAGTAATGTCTTTTCTCACTGTCTTTAATCTCACATTCTCTAACAACTGAAGATTTCAGGTTTCCAGCACATAGACAGTGGTTTATCCCTTCATTCACTTTGGAGACCCTGGTCACATCAGCCTACTAAAAATTGATTTCTCAGGTTAAATTACCACCTTATTTGTATGTATCCAAGACAGTTTCTGAGTATCAGATGTATATCTTGTTTTCCACTTGATACTTTTCCTTAGAGCATCCCCAAACGAACTATTCAAAACCCATGAATCCAGAACTAAACCCACCATCCTATCTGTTCCATATAGCCACCTAGAAACCTAGGAATCATCCTCGACATGTTCTTTACCTCCCGCTAAATTTCAAGTCCTGATTCTTATTGATCTACATCTGAACTGTATCTCAAATATGTTTGAGCCTTCTCTTCCCTATACCACTAGTCATTATCTTGCATGGGTGTCTTAGGCAGATTGGTCTTAATTAGTCTAATCTTATTCAGCTCCTCCATGTCCCAACCGCCCACCTCATCTATAGGAGATAGCCAGAATAACGTTGAAAAACTCACTCTTAACTTAATTTTTTTAGGATTTAAAGCCCTTCTGTGATACACTTGAATCTTTCCAGTATACCAATGAACATGCTGTGTGTGTGACGCCTGAGCATCTCAACCCTGTTCTCTCACCAGTGCCTCTGATCTGTCCTATGTTACCCTTAAGAGTTTTATTTTTTAAAATAGATGTTGACCCCAAAGTTCAATTTCTTTTCGGAAATTTTTTTATTTTACTTTTTTTTTTTTTACAGAGTCTCGTTGTTTACTGCCACACATCAACCTGAATCTGCCATAGGTATACATATGTGCCACTCCTCTGTGAACCTCTCTCCCATCTTCCTCCCCCTCCCACCCCTCCAGGTCACCTCAGAACCCCTGTTTGAGATCCCTTAGTCCCACAGTATATTTACCTCCTTCACCCCAGTGTTCATAAGTGTGTTCTCTATGTCTGTCTCTCCGCTGCTCTGCATATACATTTATCAGTACCATCTTTCTAGATGCCATATATATGTGTCAGTATACAATATTTATCTTTCTCTTTCTGACATACCAAAGCTCAATTTCTAGAGACTCTATTGTATTGGAATAAAAGTACTGGGATATTCAAAGACATAGTAAAAAGTTGTTTATATTTGCAGTGACTTCTAATCACATCTCTGGAAACCAATATCCATCAGAGGAGAATTGTGGACTTAGGCTACAACTGCATTAAGTAGGATTATGCAAGCATCATAGACAATGAATTTAGTCTGTGTCAATAGATGTAAATGGATATTTATGTGATATTATAGGGTTGAGAAAGTGAAATGAATAGAAACATGGGATCCTATTCTTATAAGTGTTAGATTAGATAGTCTCTGTGCTAGAATAAGTTTATAAATATGTATGTATTTGTATTTACGTGTGAATGTGTTTATAGGCAATGTACGTGGGCATGTGAATATTGAGAACAATAGGAAACAGTGAATAATGGTTTGCTACATTTGATCATCTGGGAGGGAAAATATGTGAGTGGCCATAATAAGGGAATTGGAGCTGGATAAGCAAGCAAATTAATAAGAAAGGTTTATGGCATTAAATAATAGAACCCAGGATTATGCTCTGATCCCACTTATGACCTATATGTGACCTGTATCTGTGTACATATACCTAAATTAGGAGGCATAGAAGTGGCATATAGAACTAGTGAATCCTTGTCAGTTCATGAAATAAGTCACATTTCAGTTGCAGAAAAAGCTTTGCAGGGAATTCCCTGGCTATTCAGTGATTGAGACGCTGCACTTCCACTGCAGAGGGCAAGGGTTCAATCCCTGGTTGGGGAACTAAGATCCCACAGGTGGCATGGCCAAAAATAAAAAATCTTTGTAGAGATGTATGCAGTATAAATCTAATTTAGTAAAATCAGATAAAAAATAATAAAATGTGTGACATGTATATAAAATTGAGGAGAATGCTGTTAGATTTCAGCCAATTTACTTTTCCTTCTTTGGAAAGGAACCTGGTTAGGGTTAGGTAGTCTTCTAGACCTTTAATGCTCATTTATATATTTTTATATATTCATATATATATATAAATGTAACAGAATAAATATGTGGTATTTTAATTTGAGTACCATCAAATTGTATCCTATTTTACATATCATTTTTTAAGTTTTTTTAAGCTCATATGTTTGAGTCCATAATATGTCCTGATATTTAACTTTTTCCATTATATAATATTCTAAATTTTATTTTATATTATACTGTGATTATGTAGTCAGAATATATGACAGAATGATGGACATTAATTTCTAATTTTCATCATTAAAAATAAATGTTTTATTAAGCATGTTCGTACATGCTTCCTTGTTCTAAAGGGTCATTGTTTCTTTAGGTGAGATATGGTTAAATAGAATTGCTGGCTGTTTGAGAGTATGGACTTAAAAACTTAATGAAACAGCCAGATCCCCTCCAACAACAGGAGATCTAGCAATGTAAGAGATCATCTTACCAATACCTTTTCCAGCAGTTGATACTCTCCATCTTTAAAATATCTTTAGTCAGACAGATGAGTAGAATATTGTTAATTCCATAGATAAGTGCTATGGTTATCAGCTTTCACATGATTTTGCTGTTTGAATTTTTTACTGTGACCTAGGTATTCATATCCTTTGTCCACTTGCTTTTCTCCATTGGCCTTATTTGTTTTTTTCTACTTTTCTGCATAATAAGCTTTTGTCTGTTGAACATATTTCAATTATTTTCACAGGTAAAGTGTTTCTTCCAAGTACTTTCTAACAATTTTCTGAAATCTGAATGTTACATGGAGTGCTATATGTAGTCAGTATCTATGAAAAAAAAAAGGTAAAAAAATCTGTAATTGCTTAGTGTGATAAATAGGAAGACACATTGTTATACTTTGAGTATTTTATACAAGGGGATATTTAAATTACCTCCAGAATTATCATTTGACTATTCCCAATAAATAAGATAGTTGAGAAGAAACTACTGATTCATTTGTATAAATGTGTATTAACTTTGTTTTATGGTTTGGGGGAAGGTATTGATAGCAATGAACAATTAGGAACAACGAAAAACAAGAATCAAAATATTTCTCTGTACTAGTCCTTGGGCTTCCCTGTTGGTCCAGTGGGTAGGGACATTGCCTTGCAGTGCAGGGGGCACTGGTTCGATCCCTGGTCCAGGAGGGTCCCACATGCCACAGAGCAGCTGGACTGGTGTGTCCAGTTGTGAGCCAGTGCTCTAGAGCAGGTGCTTTTCAAGGAGAGAGGCCACTGCAATGGGAGGCACACACAAGCAAAGAATAAAGACAGATGAAAATAAATAACTAAAAAATCAATAAAAGAGGCCAAAATTAAAAAAAATTTCTCTGTGCTAGTCCCAACAAGTCCTATTGAGCTGTACAAGCCAAATGCTTGCAAGACTCACAGCCTTAAGGTGAGAGCTCAAGGTTGACTTAATTTCACAGGTGATATTTTAACTGAACCTTAGGAGGTGGTAACATTTAAACAAGAAGAAAAGTTCAAAGGCTTAAAGGTACAGGGTGATTTTAGAGACTATGAATAATATAGTTTAGCTATCGTGTTTAATGGAGAAGGAACTGGCAATCCACTCCAGTATTCTTGCCTGGAGAATTCCATGGACAGAGGAACCTGACGGCCACAGTCCATTGGGTTGCAAGAGTCAGACATGACTATGACTAAACCACCACCACATAGTGCTGGGAAATGTTGGGGTTCTGTTGTAAACTCACACGAGATGCTTTAGTTTGTGCTCATTAGGAAATGAGAGGAACCTTTGGAAGCTTTGGATCAGAGAAGCAGTATGGTAAAAAGTATGGTTAAGAAGATGAATCTGGGAACTTGTGGAGAAGGATTGAGACTGGGAGGTTTGGCAAGAATATCAGCAAGGAAGCTTTGGCATCTATTCAAGGAAGAGCTAATGAAACCTCACTCTAGGGGGATAGAATTTCCGATGCAGGGGAGAAGTGAAAATGCAAAAGAGTCAGTGAAAGCAGAAGAAATAGCTTAAACCTATAGCTGATGACATTTCTGAAGCATCACTTTAAACATCTTAAGCCTGGAAAAAGCAAGGAAAATATGGTCTGATTGATGTTTCTCCTTTTTATTCTTTATCTAATTATTACATTTAAAAATATTTACTTTCACAATGTAGGATTCTTGCTCCTTTGTCCAATGAAATGGTCAAGTTTTGATTTCGTCTCTAAGGATAGAGGATGAGATGGTTAGATAGCATCAATGGACATGAATTTTAGCAAGCTCTGAGAGAGAGTGGAGGACAGGAAACCTGGCATGCTGCAGTCCCTGGGGTGGGCCAAGAGTCAGACACAACTTAGCGACTGAACAACAACTAGGGATGTTGTTTCAATATCCCCTATTCTTAAGTTTGATTTTAAATTGGTTCTCTTTCCTCCGTTGTCATTTCCTACCACCTCAATACTGAGGTAATACTGGCAGGTCGGTCCTCTTCTTTCAACAGCAGAGCCTGGCAATTTATAGAATATTTGAGGGAATGATTCAAAAGAGTTTGTTGTTGTTGTTGTTTGGCCTGTATTATTGGTTTATTTATTTTCATCTATATTTATTCTTTGGCCTGTGTGGGCCTCCTGTCACAGTGGCCTCTCCAGTCACAGAGCACCAGCTCTGGGCGCATGAGCTCCAGAGCGCTGGCTCATAATTGGACACACTGATCCAGCTGCTCCACGGCACGTGGGATCTTCCCAGGCCAGGGATTGAACCAGTGCTGCTTGCACTGCAAGGTGGCCTCTTTACCCACTGGACCACCAGGGAAGCCCTCCAAAGTGTTTTAAATGTCACAAAACTTAATGACCACGGAAGGAAAAACATACACTTTTTTTTTTCTTCAGAGATCATATTGAAAAACATAATTGAATCAAGCTTTGTTTAGTATAACCAAGTTAATATCCTCTGTTGAGGATATTTTCCCATTTCTATCCTCTCAGCTTCAGGGTAGAATTCTTATTTCTCTCTCCTATCTCTCTTTTTTTTTTTCCTACCAATGATTCAAGTTTGTTTAAAACATTCCCTGGTACCTCTGGCTCTTAGTGATTTTTCTTTGGGCTCTTATATGAGTTATTGGTTATAACATTCTTTTGACACATAGTTTATATGCTATTGAAGCATTGTTTTTATTGTATTGAAGTTAGCTTTATACATTTATCAAGTTGTTTCATCATTGGCAGCCCTACCTACCTAATTAGATTATAAACTCCTTGAAGACAAGAAATCAGCAGAATACATTCTAGCTGTAGTTTTTATTGCCCTTCTCAATAAAACCTCCCTTCACACAATTAAAGCAGATAGAAATCCCTGTGTTTGAAGATTTTTACAATATTGCCATAGCTCCAGATATGAGTTGAGTATGTCTATTTTTCTGATGTCAAAAGATGAACAGAGCTTTTAAGCTATTTGCTTAAAGTCAGATTTTTTTTCTCCCGAAACCTGCCATTGACAATTACTGTATTATATCAGCTTCCTCCAGGCCTTTGTCAGTGGTGTGGTCAGCCTTCTCAGATGGTCCAAGTTGTCCTTACCCTCTGATCACCCTGAGGTCATTCAGTATGGAGTTCTGACTCCAGGATCGGTTCCATTATGCCTCTCTTCCCTAGTCACATCAGTGACCATGGGAAATTCAAGACTCTCAGATTATCCAAAATCATTAGTCCAACCTGCATATCTTGTAATCCAACCCTACCCCTAACCACCCCTGCCTTTCCAGGTGTATTGGCACCCTCTCTGAAACCTGCCATTCTCACATTATGGTCATCATTTCCTACCACGGCCACTCACTTCCTCTTGTATTTCTAATCTAAAAATTATTTTGTCTGATGGAAATGTTCGATGCGTTTGCTCTCCTTTCCCATTTCTCCCTTATATCTCTCCATACTCAATGTACATTCTGTGATCTAACACCTTTGATGCTTGTGAACACGATTCTAAGTGACTATGGATATTTGCAGAAGGAAAGATATTCCAAGTTGAGGTTATTTGTCTAAACTACATGTTCCCCTGGCACTCATACACTTTGACAAATAGCTCACTTGTTTTGAAATAGAACTATCTAGGATCAAATTATCTGAAACAGAGTTTCTACCATTAAACATGCAATCATGTTGCAATAGCTACTGTCACAAAACAAAACAAAAAACTTATCTGACTTCATACCTTGTCTAGGTAGGCTCTATCCCATAAATCTACTCGGCTTTGCTACAAAAGTTCATGGAAGATTTGTATATTTTCAGTCTCTACTTTCTTATATTGTTTAACATCCTGTTCTCTTATCGATCATTATGCTTTCTGCCACAATTATCCATAGAAACCATACTCTTCACCAGTTACCAATGGTCTTTTTCTCATAAGATCCAATGGTTAATTTTGCTTTTCATTAATTAGGACTATCAATCGCTTTGAACATATTGGATCAATTCTTCTTTCAAAAAGCTATTTACTTGTATTTTGAGATAATTTTGGGATAGCCCAGTGTCCCGGGATTCCTCCAACTTGTGTGAAAACTGAATTTGTTTCAACTGGTCTTTGTCTCCACATGCAAATATTGCCATCACCCTGGTATCGGTCTTCAGCCCTCTTCTCCACCTGCACTTACCCCAAGTTCATGCTATTGACAACCGCGTCTGTACAGCTTGCCTGCCTTTACCTTTGATTTTTCAGCTTATACAGCTAATAGCCTATTGGACAGCTCCTCTTGTATGAAAAATAGTCATGCAAAGCCAAACATGTCCAAAAGCGTTTTTTCTTTTTCTTCCTAAATCCATTCTTCTCTATCTCTGGGCTTCAGCCGCTTCAGCCAAAAAGTACCAGAATCTGCTGTTCTTCATTTGCTATGTTTAATCCATCCTCAAGTCCTTCTTTCATCACCATCAAATATATATGCGTCTTTCAGTAGAGCTCAGTCTTCTCGGACCATCCTTATCAAAGTCAACCCATCTTCTCCCTGGACCACACTGAAAACCTTACATCGGACTCACTGCTTCCATCCTGTCTGTCACTTTTTTCACATCTTGTTCAGACTTCTCTCCAGCTAACAACCAACGTTGTATTTTTAAAACATGGGACAGATTATGTTATCTTTAAACTCTCCATTGACTTCAGCAGTTTACAACACAGACTCGCTATTTGGTAGAGTGTATATGAAACCTTATCATCTAGGCAGCCTGTCTCTACTCTTTTTCCCTTTTCTCTCCACCAGCATACAGCATTTTTCATCTGCAGCAGTCTCCCTTTCTTCTTTTCCCAGGGCTATTTTAATTACTATTCTCTCTGTATATGAAGTTCTTCTCTGTCATCTTTCTATGGCGGCCTCGTTGCTTCATTCAGAAAATAATTCAAATCCTGCTTTTTAAAGAAGTCTTTCTTTACCACCTCGTTGAAGCTGTCCGTCTTCATTCCATCCTAGCCCTTGCTCAAATATCCATTTTTATCTGAATAACACTCATCAACACACAAAAGTAATCACGTTAATAATTTATTTTCAGTTTCCCCGGTAGAATGTGAGCATCTTGGGAGGAAGTTCATCACTTTATTCCCAACTCTTAAAATAATGCCCTACAAATAATAGGTGCTCAGTTTATTAGTTCCTTGCTGTCTGTAGCTAAACATGGACTAAAAGACACATTTTTTTTGAGAATGCGCATATTTGACTTGCATTTCTGGAAACTTTCTGAACTAATGTATCCTTCTAATTGGGAGGATGAAAGAATAGAGGGAGGGAGGAAGTGAAGGAGGGAAGGAAAGAGAAAGAATATTGTCTTGGTCAATATTCAGTATCTTTTGCCTGACTTCAAGACAGCTCATTTAGGACAAATTAGTTCACAATCCTGAGTTGGTTTTCCTTTTCTTATTTGATCACGTGGATTTAGCAGTATCAGTAATTGTCCATAGAAGACTAGATTTTTATGAAGATTTCATCTATTCCGGTATTTGTCACTTTGGTCTTAGACGTTGAGTATTTCTCTGTGAGTCCTGAACTAAATGATTTTAACTGGATCTATGCAAGTTTAATTAATGGTTATGAATAGGACTGAAATGCAGAGGCTCCCTCTGGTGGTTTAATTTGTTAGGTCTACAAAAGTAACAATGTAGAAGACAGTTGCTCCCAACGGACCAAATAGAAGCTTGAACAAATGTTGTTCTGCTTCTCCCTCGGGTCCGCCTCCTCCTCTTCCCTCTTCCTTTTTCTTCTCTTAATTTTAAATGTAAAAACAGTTTGGGTGGCCGTTTTATGATAATAGCTACAAAAATCCATATGGAGAAGCAACTTCTGGAAAAGAAAAAAAGGACAAACAGAAGGCAAGCACCCGACAGCAGACATTCTGTGGCTCCAAGTAAAAGAGCCTTGTTTGCTCTGTGCTAAGTATAGAGTAAACATACCTCTGCTCCTTGCCAAGTGGAGACTGTAGGTGTTTTCACCCCTTCTTCTACTTTAATGCTATTTTATTTGCTTTTTCCTGGGAACTGGGCACCTTGTACAAAGTCAGAAATCTTATGGATAATATATTTAAGGGTAGGTCTTTGTAGAGCCTTAATAATTTATAACTTGCTATAAATATTTCTTGTTGCAATACTAGAATATACTAGTATCTTAAAAGTAATATTATAGTTATAACTTTTATATCTTCTATGTAGCTGACTTCTGGAGTTATTCGTACCTTTAACTTCTAAGTAAAATGTTTATTATCTGGGTGAGGTTGTTTCCATAGTTTTAGGAGGTGATGCTCTATAATCATGTTTTTTTTTTATTTCAATGAATACAAACTTAGCAAAAGCTCTTATAGTAATGCACTATCACCCATGCAGTAATTACAGTCATCATGAGTTTTAAGTTTTTTCATCCAGTGTAACTTTGGCTAGGAAAATATCTGGCTTACCAATGGAAATGATCAGGAAAGTACAATATATTTTATAACTCAAGTTCAACGTCACTGAAATTTACTTCTGATTATATTATTAATAGTGTTTAATGTTTTAAAAAAAGTTTATCAATATTAGGTTGATAAAAGTTTATCAATATTTATCCAGCATGCTTTTATACTTTCATTGAGTATGTATTACATTCTATCGAAAAATATAGTAGGTGTTTTAGGTAGAATATATCTGGTTTAAAGGTTAAGTCTATAAATTATATTGTGATATATGGGAACAGTATAATATGTAACTATAAGACAAGAAGATGTATACCTTTGTCAAAAATAAGGTACCCATAGGCGCGGGGGTTTATCTCTGGGTTCTCTATCTTGTTCCATTGGTCTATATTTCTGTTTTTGTGCCAGTACGATACTGTCTTGATAACTATTGCTTTGTAGTAGAGTCTGAAGTTGGGGAGGCTGATCCCTCCAGCTCCATTCTTCTTCCTCTGGATTGCTTTGGCTATTTGAGGTCTTTTGTGTTTCCATATGAACTCTGTTATTCTTTGGTCTAGTTCTGTGAAAAATGTCAATGGTAGTTTGATAGGGATCGCATTGACTCTGTAGATGATATTTGGTAGTATGGTCATTTTCACCATATTGATTCTTCCCACCCAGGGAACATGGAATATCGCTCCATCTGTTTAAGTCTTCTTTAATGTCTCTCATGAGTGTCTTGTAATTTTCTGTGTACAATTCTTTTGTTTCTTTGGGTAGGTTTATTCCTAGATATTTGATTCTTTTGGTTGCGATGGTGAAGGGGATTGCCTCTTTGATTTCATTTTCTGATTTTTTTTATAAAAGTTTAATATTATAGTTATAACTTTTATATCTTCTATGTAGCTGACTTCTGGAGTTATTCGTACCTTTAACTTCTAAGTAAAATGTTTATTATCTGGGTGAGGTTGTTTCCATAGTTTTAGGAGGTGATGCTCTATAATCATGTTTTTTTTTTATTTCAATGAATACAAACTTAGCAAAAGCTCTTATAGTAATGCACTATCACCCATGCAGTAATTACAGTCATCATGAGTTTTAAGTTTTTTCATCCAGTGTAACTTTGGCTAGGAAAATATCTGGCTTACCAATGGAAATGATCAGGAAAGTACAATATATTTTATAACTCAAGTTCAACGTCACTGAAATTTACTTCTGATTATATTATTAATAGTGTTTAATGTTTTAAAAAAAGTTTATCAATATTAGGTTGATAAAAGTTTATCAATATTTATCCAGCATGCTTTTATACTTTCATTGAGTATGTATTACATTCTATCGAAAAATATAGTAGGTGTTTTAGGTAGAATATATCTGGTTTAAAGGTTAAGTCTATAAATTATATTGTGATATATGGGAACAGTATAATATGTAACTATAAGACAAGAAGATGTATACCTTTGTCAAAATAAGGTACCCATAGGCGGGGGTTTATCTCTGGGTTCTCTATCTTGTTCCATTGGTCTATATTTCTGTTTTTGTGCCAGTACGATACTGTCTTGATAACTATTGCTTTGTAGTAGAGTCTGAAGTTGGGGAGGCTGATCCCTCCAGCTCCATTCTTCTTCCTCTGGATTGCTTTGGCTATTTGAGGTCTTTTGTGTTTCCATATGAACTCTGTTATTCTTTGGTCTAGTTCTGTGAAAAATGTCAATGGTAGTTTGATAGGGATCGCATTGACTCTGTAGATGATATTTGGTAGTATGGTCATTTTCACCATATTGATTCTTCCCACCCAGGGAACATGGAATATCGCTCCATCTGTTTAAGTCTTCTTTAATGTCTCTCATGAGTGTCTTGTAATTTTCTGTGTACAATTCTTTTGTTTCTTTGGGTAGGTTTATTCCTAGATATTTGATTCTTTTGGTTGCGATGGTGAAGGGGATTGCCTCTTTGATTTCATCTTCTGATTTTTCATTGTTTGTGTATAGGAATGCCAATGATTTCTGTGTATTGATTTTGTATCCTGTGACTTTGCTGAATTCATTGATTAGCTCTAGTAGCTCTGTAACAGTGTCTTTGGGGTTTTCTATATATATTATCATGTCATCTGCAAAAAGAGAGAGCTTTACTTCTTCCTTTCCAATCTGGATTCCTTTTATTTCTTTCTCTTCTCTTATTGCTGTTGCTAGAACTTCCAGGACTATGTTGAATAATAGTGGTGAAAATCTTTGACAAAGGAGGCGAAAATATAAATGGGACAAAGACAGCCTCTTCAACAAGTGGTGCTGGAAAAATTGGACAGCTACATGCAAAAAAATGCAGTTGGAACATTCCCTGACACCATATACAAAGATCAACTCAAAATGGATTAAAGACCTAAATGTAAGACCATAAACCATCAAACTCTTAGAGGAGAAAATAGGCAAAACTCTCAAGGACATAAATCAAAGCAAGATCTTCTATGACTGGTTTCCTAGAGTAATGGAAATAAAAACAAAAATTAGCATATGGGATCTAATGAAACTTAAAAGCTTTTGTACAGCAAAAGAAATTGCAAAGAAGCTGAACAGGCAACCCACAGAATAGGAGAAAATCATAGCAAATGAAACAACAGACAAAGAATTAATCTCCAAAATCTACAAGCAACTCAAACAACTTAGCACCGGAAAAACAAACAACCCAATCAAAAAATGGGAAAAGGACCTAAACAGACACCTCTCCAAAGAGGACATACAGGTGGCCAAAAAATACATGAAACGATGTTCAACCTCGCTTATTATTAGAGAAATGCAGATTAAAATTACAATGAGATATCACCTCACACCCGTCAGAATGGCCATCATCAAAAAATATGTAGACAATAAATGTTGGAGAGGGTACGGAGAAAAGGGGAAAACTCTTGCACTGTTGGTGGGAATGTAAATTGATACAGCCTCCATGGAAGACAGTATGGAGATTCCTTAAAAAACTGAAAATAGAAGCACCATACGACCCAGCAATTCCACTATTAGGCTTATACCCTGATGAAATCAAAATTGAAAGAGACACCTGTACCCCAATGTTCAATGCAGCTCTCTATACAATAGCCAGAACATGGAATCAGCCTAGATGCCCATCGATGAATTGAATGTATACAAAAGGTCTGGTACATATGTACAATGGAATACTTCTCAGCTGTAAAAAGAAATGCAGAAAAATCAGCCCTAATGAGATGGATGGATCTAGAACCTATTGTAAAAAATGAAGTAAGTCAAAAAATAGAAAGACAAGTACAGTATACTAACATATGTATATGGAATCTAGTAAGAGGGTAATGATAACACACACAATGAAGTGATGGAAAAACAGACATGGAGAGCAGACATATGGACATTGTGGGGAATGAACAGTGGGTGGGAGGCGTAAAGGGAATAGCATGAAAACCTATGCTATCATATGTGAAAAAAATAGCTATTATCATTGTGCTGTGAGAAAAGGGGATCCTACAGGGGTGCTGTGCAATGGCCTGGAGGGGTGGCATGGGGGAGTATACATAAATAGGCTATTATCATTGTGTTTCCTAGAGTAATGGAAATAAAAACAAAAATTAGCATATGGGATCTAATGAAACTTAAAAGCTTTTGTACAGCAAAAGAAATTGCAAAGAAGCTGAACAGGCAACCCACAGAATAGGAGAAAATCATAGCAAATGAAACAACAGACAAAGAATTAATCTCCAAAATCTACAAGCAACTCAAACAACTTAGCACCGGAAAAACAAACAACCCAATCAAAAAATGGGAAAAGGACCTAAACAGACACCTCTCCAAAGAGGACATACAGGTGGCCAAAAAATACATGAAACGATGTTCAACCTCGCTTATTATTAGAGAAATGCAGATTAAAATTACAATGAGATATCACCTCACACCCGTCAGAATGGCCATCATCAAAAAATATGTAGACAATAAATGTTGGAGAGGGTACGGAGAAAAGGGAACACTCTTGCACTGTTGGTGGGAATGTAAATTGATACAGCCTCCATGGAAGACAGTATGGAGATTCCTTAAAAAACTGAAAATAGAAGCACCATACGACCCAGCAATTCCACTATTAGGCTTATACCCTGATGAAATCAAAATTGAAAGAGACACCTGTACCCCAATGTTCAATGCAGCTCTCTATACAATAGCCAGAACATGGAATCAGCCTAGATGCCCATCGATGAATTGAATGTATACAAAAGGTCTGGTACATATGTACAATGGAATACTTCTCAGCTGTAAAAAGAAATGCAGAAAAATCAGCCCTAATGAGATGGATGGATCTAGAACCTATTGTAAAAAATGAAGTAAGTCAAAAAATAGAAAGACAAGTACAGTATACTAACATATGTATATGGAATCTAGTAAGAGGGTAATGATAACACACACAATGAAGTGATGGAAAAACAGACATGGAGAGCAGACATATGGACATTGTGGGGAATGAACAGTGGGTGGGAGGCGTAAAGGGAATAGCATGAAAACCTATGCTATCATATGTGAAAAAAATAGCTATTATCATTGTGCTGTGAGAAAAGGGGATCCTACAGGGGTGCTGTGCAATGGCCTGGAGGGGTGGCATGGGGGAGTATACATAAGACTAATCTGGGATCATACATATCTATAAACAACAGAACTCTGTGAAAGGAAAAGGTATAATAAAAATTAAAAAAGAAAAAGATGTATACCTCCTTAGTCAAAATAGTCACATAGGAAATAAATTAGTATATTTTGATAGTTTAAAGGAAATCAAACAGGCATTTTGGAAATTACTATATTTGATAACTTAAAGGAAAATTGAATGGAATTTCTACTGTTTTGGACTTGCCTGGTGGGTCAGACAGTAAACGATATACCTGCAATGTAGGAGACCCAGGTCTGATGCCTGGGTCAGGAATATTCCCTGGAGAAGGCACATGGCAATCCACTCTAGTATTCTTGCCTGGAGAATCCCATGGATAGAGGAGCCTGGTGGGCTACAGTGCATGGGGTCGCAGAGTCAGTGCGACTAACACAGTTTAACTTCTGCATATCCGCTTTCCATTTTTAATTACTTCCATGTAATTGCAGTCATAATTATACAAGGAAAAACAGAAATAAACTACAATAGAGAATAGTTATGATGTTAACAACAATTTGTAAAATTATAAAAAGATATTTGATTTAATAAAGCCTGATTTTGTCACTGTGTTAGTCAGGGTCCTGCAGAGAAACAGAACTTCCATAGAAGATGAAAATGCATAGGAAAGTATTTATTTTGAGGCATTGATCGGTTCACATGATTATGGAAGCTGAAAAGTTCCACACAGTCCGCTCTCTGTAAGCTGGAGACTCAAAAAGCCTGTGGTATGAGTCAGTCTGAGTCCAAACACCCGAGAGCTGGGGATCCCACAGTGTGAGCCCCAGTCTGAGAGGAGGGGGTGATGAGATCCTGTGTCCCAGCTGCAGCAGTGGGTGATGCCGGGGCAGGATGGGGAGGGGGGCATTCCTCCTTCCTCGTCCTTTGTTCTGTTCCTCCCCTCAGTGAACTGGGTAATGCCTCCCCTTGTTGGGGAATGCAGTCTCCTTTTCAGAGTCCACTGATCCACATGCTGATCTGATCTGTAAACACCTTCAGGGACCTCCCCAGAAACTGTGTTGACGTGTAAAATCAACCGTCACAGGCATTCAGTGTGCATTCTAAGATCATCATTAATATGAAGCACTGAACGTGGCATTAAGTGCTTGGTAACATAAAAATTACTTGCAATACCCCAAATAACAGGTATTCCCTAAAATATTGTCATATATAGTTTTAAAAGAAAAGGTGGATTAGAAAGATTTTGATGTGAAACATGGGTTTCAGGTGCACCTACAGATCAGTAGCAATAGGAAAAGCATTTTTATATTCAAAACAAATCTCATATTTTAAGAAAATGTAAAAGATTCATAAATCTGAGAACATGTACCGTATGTTAAGTGTGACAGTTATAATGAAATCTGACACAGTGTTGCTTTTCTCACTGTTGACCAGATATTTGATCTGACCAAATCATTTTACTGTGATAGTCGGTAGAACAGGAAGTTACTGACTATTCTTTTTTACAATGTTATCTGGATTTCTGTTGAAGAGAGGAACATCTTACATTACTGTCTCATAAAATCAGAATTTAGGGGTTGTATAAGTCAGTCATTCTAGTTTTCCTCTTAACCCAGGTGAAAAATTCAGCATTGCGGTTCCTCCTTTTCCGCACCTCTATTTACTCCTAGGAATCATAAAGGAAAATAACTGCATGTTTCTTCTCATTCATTTCTACTTACGTAGAAAAAAAGGGCTTCTTTTATTGATTCATATATCTATATTATTTTCAAATAATTTATTTGATTAAAGATAAATAGTAAGACCACTAATTATAAAGAAAAGGCATTGATTCCATAAGCAACAGACTCTTCCACTAACTAGATTCAGTCTTAGCAAAGTTACTGCCGTGCCTTGGGGTTCAATTTTCTCATTGGTGGTTTAAGGTTAGATAATGTGCTTTCTAGCTTTATTAGGGCTTCTCTGGTGGCTCAGACATCTGGTAAAGAATCTGCCTGTGATGCAGGAGACCTGGGTCAAATTCCTGGGTGGGGAAGATCCCTTGGAGGAGGGCCTGGCACCCCACTCCAGTATTCTTGCCTGGAGAATCCCACGGACAGAGAAGCCTGGTGGAATGCAGTCCGTGGGGTCACAGAGTTGGACACAACTGAGAGCTCTATTAGCCTAAAGTCCTTTCTCCTCAGTTCCTTCCTCCCTCCCTCCTGTCCTTCCCTCCTGTCTTCCTTCCTTTTAACCTTTCACCTCCTTCCTTCCTCTCCTCCCCACTTATCCCTTATTCCTTCCTTCTTCTTCCTTTCTACTTTACTAGTTCCTCTTCCTTCCTTTTTAGTTGGGGGTGGTCAGGTATGTTTTCTCTGAGTTCTTTTCATCCTGCCTTTGAAAGATGTTCTTTTTGATCATCTTTATGTTCTATATGGGCTTCCCATGTGACTCAGTGGGTAAAGAATCTGCTTGCAAGGCAGGAAGCACAGGCCCACGTGAGTTCGATCCCTGGGTCAGGAAGATCCCCTGGAGGAGGGCATGGGAACCCACTACAGTATTCCTGCCTGAAAATCCCATGGACAGAGAAGCCTGTTGGGCCATGGTCCATAGGGTTGGAAAGAATCAGATACAACTCAAGTGACTGAGCTTGCAGGTGTTCTGTGTACATTTTATAATTTTGTCCATTTTCATGGCTCTATTGACCCTATGCTGGGAATTCTAATCACTCACTTTACCTCTAGGACACCGTTTAGAATGATCTAAATGATAATTAGATAATTACCACCTTTTAGAATTATCTCCAAAACAAAGTTCTACATTAGAATTCATCTTCTGTTCCAACGAACAGATAAACTGAAGCAATTAACTTATTCTACTGTCTTTCTTCCACATTGGTTATTGGATCTTCATTCACCTTTGTGCCAGATTCAAGGCTGCTAACAGCTTTATTTCTGCTTTTTAAAAATTCTGTTATAGTGAACAACCAGTAGCCAAATCCCATTCTTCTCGTAAGAGAGCTTTCCCTTTCTGTTCTTCTCAGATTTCATGGGCTCCTATTAAGTTTATTCTAATATTTTTTTGCCTTATCTATGGGAAATACCTCCTCGTCTCCCAGATCTTTCTAAGATGAAACTCTGATAATGCTGTTCCCTTGCTTACTAACTGTGAATACATTATGATATTCAACAAAATGAAATCCAAACTTCATGAACTTCATATTAAGCCCCCCTCCCAACTCTTTGTGATCTAGAAAAAAAAATTATCAGTTTTTTTCTCATTGGAATTAAGGTAAAATCATGGATTTCATATGCATCTGGAAAAGTTAGCCTCATCCTGATAGCAGATTTTACCCCTAATACCAGCCAATTTTTCAGCAAACTGTTTCTGAGAATCACAGAGAAGTAGACAAGGGAAAATTAACAAACTCACATTTATTGTTAAAACTGGAAAAATTGCCAATAGTGTGTTTCCTCCAAATAGTTTAAAAGTAGCTTTTAATATAATGGAGCACAACACATTTGACCCTAAACCACTCTGTTTATTATTTTTATCTATTATTATTATTTTAATTTTTGCCTCTTTTATTGTTTTTTCTAATTTATTTATTTTCATCCATCTTTACTCTTTGGCCTGTGTGGGCCTCCCATTGAAGCAGCCTCTCTCATTGCAGAGCATTGGCTCTGGGTACATGTGCTCCAGAGTGCTGGCTTGTAACTGGACACACCAGTCCAGCTGGTCCACAGCACATGGGATGTTCCCGGGCCAGGGATCGAAACGGTGCCCCTTGCACTGCAAGGCAGATTCTTTACCCACTGGACAACTAGGGAAGCCCTGTCTATTATTATTATTGTTGTTTTAAAGCATGCTTGCAGAGTCATATATTATTTTTTAAAATCAGTGCTCATTTAACACTAACCATTTTAGATGTGGCCTGAAGAAAAATATTTGGTCACCTATCGGCTACACAGTGATGTAGAGTCCTCCTTCGCCTCATCCTCAGAAACAAATTGCTTAATAAACACTCATAGTATTTCCACATTCATTGCTTTTCAATTTAGGGTATTGAAATAGTTTTGCTTTTTGATTTTATTATTATTAGTAAACATTTTAAAAGGTCATTGCAGAATGAATGGAGGTTCTGCTGATGAAAGTCAAATGAAAATGAACAATGCGTTTCTTATAAAGCTTTTTGAGTTTATTAGATAAAAGCTTAGAAGATTTAAGTAAGACTGAGTGAAGAGAGGGAGGCTGTAGAGAAAAGTTTATACTTTGGTATGTAATGCCATGATTACAGTAAGAATGGAGAAGGTCAACTAAGGGACAAGGAATTGTTGAAACAAATACTTGAGCAGAGTGGGAGAGGTGATATGGGTTAGAAGCAACTAAAAGAGTTATTTCAAGGTGAGATGGGAATTTGAGTATCTGCAGGAAACCATAGATGAGACAGGAGTAGATAAGCATCAGGGGGGAAACAATTTTTTCCAAGACATTTCAGACATTGCAGAGACGAAGGGTCGAGACCAGGGCGAGAAATGAGGAGGAAATTGCAGTATAAGTCAAAGTTGAAAAATTGTCAAAGAAAGTGTGAGGGATTTTTTTCCAAAGCAAGAAGGTGCTTCTGTTGAAATGGTCCACCCCAGTCAGCACTCTCAGGGGAGCTAAGGTGACAGGCTAATGTGCTGGTAACAAATGGTTTTCCTTTCCCTTTCAGTAAGGTGTGAAGTGGAGGTCCCTGATAGCAAGTCAACATGTAGAAGGGTTCTGCAATTTATTTATATGTATTGGCATCTGCTATATATGCTTGTACCTTTGGATACAATTAAAGATGATTTATAGGTCTATGATTTGTACATTTTCTTTTATCCTTATAAAAATTGCAAAGATGAAATGCGAATAAAAATCACCTATCGTCATAGGTCCAGCATGGGAGGGACAGGGTGAGATAAGGTTTTCCTAAACTGGTAACTGCAGTGGTTTTATTTTCTCCAGTTTCAAGGATGAGAAACTGAGATTTCTGGATGTTCCGTAACTTGTCTAGAGCTCTTGGCTCGTCACACATGATCATGATGTCAATTTGCTTCCCTTTCACCCTCTTCATTTATTTCCTAATCTCCTGTAACCCCACCAAATGATTTTACTCTTAACATTTCCACCCCCAACTTAATGCTGTCTTCCCTTGGTTCTTGTTATTAGCAGTTTTTGACAGTGAAGATACTTTCTGTGCGTTTTTAATGAATATTTTAGCACCTTGTTAATATATTTACATTTCACTGCCATTATTTTTCTGTTCTTCTCAGATTTCATGGACTCCTATTAAGTTTATTCTAATATATTTTTTTTGCCTTATCTATGGGAAATATCTCCTCATCTCCCAGATCTTTCTAAGATGAAACTCTGATAATGCTATTCCCTTGCTTACTAATTGTGAATACATTATGATATTCAACAAAATGAAATCCAAACTTCATGAACTTCATATTAAGCCCCCCTCCCAACTCCAGCTTCAATGCTTGAAAATTTGCTCTGCGGTTTTTAGTATCTTGACCTTACACATCTAAGTTCTCTTCTCACTATCAATCATTTGCCAAGTCTTGTTGAATTTTTTCAAATTAAACCTCATTACTTTCTGCTGTACAATGAAGTGAATCATTATACGCCCATGTAAATCCTCTCCCTCTTGGATTTTCCTCCCCGCTCATAGCACCCTCTAGGTGACCACAGAGCACCTAAATGAGCTCCCTGTGCTAGACAGCAGCTTTTCACCAGCTATCTGTTTTACACATGGTAGTGTATAGATGTCAGTCCTCATTTCCCAATTTATTCCCCCTATTCACCACCTCCTGCCATGCCATGTCCACATGTCCGTTCTTAGATCTGTGTCTCTACGCCTGTCCTGCAGTTAGATTCACCTGTACCATTTTTTTTTTCTTTTTTCTTTTGGAGTGACTATAGGCTTACATCAAAATTGAATGGAGGGCTTCCTTGGTGGTCCAGTGGGTAAAGAGTCTGCTTTGCAGTGCAAGGGGAACTGGTTCAATTACTGGCCTGGGAAAATCCCACGTGCCATGGAATGGCTAGACTGGCGTGTGCAATGATGAGCCAGCGCTGTGGAGCTCATGCACCCAAAGCCAGTGCTCTGCAATGAGCGAGACCACTACAATGGGAGGCCCACAAAGGCCAAAGAATAAAGATGAATGAAAATAAAGAAAGAAAAACAATAAAAGAGGCCAAAATTAAAAAAAAAAATTTAAATGGAAGGTAAAAAGATTTCCCACGTAGCCCCTACCCTGACACATGCAGAACCTCTCCCATTATCAGTATCCTCTACCAGAGTGATGCATTTGCTACAATGGTTGATGTATTTACATTGACATATCAGTGAAAGTAAAACTCGCTCTGTCATGTCCAGCTCTTTGCAACCCATGGACAAGCCAAGGAATTCTCATGAGAATCCTGGAGTGGCAGCTTTTCCCTTCTCCAGGGGATCTTCCCAATCTAGGGATCAAACCCAGGTCTCCTACAGTACCAGCGTATTCTTTACTGTCTGAGCCAACCATATCCCCAAATCCTTAGTTTTGAGTTCACTTTTTTTTCATTTATTTTTTATTCTTCATTTTAAAGGTTTTACAGAGTTTTGTTGTTCACCGACATATATGTTCCCAGATCATTGAGCTCGCTTTTGATGTTCTACATTTTATGGGTTTGGACAAACATATAGTGACATGTGTCTGCCATTAGAGTATCATACAGATTAGTTTTCACTGCCTTAAAAATCCTTTGTGTTTCTCCATTTGTCACCTGCCCCCCACCTCCTACTCATCCTCACTCCTGGAAACCCCTGATCTTTTCACTGACTCCATAGTTTTACCTTTTCCAGAATGCCATGTGGTTGGAATCATACAGTAAGTAGCCTTTTCAGTATGACTTCTTTCACTTAGTAATGGGCCTTTAAGTTTTCTGTCTTTTCACAGTTGGATAGCTCATTTCTTCTTAGCAGTGTATAATGTTCTGTTGTCTGCATAGACCAGAGTTTATTTATTCAGTTACCTACTGAAGGACAACTAGATTGCTTCCAAGTTTTAGAAATTGTACATGAAGCTGCTTATAAACATCTGTGTGCAGATTTTCATGTGGATATACATTTTTAACTGCTTTGTGTAAATACCAAGGAGTGTGTTGGTAGATCGTATGATAGAAGTTTTTTTTTTTTTTTGATAAGAAGCTGCCAAACTACTTTCCAAAGTGCCTGTAACCTTTTGCTTTCCCAACAGCAATGAATGAGAGTTCTATTGCTCCACACCCCTGCTATCATTTGCTGGTGTCACTGTGATGGATTTAGCTCTATTGGTTTTTCTTCTCTCTATGATTCATGAATCCTTCTCTTCATGGATACTGCCACTACTGCAGTTCAGGATAAAATTCTCTTTCCTTAGAACTTCAGGATCTATTAACAGTTCATTTGCCTTTAATAGGTCTCTCTCTCTCTAGTCCAGTTTGTACAGTGCTGTCTGATTTATTGCTGCATATCAACTCTCGCATTTTACTTTTCCATTCAGTAGCCCTCAGAGATTTGTCTAATAAATAAAACTTGTTAGCTTGTCATTTTAAACCTCCCCAAATCTGACTCCAATCTACTCTGCAAAGATAATTTCCTTTTAATACCACCCTTCATGTTTTCTTCTTTGCAGGCAAACCAAATTTGTATCCATTTATGATATCAGCCTGATGTCTTCTTGCATTTCTCTCTCTCAAGATTTTCCTTCTGCTTTCTATTTTTCTTTGTTTAGAAAATATTATATATCTAACTATTAAATATCCCTAAGTTTCAATCTTTCCCTCCTGTCTTCTTATATCCGTTGCTTCTTTTCAGCACTTCTACTGCTGAATTTATGTCCTAGCCTTTCTCTGGTGTTCTGGAGGATCTCTGGTCTCCCTACATGGAAACTCCTATTACAAAGAATTGCCCTGTGTAGGTCATTAAGCTACCATTTTCCACCTTGAAAACTTTTTCCTTCTTTCCATTAGCTGAAGCAAGTGTTTTAGTTTGAAATCCAAGACATATTAAGGGATTTTTAAGAACTGATCATACAGTAATGTTAGAAATTGTACATTTGAAGTTTCTTTCTTAGCAGTGTATAATGTTCTGTTGTCTGCATAGACCAGAGTTTATTTATTCAGTTACCTACTGAAGGACAACTAGATTGCTTCCAAGTTTTAGAAATTGTACATGAAGCTGCTTATAAACATCTGTGTGCAGATTTTCATGTGGATATACATTTTTAACTGCTTTGTGTAAATACCAAGGAGTGTGTTGGTAGATCGTATGATAGAAGTTTTTTTTTTTTTTTGATAAGAAGCTGCCAAACTACTTTCCAAAGTGCCTGTAACCTTTTGCTTTCCCAACAGCAATGAATGAGAGTTCTATTGCTCCACACCCCTGCTATCATTTGCTGGTGTCACTGTGATGGATTTAGCTCTATTGGTTTTTCTTCTCTCTATGATTCATGAATCCTTCTCTTCATGGATACTGCCACTACTGCAGTTCAGGATAAAATTCTCTTTCCTTAGAACTTCAGGATCTATTAACAGTTCATTTGCCTTTAATAGGTCTCTCTCTCTCTAGTCCAGTTTGTACAGTGCTGTCTGATTTATTGCTGCATATCAACTCTCGCATTTTACTTTTCCATTCAGTAGCCCTCAGAGATTTGTCTAATAAATAAAACTTGTTAGCTTGTCATTTTAAACCTCCCCAAATCTGACTCCAATCTACTCTGCAAAGATAATTTCCTTTTAATACCACCCTTCATGTTTTCTTCTGTGCAGGCAAACCAAATTTGTATCCATTTATGATATCAGCCTGATGTCTTCTTGCATTTCTCTCTCTCAAGATTTTCCTTCTGCTTTCTATTTTTCTTTGTTTAGAAAATATTATATATCTAACTATTAAATATCCCTAAGTTTCAATCTTTCCCTCCTGTCTTCTTATATCCGTTGCTTCTTTTCAGCACTTCTACTGCTGAATTTATGTCCTAGCCTTTCTCTGGTGTTCTGGAGGATCTCTGGTCTCCCTACATGGAAACTCCTATTACAAAGAATTGCCCTGTGTAGGTCATTAAGCTACCATTTTCCACCTTGAAAACTTTTTCCTTCTTTCCATTAGCTGAAGCAAGTGTTTTAGTTTGAAATCCAAGACATATTAAGGGATTTTTAAGAACTGAGAGATAATCGATCTATAATATTGTTAGTTTCAGGTATTTAACATATGATTTGATATTTATGTATATTATGAAATGATTACCACCATGAGTCTGAGTAATGTCCATCACCATATGTGTGGTGTTTTTATGTCTTGCCTCTGATCTGGAACCAATGCAAGCATGGGCAAGGGCAGGGTAGGCTGGAGCTTGGTAAGGCTATGACAAGGTGAATGTGCATTTTGATGTTTGGGAGGGTTTTTTTTTCTTTCTAAATTGCCAGCCCTTTTAGGGTTAATTCTGTTTCGAATCTTTAATCTCTTATAACATCTAGAACATGTTCTTTGCAAATATTGAGACAGAATAATTATGATTTAAATAAATGAGGTGATGCATAACATTTAATGCTCACTCATGGAGAATGTTTTTAAAATTTGCACTTTAAGGAAGCTTTGGAATAATTTATTCTAATTTCTTCATATTGCATAGAAGAGAATCAAGTCTCAAAAGTCCTGCTACTGTTTTCAAGATTTCAGCAATTAAGAAGGAAAAAACAGGACAAGAACCAAAGCCTTTTGATTCATGGGAAATGTTTTTATGTATTTTTAACTATACTATGATGCCTTTTTGAATGTATAACATATCTTGTGAGTCTTTTTTTGAGGCTTTGCATGGTTATGTGTCCAACTGATTACTTAATTTTCAGTGATAATTTCATAAATTATATGAAGGTCTTTACTAAATAAGTAGTATTGAAAATAAAATTTTCAATTCTATACATTTTTAAAAATAGACCATGAATAACAGCTTTGAATTCAAACCAGAAAGAGGAAGAAGATATACAACTAATATAAAATGAGATTTCATATAAACATATTTATTGCCATTTCTAAGAAGGGATTTTTAAGAACTGAGAGATAATCGATCTATAATATTAAGTTAGTTTCAGGTATTTAACATATGATTTGATATTTATGTATATTATGAAATGATTACCACCATGAGTCTGAGTAATGTCCATCACCATATGTGTGGTGTTTTTATGTCTTGCCTCTGATCTGGAACCAATGCAAGCATGGGCAAGGGCAGGGTAGGCTGGAGCTTGGTAAGGCTATGACAAGGTGAATGTGCATTTTGATGTTTGGGAGGGTTTTTTTTTCTTTCTAAATTGCCAGCCCTTTTAGGGTTAATTCTGTTTCAAATCTTTAATCTCTTATAACATCTAGAACATGTTCTTTGCAAATATTGAGACAGAATAATTATGATTTAAATAAATGAGGTGATGCATAACATTTAATGCTCACTCATGGAGAATGTTTTTAAAATTTGCACTTTAAGGAAGCTTTGGAATAATTTATTCTAATTTCTTCATATTGCATAGAAGAGAATCAAGTCTCAAAAGTCCTGCTACTGTTTTCAAGATTTCAGCAATTAAGAAGGAAAAAACAGGACAAGAACCAAAGCCTTTTGATTCATGGGAAATGTTTTTATGTATTTTTAACTATACTATGATGCCTTTTTGAATGTATAACATATCTTGTGAATCTTTTTTTGAGGCTTTGCATGGTTATGTGTCCAACTGATTACTTAATTTTCAGTGATAATTTCATAAATTATATGAAGGTCTTTACTAAATAAGTAGTATTGAAAATAAAATTTTCAATTCTATACATTTTTAAAAATAGACCATGAATAACAGCTTTGAATTCAAACCAGAAAGAGGAAGAAGATATACAACTAATATAAAATGAGATTTCATATAAACATATTTATTGCCATTTCTAAGAAGGGATTTTAAGAAGAAAACTATGCTTAGAACTCACACAGAAATGGACTGCATGTTCAATAGCAAATTATTAAAAAACTAGCACAGGTATGTGATTAGTCATGCATATGAGTATAAACTATGAATAATATCAACTTTAGTTAAATAGCTATATGTATACAGCAGGCTGGCTTATTAATGTAGTTCTCTGATTTTGCATATACATTTTTGTTCATGTATTTTGCATTTGCATACATGCCAATGACATAAATGCGTTATAGCATTAATTATGGTTGGCCTTTTATGTAGATAATTTGATTCCCTCTATTTTATAAATTATCACAATTTGTATGTCTTAAAGGTTAACTCCTGTGGTATAAATAAGAATATATCATTGTTTCGGACTCTAGCAAACATCACATTTTCAGAAAGGCTGGTGCATAGTTTCTAACTCTGATATTTTCTATTTAAAAGGTAAATAAGATTTGTGGCCGTCCAATCAGAACACCCACACAGAGCCCCCGTTGTACTTTTGATGGGAGCAAAGAGAAGCATGGAATGAAGATCGCTATAAGAAACGGTGAAGAGACACTTGCCAACAGAAGAAAGTAAGGCATTTGTTTTACAACCAGAAAGAGAAAAGAAAGTAAGCCATTAATTTTACAACAGAATAGAATGTATTCAATTATGTAGAACAAAATACACTATTGAAGAAACAAAAGATCAGCATTAATGACCTTTAACATTCAGTGCTTCCTTCTATTCTGATAATTAGGAAGACAGGTTCAACTCAGGAGACCACAAAAACCCTTCTAAGCTTAGGAAGCAGTTTTTATAATACAATAGGGCAGGTCTTACTCACATTATCATCGTGTACTTTAAATGCGGCCAGTGTACAGTGTATGACCATCTATACCACTCAGTCATCTTGCTTAACTGAAAATGTGCCCATGAATAGTAACTCCCCCATGTCTCCCTCCCTGTCAACAATATTGTATTATACATTTCAGAATTTATGAAGAGGGTAGATCTCATAGTGATCTTCTCACAATAGAATCAAAAATGTTTTAAATGTGGCTAGTGTGACTGAGGACTACATTTTTACTATTACATAATTTTAATTAATTTTAGTTAAAGTTTTACATGGAAACAATGACTACTATATTGGACAGAATACAATACAAAAATAGTATTCATGTAAATAACATGATAAGTATTACTGAATGTTAGTTATCTATTGAAAGAAATTAATGTCCATACCTTTTACCTCAGATGCTGAAAATTACTATCTGTTGATTCAAAATGATAAGCGGTGATTGAGTGGCTTGCTTGCATAACTCACATTTCTACACTGTGCCCTCATTATTTCACTTGTTAAATTAAAGCCTTCATTAGTATCCATTTGTCTGGTAATTGGTGATTAAACTAAAAGCTGTTTAGTACTGGAGAAAATTTTTATTTATTTTGGTATTTAGGTGATCAGTATAATGGCAAATATTAGTTTCTCAGTAGGTATTTTGTTTTAAACTGAAATTCAGAATTCTGTATTTGTTTATTAATTCAGATAATTATGTCTAACGGTGCCTTTTGGGAAATTCAGTATTTTACATAGCTTTGCTCTCTATCATGTAAAATCTGTTTATTTCTTTTTGGGATATCACTCTTAACTTGCGTGATCATCTCTTCAGTTGTATTATAAGCACAGGATACAGAAATAAGCTATTGCTGGCTGTGTGTTACAGCGTAAGACATTTAGTGTATTTCCTGCACGTAAAGTAACTGTGACATTTGGGAGGAGGGTAGTTTTCTTTTTTTACTTTAAATATTTATAGTAATTAGTCATTTCTTGCATTTGAGAGATCAGTATGCTTTGGTTGGACTTTCCTGGTGGCTCACTGGTAAAGAATCCACCTGTCAAGCAGGAGACAGGCTCAATCCCTGAGTTGAGAAGAGCCTCTGGAAAAGGAAATGTCAACACACTCCAGTATTCTTACCTGGGAAATCCCATGGGCAAAGGAGTCTGGTGGGCTAGAAGCCATGGGCTTGCAAGGACTTGAACATGACTTAGGAAATAAACCAACACCATCACATGTTTTGGCTATGGTGGTTCTTATAGTAAAACCCATGAAAGAAAGATCTTAAATTTCCAATGGTCGTGGCACTTTCACCACCAAAATGACCTAATTTCTGGAAAACCAAGACAAAATCCAGTGTGTGACATGGTTTATTCCCTTGCAAAGGTAAGACCATGCAGGTGGAATGTTACAAAATGGTCCCAAAGCAGTGAGGGGGCTTGTCTGAGTGGGAAGTTATATAAATATCTGTACTGATCGTTGAGTAGACCTCTATGTCACCAGTCTTGCAAACTCACTATTTCTATGCCCTTGACTGCTCAACCAGCATTAGCCATTTCCCATTAACCAGTGTAGGCTCATCATTTTGCTTGCATCACAAAGTGAACAACCAGGGGTCCTGCACTTGAGTCTGCTTAATTAAGCCTTTCATTTTTATACATTTTTGTATTGCCACTCCTGAATGGAACTTAATTGCCGTAATTGTATATTTCTGCTTGAAGCCTGTAGCCTGTATGTCCATAGACAGAGGCTTCCCAGGTGGCGAGTGGTAAAGAACCCACCTGTCAGTGCAGGAGACTTAAGATAAGTGGGTCCATTCCCTGGGTTGGGAAGGTCTTCTGGAGGAGGGCATGGCCACCCACTCCAGTAGTCTTAACATTTATTTATTTATTTATTTTTGGGGGGTGGGGTAGGGAGGGAGAGGGGGGCAGGTGGGCCGCTTCTATTGGTCTTTCATTTGTCTATTTTTCATCCATCTTTGTTCTTTGGCCTGCGTGGGCCTCCCATTGTGGTGGCCTCTGTTGTCGCAGAGCACCGGCTCTGGGTGCATGCGCTCCAGACCTCTGGCTCGGCAACTGGACACATCAGTCCAGCCACTCCATGGCAGGTGGATCTTCCCAGACCAGGGATCGAACCAGCGCCCCTTGCACTGCAAGGCGGTGTCCTTACCCACTGGACCACCAGGGAAGCCCCCACTCCAGTAGTCTTGCCTGGAGAATCCCATGTCCACTGGGTCACAAAGAGCATGGCACGACTGAAGTGACTTAGTAGAGAGCAGCATCCATAAACCAGATCTGAATTTTATTGATCCTTTCTTGTCATAAGGTAGACTTTTTCAACCGAGCAATGCAGAAGGCTGCAATTAAGAGTTTCTTTGAACTCTTAGGAATTGCAATTCAAGAGACACAGATTCAGATGAAACTGAGACGCTTAGAGATGGGGAAAGAGTCAAGGGCTTATAAAGACAAAAGCCACCAAGGTTGTTAAAGTTGTCTGGAAATGCTGATGATTGATTCTGATGAAAGAAAGGCAATATTTATCCTTACAGGCTCTTTTAGGGTTCAATTCTATTTTATTCAAGGATTCAGAAAGTAGATAGCCTGTCACGAGTTATTTGTTGTAAAAATGTGATGAGGATCATTGGGCAGATGTTCTGGGTCCTGCATTAAAACAATATGTGCTCAAAGGTCCGATTCCGTCCAGGCTGAGATATGTGTACATTGCATTTCCTCAAGGGACTCCTGGCTCCATTTGAGAAAGCTCTCTTAGCAATGCTATTTTGGTTTTCCTTTTATAACCTGAATTTTATTTATCCTTCATCAGGTGATCTTTCCCCTTGAGGTCAGCAGCGTAGTAGGAATAGGTGCTTAGTGAGTCTGGGCTACCTTCCACGCATCTTGTGCTCTTCCCACCTGTTTGAGCTTGATTTCCAGCAGATCACCTGCCCTTGATGTTATATTGCTTCTATACAAGCCTGATCTTAGAGTCTGTCAGATCAGATAGCACTTAGTGCCTCATGGGCATCTCAGGTTGCTGAGTCACTTGCTGACTCATGGTTAAGGGTGCAGTTTCTGTTAACTAATCAGTTGACCTACCTACTGAATGACAGATCTACCAACTGATCAGCCAGCTGACGAAACCAGAATAAAGTGATCAGTAAAAGAAGAAATGATTTTAATCCAAAACTCTTGATGTCTGTACTGTGATTCTTCTCATGGGTTTTCAGGAGTCTCTGCAGAACAATACTTTTTTTGCCACCAGTGCTTTGGTTACCGTTGAATAAATGAACTGGGTCATCTGGACTGAATGTCTGAGCAGCTTGATATTACTTCATAAATCAGTTATAGCAATATGCTATGTTGTAAATACATAAAATAAGTGTTCTCTAACATGCGAAGGGACCCAAAAAGTTCTGTACTTCTTCCTGTGTTCTAGGTCATATTAAGTACAGAAATTCTCCTTTTACATTAGAAGGATATCCCAATCAGACTGAGACTACTAGATGTTTAGAAATCCTGCTGAACCTGTAAAAAAAAAGAAGAGAAACCCTGCTGAATTGTCAAGCACTCAAAATGTCAATGATTTTCCCCATCAGAGTCATTCAATTGTCTACAAAGTTATCTAGGATAATGTGATCAATATTTGATTCTTAGCATGGTGTGCTGTAGGCTGTTAGATGATTGTTGGTGGGAGAATTTTCTTGAGGTCTAACAGTGACTGAGTTCTTGCCAGCTGAAAGTGAAATGTTTCTAATTGTCCTTACTAATTGGTAAAGAGAGAAAAGCATTTGTCAAGTCATTAGCCAGATAGCAGGTGGCAGGACATGTTTTGATTTGCTCTAGCAGGTGATACATACAAAGGAGTATATAATTGAAGTTCCTCCGACGCACTATGAGAATCCAACCACTCTTCATGGCCACCTGGTGTGTACAGACCGGCCAAGCAAGGGAAGTCACTGGTGAGGGGTTAGGCTCACCACCACTGCACCTTTCATGTCTTCTTTACCCTAAACTAAGCAATTCCCTAAGCTTACTGTAACAAATGTGATTTTAATAAGAAATACATATTTATTGTTTGATACCATTTGTGGCATAGGACTCCTAAAATGCTTGGATCTTCCTAAGTGATGAGAGCAGAATGGTGTTTTCTGTTATGTTGATGCAGTGACTTTTGGACCCCTACCTAAGTATGGGGGCTGGTTATCTGGAGATCCAACATGTGATTAGAAGATTGGAACTTTCAAGACAAATTTCTCTTCCTCTCTCTCTCTCTCTCTCTCTTTTGGCTGAGCAGCATGTGGGCTCTATCGTAGTCCCTGATCCCGGAGAGAACCCACACCCACTGCCGAAGAAATGCAGAGTCTTGGCCATTGGACTGGCAGGGGTGTCCCTGAAGGTTGAAACTTTTAGTCTCACGTTTCAGCGTCCAGTGAGGGGGTGAGGTAGGGGCATTGGTTGGCTCAATCATCAGTGATTAATGAGTTAATCAATTACAGCTGGGTAATGATGCCTTTGTGAAACCCCATATGAACGTGCTTGAGAGAGCGTCCTGGCAGGTGAACACGTTGAGCTGCTGAGCGAGTGGCTTGCAGGGAGAGGTGTGGGAGCTGGGAGTTCCCTCCTCCAGTACCTCGCCCTGGCAGCTCTTCCCTCTGGCTATTCCGGAACCGTATCCTTCTAAAATAAACTGTTGACCTAGTAAGTAGAACATTTCTATGAGTTCTGTGAGCCGCTCTGGAAAATTAATCAAACCCAAGGCAGGAGAAGGTCGTGGGAACATGCGGTATATAGGCATTTGGTCAGAAGTAGAGGTGACAACCTGAACTTGAGAATGGCATCATGTGGGTGAGTGTTGGGAGGGGGCCCAGTCTCGTAGGACCAAACCACTGACCTATGGAATTGATGCCATCTCTGGATAGATAGTGTCAGGACTGAACTGGATTTTCGGACCCTTTGCTGCTGTGGGAAAACTGCTTTTTCTTGGTGTGGGGACCCCCACTGCCTCTCCACCTACTGGAACCACACAGATATGGTGGTCCTTTGTTTTACTATTTCTGTACAGGAGGCAGTTTTAGGAACTTCAAAGTGGCCCTTGCTCCATGAGTTGAGGAACCATTATGGGGACTGTGTCATTTCCAAAACCATATTCAGACATATAAAATAGACACACTTCTGTGGACTTACTGGGCCCCAGTATGAGCCAAAAATTTAATTTTTGTTGGAGCCCGTAAGCCCCAGTCAGACAAACAGATACAATGGCATTCTGGATCAGGATACCCCACCTAATAGGGCTGGTTTCTGAGATCCAACACGTGATTAGAAGATTGGAACTTTTAAGACAAATTTCTCTTCCTCTCTCTCTCTCTTTTGGCTGAGCAGCATGTGGGCTCTATCATAGTCCCTGATCCCGGAGAGAACCCACACCCACTGCCGAAGAAATGCAGAGTCTTGGCCATTGGACTGGCAGGGATGTCCCTGAAGGTTGAAACTTTTAGTCTCACATTTCAGTGTCCAGTGAGGGGGTGAGGTAGGGGCATTGGTCGACTCAATCGTCAGCGATTAATGAGTTAATCAATCACAGCTGGGTAATGATGCCTTTGTGAAACCCCGTACGACTGTGCTTGAGAGAGCGTCCTGGCAGGTGAACACGTTGAGCTGCTGAGCGAGTGGCTTGTAGGGAGAGGTGTGGGAGCTGGGAGTTCCCTCCTCCAATACCTCGCCCTGGCAGCTCTTCCCTCTGGCTATTCCGGAACCGTATCCTTCTAAAATAAACTGTTGACCTAGTAAGTAGAACACTTCTATGAGTTCTGTGAGCCGCTCTGGAAAATTAATCAAACCCAAGGCAGGAGAAGGTCATGGGAACATGCGGTATATAGGCAGTTGGTCAGAAGTAGAGGTGACAATCTGAACTTGAGAATGG
Source organism: Tragulus kanchil (assembly GCA_022376925.1). Lineage (NCBI taxonomy): Eukaryota > Metazoa > Chordata > Mammalia > Artiodactyla > Tragulidae > Tragulus > Tragulus kanchil. The sequence continues at coordinate 20,997,379 of JAIOJX010000003.1, read as the reverse complement.
CATCATGTGGGTGAGTGTTGGGAGGGGGCCCAGTCTCGTAGGACCAAACCACTGACCTATGGAATTGATGCCATCTCTGGATAGATAGTGTCAGGACTGAACTGGATTTTCGGACCCTTTGCTGCTGTGGGAAAACTGCTTTTTCTTGGTGTGGGGACCCCCACTGCCTCTCCACCTACTGGAACCACACAGATATGGTGGTCCTTTGTTTTACTATTTCTGTACAGGAGGCAGTTTTAGGAACTTCAAAGTGGCCCTTGCTCCATGAGTTGAGGAACCATTATGGGGACTGTGTCATTTCCAAAACCATATTCAGACATATAAAATAGACACACTTCTGTGGACTTACTGGGCCCCAGTATGAGCCAAAAATTTAATTTTTGTTGGAGCCCCGTAAGCCCCAGTCAGACAAACAGATACAATGGCATTCTGGATCTTTAGGATTTAAGTTAATTGAGGGCTGGTGTGTACTCCTGGAAAGCAAAAGGGCCGCAGGTCCTTGAAGAGAAGACATGAAGGAAGACTTACAATTTTTAATGCTTGGGTTTTGTGGAGGGATCTTCTAAGCAGAACCCAGCCTTACTGTACTCTAGTGAAGGTTTGCAGAGGGTGGGATGAGGATTGAGATTTCCACTCTTTATGGCAAATAAAATGACATGTTTTTATCTAATTTCCAAGGATTTTTTTTCTTGTACTTAATTTTTTTGTTGATTCACATTCTACTCTTATTTCACAGATGAGCTGGTTTCTTATTGCTTACATATTAATTAAAATAGTTTAATTATATAAGTTAGCACAAACAAACTGATATAGTTTTAAAATTTTTATTCTTTCCTATATATTTTTGTGTTTGCTCTGAATTTCCTTTTATCTGTCAGCTCAATGTCCTACTAGATTCATGTTAAACTTTAATTTATCCACTTGTAGGAGTTTCTTTTTATGTTCTATATTCTATGTATCAGTTTTAGACTATGTGAACATTGTTTATCTAAAATGATACTTCAGTTAAATGTCACTAAGTGAGTTGATGGGTCACTTAGTCTAAGATGATCTTTGTTAAATAAACATTCTTAAGTTTATAAAATGTGTTTTCTTATATAAAAATGTCTTTCCTCCATCAATTAAAAAATATATACTGGTTTTTCATACTAACACTATAGCTTTGTTTTGCACATTAATATATGTAGAGACTGTGTGTTTATATATATGGTGCAAAGTTCCAGCTTAAGTTTTCAAATTCGAAGGCAGATTTCAAGGGGTGCTCTAAAAAAATCCATTTTTTTCCTTCTTACACTGGTTTTTTGTTTAAATCATACTCAAAGTTCCCATAGATAGATACACTGACCTATTTTAAGGTCTCTATGAAATTGTTATTTCCTGTTTTTTCTCTTTTTTTGCTCTTAAAGATTTTGTTACTCTTGTGAGCTCTCTTATTTACTGCTTTTCAAGATTCTCTTAGATGTTCATGGAATTTATTCTTCTAATATATTTTATAATTTCTTGAGTTTTTTTTTTTTTTAAGATTTATTTATTTATTTACTTTGGGCGGGGGTCGGGTTGGGGAGGGAGGGGAGCGAGCGGGCCACTTCTATTGGTCCTTCATTTGTCTATTTTCATTCGTCTTCGTTCTTTGGCTCCTGTGGGCCTCCCATCGCGGTGGTGACTGTTGTTGCAGAGCACCGGCTCTGGGCGCATGCGCTCCAGAGCTCCGGCTCGGTGATTGGACACATAAGTCCAGCCGCTCTGCGGCACGTGGGATCTTCCCAGGCCAGGGATCGAACCAGTGCCCCTTGCACTGCAAGGCGGTGTCCTTACCCACTGGACCACCAGGGGAAGCTCAATTTCTTTAGTTTTGATTGGAGTTACATTGAACAAAGATTGACTCAGTCAAAGATATATTTATAATGCTATGTGTGCTTGCATGCTCAGTCGCTTCAGTCCTGTCCAATTCTTTGCGACCCTGTGGACTGTAGCCCTCCAGGCTCCTCTGTCCGTGGGATTCTCCAGGCAAGAATGCTGGAGTGGGTTTCCATGCCCTCTTCCAGGGTATCTTCCCAACTTAGGGATGGAACCCCAGTCTCTTGTGTCTTCTGCATTGCAGGCAAAGTCTTTACTGCTGAGCCTCTGGGGAAGCTCTTATAATGCTGTATATGGCTACTTTTAAAAATCTATCTGTAATGGTCAGTCTGTTCATGGGACTGGGTTTTCTCTGTGGATGATCACATGATGCACTGGTACAGCCATTCCGGCAAGAGGCTTGCTGTACCTGATAAAACTCATGTACACTAGAGTCTACCTTCTTAGGAGGTATCCCAGAGAAACGTGCTTGTATCTGACACAGTTGTTCTAGTTATAAAATGCAGCCCTGTCTCTGAGACAGTCTTACCATGTAATGGAAAATAAACATTATTCTATTTACTAAAACTTTAAAATTGTGTTTACATGAAAATGTCATAGTCTTCTAAAATTGCATTGTCATAATTTAGATTTAATTTCTTTATGGCATATCTTATAAAAATTTCTATTACATAAAATTGTGGTAGATTTTGGCTCCTGACTCAAATCACACATATTTTGAGGTCTTTGTGGCAGAATAAGAGTTTAATTTATGTAGTTTTCTATTATTCAAACAATTGTTTTGAGGTTATGTGTATATAGCTATTTTTGAGATAAATAATTTGACCTTTTTGAGGGGAAGTCAACAGTATTTGCTAAGTGATGATTAAGTTTTTGCTTTTTATGTGGAATGTTTTGGCCAGGGTCTCTCAGGCCCTGGGTGATCTTGACCCCACGGCTCTCCAGCCTCCTGCAGGAAAGTTCTCAACATCCTCTGCCTGCAGGTGACAAGCTACCCTTAGGTCTCAGATATACAGCTTGGCCCTTGTGCTCTTGTAGTGGCAAAGAATCTGCCTCCCAGTGCAGGAGATATGGGCCCAATCCCTGGGTTGGGAAGATCCCCTGGAGGAGGAAATGGTAGTCCACTCCAGTCTTCTTGCCTGGACAATCTCATGGACAGAGAAGTCCGGCAGGTTTCAGCCCGTAGGATTATGAAGAGTTGGACATGACTGAATTGACTTAACACATTTAGTCCATGGTGTCAAAACCAAAACAGTCTACTGAATTTTAAAAAAAAGAGTAAGAAAGATGAGTTTATTGCAAGGATTTCAACCTGAAAAACTGGAGACTCAAAGCTATGGGAGCAGTGAGTTCTGAGTCACTAACAGACTAAGGGGTTGTTTGGCTTCCTTAGCTAATTGGTTGCCTACTGGTCTTCTTTCTTATTTGGATTAGGTAATTGAATTACAGAGCAGGAAGTCCTGACATGGCATGGACAGACTTGGTGTTTAGATGATTGGCTGGTGTCCTCTGCCAGTTAATGAAAAGAGCTGTAATTTCCTGTACACTAGAGTCTACCTTCTTAGGAGGTATCCCAGAGAAACGTGCTTGTATCTGACACAGTTGTTCTAGTTATAAAATGCAGCCCTGTCTCTGAGACAGTCTTACCATGTAATGGAAAATAAACATTATTCTATTTACTAAAACTTTAAAATTGTGTTTACATGAAAATGTCATAGTCTTCTAAAATTGCATTGTCATAATTTAGATTTAATTTCTTTATGGCATATCTTATAAAAATTTCTATTACATAAAATTGTGGTAGATTTTGGCTCCTGACTCAAATCACACATATTTTGAGGTCTTTGTGGCAGAATAAGAGTTTAATTTATGTAGTTTTCTATTATTCAAACAATTGTTTTGAGGTTATGTGTATATAGCTATTTTTGAGATAAATAATTTGACCTTTTTGAGGGGAAGTCAACAGTATTTGCTAAGTGATGATTAAGTTTTTGCTTTTTATGTGGAATGTTTTGGCCAGGGTCTCTCAGGCCCTGGGTGATCTTGACCCCACGGCTCTCCAGCCTCCTGCAGGAAAGTTCTCAACATCCTCTGCCTGCAGGTGACAAGCTACCCTTAGGTCTCAGATATACAGCTTGGCCCTTGTGCTCTTGTAGTGGCAAAGAATCTGCCTCCCAGTGCAGGAGATATGGGCCCAATCCCTGGGTTGGGAAGATCCCCTGGAGGAGGAAATGGTAGTCCACTCCAGTCTTCTTGCCTGGACAATCTCATGGACAGAGAAGTCCGGCAGGTTTCAGCCCGTAGGATTATGAAGAGTTGGACATGACTGAATTGACTTAACACATTTAGTCCATGGTGTCAAAACCAAAACAGTCTACTGAATTTTAAAAAAAAGAGTAAGAAAGATGAGTTTATTGCAAGGATTTCAACCTGAAAAACTGGAGACTCAAAGCTATGGGAGCAGTGAGTTCTGAGTCACTAACAGACTAAGGGGTTGTTTGGCTTCCTTAGCTAATTGGTTGCCTACTGGTCTTCTTTCTTATTTGGATTAGGTAATTGAATTACAGAGCAGGAAGTCCTGACATGGCATGGACAGATTTGGTGTTTAGATGATTGGCTGGTGTCCTCTGCCAGTTAATGAAAAGAGCTGTAATTTCCTGTAAGGTTAGGCTAAGTTTCCCTTATGCTCCTGTGTTGACCATCTCTGTTTTTCCTTGACTTTAATGACTTAATTTTAGATTGGTTCTACAATGTTTTACAGTGATATATAATATACTGAAGTAGTAGTTGGGTGTAAAGCTACTATCTTTAATTTGTTTTCCTGTTATACTATGTTTTTTTCTTTATTCCTTCTTTCTTGCATTCTTTCTTTTTTAAAAAAGAAAATGTTATGCACCGTCTTTGTCTTCTTTTTAAAAAAATTATTTTTAATCAGAGGATAATTGCTTTACAATATCATGTTGCTATCTCTTCCTTATGAGTTTAGCTGGTATTTATTATTTTTTATCTTTATAGCTGCTTAGATTTGCATTTCTTTATTGTTCTCTTAGTGGCTATCATAGAGATCACAATATGCACTTTTAATTTTTACTGTCTACTTTAAATAAGTTTTACCACTTCATTGAACAATGTAAGTACCTCGGAACAGTTTTACTCTATTACTCTCTTACTAGCCTTTGTGCTATTTTTGTCAACAAATGTTACTTCTATCCAACATTTTAACAGTCACCAAGACATTATTGTTATTTTGTCTTTAAGTAGTCAATTTCTACCTGTAATTACTCACATATTTTTCTGGTGCCTTTTTTTTTTTTTAAGATTTATTTATTTATTTATTTATTTTGGGCGGGAGTCGGGTTGGGGAGGGAGGGGAGCAGGTGGGCCACTTCTATTGGTCCTTCATTTCTCCATTTTCATCTGTCTTTGTTCTTTGGCTCCTGTGGGCCTTCCATCGTGGTGGCGTCTGTCGTTGCAGAGCGCGGGCTCTGGGTGCATGTGCTCCAGAGCTCTGGCTCGGTGATTGGACACATTGGTTCAGCTGCTCCACGGCAGATCTTCCCAGGCCAGGGATCGAACCGGCGCCCCTTGCACTGCAAGGCGGTGTCCTTACCCACTGGACCACCAGGGGAAGCCCTCTGGTGCCTTTCTTCCCCCCAGTTTCAAGTGTTCATCTAGAATCATTTCACACTCGCCTCATACTAATCTCTCTGTTAACCCATGGACTATAACCCACCAAGCTCCTCTGTCCATGGAATTCTCCAGGCAAGAATACTGGAGTGGGTAGCCATTCCTTTCTCCAGGGGATGTTCCCGACTGAGGAATCAAACTCTGGTCTTCTGCATTGCAGGCAGATTTTTTTTTTCTTGAGCCAACTCTGGGAGATAGTGAAGGACAGGGAAGCTTGGCATGCTGCACTCCATTGGGGAGCAAAGAGTTTGACATGACATAAGCACGGAACAACAACAACAAAGGCAGGAGTATCATGGCCTATACTAAATATAGATATGTCTCTATATATTCCCAAATTCCTAACTTCTTTGTTTTGTTTTCCTCCATCTTCTTCAACCTTTCTGTTGAAAGCACCACCTCCTTGTCTTACTTCTAACGTTTGTAGGATGAAATTTACTTCTTAAAATCTGTCTTTGGATCTAAAGGTTGTGCTAAGCTTGTGGATGGATTCTGGAAAATGGGAAGCTGAATTATAGTTTGTCATTATTTTTTTTTAAACCACACTTTGGAGATACATTGGATTGGCCAAAAAGTTCATTTGGAGTTTCCAAAACCAGAATCAACTTTTTGGCCAACCCAATACTTAGTCTACCCCAAATTTCCCGTTTATGTAGCTTATTGTGTTGTGCTTAGTAACTCAGTCATGTCCAACTCTGCGATCACATAGACTGTAGCCTGCCAGTCTCCTCTGTCCATGGAATTCTCCAGGCAAGAATACTGGAGTGGGTAGCCATTCCTTTCTCCAGGGGATGTTCCCGACTGAGGAATCAAACTCTGGTCTTCTGCATTGCAGGCAGATTTTTTTTTTTCTTGAGCCAACTCTGGGAGATAGTGAAGGACAGGGAAGCTTGGCATGCTGCACTCCATTGGGGAGCAAAGAGTTTGACATGACATAAGCACGGAACAACAACAACAAAGGCAGGAGTATCATGGCCTATACTAAATATAGATATGTCTCTATATATTCCCAAATTCCTAACTTCTTTGTTTTGTTTTCCTCCATCTTCTTCAACCTTTCTGTTGAAAGCACCACCTCCTTGTCTTACTTCTAACGTTTGTAGGATGAAATTTACTTCTTAAAATCTGTCTTTGGATCTAAAGGTTGTGCTAAGCTTGTGGATGGATTCTGGAAAATGGGAAGCTGAATTATAGTTTGTCATTATTTTTTTTTAAACCACACTTTGGAGATACATTGGATTGGCCAAAAAGTTCATTTGGAGTTTCCAAAACCAGAATCAACTTTTTGGCCAACCCAATACTTAGTCTACCCCAAATTTCCCGTTTATGTAGCTTATTGTGTTGTGCTTAGTAACTCAGTCATGTCCAACTCTGCGAGCACATAGACTGTAGCCTGCCAGTCTCCTCTGTCCATGGGATTCTCCAGGCAAGAATACTGGAGTGGGTTTCATTGCCCTTCTCCAGACGGTCTTCCCAACCTAGGGATTGAACCCATATTTCTTCCGTCTGTAGCACTGGCAGGCAGCTTCTTTACCACTAGTGCCATCTGGGCACCCTTGGAGTGATTAAATCAATTACAAAGGTCTCAGAAAGTTGAGAAAGGGAGGGAAAAGCTACTACTCCTTTAAACATCTAGCAAAGCATCACTGTTTAGTCCCCACTCCTTTATTTTTTTTTGGACAGAAATCAACTCAACACAGCTATAAAGGACATTGCACTCATATAGCTGTCTAAACCAACCCAGGCAGAGTGCCTTTGCTGTGGCAGTTTCTACTCTCTGCTTGATTTCTTGAAGTTAGCTGGTAAGAATAAGCTATTAGCAAGCTTAAATCGGTGATAATTAGCTGTACATTATTATTTCAAAGCGGTGTGGCTGTGCCAATTAAGTGGGTAATTAGGAAAACCCCAGGACAATAAATTAAGGCAGAGTCTCAACACCAGTGCCCCATCTGTTCTCTGACAAGCATTCCAATTAGTCAAGCCTCTCATTTAAGAATATGCAATTAAAGGGATGGGTTGCATGCATGGGTAATAGAGACTGTACTAGGTCTTAGTAAAAGTAAAATATTTTTAATGTCACTGGTGATTTTGATGTGAAGGTGGGGAAGGGAAAAATTTTAGAGATCCTAGACTTTTAATTTTAGAAACAAAATATAATCTAAATTTTTTTATAAGTTTTTGTTTCTTTTAATTTTCTCTTCAGAACTGAATTGAGACATTGTATCAACAGGAAGTTCCATTCTAATGTAATTATTAAATCTTGATTTGAATGAGAATTTTATCACTTGGAACATTAAACACTTTTATTTATTGAGGATGAGAACTAAAAAGGACATGTGAAAATTGCATAGTTTAAGAAGAGGAATATGTCAGGGCATTATTCTTATTTAGGATGGGTCTATGAGAGCTAATTACTTTTTATCCTACACATCTCAAAAGAACACAGTAATGTGGTTAAAAATAAGTAAATTATAACAGGAAAAACTTTAAACATATACTGAATGAAGAACACTCAATATTATAATATGTAGTATGATCGTCGAGATAGGACAAAAGGTTCGTGTTAGACAGGATTGGTTAGCTTAACAAACATGAATTCATAGCTACATTGTCAAATATTTTATTAGTGAAATCACATTTAAATTATTTGTAGTATGATCGTGTGACAAAATTGTGTAGAGGGCACCCTTGGAGTGATTAAATCAATTACAAAGGTCTCAGAAAGTTGAGAAAGGGAGGGAAAAGCTACTACTCCTTTAAACATCTAGCAAAGCATCACTGTTTAGTCCCCACTCCTTTATTTTTTTTTGGACAGAAATCAACTCAACACAGCTATAAAGGACATTGCACTCATATAGCTGTCTAAACCAATCCAGGCAGAGTGCCTTTGCTGTGGCAGTTTCTACTCTCTTCTTGACTTCTTGAATTTAGTTTGTAAGATTAAGCTATTAGCAAGCTTAAATCGGTGATAATTAGCTGTACATTATTATTTCAAAGCGGTGTGGCTGTGCCAATTAAGTGGGTAATTAGGAAAACCCCAGGACAATAAATTAAGGCAGAGTCTCAACACCAGTGCCCCATCTGTTCTCTGACAAGCATTCCAATTAGTCAAGCCTCTCATTTAAGAATATGCAATTAAAGGGATGGGTTGCATGCATGGGTAATAGAGACTGTACTAGGTCTTAGTAAAAGTAAAATATTTTTAATGTCACTGGTGATTTTGATGTGAAGGTGGGGAAGGGAAAAATTTTAGAGATCCTAGACTTTTAATTTTAGAAACAAAATATAATCTAAATTTTTTTATAAGTTTTTGTTTCTTTTAATTTTCTCTTCAGAACTGAATTGAGACATTGTATCAACAGGAAGTTCCATTCTAATGTAATTATTAAATCTTGATTTGAATGAGAATTTTATCACTTGGAACATTAAACACTTTTATTTATTGAGGATGAGAACTAAAAAGGACATGTGAAAATTGCATAGTTTAAGAAGAGGAATATGTCAGGGCATTATTCTTATTTAGGATGGGTCTATGAGAGCTAATTACTTTTTATCCTACACATCTCAAAAGAACACAGTAATGTGGTTAAAAATAAGTAAATTATAACAGGAAAAACTTTAAACATATACTGAATGAAGAACACTCAATATTATAATATGTAGTATGATCGTCGAGATAGGACAAAAGGTTCGTGTTAGACAGGATTGGTTAGCTTAACAAACATGAATTCATAGCTACATTGTCAAATATTTTATTAGTGAAATCACAATTTTTAAAATTCTTGATGTGTGTTTGGGTATATATGTCTTTGTTTATATGGATAAGTCAGTATGGATACACAGAGCTTAATGAATTGTGTATACACATCATCAGTGGATGAAAGCATCCATAGGTCAGGACAAAGTCAACTCTTTGAGAAGAATTGAATATCATGTGTAGGACCTGAGAAAGCAATTTCCCATCTATTTCCTAAGAGGAAGTTAGTGTTTCTTTGAGGTGCCAGTGATATTTATTACCTGTAAGTTTAATTTACTAAAATAAAGGTCATGTTCCCTTCAATAAGAACACTTCTGTTAAATTTAAAACAGCACTTAGTGAGCAGTGGCAGTGAGGTCACCCAGAGCAGGGGTGGTCAAGGCAAGCCTTTGGATGAGGGGCCAGAGGCCAGGCCAGAGCAGGGTTCAGGAAGAGGAACCCAAGGCAGGCCACAAGCCCTGCATGAATAATGCAGAGCAGGACCCCAGGGGTCAAAGCCCAGGCACACAGGAAGCAGGAATGCCAGAAGGCAGAGGAAACATGTGGCAAAAGTTTAGGCTAGTGGTGCTTAACCTTTTGTGGGTCATGTATCCCACCGAGAACCTGATAGAACCTCTTGGAATAAGAAAATTCATAAAGAAATACATGCATAATATTGCTGCACTGAAAAGAAATTTGCTTCTGTTAAACTGAATATTAAAAATAAACATTTCAGGGATGTCCCTGGTGGTCCAGTAGTTAAGAATCCGCCTTCCGACAAGTACAATATACTATATATATGGAATCTAATAGGATGGTAATCCCACTGAGATTCTATGCTCACAGAAGGGACATTATTCTTATTTAGGATGGGTCTATGAGAGCTAATTACTTTTTATCCTACACATCTCAAAAGAACACAGTAATGTGGTTAAAAATAAGTAAATTATAACAGGAAAAACTTTAAACATATACTGAATGAAGAACACTCAATATTATAATATGTAGTATGATCGTCGAGATAGGACAAAAGGTTCGTGTTAGACAGGATTGGTTAGCTTAACAAACATGAATTCATAGCTACATTGTCAAATATTTTATTAGTGAAATCACAATTTTTAAAATTCTTGGTGTGTGTTTGGGTATATATGTCTTTGTTTATATGGATAAGTCAGTATGGATACACAGAGCTTAATGAATTGTGTATACACATCATCAGTGGATGAAAGCATCCATAGGTCAGGACAAAGTCAACTCTTTGAGAAGAATTGAATATCATGTGTAGGACCTGAGAAAGCAATTTCCCATCTATTTCCTAAGAGGAAGTTAGTGTTTCTTTGAGGTGCCAGTGATATTTATTACCTGTAAGTTTAATTTACTAAAATAAAGGTCATGTTCCCTTCAATAAGAACACTTCTGTTAAATTTAAAACAGCACTTAGTGAGCAGTGGCAGTGAGGTCACCCAGAGCAGGGGTGGTCAAGGCAAGCCTTTGGATGAGGGGCCAGAGGCCAGGCCAGAGCAGGGTTCAGGAAGAGGAACCCAAGGCAGGCCACAAGCCCTGCATGAATAATGCAGAGCAGGACCCCAGGGGTCAAAGCCCAGGCACACAGGAAGCAGGAATGCCAGAAGGCAGAGGAAACATGTGGCAAAAGTTTAGGCTAGTGGTGCTTAACCTTTTGTGGGTCATGTATCCCACCGAGAACCTGATAGAACCTCTTGGAATAAGAAAATTCATAAAGAAATACATGCATAATATTGCTGCACTGAAAAGAAATTTGCTTCTGTTAAACTGAATATTAAAAATAAACATTTCAGGGATGTCCCTGGTGGTCCAGTAGTTAAGAATCCGCCTTCCGACAAGTACAATATACTACATATATATGGAATCTAATAGGATGGTAATGATAACACATGCAGTGAAGCGACAGTAGACATATGGACATTGTGGGGAATGAACAGTGGGTGGGAGACGTAAAGGAAGTAGCATGAAAACCTGTACTATTATATGTGAAGAAAATAGCTATTGTCATTGCGCTGTGAAAAAAGGGGATCCTGCAGGGGTACTGTACAACAGCCTGGAGGGATGGGATGGGGGGATATGCATATGACTAATCTGGGATCATACATATCTCTGTAAAAGTTAACAGTAAAATAAAAATAATAATAATAAAAAAGAATCCACCTTCCAATGCAGGGCATGAAGGTTCGATCCCTGGTACATGCTGCAGGGCAAGTAAGCCCCTGAAGCACAACAAAGATGCCACTATCGCAACCAAGACCCGATGCAGCCAAACAAATAAATAGTTCAAATGCAAGACTTCAAACTGAGTTTGCTCTACCTTCTAGGTGTTCAAGGAAAAATTGATGAACCTTTCATGAAATACCTGAAAGTAAATCCCAACACTGGGATGAAGCTAATATCCCAGTGTTGTGCTGTTGTGTTGAAAGGAGAGATGGCCAAAGTACTTGCTATAAACTAGAAATTGAAACTATGATGGTCTTAGAGGCTGGGCATCTGGTGGATGCAACTTGCTTTTTGTTTTGATGGTAACAACTACTGAAAATTACGGAAAGCAAACCTATGTGGTTATCAGTGTCTGCAGTTGGAATTCATAGCTTGCTTGCTTAGATAAGGATAGGCTTCTATCAGAGAATGTGAGATTTATTCTAAATCCTTCAGCTGATTTACATCCATGGTCCATCATGCTTTGGGCCCCTTAATTTGGGACCTCTGTAATAGCGAGACTCAAGTTTAAGTTAATGCGAATAGAAATAAATCTCTCTGAATTTCTCACTACAGGAAGAAACATTTAAAGTTGCTGCACTGAAAAGAAATTTGCTTCTGTTAAACTGAATATTAAAAATAAACATTTCAGGGATGTCCCTGGTGGTCCAGTAGTTAAGAATCCGCCTTCCGACAAGTACAATATACTACATATATATGGAATCTAATAGGATGGTAATGATAACACATGCAGTGAAGCGACAGTAGACATATGGACATTGTGGGGAATGAACAGTGGGTGGGAGACGTAAAGGAAGTAGCATGAAGACCTGTACTATTATATGTGAAGAAAATAGCTATTGTCATTGCGCTGTGAAAAAAGGGGATCCTGCAGGGGTGCTGTACAACAGCCTGGAGGGATGGGATGGGGGGATATGCATATGACTAATCTGGGATCATACATATCTCTGTAAAAGTTAACAGTAAAATAAAAATAATAATAATAAAAAAGAATCCACCTTCCAATGCAGGGCATGAAGGTTCGATCCCTGGTACATGCTGCAGGGCAAGTAAGCCCCTGAAGCACAACAAAGATGCCACTATCGCAACCAAGACCCGATGCAGCCAAACAAATAAATAGTTCAAAAGCAAGACAAACTGAGTTTGCTCTGCCTTCTAGGTGTTCACGGATAAATTGATGGACCTTTCATGAAATACCTGAAAGTAAATCCCAACACTGGGATGAAGCTAATATCCCAGTGTTGTGCTGTTGTGTTGAAAGGAGAGATGGCCAAAGTACTTGCTGTAAACTAGAAATTGAAACTATGATGGTCTTAGAGGCTGGGCATCTGGTGGATGCAACTTGCTTTTTGTTTTGATGGTAACAACTACTGAAAATTACAGAAAGCAAACCTATGTGGTTATCAGTGTCTGCAGTTGGAATTCATAGCTTGCTTGCTTATATAAGGATAGGCTTCTATCAGAGAATGTGAGATTTATTCTAAATCCTTCAGCTGATTTACATCCATGGTCCATCATGCTTTGGGCCCCTTAATTTGGGACCTCTGTAATAGCGAGACTCAAGTTTAAGTTAATGCGAGTAGAAATAAATCTCTCCGAATTTCTCACTACTGGAAGAATAATAAAATGTACTTCTCAATTACAGGAAAAATGACCTTTAAGTTGGACATTTTTCTAACTGGTTCTCCAAAAACCTATTTCCCAGTCAGGAGCAGCTTTGCCAGACAAGCTTAGAAGCTTTTCAGTAGTGTCTTGTACTCATGATTATAGGATTATCTCATTTATATGACTCAAATTATTCCCCCAGCAAGAAAACCAAAATGTCAATGAAATTTTCCTTGTTTAATAGACCTGAAAGCAACTCTCCTTCCTTTTCATAAAAAGGGAATCTTTTATCTATTTTTTTGAAAAGCCTGTGAACATCTGGAATTGAAAAGAACCCCAAATTCAGCTCCCATTTTCTGCACTCAGATTTTTTAAGAGGTGAGGAGGGTTTACATTTATGTTGTATTGAAATGGATAATGTTTATAGGACTGCATTAAAGATATTTCAGGATTTTTAGCAGAATCTATGGGGCAGACACCCTCTGTGGTATTCTTGCCTTGAGAGTCCCATGGACAGAGGGGCCCGGCGGGCTAATAGTTCATGGGGTCCAAAGAGTCAGACATGACTGAAGCAACTTTGCCCACACAGGGCGTACACTAGACTCCTTTCTTTTACTAAAGTAGCAAAATTAATCATGCTTAGAAGTCTCATGAATGCTTCATCTACACCCAGCTGGAGTATGTAGCATTTTTCTTTCTCTTGGTTTTGCATTGCCAAAAATATTCTATCAGTTTAAATCTATCATCAGCATTTGAACTGTCCAAGTAATGCATACAGATAAGAGGGAAAAATGGGGAGTAGGTAGACCCAAGAGATAGTCTTATTTTTATCCATTTGCATGTTGAATAGAAATAACAAAGCTGCCAACTTTTGTGTAATTGTGCTCAAAATAGAATAAACATTTTTCTAGAGTGGATTATACCATTTAATAGAGGCTCTGCTTTTTCAGTTTTTCTTGCCTTTGCTCCAAGGTGCAAATTTATCTCAACCATTTCCAGGGCACATCATGCTCTTTAGAAGCATGTGTGGAATCTTTTGCTTAAAAGCACAACTGATGAAGGGCTTCCCTGGTAGCTCAGAGGTAAAGAGTTCTCCTGCCAATGCAGGAGACATGAGTTCAACTCCTGATCCAGGAAGATCCCACATGCCGTGGAGCAGCTAAGCCTGTGAGGCACAACTATGGAGCCTGTGCTCTAGAGCCTCGGAGTCGCACCTACTGAGCCCTTGTGCTGCAACTACTGAAGCCCGTATGTCCTAGAGCCTTAGTTCCACAGCAAGAGAAGTCACCACAGCAATAAGCCTGCACACCTCAGCTAGAAAGTAGCCCCCACTTCCTGCAACTAGATAAGAGCCTGTGGCAGCAGAGAAAACCCAGAATAGCCAAAAATAAATAAATAAAAGAAAAGTGCAACTGGTGAAAGGTTGAAGGTAGTTCTGGAATGATTCTTTTTGTTGAGGCCCATATTCATAGATTTACAGACTCGCAGATCAAATTTTCTTCCAAAAAATTTGATTTATTCTGGTTGATGACTTTGAAAATTCACAAAGTGCTTCTTTGGATATGTTGGTTTGGCTCCCCTTCAATAAGAATCTTGTTTAGACATGGAACACTGCAACTTTGGGGTCTTGTAAATGGAGTGAATTCAAAGGATTTATAATCTTTTATTGTATTTGGTTTGCCTACATTTTCCACTGTAAGCTAAGCTTTATGTAAACAAAGGTATATATGAATAATCGTAATGGAAAGATGTATTACTTTGATTCTGATCATATACACAGTATTTTAGATGTCATAATTGAATAAGTGTGATCATATATTATTCAGTACTCTATGCCACCTTTCATAATTGAAAATACAATAATATAGGTTACATGTGATATTCAAAATTAATTTTTTCCCAAATGAGAATGACTAGAATAGTAGGAATGAAACTGAAGACTAAAATAACTCATTTACTTTGGACTTTGTTAACTAATAGGTTTCCTGACCTTGAAGCCCATACTTTATATCAGAATCCAGGAACACAAATATTTACCCTAAGAAGTATATAGTAAGTAAAAATGCAAGTGAGGATAACTTATCCAAGAGGTATATTGTCTATCAGTTAGGCAAGTTTGTGAATGGAGGTAACGAGAAATATCTGATTGATGTCATTAAATAAAAAAGAAAAGAAGGAAAGAGGAGGAAACCCATTTACTGCAAGACTAGTAAAGTGAAAGTCATTCATTAATGTTCTGATGCTGAGAAAGAAAATACTGTCCTGAATGTTTTTTTGTCACCTAAGGTATAGAATTTATAGTTAAAATCTTAGCAACCACAGGAAACATACTACTGCAAAAGAAAGTAATATTCAAGATTTGACCTAAAATCCTGAATCTCAAAATACAGGTGGAATGTTTATTTGTATAAATGACTTATATTAGAATCATTAGATTTGTAAATATTCTGTTTGGCTAAACTTACTCATTGGTCTTGACCCAATAAGGTCGTAGACATTCTTTTTTACTGGAAAACGAATAGCATGCTTCTTGCAACTAGTAGAACTAAGTAAATAATTATATATTTTTATTAAAATGAATAAAAAGTCATGAGTTAGGAGAAATTATATCACATCTGCTTTGGTATGGATGCTCAGCTTAATACTAGCTGATTGGTTTAAATATTGGATGTTTGGCCCTGTGTTTATTTTTACAAATGAGTTAAGGTCTTTGTTTGAAGTTCTTTTTAATGGAGAACAGTGTCAGGGCTTCTTGGCGTATATTTTTACGACGTGGGAAAATGAGATAAGAGCTTGCTTTGAAAACCTAATTTTGACATCAGGTTTAAATTGCTCTTTTTAGAGGAGGATGCCTTCAGAAAGGGTGCTTTTTACTGGGACATTAAATGGTTATGCATTGGGCTTGAGGGATATTAAAAAGTGAGGATAGATATGTCCATATTAATTGTGTAGGTGGCTATGATACAATGATAATATATGCAGTGCTGGTATAAAGCCACCACCAGGGGGCTTTAAACATGTAGTCCCTGTTAGAAAAATTCCTGCAGAGGAGATGGGCGGGTGTTAGTGTGTTTTAGCGCTCTTTCCCATCATTTTCCCAGGTGACCGCCCCACCTACCTATCCATTTAAACCCCTTCTACTCTGTTGAGAATGCCTAGTTAATCTGCAAAGGAAGGGAAATCCCATCTCGTGAACAAGATTTCCTACTAGGCTAGAGAAACCCGGAATCATTTAGTCAGAAGAGATTCTCTTCTTGGAGAACTGGTGCTGATTCTGTGGTCACAGCTTGCATCATGAGCAGCGGGTTCAGGTGGGGTTCAGAGAGCAGAGTTTACGAGTTACTCTTTTGGAAAAAAACAGTGTTTTCTTTTTACATCAAATATGAATGCAGTGTGCGTGAAACCCATTTCCATTTGTGGTAAAACATGCCCGTGCCATTGATTGCTTCACTTTTTAGTCTTCCCTTCACCCTCTCCCTGCATCCCTCCAGGCATCATGAAGCTGGTGTTGAAAGGGGCCAAGAACCTAGATTTCAGTCTCCTGATAGTCAGTCTGCCTGCATGTATTTATTTTCAAGCATTTGCAACAATAACTCTTATTGCCATAGCACAGAAGTCTAGAGAAGTCTTTAGATATTTCTTCCCAAGAGCGATACAGATATTTTTGTCAAAGAGAATGACTTCGTTGAGAATTAAGTCAAATGATGACCTGTAGATTCAGGAGTGCTAGAGAAAATAGCCCTTATCTAGACATGTGATGATGTATTTCCTCAGTGGGGCAGGAGACTGACACTTTAAACGTCCGCTGTTTGACAACCGTAGTCAAACACATCCACAGGTCGGAGATGGTTCATTATTGCCTCGTTAACCTTAACTCTGCCTCAGGCCATTGACTAGAAAACTGCACATTTGACCTTTGTTCTACAGAGATTTTCCAACAGCGTGTGAGGTACTACTTTTAATTTGGGTTCTGTATTATGTGCGGACTGAGGGGGGACTCAAAAAAATCAATATGTGTTGTTAATCCCAGAAACGTGTGGTTTGAAGCGTTCCACAGACAAAAGTTCCCTTCGAAGATCAGATTCTTCTCCACTCCTTGTTCAGATAATTACCTTTGCTCAAAATTAGACATAGTCTCTTTTATGTGGTGGTCAAGGAAGAAAAGGGAGAAGTGCTATAGGTGACCGTTGATAACTGTTTTAAAATGGAAACAAGGTGAAGACCTAAGGTTAGAGGGATGCCTTTTGAACATAGCTCTGTTTCCAGCAATGCCTCATGAAACAAAATGCAAAAATCAAAGGTTGATTGGAGCCATATGCTTAAGTGAAAACAGCTCCCTAGAAAAGTCAGCAACATTTGAGACACCTGGTTGCCACTCTTCAAACTGTCCATAAGAGGAGCAGGTCTGTCTTAGAAATTAAGAAGTAAAAATGGACTTAGTGGGCTATTTTGATAAATTATACTAGCATGGTTGTATCCAGGTTTGGAATAGTATGCAGCTGTATAAAAATAAGGAATACTTCGGGTTGTAGTCAGCCTTTTAAAAAATGCCCGTGCCATTGATTGCTTCACTTTTAGTCTTCCTTCACCCTCTCCCTGCATCCCTCCAGGCATCATGAAGCTGGTGTTGAAAGGGGCCAAGAACCTAGATTTCAGTCTCCTGATAGTCAGTCTGCCTGCATGTATTTATTTTCAAGCATTTGCAACAATAACTCTTATTGCCATAGCACAGAAGTCTAGAGAAGTCTTTAGATATTTCTTCCCAAGAGCGATACAGATATTTTTGTCAAAGAGAATGACTTCGTTGAGAATTAAGTCAAATGATGACCTGTAGATTCAGGAGTGCTAGAGAAAATAGCCCTTATCTAGACACGTGATGATGTATTTCCTCAGTGGGGCAGGAGACTGACACTTTAAACGTCCGCTGTTTGACAACCGTAGTCAAACACATCCACAGGTCGGAGATGGTTCATTATTGCCTCGTTAACCTTAACTCTGCCTCAGGCCATTGACTAGAAAACTGCACATTTGACCTTTGTTCTACAGAGATTTTCCAACAGCGTGTGAGGTACTGCTTTTAATTTGGGTTCTGTATTATGTGCGGACTGAGGGGGGACTCAAAAAAATCAATATGTGTTGTTAATCCCAGAAACGTGTGGTTTGAAGCGTTCCACAGACAAAAGTTCCCTTCGAAGATCAGATTCTTCTCCACTCCTTGTTCAGATAATTACCTTTGCTCAAAATTAGACATAGTCTCTTTTATGTGGTGGTCAAGGAAGAAAAGGGAGAAGTGCTATAGGTGACCGTTGATAACTGTTTTAAAATGGAAACAAGGTGAAGACCTAAGGTTAGAGGGATGCCTTTTGAACATAGCTCTGTTTCCAGCAATGCCTCATGAAACAAAATGCAAAAATCAAAGGTTGATTGGAGCCATATGCTTAAGTGAAAACAGCTCCCTAGAAAAGTCAGCAACATTTGAGACACCTGGTTGCCACTCTTCAAACTGTCCATAAGAGGAGCAGGTCTGTCTTAGAAATTAAGAAGTAAAAATGGACTTAGTGGGCTATTTTGATAAATTATACTAGCATGGTTGTATCCAGGTTTGGAATAGTATGCAGCTGTATAAAAATAAGGAATACTTCGATGTAGTCACCTGAAAAAAATTCATGAGTGATTGTCAAGTGAGAAGAGCCCATTGGATTTCTGTGTATTTCTTGGTCCTAGTTTTGTCAAACAATGCCATTTCTGTCTGTTCTGGGTTATGTGTTAGCACGCATATAGAGGAAGCTGAAGGAAACAGCCCAGGCTTTTCACATTAGTTACCTTAGGAGGGAGGACAGAAGTACTGTAGAGGGACGGATAGGAACTTATTCTTCATATGTCCTTTAATTATTTTATCACTCACCAAAAGAAATGCTCTGTTGTCATTCAAAATTATTAAAGTCAAATGATAATGGTTAAACCAGTCAAAAGTGTCATGTAGTTTTAGAGTAATAACTGGGCAGTCTTATGTCAACCAAACTAGACATGACAACTCTGGGGTGAACTGCATTTCTTTTCATATTTTTTCCCCCACATGACCGATCAGGAGAGCTTTCTGGCAGGGCTGGCCTCCAGGGCACGGGAAGCCAGCAAACGTAGAACTATGCTGGTCCATGTTCCTCTCTGGCCTTCAGTCAGCTCAGGGCAAACAAGGCTGGAAGCTGTGAATGAACACTTATGCTCTGGCTTTTTTCTTCTTTCCCATGCTAGCACAGTGGGCAAAGCTGTCCATTAGCCCATGACCAGAATTGACTCCACTCCCTCCCCGCCTCCCACACTAGAGATCTCTAACTGGTAAAGAGATACAGATAAATCCTGTCTCACCATGTTGCCTTCTAAACGCAGATTTTGGTCGTAAACGCAGATTTTTATGGCTCGGAAGACGTGATACATCCATTAGAGGGATCCCTTTTGAACTAGCTCTGTTTCCAGCAATGCCTCATGAAACAAAATGCAAAAATCAAAGGTTGATTGGAGCCATATGCTTAAGTGAAAACAGCTCCCTAGAAAAGTCAGCAACATTTGAGACACCTGGTTGCCACTCTTCAAACTGTCCATAAGAGGAGCAGGTCTGTCTTAGAAATTAAGAAGTAAAAATGGACTTAGTGGGCTATTTTGATAAATTATACTAGCATGGTTGTATCCAGGTTTGGAATAGTATGCAGCTGTATAAAAATAAGGAATACTTCGATGTAGTCACCTGAAAAAAATTCATGAGTGATTGTCAAGTGAGAAGAGCCCATTGGATTTCTGTGTATTTCTTGGTCCTAGTTTTGTCAAACAATGCCATTTCTGTCTGTTCTGGGTTATGTGTTAGCACGCATATAGAGGAAGCTGAAGGAAACAGCCCAGGCTTTTCACATTAGTTACCTTAGGAGGGAGGACAGAAGTACTGTAGAGGGACGGATAGGAACTTATTCTTCATATGTCCTTTAATTATTTTATCACTCACCAAAAGAAATGCTCTGTTGTCATTCAAAATTATTAAAGTCAAATGATAATGGTTAAACCAGTCAAAAGTGTCATGTAGTTTTAGAGTAATAACTGGGCAGTCTTATGTCAACCAAACTAGACATGACAACTCTGGGGTGAACTGCATTTCTTTTCAGTTTTTTTCCCCCACATGACCGATCAGGAGAGCTTTCTGGCAGGGCTGGCCTCCAGGGCACGGGAAGCCAGCAAACGTAGAACTATGCTGGTCCATGTTCCTCTCTGGCCTTCAGTCAGCTCAGGGCAAACAAGGCTGGAAGCTGTGAATGAACACTTATGCTCTGGCTTTTTTCTTCTTTCCCATGCTAGCACAGTGGGCAAAGCTGTCCATTAGCCCATGACCAGAATTGACTCCACTCCCTCCCCGCCTCCCACACTAGAGATCTCTAACTGGTAAAGAGATACAGATAAATCCTGTCTCACCATGTTGCCTTCTAAACGCAGATTTTGGTCGGAAGACGTGATACATACCAGTTTTCTAGTCCCCTATGAAGTGTGTTCTGTGAAACACATGATGGCTTCTATAAAATTTTTAAAACAGAAGGAAATATTCTTCTCTATGAAGAGTCATTCAGCCTTGATTTGTCAAACATCCCATGTCTGCCCAAGATGGCAAAGTAATGATTTTTAGTAATTAATTGATGAAAATGATTGTGAGGTCTGTGTTGAGTAAATGCCTGACTAGATAACTAACTTAACAGATAACTAACTTAATCACTTTCACAAGTCCTTTCACAGCTTTGGTTTTCAGCTTCCTTAGTTTGGTTTCCAGTTTCCTTAGTTATAAAATAAGAGACTGCACAGTAGCATTCAGGAAAACTCGGATGCCCAGGTCTTTTCCCAAACACAATATCAGAATGTCTGAGGGAGAAACCTAGGTGACAGTTTATGCTTCCTTGGTGATGAGGAAGTGCGTTTAGGACAGACCACTGCTCAATCAGATGATCGCTAAAACACTTGCCCTTATAATGTAGTATACCTATCATGTACTAATTATGATGGCTGTCTTTCACAGCAGTGTGACTGAATATTAATGTGGCATTGCATGTTAATTTCAGCCTCACGCATATATGTATATGAGTATAGAGAGAGACTGTCTTGAGCCTGTTGGTAGAGTCCGGCATGGTTTGCAGCCCTTCCCCCTGGCTTTCTTCCATTTTCTAATACAATCTACCAGGAAGATCTTTCTGATATTTTCCCACAATCTTGGAGCAGAACCCCTAATTTAAATTTTCCCAAGTCAGCTCTGCTCTCACTCTATGCTTATATTGTCATTTTAAGAAATGTCTTTAGTATGGAAACTTCTAATTGTGGAAGTTGTTAAAAATTAGCAGTGCATCTGGGGCCAATTCAACAACAGTTTGCTGGATGCCTGTGGGGTACCAAACTGTGGTCCAAACCCTTGGGATATAAAGCGGATACATACCATGCCTAGTCCTCACCATGCCCTATGCCCCGAGATCTCTAACTGGTAAAGAGATACAGATAAATCCTGTCTCACCATGTTGCCTTCTAAACGCAGATTTTGGTCGGAAGACGTGATACATAGCAGTTTTCTAGTCCCCTATGAAGTGTGTTCTGTGAAACACATGATGGCTTCTATAAAATTTTTAAAACAGAAGGAAATATTCTTCTCTATGAAGAGTCATTCAGCCTTGATTTGTCAAACATCCCATGTCTGCCCAAGATGGCAAAGTAATGATTTTTAGTAATTAATTGATGAAAATGATTGTGAGGTCTGTGTTGAGTAAATGCCTGACTAGATAACTAACTTAACAGATAACTAACTTAATCACTTTCACAAGTCCTTTCACAGCTTTGGTTTTCAGCTTCCTTAGTTTGGTTTCCAGTTTCCTTAGTTATAAAATAAGAGACTGCACAGTAGCATTCAGGAAAACTCGGATGCCCAGGTCTTTTCCCAAACACAATATCAGAATGTCTGAGGGAGAAACCTAGGTGACAGTTTATGCTTCCTTGGTGATGAGGAAGTGCGTTTAGGACAGACCACTGCTCAATCAGATGATCGCTAAAACACTTGCCCTTATAATGTAGTATACCTATCATGTACTAATTATGATGGCTGTCTTTCACAGCAGTGTGACTGAATATTAATGTGGCATTGCATGTTAATTTCAGCCTCACGCATATATGTATATGAGTATAGAGAGAGACTGTCTTGAGCCTGTTGGTAGAGTCCGGCATGGTTTGCAGCCCTTCCCCCTGGCTTTCTTCCATTTTCTAATACAATCTACCAGGAAGGTCTTTCTGATATTTTCCCACAATCTTGGAGCAGAACCCCTAATTTAAATTTTCCCAAGTCAGCTCTGCTCTCACTCTATGCTTATATTATCATTTTAAGAAATGTCTTTAGTATGGAAACTTCTAATTGTGGAAGTTGTTAAAAATTAGCAGTGCATCTGGGGCCAATTCAACAACAGTTTGCTGGATGCCTGTGGGGTACCAAACTGTGGTCCAAACCCTTGGGATATAAAGCAGATGTGACTTTTGTCTTTAAAGAATACACACACTAATCAGAGAGGCAGACAGACAGACAGAAGACTTATAGGACCAGATAACCAGGGCTATAGCATGATGCCCAAGTGTGGCATGAGAAATAGGCTGGACCAATAAAAACTACACAGGCTGATCAGGCCAGAGAGATGAGGATTAGCTGCATCCCGAAGGATGGGTAGATAGTTGGGAGAAAGAAATAAGAGGGTGCCTTGTATGCTTTTCTAAGAAGACTGGATTTCATGCTGTAGAGAATAGAGAGGCAGGGCTTCCCTGGTGGTCCAGTGGGTGGAGAGTCTGCCTTGCAGTGCAGGGGGCACCGGTTTGATCCCTGGCCTGGGAAGGAATGGACCGGTGTGTTCAATTACGAGCCAGCACTCTGGAGCGCAACGGGAGAGGACACTGCAATGGGAGGCCCACACAGGCCAAAGAATAAGGATGGATGAAAATAAATAAATAAAAAACCAATACAAGAGGCCAAAATTAAAAAAAAAGAGAGAGAGAGAGAGAATAGAGAGGCGTAGATGACTTTAAGAAGCGACTGGCATTGTCTATGGGCTACCAGATTTGAATTTCTCCCGGTGACTCTCATGGAGGATGGGAGGTAATTGTTAAGGAACAGACGGGAAGCATATCCTCCAAGTGCAGTGACTCCAGAGAAAGATAATCAAGGCTTAAGCTAAGGGAAAGGCACATGCAGTGGAAAGGGGGCTGGAAAAGAAGCATGTGAAGTTTCCCCATTATGATACATTGTGTGTGAAGGGAGATGAGAAAGAAGGGTACCATTTACCAAGACTCAAGTAGGAGTTTCGTATGTGACTCTCTGCGACCCCGTGAACTGTAGCCTGCCAGGCTCCTCTGTCCGTGGAATATCCAGGCAAGAATACTAGAGTGGGTCACCATTTCTGTCTCTAGGGGATCTTCCAGTCCAGCAATTGAACCCAGATCCCCCACATTGCAGGCAGATACTTTACCTGCTGAGCTACTGAGAATAGCAGTGCATCTGGGGCCAATTCAACAACAGTTTGCTGGATGCCTGTGGGGTACCAAACTGTGGTCCAAACCCTTGGGATATAAAGCAGATGTGACTTTTGTCTTTAAAGAATACACACACTAATCAGAGAGGCAGACAGACAGACAGAAGACTTATAGGACCAGATAACCAGGGCTATAGCATGATGCCCAAGTGTGGCATGAGAAATAGGCTGGACCAATAAAAACTACACAGGCTGATCAGGCCAGAGAGATGAGGATTAGCTGCATCCCGAAGGATGGGTAGATAGTTGGGAGAAAGAAATAAGAGGGTGCCTTGTATGCTTTTCTAAGAAGACTGGATTTCATGCTGTAGAGAATAGAGAGGCAGGGCTTCCCTGGTGGTCCAGTGGGTGGAGAGTCTGCCTTGCAGTGCAGGGGGCACCGGTTTGATCCCTGGCCTGGGAAGGAATGGACCGGTGTGTTCAATTACGAGCCAGCACTCTGGAGCGCAACGGGAGAGGACACTGCAATGGGAGGCCCACACAGGCCAAAGAATAAGGATGGATGAAAATAAATAAATAAAAAACCAATACAAGAGGCCAAAATTAAAAAAAAAGAGAGAGAGAGAGAGAGAGAGAATAGAGAGGCGTAGATGGCTTTAAGAAGCGACTGGCATTGTCTATGGGCTACCAGATTTGAATTTCTCCCGGTGACTCTCATGGAGGATGGGAGGTAATTGTTAAGGAACAGACGGGAAGCATATCCTCCAAGTGCAGTGACTCCAGAGAAAGATATTCAAGGCTTAAGCTAAGGGAAAGGCACATGCAGTGGAAAGGGGGCTGGAAAAGAAGCATGTGAAGTTTCCCCATTATGATACATTGTGTGTGAAGGGAGATGAGAAAGAAGGGCACCATTTACCAAGACTCAAGTAGGAGTTTCGTATGTGACTCTCTGCGACCCCGTGAACTGTAGCTTGCCAGGCTCCTCTGTCCGTGGAATATCCAGGCAAGAATACTAGAGTGGGTCACCATTTCTGTCTCTAGGGGATCTTCCAGTCCAGCAATTGAACCCAGATCCCCCACATTGCAGGCAGATACTTTACCTGCTGAGCTACTGAGAAGCCCATAAAAATACCTATTCATGATCAATTTGGAGGTCTCAATGTCTGTGGCTATTTGTGCCAGGTCTCTTCATTCCCAGAAGATTCTTTGATTCTAAGCAGGTGATCATTTATATTGGATGGAATTGAGGACGGGAGTCACACATCTTCTCATTCATTAAACCCCACCTCTCTAAGAAAGAACCAGTCAATTTCATCAATTATGTTTAAGTAGCTGCTGCATGAGAATCGACATTTGTTCATACATTCTAGTTAGTGAAACATAACCATCAAGGAGAGACTTATTTTCTAGTAGAGGGAATTGATAAAATATAGATAAGCATTTAACTGTGCTAGAGAGAAGATAAAGCTTCATTTTCTTGGATGGAGCATGAGTTAGAGATTCGTGCTTCCTGTGACCATTTTGTTATTACTTGTCCAGTTAAGCTTTGCTAAAAGTTTGATTAAATACTCACCAGACACTTGCCATGGGAACTTCTGATCTTCTCTATGATTGCAGATCTTACATATTTGAAAGTTGTATTTATCCTTCCAATGGGTCAGTGGTTATTTACAATTTTAGCCATTTCCACAACTAGTTCTTCAAACACCAGTGAGAGAGAAAATTACAAGTTGAACTGTTGGGCATTAGTACCATCAAAATTAGATTTAATTCTTAGAAATTTGTTTTTTCCAGCTATAATTTATAGTCACTCCTGCACTTTAATTTTATTTTTAAAGAAATTGTTTAAAAAGTTGCAGTGGGGGGCTTCCCCTGGTGGTCCAGTGGGTAAGGACACCGCCTTGCAGTGCAAGGGGCGCCAGTTCGAGCCCTGGCCTGGGAAGATCCCATGTGCCGTGGAGCGGCTGGACTGATGTGTCCAATCACCGAGCCGGAGCTCTGGAGCGCATGCGCCCAGAGCCGGTGCTCTGCAACGACAGACGCCACCGCGATGGGAGGCCCACAGGAGCCAATGAACGAAGACGAAAGAAAATAGAGAAATGAAAGACCAATAGAAGTGGCCCGCCCACTCCCCTCCCTCCCCAACCGGACCCCCGCCCAAAGTAAAATAAATAAATAAATCCTTAAAAAAAAAAAGTTGCAGTGGGGAATGCAGTTTTATAATTGGTGCATTTTAATCACTCATCTCATGGATTTCTGAAGTTTAGTGTCCTTCCAACATTTACTTCTTCTGGTTTTGCCTTTTAGTCTACAGGGTATTTCCTCTGGATCAGACTAGTGACTTTTCTTCCTTACTCTGCCCCCCCAAAACCAGTTGTTTATGTAAAAAAAAGGTTCAAAACTAACGTCTTTAGGACTTGGTCTTTTGAAATGCTAGAACTCAGGTTTCTGAGACCTCGAGGCTTTGGTTTTAAAACTCCAATGTCTTAGATTTCTAAACTGAAAAATTTTTTTTGTTGTTGAATTTCCCTTTTCCATAAATAATACTGAAAAGGGAATCAGTATGAGAAAAAACCTTAGTAAATGTATTATTCATTGCTCCAATAACTATTTTCATGCTTGAGAGAAGTTAAATTTTCTTGGATGGGCATGGTTATTTTACAATTACTTGTCCAGTTAAGCTTTGCTAAAAGTTTGATTAAATACTCACCAGACACTTGCCATGGGAACTTCTGATCTTCTCTATGATTGCAGATCTTACATATTTGAAAGTTGTATTTATCCTTCCAATGGGTCAGTGGTTATTTACAATTTTAGCCATTTCCACAACTAGTTCTTCAAACACCAGTGAGAGAGAAAATTACAAGTTGAACTGTTGGGCATTAGTACCATCAAAATTAGATTTAATTCTTAGAAATTTGTTTTTTCCAGCTATAATTTATAGTCACTCCTGCACTTTAATTTTATTTTTAAAGAAATTGTTTAAAAAGTTGCAGTGGGGGGCTTCCCCTGGTGGTCCAGTGGGTAAGGACACCGCCTTGCAGTGCAAGGGGCGCCAGTTCGAGCCCTGGCCTGGGAAGATCCCATGTGCCGTGGAGCGGCTGGACTGATGTGTCCAATCACCGAGCCGGAGCTCTGGAGCGCATGCGCCCAGAGCCGGTGCTCTGCAACGACAGACGCCACCGCGATGGGAGGCCCACAGGAGCCAATGAACGAAGACGAAAGAAAATAGAGAAATGAAAGACCAATAGAAGTGGCCTGCCTGCCCCCTCCCTCCCCAACCGGACCCCCGCCCAAAGTAAAATAAATAAATAAATCCTTAAAAAAAAAGTTGCAGTGGGGAATGCAGTTTTATAATTGGTGCATTTTAATCACTCATCTCATGGATTTCTGAAGTTTAGTGTCCTTCCAACATTTACTTCTTCTGGTTTTGCCTTTTAGTCTACAGGGTATTTCCTCTGGATCAGACTAGTGACTTTTCTTCCTTACTCTGCCCCCCCAAAACCAGTTGTTTATGTAAAAAAAAGGTTCAAAACTAAGGTCTTTAGGACTTGGTCTTTTGAAATGCTAGAACTCAGGTTTTTGAGACCTCAAGGCTTTGGTTTTAAAACTCCAATGTCTTAGATTTCTAAACTGAAAAATTTTTTTTGTTGTTGAATTTCCCTTTTCCATAAATAATACTGAAAAGGGAATCAGTATGAGAAAAAAACCTTAGTAAATGTATTATTCATTGCTCCAATAACTATTTTCATGCTTCTGAAGTGTGTTACATACTTGAGTTCTCTCATATTTAGTAATGACATATTACTTTAGGTTCTTGGACACCAAAGAGAAGACACAGATGGGAGGATCACCCAAGTCTACTAAACTTTTAATCAGTGAGCAGTCACTCAGCTTGTTATAAGCCTATGATGCTTTTATATGGAAAAGAGAGTAGTTAGTATCACTGACCACTGGTTTAGATACCAGTAACTAGTGAGGGCTTTTAGGGAAGCTGAATAAAATGATGTGTGTGTATTACTCACAACTTCTTGGACCTGTAGTTATATAAAGTTCATACCCAGTGAAAATTACTTAAAAGCATAAATTTGAATACATTTTTTAAAAATGTGCTTTTTGTCCTGATTGTTACGCTAAGTCACTTCAGTCATGTCCAACTCTTTGCGAACGCATGGACTGTAGCCAGCCATGCTCCTCTGTCCATGGCATTTCCCAGGCATGGATACTGGAGTAGGTTGCCATTTCCCTCCACAGGGGATCTTCCCAAGCCAGGGATTGAACCCTCGGCTCTTGCATCTCCTGCGTGGCCAGGTAGGTTCTTTACCACTACACCACCTGGGAAGCACCGAAAACTATTAAATATATGCAAATAAGCAGAGAGAAATTTAAAAGCTATCTTCTAAACATTATACATAAAATTATGCCATTTATATAGGCATTTATGATGAACTTAGAGGTTTAATTATTTTCTTTGTTTTTCCATTCAGAGAATTTATCAACAGCCTTCGATTGCATAGGACGTTCTATGGAGGTCTGGCTGACCAGCTGTGTTCTCGTGAATTAGAGGCTGTTGACGGACTGCCATGCTGGAATGGAGAAGACATAGTGAAAAGGTATTTTATGTGTAGGGGTCTGTGAGAACATAGCGGCCACTTTCATCCTTACTTTCTTTTCCCTGTTCTTGAATGCATTACTTTAGATTTAGCTTTGCCTAACAGGTCAGAAAATACATTAATTCCTTCTCTTTCGTTTGTCAAAGGTAAGTTTGATTCCTTTGACATTTTAGACATGTGATTTTTCTGTGGTTTTCTGAAAGTTCTCTTGTCTTTGCTATTTATGGTGTACTCAACATTCTCACTTTTTCTGTTAAGTATGACTGTCTAGCCAATCTGTCTTGTTTCTCAAATATCTTTTTGCTAAAACTTTACCTTTATGAGTGTTTAGAAAGTGAGGACATTTAATGAAATGTGAGTGAGTATCTGTGCAAAGATTTGTTGATATGCGAATATACGTCACAGGAGTGTTAATATGGGCTTCGCTGGTGGCGCTGGAAGTAAAGAATCTGCCTGCCAATGGAAGGGACATAATAGATGTGGATTCGATCCCTGGGTCAGAAAGATCCCCTGGAGCAGGGCATGGCAGTTCCCTCCAGTATATTTGTCTGGAGAATCCCATGGACAGAGGAGCCTGGTGGGCTACAGCCCATGGGGTTGCAAAGAGTCAAACGTGATTGAAGCGACTTAGCACACACAGCAGTGTTAAGGTGTCTGTCCTACAGTTGCCTCTTCAGTGTGTGTGAGAAAGGGGGTTGGGGAGTGAGAGACTGAGAGAGAGCAAGCTGGTACTTTTATGTGTGTCTGTTTGAGGCATTGTTTATTTATATGTTGTCAGTTGTTCTCAAGCTCAGGAATGACCTTTTTTCCCTTTTTTTCCCTCACAGTCTAGAATTTCTTTGAGTTTATTTTCTTTCACTTCCTACTATAACTGATTGTGCTCTCAAGTAATTTCATGAGCTTGAGAAAGGCCTCGTTTCTCCTTCTGTAACCATAGTGTTCGTTGATACAATTGGCTAGGAATTAGCTCTTTGATTTTCCAGTGCTGGTGATTATCATAGAATGTAGGTCTGTGCTGTGTTCAGATTTGAAGGTTTTCATGTATTTTATATTGAGAAATCTGCAAAAAGATAGGGTGTTAAACTTTCTGTTTTATAAATATGCCTACTCCGGATAAAGATAGGCAGTTTAGTTACCAGAAAAGTGAGGAGGTTTTAAAATGTCCTTTCGTAAATTCAATTTACTAGAGTTCTAATGTACTCTAATTTGTGTTAATATAAATTTATGTATTAAAAACTACTTATGTATTTCTGGGTGATCATATTATAGGTATAGGTTACATTCCTGATATAGTAAATGATTACTTATAGTTTTTGTCCAAATATCTCATAAAGAATCTTCAATTTAAGAGAAAATAATTATTGAAGGCAGAAACTATAATTAAGTTTGAATAAAATATTTGACATGGCTAATGCTCTTTTTTCATTATGTTTATAGGATGTTGAAATGTATTCTTCAATATATCTTTCTTGCCTTTACTGAGAGCAGTCATAGTGTGGATAGAATTTTGAGTTCTTGCAGTATTCATGTTAATATTTCTGTCACTTATACCTTGCAATTAAATCCTACTTTGACTTAGACTTTCTCTTTTCGCGTTGTTCAAACTGAAATTGAATATTTTTGTGTATTAACAATTTTTCTACAAGGGCTAATGAGAATTTCATGGTGATTAATGAATGATTTAGCATAGAATATACATATATGTACTATATCACCTTACATTATATGTTCAATTTTAGAGCTCCAAGAGCCTTAGTTTCTATCTGTCCTACAGTTGCCTCTTCAGTGTGTGTGAGAAAGGGGGTTGGGGAGCGAGAGACTGAGAGAGAGCAAGCTGGTACTTTTATGTGTGTCTGTTTGAGGCATTGTTTATTTATATGTTGTCAGTTGTTCTCAAGCTCAGGAGTGACCTTTTTTCCCTTTTTTTCCCTCACAGTCTAGAATTTCTTTGAGTTTATTTTCTTTCACTTCCTACTATAACTGATTGTGCTCTCAAGTAATTTCATGAGCTTGAGAAAGGCCTCGTTTCTCCTTCTGTAACCATAGTGTTCGTTGATACAATTGGCTAGGAATTAGCTCTTTGATTTTCCAGTGCTGGTGATTATCATAGAATGTGCTGTGTTCAGATTTGAAGGTTTTCATGTATTTTATATTGAGAAATCTGCAAAAAGATAGGGTGTTAAACTTTCTGTTTTATAAATATGCCTACTCCGGATAAAGATAGGCAGTTTAGTTACCAGAAAAGTGAGGAGGTTTTAAAATGTCCTTTAGTAAATTCAATTTACTAGAGTTCTAATGTACTCTAATTTGTGTTAATATAAATTTATGTATTAAAAACTACTTATGTATTTCTGGGTGATCATATTATAGGTATAGGTTACATTCCTGATATAGTAAATGATTACTTATAGTTTTTGTCCAAATATCTCATAAAGAATCTTCAATTTAAGAGAAAATAATTATTGAAGGCAGAAACTATAATTAAGTTTGAATAAAATATTTGACATGGCTAATGCTCTTTTTTCATTATGTTTATAGGATGTTGAAATGTATTCTTCAATATATCTTTCTTGCCTTTACTGAGAGCAGTCATAGTGTGGATAGAATTTTGAGTTCTTGCAGTATTCATGTTAATATTTCTGTCACTTATACCTTGCAATTAAATCCTACTTTGACTTAGACTTTCTCTTTTCGCGTTGTTCAAACTGAAATTGAATATTTTTGTGTATTAACAATTTTTCTACAAGGGCTAATGAGAATTTCATGGTGATTAATGAATGATTTAGCATAGAATATACATATATGTACTATATCACCTTACATTATATGTTCAATTTTAGAGCTCCAAGAGCCTTAGTTTCTATCTGTCCCATTCCTGTCTTGACTATTTGTTCAGACAGTTATATGAAAGGAAATACTGTTGGGGAAATCCCTTGTTTGGGAAAACTTTTCAGAGGCATAGTATTTTCAACTCAAAGATGTGCTTTTTTCTACATGATGTATATTTTAAGACCTTATTCATGGTTTATGAATAAAGAAAGCTCATCTTTAGCAAGAACTTTCCATGGGAAGCATTCACATTTCTGATAAAGAATGAGCAATTCTCATTACCCTCAGTTGCTTCCAACTCCTGTGTTCCTTTTCCACATCACCCAGCCGCCTGTTTGTCGGCTGCTTCCAAGAGCCCTGTGCGACTCCGCTATCCTGTAAACACCTTTCATTTTGCTTAATTTTGTCTCATATGGCCCTTCTACCTCATCACCTTAGCTGACATTTTCTCTTTCCTCAGGATATTTTTCCTGCATGGAACTGATCTCATGGATCACCAGTCTACTCCCTTGCCTCACCAGGCCAGCTAACGAACCTCATACACTGGCTACTAGCTACCTTCCAAATGAACATTTTTCAGCCCTAATTGTTTTCTAGCACTCAGCTAAGGTTTGACAAGAAGTATCTCATTGAATTCTCCCCAAGCTTTTCTTCCTAATGCTTTATAGTTAGCTGATTGTGTGGTGTCTCTTTTCTGTTCACTCTTGAGAAAACTCTCCTGTGTACCTTAAATTATAATTTCATCCATGACTATTAGTTCTTGACATAAACTTAGATCAGGAATTTTTTTCAGTGCAAAGTGTATGCTAAAATAGAAATATCCATCATATCTGGTTAGCATGGTGTATTGACCATGACATATTATGTTGTAGTCAAAAATGATGCATAAAAAATATTGTGAAAAATGGAAGAATCAGTCCCAATGAAATGGATGAATCTAGAAGCTATTATACAAAGTGAAGTAAGTCAAAAAGAGAAGGACAAATACAGTATGCTAATACATATATATGGAATCTAGTAAGGTGGTACTGATAAATACACACTCGGAGCAGCAATGGAAAAACAGTCATAGAGAACAGACTTGTGGATATTGGGGGGAGGGAGGAGTAGATGAGAGGTATGGAAGGAGTAACGTGGAAACCGACACTCTCAAATGTAAAAGACATAACTCTTGTCAATGCACTGCGGGATCAAGGGATCTTACATGGGGGCTTTGTGATGGCCTGGAGGGGTGGAATGGGGGGACTCGGAGGGGGGCCCAGGAGGGAGGAGTCAGGGATATACATATGACTGATCTGGGATTCTATATGTCTGTAAACAGCAGAATTCTGTAAAAGCAAATTAAAGATAATTAATAAAAATTTTTTAAAAAACTGCAAAAAATGATGCAAAAATCTTCTAAAGCAGAATTCTAAAGCAGAATAAGTTCATATAACTAGTAAGTAATGGTAGTTAAAAGTTGGCTATAAATATTTTACCAGCGTATATGAATAAATAAAAATAGTGGTATTGGTTCCACATAGAGTATTTCTGGACAGTTATATGAAAAGTGTTAATATACTTAAAGTACTGAGGAAGTTTTATTTTCTTATTTGCATTTTATTTATTTATTTATATTTAATAAAAACAGATACAGTTATTAGATGTTAGAATTATGGGCCATTATTTTTTTCTTTTTATAATTCTTTCTTGAAATCAAAGAATTATTTTTATATTTCATTTTTAAACAATTTTGATTTTGTTAGTAATTTTGTGATGCAGATTTTTCAAAGCATAAATAGATATGTTTTAATATTGACTACTGAATTTACCTAAGATGTCTCCAATATAAAATCACGTTCTGATGAATGTTATAATCCTGCATTATTAGCTGCTTTTTCCATGAGAAAAAACAGCATAGTGTGAAAACACTAAGATCCCCAAATAGAATATCCATTTCAGAAATGTGAAGTTGGTTGAGAAAAGACTGCCATCAAGTTTTGAAGAAATGAATTTTAAGTGAATGTATACCACATTTGGAGGTAATAGGGATTTTCTTTTTCTGTTTTGCTTTCTTATGCTGGGTTATAATACTCATCAAATTCATTCTAGCAAAATTATGCCATACACTTCAAAGGATAACTTTGTGCCCAAGATTGAACCTATCATTCATTATAAGAGTGAAGTGATGATTTTGGCAAGATTTCTTCTCCTGGAGGCATTTTTAAGGAGATGATTGATAATATTATTTATGTGCTCAGACGTGCTGCCTTAAAGAATAGAAGAACCATACAGATAGTTTCAGTATTATGACAGGCCTATAAACAGGGTCAAATCACGTTTATACTCATCAAAAGAGTTGGAATTCCTTTGTGGTTATAGATGAAGTATCTCAAATAGCTCTAGAATATTAATTAATAAAAATTTTTAAAAACTGCAAAAATGATGCAAAATATCTTCTAAAGCAGAATTCTAAAGCAGAATAAGTTCATATAACTAGTAAGTAATGGTAGTTAAAAGTTGGCTATAAATATTTTACCAGCATATATGAATAAATAAAAATAGTGGTATTGGTTCCACATAGAGTATTTCTGGACAGTTATATGAAAAGTGTTAATATACTTAAAGTACTGAGGAAGTTTTATTTTCTTATTTGCATTTTATTTATTTATTTATATTTAATAAAAACAGATACAGTTATTAGATGTTAGAATTATGGGCCATTATTTTTTTCTTTTTATAATTCTTTCTTGAAATCAAAGAATTATTTTTATATTTCATTTTTAAACAATTTTGATTTTGTTAGTAATTTTGTGATGCAGATTTTTCAAAGCATAAATAGATATGTTTTAATATTGACTACTGAATTTACCTAAGATGTCTCCAATATAAAATCACGTTCTGATGAATGTTATAATCCTGCATTATTAGCTGCTTTTTCCATGAGAAAAAACAGCATAGTGTGAAAACACTAAGATCCCCAAATAGAATATCCATTTCAGAAATGTGCAGTTGGTTGAGAAAAGACTGCCATCAAGTTTTGAAGAAATGAATTTTAAGTGAATGTATACCACATTTGGAGGTAATAGGGATTTTTTTTTTTTTTTTTTTTTTGCTTTCTTATGCTGGGTTATAATACTCATCAAATTCATTCTAGCAAAATTATGCCATACACTTCAAAGGATAACTTTGTGCCCAAGATTGAGCCTATCATTCATTATAAGAGTGAAGTGATGATTTTGGCAAGATTTCTTCTCCTGGAGGCATTTTTAAGGAGATGATTGATAATATTATTTATGTGCTCAGACGTGCTGCCTTAAAGAATAGAAGAACCATACAGATAGTTTCAGTATTATGACAGGCCTATAAACAGGGTCAAATCACGTTTATACTCATCAAAAGAGTTGGAATTCCTTTGTGGTTATAGATGAAGTATCTCAAATAGCTCTAGAATATTAATTCATGAAACAAAATCTCTTTTAATATAAGAGTGCAGGCATACTGTATTCATTATTATCACACCGAGATCCACAGCTCAAGCAATATCTGATTAAGGAGGAAAATGTATTACTCAGATTTACCTAGCCTCTATCTCTTACCTCCTGTCTCTTCATCATGAAACAAACTTGTTCTCTGAAAGGTCTGCCAGTGTGGGCTCTGATCTCAGTTTCGTGTGATCGCTCATTGATTGTTTGAAGGCTTGCGCTTGTCTGAGTACGGAGGTTCAGGTGACAACTGCTTAATTACCAGGACTTCCTTTTCCTTTATGATTACCAGACAGATAATCCAGTAACTCTCCTTCGATCACCAGGAATTTATGACTTCCGCAGCGAGTCTTAAACTAGCCAATAGCTGTTAAGTATTGTAGTAAAATGAGTATCTGATGTGATTTCTACTTCATTTTGATGTCGTTAATGTTCTTGGAAGCTGCTTTCAGCTGCTGTCTTTTTTTTTGGCCACTTCTATTGGTCTTTCATTTGTCTATTTTCATCCATCTTTGTTCTTTGGTCTGTGTGGGCCTCCCATTGCAGTGGCCTCTGTTGTCGCAGAGCACTGGCTCTGGGCGCATGCGCTCCAGAGCTCCGGCTTGGTAGCTGGACACATGGGTCCAGCCGCTCCGCGGCACATGGGATCTTCCCAGGCCAGGGATCGAACCGGCGCCCCTTGCACTGCAAGGCGGTGTCCTTACCCACTGGACCACCAGGGAAGTCCGAAAGCTGCTTTCTTAACACAGTGTTTTATTTTTGAACTCTTGTGGCAAGGTGCCCCATGTCAATATATTATAATCGAACTTTAAAAAATATAAGACCTTAAAAAGCCCTGAGATTTTATACTTACCTAGTATCAGTTTTCTTTCCATATAGACAATGGCACTTTTCCTGGGCATAACTTTTTTTTTAACCTCACCTGTTTTCTTTTCTTACCCACTATTTATCTGGAAAACTACTTCATCTTCAGATTTTCTTTTTGTCCCTGACCTTCCTGCATTCAGTTATATTTGCTTTTTAAACAAGCAAACAAAACAAACAAACAAAAAATACCTCACTTAATTTTCAAATGTCATGGACTACATTTTAAACCCAATCAGGGTCTCAGGATTGCTCTGAATTTTACTAACGTAACAACTGCTTGTTTTCCCTATGTTGCTTATGCAAAGGCAGTATGTTCTTTGTGACTTAAACACCAGTCTGTTTTTTATTTTTAACCCCTTGCAGTTTCTTCCTGCTCAATCAGTTTTATAATATTGAGCTATATCTTTGTAACAATCATCATTGTTATCATACCTTTGGCTTATTTTACTTGTTTTGGAATTGGAGATCACTTAAAATGTGTGTTTATGAAGCGTCCCCCCTCCTACTTTATCACTACAGTCCGCTGTGAACCTTGATGTTTCCATTACTTCATTAATATGGAAAAATTATCAATTAAATTATTTTCTCCGTACAGCTGTGTATAGAGTTTTGCCAAACTTTCACTTAAGAAAAATATTCAAATATAGATGACTCAGGAAGTGAAGAATCAGCCTGCAATGCTGGAGACCTAGGTTTGGTCTCTGGGTCGGGAAGATTCCCTGGAGGAGGAGGTCATGGCAACCCACTCCAGTATTCTTGCCTAGGAAATCCCATGGACAGAGGAGCCTGGTGCACTACAGTCCATGGGGTCTCTAAGAGTCAGACACAACTGAGCGACTAACACTCATAGCTGATTTACAATGTTATGTTAATTTCTGGTGTACAGCAAAGTAATTTACTTAAATATAGTCTTTTCATTTTCTTTTCCATTATAGTTTAATCACAGAGCAGTGAATATAGTTCCTTCTGCTATACAGTGTGCATCTGGTAATTTCTAGCAAATTCTCACTTTTGTTTTGAGTCCTGGTGGAATGAACCACCTCATTTGTGTTTTATTGGAACCTCTAAATTCACCATAAAACCTTTTAGCGTCTATGTGTCATACATTTTCATATCTACTGAAATTGATTTTATAACACAATTTCTGTATTATCTGCGAGGCCAAGACTGGTATCACTGAACACCTATCAATTTTTAAAGTTCTGAGGAAAAAGACTTTTATAAATGTTAGTGAGAGCTGCGGAGGCGAGGTTATCTTCAGCTTTTCTTTTTGTCCCTGACCTTCCTACATTCAGTTATATTTGCTTTTTAAACAAGCAAACAAAACAAACAAACAAAATATACCTCACTTAATTTTCAAATGTCATGGACTACATTTTAAACCCAATCAGGGTCTCAGGATTGCTCTGAATTTTACTAGCGTAACAACTGCTTGTTTTCCCTATGTTGCTTATGCAAAGGCAGTATGTTCTTTGTGACTTAAACACCAGTCTGTTTTTTATTTTTAACCCCTTGCAGTTTCTTCCTGCTCAATCAGTTTTATAATATTGAGCTATATCTTTGTAACAATCATCATTGTTATCATACCTTTGGCTTATTTTACTTGTTTTGGAATTGGAGATCACTTAAAATGTGTGTTTATGAAGCGTCCCCCCTCCTACTTTATCACTACAGTCCGCTGTGAACCTTGATGTTTCCATTACTTCATTAATAGGGAAAAAATTATCAATTAAATTATTTTCTCCGTACAGCTGTGTATAGAGTTTTGCCAAACTTTCACTTAAGAAAAATATTCAAATATAGATGACTCAGGAAGTGAAGAATCAGCCTGCAATGCTGGAGACCTAGGTTTGGTCTCTGGGTCGGAAGATTCCCTGGAGGAGGAGGTCATGGCAACCCACTCCAGTATTCTTGCCTAGGAAATCCCATGGACAGAGGAGCCTGGTGCACTATAGTCCATGGGGTCTCTAAGAGTCAGACACAACTGAGCGACTAACACTCATAGCTGATTTACAATGTTATGTTAATTTCTGGTGTACAGCAAAGTAATTTACTTAAATATAGTCTTTTCATTTTCTTTTCCATTATAGTTTAATCACAGAGCAGTGAATATAGTTCCTTCTGCTATACAGTGTGCATCTGGTAATTTCTAGCAAATTCTCACTTTTGTTTTGAGTCCTGGTGGAATGAACCACCTCATTTGTGTTTTATTGGAACCTCTAAATTCACCATAAAACCTTTTAGCGTCTATGTGTCATACATTTTCATATCTACTGAAATTGATTTTATAACACAATTTCTGTATTATCTGCGAGGCCAAGACTGGTATCACTGAACACCTATCAATCATTTTTAAAGCTAACAGGACTCTGAGGAAAAAAGACTTTTATAAATGTTAGTGAGAGCTAAGAGATTTGGTGACTTGGGAGTGTGACATTTGGCTGGGGAATATATGGTTTCAAAATGAAACTAAGTGTCTGAAAAATCAGACGAAAAGAGATGAATCATAAACTTCCCACCTGTGACTGACTCTGGATACTGATAGTTTTTGTCTAACTTATCTTTAATATCATACCAGAGTCATTCTGTGCACGTCCATAGACACATTGATGAAACCACAGTCTAAAGAAC
Organism: Tragulus kanchil; assembly: GCA_022376925.1. Lineage (NCBI taxonomy): Eukaryota > Metazoa > Chordata > Mammalia > Artiodactyla > Tragulidae > Tragulus > Tragulus kanchil. The sequence goes on along the minus strand of JAIOJX010000003.1, from coordinate 20,959,323 downwards.
TTAGAAAAACTCTGGCCTTAGAGACTAATTAGGTATGATTCTTTTTTTTAAGGACTGCCAGTTTTCATTTTTTTAAAAAAATTATTTATGTATTTATTTCTTTTTGGCTATTCTGGGTTTTCACTGCTGCCACTGGCTCTTTTCTAGTTGCAGGCAGTGGGGGCTACTCTTTAGTTGAGGTGAGCAAGTTTCTTGTTGTGGTGACTTCTCTTCTGGTGGCACTCGGGCTCTAGGGCATACAGACTTCAGTAGTTGCAGCACATGCTCCGAAGGTGTGGCTCCGAGACTCTTAGAGCACAGGCTCCATAGTTGTGGCTCTCATAACCAAAGGATTTTTGGTCACTACTAGTGTCTGAAGGATTTTTTTTTATTGCCATTAATTGCATAAACAGTTTCTGCTAATTGCATAAACAGTTAACTGCATAAACAGTTTCTAAATCCAGTAATTAAACTCAGCCTGTAGAAATTCTAAATTCAATAAGGAATAGGGTCTAGGCCAACTTGATCATCAGAGCTTCACTTCCTGTGACCATTTCTCCCCATTCCTGTGAGCTACGGCTTCAGTCGCAGAGGTACCTCCAGTGGGGTGAACTGCTCCAGGGTCCACGTACTCATCTTGACATCTTGTCCTCAGCTCATGTTTGGAGGTGGAGGAACAGTGGGGCAGCAGTGAGAGAGAAGGAATAAGATAATGGAATATTACTTGAGCTGATAATTTTGCCTCTCTCAATGATTCCTAACTTGGCAGGTATTAAGACTGATGTCCTAGGGCTTCTGTGTGCTCAAGAGAAGGCCTCCCCCCTGGTCTCCATCTGATGGTCAACTTCTGACTTCTTTCTGCTGAGATCTTCTGGTGGAGTTCTTTACTCCTGCATGGTCCACTTGAGGCCACAGAAACTTTCTGTCTCCTGTTTGAGTAGAACCACAGCCTGTATTCAGTGGAGCTGCTTCCCTTTACTTTCCTGCTAGGTGTGGTGCTATGACACAAACTCTGGCCTAAAAGACTGACTCTGGATACTGATAGTTTTTGTCTAACTTATCTTTAATATCATACCAGAGTCATTCTGTGCACGTCCATAGACACATTGATGAAACCACAGTCTAAAGAACTTAGAAAAACTCTGGCCTTAGAGACTAATTAGGTATGATTCTTTTTTTTAAGGACTGCCAGTTTTCATTTTTTTAAAAAAATTATTTATTTATTTATTTATTTTTGACTATTCTGAATTTTCACTGCTGCCACAGGCTCTTCTCTAGTTGCAGGGAGTGGGGGCTACTCTCTAGTTGAGGTGAGCAGGCTTCTTGTTGTGGTGACTTCTCTTATTGTGGAACTCAGGCTCTAGGGCACACAGACTTCAGTAGTTGCAGCACATGCTCCGAAGGTGTGGCTCCGAGACTCTTAGAGCACAGGCTCCATAGTTGTGGCTCTCATAACCAAAGGATTTTTGGTCACTACTAGTGTCTGAAGGATTTTTTTTTATTGCCATTAATTGCATAAACAGTTTCTGCTAATTGCATAAACAGTTAACTGCATAAACAGTTTCTAAATCCAGTAATTAAACTCAGCCTGTAGAAATTCTAAATTCAATAAGGAATAGGGTCTAGGCCAACTTGATCATCAGAGCTTCACTTCCTGTGACCATTTCTCCCCATTCCTGTGAGCTACGGCTTCAGTCGCAGAGGTACCTCCAGTGGGGTGAACTGCTCCAGGGTCCACGTACTCATCTTGACATCTTGTCCTCAGCTCATGTTTGGAGGTGGAGGAACAGTGGGGCAGCAGTGAGAGAGAAGGAATAAGATAATGGAATATTACTTGAGCTGATAATTTTGCCTCTCTCCTTAATGATTCCTAACTTGGCAGGTATTAAGACTGATGTCCTAGGGCTTCTGTGTGCTCAAGAGAAGGCCTCCCCCCTGGTCTCCATCTGATGGTCAACTTCTGACTTCTTTCTGCTGAGATCTTCTGGTGGAGTTCTTTACTCCTGCATGGTCCACTTGAGGCCACAGAAACTTTCTGTCTCCTGTTTGAGTAGAACCACAGCCTGTATTCAGTGGAGCTGCTTCCCTTTACTTTCCTGCTAGGTGTGGTGCTTCTGTGATACATATGGACCACCGTCCATTTTCTTAGGTATGAATCAGCAACCAGTCCCTTTAATCCTTTAAGTTCCAAGGATCCCCCAGCCTTTCTCACTTAGAATGAATGAATGTGGGGATGACACAGTAGTCGAGTTTCTTCAAAGAAGTTCCATCCTTTGACCTCTTTGACCTCAATTCTTTAATACAATTAAGGTGGCCATCAAAGTGAAAGACTCAAAACCGGTTTTCAGCTATGTGTTTTTTAAGCATAGCTAGCACTTCAGTTTGGAATGCCATCTATTGTCTTGTCCTCGGCTGAAATGGAAACAGAATGCTACTTTGACATCCTTTTACACATATTTGGAACTGATGGGTAGAAGACAGGAAACTAGATTCCGTGTTCGATAGAGCAGTTGACTTTGAATGGGATACAAATGTATGTAAGAGTGTTCCCATGTCAGGGAGTCTGATTCCAGAGGTGGAGAACATGTTTACAACATGAACAGAGCAAGATAGATACCGTGAAATACGGGAGACACACACAAAAATGCAACAGACTTTCAAATAAGGGGAAATCTCATTTGGTTGAGGGGATTTGAACAGTATTTAATAAAAGAGATAATATGTGGCATGGGCCTCCATTCATTTATTTAAAATAACCCCTGAAATACTTATGAATGAGATGAGATGATGTCTGGAGTTTGATTTAAAAATCATTCAGTGAATCATGGGAAGAGGATCATGCTATATATGAAACAATTTTTATGTCTGGTAGTTTGATTGTCCGGGTCTCAGGGGTTTGGTCCACGTACTCATCTTGACATCTTGTCCTCAGCTCATGTTTGGAGGTGGAGGAACAGTGGGGCAGCAGTGAGAGAGAAGGAATAAGATAATGGAATATTACTTGAGCTGATAATTTTGCCTCTCTCCTTAATGATTCCTAACTTGGCAGGTATTAAGACTGATGTCCTAGGGCTTCTGTGTGCTCAAGAGAAGGCCTCCCCCCTGGTCTCCATCTGATGGTCAACTTCTGACTTCTTTCTGCTGAGATCTTCTGGTGGAGTTCTTTACTCCTGCATGGTCCACTTGAGGCCACAGAAACTTTCTGTCTCCTGTTTGAGTAGAACCACAGCCTGTATTCAGTGGAGCTGCTTCCCTTTACTTTCCTGCTAGGTGTGGTGCTTCTGTGATACATATGGACCACCGTCCATTTTCTTAGGTATGAATCAGCAACCAGTCCCTTTAATCCTTTAAGTTCCAAGGATCCCCCAGCCTTTCTCACTTAGAATGAATGAATGTGGGGATGACACAGTAGTCGAGTTTCTTCAAAGAAGTTCCATCCTTTGACCTCTTTGACCTCAATTCTTTAATACAATTAAGGTGGCCATCAAAGTGAAAGACTCAAAACCGGTTTTCAGCTATGTGTTTTTTAAGCATAGCTAGCACTTCAGTTTGGAATGCCATCTATTGTCTTGTCCTCGGCTGAAATGGAAACAGAATGCTACTTTGACATCCTTTTACACATATTTGGAACTGATGGGTAGAAGACAGGAAACTAGATTCCGTGTTCGATAGAGCAGTTGACTTTGAATGGGATACAAATGTATGTAAGAGTGTTCCCATGTCAGGGAGTCTGATTCCAGAGGTGGAGAACATGTTTACAACATGAACAGAGCAAGATAGATACCGTGAAATACGGGAGACACACACAAAAATGCAACAGACTTTCAAATAAGGAAATCTCATTTGGTTGAGGGGATTTGAACAGTATTTAATAAAAGAGATAATATGTGGCATGGGCCTCCATTCATTTATTTAAAATAACCCCTGAAATACTTATGAATGAGATGAGATGATGTCTGGAGTTTGATTTAAAAATCATTCAGTGAATCATGGGAAGAGGATCATGCTATATATGAAACAAGGTTTTCTGTGTAGATAGGCATGGAAGGCGTATTATGGCTACAGGTTGTTCTTTGTATTTTTGAAAATTTTTATAGGAAAACATGATAAATAAAATAAAATTGGGTTTCCCAGGTGACTCTAGTGGTAAAGAATCTACCTGCCAGTGCAGAAAATTCAAGAAATGGAGTTTGAACTGTGAGTCTGGAAGATCCCTGGGCACTCCATTCTAGTATTCTTGCCCGAAAAATGCTATGGGCGGAGGAGACTGACAGGCTACAGTCCGTGCGGCCACAAAGAGTGACGCATGACTGAACACAATAAATAAAAAATGGAATAATGCATAATTAGAAGTTGCAAAGAGTCTATTCTGCCACATAGTCTATTCTAGATGATGGAGATTCAGTGATGGACAAGGCAGACATGAGCCATCTCATTTAGATTATGGTGTAGAGAAGAAAGATCACTGATCAAAGGTTACTGGTATGAATGGTTTGCAGGATCTCTAAGACTAGATGGGATTTTACTCAGCTCACTTGAAAGCAAGAAACAGAATAGGAGAAAATGTATTTTTGAGTGAAATGCTCCATATTTGGTGACCTCTTAAACTGCATTATTTCCATTTGCATGTAGCCTTGAAGATGATCTCTTCTCCTTCTCAGCACTCTTTCATTTGAGCTTCATGGGTGTGTCCTGACAACTTGTGTATTAAACTTTCCCATGTTCATTATAGTATTCATTCAGAAAGCTAGTAAAAGCCCAGAGGTTAGCAATGTAGGCTGTAGAGCCAGGCTACCAAGATTCTCAGTAAAGATTAGCCATTATAGTTCTGTGAATTCAGACTCATTTATTAATTTCTAATTGTATAAGGTTTCTATCTTTAAACTGAGGTAAAAAAAATACCCCAAAAAAACCCCAGGTGGAGAACATGTTTACAACATGAACAGAGCAAGATAGATACCGTGAAATACGGGAGACACACACAAAAATGCAACAGACTTTCAAATAAGGGGAAATCTCATTTGGTTGAGGGGATTTGAACAGTATTTAATAAAAGAGATAATATGTGGCATGGGCCTCCATTCATTTATTTAAAATAACCCCTGAAATACTTATGAATGAGATGAGATGATGTCTGGAGTTTGATTTAAAAATCATTCAGTGAATCATGGGAAGAGGATCATGCTATATATGAAACAAGGTTTTCTGTGTAGATAGGCATGGAAGGCGTATTATGGCTACAGGTTGTTCTTTGTATTTTTGAAAATTTTTATAGGAAAACATGATAAATAAAATAAAATTGGGTTTCCCAGGTGACTCTAGTGGTAAAGAATCTACCTGCCAGTGCAGAAAATTCAAGAAATGGAGTTTGAACTGTGAGTCTGGAAGATCCCTGGGCACTCCATTCTAGTATTCTTGCCCGAAAAATGCTATGGGCGGAGGAGACTGACAGGCTACAGTCCGTGCGGCCACAAAGAGTGACGCATGACTGAACACAATAAATAAAAAATGGAATAATGCATAATTAGAAGTTGCAAAGAGTCTATTCTGCCACATAGTCTATTCTAGATGATGGAGATTCAGTGATGGACAAGGCAGACATGAGCCATCTCATTTAGATTATGGTGTAGAGAAGAAAGATCACTGATCAAAGGTTACTGGTATGAATGGTTTGCAGGATCTCTAAGACTAGATGGGATTTTACTCAGCTCACTTGAAAGCAAGAAACAGAATAGGAGAAAATGTATTTTTGAGTGAAATGCTCCATATTTGGTGACCTCTTAAACTGCATTATTTCCATTTGCATGTAGCCTTGAAGATGATCTCTTCTCCTTCTCAGCACTCTTTCATTTGAGCTTCATGGGTGTGTCCTGACAACTTGTGTATTAAACTTTCCCATGTTCATTATAGTATTCATTCAGAAAGCTAGTAAAAGCCCAGAGGTTAGCAATGTAGGCTGTAGAGCCAGGCTACCAAGATTCTCAGTAAAGATTAGCCATTATAGTTCTGTGAATTCAGACTCATTTATTAATTTCTAATTGTATAAGGTTTCTATCTTTAAACTGAGGTAAAAAAAAATACCCATCTCATATTTGAGAAGTAAATAAGTTGTCCACATCAATAATTTAGAATACTAGCCATCACATAGTAAACATTCAAAAGCTATTTAGCCTTCTTATTGAGCCATTTATATTTCTTTACTTCAGTAGGAAGGAAACACTATTGCACTCATCTTCTCTTTTTTTTCTTTTAATTTTTTTCCCTCTCATGCCTCTTTTATTTTTATATTTATTTTCATCCGTCTTTTATTCTTTGGCCTGTGTGGGCCTCCCATTGCAGTGGCCTCTCTCCTGGAAGAGCACTGGCTCTGGGTGCATGCACTCCAGAGCTCTGGCTCGTAATTGGACACACCGGTCCAGCCGCTGCACGGTGCATGGGACTTTCCCAGACCTGGTGCGCCTTGCACTGCAAGGCAGACTCCTTACCCTCTGGACAACCAGGGAAGCCCTCATCTTCTCTTCATTGCATGTTTTCTATCAAGAATAAGAAGACTTTCATTTGGAAAGCAAAAACTTTGAAAAAAATAAAAGCTTTATGAGTCAGTAAAGATTAGTATTAGGGATTTGGGCTTGGAAGTAGGAGACATGTCTTATTAATACTTTGAAGGATTATTTCATTGAGGATAGAGGTTGAGAAAATATATTTAATAGGCAGCTTATCAATGCTTCAGTTTTGGGGAATTGTGGTCTGTCTTGTACCCATGCAATATATCAGTTTTCTCAGTTCTGTTCAATCATTTAGTTGTGTCTGACTCTTTGTAACTCAATGGACTGTGGAATGCCAAGATTCCCTTTCCTTCACCATCTGCTGGAGCTTGCTCAAACTCATGTCCAGTGACTCAGTGATACCATCCAACCATCTCATCCTCTGCCATCCTCTTCTCCTTCTGCCTTCTATTTTTTCCAGCATCAGGATCTTTTCCAGTGAGTCGTCGTTTTGCATCAGGTGGCCAAAGTATTGGAACTTCAGCTTCAGCATCAGTCCTTCCAATGAATATTCAGGCTTTATTTCCTTTAGGATTGGTCTCCTTGCAGTTCGAGGAACTCTCAAGAGTCTTCTCTAGCACCACAGGTCAACTGAAAGTTAAGATACAAAAGAATTTGTAATAGAAAAGACCAATATTTTACTCTCAAGCAGTAGACTGGGAATAGTCAATCACTGTTTTAGAGTTGATCATCATGAACTGCTGGTTGGCTGAATATCTGAAACCTTGCTAGATATGAATACATCATACAACAGATTGTTTTGGTGAAATGACAGTTTTAAGGCTGCTGAACTTAAAGATGTTTCTCTTCATTCATTGAATTCCCAAAGGAAATATGTGCTGTAAACAGAATCAGTAAAACAAAATGAAGTTGAACATCAGTCACCACAATGTGTCTAACTACTCAGTTTATCATCAGACTGACATGTTGCAAGGAAGCTATTTTTAATTTGTTACCTGCTTCCATCAGTTTGTGTGAGAGAAGGGTGAAAAAAAAATAAGAAAGAACAAGACATAAAAGTTCACTGAAGTGGAAAGCTAAAGGACCTTTTCCCATCTGTTTGGCACAGAAGTTGTTCTCTCTTTAGGGGTGCAGATTTCATCACAGTTCGATAGACTTGTGACTAAAGATTGTATTATTGCAAACAGCAGCAGTCCTCAAGGACTCCAGGAAGCCTATTCGTATGTAACCCTGAGCAGTTCTTTACTTTTTCTTTGTTTTCATATTGTACTTAGAAGTGAAAAACTATTCCCTTTTTAGTAAAGTAGCTGTAAGCTTGAGTATCTATAAAGATGACACAGTTCACATAATTTTTTCTTAGGCTAGTTCCTACATATCCATATCATAGGAAGTAAATTAATCAGTGAATGATTTATTATATTTTAGAAAAAAAAAAGCCAGAAGAGATGAATGAGAACAGTCACTTATTTATAATATTTTCTTCTTCAAATAACATCCTGAGTAGTCTCATTTATTTCATGAAAACAGCCCATCAGTTATCAGCACATTTTCTTGCCAAACCATCAAAACTTTTCCTGCCTTCTATTTTTTCCAGCATCAGGATCTTTTCCAGTGAGTCGTCGTTTTGCATCAGGTGGCCAAAGTATTGGAACTTCAGCTTCAGCATCAGTCCTTCCAATGAATATTCAGGCTTTATTTCCTTTAGGATTGGTCTCCTTGCAGTTCGAGGAACTCTCAAGAGTCTTCTCTAGCACCACAGGTCAACTGAAAGTTAAGATACAAAAGAATTTGTAATAGAAAAGACCAATATTTTACTCTCAAGCAGTAGACTGGGAATAGTCAATCACTGTTTTAGAGTTGATCATCATGAACTGCTGGTTGGCTGAATATCTGAAACCTTGCTAGATATGAATACATCATACAACAGATTGTTTTGGTGAAATGACAGTTTTAAGGCTGCTGAACTTAAAGATGTTTCTCTTCATTCATTGAATTCCCAAAGGAAATATGTGCTGTAAACAGAATCAGTAAAACAAAATGAAGTTGAACATCAGTCACCACAATGTGTCTAACTACTCAGTTTATCATCAGACTGACATGTTGCAAGGAAGCTATTTTTAATTTGTTACCTGCTTCCATCAGTTTGTGTGAGAGAAGGGTGTAAAAAATAAGAAAGAACAAGACATAAAAGTTCACTGAAGTGGAAAGCTAAAGGACCTTTTCCCATCTGTTTGGCACAGAAGTTGTTCTCTCTTTAGGGGTGCAGATTTCATCACAGTTCGATAGACTTGTGACTAAAGATTGTATTATTGCAAACAGCAGCAGTCCTCAAGGACTCCAGGAAGCCTATTCGTATGTAACCCTGAGCAGTTCTTTACTTTTTCTTTGTTTTCATATTGTACTTAGAAGTGAAAAACTATTCCCTTTTTAGTAAAGTAGCTGTAAGCTTGAGTATCTATAAAGATGACACAGTTCACATAATTTTTTCTTAGGCTAGTTCCTACATATCCATATCATAGGAAGTAAATTAATCAGTGAATGATTTATTATATTTTAGAAAAAAAAATGCCAGAAGAGATGAATGAGAACAGTCACTTATTTATAATATTTTCTTCTTCAAATAACATCCTGAGTAGTCTCATTTATTTCATGAAAACAGCCCATCAGTTATCAGCACATTTTCTTGCCAAACCATCAAAATCCTTATTTTCTGATACACTCCTCAAAACAAATGAGTAAATTTTACTAGGTATTGTTGAAATGAGTTTCTGAAGTCTGATTTGAAATGCACATTAATGTAACATTTAAAGATTATTGACCTTTATGTTTCAACTTGCATGATTAATATAATTATGTTTTTCATTGTTCTGAAGATTTCATTTTCTCATGACCTAAATCAGGGGCTATTTTAATTTTTTCCCTTTGGGAGATAAATGAATGCAGATTTTTTGAGTGTTTTTTTTTTCTTTCATATAATCCACTTTAAAGCTCTATCTTTAATCAATTTTTTATGTAATGGAGCCACAAAGAGTTCAACTTATAAATCTTTGGGGTATTGAATAAGAAGCCTGAGAGTCCTAGAATCATGGAGGAAATGAGTCTCAAGTTTGGCAAGTAGCCTAAAACTCAGTTCATCTGAATAGCGTCAAACTTTGAATGATGGTTGGGAGAAGGGAAAAAGAAATAAGAAAATTTTGCTCTCTAGACACCTTTAGGATAGTGCTTAAATTTTTCATAACACTTCTATATTATAAAAGATGATATTTTCATTTTAAGAAATGCCATTTGATTTTTTTAAGTTCCATCTATCAGCAGTTACCAACTTGTACCTAAATTATTACAAAGCCACTCATTTCTTTGTCTCATCCTGTGCAGTTCTGACCACAAGAAAGGCCTCCTCCTAATAAAGTGAAGACTCCTTGTTAACCAGTAAGACATTAATATGGAGGCTTCCCAGGTGGCACAAGTGGTAAAGAACCTACCTGCTAAGGCAAGAGACATAAAATAGGAGGGTTCAGTCTGGGTCAGGAAGATCCCCTGGAGGAGGGCATGGTAACCCACTCCAATATTCTTGCCTGAAGAATTCTATAGACACATGAGCCTAGTGGGCTACAGTCCATAGCGTCCCAAAGAGTCAGACATGACTGAAGTGACTTAGTGTACATGCACACATGCAAGGCATTATTAATATATGATATGTGAAATATAAAAATTTTCATATAAATTTTACACAAATTTGAAATGACAATTGTGAATATGGATGAAATCCATTTTTAGATTGTCCTAAACAGAAACTATGCATTTGAAGAATATTAAATCAGTAAATCAACAGAATTGTAGAGTAATATATTTTATTTTTTTATCAAGCAAAATGAATGTTTTTTAGTGAGTGTGAAATGTTTAAATGTAAAGAGAATTGTAGAGTAGTCATAAAATGTATGGTGCTGTTGCTTTGGAATTGAGTCTTTGCCATCTCATTTGAAGTCTTGCTTCTAAAATTGCCCCTTGTGTTTCTTCATAAGTAGTAAATACATGAAACCTACAGTGAGCGGGCTTTCTAAGTGACAAATATATAGTAATGTATTAGAAGTATTAGGGTTTTCCAGAGAAACCAATGGTATCAATATGATCTATCTATCTATCATCATCATCTACCATCTACATTTAGAAAGAGATTTTAAGGAATTGGCTCACTGGATTGCGGGGTAGGACTGGTAGACCTGAGATCTGCAGGGTAGGCTGGCAGGCTAGAAGTTCTGTTAAAAGTTAGTGCCACAGTCTCAAATCCAAAGGCTGTCTAGAGGTAGAATTTTTTCTTTTTCTGGAAACCTTTGTCTTTTCTCTTCTGGCTTTCAAATGATTGGATGAGGCCCACCCACACCATGCAGATAATCTGTTTTACTCAAGATCTGCTGCAGCTAAGCCTAGCCACAATAACACAAAACGTGAAGCATTAGATATAGTGTTCTAGGTGATGACGGAGATGGCAAGGTGGTGTCATTCTGGAGTTTATGCTCTAGAGATGGTGGGTTTTAGATTAAGTCTTGAAGGTTCACTTTTCTGGAGACATTACATTGAAGCTGAAAATATGGGAAGATGTAATTTTTCCAAATAGAGAGAATGCGATACCTCACATGTCTGAGGAGCAGGAAGGAAATCAGTATGGTGGGGCAGAGCCAGGCAAGTGATGTATGAGGATTGTCTGGAATGAGACTGTAGATGTGCAAGTGTCAGAGAGCAATGTGCCAGGGAAGAAATTTGGATTTTATTCTAGGTGCGTTGAAAAGTCACTGGAGGCACCGAGCCAGGACTGATATAATCTGGATACTTCATGGAGAGTAATTTTAAATCTAAAGTTGGAGAGAAAACAAAGAGAAACTTACCATTCCATACTGGTGGGTGGGTCTGTGATATGAGAAAGCCAAAATGAAAAAAAGAGAAAGCATTTGAACATATACCTCTAAAGGATAAAACATCATTATTCTCAGTGAATGAAAATCTGTGATATTTGTCTTATCTGAGAGATTTATTTGTCTTCTTGCAGAGCAATGAATACCATAAGGAAACCACAAGTATGTGACCACAATCAGGAAAAACGTGCATAGCCTGTATGACAGAGGGACTTTTCTTCTCTAATATAGTTCTTGCTCATATGAATTATAATAACACAAAAGATCTAATATAAAACTGCATCAATAAACAGTTCATAGAAATTTATCAGGGGTTTTTAAACATGTACAAAAGCATTTCAACCATGCAAGTTTAAGGATTTCCAACACTAAGTAAATAAGTGCAAATTAAATTAAAAGACAAATTATTTTGTAACTGACCAAAATGCGGAGTATAAAGAAGACGGAGTGTTGGAGATTTGATGCCTTTGAACTGTGTTGTTGGAGAGGACTGTTGAGAATCCCTTGGATAGTGAAGAAATCAAGCCAGTCAGTCCTAAAGGAAATGAACCATGATTATTCACTGGAAGGACCGATGTTGAACCTGAAGCTCTAATCCTTGGGCCACCTGATCCAAAGAGAAGACTCAGTGGAAAGGACTCTGGTGCTGGGAAAGATGGAAGGCAAGAGAAGGGAATGACAGAGGACGAGATGGTTGGGTGGCATCACTGACTCAATGGACATGAGTTTGGGCAAGCTGTAGGAGATGAGGAAGGAAGGGGAAATATGGAATGCTGCAGTCCATGGAGTCCCAAACAGTCACGCACGACTAAACGAATGAACTGAACTGAAAATGAGTATTTAAATACCTCTATAGAAGAAGCGATTATTCTATTTTTTCTGTGTCTTTGATGGACGATTGGTCAACACATATCAACATTTCAAATGCGTATGCCTTATGGAGCAGCTGTTTCACATGCAGGAGGAATTCATATCCAGACAGATCTAATACGTAAACAAAAGAGTTTGCGTCACACATAGTTTGTGGCAGCATAAGGAGGGGACAACTAAAATGGCCATTAGTAGGGAAATATCCACTTGCATTATCAGAGACACAGGAGACATGCATCCATCCCTGGGTCAGGAAGATCTCCCAGAGAAGAAAATGACAACCCGCTCTAGTATTCTTACCTGGAGAATTCCATGGACCACGGAGTCTGGTGTGCTACAATCCATGGACTCGCAAAGACCTGGACATGACTGAGCACACTCCTCTCCTAATGAATGGTTATGATGCATTAAAAAAAAGAGTATAGTTTTGGTTTTTAAAGTTGAAAGACATGGTTGTCCATGTAGTGATGTGAACATAAGCTGTGGGAGAGAACTGGAAGACATGTACAGGAAGAAAAAAATGATTGCTCATCATCCCGTGTGCTTTTGTCATTTACCTGTGTTTTCAGTCCTTTTCCAAAAATACGAAAATAATTTTTTCCTACAAATATTAAAAGGAAATTATGATTTATGTTTTCTGAAATATAAATGATATCTTGCTGAAAAACTGTATCTTGGAAAGCCTATGCATTTCAAATAAAATACAAGTGAGTTGTCAAATAAAAGCAAATGAAGAATTTTTTTTTTTTAATAGGGTAAATTTGCTTTACAGTGTTGTGCTAGTTTCTGCTGTACAATGAAGTGAATATATGTATACATATAACCCTTCCCACTTAGACCTCCTTCCCTTCCCCCATCACATCCATATAGGTCCCGAGCTGAGTTCCTTGTGCTCTACAGTAGGTTCCCTTACATAGTTTATCAGTGTTAGGTTTACAATTATTTGAGACAGAAATTTCATAAAACAGAAAATGGTAGCTGCGGAGCTGCATGTCAGAGCAGTGTTTTGGAACTTATAGAACGGTAGAGAACTGATTAGAACAGCACTAATTAGGACTAATTAGTCCTGATTAGAACACCTCGATCACTGCTCTCCCAGCTGAGTAGAGTCTAAAACCAACTTGGTTGTCACACCTGACACCCTGGACGAGGAAGTGTGCTATAGACTGAAGGTTTATGTTCCTCCCAGATTTGTATGTTGGACGCTAACCTCTGATGTGATGGTGTGAGGAGGTGGGGCCTTGGGAGGTGGAACTGTAGTAGGATTAGTGCTGTTGTAAAGAGTGACTCCAGAGAGCTCCCTTTCTCCTTCTACCATGTGAGGACCCAGTGAAAAGGCAGCCTTCTATGAGCTCGAACTCAGACCCTCACTAGACACTGCATCTGCTGAACCTTGATCCTGGATGTAGAGCCCCCAGAACTGTGAGGAATAAAGTGTTGGTTGCTTATAATCCACCAGTTTGTGGTGCTTCTGTTACAGTGGCCCAAGTGGAGTGGGTGGGTGGACTGAGGTAAGGAGAGAAACTGGTCGTTGGTAGTGAAGTTGTTTCTTTGATTATTCTGCTACAGGTCCTGATGTTCCATATCAGAACAAATAAGTTTGTCAGTAGGTGATTTCTTATATTTTGAAATGAAATACAAAAGAGATGTCATAATCATACTGGAAATTTGTGTATTGAAGGCATGTGAGTGGTGTGATAAAAGACTAACTCTGGATACCAATATAATAATAACCTAAAAAAAAAATTGCTTTTAATGGAAGGATAATGGCTTTACAATATTGTGATGGCTTCTGCCAAGTGTCAGCGTTAATCAGCGAAAGGTTATACACATGTACCCTCCCTCTCCACCCCACATGCTAGGTTGTTACAGAGCTCTCGTTTTAGGTCCCTGAGTCATAAAGCAAATTTCCACTGGCTCTCTGTATTACATATGGTAGTGCATATGTTTCCACGCTGTTCTTTCTATTCATCTCACCCTGTCCTTCCTCCCCTCTTCCCGCATCCATAAGTCTGTTCTCTATGTCTGTCTCCATCATTGTCCTGCAAATAGGTTCATCAGTGCCATCTTCTAGATTCCGTATATATATATTGATATATGATATTTATTTTTCAATTTCTGACTTATTTCACTCTGTATAATAGACTCTAGGTTCATCCACCTCATTAGAATGGACTAGAAGGTGTTTCTTTTTATGGCTGAGTAATATTCTGTTGCATATATGTACCACAACTTCTTTATCCACTCATCTGTCCATGGACATTCAGGTTGCTTCCTTGTCCTAGCTATTATAAATAGTGCTGCAGTGAACACTGACGTACATGTGTCTTTTTCAATTTCGGTTTCTGCAGGATATATAATTAGTAGTGGAATTGCTGGATCATATGATAGTTTTATTCCTAGTTTTTTTTTTTTTAAAGGAATCTTCATACTGTTTTTCATAGTGGCTATATCAATTTACGTTCCAATCAAGAGTGAAAGAGGGTTCCCTTTTCTCCAGCATTTATCATTTGTAGATATTTTGATAATGACTGTTCTGATTTGTGTGAGGTTATACCTTATTGCAGTTTTGATTTGGATTTCTTCAATAATGAGCATTGTTGAGCATATTTTCATGTGCTAGTTAGTCATCTGTATATCTTTGGAGAAATGTCTATTTAGGTCTTTTGCCCACTTTTTAATTGCGTTGTTTGTTTTTCTGGTACTGAGTTGTATGAACAGCTTGTATATTTTGGAAATAATTAATCCTTTGTCAGTTGTTTCATTTGCTGTTATTTTTTCCCCATAATCCTAACTTTTTATTTAAGTTTCTTTATATGAAAATCATATATTCAGGAATGCTATTGTCAATGCATAGTTGGTTACATATTTATTCTTATTTTTCTGAAATTTATCTCTTTGTTTGCCTTATTTTTATTTTCATCTAAGCACTCTACTTTTCAGTTAAAATATATGTACTTTAAATTTCATTTGATGAATTAGTCAAGAAGAATTTTTTTTTCATGACACCTAATCCATTAGTGAGGAAACAAGATATTTCTTTAAGAGAAATACTAATTATATTACATAGAGATCTTACCTTTAAAATGTAGGGGTACACAGATAAGGAGAAATGCAATGCAATACTCTGAAAAAACATGAAAGAACTTACGCTCAAGATAAATAATTTTTAATTTTCTGAACATTCAGTACTGTCATTTCCAAAATGCGATTCCAGATTTTCTGGCCTCCACACTAGATCTCACCTGAATCAGAAATTGTGAGGCTAGAGCCCTAGAATCTGTGCCCTTCTGATGCTTCTGATGAAGTATGAAGACCACTACCTTAGGGTATTACCTTTTTTTTTTTTTGGTAATTATTTTTTCCTATGACTTTAGACTTTAAGAAGTGGGAAAGAGCCCATTTCCCCTCATTAGGAAGTTTAGGTATATAATTCTTATGGATAAAGATTTTCAAGCAGATTTGGTATCTGACAGAATACCATGTTCATGTACAGAGCACCTTCTACATAATGAAATTTGCATATCAGATGGCTGAAGACTTTACACAGCTGAATTTTAAGTATTGCATATTCCTGGAAGAAAAGCGTCGACTGTATCCTCTTTAGTTATTTGGTATCACCAATGGAAATTCATTATTTAAGCCACATTTGGATCTGTAGCAGTGCTCAAGAAGTGAGGCATTTAGAATCATTGTTCTTTCAAACAAATATGTGTGCTCAATTGCTTCAGTCATGTCTGACTCTTTGTGACCCTATGGACTGTAGCCTGCTAGCTCCTCTGTCCATGGGATTCTCTAGGCAAGAATACTGGAATGGGTTGCTATGCCCTCCTCCGAGGGATCTTCCTGACCCAGGGAACCAACATGAATCTCCTACATCTCTTGAATTGGAGGCAAATTCTTTGCCCACTGACCAACCTGGGAAGCCCCTCAAACAAATATACATGATATACTATATAGAGTTTTGCATAATAATGGCTATTGGGGATTTATAAATATTGACCATATTAGACTGCATAATAGACTACAAGTAAATATAGGGTAAATATCAATCATACTGTTTTTAGTATAGCTTCTCCAGAAAAAAAATTCTGAAAAGGAGATTTATCATTTTTAATGATAGTATTATTTCCTTCAAAAAATGTTTGGGATGAAATAGTGATCTTCTCTACACAAGGTTGAATATATTCAGTTTTTCAGTGTATGTATTTTAGATAAGGATTTCTTACCTTTAAAATGTAGGGGTACACAGATAAGGAGAAATGCAATGCAATACTCTGAAAAAACATGAAAGAACTTACGCTCAAGATAAATAATTTTTAATTTTCTGAACATTCAGTACTGTCATTTCCAAAATGCGATTCCAGATTTTCTGGCCTCCACACTAGATCTCACCTGAATCAGAAATTGTGAGGCTAGAGCCCTAGAATCTGTGCCCTTCTGATGCTTCTGATGAAGTATGAAGACCACTACCTTAGGGTATTACCTTTTTTTTTTTTTGGTAATTATTTTTTCCTATGACTTTAGACTTTAAGAAGTGGGAAAGAGCCCATTTCCCCTCATTAGGAAGTTTAGGTATATAATTCTTATGGATAAAGATTTTCAAGCAGATTTGGTATCTGACAGAATACCATGTTCATGTACAGAGCACCTTCTACATAATGAAATTTGCATATCAGATGGCTGAAGACTTTACACAGCTGAATTTTAAGTATTGCATATTCCTGGAAGAAAAGCGTCGACTGTATCCTCTTTAGTTATTTGGTATCACCAATGGAAATTCATTATTTAAGCCACATTTGGATCTGTAGCAGTGCTCAAGAAGTGAGGCATTTAGAATCATTGTTCTTTCAAACAAATATGTGTGCTCAATTGCTTCAGTCATGTCTGACTCTTTGTGACCCTATGGACTGTAGCCTGCTAGCTCCTCTGTCCATGGGATTCTCTAGGCAAGAATACTGGAATGGGTTGCTATGCCCTCCTCCGAGGGATCTTCCTGACCCAGGGAACCAACATGAATCTCCTACATCTCTTGAATTGGAGGCAAATTCTTTGCCCACTGACCAACCTGGGAAGCCCCTCAAACAAATATACATGATATACTATATAGAGTTTTGCATAATAATGGCTATTGGGGATTTATAAATATTGACCATATTAGACTGCATAATAGACTACAAGTAAATATAGGGTAAATATCAATCATACTGTTTTTAGTATAGCTTCTCCAGAAAAAAAATTCTGAAAAGGAGATTTATCATTTTTAATGATAGTATTATTTCCTTCAAAAAATGTTTGGGATGAAATAGTGATCTTCTCTACACAAGGTTGAATATATTCAGTTTTTTCAGTGTATGTATTTTAGATAAGGATTTCTGTTTGGAACATGATGTTTTCAATATTATATGGTTCTACAATTTTTAAATATTCTTTGGCTAATTCCTTTGGCTAATTCCACTAGTTTCTTGTGTTGTCCAGGCCTTCAGATCAACCTATTTGTGAATGGAAAAGCTTCAGGACTGGGCGGATAATTAGGGATTTATTCATGCAAGATGCAAGTCAGCTTCTCTTTAGGACTTGATCCAAATCAACACAGCGAACCTCAAGAAGCATTCACAAACCTGATCCATTAGTGCTTGTACTGGCTTAATTTATCATGCTTTTTAATGTGAGTCTTTGGGGAACTATTCACTAGCCAACTTTATTATTATTTTTATTATTTACTTATCTTTACGAAAATTTTAATGCCATCCCTGGGAAAACCCAAGGTTGTTTGGGGATGCCTAATTAGCAGTTTCCTGTTCATTTTACTTGCAAATGCATTGCTTTCATAGCTAGAAGTTTTGTTAACAGCCCAGATGACAAATTATTCAGCTTCATGAAGATTCCACCAACTAAACAAACTGCTTAGTTTTTAATTTAAAGGAAACGGGAGAGCAACTTACAGGTGATACAGTAGAGAGAGAAATTACACCTTGTCCAAAGGCGTCTTGCTAAAAGAATGAGAAGGTCGAGGATCTTTGTCTTTTTGGGTTGCTATGCCCTCCTCCGAGATCTTCCTGACCCAGGGAACCAACATGAATCTCCTACATCTCTTGAATTGGAGGCAAATTCTTTGCCCACTGACCAACCTGGGAAGCCCCTCAAACAAATATACATGATATACTATATAGAGTTTTGCATAATAATGGCTATTGGGGATTTATAAATATTGACCATATTAGACTGCATAATAGACTACAAGTAAATATAGGGTAAATATCAATCATACTGTTTTTAGTATAGCTTCTCCAGAAAAAAAATTCTGAAAAGGAGATTTATCATTTTTAATGATAGTATTATTTCCTTCAAAAAATGTTTGGGATGAAATAGTGATCTTCTCTACACAAGGTTGAATATATTCAGTTTTTTCAGTGTATGTATTTTAGATAAGGATTTCTGTTTGGAACATGATGTTTTCAATATTATATGGTTCTACAATTTTTAAATATTCTTTGGCTAATTCCTTTGGCTAATTCCACTAGTTTCTTGTGTTGTCCAGGCCTTCAGATCAACCTATTTGTGAATGGAAAAGCTTCAGGACTGGGCGGATAATTAGGGATTTATTCATGCAAGATGCAAGTCAGCTTCTCTTTAGGACTTGATCCAAATCAACACAGCGAACCTCAAGAAGCATTCACAAACCTGATCCATTAGTGCTTGTACTGGCTTAATTTATCATGCTTTTTAATGTGAGTCTTTGGGGAACTATTCACTAGCCAACTTTATTATTATTTTTATTATTTACTTATCTTTACGAAAATTTTAATGCCATCCCTGGGAAAACCCAAGGTTGTTTGGGGATGCCTAATTAGCAGTTTCCTGTTCATTTTACTTGCAAATGCATTGCTTTCATAGCTAGAAGTTTTGTTAACAGCCCAGATGACAAATTATTCAGCTTCATGAAGATTCCACCAACTAAACAAACTGCTTAGTTTTTAATTTAAAGGAAACGGGAGAGCAACTTACAGGTGATACAGTAGAGAGAGAAATTACACCTTGTCCAAAGGCGTCTTGCTAAAAGAATGAGAAGGTCGAGGATCTTTGTCTTGTTTATCGTATGCAAATGATTTCTAGTTGCACATCAATGAGTATAAATAACTTGATGTTTTGCACAACGTAAACTGCTTCAGAAGTTTTTTTTTTTTTTTTTTTTTTAGTATTTTTAGCTATCATACCTCTTTTTTTTTTTTTTTTTTAAACCTTTATTTTACTTTTAACTTTTACAGAGTTTTGTTGTTCACAGACATGCATGTTCTCATATTAGTCACATGTATATCCCCCCCTTCCCTCCCCTCCCGACCATCACACAGCACCCCTGAAGGATCCCCTTTTCTCCCAAAGAAACAAAAGAACTGTACACAGAAAATTACAAGACACTCATGAGAGACATTAAAGAAGACTTAAACAGATGGAGAAATATTCCGTGTTCCTGGGTCGGGAGAATCAATATTGTGAAAATGACCATACTACCAAATGTCATCTATAGATTCAATGCGATCCCTATCAAGCTTCCAATAACATTCTTCACAGAACTAGACCAACGAATAACACAGTTCATATGGAAACACAAAAGACCTCGAATAGCCAAAGCAATCCTCAGGAAGAAGAATGGAGCTGGGGGGATCAGCCTCCCCAACTTCAGACTCTACTACAAAGCAACAGTCATCAAGACAGTATGGTACTGGCACAAAAACAGAAATATCGACCAATGGAACAAGATCGAGAACCCAGAGATAAAGCCACGCACCTATGGGTACCTTATTTTTGACAAAGGAGGCGAACATATAAAATGGGACAAAGACAGCCTCTTCAACAAATGGTGCTGGGAAAATTGGACAGCTACATGCAAGAAAATGAAATTGGAACATACCCTGACACCATACACAAAGATCAACTCAAAATGGATTAAAGACTTAAATGTAAGGCCAGAAGTTTTTTATTTAGGAATTTCTACTGTAGGATTTTAGCTTTCTCACTGTTGAACAGTGTTTAGCAAATACTTATCTGGCACCTACTGGGCGCAAGGCTTTCTTTACAGCATTAAAACTCATAGCAGTGATCCCAGCCATCTTAGGAATTGCAGCACTCGTGGGAACCCATAGTGCAGGCTGCAGGGTGCTATGGGATTAGAGTCGGTCTTGAACTGCAAGGCTTCGAAGTGCAGGAGACCACTTACATGCAGATACTTTTCCAGTAGTAAATAGGACAGTAATTTGTAATTCAAGGTTGGTTGACTCCTTTGATGCAGATCTTTGGATATCAAAGAACCATGGATTTTAAGGAACCACCAATATGGAGTGCCAACTGTAAGCAATATGGGAATTTTTGACTGTGCCTAGGGTTGGCATCTCTGCCCCTGCAGTGCTCAAGAGTCAACTCTATGTTGGGTGATAGGTGACTGAAGAGATCTTACTGTGAATGATGTCAGATTTGTGACTTCCGGAGGAGGAGATTTCACTTTGGGATCAGAAGACACCACTTTGGTCATCAGAGCTTTGTGCAGCAAAAGTTTTATTAAAGTAAAAAGGGATAAAGCTTTCAGCAAAAGGCACTGGACAGGGGTAGAAGAGTACCCCAATTTGCGAGTTGGGGCATCATGTACTTTTCAATTGGTTATCAACAATAAATCAAAAGAATATTTTAAGGTTGTAAATATCTTACCAGATCCACACCCACAGCATGCATCTTTTGACAGTTAACCTAAGTATGTGATTAGCCTGAAGGAATGAGTTCCTGTTAAGAAACAGAAACATGTCCCCCAGCATTGTTATAATCATTAGCTCTGGGCTTAAAGTAGATTAAACTAGATCTAAGCAAAATAGATTATAGGTGTGGTAACCAACATGAAGGCACTTTGGCTAAACAGTGTTTTTTACCCCCTTTCTCCTTCTTGGGAATCCTCTAGCCTTGCTATCAACTTGCCTAAAAATTAGCTCTCTCATTGGGAGTTCAACTGGGAGTCAGGCAGTAAAGGGATCTAGTGAAAGTTGTTGCTTCTGCTACGCTCTGTCCTCCCCTTGACCTGCAGCTCATCCCGCAGCCCTCATACTCTGTTTACCTGACCACATTTTTCCAGTATATCTCTGGAGCAAAATCTGCTTCTAAAGAACCTGATTTGAAAGAGTGATTTTCACAGAGACCCACAGACTAAGTAGGAACTTGAGAGATGGAAAAGAATAGAGAGAAGGGAGAGTGTCTTGCGGATGAACTCCAACTGTGAAGGGAGAATCAGTCTTGGATAAAGAGTAGACTGAAATGAGCGTGGAGCAGGATTAGAAGATCAGTAGGAGATGGGAGGAAAGTGGTAAGAGGTAAAAAGTCTTTGTAAGCCAAATTACATTTACATCCAGTTAATTCCAATTGAGGAAAATCCAGGATATTATCTATATTTTAGTCTATACAAAATCTGTGATGCTTGAATTAATTCTGTATTTGAACTATATTGCAAAATAGCATTCTCAACTTATTTCTTTTGAATGTGCTGTAAGAAAGAGGGGGTTGTTATCACGGAATTTTAAATTGCCTTCTGGGCTCAATGCTACTGATTCCAGCAGCAATTATAAGACTGTAGCAAACCTATCGTAGGCAAAGTTAGCATCTCATTGAAATTCTCATTCTTCTTCTCAAAGGAAGGGCTCCAAAATGCAGTATGAAGAGCATACTGTGAATCTGTAGGGCATACTTTTTAATAATCAGGTAGAAAACATGTATTTAGCCTGACAATTTCCATGATAGATGTACGGTCGCTCAGATGTTAAGCATGTTTATTCAGCTATATTCCATAACCTGGCAGTTACCTAAGAGGGTGATTCTTCTGTAGCTGTGGACCTCATTACTGGGTATGGCACTAAGCACAAATGTATATTACAGTTCCAATGAAATGCATTTTGAACATTTATATAAAATATGGAAATATTACTTGTGAGTTATACCTGACTGCCAAACATGGGACTAAATTAAGGGTTATTTTATCAGACTCAATACTTCTCTGCCATTTGAATTGTAACTAATGCCACATTTCTCTTTGGACTTGAAATTGCCATAATTTGGGACTTTCCATAAATACACTGACCTGAAAATATGTACAAAAGTAGCATACGGATGAGGAGTTTAGTTTTCTGTCATTCTTCCTGTAATTCTTGGGTCAGTATCTGCATTCTACCCCCATTCCTGCTGCATCCAGGCCCTCATTTTGGCCCTCTTCATTTTGTGATAGAGTCCCAATATATCTACGTGCCATCTCCCTTAGAGATTCATTTCCTAGTCAGCTGTTTATTATTGAAATAAACCCACAATTCAATTCCTTGCTTATAAACACTTCAAAAGAATGAACTTTCTCTGCAAGTCTAGACATCTTTGAGCTATGTCCAAACCATCTTCAATCCATGGATATACCAAATAACCTTTCACACATCTGTGGTTTGCAGCAGACATTTCAGTCTTGAGATTTTCTCTTTAATATCAAGAGTAAATGACAGCATTTTATAAAGTTTGATCATCTGAACATTTCCTTCTCTGGTATGTGTTGTGGTCTGTGTGTAGGTTGGAAAAGAATTTCCAGACCTGAGGTATCATGAGAGGAGAATAAAGTTTATTGAGGTGGGAGACACTGTTAAAACAGTGGGCCGGCTCAAGGGAGAACCAACCTTGAACAGGAGTCTTTGATCCATTTTTATAGTCAGGGTCCAATGCGTGCGATAGAGGTCTTAAGGCTCATTTGCTGATTGGACGGTGTACTGGGTGGGAAGAGTAATGGTCAGAGCATGGGGAAGGGGCGGACAATAAGGATCTGGTTTATCTGTTCCTGCATTCCAAGACCCTCCTTATTGGCCTTGTTCCTTTGTCCTTGGGACGCCACAGTATGTGCCCTTACCCATATACTTTGGTGTATGCACCTGTGATAGCACTGGCCCAAGACATGCTTTCTCTGCTCCCTGGTGTATGTGTCTCTTTCACTAGATTATTCCATGAGTAAGTCCCAGATTTCATCTAAATAAGGTTCAGGTATGTCCAGAAAAGTGAAACTGGAGCATGAGTAGCTAAAGTTTTAGTCGCAGGGAGAATCATCTAAATATAAGAAGAATAGTGAGCCATGTGGACATAGAAGAGGTCTGGTTTTGAATACTCCCTAGTGTGTGTCACTCAGATTTATTTCCCAGTTCAGTTCCCATTGCAGGTGAAGTCAGTGGAAATACAGGAGCATGAGACACCTCTGCCTTAGACAGTCAGGCAACTTTTGGACCAAGGAGCCGCCATCCATGATAAGTCATGTCACATCCATGATAGCACCGAGAAGATCAGTGCTGAAATCAGGAAGCCGAGACTATGATCCCAGCCGCATTATCCTTGATGAAGTGGGTTGGATGCCTGTCCATATAGGGGCCGACTGCAGAGACATCTGATTTCCAGGGCTGTTTGGAAAGCTTGGATGTAGCGTTTTGCAGTCAGTGATCGTTAGGGTGCAAATTAAGTTATGTAGCCTCGTTTATGTACAGAGCCTTGTAAGGTCTGAAGAAATCATCTACATATCAATATTATGATTACATCCAGTTAATTGCAGTAGAAAGCATAACTATATAGGCCATTGCTAAGCACTTTGTATTATCTTCTATTATTACATAGTAAGGTGGTATTACTATGGTCTCTATTTTCAGAAGAGGAAAGTGAGAATGGGAGACATTAAGTCACTCACACAAGATCCTATCAATAGCAAGTAACAGAGCTAAAGTTGGACATGATGCCAGATCTCATGTTATTTCCATTGTTGTGCTCTGGTGCCTGGTCCCTAATAAATTACTTGTGAGTGGTGGATAACTGAATGAATGAATGTAAGAATAACTAGTATATTTATTTATTTAATTGAAGGATAATTGCTTTACAGAGTTTTGTTGTTTTCCACCACACATCAACATGAGTAAGCCAAGGGTATTCATATGGCCCCTCCCTCTTGAACTTCCCTCCCATCTCCCTCTCCATTTGGTTGTTTTTTTTAAAAAAAAAAAAACCTGTTTGAGTTCCCTGAGTCTTATAGCAAATTCCCATTGGTTATTTATTTTACATATGGTAATGTAAGTTTCCATGCTACTCTTATATTTTTTCATTCAACTAGCAGCACAGATGTCTACACTGAAAGTGTGAATATTTTCAGATGCCTGTGGTATGACCCACATGAGCAATAAGACAGTGTTGAAGTCTAGTTCACTGGGTAAATCCCAATGCAGTGCTAAAAATACCATTCAGGCAACCATCAGAAAATAATTAAATCTTTCTCCATAATCCTTCAAAGCTCCTTTAAGTCCCTGCCCACATACACCTACATGAAAATTATATTGTATAACTGCCCAATAAAATTGCTTTTAAAGCCCTTCCTGCTAACCTTTAACCCTGGGATTGTGTATAATTTATTATCCTATAAACAATTAGCTCCTTTGCTTTTTAGGGGGGAGATTTCCTTTCTTCTTCCTCCTTCACCAATTTTGCATTTTAACTGGTTAATGTTGAATTAATACACTTTTATTATTTGTTTCTTTTTTCTGAGTTAATGTAGCCTCGTTTAGGGTGCAAATTAAGTTATGTAGCCTCGTTTATGTACAGAGCCTTGTAAGGTCTGAAGAAATCATCTACATATCAATATTATGATTACATCCAGTTAATTGCAGTAGAAAGCATAACTATATAGGCCATTGCTAAGCACTTTGTATTATCTTCTATTATTACATAGTAAGGTGGTATTACTATGGTCTCTATTTTCAGAAGAGGAAAGTGAGAATGGGAGACATTAAGTCACTCACACAAGATCCTATCAATAGCAAGTAACAGAGCTAAAGTTGGACATGATGCCAGATCTCATGTTATTTCCATTGTTGTGCTCTGGTGCCTGGTCCCTAATAAATTACTTGTGAGTGGTGGATAACTGAATGAATGAATGTAAGAATAACTAGTATATTTATTTATTTAATTGAAGGATAATTGCTTTACAGAGTTTTGTTGTTTTCCACCAAACATCAACATGAGTAAGCCAAGGGTATTCATATGGCCCCTCCCTCTTGAACTTCCCTCCCATCTCCCTCTCCATTTGGTTGTTTTTTTTAAAAAAAAAAAAAACCTGTTTGAGTTCCCTGAGTCTTATAGCAAATTCCCATTGGTTATTTATTTTACATATGGTAATGTAAGTTTCCATGCTACTCTTATATTTTTTCATTCAACTAGCAGCACAGATGTCTACACTGAAAGTGTGAATATTTTCAGATGCCTGTGGTATGACCCACATGAGCAATAAGACAGTGTTGAAGTCTAGTTCACTGGGTAAATCCCAATGCAGTGCTAAAAATACCATTCAGGCAACCATCAGAAAATAATTAAATCTTTCTCCATAATCCTTCAAAGCTCCTTTAAGTCCCTGCCCACATACACCTACATGAAAATTATATTGTATAACTGCCCAATAAAATTGCTTTTAAAGCCCTTCCTGCTAACCTTTAACCCTGGGATTGTGTATAATTTATTATCCTATAAACAATTAGCTCCTTTGCTTTTTAGGGGGGAGATTTCCTTTCTTCTTCCTCCTTCACCAATTTTGCATTTTAACTGGTTAATGTTGAATTAATACACTTTTATTATTTGTCATTTTCATTAAAGAGGTATGTTCTGTACCCTTAATTAGCATTTAATGAAAGTGGAATAGGTTATCTATAGCAAAATTATTGCGTTTTTTTTTTTTTTCCCTTCTACTCTTTGTGATTTCTCTCTCTCCTCTCTGTCCATTGTAAAAAAAGAAGTTTCCTGTTTCTGTTCTCAGCTATCTGATTCTGTTTTGGGGATGCTGTGATCTGAAGCAAAATATAGTTAAACCTTTCATGTTTATCCATGGGGTAGTATGGATCTATATATTTAATACGAAGTCAGATTATAAAATATGTGCTACATGGCAATGAAGGAAGATTATAATGACCAGATTTAGTTCTGTTAAAATCATTGCTTAAACGTATAGGAACAACTATGTTCTGAGATGGCCTAAAGTTGTTCATTTCTTAAAATTTCAAGCTCTATACAGCATTTCTTCTGTATTAAATAAGAAATTTGGGGCTTCCCAGGTGGCACTGATTGTAGAGAATCCACCTGCCAATGTGGGGGACTCAAGAGATGCAGGTTGGATCCCTGGGTTGGGGAAGATCCCCTGGAGGAGGAAATGGCAACCCACTTCAGTATCCTTGCCTGGAAAATCCCATGGAAAGAGGAACCTGGTGGGCTCTAGTCCATGGGGCTGCAAAGAGGTGGACATGATCAAGGGACAGCACACACATGTAGAAATAAGAAATGACCTTGATATAAAGATCTATATTTTAAAAATTTTAGATCTCAGATAGGAACCTGTACCAATTTGGGGCGGGGAAATCCAATATGCTAAAATACCATTCAGGCAACCATCAGAAAATAATTAAATCTTTCTCCATAATCCTTCAAAGCTCCTTTAAGTCCCTGCCCACATACACCTACATGAAAATTATATTGTATAACTGCCCAATAAAATTGCTTTTAAAGCCCTTCCTGCTAACCTTTAACCCTGGGATTGTGTATAATTTATTATCCTATAAACAATTAGCTCCTTTGCTTTTTAGGGGGGAGATTTCCTTTCTTCTTCCTCCTTCACCAATTTTGCATTTTAACTGGTTAATGTTGAATTAATACACTTTTATTATTTGTCATTTTCATTAAAGAGGTATGTTCTGTACCCTTAATTAGCATTTAATGAAAGTGGAATAGGTTATCTATAGCAAAATTATTGCGTTTTTTTTTTTTTTTCCCTTCTACTCTTTGTGATTTCTCTCTCTCCTCTCTGTCCATTGTAAAAAAAGAAGTTTCCTGTTTCTGTTCTCAGCTATCTGATTCTGTTTTGGGGATGCTGTGATCTGAAGCAAAATATAGTTAAACCTTTCATGTTTATCCATGGGGTAGTATGGATCTATATATTTAATACGAAGTCAGATTATAAAATATGTGCTACATGGCAATGAAGGAAGATTATAATGACCAGATTTAGTTCTGTTAAAATCATTGCTTAAACGTATAGGAACAACTATGTTCTGAGATGGCCTAAAGTTGTTCATTTCTTAAAATTTCAAGCTCTATACAGCATTTCTTCTGTATTAAATAAGAAATTTGGGGCTTCCCAGGTGGCACTGATTGTAGAGAATCCACCTGCCAATGTGGGGGACTCAAGAGATGCAGGTTGGATCCCTGGGTTGGGGAAGATCCCCTGGAGGAGGAAATGGCAACCCACTTCAGTATCCTTGCCTGGAAAATCCCATGGAAAGAGGAACCTGGTGGGCTCTAGTCCATGGGGCTGCAAAGAGGTGGACATGATCAAGGGACAGCACACACATGTAGAAATAAGAAATGACCTTGATATAAAGATCTATATTTTAAAAATTTTAGATCTCAGATAGGAACCTGAAATCTACGTGCTTTTATTCAGCCCGAGACCTACACTTTTTGTTCTTTTTGTTTTCCAAAACACTCTCACTTTGCTTCAGTTACCTAACATCAATTCCTAAAGTTTCATTTCCTTCAAGACAATTTCAGACTTTAGCCAAGTAACTTTCTGTTCACACTATGATCTCACAGGGGTGCACGTTTGACTGGTGGGAGGCCTGGGGCCCAGCTTGACTCTAGAAGACAATGGGCACCTTGGCAAGTCTGGCCATGCTCTTCCCCCAACAGCACTACAGGAAGCTCTTCCTCGTTCAGTGTCATCCAAACACTCTTCAAGTGGTGAGAACATCTAAACTCTTGCTCTCAAATACCCACCCCATTCCATTACAATCTGGAACTCTTGTAAGCAAGATTTTCTGAGAGAATTTTCAGGATTCTTAAAAACACAAAACATGCCTTGACTGTGAAAGCCTCCCTAGGCAGCCATGCTGGTACTTTTGTTCTCTGCAACATCTTACAGGATAAATTGGAGCAAAATCCTTTAGAATGCAGATACTTCATACTGGTAAAGATTTGGCTGAGTAGTAAGTTCAGTCAAAAGCCTATAAACCTAAAGTGAAACTGAAGATCCCAAACAAGGAGTCTGGAGTTAACATCCAACTCCTTCACTTTCAGATTCAAATAGTACCAGTGTCATATGCTCTGTGCTTTCCCAACAATCTCTTCTGTATTAGTTGAAATCTTACCTGTCTCTGGGCTCCCTGGCACTGCTTGGTTCTCTTCTCTGTCTTGGCATAACTTCCACAGTGGTTTTCCAAAAGTGTAAATGTGATCATTAAACTGTTCTGTTTAAAATTTTCTCATGTTTCCCCACTGCCTTCCAGAGCAACTTCAGGTTTCTCCATTTGACATTAAAGGTCCCCAAAGATCGGGTTTACAAACCTCACCTCCTGTCCTTTTTCATCCACCATGTGTACTTTACCCTCAGCCATCACATAACTAATCGTAATTTCCCATGTACACTGCTCGATTTCATGCCCCATGACTCCTAGCTCTTCCTGCCATCAGGCGTGCCCTTTACCCCCTTGTTTGTCTTAAGAATATCCTATTTATCTTTCAGCACCTACTTTACAAGAGTGTTTCTTAGGAAATGTTTCATTATATTCTGAATTTTATTATTATTATTATTGTTAAAATTACTTAAATTTTGGCCTCTTCTGTTGTTTTTAAAATTAATTTACTTTCATCCATCTTTATTCTTCAGCGTGTGTAGGCCTCCCATTGCAGTGGCCTCTCTCGTTGCAGAGCACTGGCTCTGGGCGCATGTGCTCTAGAGCGCTGACTCACAATTGGACAGACCAGTCAAGCCACTCTGCGGCATGTGGGGTCTTCTGGGGTCAGGAATCTAACTGGTGCCGCTTGCACTGCAAGGCATGCCCTTTGCCCACTGGACCACCAGGGAAGCCCTATTATTATTTTTGACACTTCACTGATTTCACTTTTTTCTTGAAGATTCTTATTTCAGAAACTTCGTTTGGTACATGTGTCATTGTTTCCTGATTGTAGAGAATTGCTAAAAGGTCAATATTGCTAGTAAATTTCAGCCCTGGAATTGAATAACTGCAAATCAAATTTTACATTTTTTCCCTGGTAAATTTTTTAGTTAGTTGCAGATAATTTCATCTGTTTATTATGTTCATAGTCCAACAGTACTTTTTATTCCCAGGTCAATGCCACAAATGCAATGAATGTCAGATAAACACACTTTTCCTGATGACAAGAACATATAAGCCTTCTTATTTTTAGGCCTCCTGTAACTTTTCCCCTGGCCCTTGTAAGCTTTTATCAGTCTCTGCTATAAAAGTAAGAACCACTTTAAAAAAAAAAATTGAAAGCGGTGAGTATAGCAAGAAAAGTGAGCTAAGGCTGAGTGGGAGGGGACTTTCTCTAATATTTTAGGGTATAGAATCTCTTCGCTTTTGTCTCTCCAGTTGATTTACTGTGGCTGCAAGCTTAGGTCCCTGTTCACAGGCTTAATGAAGGCAGGGTGGTGATGGGTCCATTTTCATAGTCACTTGTGGTCATGACCTTGTTTGCTCTTCAGGCTGATTGGCCACTGGCATCTCCTAAAAAATATGCTTGTCACAAGATGCTGGTTATTGTCACTTCAATACTAGATTTGCTTATCCAACCCTGACTTCCAATTTAAAGAACTTAAAGTAGTCAACCTGTCAGACCACATGCTTGACCTAGGACAATGGATACACTCTACTGAGGAGGGTTTGGTGCTGTTGCTATTTTAAAGAAAAGATACTTCATTGACTTAGTTTAATACTAAACAAGCCTAATCTTTTATTCATAAGGTATTTAGGAAAGCATCACACAGATAACGTAAGCTATGCAAGTCATTTTGCTTGCAATAAAGTCAAGTATAAGGAAAACACATCCATTTTTGTCATAGAATAACAGCGACCTTCTGCCTTGCGCCTGTCACATGCCAGCCACAATAATTGACACCTTTGTCTAAATTGTTTGTATTTTTTTCTCTTTTACCAACTCTGTGAAATAAGGATATTTTCCTCATTTTATATATGAGGACGCTGTAGCAGACCTAGGTAAAAGACGCCACTCCAGTTCCCATAATTATGAAGTTTCAGAGCTGTGGGGTAAAACTAATTCTGCCTTTTTTTTTTTTTTCAAAGCTTGTGATTTTTGTCTTGATAATTTCACATTCAGTAATGTGGTATAAATAATGCTCTTCACTACTCCTCACGTCTTTCCTTAAGTGAGACATACCATCAAAGGAACACCTGAGAAGCTAAACTTTCAAAAATTTATTACATTCTGGGCAAGTACAGCTGAGTAAGAATGAGATCATCATTGCAAGCTTCAATGTTTTTCCTGAAAATGAATTAACATATGATTTGTTGAAAGAATATATTTTGAGTTACACAGTCATAAGCATCTAAGTACATATTTTCATTACATTTACATGTGTTTTTAGTAAGACTCTTCGTTAATTCCTTTTGAAATGAGTGGGAGGGGACTTTCTCTAATATTTTAGGGTATAGAATCTCTTCGCTTTTGTCTCTCCAGTTGATTTACTGTGGCTGCAAGCTTAGGTCCCTGTTCACAGGCTTAATGAAGGCAGGGTGGTGATGGGTCCATTTTCATAGTCACTTGTGGTCATGACCTTGTTTGCTCTTCAGGCTGATTGGCCACTGGCATCTCCTAAAAAATATGCTTGTCACAAGATGCTGGTTATTGTCACTTCAATACTAGATTTGCTTATCCAACCCTGACTTCCAATTTAAAGAACTTAAAGTAGTCAACCTGTCAGACCACATGCTTGACCTAGGACAATGGATACACTCTACTGAGGAGGGTTTGGTGCTGTTGCTATTTTAAAGAAAAGATACTTCATTGACTTAGTTTAATACTAAACAAGCCTAATCTTTTATTCATAAGGTATTTAGGAAAGCATCACACAGATAACGTAAGCTATGCAAGTCATTTTGCTTGCAATAAAGTCAAGTATAAGGAAAACACATCCATTTTTGTCATAGAATAACAGCGACCTTCTGCCTTGCGCCTGTCACATGCCAGCCACAATAATTGACACCTTTGTCTAAATTGTTTGTATTTTTTTCTCTTTTACCAACTCTGTGAAATAAGGATATTTTCCTCATTTTATATATGAGGACGCTGTAGCAGACCTAGGTAAAAGACGCCACTCCAGTTCCCATAATTATGAAGTTTCAGAGCTGTGGGGTAAAACTAATTCTGCCTTTTTTTTTTTTTTCAAAGCTTGTGATTTTTGTCTTGATAATTTCACATTCAGTAATGTGGTATAAATAATGCTCTTCACTACTCCTCACGTCTTTCCTTAAGTGAGACATACCATCAAAGGAACACCTGAGAAGCTAAACTTTCAAAAATTTATTACATTCTGGGCAAGTACAGCTGAGTAAGAATGAGATCATCATTGCAAGCTTCAATGTTTTTCCTGAAAATGAATTAACATATGATTTGTTGAAAGAATATATTTTGAGTTACACAGTCATAAGCATCTAAGTACATATTTTCATTACATTTACATGTGTTTTTAGTAAGACTCTTCGTTAATTCCTTTTGAAATGAGGAGGCTTTTCAATGCTGGTGTAGTCGCCAGCATTGCTGAGGTTTGTGTATCTTTGGTTGCCCTCCAGTGGCGGCAGTCATGCACTCCTGTTGGGAAGAAAGCAGAAAACCCCTCTGTTTTCCAAACAGACTGTCTCTTATAATTCAGAAGAAAATAATCAGTGCTAATCGTGTGTAGCTAATTTATGACAGTGTTAGACACAGATTCTACTGAGTCCAAGAAATTGAAAAATCTGTCTAGATTGTTAAGTGTCATCAAGAGAAAGTAGTTCTTGGTAAGGATGATTTATTCTGTTTCTTTTCTCCGAAAGTTTATAAACATTTGTCCCTTCAAAAATTTTTGCACTTATGTGAAAAATTCCAGCCAAAGTCACTAAGTAGCAAATGTCTGTATCAGTGATTAATGCAATCAAATCATGTGCTGAATTTCTAACATTTTTCTCAAATGTAATGTCTCACTAATGAGAAGAAGCACTAGCATTACTCCAAATAAAGAATTTAAGATAACAAAGTGCATTTAGGTTATCTCTTCCCAAATAGTCAACTGGTAGTCTGTGGCATTAATATAGTTTATAGGAAATAGTTTAAAGCAATGAGATTCCCAAGTGACTCAGTGGTAAAGAATATGCTTGCCAATGCAGGAGCACAGGGCATGTGGGTTTGATCCCTTGATCAGGGAGATCTCCTGGAATAGAAAATGACAACCCACTCCGGTGTTTTTGCCTGGAAAATCCCATGGACAGAGGAGACTGGGGGGCTCCCATCCATGGGGTTGCAAAAGGTCAGACACGACTGAACATTCACACACTTTAAGGCAATAGCTTCTAGAAATAACCACAGAAATTCTGAGAACAGACATGAGGAACAAATATTTCTATAAAACAAAATAGGCCACTGAAAATAAGGAAATGAAACGGACACTCCCGATAGTTAAAAAAGTATAATGTTCATCTGTTCATAATATTGAATATTTTTATTTGGAATTCTTTTTAAGTTTGAAGAGGAGAAAATTTGAAATCAATATAATTATTAGAAAAATATCCTTTATCTGCAGAAGTAGTTGTGTGTCTCTGGGTAACAGTTTTATTCTACTTTCACAAATTGTGGATTAGAAAATGGATAGGCAAAGTAGAGAAAAGTTTTCAGCTTTTCCAACAGTGGCGGCAGTCATGCACTCCTGTTGGGAAGAAAGCAGAAAACCCCTCTGTTTTCCAAACAGACTGTCTCTTATAATTCAGAAGAAAATAATCAGTGCTAATCGTGTGTAGCTAATTTATGACAGTGTTAGACACAGATTCTACTGAGTCCAAGAAATTGAAAAATCTGTCTAGATTGTTAAGTGTCATCAAGAGAAAGTAGTTCTTGGTAAGGATGATTTATTCTGTTTCTTTTCTCCGAAAGTTTATAAACATTTGTCCCTTCAAAAATTTTTGCACTTATGTGAAAAATTCCAGCCAAAGTCACTAAGTAGCAAATGTCTGTATCAGTGATTAATGCAATCAAATCATGTGCTGAATTTCTAACATTTTTCTCAAATGTAATGTCTCACTAATGAGAAGAAGCACTAGCATTACTCCAAATAAAGAATTTAAGATAACAAAGTGCATTTAGGTTATCTCTTCCCAAATAGTCAACTGGTAGTCTGTGGCATTAATATAGTTTATAGGAAATAGTTTAAAGCAATGAGATTCCCAAGTGACTCAGTGGTAAAGAATATGCTTGCCAATGCAGGAGCACAGGGCATGTGGGTTTGATCCCTTGATCAGGGAGATCTCCTGGAATAGAAAATGACAACCCACTCCGGTGTTTTTGCCTGGAAAATCCCATGGACAGAGGAGACTGGGGGGCTCCCATCCATGGGGTTGCAAAAGGTCAGACACGACTGAACATTCACACACTTTAAGGCAATAGCTTCTAGAAATAACCACAGAAATTCTGAGAACAGACATGAGGAACAAATATTTCTATAAAACAAAATAGGCCACTGAAAATAAGGAAATGAAACGGACACTCCCGATAGTTAAAAAAGTATAATGTTCATCTGTTCATAATATTGAATATTTTTATTTGGAATTCTTTTTAAGTTTGAAGAGGAGAAAATTTGAAATCAATATAATTATTAGAAAAATATCCTTTATCTGCAGAAGTAGTTGTGTGTCTCTGGGTAACAGTTTTATTCTACTTTCACAAATTGTGGATTAGAAAATGGATAGGCAAAGTAGAGAAAAGTTATTTTATTTAAAATTACTTATTTAATCTCCAAAAATATATTGATCTAGATAGCAACAATGCAATTCTTTGAGAAATTTATTCAACCATCTTTGTGCTAACATTTCAGAATTATAGTGAATATTGAATCCCCTTTGTCTAGATTAACCAACAGCTCTCACTTTGCTACATTGTATTTGCTCTCTATCTGTGTGGGTATATATACATATATATACACATATACACATGTATATACACACAGACACACAATATATCTATATTATGTATTATATATAATATACAGTTTTTCTCTTATCTCATACATTATATACACACATGTGTTCTTGCCACTCATGCTCTTAATTTTTCTTGCAGAACCATTTAGAAGTTGCTAACTTCTAATACTTTATTCTGAATAATTTATAGTCTAAGAGCTTTAATGCCTGTATTACCTCTAAGAACAACAAAAAAACCAGCACATAACCAAAATAGTATACAATAAGTATAATGTTTATGGGACATTATTGAATATACAGTTCATATTTTGGTTTTCTTCATTTTACCAAAAATGCCATATTTAGCTATCTTTTTAAAAAAAATGTTAGTATCTGATCAATATTAATCCATTGTATCTAGTGGCCATTTATCTTTAGTCTCTTTTTGTGATTATCAGTGATTTTTTAGCTTCGCACAAACAGTGTTATGTTTTTTGTAGCTTTCATTTAGAATATATGCCAGTATAGGTATATAACTGTTTCCTCACGGTTGGATTCAAGCTGAACATGCTCAATGAGCATCCTACAGAGATGCTAGCTATGTATTCTCCTCATTGCTTCACATTAGTACAGATTTCATGCTTGTTTGTCATATTACTGACAATGTGATATGTATCTGGTGTCTGCTACTTCTTTACACTTTAGTGGTACTTTCTGCCTTGTTATGAATATGTAGTCTGTCATAATACTTTGAAATCATAAAAATCTTCTAGTTCAATGCATTTCTCCCATTTATTTTAACTGTGTGTGGGCCATGTGGTCCAACTTTTTGTGACCCCATGGGCTGTAGCCCAGTAGACTTCTCTGGCCATGGGATTTCTCAGGCAAGAATACTGGAGTGGATTGCCATTTCCTCCTCTGTGGTATCTTCCTGACCCGGGGATCAAAGCCTTGTCTCCTGTGTCTCCTGCTTTGCAGATGAATTCTTTGCCCATTGAGCCATTGGGGAAGCTCCTTATTCTTACTGTAATATAAGGCTAATTTTTACACATAAACTTAAGAATTGATTCCAGTAGCAAGAAGATAGCTTGGTGATGCCGAAACTGAAAGAATATATACCATGGAAAAAAAAAGTATATATCAAATGGACAGAGAAATATACATTTAAAATGGCACATAGGTACTTGAATTTTCTGCAATAAAGACATCAAGATATTAGAAAGGGAGACATCTGAGCTGTCCATTTAAATTGTACAAGCATATGGGAGAGATGCTTTTGTTATTTTTAAAATTTATTTTCACCTGTCATGATTTACATGTCACTGTCTATTAGTAGATTGTGGAATTATCCCAAAATTAATTAAGCAGCAATATCACTAAAACAGTGAGAAATATTGATGCACTGTGAGTATTAATCAGTGTCTTGGTCATATGTCTAGGAAAATTATTAGTTGAAGCATAACAGTAAAATTTATTTTGCAACCATAGTAATTAGTTCACCACAATTTGCATCTTAGGGGCAAAAAACTGATTTTAATGTAATTGATTTACTGAATCATTGTTTATAAAAAATGTTTCAGTAATTTTTTTTTTTAATTTGACCTCTTTTTATTGATTTTCCATTTATCTGTTTTTCATCCATCTTTATTCTTTGGCCTGCGTTGGCCTCCCATTGCAGTGGCCTCTCACGTTGCAGAGCACCAGCTCTGGGCGCATGTGCTCCAGAGCGCTGGCTCATAATTGGACACACTGGTCCATCCACTCCAAGGTATGTGGGATCTTCCTGGGCCAGGCATTGAAGCAGCACCCCCTGCACTGCAAGGCGGACTCTTTACACATATTACTCACATATGATAGCTTCTCAGATTGTGCAGTGGTAAACAACCCTTCTGCCAATGCAAGAGGTACAGGTTTGATCCCTGGGTCAGGAAGATCTCCTGGAGAAGGAAATGACAACCTGCTCCAGTATTATTGTCTGGAAAATCTTCATGGGCAGAGGAGCCTGGTGTGGTGCAGTTCATGGGGTTGCAAAGAGTTGGACACGACTGAGCACACATGCATATATGATAGGGGTTAGCATTATAATAAGAAGGAGAGTTTTACTTAAAATAGCATGGGTGGGGCTTCCCTGGTGGGGAAGTGGGTAAGGACACCGCCTTGCAGTGCAGGGGGAGCCAGTTCGATCCCTGGCCTGGGAAGACCCCACGTGCCGTGGAGCGGCTGGACCGATGTGTCCAGTTACCAAGCCGGAGCTCTGGAGCGCATGTGCCCAGAGCCGGCACTCAGCAACGACAGACGCCACCGCGATGGGAGGCCCACAGGAGCCAAAGAACAAAGAAGGATGAAAACAGACAAATGAAAGACCAATAGGAGTGGCCTGCCTGCTCCCCTCCCTCCTCACTGCGCCCCCCCCCCCAAAAGGACATACATGCTAAAAACAGCATGGGTCACATTTAGAAAAAGTGAAAAAAGAAAAAATAAAAAGATTTGAAAGCCCAGGGTTTAAATACATTATGTGTTTATTCTCCATAAGAAATCGGTTTGTAATCATTCAACAGCAAGACAGAGTCACTGTTAGTTTGTCTGCCAGCAGTGCCAGTTAGTAGACAGATTTTAGGTTCAGCTATTGCTGTTCAGTCTGTTACATTTGACAGTGACAGATAGTTAAGGGGAAAATATTTCAACTAACATTCTTCCCAGTATCGTTATTTCCTTCTTAGATACAGATGTCATTTTTTAGCAGCTATTTTTTTGAAAACAAATTCAGTGCAAAATAATTACATCATTAGATATATATTAGAAGTGATGTTTGTTGAGCAAAGCAAAAGTCTGATGAGAAATTGTAGACAGGATGAGTCAGAGCTCTGTGAATATTACCTATCCGGTCAGAAACAAGGGAGTGAGCTATGGGTTGGAGTGTGGTCTGATAGAAAACAGATGAAGAAGAATTCGGAATGAGATCAGTAGCAAAACAAAATACGTAGGAGCCAGCTCGTACTGTCTTGGAAAGATCGGATGTTAAATTTTCACAAATTTTGAGTGTCAGTTTGCATTATTAGCTTAAAATTACCATGAAGGGAGTTTTCACATCACCGTGATTAGGGGTTGTTATAATTCAAGCCTCTCTCCATAATCTTAGAGAGTAGTTGTTAAACATTTAGCAGAACTTAATTGGGTAGCAAGTTGTTTTGTTAAATAATATACTTTGATATGTATAAAATATGGAATTTATAAATATTGTTTATATAATTACAGTAGTAATCACAGCAATAGCTTAGTTGGCTAAGGAGGTCAGATGGTAGTTGATTAGCAGCACTAGGATTATAATGAATGATTTTAACTTGGTAGAGTGGTAGAAGATAAAAGGTGCTTCTTCATGACCAGCAACACTGATACATTTTCTAGATTACTTTTCTCTTCCTGGTGTACTCTTGTTTTACTCTAAAATTTAGAGAACACTTGTTTGAGCATAGTACAGCATCAAACACTGTTAACATGAACATTATTGCTATCCAGACGGTGATGTTTGTATGGATATCGAAGAATTTATTTTTTAATATGAGACCATGCTTTCTCCTCCATATTTTTTAATAAACACATAAAAGCACTATTTCCAGTTTTTATTTTTCTTCTTTAAATGAATTATCTGAGATCATTTGAATAAAATCCTGTTCTTTCAGAATTCCTCAACTAAGGCAGGTAAAATTTAGTCAAGATGTTTGGGGGGAAAAAC
This sequence comes from Tragulus kanchil, assembly GCA_022376925.1. Taxonomy (NCBI): domain Eukaryota; kingdom Metazoa; phylum Chordata; class Mammalia; order Artiodactyla; family Tragulidae; genus Tragulus; species Tragulus kanchil. Next base: position 20,921,288 of record JAIOJX010000003.1, on the reverse strand, counting down.
TGATATTCAGTGAGTACACTAGAAAACACATCTTTGAAAGGCAAAATTAAGAGTTCTACCTGTGCCCTTGAAATTCGAGTCAGCAATTGAATGTGTTTCACCTGTAGGTGCTATTGACAGAGTGCCTTTCCTGCTAGGTGAGCAGCATGGGGCACAAGGAAAGCTGTCCGTGAGGACTGCAAGTGGCAGACTGAGAGCTGAATTGCTGCAGTACCTCAGATGGCACTGGGGGCCTGTTCGTGGGCTGCGTTCACATCAAAAAAGCACCCAGGAGAGGCGCTGGATTGGCAGCTTGGTTGACGCATAGCTACGGTATCTGCAAATATTTACATTAGGCATCAGGGGGAAGGATAAGAACACATTATCAGGCGAGGAGTAAATAGGAAGGTATGTGTTAGGGAGATCTTGCTTTTCTAAATAATAAGAGAAGGGTTTTTATAAAAGGAGTGATTTAAAAGTGTAGGATACTCTGATGAGAGTATGATGAGCACATTTTCTCAGATATTTAAAGAATAATTGAAAGACATTAACGCATTACACTTGCTTTGTACATGAGTTGCTTTGAAAACTTTCCGGTTTAATTTACTTCTCTCTCTTTTTGTAACTTTTTTTTCCTTTTCACCCTCATGCCTCTTTTATTTATATTTATTTTCATCCATCCTTTTTTGTTCTTTGACCTGTTTGGGCCCCCCATCACAGTGGCCCCTCTCATTGCAGAGCACTGGCCCTGGGCACACGCGCTCCAGAGCCCTGGCTCGCGATTGGACACACCAGTACAGCCGCTCTGTGGCACATGGGACCCTCCTGGGCTGGGGATTGAACCAGTGCCCCTGGCACTGCAAGGTGGACTACCTACCCACTGGACCACCAGGGAAGCCCTAGTTTCCTCTTGATGAATATTGTGTGTGTGTGTGTGTGTGCATATTTCCTCCTCCACCATGGTTATAAAACTTTTAATGGAAGAATCTGTAATAATTAAGACCTGGATATATCACATATTGTATCCTAATCATGATTGATTCTATTCATATTAAATATATATACAAAATAGGGCTTCCCTGGTGGTCCAGTGGGTAAGGACACCACCTTGCAGTGCAAGGGGCGCTGATTAGATCTCTGGCCTGGGAAGAACCCACGTGCCGCCGAGTGGCTGGACCCATGTGTCCAATTACCGAGCCGGAGCTCTGGAGTGCATGTGCCCAGAGCCAGTGCTCTGCAACAACAGAGGCCACCGCGATGGGAGGCCCACACGGGCCAAAAAAAAAGATGGATGAAAATAGACAAATGAAAGACCAATAGAAGTAGCCTGCCTGCTCCCCTCCCTCCCCACCACCCCCCAAAAAATAAATAAATAAATCTTAAAAAAAATTATGTATATATATATATATATACAAAATAGGATTTAACCTACTGTTTTGAACATTGTAGGTCCTCCAAAGTATTTATTGAATAAGTTTATTGGAGATAATATATTCTCTCTAGGAACAGCAATGGCAACAAGAATAGTGTTCAAATTTAGTTCATTTATATTGAGGGTTTTATTAATTGGCACATACAAAAATGAAGACTATTGCTACCAAAGGATTGCTATCTTTTATTAATATCTGAGAATTTATTTTTAACAGTTCAAAGAAAGGCAGTCTATGAAAAGGTTAGTATTGGATATACAAGTCCACACCTATATTGTCTATTAATGATCAAATGGAAGTGCCAACTCTAGGTCATTTCTTCAATATCTTAGTCATTAAGGTCATTTAAACTTTTGTGACTAACTTTGTTATATAATGAAGTCATATGTCTTTCAAATGAAAAGAAATTGGCATTTTCATTTCTAATGTGAATGCCTTAGAGATGCAGATCAACCTGATGAATTTTATACTGATAAATAAAATCTTACCAAAACCAAACCAAAACAAAATGATTCTATGAAAACATCCTTCAGACATATACCCCTTGATATTAGTTGAAGAAAATTAAAGACATAACATCTTTAAGTTCAGGAACCTAAAACTGAAATATTTGTTTAATATTTATAAGAGTTGCAATTAGTCCATTTAGGTACTTAAATATCTTGCATAGCTTGCTTTTCATTGTGTATTCTTTCCATGCAAGGAAACAAGCACTTAAACCTAAAAGGTCAAAAGTTTACCATAGTAAACACTTGTCACTCAAGTCCTTGATACAATAGTGAGATTGAGAGGAAGGAATTTGTAGGAACCTTATGGATGGTCCCTTTTCAGCCTGATTCATTAGCTCCCAGCTATCCAGTTTCCTCTTAAAATATCTTCATTGATTGCATTTCCTATCATCTCATCACTCATGTGGGTATTTTCATGGGGAGTTCAGGTTATGCTCAGTCTTTTTTGTTAATTGAGATAAAACAAAACCATATGTCTCACACTTAGGGATCTGAATATAAGTGAGTCAAATAGCAAACATTCTGCCAAGTGAATTTTTAGAGATAGGATTGATTTTAAGAGCAGATTACAAAGTTTCTTTTCCCTATGTATTTAAAAATATACACAAATCTTATTTGTTTCTAGTGGTCAAGATATGGTCTAGTGGCGTTTTAGATTTGTAAGTCTAGAGATATACTTTAACTTGATTTTTTTTTTTTTCATTTTTATGCATCATATATATCCTTTACACATTTCAAAGTTATTACCTCCTTTGTTTCTGGAGGACCTTGTTAAGGTAAAGAACAGAGATACCAGGAAGGGTTTTATTAATTGGCACATACAAAAATGAAGACTATTGCTACCAAAGGATTGCTATCTTTTATTAATATCTGAGAATTTATTTTTAACAGTTCAAAGAAAGGCAGTCTATGAAAAGGTTAGTATTGGATATACAAGTCCACACCTATATTGTCTATTAATGATCAAATGGAAGTGCCAACTCTAGGTCATTTCTTCAATATCTTAGTCATTAAGGTCATTTAAACTTTTGTGACTAACTTTGTTATATAATGAAGTCATATGTCTTTCAAATGAAAAGAAATTGGCATTTTCATTTCTAATGTGAATGCCTTAGAGATGCAGATCAACCTGATGAATTTTATACTGATAAATAAAATCTTACCAAAACCAAACCAAAACAAAATGATTCTATGAAAACATCCTTCAGACATATACCCCTTGATATTAGTTGAAGAAAATTAAAGACATAACATCTTTAAGTTCAGGAACCTAAAACTGAAATATTTGTTTAATATTTATAAGAGTTGCAATTAGTCCATTTAGGTACTTAAATATCTTGCATAGCTTGCTTTTCATTGTGTATTCTTTCCATGCAAGGAAACAAGCACTTAAACCTAAAAGGTCAAAAGTTTACCATAGTAAACACTTGTCACTCAAGTCCTTGATACAATAGTGAGATTGAGAGGAAGGAATTTGTAGGAACCTTATGGATGGTCCCTTTTCAGCCTGATTCATTAGCTCCCAGCTATCCAGTTTCCTCTTAAAATATCTTCATTGATTGCATTTCCTATCATCTCATCACTCATGTGGGTATTTTCATGGGGAGTTCAGGTTATGCTCAGTCTTTTTTGTTAATTGAGATAAAACAAAACCATATGTCTCACACTTAGGGATCTGAATATAAGTGAGTCAAATAGCAAACATTCTGCCAAGTGAATTTTTAGAGATAGGATTGATTTTAAGAGCAGATTACAAAGTTTCTTTTCCCTATGTATTTAAAAATATACACAAATCTTATTTGTTTCTAGTGGTCAAGATATGGTCTAGTGGCGTTTTAGATTTGTAAGTCTAGAGATATACTTTAACTTGATTTTTTTTTTTTTCATTTTTATGCATCATATATATCCTTTACACATTTCAAAGTTATTACCTCCTGTGTTTCTGGAGGACCTTGTTAAGGTAAAAAAGAACAGAGATACCAGGAATTCTAAAATGTAATGTTAATTTTTTTTTATTTTAATCTTTTAAAACTCCATTAACTTTTTATATATACTTACCACTCAAGTCTGGGACAATCTACTTACTCGTCATGTTTTAGTCTAGAGGCCTGTCTCTCTGCTGATTTCTCTAATGTTTGAATTTTCTTGTGTTAAAACAATAAGGGAAGATTTTGATACCCTGATCACTGAAAAAAAATGTCAAGACTGTTAATAGTAGGAAAGCAGTTCTTTATGGTTTTATCTAAATCTAAACCAGATTTTGAGTAGAAGTAAATTCCTATGACATCCAGGCTCATGGTTTGTTTTTTTCTTTAGAGATTGGTGTTTTGTTTGTTTCTTTAATTTTGCTTTTGAAACCGTATCCATCTGACATGGTGACCACATGATTTTGCCTTTAAAACCTCAGTCCTCTGACGTTTTAAACATATTTCAAGGTTTACAATCATTTGCTAGCTTAAATTATATCAAGTTTTACTCAGGATTCATCATTTTCCATGATGCAGATTTTTGTTGCACTTCTTAAATGTGTGGGTTCCCTCTTTCTCTTGTCTCAAGAAAAAGTCTCTGAAAGTGTGCGTTAGATCACATAGGTGGTGACATAAAATCAAATTGATGATTCTCAAAGAACAGAGACAGAAGTGACTTCATAGCTGTGTATCTCCATGTTACAATGTTTTTAATGCCACATAAACATGTCTCAGTGGTGGGTGATTTCTAATAGCTAATGTTTATTGAATGCTGGCTTTGAACTGGGCATTGTGGTAACATTTCTTGGTGAAGAACATTATTATTATTAGCATTTGTAAACTGCAGAGCTAGCACATGCAAAGCCACATACCCAGGCCTTTGTTTCACTGGGATTTGAATCCAAAAAGCCTCACTCCCGGGCCCATGTCCCCAGTCCTTGCATACCTCTGTGCCACAGGCAGGCCATGGTCCTCTGTGCTTGGGTGCTTCCGCATCCCACATCCAAGACAAGATGCTGTTCTCTTTGCACTTACTGTGTCTCCTCGGCTTCAAGAGCATGGGTTAGCACTTGACCAAAAGAATTAAAAATATAAATATTCAGACAGAGAACTATTTGGATGTAACTGCTTTTACAGTTGAGATCTTACATAACTATATTTAAGTTATCATAAGCCATAGCAGGCAGCACCAAGTATTAGCATCATTTCTGTTTAACACCAAAAACGTTTTTATTGGGGTATAACCAATTAACAGTTTTGTGATAGTTTCAGTGAGCAGTGAAGGGGCTCAGCCATACATATCCATGTATCCATTCTCCCCCTAACCCCACCTCCCATCCAAGCTAGAACATAACAGTGAGTAGAGTTCTGTGTGCTAAGTTTTAGCGTGATATTAAGAGCCTTGGACTTAGAAGACCCAGGCTCATATTCTGTCTTCTACTTGATATATGAATGGTTCCGGATGGTTAGCTAACCATTGGTGAGCCTGATTTTCCTCATTCAGAAAACAAAATAATACTACTTTTCTCTGTTTGGATTGTTGTGGAGGTGAAATTAAATTATTATGATAAGACTTTCCCAAGTGGCTCAGTAGTAAAGAATATGCTTGCCAATGGAGGAGATATAGACTCAATCCCTGGGTTGGGAAGATCCTATGGAGTAGAAAATGAAACCCCATTCCAGTATTCTTGTCTTGGAAATCTCATAGACAGAGGAGCCTGGAGGGCTACAGTCCATAGGGTTCATAGATTTGGATATGACTTAGTGGCTAAACAACCACAGTTAATGTAAAAGTAAAAGTAAATCAATTAAAATTTAAAAGGAAATAAACATCTGATAGTGTTTCTTGCTTCCTTCTTACAAAGCAGATGGTTTAAAAATAGTTAACATTATCTGTAAGAAGTATTTAGAAACACAGAATGTGCATCAATGGGTTGCATAATTTTTGGTAATTGTATTTGAAACCAGAATGTTAATTTTTAACATTTTTGATTATAAGAATTATTGCTGATGCATCTTTTTCATACTGTAATACTTTTCTCTCTTGAGGTCCTGTTGCCACGCCATGATGGCCACATATACTTTACAATTATGACATTGATTTTTAATCCCATTGCTCACCAACCACCTATCATGACAAGTAATTTGGAAGAACTTCTTGACATCTCTTGCTGAAGGCTAGTGTTTTTCATAAAACACTGATGTACTGTCTTTGCTACTAGTTACTGTTAGCCTTGAAAAGGCTTGATAAATTTTAAAAAAGAGAGATAAGTTATTATTTTTCTTAATTGCTCTTGTACAATTGAATGGTTTTTGATGTGCAAAAATGATCTCAAAGACCTGTTTAATAATTGCATAACCCTTTAGGATAACAAGTCATTATACCAACTTGAGTCCCGGAGAGAGGCAGGTTCAGCAGGGCAGAAGCACAAGATAGACCTGCCAATTAGACAGAACATTTCCTGGAGACATACAGGTGTGAACTTTGGTTCAGGCTGAGGCAGTTCAAGGAAAGGGGATGGGATCTCAGGACTGGACCTTGCAGGCCAGGATGAAATGTGGGCTCCTCTTATAGAGGGAAGGTCGTGGAATGAGCAGAGATGCAGAGCATGGTGCTGAGCTGTTTCTCTGGAGGTGAAATTAAATTATTATGATAAGACTTTCCCAAGTGGCTCAGTAGTAAAGTATGCTTGCCAATGGAGGAGATATAGACTCAATCCCTGGGTTGGGAAGATCCTATGGAGTAGAAAATGAAACCCCATTCCAGTATTCTTGTCTTGGAAATCTCATAGACAGAGGAGCCTGGAGGGCTACAGTCCATAGGGTTCATAGATTTGGATATGACTTAGTGGCTAAACAACCACAGTTAATGTAAAAGTAAAAGTAAATCAATTAAAATTTAAAAGGAAATAAACATCTGATAGTGTTTCTTGCTTCCTTCTTACAAAGCAGATGGTTTAAAAATAGTTAACATTATCTGTAAGAAGTATTTAGAAACACAGAATGTGCATCAATGGGTTGCATAATTTTTGGTAATTGTATTTGAAACCAGAATGTTAATTTTTAACATTTTTGATTATAAGAATTATTGCTGATGCATCTTTTTCATACTGTAATACTTTTCTCTCTTGAGGTCCTGTTGCCACGCCATGATGGCCACATATACTTTACAATTATGACATTGATTTTTAATCCCATTGCTCACCAACCACCTATCATGACAAGTAATTTGGAAGAACTTCTTGACATCTCTTGCTGAAGGCTAGTGTTTTTCATAAAACACTGATGTACTGTCTTTGCTACTAGTTACTGTTAGCCTTGAAAAGGCTTGATAAATTTTAAAAAAGAGAGATAAGTTATTATTTTTCTTAATTGCTCTTGTACAATTGAATGGTTTTTGATGTGCAAAAATGATCTCAAAGACCTGTTTAATAATTGCATAACCCTTTAGGATAACAAGTCATTATACCAACTTGAGTCCCGGAGAGAGGCAGGTTCAGCAGGGCAGAAGCACAAGATAGACCTGCCAATTAGACAGAACATTTCCTGGAGACATACAGGTGTGAACTTTGGTTCAGGCTGAGGCAGTTCAAGGAAAGGGGATGGGATCTCAGGACTGGACCTTGCAGGCCAGGATGAAATGTGGGCTCCTCTTATAGAGGGAAGGTCGTGGAATGAGCAGAGATGCAGAGCATGGTGCTGAGCTGTTTCTCTGCAGATTGTTTAGAGTTTGGGGAATCAGTGCTTCTCTGAACCACATGGCAAAGCACAGCCTTCGCTGTTTCTTCTCTCTCTTCTGCCTTTAGCAAACTGTCCGAGGAGTGGCTCAAAAAATAGGAGGGCCAGGAGAGAGGGTGTCATATGGTTGCCTTCCTACTTTCAAGAATATTTTAAATTTACAGACGCCTTCACTGCTAATCCTCATGGTCTCCCCTCTACCCCCATGCAAAACTGAGTTGACAGTCTTTAAATCTAAAACTTGAAAATGAGCAGCAGAGAAATATTCTGCATGTAAATATATGGTTAAAGAATCTTTGTGATTTCTCTTAATCCCTTAACACTTATTTTATGCCTTTGCCTAAGAGCTGTTGGAAGAGGTAACTTAGTATTTTATTTTCCAAATTAAAGAGTTGTGTTTTGCTGCCATTAAGATACCCTAGGCTTAGCTTTATTGGATCATTAATTAGCCCTTTGAACGGCCGAAGGGATGTATTCAGTTCATGTGTATCTTGCAACACACAAGAGGCGTGTATTAATGAAAGACTCAAATGTGCCCAAGAGTCCCTTAGTGTTATATTAAAACACTAATAAATAGGACTTTAATTTACAGTACTGCTGAAATGCAGATGAAATGCTATATTGATTCTCAGGTCAGATGCTCTTTTGAAAATGCAGTGTGTGTATTATTCCCACTCCAAATTATAACTTCACATCTGACCTGGACACACTCAGACATAATTCCCTGAAGACCAGATACAAGCATGTAGGGCAATTAAAGTAAGAATCCCTAGGTTGACTTTTGTGCACTAGGTGGCAGAGGATTTCCAGGAATCTTTCTCTTGTATCAAGTACCATAGTGTTTTGTTCAGCTTTGCAACTGAAGATGAGAATTCATTACAGTTTCATTTTTCAAAAATGAACTCAGGCTCTTTTTGCTAGTATACAGAGAAGTATGTCATGATGCTTTAATTGCATAGTTTGTTTGGTATGAATCATTGACAAGGTGATACATTTCCCCCTTCAGTGAATTTTTTTTTCCATACAGTAGGAGAAATAACTTTCTTTTGTTCTTCATTTTTAATTTAATTTCACTTTGTTCAACTTCATCTTTATTTAAAATTTTACATTGAAACAACCAAAGATTCATTCTTAAACCACATGATTCAGATGGGTTCATGACAGGGATTATGCCTCACAATCTTGTAGCACTTTTTTTTTTTAAAGACCTTTCACATTAATTACTTTGGGATCTTTACAATAACCCTGTGGTGTATTTTTTCACTTTTAAAGAACAGGAAATAAAGCTCAGACAAGGCAAGTTACTTCTGCAAGATGAAGTAGTAAATTTTAGAAGTAGATCAAAGTGGTGCTGCCGGGTTTCCACTTGAACATTAGAAAATCTCATAGAAATTTAAGTATCAATGACCTAGGAGCTTTACATATATTGCTTAGTGGAAATGGGGAATGGAAATTTAATGTGTTTTTTTAAGTTGGTATATATGTGTGTGTGTGCATGTGCACATATATATACATATATGTATATATATGTATACATACATATATGTATATATGTATATATATGTGTATATGCACATGCACACACACACACATATATATCAACTTAAAAAAACACATTAAATTTCCATTCCCCATTTCCACTAAGCAATATATGTAAAGCTCCTAGGTCGTTGATATATATATATAGTTTGGTAGAAAGTGGGGACAAAGAAGGGTGTTCCAGGTGGCTCAGTGGGTAAAGAATCTACCTGCAATGCAGGAGATGTGGGTTCATTCTTGGGTCGGGAAGATCCCCCGGAAGAGGGCACGGCTGCTGTATTCTTGCCTGGAGAATTCCTTGGACAGAGGAGCCTTGCAGGCTCCAGTCCATGGGGTCACAAAGAGTCAGACAAGACTGAGCATGCATGCACAGTGAGAAAGAAACTAGGCAAATGAACTAGATGATTTAGCAATATTATCAGCATTATCTCCCATGATCAGAATTTTATATTACATCAGAACCTGTATTTGCAGTATTTTTGTGGGAATATTTATAATGAGGTTGTAGTAAATTCAGTGCATTTTTTTCAAGCATTCAAAGGGAAGTATATTTTCGTTAGTAGGTCAGTACTTCTGCAGGCCTGCTTCACAGACCAACTAATATCTGATTTACCTGGAGTTTAAGAGTACAGACGTCCAGGTCCTCCTCAAAACCTAATTAATCATAGTCATTGAAAATTGACGTCTTCATTTTCAAAAAGCATTCAAGATTTGGCCACCTAAGTTTTGAAAGGCAATAAGTTTTACTTTTTTGACATACTCTAAGTACACATAGACATAATCCATGTGATCACAGATTTAGGATCACTCTAAATCTCCATTTCAAATCTAAATTTTTATTCAAAATGAAGAGGTTATAGAATAAATTAATAAATAATGAAGACTTATAAATAAAGGAAATGGACACACGTATACACACACATATATATTGAAGGTGCATTGCAATGAAAGGATTTTTAGGAAAATGACTGTAAATGTCTTCAATCAAATATTAATGAATAGAGCAATGTTATTCTTTGGAAAATAATTCAAGAAGTACCAGCAATTTTGCTTCTGTTTCTGATTTTTCCCTTGATTCCTACGTGATCTCAAAACTAGCCATTTCCTTTCCCTCATTTCTAGATTGTACTCTGACCTGCCCAATTGTAGAGCTTATAGAAGTGACACTGGCTTCACCCTACACTCTACAAATTGCATGGATACAAAACTCATTCACTTGCTATCAGCTAGTTTTATAGCCATTAATAATCTAATATCATAAATGTAACATTGCTTTATATTTGAAGTATTTTTTGAGAGAGTGCCTCTTTTAATGACAGCAGGTCATTTATTTCTCTGATACAAATTGCCTTGAATAAAATGCTGCTATGGTCAAAACAAAATCATGATTACTACCCACTGAAATAAGGACTGTGTTAAATAGTTCTCCAAATGAACACGCCCAAGGTTTGTCTCTGTGTTCGAATCTGCTTATAGAAGACGGTGGTGCATGGCCAGCATCCTCTTTCCTCCGTGATGTCAGTGCATCACAGCGGGCTTCCAGGAGTACACAGCTGCCTTCACTCTCCTGACAGTTTCTCAGCAAAGCCGCGGTGTGGAGCTGCTGTGTAATGAGCCAGAACAGAAGCTCCCAGGCGATCTGCTGAGTCTAGTGAAACAGAACAGAGCAGACAGATTGCGAATAAGGCAGAAGCGTGGCACTTGAAAGCTGGTTTTATGCTGAATTAAAAGATCCGTACTTTCAATGAAGAAAGCAGTGTCCTACATGAGATGCAATGAACTAGCATAGGCTCCAACAAACGCTTGGAGAAGCCCAGGTTGTGGATATAGAAATGTTATTGGTTTGGGGGTCTATTAAATCTTCCTGTTCTGTTTCTTACTCTGAAATCATGCCGTGCTGTATTCATATGCCACTTTTTGAAAAATATGCATTTTTGTTGCTTTGAAACTACAGAATGAAGGAGCACTGCTAAGAATATGAAAAAATAGAAATACTGTTAGTAAGAAAAATATTCATGATGTGCCTGAACAGTTAAGTGTTACATCCCATAACAAACTTAATGAAAGTAGCTTGAACATGTGTTATCATGCCAGGGTGCTCAGTCGTAAAGAATCCACCTGTCAGTGCAGAAGCCTTAGGAGAGTAGGGGTCAATCTCTGGGTCAGTAAGATATCCTGGAAGAAGAAATGGCAACTCACTCCAGTATGTCCTGCCTGGGAAATCCCAGAGAGAGGAGCCTGATGGACTGTAGTCCATGGGTCCTAAAGAATCAGACTGAGCACGCATGCACTTATCATTCCTTATGTTTTCCAGATGGGGAAACAGAGACCGAGAATCAGCATTAAGGTCAAAATTAAGGTCCAATTGTTCTAATTCTTGCATTTCTGTTTGGTATATTAACCAATATTCTACAAGTTGCTGAGTTGTTAGAGTTCCTCTTCTGTACTTACTTATTTCTCTCTTTCGGCATTCCTATCCTACTGACCAGCAGAGGGAGGATGACTTTCTTGATTTCTGTTAGTCTTTTTTTTTTTTTTAAAGATTTATTTATTTATTTTATTTTTGGGCGGGGATCGGGTTGGGGAGGGAGGGGAGAGGGCGGACCACTTCTATTGGTCTTTCATTTCTCTATTTTCATCCGTCTTTGTTCTTTGGCTCTTGTGGGCCTCCCATCACGGTGGCCTCTGTCGTTGCAGAGCACCGGCTCTGGGCGCATGTGCGCCAGAGCTCCGGCTCGGTAATTGGACACATCGGTCCAGCTGCTCCGCGGCACGTGGGATCTTCCCAGGTCAGGGATCGAACCGGCGCCCTTTGCACTGCAAGGCGGTGCCCTTACCCACTGGACCACTAGGGGAAGCCCTTCTGTTAGTCTTATACCACCCATCACTTAATTGTTAGAATGATGTGGATTTTAATAACAGAAATGGAGATGGATTGAAAAATTAGACAGGTCTTGCTTTTATTCTTTCTGTTCTAGTTTTCAAAAGTATATTGGTAAAACATATCTTGATCTCTTTGGATTCCTGTCAGGAAAAAGAGAGCTTAAATGAAGTCTGTAGTCTTTTTTGCTTGTTAAAATTACACCATGTGTACTTGAAGACCGAAGTGTTATATAGCTACTACATTTCTGTGATTTCAAGTAGAAGTTCCAAAGTGAGGCATTTTTGTCTATAGACATGTACATTTGTTCTTTAAATCTGAAAAAGCTCTGATATTAGGACTTCTTATAATTTGGGCAGATATGTTTTGAGTCTTTTGCACTTATGTGCTGAATATTGAAAGGAACTTTTTGACATATATGGAACAAGCTTTATGTCTGCATGTTTATTTTTATAATGTTTTATTTTTTTGCTGGGCCCATGAAACTGCTTTTTTTTTTTCCCCCTTTTGAATTCCTTTGATGCACCTGTTACGATCCTGCTGAAAGCTCTCTTGCTTCTCCAGAGCTATGAGAAGAGCTTTGTACCTTTAAAATTTTCATTAGCTTTTGACTGGCTGCCAAAATTTTGGCTGCCGTGGTACAGAGGCGGCCGTGCATCTGGCTGCCAAGTCTCAGACTCTTGTTTAGCGTGACAGCAAGAAGCCCCAGACCTCACTAACATAAAAAACTTTTGCAGAACAGAATCATATTCTTCTGATTGTTGGTGGGTGCAAAGATGGGGTGTGTCCTGGGTGATGCAGGAGCACGTAGGTTCAGTATCAGAAAGGTCCTCACACATGCTTTTCAGCTCTGGGGTGGTAGAGTGTGGAGGAAGGGGCAGATGAGGTTTGCCAAGTCTTGGATACAAAGGGGGGCATTTAGAAAAGGTGCCAGGCACTGATCTTATTCACATTTCTTCCAGTAACTCTTCCTTGTGTGAAAAGCAGCAAGACATTTTGGATTTAGAAATAACCTAATTAATATAGGAAACCAGATTCATTTAAAAAACAAGGAGGGCTTTTTTTTTTCATACTTGGTTAATCTAGCATTTAAAATACCCCCTCCCGCCAAGAGTTAAATCCTATCAATGTATACACTGGTTTTGATGATCAATATTTAGGCTAAGGCTTTTGCATTAGATTTTGAAACCTTAACTGAAAGTTTTAATTTATGTTTCATGGATACCTTCTATGTGCTCTTGACATTCTGTCAGATACACATCTATATTTATGCCCATTTCACTGGATGTCTCTGGATATATCTAGGTCTATATTCATATCTGTCTACTCATCTCCCACTTAAAGACTTTGTAAATTCATTTTGAACAGAGCACCAGGAGCCTGACACCATCGTATTCAACATTTCTATTGGAATTTGCTGTAAAGTTCTTATTGGGATGCAATCATTTTTAATAGCTGGCGTCCCACTGTCTTTATATTTGACCGAATGCCGTTATATATGAGGATGGCAAACTCCTGGGGTCAACTTCTTTCGATGTCAGACATTTGGAAAATTTTAAGAACATCATAGACATACTTGCATTCTGATTGTCTTCAATGTTAAGTTAAAAAGACCAGGAGAGATGAGTGTGCAGTACAATGACTAGAAAGGCTACCAGTTTTGTGAGAGAGAGAGCGCGAGAGAGCGAGCGACCAGCCACCCAGAGCTTGTCTTCCTCTTAGTGGATCCTTGGGGAAAAGCAATGTGACTCTTTATTCTCCTATATTCCTTTCTTTCCTTGAATTCTTCTAATACTTGCATGTCTATAGTCTCCATTCCACAGAAATATGACCTACAGGACTCACAGGCAATGTGCTGGCCCCAAAGGCACCTGAATCCTGGGACCCTCCATAATGAACATCTGCACTCTGATTCCTGAGTGAGCAGAACATGGTTTGCCTTCCCACTGATGTCCCCAGAGGGCTCTGCCCCCAGCTGTTCCTCCCCTCCCTGCAGGGGACCTTAGTTCTCACTTGAGACTAAACAGAGCAGTAAATCTGCCTAGATTTCTGGTTTCCTACTCAGGTTTCCTTTAAATACAAAGGATTTTTTTTTTTCCCACAAGGGAGACATTTTCTTTTTTTCCTGAAGCAAAGAATCATTCAAATGAGATGCTACTTTTCTTCATACTTGGTTAATCTAGCATTTAAAATACCCCCTCCCGCCAAGAGTTAAATCCTATCAATGTATACACTGGTTTTGATGATCAATATTTAGGCTAAGGCTTTTGCATTAGATTTTGAAACCTTAACTGAAAGTTTTAATTTATGTTTCATGGATACCTTCTATGTGCTCTTGACATTCTGTCAGATACACATCTATATTTATGCCCATTTCACTGGATGTCTCTGGATATATCTAGGTCTATATTCATATCTGTCTACTCATCTCCCACTTAAAGACTTTGTAAATTCATTTTGAACAGAGCACCAGGAGCCTGACACCATCGTATTCAACATTTCTATTGGAATTTGCTGTAAAGTTCTTATTGGGATGCAATCATTTTTAATAGCTGGCGTCCCACTGTCTTTATATTTGACCGAATGCCGTTATATATGAGGATGGCAAACTCCTGGGGTCAACTTCTTTCGATGTCAGACATTTGGAAAATTTTAAGAACATCATAGACATACTTGCATTCTGATTGTCTTCAATGTTAAGTTAAAAAGACCAGGAGAGATGAGTGTGCAGTACAATGACTAGAAAGGCTACCAGTTTTGTGAGAGAGAGAGAGCGCGAGAGAGCGAGCGACCAGCCACCCAGAGCTTGTCTTCCTCTTAGTGGATCCTTGGGGAAAAGCAATGTGACTCTTTATTCTCCTATATTCCTTTCTTTCCTTGAATTCTTCTAATACTTGCATGTCTATAGTCTCCATTCCACAGAAATATGACCTACAGGACTCACAGGCAATGTGCTGGCCCCAAAGGCACCTGAATCCTGGGACCCTCCATAATGAACATCTGCACTCTGATTCCTGAGTGAGCAGAACATGGTTTGCCTTCCCACTGATGTCCCCAGAGGGCTCTGCCCCCAGCTGTTCCTCCCCTCCCTGCAGGGGACCTTAGTTCTCACTTGAGACTAAACAGAGCAGTAAATCTGCCTAGATTTCTGGTTTCCTACTCAGGTTTCCTTTAAATACAAAGGATTTTTTTTTTTCCCACAAGGGAGACATTTTCTTTTTTTCCTGAAGCAAAGAATCATTCAAATGAGATGCTCCTTTTCTTATCCTCTTTCTTTTCTTCTACACGTCTTCCTCCCTCTCTCCTCCTTCACTTCCTCTGCTGTAACCAGCACGTGTGAAGTACTTGCTGAGTCAGTCCTTGCTAGAGGTATGTCAGGAGAGCAAGGAGTAGCACTCACTGCCCCATCCCTCTGGGAGCCTACCTATCCAGACAGTGGTGCACTGTGTATGTGCCCTGGACCTCACACAGATCAGAGGGAGAGGTAAGGTGGCAAGTTACCTGGCAAGGGCTGGCAAGGGCTTTATATAAATATTTAGTGATGACCTACAAGGTGTCATGTACTTGTGTTTGACTTACTGCTCCCTCACTTACCCTTCAATTACACTAAGTTCTTTGTGGCCAAGGACTGTTTTGTTCAACTTGTGTGCCCCCTGCCTGCAACACAAGGTGGGCATTGGAAGTATTTGCTGAATGAGTACATGCATATGCAAGGAAAGCCTCAGTGAATGGTGGGAGAATTATTTACTTCAGCTCAGTCGTGTCCAACTCTTTGGGAACCCATGGACTGCAGCGCACCAGGCTTCCCTGTCCTTCACCAGCTCTCAGATCCTGCTCAAACGTGTGTCCATTGAGTCAATGATGCTGTCCAACCATCTCGTCTCTGTTGTCTCCTTGTCATTTTTGCCTTCTATTTTTCCAAGCATCAGGCTCTCTTCCAGTGAGTCTTCTCTTTGCATCAGCCTTGGGGAAAAGCAATGTGACTCTTTATTCTCCTATATTCCTTTCTTTCCTTGACTCTAACCATGTCTATAGTCTCCATTCCACAGAAATATGACCTACAGGACTCACAGGCAATGTGCTGGCCCCAAAGGCACCTGAATCCTGGGACCCTCCATAATGAACATCTGCACTCTGATTCCTGAGTGAGCAGAACATGGTTTGCCTTCCCACTGATGTCCCCAGAGGGCTCTGCCCCCAGCTGTTCCTCCCCTCCCTGCAGGGGACCTTAGTTCTCACTTGAGACTAAACAGAGCAGTAAATCTGCCTAGATTTCTGGTTTCCTACTCAGGTTTCCTTTAAATACAAAGGATTTTTTTTTTTCCCACAAGGGAGACATTTTCTTTTTTTCCTGAAGCAAAGAATCATTCAAATGAGATGCTCCTTTTCTTATCCTCTTTCTTTTCTTCTACACGTCTTCCTCCCTCTCTCCTCCTTCACTTCCTCTGCTGTAACCAGCACGTGTGAAGTACTTGCTGAGTCAGTCCTTGCTAGAGGTATGTCAGGAGAGCAAGGAGTAGCACTCACTGCCCCATCCCTCTGGGAGCCTACCTATCCAGACAGTGGTGCACTGTGTATGTGCCCTGGACCTCACACAGATCAGAGGGAGAGGTAAGGTGGCAAGTTACCTGGCAAGGGCTGGCAAGGGCTTTATATAAATATTTAGTGATGACCTACAAGGTGTCATGTACTTGTGTTTGACTTACTGCTCCCTCACTTACCCTTCAATTACACTAAGTTCTTTGTGGCCAAGGACTGTTTTGTTCAACTTGTGTGCCCCCTGCCTGCAACACAAGGTGGGCATTGGAAGTATTTGCTGAATGAGTACATGCATATGCAAGGAAAGCCTCAGTGAATGGTGGGAGAATTATTTACTTCAGCTCAGTCGTGTCCAACTCTTTGGGAACCCATGGACTGCAGCGCACCAGGCTTCCCTGTCCTTCACCAGCTCTCAGATCCTGCTCAAACGTGTGTCCATTGAGTCAATGATGCTGTCCAACCATCTCGTCTCTGTTGTCTCCTTGTCATTTTTGCCTTCTATTTTTCCAAGCATCAGGCTCTCTTCCAGTGAGTCTTCTCTTTGCATCAGGTGGCCAAAGTATTGGAGCTTCCGTATCAGTCTTTCCCATGAATATTCAGGGTTGATTTCCTTTAGGAATGACTGGGTTGATCTCCTTGCCATCCAAGGGATTCTCAACAGCCTTCCCCAAACCACAGTTCTAAAGGCATCAATTCTTCGGCGCTCAGCCTTTCTTATGGTCAACTCTCACATCCATATATAACCAATGGGAAAACCATAGATTTGACTATGTGGACTTTTGTTGGCAAAGTGATATATCTGCTTCTGAATACACCATTCAGGTTTGTCATCGCTTTTCTTCCAAGGAGCGAGTGCCTTTTAATTTCATGGCAGCAGTCACCATTGGTAGTGATATTGGAGTCCAAGAAAATAAAAGCTGTCACTGTTTCCATTGTTTGCTCATCTATTTGCTGTGAAGATGTCAGGAATTGTAGGGGATCCTATTTCCTTTCAAGATTTTTCTCTCTTCTCATGATAGGAAATCTGTGACTAGAGAGCATGGCTTGGAAAGAATGGAAAGTTTGATGGATTTAGTTTCAGACATGAAAAGATGCTGTCAACTGGGGGTACTAATTGTATTCTGACTAGAAAGGGTGAATTCATCCACCATGGAAATCAAGGGGAAGGTAATTAACTGCTTAGTCATTTGTATGCCTTCATCCCAGGAACCAGCTGTTTCCTGGATCATATTTTTTATCGTTTTTATTTATAGTATGTCTTTGCAAGGAAAAACATCCGGGTGCAACAGAGTCCTAAGTTCTTTGTGGCCAAGGACTGTTTTGTTCAACTTGTGCCCCTGCCTGCAACACAAGGTGGGCATTGGAAGTATTTGCTGAATGAGTACATGCATATGCAAGGAAAGCCTCAGTGAATGGTGGGAGAATTATTTACTTCAGCTCAGTCGTGTCCAACTCTTTGGGAACCCATGGACTGCAGCGCACCAGGCTTCCCTGTCCTTCACCAGCTCTCAGATCCTGCTCAAACGTGTGTCCATTGAGTCAATGATGCTGTCCAACCATCTCGTCTCTGTTGTCTCCTTGTCATTTTTGCCTTCTATTTTTCCAAGCATCAGGCTCTCTTCCAGTGAGTCTTCTCTTTGCATCAGGTGGCCAAAGTATTGGAGCTTCCGTATCAGTCTTTCCCATGAATATTCAGGGTTGATTTCCTTTAGGAATGACTGGGTTGATCTCCTTGCCATCCAAGGGATTCTCAACAGCCTTCCCCAAACCACAGTTCTAAAGGCATCAATTCTTGGCTCAGCCTTTCTTATGGTCAACTCTCACATCCATATATAACCAATGGGAAAACCATAGATTTGACTATGTGGACTTTTGTTGGCAAAGTGATATATCTGCTTCTGAATACACCATTCAGGTTTGTCATCGCTTTTCTTCCAAGGAGCGAGTGCCTTTTAATTTCATGGCAGCAGTCACCATTGGTAGTGATATTGGAGTCCAAGAAAATAAAAGCTGTCACTGTTTCCATTGTTTGCTCATCTATTTGCTGTGAAGATGTCAGGAATTGTAGGGGATCCTATTTCCTTTCAAGATTTTTCTCTCTTCTCATGATAGGAAATCTGTGACTAGAGAGCATGGCTTGGAAAGAATGGAAAGTTTGATGGATTTAGTTTCAGACATGAAAAGATGCTGTCAACTGGGGGTACTAATTGTATTCTGACTAGAAAGGGTGAATTCATCCACCATGGAAATCAAGGGGAAGGTAATTAACTGCTTAGTCATTTGTATGCCTTCATCCCAGGAACCAGCTGTTTCCTGGATCATATTTTTTTTTTTATCGTTTTTATTTATAGTATGTCTTTGCAAGGAAAACATCCGGTGCAACAGAGCTCAGCTATTTGTGTGTAATAATGCATATTTTAAAGCTACGCAGAAGACACTTTGTGTGAGTTACCTTAGAAAAGCAGGGGTACCAGACCCTCTTACCTTTTTCTTTAATTAATTGAATTTATTTATGTTTAGTTGAAGGATAATTGCTTTGCCATAGTGTGTTGATTTCTATCAAATGTCAACATGAACCAGCCATAAGTTCACCTATGTCCCCTCCCACTTGAATATCCCTTCTACCTCTCCCACAATCCCACCCCTCTTGGTGGAATTCTCGAGTCATGGAGCAAATTCCCATTGGCTCTCTATTTTACATGTGGAAATGTGTGTTTCCACTTTACTTTCTCCATGCATCCCACCGTCTCCTTCCTCCCTCTTCAGACATGTCTGCAAGTCTCATCTTCATGCCTGTGTTTCCATCAGTTGCCCCTTTCTGTAACTGTGGAGGATTTTCCCTGAGGCTTATGGCTGTGGTAGAAAGGAAAGATGATTAGCCTTGAGGCCAGAGATCATGGATCTGAATCCTTACCCTACCTCACTCAGCAGTGCAGCCTAAGGAAATTAGTTTAAATGAGGTTCAGTGAAATCTCAGTAAAATCTTACCTCATGGGGCTTCCCTGGTGGTCCAGTGGGTAAGGACACCACCTTGCAGTGCAAGGGCCGCTGGTTCGATCCCTGGCCTGGGAAGATCCCACAAGCAGTGGCTGGACCATTGTCGTGTCCAGCTACTGAGCTGGAGCTCTGGCGCATGTGCCCAGAGCCAGTGCTCTGAGACGAGAGGCCACTGCGATCCCCCGACATGGAATTGTATTCTGATTTTAGAAATTGTGAGGCTGTGGAAAGAATGGAAAGTTTGATGGATTTAGTTTCAGACATGAAAAGATGCTGTCAACTGGGGGTACTAATTGTATTCTGACTAGAAAGGGTGAATTCATCCACCATGGAAATCAAGGGGAAGGTAATTAACTGCTTAGTCATTTGTATGCCTTCATCCCAGGAACCAGCTGTTTCCTGGATCATATTTTGTTATCGTTTTTATTTATAGTATGTCTTTGCAAGGAAAACATCCGGTGCAACAGAGCTCAGCTATTTGTGTGTAATAATGCATATTTTAAAGCTACGCAGAAGACACTTTGTGTGAGTTACCTTAGAAAAGCAGGGGTACCAGACCCTCTTACCTTTTTCTTTAATTAATTGAATTTATTTATGTTTAGTTGAAGGATAATTGCTTTGCCATAGTGTGTTGATTTCTATCAAATGTCAACATGAACCAGCCATAAGTTCACCTATGTCCCCTCCCACTTGAATATCCCTTCTACCTCTCCCACAATCCCACCCCTCTTGGTGGAATTCTCGAGTCATGGAGCAAATTCCCATTGGCTCTCTATTTTACATGTGGAAATGTGTGTTTCCACTTTACTTTCTCCATGCATCCCACCGTCTCCTTCCTCCCTCTTCAGACATGTCTGCAAGTCTCATCTTCATGCCTGTGTTTCCATCAGTTGCCCCTTTCTGTAACTGTGGAGGATTTTCCCTGAGGCTTATGGCTGTGGTAGAAAGGAAAGATGATTAGCCTTGAGGCCAGAGATCATGGATCTGAATCCTTACCCTACCTCACTCAGCAGTGCAGCCTAAGGAAATTAGTTTAAATGAGGTTCAGTGAAATCTCAGTAAAATCTTACCTCATGGGGCTTCCCTGGTGGTCCAGTGGGTAAGGACACCACCTTGCAGTGCAAGGGCCGCTGGTTCGATCCCTGGCCTGGGAAGATCCCACATGCCGCGGAGTGGCTGGACCATTGTCGTGTCCAGCTACTGAGCTGGAGCTCTGGAGCGCATGTGCCCAGAGCCAGTGCTCTGAGACGAGAGAGGCCACTGCGATGGGAGGCCCACACAGGCCAAAGAACAAAGGTGGATGAAAACAAATAAATGAAAGACCAATAAAAGTGACCAAAAAGGAAAAAAAAAAGTTAAAAAAAAAATTACCTCACAAGGAGAGGAGATGAGAAAATCAGAGAAACAATAAAGCAAGTGTGTTAGGCCCTCAGTCGTGTCCGACTCTTTGCAACCCTATGAACTGTTAGCCCACCAGGCTCCTCTGTCCGTGGAATTCTCCCAGTAAGAATATTGTAGGGAGAATTCCAAGGGAGCTTCCTGACCCAGAGATTGAACCCAGGTCTCCTGCATCGCAGGCAGATTCTTTACCATCTGAGTCACCAAGGAAGCCAAGTAAGTGTCCTAAACACATGTTTTTTTTCCTCCTATGTTTCTGGTGTAAAGATTTGTTGTTCAGAAAAGTCTACTCATACCATTTAGGAATAAATTTAGTTCAAATAATTATTTTTCAGGAAAGTCCATATCATAGATCCATTCTATTTTATTGGATAATTGATCTCAAAGTATTAGAATTTAATGGCATCTCTAGATGTATTGCTGTATCTTTAGACATAAAGATCAGACTCTGGATCCTTTCCGAGGCTCTTGTGGAAATGCACAGTCACGCCTGTAGATGGCGCCATTGCACCAGATGGAGCAAAACCATAATGATGCGTATGTGAGTTCTTTCTCTGAACAGTCAACCTGTTCAGTGTCAAATGCGTACATTAGAAGCCACAGTACCAGATTTTGGAATAGGAAAATATTTAGAAGATATTCTTTATTTTTTTGGAAAAAAAGTGAAAACTCAAATACGACGTGATGGCTTCATAGTAATTGTGTCCATTTTTTTAAAAAAAAATTTTAGGGGAGAAAAGAGAAATTGATAAAGGTCCAGATGGAAGGCTAAACTTTTATTTCTTGAAAACATTTAATTAAACTGCACAGGACCACAAGGTATTGGACTTACAGTCATCAGTGCCAGTTCTAAGCCACACAAAATAAAATTTTATAGCTCCCTTATTTCTTCTATTTCCTATACTTTATGTGATAAAGAACTTCTTATGCGTATATATTTTTCATTTTCTTTTGATTAGTATTCTTTCTGGATCATGTAAGCAGTTCATTTATTTATTTATTTTTATAGATATGTGATTGTGGATTTATGTGTTGATAATACTGCTCAGAGAACTAATATTTCATTTTTTTACATCTACTTTTGTTGCTTATGAATCATTAAAAGAAATGTCACCTGAAAGGGTTTTGAATAACTGAATTCATGGGGTATATTACTGGAATAAGTTGTACAGTCGTGTAGCAGAAATTAGTATCTGGGGAACACTGTTACCATATATACGACATAGGAAAGTTGTTTATTTTTTTATTCTAAACTTCAGTTGGCGGAGCGAGATATGAAGACATATCCCTGAGATCTGTAAAATTTTCATTTGTTCATTGTTGTGTCCTGGAATAGTCAGCTACCTGTGTATAGCACAACTTCTGGGCAATATTAACTTTCAACAAATTACAATGGGACAGTTGTTCCATCAGATTTCATTGGTACAAATAGCATCTATGCTCAATTTCTCTATTTATTTTGTTTAATTATATTTATATATTAGTGATGTTGTTAAGATTATTCTAATAATTTTACAAAAATGTGATCATAGCTAGAATTATATAAATGTAAATCATTTATATTTATCTTTAAACATGATACATAGCATAAAACATGTATATACAAATTAATGAGTATGTAAACTTCACATAAACACCATTAAATCAGAAAGTAGAATTTTGCCAGTATTGTGGAAACATCCCTTCCAGGAAACATGGGCCTCTTGCCAGATATAAACCCCTATTAGACCAGTGATGAAAATATTTAGAAGATATTCTTTATTTTTTTGGAAAAAAAGTGAAAACTCAAATACGACGTGATGGCTTCATAGTAATTGTGTCCATTTTTTTAAAAAAAAATTTTAGGGGAGAAAAGAGAAATTGATAAAGGTCCAGATGGAAGGCTAAACTTTTATTTCTTGAAAACATTTAATTAAACTGCACAGGACCACAAGGTATTGGACTTACAGTCATCAGTGCCAGTTCTAAGCCACACAAAATAAAATTTTATAGCTCCCTTATTTCTTCTATTTCCTATACTTTATGTGATAAAGAACTTCTTATGCGTATATATTTTTTCATTTTCTTTTGATTAGTATTCTTTCTGGATCATGTAAGCAGTTCATTTATTTATTTATTTTTATAGATATGTGATTGTGGATTTATGTGTTGATAATACTGCTCAGAGAACTAATATTTCATTTTTTTACATCTACTTTTGTTGCTTATGAATCATTAAAAGAAATGTCACCTGAAAGGGTTTTGAATAACTGAATTCATGGGGTATATTACTGGAATAAGTTGTGCAGTCGTGTAGCAGAAATTAGTATCTGGGGAACACTGTTACCATATATACGACATAGGAAAGTTGTTTATTTTTTTATTCTAAACTTCAGTTGGCGGAGCGAGCTATGAAGACATATCCCTGAGATCTGTAAAATTTTCATTTGTTCATTGTTGTGTCCTGGAATAGTCAGCTACCTGTGTATAGCACAACTTCTGGGCAATATTAACTTTCAACAAATTACAATGGGACAGTTGTTCCATCAGATTTCATTGGTACAAATAGCATCTATGCTCAATTTCTCTATTTATTTTGTTTAATTATATTTATATATTAGTGATGTTGTTAAGATTATTCTAATAATTTTACAAAAATGTGATCATAGCTAGAATTATATAAATGTAAATCATTTATATTTATCTTTAAACATGATACATAGCATAAAACATGTATATACAAATTAATGAGTATGTAAACTTCACATAAACACCATTAAATCAGAAAGTAGAATTTTGCCAGTATTGTGGAAACATCCCTTCCAGGAAACATGGGCCTCTTGCCAGATTATAAACCCCCTCTGTTTTCCCAGATGTAACTAATATTCTTGACTTTACTGAGAATCATTCCCTTGTGTGTTAAAATAAATACATTTTCATCTATGTAAGTGTCCTTAAATAACAAACTTTTGTCTGTTTGTGCACAGTATCATACTGTGTGTATTTTTCTCTATGTTCTAGCATCTGATGCTCAAAATTATGTTTGTAAGTTCCATCTATTTTCATATTTGCAACTGTGGTTTATTCACTTTAATTGCTGAATATTTTATGACACAATTTACTTATCTATTCTGCTGATGGACATCTGCGTGTTTCTACATCACATCAGGGCTGTTAAAAACAATGTTGCTAAGAGCTGTCTTGTTTATATATGTCTTAGCTGTATCCTGTTGGGAGCATCCCTGGTGGCTCAGTTGTAAAGAATCCACCTACTAATGCAGGAGAGGCGAGTTCGATCCTAGGGCCAGAAGATCCTCTGCAGGAGGAAATGGGAACCCACTCTAGTATTCTTGCCTGGAAAATCCCATGGACAGAGGACCTTGCCAGGCAACAGAGCAGGGGGTTGCAAGAGTCGGGCATGACTTAGCCACTGACCCTGACATATACTGTTGCATGTGCGTGTTTTCTCTGCAAGTTATCCTGAGAAGTGAAATTGCTAGACTGTAAGTTTTCTATACTCTCACATTTACTAGATCATGCCACATGGCATTTCAGGATGGTTGTACCAATTTATACTCTCACCCCCATGCTATAGGACATCTTGTCGTCCACCTCCTCACTAGGATATGTATTGTTGGGCTTGAAAAGCTTTGTTCAAGGTTTTAGTGGACTCCTGCTTGCTTTAATGTACATTTTTCTCCTTACGAAAGGTTGCTGGTTACTTGTATTCCCTCTCTGCAAAGTACACATTTTTCATCTAACTTGTCCTTTTCTTAATACTTGGAGGAGTTTTTATGATTGTTATGGTTGACATCGTTTGGGGTTTCCTAGTCCTTCTTTAATTAGATCAAAAACTCTCCCATATTGTGGTTTTCACTTTCACTGTATTAACAGTGAGTTTTGATGCACAGATATTCCTGATTTTTATACAGTAGAATTTATCTGTCATTTGCTGTATGATCAGTGTATTTTGATTTAGCAATTAGTCCTTACCCTGGGGAAATAAACATATGCTCTCAAAATTTTTTCTCAAAGTCTTAGGGATATGTATTTCACATAAAGGTGCACCTTGACATAATTTTATACCCAAGGCCATGCCAGTTCCATTTATTTTATTTTCTGTTTAAATGGATTTTCACTAACTCTTTTTTTTTTTAATCTTTTTTGGAGGGGCGGGAGGGGGGGGGACGGGCGGGCCACTTCTATTGGTCTTTCATTTATCTATTTTCATCCAGCTTTGTTCTTTTGGCACCTGTGGGCCTCCCATCGCAGTGGCCTCTGTTGTTGCAGAGCACCAGCTCTGGGCGCATGCGCAGAGCCCTCGGTAATTGGGACGCAGCGCTCCGCGGCAGGTTCCCTGGTGGCTCAGTTGTAAAGAATCCACCTACTAATGCAGGAGGCGAGTTCGATCCTAGGGCCAGAAGATCCTCTGCAGGAGGAAATGGGAACCCACTCTAGTATTCTTGCCTGGAAAATCCCATGGACAGAGGACCTTGCCAGGCAACAGAGCAGGGGGTTGCAAGAGTCGGGCATGACTTAGCCACTGACCCTGACATATACTGTTGCATGTGCGTGTTTTCTCTGCAAGTTATCCTGAGAAGTGAAATTGCTAGACTGTAAGTTTTCTATACTCTCACATTTACTAGATCATGCCACATGGCATTTCAGGATGGTTGTACCAATTTATACTCTCCCCCCCATGCTATAGGACATCTTGTCGTCCACCTCCTCACTAGGATATGTATTGTTGGGCTTGAAAAGCTTTGTTCAAGGTTTTAGTGGACTCCTGCTTGCTTTAATGTACATTTTTCTCCTTACGAAAGGTTGCTGGTTACTTGTATTCCCTCTCTGCAAAGTACACATTTTCATCTAACTTGTCCTTTTCTTAATACTTGGAGGAGTTTTTATGATTGTTATGGTTGACATCGTTTGGGGTTTCCTAGTCCTTCTTTAATTAGATCAAAAACTCTCCCATATTGTGGTTTTCACTTTCACTGTATTAACAGTGAGTTTTGATGCACAGATATTCCTGATTTTTATACAGTAGAATTTATCTGTCATTTGCTGTATGATCAGTGTATTTTGATTTAGCAATTAGTCCTTACCCTGGGGAAATAAACATATGCTCTAAAAATTTTTTTCTCAAAGTCTTAGGGATATGTATTTCACATAAAGGTGCACCTTGACATAATTTTATACCCAAGGCCATGCCAGTTCCATTTATTTTATTTTCTGTTTAAATGGATTTTCACTAACTCTTTTTTTTTTTAATCTTTTTTGGGGGGGTGGGGTGGGGAGGGAGTGGGACGGGCGGGCCACTTCTATTGGTCTTTCATTTATCTATTTTCATCCAGCTTTGTTCTTTTGGCTCTTGTGGGCCTCCCATCACGGTGGCCTCTGTTGTTGCAGAGCACCAGCTCTGGGCGCATGCGCTCCAGAGCTCCGGCTCGGTAATTGGACGCATCAGTCCAGCCGCTCCGCGGCACGTGGGATCTTCCCAGGCCAGGGATCGAAACGGCGCCCCTTGCACTGCAAGGCGGTGTCCTTACCCACTGGACCACCAGGGGAAGCCCGGATTTTCATTAACTCTTAACCATTTTCTGCAAAGTCTGTTTTCCCCTTTTCCTGTGGTCCTAAGTATCTCATTTATCATGGATCCATGAATGAACGAGGTCTGTTTCTGAGCTTTATGTCCTGTTTCCTTGATCCAAGTGTGAGACCTCATATAAGTACCACAGTGGGTTAATTAGTAGATCTTTATAAGAAGTCTCTATATGCCTTCTAGAACCTTGTTCTTATTCAAGAGTGTTTTGTGTTTTTTTTTTGGGCGGGTGTTGGGGAGGGAGGGGAGCAGGCGGGCCACTTCTATTGGTCCTTCATTTCTCCATTTTCATCCGTCTTTGTTCTTTGGCTCTTGTGGGCCTCCCATCACGGTGGCCTCTGTCATCGCAGAGCGCCGGCTCTGGGCGCATGCGCTCCAGAGCTCCGGCTCGGTGATTGGACACATCGGTCCAGCCGCTCCGCGGCACGTGGGATCTTCCCAGGCCAGGGATCGAAACGGCGCCCCTTGCACTGCAAGGCGGTGTCCTTACCCACTGGACCACCAGGGGAAGCCCGGATTTTCATTAACTCTTAACCATTTTCTGCAAAGTCTGTTTTCCCCTTTTCCTGTGGTCCTAAGTATCTCATTTATCATGGATCCATGAATGAACGAGGTCTGTTTCTGAGCTTTATGTCCTGTTTCCTTGATCCAAGTGTGAGACCTCATATAAGTACCACAGTGGGTTAATTAGTAGATCTTTATAAGAAGTCTCTATATGCCTTCTAGAACCTTGTTCTTATTCAAGAGTGTTTTGTGTTTTTTTTTTGGGCGGGTGTTGGGGAGGGAGGGGAGCAGGCGGGCCACTTCTATTGGTCCTTCATTTCTCCATTTTCATCCGTCTTTGTTCTTTGGCTCTTGTGGGCCTCCCATCACGGTGGCCTCTGTCATCGCAGAGCGCCGGCTCTGGGCGCATGCGCTCCAGAGCTCCGGCTCGGTGATTGGACACATCGGTCCAGCCGCTCCGCGGCACGTGGGATCTTCCCAGGCCAGGGATCGAACTGGCGCCCCTTGCACTGCAAGGCGGTGTCCTTATCCACTGGACCACCAGGGGAAGCCTCAAGAGTGTTTTGATGCTTGAAATTCTGTATGTGTTTTAAAGTCAGCTTATCAAATTCTACCAACTCTATTGGGATTTTGAGTGTGTTTTCATTCCATTCACATTATTTCAATTTGTAAGTAATGAATATGGTGTATATCTTGATTAGTTAGCTTCTTTTCATATCTTAATGTTTCTCAGTAACATTTATAATTCTCTTGGATGACGTCTTACACACATCTATTTGTAGTGTAAGATACATACAATCCCCATGTGTCTAAATTGATATTAAGTGATGCTATTATAGTGTGTTGAAATTTTGTTTTTCTTACTGTTGATAGTAAGTAGAAATGTAATTTATTTTTATGACAGTTTTCTATCCAGAAGCCTGGTAGAATTCTTTAATTCTACAAATGCACCTTAAGTCCTTTTGTGTAAAATAATATTACCAGGGAAAAGGTCATTTTTTTACCCCTTCCTTTCCCATCCTTCTGCATTTTATTTATTTTTCTTACCTTGCTGCATTGGCTAAAACTTCCTACAATGTTAGATAATAAGTGGAGGTAATATTCTTCTTGTCTTGATTCAGAAATCAAAGTGCTAGTTAGTAATTTACCCCTGAATGGGAGATTTTCTGTAGATTTTGCATATCTTATGTCAAATAAAGTTCTCTTCTTAGTTTGCTAAGAATTTTTATAATGAATGAATATTGAATTTTATCAAATGGATTTTTTCTAATATAGTGTTATGACCATGTGAGTTTTTCTAGTCTGTTGATCTAATTAATTAATACTAATTAATCTCCACTCCTAGACTAAATTCAGCTTAAACATTACATATGTACACTGCTGAAATCAATTTGCTGATACGTTTATGAGAGTTTTGCGCTTGTGTCTATGTATGGGAACTGACCTTCAGTTTTTAAATATGCAAGAATACTGGAATTAAACATCAAGATTTATTACACTCAAATGGAAAATACTTTTCTGTTTTTTAAAGGTTTTTTTTTTTTTTTAATTTATCTATTTATTTTTGGCTATTCTTGGTTTTTACTGCTACCACAGGCTCTTCTCTAGTTGTAGGGAGTAGCGGTTACTCTCTAGTTGAGGTGAGCAGATTTCTTGTTGCGGTGACTTCTCTTGTTGTGAAACTTTCCAGGCCAGGGAAGCCTAAAGGGGAGGGGTGTTTTGATGCTTGAAATTCTGTATGTGTTTTAAAGTCAGCTTATCAAATTCTACCAACTCTATTGGGATTTTGAGTGTGTTTTCATTCCATTCACATTATTTCAATTTGTAAGTAATGAATATGGTGTATATCTTGATTAGTTAGCTTCTTTTCATATCTTAATGTTTCTCAGTAACATTTATAATTCTCTTGGATGACGTCTTACACACATCTATTTGTAGTGTAAGATACATACAATCCCCATGTGTCTAAATTGATATTAAGTGATGCTATTATAGTGTGTTGAAATTTTGTTTTTCTTACTGTTGATAGTAAGTAGAAATGTAATTTATTTTTATGACAGTTTTCTATCCAGAAGCCTGGTAGAATTCTTTAATTCTACAAATGCACCTTAAGTCCTTTTGTGTAAAATAATATTACCAGGGAAAAGGTCATTTTTTTACCCCTTCCTTTCCCATCCTTCTGCATTTTATTTATTTTTCTTACCTTGCTGCATTGGCTAAAACTTCCTACAATGTTAGATAATAAGTGGAGGTAATATTCTTCTTGTCTTGATTCAGAAATCAAAGTGCTAGTTAGTAATTTACCCCTGAATGGGAGATTTTCTGTAGATTTTGCATATCTTATGTCAAATAAAGTTCTCTTCTTAGTTTGCTAAGAATTTTTATAATGAATGAATATTGAATTTTATCAAATGGATTTTTTCTAATATAGTGTTATGACCATGTGAGTTTTTCTAGTCTGTTGATCTAATTAATTAATACTAATTAATCTCCACTCCTAGACTAAATTCAGCTTAAACATTACATATGTACACTGCTGAAATCAATTTGCTGATACGTTTATGAGAGTTTTGCGCTTGTGTCTATGTATGGGAACTGACCTTCAGTTTTTAAATATGCAAGAATACTGGAATTAAACATCAAGATTTATTACACTCAAATGGAAAATACTTTTCTGTTTTTTAAAGGTTTTTTTTTTTTTTAATTTATCTATTTATTTTTGGCTATTCTTGGTTTTTACTGCTACCACAGGCTCTTCTCTAGTTGTAGGGAGTAGCGGTTACTCTCTAGTTGAGGTGAGCAGATTTCTTGTTGCGGTGACTTCTCTTGTTGTGAAACTCCAGCTCTAGGGCACACGGGATTGAGTAGTTGCAGCACATGGGCTCAGTAGGTGTGGCTCCGAGGCTCTAGAGCACAGGTTCAATAGTTGTGGCTCACAGGCTTAGTTGCTCCGCGGCATGTGGGATCTTCCCGGATCAGGGATTGAACTCGTGTCTCCTGCATTGACAGGCAAACTTTTTATCATTGAGCTATCAGGAAAGCCCCGAAAATATTTTTCTTTAGTTGTGACGTTTTCTATTTTTTCCTGGTAAACAAAAAGAGATTTTATGTGAAATTTCAATGCTGTCTTATAATTTTAAAGATTTATGTAACTTGCCTCAC
Organism: Tragulus kanchil; assembly: GCA_022376925.1. Classification (NCBI taxonomy): domain Eukaryota; kingdom Metazoa; phylum Chordata; class Mammalia; order Artiodactyla; family Tragulidae; genus Tragulus; species Tragulus kanchil. Next base: position 20,891,064 of record JAIOJX010000003.1, on the reverse strand, counting down.
TGACCGTATTCACATAGTGTATTCATGTGTGAAGTTTAGTATTTTACTTCTCAACTCATTCACAACTTGTCTGTTTTCTATATGCATAACTTCAGAAGAAAGTGCAGCAAATTAAGTTTCATCTTTACCGACTCCTTCAGAAAGAAAAAGTCATTTGAAATTCATTGGCGTCTAAGTTACACTGCTCATCTTTTCTTGACAAACGTATCAGGGACGCAGGTGTTATGAAGTAGCTCAGGTTATGACCGATGGCTTGCAGTTGGCTCTGACATGAGTGACTTCTAATGTTGGGTTGCCTGGAGACTACACACTTGTTCTTCATTTGTGGTTCGAGAAAGACATCTATGAAATCCCACTCCATGTTCTACCAATTCAGTTATACTCTGAAATGTGGGCAGAGATCTAGCAGAGAATTAAATTTTTCCCAAGCAAGTCTAAAAGTACAAAAGCAGTATAAGAAGTTTTTCCTTTTATGAATGTTAAGAATGTATTGGAGACAAATTATATCCATATACAATATTTTTAACATGGTATAAGGTAAAGCACGGCAACTACTCCAGTATTCTTGCCTAGAGAAACCCCATGGACAGAGGATCCTCGCCTGGTGGGGTTGCATACAGTCAGACAAGACTGAAGTGGCTTCGCATGCACAAAGTGCTGTGTGATCACTATTTTTTTCTTTTTTAAATTATTTACTTATTTATTTATTTTTGGCTCTTCTGGATTTTCACTGCTGCAGGCTCTCCTCTAGGTGCAGGGAGTGGGGGATACTCTCTAGTTGAGGTGAGTGGGCTTCTCGTTGTGATTACTTGTTGTGGAACTTAGGCTCTAGGGCACATGGCTTCAGTAGGTGTGGTACATGGGCTCAATAGTTGCGGCTCTGAGGCCCTAGAGCACAGGCTCAGTAGTTGCAGCTCATGGGCTTAGTTGCTCTGCAGCATGTGGGATCTTCCCAGCTCAGGGATTGAACTCGTGTTTCCTGCCTTGACAGGCAGATTCTTTATCACTGAGCTACCAGGGAAGCCTTGTGTGATCACTTTCTAAAGCAGTATGGTAAACAAATATTTTTTTTTAGAACTCAAAAAAGTGAAAGATTTGTTATAAATGATAGACTTTGAACTAGGGCTTGTTGGATTTGTTTGAGGAGATAGATACAAGAGGATAGTAGAAATGGGGTTATAGGATAAACAGTAGTTTCCCTCTCATTGTTATTTTTCTGAATCTTTAGAGGAAGACTCTACCTAATAACAAACATATGGAATGATTGATATTATCCCAATTCCCTTTTAGCTTTTACATGTATTATCTCATTCATTCCTTGGAACAGCCCTTTAAGAGCGAACTTGAATATCTTGATAGCTCTTGAACTGAGGAACAGAGATCTCAGGGAAACTTATGAAAAGGCTAGGCAAGTACAGAGGGATGCCAGAGATTTGATCTCAGGTACTAACCTCAAATACTGACTGTCATGATATATATTCCTGCTAAATGGTTAATGCGGAAAAGAGAAAAGTTTATGATTAGGTTGCCTGGAGACTACACACTTGTTCTTCATTTGTGGTTCGAGAAAGACATCTATGAAATCCCACTCCATGTTCTACCAATTCAGTTATACTCTGAAATGTGGGCAGAGATCTAGCAGAGAATTAAATTTTTCCCAAGCAAGTCTAAAAGTACAAAAGCAGTATAAGAAGTTTTCCTTTTATGAATGTTAAGAATGTATTGGAGACAAATTATATCCATATACAATATTTTTAACATGGTATAAGGTAAGCACGGCAACTACTCCAGTATTCTTGCCTAGAGAAACCCCATGGACAGAGGATCCTCGCCTGGTGGGGTTGCATACAGTCAGACAAGACTGAAGTGGCCGCATGCACAAAGTGCTGTGTGATCACTATTTTTTTCTTTTTTAAATTATTTACTTATTTATTTATTTTTGGCTCTTCTGGATTTTCACTGCTGCAGGCTCTCCTCTAGGTGCAGGGAGTGGGGGATACTCTCTAGTTGAGGTGAGTGGGCTTCTCGTTGTGATTACTTGTTGTGGAACTTAGGCTCTAGGGCACATGGCTTCAGTAGGTGTGGTACATGGGCTCAATAGTTGCGGCTCTGAGGCCCTAGAGCACAGGCTCAGTAGTTGCAGCTCATGGGCTTAGTTGCTCTGCAGCATGTGGGATCTTCCCAGCTCAGGGATTGAACTCGTGTTTCCTGCCTTGACAGGCAGATTCTTTATCACTGAGCTACCAGGGAAGCCTTGTGTGATCACTTTCTAAAGCAGTATGGTAAACAAATATTTTTTAGAACTCAAAAAGTGAAAGATTTGTTATAAATGATAGACTTTGAACTAGGGCTTGTTGGATTTGTTTGAGGAGATAGATACAAGAGGATAGTAGAAATGGGGTTATAGGATAAACAGTAGTTTCCCTCTCATTGTTATTTTTCTGAATCTTTAGAGGAAGACTCTACCTAATAACAAACATATGGAATGATTGATATTATCCCAATTCCCTTTTAGCTTTTACATGTATTATCTCATTCATTCCTTGGAACAGCCCTTTAAGAGCGAACTTGAATATCTTGATAGCTCTTGAACTGAGGAACAGAGATCTCAGGGAAACTTATGAAAAGGCTAGGCAAGTACAGAGGGATGCCAGAGATTTGATCTCAGGTACTAACCTCAAATACTGACTGTCATGATATATATTCCTGCTAAATGGTTAATGCGGAAAAGAGAAAAGTTTATTGTTAGGGGGAATGAAAATAGTAACTACAAGGATCTCAAGCCTTTGATGTTCCCACACTCAATTTTATCATAATATCCTGTTTCTCACCGTAAGACTTACAAACTTCATGTTAGGATACATATATTCAATCAAAGATCTTTTTCCACTTCATATATTCTCCCATGGTTGTTATGTTTCCTTAGATTTACTTGCAGTTATAAGCATCATAGTTGTTTAAACAAGAAAAACATTTCCCAAATGTTAGATTCTGACATCTACTAAACCAGTGCACTAGAGATTGTAATCAGTGTTTTAAGCAGATGAATGGTAGAAAAATAAGAAAAAAAGTGACAAAACAACAAGCTATATGTTAGTTGAGATAGCACGTAACATAGGTTTTAAGTCACTGAATTATGAAAAATGGGAGCTAAGAAAATGTGTGTCTTATCGCCCAGCTGTTTCTGTGCATGTTGTCACCAACTTCTTATGGTGTACTGCAGTCCGCTCAGCTACAAATACCTGGAAATGACTATCATGCAGAGATGCCAAAGGTTAGAGGGGGACTTGTCACAGCCTTTGCTTTTTGCTTAAAACATATGCCCTTTTTGTTTGTTTGATGCTTCATCAATATGTTTTGTGATAACCAAGCCTAAATTAGGCTATAATAAGAGAGAGTGTAAGAAACGAATGATCCTCTTCAGATTGATTAAAGGAATTGTTAAGTAATATCCTTAAATGTTACAGGAAAAGCTGAGAATAGAACTTGTTTCTTCTCATTCCTGATCTGTGATGTATTCTTCTTTGTATCTTTTTACTTTCTGCAAGTTGAGATGGATGGTTTTATAAACAGTAGTTTCCCTCTCATTGTTATTTTTCTGAATCTTTAGAGGAAGACTCTACCTAATAACAAACATATGGAATGATTGATATTATCCCAATTCCCTTTTAGCTTTTACATGTATTATCTCATTCATTCCTTGGAACAGCCCTTTAAGAGCGAACTTGAATATCTTGATAGCTCTTGAACTGAGGAACAGAGATCTCAGGGAAACTTATGAAAAGGCTAGGCAAGTACAGAGGGATGCCAGAGATTTGATCTCAGGTACTAACCTCAAATACTGACTGTCATGATATATATTCCTGCTAAATGGTTAATGCGGAAAAGAGAAAAGTTTATTGTTAGGGGGAATGAAAATAGTAACTACAAGGATCTCAAGCCTTTGATGTTCCCACACTCAATTTTATCATAATATCCTGTTTCTCACCGTAAGACTTACAAACTTCATGTTAGGATACATATATTCAATCAAAGATCTTTTTCCACTTCATATATTCTCCCATGGTTGTTATGTTTCCTTAGATTTACTTGCAGTTATAAGCATCATAGTTGTTTAAACAAGAAAAACATTTCCCAAATGTTAGATTCTGACATCTACTAAACCAGTGCACTAGAGATTGTAATCAGTGTTTTAAGCAGATGAATGGTAGAAAAATAAGAAAAAAAGTGACAAAACAACAAGCTATATGTTAGTTGAGATAGCACGTAACATAGGTTTTAAGTCACTGAATTATGAAAAATGGGAGCTAAGAAAATGTGTGTCTTATCGCCCAGCTGTTTCTGTGCATGTTGTCACCAACTTCTTATGGTGTACTGCAGTCCGCTCAGCTACAAATACCTGGAAATGACTATCATGCAGAGATGCCAAAGGTTAGAGGGGCACTTGTCACAGCCTTTGCTTTTTGCTTAAAACATATGCCCTTTTTGTTTGTTTGATGCTTCATCAATATGTTTTGTGATAACCAAGCCTAAATTAGGCTATAATAAGAGAGAGTGTAAGAAACGAATGATCCTCTTCAGATTGATTAAAGGAATTGTTAAGTAATATCCTTAAATGTTACAGGAAAAGCTGAGAATAGAACTTGTTTCTTCTCATTCCTGATCTGTGATGTATTCTTCTTTGTATCTTTTTTTACTTTCTGCAAGTTGAGATGGATGGTTGATGTTGATCCCTAATCTTCTATTTAATCTCTTAAAAATTATGACCTAAACTGTACAAGGTGTCATAAATTGAGTAAAATCATTTTTAGTATAAAAAGAATGAGTGGTTTTGAGTAGAAGCCAGTGTTGTGATCCCCTTTTCTCTGGTATCATTATATGTAACTCTGTCTCCACCCTCTTTATTGCTATTTCATTCCTGTTGAATCAAAGCTTTTAGTATTTCCAGAACTAATGTTTATGTATATGTGTGTGTATATACATATATATATATATATGTGTGTGTGTATATGTATAGTGTGTATATATGTATATATACACACTATCTGACATTTATTCTCCTATTTCTAAGACTATTTTTCTAATGGATGAACCACTTTGAAATATCAATATGGTATATCTTCTGCAGTATTCTAATTGAGAGAATTCTTCAGAACTGCTGGAAACCTGGACTAGGACAGAATACGTTAGCTAGGTAAACAGTAAGTAATCATATGAGATTTAATAAAATTAATGCACTTAACGTCTTCAGAGAAGAGATAAGACTGTGTAAGTTAAATTCACTGTCTCAATGCCGAAAACAGTATAATATGTGATTATGTGCTATGTGAAAGGTTTTGGAGGAACATAAAACCTACATTTTGGCACCAATCCAAAAATAAAATAAATGGATACAGAGAAAGACAGCAGGATCGAGTTATAGTTATGTTGGCATGAAATTTTGAAGAAAGAAAATTAGGACAGTTAGTTGAAGGAAGTAGGAGAGAAATGGGAAAGGAAGTTCAGAATGTACTTAAAGAACAAACTATGTTTTAATTATTTTCACTTTCATAAGACTCAGTACTCAGTGCTCACTCATAGCACTCGCTATCATCCAAGTTTGTAGCATGGAGAAATGAAATGTGTTAGGCCGATTAAGGTTCTAATCATGTTTGAGATAACAGTTTATGTTGATGGATAAATTTGCATTTTCTAAATTTTAAATCTCCTTATTTCTGAAAATGAATGTCCTATTTATTTTACAGTGTGCTGTGAAAATAAAATACAATAATATATTTTAAATTTCAATCTCAGTGTTAGACATATAGTACTGCTCCAGTAAATTTTCATTTCTTTTCTCCTCACTTTGTATTTTATATGGATGAGTTATCCAGCTGTGACAGAATAAGTCTGATATACATATATCAGGAGACAGTTATTTTAAATTTCTTTTGCTGGATGATATTCTTAGTATCTTGGAATAAAATTCTATTTAATAGTTACTATAAAATCAAATATCTATTTGGCATTTCCTATGTATATTCGATAGTCTGTGTGATATATCACATTTATTCCTCACAGCAGTTTTATGCTATTAGTATCATTTTCCCTTTTGCAGATTTTTTCATTGCCTCTAAGGGTGGGTGATGAGGCAGGATTAAAAACCAAGTTTGTCTGATTCTGAAGCCCATGACCTTAACCACTAAATTATATTGCTCAGTTGGTACTCATCAAGGTGTTAACATTTTCAGATTATGGACTGAAGATGTATATGCTTGAAAGGGGGGTGGAGAAGGAATAGCAATAAAATGGAACATGACTGTGACTGATTTTACTGTACTGAACTTTGTGAACTTGCTAAGCAACAGTATCTCTCAGTATTACTTTCTGCAATGTAAAATGGAATAGATAGACTTATCCCCAATGTTATTTTCAGGATTAAATGAAGTTATATGCTGGTGCGTGGTATTGAGGTGTGAGGATATGTATAGTCTAGAGCATAGCACTGTTCCTGGCAGAGTAAGAAGAACTGCCTGTTTTTATAGACTGAAAATATTTGAATCATAAGGCCTTATGATGACTGACATAAAAAAAGGAACCACTTGGTTACAACTCCAGGAATAGCAGCAAAGCTGGAACTAAAGCATATAAACTCTGGGGAAAATATAAGAACAGGCGTAGGAAAATGATGAAAAGAAAACTAAGAGGCTGGTGGGGATTTGACCCTTCAAGGAAGATAATTGTGCTGGATGAGATTCATAGGCATGAGGCTCTCTGTCAGAGGGCACTCCCAGCTCACCTGACTGGATGGCTAGAACTCGAGCCAAAAGCCATGATGGAGGACTCAGATGTGGAGATTTGAGTCTACAATAATATATTTTAAATTTCAATCTCAGTGTTAGACATATAGTACTGCTCCAGTAAATTTTCATTTCTTTTCTCCTCACTTTGTATTTTATATGGATGAGTTATCCAGCTGTGACAGAATAAGTCTGATATACATATATCAGGAGACAGTTATTTTAAATTTCTTTTGCTGGATGATATTCTTAGTATCTTGGAATAAAATTCTATTTAATAGTTACTATAAAATCAAATATCTATTTGGCATTTCCTATGTATATTCGATAGTCTGTGTGATATATCACATTTATTCCTCACAGCAGTTTTATGCTATTAGTATCATTTTCCCTTTTGCAGATTTTTTCATTGCCTCTAAGGGTGGGTGATGAGGCAGGTTTAAAAAACCAAGTTTGTCTGATTCTGAAGCCCATGACCTTAACCACTAAATTATATTGCTCAGTTGGTACTCATCAAGGTGTTAACATTTTCAGATTATGGACTGAAGATGTATATGCTTGAAAGGGGGGTGGAGAAGGAATAGCAATAAAATGGAACATGACTGTGACTGATTTTACTGTACTGAACTTTGTGAACTTGCTAAGCAACAGTATCTCTCAGTATTACTTTCTGCAATGTAAAATGGAATAGATAGACTTATCCCCAATGTTATTTTCAGGATTAAATGAAGTTATATGCTGGTGCGTGGTATTGAGGTGTGAGGATATGTATAGTCTAGAGCATAGCACTGTTCCTGGCAGAGTAAGAAGAACTGCCTGTTTTTATAGACTGAAAATATTTGAATCATAAGGCCTTATGATGACTGACATAAAAAAAGGAACCACTTGGTTACAACTCCAGGAATAGCAGCAAAGCTGGAACTAAAGCATATAAACTCTGGGGAAAATATAAGAACAGGCGTAGGAAAATGATGAAAAGAAAACTAAGAGGCTGGTGGGGATTTGACCCTTCAAGGAAGATAATTGTGCTGGATGAGATTCATAGGCATGAGGCTCTCTGTCAGAGGGCACTCCCAGCTCACCTGACTGGATGGCTAGAACTCGAGCCAAAAGCCATGATGGAGGACTCAGATGTGGAGATTTGAGTCTACAAGAGAGGTTTGGAAATCAGAGGGGAAGCCATTAAGGGAGGAAACCCCAGAGGGAAGAAACCTCAAATCTACATATGAACTCCTCTTAAATCTTTGACTGACCCCTGAACTATCCTAGCATCCATCCAGGAGATGAAAAATCCAACCACAACAGATAGCTGGAAAGTGAGAACTGAGTGACGCTTAGTTGCTGATTCCCATAAAGGAGACAGTGCTTGGAGTCAGTCCAGAGAAGTTAACGGCTGGCCATACCTAAAAATATTCTTTAAAGGAAAATAACGTAAGTTTATAGTGTATCTATGAATGTTAGTTTTATTTTATTTTTTTTTTGAATGTTAGTTTTAAAATAACATAAATGGCAAGAAAAATGTGAAATAGGACCTAGCGTCAAGATAAAAGAGGTTGTAGTAAGAAACTCCTAAACCTGAGATGCACACGTTGCAGTTAGCCCATGAGACCTTGAAGCAGCCATGTTACATATGTCCAAAGACCTAAAGGAAAATATATTTCTATTGAGAGAACAGATCTGAAATAATATCTTCTTAACTATCTATCTATTTATCAAGAATACAAAATGGAAAATGTAGAATTTATAATAAAATATCTAAAACTGAACATATACCAGGATGACTTTAATACTATTGGAGAGGGGTTGGATGGAGCAAGTTAATTTGAATGTACAACAATAGCAATAATCTTTACTTAAGGAAAGAGAACTATTAAAAAAAAATTTTAAAACCAAACTCAGAAACATTTGAAACAGTTTGCTGAACATATAATTGGAGATGCAGAGGAAGAGGAAAAAAGTATGAAACAAAAAATATATTTGAATAAATAATGTACAGGAATTTCTGAATTCGGAAAAAATAACAAACAACTTCAGGAACAAATTAGATCAGCACTCTCAAAGCATGATATAAAAGCACAAATGACCTAAATGTATCAGAGCAAAAGATTCAAAAACTTTTAAAGACGAAAGATGTATAAAAGGCTCTCTGTCAGAGGGCACTCCCAGCTCACCTGACTGGATGGCTAGAACTCGAGCCAAAAGCCATGATGGAGGACTCAGATGTGGAGATTTGAGTCTACAAGAGAGGTTTGGAAATCAGAGGGGAAGCCATTAAGGGAGGAAACCCCAGAGGGAAGAAACCTCAAATCTACATATGAACTCCTCTTAAGTCTTTGACTGACCCCTGAACTATCCTAGCATCCATCCAGGAGATGAAAAATCCAACCACAACAGATAGCTGGAAAGTGAGAACTGAGTGACGCTTAGTTGCTGATTCCCATAAAGGAGACAGTGCTTGGAGTCAGTCCAGAGAAGTTAACGGCTGGCCATACCTAAAAATATTCTTTAAAGGAAAATAACGTAAGTTTATAGTGTATCTATGAATGTTAGTTTTATTTTATTTTTTTTTTGAATGTTAGTTTTAAAATAACATAAATGGCAAGAAAAATGTGAAATAGGACCTAGCGTCAAGATAAAAGAGGTTGTAGTAAGAAACTCCTAAACCTGAGATGCACACGTTGCAGTTAGCCCATGAGACCTTGAAGCAGCCATGTTACATATGTCCAAAGACCTAAAGGAAAATATATTTCTATTGAGAGAACAGATCTGAAATAATATCTTCTTAACTATCTATCTATTTATCAAGAATACAAAATGGAAAATGTAGAATTTATAATAAAATATCTAAAACTGAACATATACCAGGATGACTTTAATACTATTGGAGAGGGGTTGGATGGAGCAAGTTAATTTGAATGTACAACAATAGCAATAATCTTTACTTAAGGAAAGAGAACTATTAAAAAAAAATTTTAAAACCAAACTCAGAAACATTTGAAACAGTTTGCTGAACATATAATTGGAGATGCAGAGGAAGAGGAAAAAAGTATGAAACAAAAAATATATTTGAATAAATAATGTACAGGAATTTCTGAATTCGGAAAAAATAACAAACAACTTCAGGAACAAATTAGATCAGCACTCTCAAAGCATGATATAAAAGCACAAATGACCTAAATGTATCAGAGCAAAAGATTCAAAAACTAAAGAGGAATAAAAAAGTTCTGAAAGCAACCAGATTAAAAAGATGTATTAAATACTAGATAACAATAGCTTTTTTTTAAATACAGAAACAATATAAGAAAAAGGCAATGAAAAAATATTTTAAAAGTATTTTAATAAATCATACTGGCTAACAGGCTATAACCAGTAAATATATGTAAGTAATTGGAGAAAAATATCATGTCCATGGATTTTAACACTCAGCATCATTAAGATGTCAATTCTCCACCAAATTAGTGTCAGGATTCTGTGGAATACAAATCAAAATCCCAACAGTTTTAGGGAAAAGACAAATTGATTTAAAAATCTATATGAAAATATAAAGGGCATAGAGTAGCCAAAATTATTGAAAATGATGCTAATGATTGCAGAGCTTTCACTAGCTGACATCAATATTTAATTTAAAGCTATATTATTCCAGACAGTATGGAGTTGGCATTAAATTAGACAGTTGGATCACTGAAACAAAAGTGTAAGGTCAATTAATGCTCCACAGAGTGGCTGAATCAATCCAGTTGGTGAGTAAAAGCCTTGTCAGCAAATGGCTTTGAGAATGTCCAGTTGAGTACATAGTTTTGTGTGCACGGGTGTATATGTCACACCATTCACAAAAATCAGTTCATGGGTGGATCATGCATAGAGTTAAACATAAACAAAATTTGTAAAGCTTTTAAATGAATACAGAAGTACATCTTCTTAGGGTATAGAAAACAATAGCAGTAGCTTTTTAAAATGCTATTAAAATTTGCTATTTGCTAAAAGTGCCATTAATTTTTTAAATTGTATCTAAAGTTAATGTATATTTATTAAAGCAACACACAAAATGAGCGCAAAGTTGTATACAGTCATAAATATGTATAGAATTGTATTTGACAGGGGCTTCCCTGATGGTCCAGTGGGTAAAGAGTCCGCCTTGCAGTGCAAGGGGCACTGGTTTGATCCCTGGCCCAGGAAGATCCCATGTGCCAAGGAGCAGCTGGGCCAGTTTGTCCAGTAACGAGCCAGTGCTCTGGAGCACGTGTGCCCAGAGCTGGTGCTGTGCAACGAGAGAGGCCATTGCAATGGGAGGCCCACACAGGCCAAAGAATAAAGATGGATGAAAGCAAATAAATACAAAACCAATAAAAGAGACTGAAATTAAAAAAAAAATTATATTGGACAAAGCCTTTTATCTAAACTATAAAGGGAAAGCCTACAAATTAATAGTAAAAGAAGACAATCTAATAGAGTGGTTAAGAGATCTGAACGGACACATATATCACAAAGGAAGATATATGAATGGTCAATTAGCACAAAAAAATTGCTCAAATTATTAATCATCAGGGAAATATAAATCCCAACAGTTTTAGGAAAAGACAAATTGATTTAAAATCTATATGAAAATATAAAGGGCATAGAGTAGCCAAAATTATTGAAAATGATGCTAATGATTGCAGAGCTTTCACTAGCTGACATCAATATTTAATTTAAAGCTATATTATTCCAGACAGTATGGAGTTGGCATTAAATTAGACAGTTGGATCACTGAAACAAAAGTGTAAGGTCAATTAATGCTCCACAGAGTGGCTGAATCAATCCAGTTGGTGAGTAAAAGCCTTGTCAGCAAATGGCTTTGAGAATGTCCAGTTGAGTACATAGTTTTGTGTGCACGGGTGTATATGTCACACCATTCACAAAAATCAGTTCATGGGTGGATCATGCATAGAGTTAAACATAAACAAAATTTGTAAAGCTTTTAAATGAATACAGAAGTACATCTTCTTAGGGTATAGAAAACAATAGCAGTAGCTTTTTAAAATGCTATTAAAATTTGCTATTTGCTAAAAGTGCCATTAATTTTTTAAATTGTATCTAAAGTTAATGTATATTTATTAAAGCAACACACAAAATGAGCGCAAAGTTGTATACAGTCATAAATATGTATAGAATTGTATTTGACAGGGGCTTCCCTGATGGTCCAGTGGGTAAAGAGTCCGCCTTGCAGTGCAAGGGGCACTGGTTTGATCCCTGGCCCAGGAAGATCCCATGTGCCAAGGAGCAGCTGGGCCAGTTTGTCCAGTAACGAGCCAGTGCTCTGGAGCACGTGTGCCCAGAGCTGGTGCTGTGCAACGAGAGAGGCCATTGCAATGGGAGGCCCACACAGGCCAAAGAATAAAGATGGATGAAAGCAAATAAATACAAAACCAATAAAAGAGACTGAAATTAAAAAAAAAATTATATTGGACAAAGCCTTTTATCTAAACTATAAAGGGAAAGCCTACAAATTAATAGTAAAAGAAGACAATCTAATAGAGTGGTTAAGAGATCTGAACGGACACATATATCACAAAGGAAGATATATGAATGGTCAATTAGCACAAAAAAATTGCTCAGAATTATTAATCATCAGGGAAATATAAATCAGAGCCATAATGAGATATTATTTCACACATTTGAATAACTCATCTGAAAAAGGATTTGCCAGACCAGTTGGTGCTTAGTCTGTGGATTAACTCATACATTCTGATTGATGTTTAGAATGATATAATCACTTTGAATTGTGTTTTGACGTTTTCTTGTAGAGTTATAAATACCCCTCCTCAGTCACTTGGCAGTTATACCCTTATATTATTTACCCAAGAGCAATGGAAATATATCTTCATTATAAAACTTGTTCATAAATATTCATAGTATCATTATTTAAAATTGCCAAAAGTAGAAAAATACATGTATCTATCAGGAACAAAAAGAATAACCAAATTTTAGTGTATAAATTCTATACACTAATAGAAAGGAATAAATTGCTGATATATGCAACATATACGAATCTCAAAAATATTATACATTGTGAAACAAGACCAGACCAAGAGTACCTACTCTAGGATGTCATTTATATGAAGTGTTTGAAATAGCAATATAATCCAGTGGCGTAAAAAACCAGAACATTGGTGCTTGGTGCTTGGTGGAAAGACGGCAAGTGAATTTTCTGGAGTGATGGTAATGTTCTATATCTTGATAGGAGTATGAATTATGGGAGTTTTTTTTTTGCTAAAACTGAGTAAATGATGCATTCAAGATTTGTGCATTTCACTGTAAGCAACCACTAATCAAACTCCCCTACCCCGATACACACATGATCAGTAGCTACAAACAAATATTGAACACAATTGGTATAATTTGTCTTTTGGTAGTGCCATGTGTTAGCAATCTTAGAAGCATTTTGTGATGTTTTAGGATTGATTAGATAAAAAGTACATTGAAGATAATGGGGGCCAGTTCCCAGCTGTTACATATTGTACTACTACTGTGAAAATACTAAAAATGACCTTTGTTTTATTGTTGGATTTTGAATTATAAGTGCTAATTCATGACTTTTCAATATATATGTATCACAGATATACTTGTGATGCTTAGATAGACATACACAGTTTCTAGATGTCTTGAAAGTATGTAGAAGCAATGTAATATCAATATCAATTGCTATATATATAGCCCAAATCTTGATTTTTAAATATAATTCTCCAGTCAAGATAACCAGAGAAATGCAAGGTTCTAGAGTCTGGACAAGGAAAATAAGGATAATAATAAGCCTATACTATCTTATCTTAGGAAGATGTTGCTGTTTAATGCCTAGGTCATGCCCTGCACTTCTGTGACTCCAACAGGCGCCTCTGTCCATGGGATTTCCCAGGCAACACTTGCCCTGTGTTAGAAGGTACACAAAGAATTTTTCAAATGATAATAGGGACATATTAACAGCAGCCAGGATCCAGGTTGAAGAGCTAAATGTAAATAATCAGTGTATGTTGTTTAAAAAGTATACTAGAAAATTTTTATATTTTTTGCAAATTTTCTATACATTTGAAATAATATTGAAAGAAATAGTTAAAAAATAAAAGCACATATCTGAATTTCTTCCTTTTTTTTTAAACTTTTTAGCCTTTTTTATTGGTTTTATATGTATTTATTTTCAACATTCTTTATTCTTTGGCATGGGTGGGCCTCCCATTACAATGGCCTCTCTCTTTGCAGAGCACTAGCACTGGGCACATATGCTCCAAAGCTCTGACTCCTAATTGGACACACCGGTCCAGCTGCTCTGTGGCCTGTGGAATCTTCCTGGGCCAGGGATTGAATCTGTGCCCCTTGCACTGCAAGGCGGACTCTTTACCCACTGGACCACCAGGGAAGCCACACACTCCTGGATTTCTTCATTACCGTGTATATCTTGTTGGTTCTGTTTCTCTTTGAGTATTAGTCCCAACAATTAAATATATATATATATATATATATATATATATATGGGATTTTTGAAAAATAATTATGTTAAGGAGGAAATTAGCTAAAATCTGTTATAGCAGAGGAAATGAGAGTTTGATCATAGATGTTTTAGATTTAAAATTCCTCCAGCACAGCATTTACTAATGTCTTAGCCTACTGTGGTTATACTGCTTTGTATTTTAAAGATTAAAACAAAGGCATTTGAAGTTGTGGCAGGGAAGTGGGGACTGGTAAGCCAGATGGAAGGAAATACTAACTGCTAAGAATGTACTTAAATATTGAACGTTATTATGTGCTCATTAGAAAAGTATTGATAGTAAATCCTCTTTCAGTGTTCTAATTTGGAAATGAATGATATTACATGGGAAGTTGATGTCATTACTGATAGTGATATTATTGTAAAAAAAATTGATGTTTTTATGGCTTTTTTATTACTATACCAACATCTGAGAAGTTATTTCTCCAGAAATCATTTTTTATACAGTGGTTCTCTATTTATTTTCACTTAATTTTTTTAGTTTTCACTCCTTACTGGTTTGCACTAAATTAATGGACATTGTATTCATTTGCAATATAGTGTATTTTCTTGCTCTGTTTCTGAGGCTTGCATGTTAGTGTGGTGCCAGTGAAGGTTTATTTCTGGCCATGTATACAGAAATATTCTCCCCCACTTATATACCTTTATATTGCTGTTAATTAGTTTCTTATTCTGAGTGATTCACAGATTATTTCTTTCTCATATATAGCATATGTGTTTTTAAAATCATGGGTGCTCTTGAATCATTAATTTATGACAGATTGCCAGTTTAACCTTAAGGTAAATTTTATTGCACTTTTAAATATCACTCCATGTATTTGAGATTTATTTTATATGAAGAACGACTCTTGTGTTCGTATTTGCCCATGTTTACCTTCACACTCGTGACTCTTTAGGTGACTTGGACAACATATTTATATTCCCACCATTTATTTACCTCTTAAAATATTTTTATTACACTCAAATAAAAAAGAAACCTGCTTCCTTACTAGTTGGATTGTTTGGTTTCCTGGAATAACTTCACAAATGTGTCACCCACTTGAATAGCTTGGCAGTTTTGAACAACTGAAGGCTTCTTAATAATTACATCGGAAATTCAAAATATGGCTGATGGAAATTTGATATTTGAAGTTAAATCTATGTGTTTCTCTTACTCCTGAGGCAAGGTTAACATTTTCTTGTTTGTAGTCATCATGAATTTCTGAGAAATAAAATGACTGTCTAAATGACTCTCTGTTAGAAATCCCTATTCTAAAAGCAGGTTTTGTCAAGATCCCATTCTACAGAAAAGTAAAATTAACTCAAAACTTCATCTGATTGTCTTCCCTGGGCAGGACTCATTTATGGTTCTGTTCTTGGGAATCAGGAAAGTTATTCCCCGTATGGCAATACAGGTCAAGATCACCTTTCTGCTTGTTAAAGAAGATGCTCGCCCAGAGACCTTTAGCTTAATGACCCAGCTTCTTCTTCATAAGTTACAGTCTTGGACCTCAGTGGGAGCTTTAGAAGCTTCATTAGCCTTTCAGACCACAGGGGAAACATTAAATTAACAAAAAAGGAAAGAAAGAAACAAAATCTCCAGCCAGTGATCCCAGAGAGACCCTAGCCAACAAAGTGTGTTGACTTTCTTGCTTTTCCTAAGCTGTGGCACACTGCATTGAGTTGTGTCTTGTTAAATTTGCATAATTTCTTCTGCCATTTAACTTTTGCACCTGTCTGAACCAGTTAAATGGTGTTTCATATTAATAACTTGTGTGTCGTTGGACAGTTATTATGCCAGAGTCATCACATCCTGAAGTAGAATCACCTTTGCTGCAAAGTGGAGTCTGGCTCTCCTCAGATGAGCAGGCGGTCAGGGATTATGATTAGCCTCTCAGGAGAGAAAAAAGAGACAAAGCTATAAATCTGGATGTCACAGTGAACGGTAAGAAAATGACATGGACAAGGTCACCCGGGGAGAGTGTAGAATCAGAAATCCAGAAACCCAAGGATGTGACCTTTGAATCACCAAAGCAAAGCAGCAGGAGATGTAGGAGATGAACCTGGAGAGAATAATGTAGTGAAACTAAGCGAGGACACATGCAACAGCGAAGGGACGGAAGCAGCAGACAGGCCAGTCATAAAAGATTCAGTGACTATGGTAAATGAGAAACACTGTGGTGCTGATGTGTGGACGAAACGGGATGGACATGAACTGAAGGACAAATAGGAATTTGGATTTTTTAAAACAATCTTTGGTGTACAGAAAAGAGGCATGTATAGAGATTTCTCTTCTGTCCTTTTTCACTAGCCAAGCTTTCCTGAGTCCTGACCATACGGTGGTACATTTGTTATAGCTGATGAACCAACTTCGGTACATCGTTCTCATGCAAAGTCTACCAGAGGGCTTACCGTGGGTGGTGTGCATTTTATGGGTCTGGAATCTGCACAATGACAAGAATCCTTGTGCACAACTTCATTCAGATCGGTCCACTGCCCTAAAAATCCTCTATTCTCCACCCATTCATCACACCCCTGGCCACACCTTCTGACCTCCACTGATCTTTCTACTGTCCATTTTACTTTTTCACATAGTTGCGATCACAGAATATGTAACCTTTTCAGGTTTGCTTTTTAGTTAATCCATCTTTATGTTTCCATCATGTGTTTTCATGCCTAGATCGCTGCAGTGAATGTAGTCCTTGTTTGAATGTGCCATCACTGCATTGAGTTGTGTCTTGTTAAATTTGCATAATTTCTTCTGCCATTTAACTTTTGCACCTGTCTGAACCAGTTAAATGGTGTTTCATATTAATAACTTGTGTGTCGTTGGACAGTTATTATGCCAGAGTCATCACATCCTGAAGTAGAATCACCTTTGCTGCAAAGTGGAGTCTGGCTCTCCTCAGATGAGCAGGCGGTCAGGGATTATGATTAGCCTCTCAGGAGAGAAAAAAGAGACAAAGCTATAAATCTGGATGTCACAGTGAACGGTAAGAAAATGACATGGACAAGGTCACCCGGGGAGAGTGTAGAATCAGAAATCCAGAAACCCAAGGATGTGACCTTTGAATCACCAAAGCAGAGCAGCAGGAGATGTAGGAGATGAACCTGGAGAGAATAATGTAGTGAAACTAAGCGAGGACACATGCAACAGCGAAGGGACGGAAGCAGCAGACAGGCCAGTCATAAAAGATTCAGTGACTATGGTAAATGAGAAACACTGTGGTGCTGATGTGTGGACGAAACGGGATGGACATGAACTGAAGGACAAATAGGAATTTGGATTTTTTAAAACAATCTTTGGTGTACAGAAAAGAGGCATGTATAGAGATTTCTCTTCTGTCCTTTTTCACTAGCCAAGCTTTCCTGAGTCCTGACCATACGGTGGTACATTTGTTATAGCTGATGAACCAACTTCGGTACATCGTTCTCATGCAAAGTCTACCAGAGGGCTTACCGTGGGTGGTGTGCATTTTATGGGTCTGGAATCTGCACAATGACAAGAATCCTTGTGCACAACTTCATTCAGATCGGTCCACTGCCCTAAAAATCCTCTATTCTCCACCCATTCATCACACCCCTGGCCACACCTTCTGACCTCCACTGATCTTTCTACTGTCCATTTTACTTTTTCACATAGTTGCGATCACAGAATATGTAACCTTTTCAGGTTTGCTTTTTAGTTAATCCATCTTTATGTTTCCATCATGTGTTTTCATGCCTAGATCGCTGCAGTGAATGTAGTCCTTGTTTGAATGTGCCATCACTTATCAGTACATCTGCAGAAGATCATCTCGGTTGCTACCAAATTCTGGCAATTATGAATAAGGTAATAATTACATTCCTAGGTGAGATGTCTGAGAATTCTTCTGGCTCCACATCCAGGCTAAAATTTGGTACTGTTGGTGTTCTCGATTTGGGCAATTCTGATGAATAAGTGGTAATGCATAACAATTTAACAAATAGTTATAGTTACAATCTGGTGGACTTTTATTTCAAGAATTGTGCTGTGAAAGAAAAGTAAGAAATGGGAAAGTAAGTAGGGTGAGATTCAGCTAATATACAATAGGCTGCCTTCTTGTCAGCATTTTGAAATTTTAGCCTTCAGTATCTGGCAATTAATAACAGTGTTGTCAATTGCAAATTGGCATTTACCACAGTGACAATGACTGGACAGCAAGGGCAGTTGCCATCTGCCTCTGCAGAGACTGAACCCTGTGCTGTCCGGAGCTGACCTTCAACACCCTTTGAGGTAGTTCAGGGTGGAGTAGGCACTCTGTGCTCCAGGCAGTCCGGTGGGGCAGGCCTTTAGATAAGTGGATGCTTTTAGGAACAGATTCTATTATTTCAATCCTTGCAACTCCTCATATTTAGAAAAGCACTTAACCTCCTCATGGTGACATCAGATCCGCATGACTAACCATAAACCCTTTGTAAAATGACTGTTTATTGGTATGGAACTCCCCCTTTCCTCAAAATAGTATATATTGATTTTCCTCCTGCTGCCTCTTTGGAGTAGTCTCTCAGAGCTGTCTGGGGTGCTGCCTCACGAACTGCAGTTCTAATTATGCCCCAAATAAAACTTAACCCACAACTCTAAAGTTGTTTATCTTTTTTATCAACAGTCTGAAAATGTGGTAGGTAGCCCTAGTCCAGGCTTTCATAATGCCCACCGCCATGCTAGCTCCTTCGGACACTGCACAGAAACTTAGTGACCCTCTCAGGATCCAATAACTGAAAGGAGCTCTTAGCTCAGTAGGAACCACAAGCCCTGATTCAGACTTTTGTATGACTGATGCTGTGTGTGTGTGTGTGTGTGTATCTTCAATCATGTCTGATGCTTTGTGATTCTATGGTCGGTACCTTGCTCCTCTGTTCATGGGATTTTCCAGGCAGAACTATTGGAATGGGTTGTCATTTCTTCCTCCAAGGGTCTTTCTGACCCAGGGATCAGACACATGTCTCCTTTGTGTCCTACACTGGCAGCAGGATTCTTTATCCTTGAGCCACCTGGGAACCCCCCGTACTGATTATTAAATAATTGTAATAACATGCCAGGGGAGGGGCATTAGGTCAAAGGAGCTTGTGAGTTTTTTTTTTTTTTGTCTTATTTTTAAGAGAAGAGAAACTAATGCTTGTTTACAGATAGGGAGGGTTTGCAGGGTGATATAGTCAATGAAATTAGTAGTAGGGTGGGAAAAGAATTGAGGGTGCATAGAATGAGACACTGTCTTTGGGTGAAGAGGGGACAGTCATTCCTCCAGGATGGAGGAAAGGATTAGAATGAATATGGACAGTTTTGTACATTGGAAGATAACAAGATGAAGAATTTCCTAGTCAGGGGACCTTTATTTTCTGTGTAATTGGGAGACACTGTCATCGCTATCAGTGGTGGTGAGTCAAGAAGCTTGAGGAGATTTGTAATCATTTTCTGTCAGGTTCACATGCCTCCTGGCATTGAGTAGAATGGAATTCAGGTTACAGTGCTGGTATGTTTCATTCTCTTCAGTTTGAAAATGTGTCTCAATAGGAGTCATGCTCACAGAAAGAAATATAACACTCTACCATGTTTCCATGCCCATACATAGCTATATACTTATAATAAGGTTTTTGTTGATGATAGTATTTATCACTAACAAATGGCAACCCATTCCAGTATCTTTGTCTGGAGAATCCCATGGACAGAGGAGCCTGGCAGGCTCCAGTTCATGGGGTCGAAGAGTCAAACACAGCTTAGTGACTAAATCACCAATATGTACAAAATGTGATCATATACTTCCTACCTACATTCAGCTAATTTTTCTCACTTTTCATCATGTTGTATTTTTTCAGTATCTTATGTATAAGTAGTCTACGGTTTTGTAATAATTGTAGGAACCACAAGCCCTGATTCAGACTTTTGTATGACTGATGCTGTGTGTGTGTGTGTGTGTATCTTCAATCATGTCTGATGCTTTGTGATTCTATGGTCGGTACCTTGCTCCTCTGTTCATGGGATTTTCCAGGCAGAACTATTGGAATGGGTTGTCATTTCTTCCTCCAAGGGTCTTTCTGACCCAGGGATCAGACACATGTCTCCTTTGTGTCCTACACTGGCAGCAGGATTCTTTATCCTTGAGCCACCTGGGAACCCCCCGTACTGATTATTAAATAATTGTAATAACATGCCAGGGGAGGGGCATTAGGTCAAAGGAGCTTGTGAGTTTTTTTTTTTTTTTTTTTTTTTGTCTTATTTTTAAGAGAAGAGAAACTAATGCTTGTTTACAGATAGGGAGGGTTTGCAGGGTGATATAGTCAATGAAATTAGTAGTAGGGTGGGAAAAGAATTGAGGGTGCATAGAATGAGACACTGTCTTTGGGTGAAGAGGGGACAGTCATTCCTCCAGGATGGAGGAAAGGATTAGAATGAATATGGACAGTTTTGTACATTGGAAGATAACAAGATGAAGAATTTCCTAGTCAGGGGACCTTTATTTTCTGTGTAATTGGGAGACACTGTCATCGCTATCAGTGGTGGTGAGTCAAGAAGCTTGAGGAGATTTGTAATCATTTTCTGTCAGGTTCACATGCCTCCTGGCATTGAGTAGAATGGAATTCAGGTTACAGTGCTGGTATGTTTCATTCTCTTCAGTTTGAAAATGTGTCTCAATAGGAGTCATGCTCACAGAAAGAAATATAACACTCTACCATGTTTCCATGCCCATACATAGCTATATACTTATAATAAGGTTTTTGTTGATGATAGTATTTATCACTAACAAATGGCAACCCATTCCAGTATCTTTGTCTGGAGAATCCCATGGACAGAGGAGCCTGGCAGGCTCCAGTTCATGGGGTCGAAGAGTCAAACACAGCTTAGTGACTAAATCACCAATATGTACAAAATGTGATCATATACTTCCTACCTACATTCAGCTAATTTTTCTCACTTTTCATCATGTTGTATTTTTTCAGTATCTTATGTATAAGTAGTCTACGTTTTTGTAATAATTGCAAAGTATTCGATAATATGCTTTTGCCAGATTCATTCAGTCATTTACCTCTAAATAAACACTTCTCTGAAGGTTTTCTTTCCCCCTCACAATCTGATGAATAACAGCATACATATTTGTATATATATCCTGGAATTTCTATAGAGATTGCTCAGATTTTTATATTTACATTTATATTGCTTTGACTTTTGATATTTTAATACATTATTTTCCAAAGGGTTCTAGCAATTTTCATCCCCACTGGCAATCCATTTCCCATTTCTTTGCGTCCACATTAGCACTGAAAATTATTGCTGGTTTTTCCTTGTGTATGTGTTGGGGGCTGTGAGTAGAAATGTGGGGATGTGTGTGAATGCATGCTAAGTCGCCTCACTCATGTCTGACTCTTTGTGATCCTATGGACTTATAGTCCGTCAGAATCCTCTGTCCATGTGATTCTCCAGGCAAGAATATTGGAGTAGTTAGCCATGCCTTCCATCAGGGGCTCTTCCTGACCCAGGGATGGAAACAGCATCTCTTCTATATTGACAGATGTGTTCTTCTTTTTTTCTTTTTTTGAATTTTGGCCTCTTTTATTGTTTTTTTTTATTTATTTATTTTCATCCACCTTTATTTTTTGGCCTGTGTGGGCCTCCCATTGCAGTAGGCTCTCTTGTAGCAGAGCGCCAGCTCTGGGCACATATGCACTCCAGAGTGCTGGCTCATAATTGGACATACTGGTCCAACTGCTCCATGGCACGTGGTATCTTTATGGGCCAGGGATCAAACAGGTGCCCCTTGCATTGCCAGGTGGACTTTTTACCCACTGGACCACCAGGGAAGCCCGGCAGGTGTGTTCTTTACCAGTACTACCATCTAGGAAACCCCAGTGTGGGATATCGCTCCCTCTGTGTTTACATATGATTGAAAGCTGATAAAATTTTCTTAAATGTAATCAAGTGAAAATTTTTCCAAAAGTATCCTGCCTCTAGAGAAAATAAGTTGGTTCAAACAATTCTTCGTCCTTCTTCCAATGCTTTGGGGAAATCATTCTTTTTTTTTTTTTTTCTTTAGAATTGAGCGCATATACATTACGGTGCTGATCTGGGCTGAAATAAGAATTTCAGAAGTGGGTTGAATTTCAGAATTATTTCACCCCATAGTTATGGAATCTGTGCCCAAACTATGTTTTGTTATTTTGAATAATTAAAAGTTCTGCCAGTTTGTTAAGATGTGTTTATGAGAGAGTGAGGTAATTTAAGTCATCAAAAGAAGTGGCTATGTTTCCTTTGAGAAGGTATGTATTCAGTACCATCAGGAAGATCTCAGAATTTGTGGAAAGTTCTCATACAACTCAATGACAGTGAATAAAATCCAATTTAGGGATGATAGTAACTAAGGCCCTCTGTCATGGTCTGGAATGTTCTTTTTATAAATTCTCTCCCTCTAGAGTCTTCTTTCCTTATGTACTAGCAATACTGAATTATTCATGATTCCTGAGATCTGCCATACACGTACATTTATTTTTTTGTAATAAGTCAAGCCACTTTATTGAATTAGAATTCCTTTCCCACATCTCTGCCTGAGAAAAATCATATTCAACTGATAGGATTCAGCTCATGGCAGCTCTTTTTCCTAAAGAGTTTCCCAACTTGAAAAAAAAAAAAAATTCTCACTCATATCAATTAGATACTCTGTTTTATATTGTCGCTATAGGTACACATCCTTTGCTAGATGCTAAGAGTTCTGAGACTTTTTTTAAGCTCATCTTTCCATTTAGCAAGCATTTGTATTAATTCTGAAAAAGATCAGCTTGTAGCAGGCGCCAGCTCTGGGCACATATGCACTCAGAGTGCTGGCTCATAATTGGACATACTGGTCCAACTGCTCCATGGCACGTGGTATCTTTATGGGCCAGGGATCAAACAGGTGCCCCTTGCATTGCCAGGTGGACTTTTTACCCACTGGACCACCAGGGAAGCCCGGCAGGTGTGTTCTTTACCAGTACTACCATCTAGGAAACCCCAGTGTGGGATATCGCTCCCTCTGTGTTTACATATGATTGAAAGCTGATAAAATTTTCTTAAATGTAATCAAGTGAAAATTTTTCCAAAAGTATCCTGCCTCTAGAGAAAATAAGTTGGTTCAAACAATTCTTCGTCCTTCTTCCAATGCTTTGGGGAAATCATTCTTTTTTTTTTTTTTTCTTTAGAATTGAGCGCATATACATTACGGTGCTGATCTGGGCTGAAATAAGAATTTCAGAAGTGGGTTGAATTTCAGAATTATTTCACCCCATAGTTATGGAATCTGTGCCCAAACTATGTTTTGTTATTTTGAATAATTAAAAGTTCTGCCAGTTTGTTAAGATGTGTTTATGAGAGAGTGAGGTAATTTAAGTCATCAAAAGAAGTGGCTATGTTTCCTTTGAGAAGGTATGTATTCAGTACCATCAGGAAGATCTCAGAATTTGTGGAAAGTTCTCATACAACTCAATGACAGTGAATAAAATCCAATTTAGGGATGATAGTAACTAAGGCCCTCTGTCATGGTCTGGAATGTTCTTTTTATAAATTCTCTCCCTCTAGAGTCTTCTTTCCTTATGTACTAGCAATACTGAATTATTCATGATTCCTGAGATCTGCCATACACGTACATTTATTTTTTTGTAATAAGTCAAGCCACTTTATTGAATTAGAATTCCTTTCCCACATCTCTGCCTGAGAAAAATCATATTCAACTGATAGGATTCAGCTCATGGCAGCTCTTTTTCCTAAAGAGTTTCCCAACTTGAAAAAAAAAAAAAATTCTCACTCATATCAATTAGATACTCTGTTTTATATTGTCGCTATAGGTACACATCCTTTGCTAGATGCTAAGAGTTCTGAGACTTTTTTTAAGCTCATCTTTCCATTTAGCAAGCATTTGTATTATTTGACATCTAGCTCAATGTATCACACATTATTAAGATACTCAGTGAGATCGAATGAAAGTGTGCGTAGCTGATGGAGAGGTAGGTTAGCTAAACCAGGTGAGGGAAGGTGCAGCTGTCAATTTCCACTATGGGTGGTAAACCCTGGGAACCCTGTATTAAGGGCTTAAGGATATAATGAAATTCACACCGGCTCAGAACACCCTTTCATAATACACTCTGAGAATAAAACAGGCAAACAGATTACACAAGCAGCATGTGGGGCTACAAGCCAAACCACCCTGATTTCTTCTTCCTTGAGAGTTAATAAGATTTGACCATGTGATTTCACACTTAAAATGTATTTTATATTCCAGTGGTCCCCTACACTCAGTGGAAGGAATTTTACCTAATTGTGATAACTTCTAATGCTAGCTGCATAATGTTATATATATCCTTGTTTTTATGATTTTTAAAAGCATAGTTAAATGCTTTTAAGTATTCACCAACTATCACCCACTTACTCAGTATTCAAGTATTCATTCGAAATTCTTGGAATACACTTGTGAATTAAGAGTAACTATTCTATTGGTTAAAAAAATTTCTGACCAAAGAATGAAGATGGATGAAAATGGATAAATGAAAGACCAATAGAACTGCCCCCAACCCCCCACCCAAAAAAAAAAAAAAAATCTGCTGGTAATAGGTATGTGAGTCTGGAGAAATCTGCTTCATTTTTAATGCTCTGGTAGCATACTCTCTTTTATAAATTCTTTCATACCATAAGTGTAGATAAATCCCTAAGAATCAGAAAAGTGTGATCATAATATTTGAATTGATTATTATTGACTACTTTTGGAAGTGTAAAAAAAATATGTATTTTTATTTATTTTTAAAGAAATATGAAAGCTACTGTCTGCAGATGCTAATCCATACAGAACAATCCATACATGAATTCAGAAGGAGCCTGGAGGGAAGAGCTGTCTCACACAGACAGATGAATTAGGATACTTAGCTGACAGGGTCATCACTACATTTCTTATCGGAAAAATGGATTTCTACTGCAGGGCTGGAAAATATTAAAAAATTCTCAAGTAGGCTGTAGCATTCAATGAATCATGTCATAAATTGAATGGGAAGAGACTCTGAGCATGTCTTGCAGAATATGGAGTGAGAAAGGGCTAGATAAAGAAAAATACCTATGCCAGCGAAGAGAGCTTTTGGGCTTAAGGTAGAAAATTGAATGGTTGCATTTAAGTCAATGCTTCGGTAGCATTTTACATAAAAAATTCATCTATTTTTCAAAGTAATATACTGTGGTGAATGTTGTGTATATCATCTAAATTCTTTTGCTCCACTTAAAGGTGATAGATAGAAATGCTGTCATTGTAGAACTAGTTACTTTTAAGATGGTGGCCAGTGCATAATACTAATGGTATTTACCTTTTGCAGAAATAACTTGAAAGGCCTTAAATGTATAATAAATTTAGAGTAACTTAGATGTCCTAAGGAAGGAAAGCAAGAAGGAAAGAAGGAAATTTAATAAATGACCTTATGTAGAATAAACATAAGTACAACTGACAAACTGTATCAATGAGTATTAGAGTCCATGGACAGACTGAGATTCTATTTAATTTGTTAAGAGACACAATTTTGGGGGGACATTTTAGTGTCAGCTGGACTTGGTGACACATACTCTCCTATGCACAAAATGTTTGTTTCTGTTAAGGAAGATCTACCATTATGAAGAAGTATTTGAATTCTGATTCTATTAGCTATCATGTGTCAAAATAACCTTATTTAGTGTCAGAATTTTGACACTTTCTTTGATTTTTGTACATAACATGCATCTCTAAGTCTTAAAAAAATCAGATTACATTTTAAAATTCAAAAGGGTTTCTTTTCTAGTTTAGACATATTTGGGTTTAGAGCAAAAGAATTTAGGCATATTTAGAAATAAAGAATTTACTTAATATTTACCTAGATTTTGGTATCATCTGCATATCTGAGGTTGTTGATTTTCATCCAGTGAAGAATTAAAGAGCCTCCTATTAAGAGTGAAAGAGGTGGGTGAAAAAACTGGCTTAAAACTCAGGATTCAGAAAACTAAGATCATGGTTAAGATGGTCCTGTCACTTCATGGCAAATAGAAGGGGAAAAAGTAGAAGTAGTGACATTTTCTTTGGGGGGCTCCAAAATCACTGTGGACAGTGACTGCAGCCATGGAATTAAAAGGTGTTTGGTCCTTGGAAGGAAAGACAAACCTGAAAGTGAAAGTCACTCAGTCGTGTCCAACTGGACTGGGTAGTCTATCCTGTCTCCAGGGGACCTTCCCCGGGATTGAACCCAGGTCTTCTGCATTGCAGGGAGAGTCTGTACCCGCCGCGCTACAAGGGAAGTTCCATGAATCACTTCAGTCAGTGTCCAGTAATATACTGTGGTGAATGTTGTGTATATCATCTAAATTCTTTTGCTCCACTTAAAGGTGATAGATAGAAATGCTGTCATTGTAGAACTAGTTACTTTTAAGATGGTGGCCAGTGCATAATACTAATGGTATTTACCTTTTGCAGAAATAACTTGAAAGGCCTTAAATGTATAATAAATTTAGAGTAACTTAGATGTCCTAAGGAAGGAAAGCAAGAAGGAAAGAAGGAAATTTAATAAATGACCTTATGTAGAATAAACATAAGTACAACTGACAAACTGTATCAATGAGTATTAGAGTCCATGGACAGACTGAGATTCTATTTAATTTGTTAAGAGACACAATTTTGGGGGGACATTTTAGTGTCAGCTGGACTTGGTGACACATACTCTCCTATGCACAAAATGTTTGTTTCTGTTAAGGAAGATCTACCATTATGAAGAAGTATTTGAATTCTGATTCTATTAGCTATCATGTGTCAAAATAACCTTATTTAGTGTCAGAATTTTGACACTTTCTTTGATTTTTGTACATAACATGCATCTCTAAGTCTTAAAAAAATCAGATTACATTTTAAAATTCAAAAGGGTTTCTTTTCTAGTTTAGACATATTTGGGTTTAGAGCAAAAGAATTTAGGCATATTTAGAAATAAAGAATTTACTTAATATTTACCTAGATTTTGGTATCATCTGCATATCTGAGGTTGTTGATTTTCATCCAGTGAAGAATTAAAGAGCCTCCTATTAAGAGTGAAAGAGGTGGGTGAAAAAACTGGCTTAAAACTCAGGATTCAGAAAACTAAGATCATGGTTAAGATGGTCCTGTCACTTCATGGCAAATAGAAGGGGAAAAAGTAGAAGTAGTAACATTTTCTTTGGGGGGCTCCAAAATCACTGTGGACAGTGACTGCAGCCATGGAATTAAAAGGTGTTTGGTCCTTGGAAGGAAAGACAAACCTGAAAGTGAAAGTCACTCAGTCGTGTCCAACTGGACTGGGTAGTCTATCCTGTCTCCAGGGGACCTTCCCAGGGATTGAACCCAGGTCTTCTGCATTGCAGGCAGATTCTGTACCAGCCGAGCTACAAGGGAAGTTCCATGACAAACCTAGGCAGCATATTAAAAAGCAGACACATCGCTTTTGCCAGTAAAGGTCCATATAGCCAAAGCTATGGTTTTTCCAGTAGTCGCATATGGATGTGAGAGCTGGACCATAAAGAAAGCTGAGAGCTGAAGAATTGATGCTTTTAAATTGTGGTGCTGAAAAAGACTCTCGAGAGTCCCTTGAAATGTAAAGAGATCAAACCAGTCATTCCTAAAGAAATCATTTCTGAATACTCATTGGAAAGACTGATGCTGAGGCTTAAATGCCACCTGATACAAAGGGCTGACTTACTGGAAGAGACCCTGATGCTGGAAAAGACTGAAGGCAAGAGAAGGGGGTGGCAAAGGATGAGATGGTTAGATAGCATCTTTGACTCAATGAACATGAGTTTCCCAGAGAAAGCTCTGGGAGACAGTGAAGCACAGGGGAGCCTGGAAAGCTGCAGTCCATGGAGTCTGAAAGAGTCGGATATTTATTTATGGGTTGAGCAACAGTAAAAATTGATGGTAGAAGTGGAAATTGATGGTATATCACTGATGGTGTAACAGAAGTAAAGAGTAGAAGAATAAAAACATTTTATCTCAAAAGTTTGTCATTTAAAATATATATTTTGTTTCTCTTAAATGTTTAAAATTTCTGTAATTTGAGTCGTACTGCTACCAATAGGGAATGCTGTTTTTTTGTTTTGTTTTGTGTTTTTTTAGGAAAGCTCTTAAGACATGTTTGACTCATGAGAATGATATTTACTTTATATTCTCAGTGACAGTCTATATTTTAATTTTATGAGGGTTGCTCAAGATTTTAAGAAATCTGAATTGAGGCTAGTATTAAAAGTGTTGAGATATGAGCTTTAAAATTGGAGTTATTTTTAACGAACTCCTCTTAAGACCTTAACATGAAAAGAGATTGACACGACATGAATTTCATAATCGTGTGTCAACTATGCATTTCTACTGATAGCCACGTTAATTTGCCTGACAGTATTTCAGTGACTTTTATTTTGGGAATTTATTATCTCTTTTTTTCTTTTTATATTTTTAAGATTTTATTTGAATAGGAAACATAAATCTGCTAAAGTCATACTTGCTGATTGATTGTATAGTTCATACTTTTAGAATTGAGTTCCAACATTTATTGAGCAGCTATTTTATGTAAAGTCCTGTGCTACACCAGAATAAACATAAAAAGTGATGATTAATGATCCTCATGTTTCTAAGTATTCTTAGTTAACTTTCAAGGAAGAACAAATATATACACAAAACTATAAATATGCCAAAATATCCAACCTTAATAATAAACATATAAAAATATATTTATATACATTTTTGGGTTCATGAGGGAGAAAGGGAGAATGAATTGGTTGAAATACTGAATAAAGGATGAGTCACTGGAATTTAACCATATAAGGAGCTACATGAACTAGTGTGTGAAGGGGCAGGAGCATTATAGGAAGAGAGAGTCGTGAACACAGCCACAGAAATATGCAAATATTTGAGGTATTTTTTGGTATGGGAAATAGACCAGTATTGATAGACTGTGGGTTTTCTGAGGGAAGTTGGTAGTAAGTGGGATAAAAAGCTAATTTAAAGTTTCTTATAAAAATGGAGATCTGCGACGTTCTTAAATATGGAAGTGATAGAGTCAGAACACATTTTTAGAAGAACAATGGTAGTGTCTGTTGGAAGCATACATGGCTGCTCCAGCATATTGAGAGAAGGGAGACACATTTGGATGTATCTGAAATACTTTTTGGTGGAAGATAAACTTTCCTGATGCAATGTTTAAAAAGCGAAAAGAACTCCAAAAAATATACAGTTCCTCATGACTGGGGGATGGAGGCATGAGAAGAAAGGAAGAAAAAAGATTGAAGATGAATGAACTCAAGTGTTCAAGCTTTGGTGGCTTCATGGAGGGTGATGGCTCCCATAGATAAGGGACACAGAAAGGTGATCCATTCTGGGGAGAGAATAGTCTTTTAGTTATGGGAAATTAATATACATTTGGAAATTTTTGTGTATATGTGTGTGTTCTCAGTTGCTCATTGATGTGTGACTCTTGGGGACTCTATGGATTATAGCCCACTAGGCTCCTCCATCCATGGGATTCTCCATGAAACTTTTAAGCCACGTTAATTTGCCTGACAGTATTTCAGTGACTTTTATTTTGGGAATTTATTATCTCTTTTTTTCTTTTTATATTTTTAAGATTTTATTTGAATAGGAAACATAAATCTGCTAAAGTCATACTTGCTGATTGATTGTATAGTTCATACTTTTAGAATTGAGTTCCAACATTTATTGAGCAGCTATTTTATGTAAAGTCCTGTGCTACACCAGAATAAACATAAAAAGTGATGATTAATGATCCTCATGTTTCTAAGCATTCTTAGTTAACTTTCAAGGAAGAACAAATATATACACAAAACTATAAATATGCCAAAATATCCAACCTTAATAATAAACATATAAAAATATATTTATATACATTTTTGGGTTCATGAGGGAGAAAGGGAGAATGAATTGGTTGAAATACTGAATAAAGGATGAGTCACTGGAATTTAACCATATAAGGAGCTACATGAACTAGTGTGTGAAGGGGCAGGAGCATTATAGGAAGAGAGAGTCGTGAACACAGCCACAGAAATATGCAAATATTTGAGGTATTTTTTGGTATGGGAAATAGACCAGTATTGATAGACTGTGGGTTTTCTGAGGGAAGTTGGTAGTAAGTGGGATAAAAAGCTAATTTAAAGTTTCTTATAAAAATGGAGATCTGCGACGTTCTTAAATATGGAAGTGATAGAGTCAGAACACATTTTTAGAAGAACAATGGTAGTGTCTGTTGGAAGCATACATGGCTGCTCCAGCATATTGAGAGAAGGGAGACACATTTGGATGTATCTGAAATACTTTTGGTGGAAGATAAACTTTCCTGATGCAATTTTTAAAAAAGCGAAAAGAACTCCAAAAAATATACAGTTCCTCATGACTGGGGGATGGAGGCATGAGAAGAAAGGAAGAAAAAAGATTGAAGATGAATGAACTCAAGTGTTCAAGCTTTGGTGGCTTCATGGAGGGTGATGGCTCCCATAGATAAGGGACACAGAAAGGTGATCCATTCTGGGGAGAGAATAGTCTTTTAGTTATGGGAAATTAATATACATTTGGAAATTTTTGTGTATATGTGTGTGTTCTCAGTTGCTCATTGATGTGTGACTCTTGGGGACTCTATGGATTATAGCCCACTAGGCTCCTCCATCCATGGGATTCTCCAGGCAAGAATACTGGAGTGGGTTACTGTTTTCTATTCTAGGAGGTATTCCTGACCTAGGGATCAAACTTGAGCCTCTTGTGTCTCTTGCATTGGCAGGCATATTCTTTACCACTGCACCACCTGGCAAGACCATGTTGAGGGTATCATATATATACATATGTTTTTTTGGTGGGGGGCAGTTTGGGGAGGGAGGGGAGCGGGCGGGCCACTTCTATTGGTCTTTCATTTCTCTATTTTCATCCATCTTTGTTCTTTGGCCTGTGTGGGCCTCCCTTCGCGGTGGCCTCTGTTGTCACAGAGCACCGACTCTGGGCGCATGCGCTCCAGAGTTT
Source organism: Tragulus kanchil (assembly GCA_022376925.1). Classification (NCBI taxonomy): domain Eukaryota; kingdom Metazoa; phylum Chordata; class Mammalia; order Artiodactyla; family Tragulidae; genus Tragulus; species Tragulus kanchil. Next base: position 20,859,766 of record JAIOJX010000003.1, on the reverse strand, counting down.
CCTCTCGGTAATTGGACAGATTGGTCTAGCCGCTCCGCGGCCTGTGGGATCTTCCCAGGCCAGGGATCAAACCGGCGCCCCTTGCTCTGCAAGGCGGTGTCCTTACCCACTGGACCACCAGGGAAGCCCGAGGGTATCACATTTATCTAATATTGAAGCATCATGGTAGATTTTCATCAGGATTATGGTATAAAGTATAAAAGAATGGAACATATATGCTAACAAAACATAATGAAAACAGTACACTGAAAATCATGAAAGAACCTTAGTTTATTGTTTTGGAAAAATATAAAATATCAAAAAGGGTAATGGCAACAAATTTTGGAAGTTATATGGAGCCTTAGAAGGATGAAGACTGAGAAGAGGATCTGAATTTAAGAAGCAGATGATCAGAAAACTTTTGGTGGAAGATAAACTTTCCTGATGCAATGTTTAAAAAGCGAAAAGAACTCCAAAAAATATACAGTTCCTCATGACTGGGGGATGGAGGCATGAGAAGAAAGGAAGAAAAAAGATTGAAGATGAATGAACTCAAGTGTTCAAGCTTTGGTGGCTTCATGGAGGGTGATGGCTCCCATAGATAAGGGACACAGAAAGGTGATCCATTCTGGGGAGAGAATAGTCTTTTAGTTATGGGAAATTAATATACATTTGGAAATTTTTGTGTATATGTGTGTGTTCTCAGTTGCTCATTGATGTGTGACTCTTGGGGACTCTATGGATTATAGCCCACTAGGCTCCTCCATCCATGGGATTCTCCAGGCAAGAATACTGGAGTGGGTTACTGTTTTCTATTCTAGGAGGTATTCCTGACCTAGGGATCAAACTTGAGCCTCTTGTGTCTCTTGCATTGGCAGGCATATTCTTTACCACTGCACCACCTGGCAAGACCATGTTGAGGGTATCATATATATACATATGTTTTTTTGGTGGGGGGCAGTTTGGGGAGGGAGGGGAGCGGGCGGGCCACTTCTATTGGTCTTTCATTTCTCTATTTTCATCCATCTTTGTTCTTTGGCCTGTGTGGGCCTCCCTTCGCGGTGGCCTCTGTTGTCACAGAGCACCGACTCTGGGCGCATGCGCTCCAGAGTTTCCTCTCGGTAATTGGACAGATTGGTCTAGCCGCTCCGCGGCCTGTGGGATCTTCCCAGGCCAGGGATCAAACCGGCGCCCCTTGCTCTGCAAGGCGGTGTCCTTACCCACTGGACCACCAGGGAAGCCCGAGGGTATCACATTTATCTAATATTGAAGCATCATGGTAGATTTTCATCAGGATTATGGTATAAAGTATAAAAGAATGGAACATATATGCTAACAAAACATAATGAAAACAGTACACTGAAAATCATGAAAGAACCTTAGTTTATTGTTTTGGAAAAATATAAAATATCAAGAAGGGTAATGGCAATCAACAATTTTGGAAGTTATATGGAGCCTTAGAAGGATGAAGACTGAGAAGAGGATCTGAATTTAAGAAGCAGATGATCAGTAATCTTTATTTAAAACTGAGTTCCCTGAAAGTTGACTTTCTTGCATGAGTGATTCATTGAAGCACTGTTCTCTAAAGAAACTTCTGACATTCTCAGGGAACCAGGATAGGGAAAGAACAGAAATTCCTATGGAGTCTAACTTCAGCCTGATTCCAGGGGGATCTCTAGAGTACGGATTGCCCCAGAGTCTTGAGACAATGGCCTGGGTCTTTATAGCCCTACATCAGGCAGCCATTGGCACGGGCTAATCCTGGAGACGCCAGTGTTTGTAAGCATGAACCTCCAGGCAGGAGGGTTCCTTCCACCAAGAGCGTTCTTCCAGGAAAGTGGGTCTTAATGACATGCCGGTGGTGGTGGCAGGGCTCTGGTCTGGGTTTTGATGTGGTGCACACTGTCTTTCACAGTCTTTAAGGCGATGATGGTGTTACTTGTGAGTTGTGGATATAGACACCTGACTACAGTAATCTGATGGATGAAACCAAAGAGAGATAGTAACTAAAAGAGAAAATCGGGTGCCATCTGTTTGTGTTTTTAAGACTTGTGAAGACTTCGTAATTTTAAGAGACCAAGAGTAAAATAGGGAGAAAGGAATATGATTCATATCACGATCAAAATGAATTGAAATTAAAGTTGGCTGGAAGTGTTTAACCTTGGAAAGTCAAATTTCCTTTAGATGGTTAATTTCTTATCAGTATAGCAACTGATAATAGGGTCAGCTACAAATTTTGCTGTTACTTATTTGCTTCATTTTCTTTTTGTTTTAATAGATACGATAGGTTTAGAACTACAGTGTGTGGGTAAAATTTTAACTGTCTCTCTGGAGAAAATTAGAAAGCCCTGCCTTGTAGGACAGAACCGGGTTGCTCTGCAAGGCGGTGTCCTTACCCACTGGACCACCAGGGAAGCCGAGGGTATCACATTTATCTAATATTGAAGCATCATGGTAGATTTTCATCAGGATTATGGTATAAAGTATAAAAGAATGGAACATATATGCTAACAAAACATAATGAAAACAGTACACTGAAAATCATGAAAGAACCTTAGTTTATTGTTTTGGAAAAATATAAAATATCAAGAAGGGTAATGGCAATCAACAATTTTGGAAGTTATATGGAGCCTTAGAAGGATGAAGACTGAGAAGAGGATCTGAATTTAAGAAGCAGATGATCAGTAATCTTTATTTAAAACTGAGTTCCCTGAAAGTTGACTTTCTTGCATGAGTGATTCATTGAAGCACTGTTCTCTAAAGAAACTTCTGACATTCTCAGGGAACCAGGATAGGGAAAGAACAGAAATTCCTATGGAGTCTAACTTCAGCCTGATTCCAGGGGGATCTCTAGAGTACGGATTGCCCCAGAGTCTTGAGACAATGGCCTGGGTCTTTATAGCCCTACATCAGGCAGCCATTGGCACGGGCTAATCCTGGAGACGCCAGTGTTTGTAAGCATGAACCTCCAGGCAGGAGGGTTCCTTCCACCAAGAGCGTTCTTCCAGGAAAGTGGGTCTTAATGACATGCCGGTGGTGGTGGCAGGGCTCTGGTCTGGGTTTTGATGTGGTGCACACTGTCTTTCACAGTCTTTAAGGCGATGATGGTGTTACTTGTGAGTTGTGGATATAGACACCTGACTACAGTAATCTGATGGATGAAACCAAAGAGAGATAGTAACTAAAAGAGAAAATCGGGTGCCATCTGTTTGTGTTTTTAAGACTTGTGAAGACTTCGTAATTTTAAGAGACCAAGAGTAAAATAGGGAGAAAGGAATATGATTCATATCACGATCAAAATGAATTGAAATTAAAGTTGGCTGGAAGTGTTTAACCTTGGAAAGTCAAATTTCCTTTAGATGGTTAATTTCTTATCAGTATAGCAACTGATAATAGGGTCAGCTACAAATTTTGCTGTTACTTATTTGCTTCATTTTCTTTTTGTTTTAATAGATACGATAGGTTTAGAACTACAGTGTGTGGGTAAAATTTTAACTGTCTCTCTGGAGAAAATTAGAAAGCCCTGCCTTGTAGGATTTGTCAATTTCTGTATTATAAAGGTATAAATACTTACACCATGGGCAAATTCAAGCTACCAATGTGAACTCAAGTGGCTTGCAAAATATAGCAATCACCTCTGCTTCAAACTGACCTTTGATTACTGTGTGAACTTTCAAATTAACCTTAGTGAGAAAGAAGTTAAGGATACTTTTCTTCAAACTCTTGCCTCTGATTTTGAAAAAGGTTGCAATAGTTCATCTCAGAGAAGAATGGAGAACATAAGATTTATTCATAAAGCCAGACATAATAAAAGTCTTATTTTCTGGTGATTCTGACAATTAATATGCAGTGATCATCCACACAAAAGAATGCTAGTAATAATTTCATGGATTCTATTTTTATGATACGGTAATTGCTGTCTTTAATGTTTGACTTTTGAGAATTTTTAAAAGTGTGTTTCTTCATTTTAAATCAGTGAAGCTTATTTATTAGTCCCTAGTAGCCCATGTCAACACAGAATTCTTAGGTATTTTTAAAGTGTGAAAATTAGTGAGAATTTTTTTTTTTCATCATTTAATCTTAGTGAGTAAATTCAATTTTTCCTCAAACAAGCAAATTCTGTACTGGAATTCTATATTACCTGCAAGGTTTTATGAAGAAAAGAACTATTCCATCAATAGACTAAAAAGTATTAATAAAAATAATTACTGTGATTAAGGTATTTTAAAAAAATTTTTTTTCTGATGGATGAAACCAAAGAGAGATAGTAACTAAAAGAGAAAATCGGGTGCCATCTGTTTGTGTTTTTAAGACTTGTGAAGACTTCGTAATTTTAAGAGACCAAGAGTAAAATAGGGAGAAAGGAATATGATTCATATCACGATCAAAATGAATTGAAATTAAAGTTGGCTGGAAGTGTTTAACCTTGGAAAGTCAAATTTCCTTTAGATGGTTAATTTCTTATCAGTATAGCAACTGATAATAGGGTCAGCTACAAATTTTGCTGTTACTTATTTGCTTCATTTTCTTTTTGTTTTAATAGATACGATAGGTTTAGAACTACAGTGTGTGGGTAAAATTTTAACTGTCTCTCTGGAGAAAATTAGAAAGCCCTGCCTTGTAGGATTTGTCAATTTCTGTATTATAAAGGTATAAATACTTACACCATGGGCAAATTCAAGCTACCAATGTGAACTCAAGTGGCTTGCAAAATATAGCAATCACCTCTGCTTCAAACTGACCTTTGATTACTGTGTGAACTTTCAAATTAACCTTAGTGAGAAAGAAGTTAAGGATACTTTTCTTCAAACTCTTGCCTCTGATTTTGAAAAAGGTTGCAATAGTTCATCTCAGAGAAGAATGGAGAACATAAGATTTATTCATAAAGCCAGACATAATAAAAGTCTTATTTTCTGGTGATTCTGACAATTAATATGCAGTGATCATCCACACAAAAGAATGCTAGTAATAATTTCATGGATTCTATTTTTATGATACGGTAATTGCTGTCTTTAATGTTTGACTTTTGAGAATTTTTAAAAGTGTGTTTCTTCATTTTAAATCAGTGAAGCTTATTTATTAGTCCCTAGTAGCCCATGTCAACACAGAATTCTTAGGTATTTTTAAAGTGTGAAAATTAGTGAGAATTTTTTTTTTTCATCATTTAATCTTAGTGAGTAAATTCAATTTTTCCTCAAACAAGCAAATTCTGTACTGGAATTCTATATTACCTGCAAGGTTTTATGAAGAAAAGAACTATTCCATCAATAGACTACAAAGTATTAATAAAAATAATAACTGTGATTAACATGTTTGCAAGCTTTTCCTATATTTTCTAACTTGGCCTTAGAACAATCCTGTAAGGGGATATTGTTATTATTCTCTCTTAAGAAAGAAAAGTTAGTTAAAATTCAAGATTTTTCACTTATAAGATCGATGATTTGAAGAGAATATTTCAATTCTCTAAGCTTCTGTTTGTTAATCAGTAAAATGCAGACAGTAGTACATGCCCAATAACAGTTTGTAAGATCACAGCTAAATTAGATCTTGGTTAATAAAAACTGGAGCATTAACCATCATCATTCATGTCAATCCACATTATCTTTTCCTATTGACTGAAAGAGGTATGGTAAACAGTTAACTCTTTGCACAATTAAATGGGCGTGTAGGAAACTGTTCCTTCTACACAGAAGGATTTGTGGGGTTCCCTATACATTCCATGGAAAGTACATGTATGGTTGTGTGCATTAGTACTTTAGCATTACATATTTCCTAGCCTTTCCCTGACATACAGATGCAATTTACTAAATAATTTTGTTGTTGTTCAATAGCCAAGTTGTGTCTGACTATTTAGTGACCTCATGGACTGCAGCACACCTGGCCTCCCTGCTCCTCACCATTTCTCGAAGTTTGCCCAAGTTTATTTCCATTGGATCAATGATGCTATCTGACCTTCTGATCCTGTTGCCCTCTTTTCCTTCTGCCTTCAATCTTTCCCAGCATCAATATCTTTTCCAGTGAGTCGGCTCTTTGCATCAGGTGGCCATCAGTCTTTCCAATGAGTATTCAGGGTCGATTTCCTTTAGAATTGACTGCTGTCTCCTTACTGAATCATGTAAGCAAACCAAATTCTAATATCATTAGATTTATTTCACAATTTCTCAAATTATAACAAGTTTCATGTTTTATCTTGAAGAATAAAACATCACCTCATGAACCATATTTCGTAATGCACTAAATGCTAAGTTTGGGGCTTCCAAGGTGAGTAGTGCTCAAATGTTTAGTCATGTCTGACTCTTTGCAACCCCATGGACTGTAGCCTGCCAGGTTGTTCTGTCTTTAGGATTCTCCCAGAAACAAAACTGGAGTAGGGTGCCTTTTCCTCCAGGGAAATCTTCCTGATGAGGCAAAACTTTAACTTTTGAAGCGTTGGTTGTGCGCTGTGCTGTCAGGCATTGTCATGGAGAAGAACTGGGCCTTTTCTATTTATCAGTGCAGGCTACAGGCTTTGCAGTTTTCAGTGCATCTTGTCAAATTGCTGAGGATACTTCTCAGATATAATGATTTCACTAGGATTCTGTAAGTGGTAGTGGATCAGACCGGCAGTAAATAACCAAACAGTGAGCATGAGCTTCTTCTGGTGTAAATTTGGTTTTGGGAAGTGCTTTGGAGCTTCTTCTGTGTCCAGCTACTGAGCTTTTATGTCCAGTTGTCATATAAAATCTACTTTTCATGGCATGTCACAATCCCATGGAGAAATGGTTCATCATTGTTGCATAGACTAAAAGAAGATGACCCTTCAAAACAAGGATTTTTTTTTTTTTTTAAATTTTTGGTTTGCTCACAAGGCACCCACTTATTAAACTTTGTCACTTCTCTAATTTGCTTCAAATGCAGAACAACTGTAGAATGGTCAGCGTTGAGTTCTTTGGCAACTTCTTGTTAGTTGTAAGAGGATCAGCTTCAATGACTGCTTTCAAGTGTTCGTTGTCAAATTTCAATGGCTGGTCACTTTGCTTCTTCAGGTCTTTGTCTCCTTTGCATAACTTCCTGAACCACCACTGCACTGTATGTTCGTTAGCACTTCCTGGGCCAAATGTGTGGTTGTTGCAAGTTGTCTCCACTGCTTTACAACCTATTTGGAACTCAATAAGAACATCACTTGAATTTGCTCTTTGTCTAACATTTCTACTGTCTAAAATACATATAAAATACACAACAAGTAATAAGTCACTAAGAGAAAGATAAAATGAGAAATGTAGATTATAATGATGTATTACATAATGGTATTTATTTAAGAATGTATTCCAGTACCCAGTGGCAAGTTCAACAATGTAAAAGGCAATTACTTTTGCACCAATGTGTAATATGTTCCTGGTTTCTTATTTAGAGGGGAAAGTCATTATTTTCTGGAAGATTTGGTGTGATACTTACTTGTGCCATGGTTCTAATTTTTCAAAGTGAAAAAAAGTTGGTAATACCCAAAGCATAATAAAAAAACATTTTCCCTGGTTAAAATATATTTTATGAATATAAAAAGAAGGGGATAAGTGAGTAGTACTTTAAATAAGTCTCCTAATCTTGTTGATAATATAATTGGAAATTACATCACCTGGTTTAGTTTTCTCTGAAATTATTTTTAAAATAAAGACATTTGGCAATAAATTTTATCTCATTTTCCAATAACAAAAAATTAATGACCATAGACCTGATTATTTAGTAAAATATTTAATCTTTATAGACTTGTAGCAGAAAATATAGTTTTGGATGCTACACTCTTTTTGGCATTTTGGAGAACATCATTCTAGTTGAGTCCTTTTTATATTTAGGTATAGAAGTAGCCTTCTAGAGTAGTAATAGCAGTAGTAGTATAGTGTAGTAGAGTATTTCAGTAGTAATAGTTACTCTTATAGATTATTATTTCAAGTACTTGTTTGTTCTCTGGATCATGAATAAATCAGCTCACAGTGAAGAAACTGGCTATTTCTTTTCAGTTCTAAACATTTCATCTAAGACATGATAACTGATTGGAGCAATTTTGATCCTGGGTATTTGAAGTCTAGTTTTTATTTGATCATCAATTTTACATCTTACTGATGTCACCTAGAAAAAGTGGTTTGCTTATTAAGGAGGAAGCACAATCCTTTAGTGTGGCCACTCAGTTTTCTTGTTGGATGAATATGTATTCAGTTTTTTTAGTTGAAAGAATATTTATTGAATATTCTGGCATACAACAAACAATGGTAGAAAGGAAGAATGCAGACTGTAAGTAGGCTCATCCCTGTCTGCAGAAGCTATAACAAGGGAGTTTGGGGGATTGAAGTGAATACAATGAGAGAAATGCCTTTAGGAATGTGCCAGAGGTGCCTTGCATACAGCAAATGTTCCTGGAGAAGTCTGTGCTTTCAGGCATCAGAAGAAGAGAAAAGAGAAATGGAGGAGAAAGAGAAGGAGAAAGTAGATGGAGCCAAGGACAAAGGTGGAAAACAGGGTGTTTGGGAGTAGTCGGACTTGTTTCATAACTGAAGTATACACTGATAACTAAAATTAGAGAAATAAAATATTTGAACTAACTTCTTAAACCATAGTAGTCAAGATTTCCAATATGTCTTCCATAGAGTTTTCCAAAGATGGATCCATTAAAAGTTCCATGTATTTGAAAGGAAATTATTATGCAAATAATTTACAACAGATGATGCCAGTAGCCTGGTACAATGCGTAAGTCTTAAGAAATCCAGATTTTTAAAAAATATGTCTCTATGCAGTATGATTATTTTCAAAACTTAATTATACTGGCTGTGAAGATTTTATTTTGAATGAAGTAAAGCTTAACGTGTTGCCATTTTTAGAGATACTGTGTAACAATTATGTTTGATTTATTAAAAGAAAGAGATCCACTTTTCTAAGCTCATCCTGCTAGCTCTGAAACTCTTACATCACTCCCTTCCACCCATATGCTACAAACCTATAGATCTTTGCTTGGTATGATAATGTTGTTTTTCCTCTCATTGGATCTTCATATCGTAGACATACCCATCTTAAAACCATGAAACTTTAAGCACACTGTCACCTGCCCCCTTGGTCAGATGACTTGACACATATTTATACTTTCAGAATTACCAGTGTTTTTGTCTCACTTTCCACGCTCTCTACAGAGGTTCCATCTTCCTTGATAAGACTGTTTTGGAAAGGAGAGTGAAAATTGCAGTTCATTGTCAGTGTACCACACATGGATTAATAATCCTATAGATACTTGCAAAAATGTATGTATATGTATAAAACCCTCCAGTGTTTTTCATATCTGGCCAAGTCCTATGTTCAATTATTTTGCTGTTGAGCCTTAATAAATACAATGATGAGTTCTGAATTCCGTTTAAATTATTGGAGAGAGTCTGAAGAATTACCTTCTTGTCTGCTGAACTGCCTTCTAATATAGAGCCATGAGTATCTATAAGGCACAGTTTGAAAATTACTGCCTTAAGTCAAAGAAACAAAATGCCTGTTTCTAATAGTAGAATTTTAGGCATCTTCAATGAATATATTATGAGGAAAGGAAAACTCCCCAAACCACACAATATATAAAAATCTTTTATGTATAATATCAGCTGTGATGAATTATGATGCATGTATCAGGAAGGGAGTGATTGTTTTTATTTAATTGCTTCTGAAATATGCAGGAGACCATGTCATATAATTATGGAATCTTAAAGCTGAAAAGAACTGTAATATCAAATCATTCATGCCGTCAATGTAAATAGAAGGAAAATCAGGGACACAATTTAAAGAGGATTGCCAGCAACAGGGTAGGGGTAAAGGTGAGTCAGAAATCCAGATTTTTAAAAAATATGTCTCTATGCAGTATGATTATTTTCAAAACTTAATTATACTGGCTGTGAAGATTTTATTTTGAATGAAGTAAAGCTTAACGTGTTGCCATTTTTAGAGATACTGTGTAACAATTATGTTTGATTTATTAAAAGAAAGAGATCCACTTTTCTAAGCTCATCCTGCTAGCTCTGAAACTCTTACATCACTCCCTTCCACCCATATGCTACAAACCTATAGATCTTTGCTTGGTATGATAATGTTGTTTTTCCTCTCATTGGATCTTCATATCGTAGACATACCCATCTTAAAACCATGAAACTTTAAGCACACTGTCACCTGCCCCCTTGGTCAGATGACTTGACACATATTTATACTTTCAGAATTACCAGTGTTTTTGTCTCACTTTCCACGCTCTCTACAGAGGTTCCATCTTCCTTGATAAGACTGTTTTGGAAAGGAGAGTGAAAATTGCAGTTCATTGTCAGTGTACCACACATGGATTAATAATCCTATAGATACTTGCAAAAATGTATGTATATGTATAAAACCCTCCAGTGTTTTTCATATCTGGCCAAGTCCTATGTTCAATTATTTTGCTGTTGAGCCTTAATAAATACAATGATGAGTTCTGAATTCCGTTTAAATTATTGGAGAGAGTCTGAAGAATTACCTTCTTGTCTGCTGAACTGCCTTCTAATATAGAGCCATGAGTATCTATAAGGCACAGTTTGAAAATTACTGCCTTAAGTCAAAGAAACAAAATGCCTGTTTCTAATAGTAGAATTTTAGGCATCTTCAATGAATATATTATGAGGAAAGGAAAACTCCCAAACCACACAATATATAAAAATCTTTTATGTATAATATCAGCTGTGATGAATTATGATGCATGTATCAGGAAGGGAGTGATTGTTTTTATTTAATTGCTTCTGAAATATGCAGGAGACCATGTCATATAATTATGGAATCTTAAAGCTGAAAAGAACTGTAATATCAAATCATTCATGCCGTCAATGTAAATAGAAGGAAAATCAGGGACACAATTTAAAGAGGATTGCCCATGGCCTAACAGGGTAGGGGTAAAGGTGAGTCAGTAATTTAGATTACTTTGTTCCCTCTTCCAATATACCAAACGCAGCATTTAATTATGTATTGTTATCACTGAGTTTTCTATCTTACAACAGAGGAGTTTCAGGTCAGTATTGGTTTGAAATATACAATGCACATATTTTGTAGGGATATCGTATTCAAAAGTTAGCAGTACAACGTAAATATCATATTGATTACAAATCCATCACTTTCTCTTCTATGCTTTTTTTTCTTTTTTTTGGTCACTTCTATTGGTCTTTTATTTATCTATTTTCATCCATCTTTGTTCTTGGGCCTGTGTGGACCTCCCATCGCAGTGGCCTCTCTCGCTGCAGAGTGCCGATTCTGGCCACATGCGCTCCAGAGCTCCTGCTCGATAGTTGGACACATCAGTCCAGCCACTCCATGGCACATGGGATCTTCCCAGGCCAGGGATTGAACTGCAGTCCCTTGCACTGCAAGGCAGTTTCCTTACCCACTGGACCACCAGGGAAGCCCTTCTTTTTTTTTTTTGAATGAATTCTCTATTTTCTTTCTTTTTTTACTTTTAACTTTTACAGAGTTTTGTTGTTTACAGATATGTATAATTCCAAATTAGTCATAGGTATATCCCTTGCCCCCTCCCAGTCCCCTCCATCCCACCCCGTCGCACAGCAAATCGGCCTTAATACTGGACTTCCTAGGTGGCTTTAGTGGTAGAGAACCTGCCTGCCAGTGCAAGAGATGTAGGAGACACTGGTTTGATTCATGGGTCAGGAAGATTCCCTGGAGAAGATGTCAACCTACTCCAGTATTCTTGCTTGGGAAATCTCATAGACAGAGGAGCCTGAGGGGCCACGGCTCATGGGGTTGCACAGAGTCAGACATGACTTACTGACTGAGTGTGAACCTGAGCCTTAATATTATAGAATAATCAGGGGCAAATTTGCCCTTAGGGTGTCAGTCTTCAGTGTAGCCTGACCTTCCATGTCATACCCGATTTCAAACTTTAGGGTTGTCCCTACCTTACAGTATTTCATATTTTGGTGTAGAGTTTAAAATGTTCTCATCTTTATTTTATAGACTTTGATCCTCTTTTCCCCACCCCCTTTTAAGTTTAACACTGTAAGAATGCCAGTGCCTTTCTTTTTTGACTTTTCAGGTTCCTTTTGTTAGATATATCTCTAAATAATAAAAAAATCTGAACATTGTATTCTAGTGGAGTTCTACCATAGGCCTGCATGAGAATAAAGTTGTGTTTTTTGTTTTTAATGTGTCTTCCCATATCTATTTACCTTTTAAGTTCTGCCCTTAATGATTTATACAATTGAAGAAAAACTTATTGAATCCAGAAAATATAAACTATATACCCACCTGCCCCTTTTTGGGCTTAGTCTTGTGGAGGATATACATACTTGAACTTACAAATAAAGTGTGCTTTTGATGATAAAAGAATGTAGAAAATGCTATGAATACTTGTGATAGTGACATCTAACCCAGGCTCCAGCCACCGAGAGAGTGACATTTGAGCTGAGACCTGATGAATGGAGTGGGGATAGGTATTGTTTCTGGCAAGGGAAACAGTGTTTAAAAACTTGAGCCATGAGACCGGGATAGTGCCCCATAGGAGTTAAAATGCATTTAGAAAATAATGTAGAGCTTGCAGAGCTCATTTTGTGTATGTTCACTCATTAACAATCATTTATGGAATGTCTACTTTAGGACTGGCACTGATCTAGGCATCAGAAGAATAGCGGTGAACAGAGAAGCTCAAGATTCTGCCCTCGTGTAACTGACATTCTAGTGTGGTGACCTTGCCTGCCAGTGCAAGAGATGTTAGGGGGAAACCCACTGGTTTGATTCATGGGTCAGGAAGATTCCCTGGAGAAGATGTCAACCTACTCCAGTATTCTTGCTTGGGAAATCTCATAGACAGAGGAGCCTGAGGGGCCACGGCTCATGGGGTTGCACAGAGTCAGACATGACTTACTGACTGAGTGTGAACCTGAGCCTTAATATTATAGAATAATCAGGGGCAAATTTGCCCTTAGGGTGTCAGTCTTCAGTGTAGCCTGACCTTCCATGTCATACCCGATTTCAAACTTTAGGGTTGTCCCTACCTTACAGTATTTCATATTTTGGTGTAGAGTTTAAAATGTTCTCATCTTTATTTTATAGACTTTGATCCTCTTTTCCCCACCCCCTTTTAAGTTTAACACTGTAAGAATGCCAGTGCCTTTCTTTTTTGACTTTTCAGGTTCCTTTTGTTAGATATATCTCTAAATAATAAAAAAATCTGAACATTGTATTCTAGTGGAGTTCTACCATAGGCCTGCATGAGAATAAAGTTGTGTTTTTTGTTTTTAATGTGTCTTCCCATATCTATTTACCTTTTAAGTTCTGCCCTTAATGATTTATACAATTGAAGAAAAACTTATTGAATCCAGAAAATATAAACTATATACCCACCTGCCCCTTTTTGGGCTTAGTCTTGTGGAGGATATACATACTTGAACTTACAAATAAAGTGTGTTATGATGATAAAAGAATGTAGAAAATGCTATGAATACTTGTGATAGTGACATCTAACCCAGGCTCCAGCCACCGAGAGAGTGACATTTGAGCTGAGACCTGATGAATGGAGTGGGGATAGGTATTGTTTCTGGCAAGGGAAACAGTGTTTAAAAACTTGAGCCATGAGACCGGGATAGTGCCCCATAGGAGTTAAAATGCATTTAGAAAATAATGTAGAGCTTGCAGAGCTCATTTTGTGTATGTTCACTCATTAACAATCATTTATGGAATGTCTACTTTAGGACTGGCACTGATCTAGGCATCAGAAGAATAGCGGTGAACAGAGAAGCTCAAGATTCTGCCCTCGTGTAACTGACATTCTAGTGTGGTGACTTATTAGTATTATTTATTTATATAGGTTACTTTTCATTAACAGGTTTCTGCCTTGTGTACAAAGTGGTGAACGCTATGTAAATCTATAGGCTGGGCAATGTATTGTGTGGTAGGATCATGGAATATACCTTACAAGTCATAAAAATAATGCTGAGTTGTTAATATGAGAAACACAACAGACTTATTCAAGAAATTTCTATATCCAGTTTCTAATTTCTCAAGATGCCCTTTCGATATTTCTCTTTCTCTTGGAATATAAGGCTTGTTGTAGATGAGATTTTTTACTTTTGGAGAGGTTTTATTCCTTTTTTTTTTTTTTTTTTTCAGTCAAAGCATTATAGTTGATTTGGCAGATAGATTGATCAACAGTACTTACAGAAGGAACATTTTATAAAGCAACAAAGAAATTAAAGCACTTTTTAGAAGGTGCTTTTAGAAGAGCGATTCCCTGCCCTTATACTATAGGCTTCCCCGGTGGCTCATTGGTAAAGAATTTACCTAGAATGCAAAAATCACAGGGGATCCCTGGGTCAGGAAGATCCCCAGGAGGAGGGCATGGCAACCCAGTCCAGTCTTCTTGACTGGAGAATCCCATGGTCAGAGGATCCTGGCGGGCTACAATCCATAGAGTCACCAAGAGTCAGACACGACTGAAGTAACTTAGCATGGCACACACGCTCTTATTCTAAGAGCTATTAAAAGACTTTACACTGGCACTGTAGTATGAAGAGACTTACAACAATTTACACTGGAGTAGATATGGCTAAAGAATTAACAGAGGATAAGTAAGTAGTATTCTGTAACAAAACGCATTTGTAGAAAATGCAAGGAATTTCTATAAAATATAACTAATTGTGTTGTTTTTACCACACCTCTAAATGGTGAATATTTTCCAACAGCAACATTCATGAAGTCAACTTTGGAATATAAAACAATTTTATAATATTTGAAGTCATACTACAAGTGTCCTGATTTCAGCTTAGTCATGTTAGAATAAAAATAAAGCCATTCAAGAAGCTTAGACTAGAGATAGCTGTTTTGAGGTCATAACATTTTATTGGATACAATCAGAAAATGTGGTGTGGTTGGCAAACCCTACATTGGGTTTTGAAATTACTGTGCTACCAGTGTGTTCCAATCAATGAGACCCTTTCAGCCATGAACTTTTATTGATTTGTATTCCTCAGAGTAACATAAATAGCTTTCCTTAAGTCTTCCAATTTCACTATCGTTAATTTTTTTTCTGAAATCTCTGCTGTTAGAAGGTTTATTTATACACTTACTTTTTTGTTTTGCAGCTCCTCCATGGTTTGAGCCAAGAATGAATGTCAGTGTTCTATATCAAGTGTGAAAAAAAAGTTATGGTATAACAAATTATATTATTCCATGAACTAATAGTTAAGTTATGCTGTTAATAGTTTAGTGGGAACAATACATTTAGTTTTGAAGAAGAAACCAAATTTACCGAAAATTTCAAACAAAAGCAACAACAGCAAGTATTCTCCATTCAATGTATACTGAGTTAAATTCATTTTAATAAAGAACTTGGCTATTTCAACTGGTTCATCTCACTTCTGAAAATATGTGTGAAATTCAAGCCTCAGATCCATACTATTGATAGGTGTGTTTTTGAATACTGTTGAAAAAATATAGGCATTTAGTTTCTAGACTTACCATTTAATGGTAAAAATAAGAATTCAGCACCTGTTAAGGACACTTGAGTTTCCTTTCCTATCTAAAAAAAATGAGACGTGTTAGTTGTTCAGTCGTATCCGACTCTTTGTGATCCCATTGACTGTCACTTGCCAGGTTCCTCTGTCCATGAGATTCTCCAGGCAAGAAGACTGGCGTGGGTAGCCATTTCCTTACTCTCTAAGGTGTTAACTATTGTACATAGCTTGGCAATGTGAATAAATATATTAAAGAAAAATCACATTGCAGAGTGAAAGCATAATTACATTGAAATATTTATGTTGCTTTTCAAAAAAAATATACACTTGAATTGTTGTTATTCTGTTTTCACACTGGAGTGTAAATTTCAAAAAATATGATGGGAAAATTGATAAGGAAGACAAATAATAAATGTTGACAGATTTTATCTTCCGAAAGGTGAATTTTAACATGCTTTTCTAACTAGTTTCAAGTAACGATGGAAGAAAGCAAAAAAAAAAAAAAAATGTAGCTTCAAACTTCATTAACTTTCAGCTCTTAACATTATAGTCATATCTAAGCAGTGAAATCTTGTTTAATCTTCCTTTAAAATATCTGTAAAATGTGTACTTTGCCACTAACCATTACCACCATGACAGTCTGCATTCAAATATGCATATAAAATCAGTCACTCTTTCCTGATATAATAGAGTTATGGAAGATTAGTCCTGATGCTGTAAGGACTACTTACTTGGTACTAATCATAGTACTTTCTACTCTGAAGTAATAGCAACATTCTAAATTAGATATATGAATAAAAGTCAAAATTGGCAATAATCTCTAATAACTTTAACATATAGAATCAAATCCTTGATTAATGCAATCAAAGCAGTTGTTATTGGGACATGAAAAAAAAAAAGAAAAATGTGATTGTTTTCCTTGATTTAAAGCTCAGGTTTTGTGGTAGTCCAAAATACCTGAACTCTGAAGATATAAAATAAATTTGGTTGCTTCTATCTCTAGTATAATTGAACTACACTTTAGATACTCAGTTCAGTTCAGTTCAGTCACTCAGTTGTGTCTGACTCTTTGTGACCCCATGGACTGCAGCACACCAGGCTTCCCTGTCCTTCACCATCACCTGGAGCTTGCTCAAACTCATGTCTGTTGACTCAGTGAGGCCATCGCACCATCTTGTCCCTATCGTCCCTTTCTCCTTTTGCCTTCTGTTTTTCCCAGCATCAGGCTCTTTTTCAGTGAGCCGTCTCTCACATCAGGTGGTCAAAGTATTGGAGCTTCAGCTTTAGCATCATTCTTTCCAATGGATATTCAAGGTTGATTTCCTTTAGGATTGACTGATTGGATCTCCTCACAGGCCAATTTACCTACTGAGTTTTCAATTTTGATTTTCAATTTTTTTTCTTAAGTTTTTTCCCTCTTTTATTGGTTATTTATTTATTTTTATCCATCTTTATTCTTCAGCCTGTGTGGGCCTCCCATCACAGTGGCCTCTCTTGTTTCAGAGCACTGGCTCTGGGCACATACGCTCCAGAGCGCTGCCTTGTAATTGGACACACCAGTCCAGCTGCTCTGTGGCATGTGGCATATTCCCAGGCCAGAGATCGAACCGGTACCTCTTGCACTGCAAGGTGGATTCTTTACCCACTGGACCACCAGGGAAGCCCCATCATCATCATTATTATTATTATTATTATTATTTTTGGCCACTTCTGTTGGTCTTTCATTTATCTATTTTCATCCATCTTTGTTCTTTGGCCTGTGTGGACCTCCCATCGCAGTGGCCCCTCTGGCCACAGAGCACTGACTCCAGGTGCATGTGCTCCAGAGCCCTGGCTCGGTACAGTTGGACACATTGGTCCAGCTGCTCTGTGGCACATGGGATCTTCCCAGACCAGGGATCAAACCAGCGCCCCTTGTACTGCAAGGTGGTGTCCTTACCCACTGGATTACCCGGGAAGCCCCATTATTTTTCTTTTTTAACATTATCTTTTTTAAAACATCTTACTGAGGAAAACTTGCATATAGTTAAATGCATAGATTTAATTTTAAATGTATAATTCAGTGAGTTCTAAGAAATAACATACACCTTGTATGTTCTGAGTCACTACAGTCATGTCCTGTGGTGGTTTGCCATGCCCTCCTCTGGACCTAGAGATCAAACTCACATCTCTTTTTATCTCCTGCATTGTTAGGGGCTTCTTTACCGCTAGAACCACCTGAGAAGCCAACACACACTCATAGCCAAAGCCTAACAAAACCAGAAGAGTTATACACTCTAGAAAATTCCCTTTGCCCCTTTCCAGTGTCCCATATTCCAAGGCACAGTGTTATTTCTGAGTTCTGTCTCCAAGTATTAGTCACTATGTTCTTGGACTTTATATATTTTGCATCTATTTTGTTCAACACTTATACTTGATATCCATTCATGTTGCATATATATAGGTAGTTTGTTAATTTTATTAATGAGTAGTATTCCATTACATGAATATTCTTGGAGTTTTTTTTTTTTTAATCCATTTTATCCAGTTTCCTATGGATGGACCTTAGTTTGTTTCTTGCATGTCAGCTACTTTTAGTAATGTTGCTGAAAACATTTGTGTAAAAACCTTTTTGTGAACATATTTGCGTTTCTTTTCTGTAAATGCCTAGGAGTAGAATTGCTGAATGATAGAATATTTGTATATTTAATTTTATAAGAAACTTGAACAGTTTCAGGAATGTATATGTTATTTTAGTCTTCTATCAGCAAATTATGACAGTTTGAATTATTTCATATATTCATCAATATTTAGTATTGTCATTTTTTTCCATTTTAGTGGGGGAGGTTGTATCTCTTTGTGGTGTTAATTTTGCAATTTCCACATGATATAAGACACTGAGCACATTTTCATGTGTACCTTGGCTGTTTGTATATCTTCTCTTTTTAAAGTATCCAAGTGCTTTGCTTATTTACAGATTTGGTTGTCTTTTTATTATTGGTGTGTGGAACTTCTTTACCTGTATAGAATACAAGCTCTTTGTTGGTTATGTGTCTGTGACTTGTCCTTTCATTTTTTTTTTTTTAAGGGAATTATTTTATACTTACTTACTGCTACATGTATCCTGTCTTTAAAACAAACAAAAAAACTTTCCTAAGATGAGGGGATAGCCTCTTAAACTTTATTTTACAATGAGTTCTAAGAAATAACATACACCTTGTTTTTGGGGCCCCTGTGGTGGTTTGCCATGCCCTCCTCTGGACCTAGAGATCAAACTCACATCTCTTTTTATCTCCTGCATTGTTAGGGGCTTCTTTACCGCTAGAACCACCTGAGAAGCCAACACACACTCATAGCCAAAGCCTAACAAAACCAGAAGAGTTATACACTCTAGAAAATTCCCTTTGCCCCTTTCCAGTGTCCCATATTCCAAGGCACAGTGTTATTTCTGAGTTCTGTCTCCAAGTATTAGTCACTATGTTCTTGGACTTTATATATTTTGCATCTATTTTTGTTCAACACTTATACTTGATATCCATTCATGTTGCATATATATAGGTAGTTTGTTAATTTTATTAATGAGTAGTATTCCATTACATGAATATTCTTGGAGTTTTTTTTTTTTTAATCCATTTTATCCAGTTTCCTATGGATGGACCTTAGTTTGTTTCTTGCATGTCAGCTACTTTTAGTAATGTTGCTGAAAACATTTGTGTAAAAACCTTTTTGTGAACATATTTGCGTTTCTTTTCTGTAAATGCCTAGGAGTAGAATTGCTGAATGATAGAATATTTGTATATTTAATTTTATAAGAAACTTGAACAGTTTCAGGAATGTATATGTTATTTTAGTCTTCTATCAGCAAATTATGACAGTTTGAATTATTTCATATATTCATCAATATTTAGTATTGTCATTTTTTTCCATTTTAGTGGGGGAGGTTGTATCTCTTTGTGGTGTTAATTTTGCAATTTCCACATGATATAAGACACTGAGCACATTTTCATGTGTACCTTGGCTGTTTGTATATCTTCTCTTTTTAAAGTATCCAAGTGCTTTGCTTATTTACAGATTTGGTTGTCTTTTTATTATTGGTGTGTGGAACTTCTTTACCTGTATAGAATACAAGCTCTTTGTTGGTTATGTGTCTGTGACTTGTCCTTTCATTTTTTTTTTTTTAAGGGAATTATTTTATACTTACTTACTGCTACATGTATCCTGTCTTTAAAACAAACAAAAAAACTTTCCTAAGATGAGGGGATAGCCTCTTAAACTTTATTTTACAATCTCTATAGTTTTAGACTTCACACTTAAATCTCTTAGATACCTGAAGTTAAGTTATGACTGAGCACACAGCACACACATTGTGTGATGTAAGATTTAAGATTTTTTATTTTTTTTCCCTCTGTGCTTATACAGTTGTTTTATTCCCTTTTGTTGGGAAGATTTAGCCTTTCCAATTTGCATTGTCTTTATGCCTTTGTTGAAAGTCAAAGTGTTAGTCATTCAGTTGTGTCCGACTTTTTGCAACCCCGTGGACTCTAGCCCACCAGGCTCCTCTGTCCATGGGATTCTCCAGACAAGAATACTGGAGTGGGTTGCCATTCCCTTCTCCAGAGGATCTTCTTGACCCAGAAATTGAATCTGGGTCTTCCACATTGAGTCAGTAGAATCTGTTGAGTCTCAATAGAGGGTATTTATTTGATTAACTCATGAATATGGATATAGAGCTTATTTAATTTCTCACTGTATTGATTAGTAGTTTTCAGAGCAGATTTTTAAAAATATTTTTGGTTATATATTTTTTTCATTCTAATAAATAAAACTGTGTGTTGAAATAGTCATTTATTTTTACGTATGGGTTGTGTGTCCTCTATTATAAATTTCTAATGAGTTTTTATGTAAATGATCATCCTGTGTTAATAAGACATTTGTTGGGCTTCTTTTCCAAATTTTGTGCTATATTCAATTTTCTTGCTTACTGTGATGGTTCTGACTTCCAGCACAATGTTCACTGGAAGTGGAAAGAGAAACATGCTTGCATCATGTCCAATATTAGGGAGAGTTTGTATCTCTTTGTGGTGTTAATTTTGCAATTTCCACATGATATAAGACACTGAGCACATTTTCATGTGTACCTTGGCTGTTTGTATATCTTCTCTTTTTAAAGTATCCAAGTGCTTTGCTTATTTACAGATTTGGTTGTCTTTTTATTATTGGTGTGTGGAACTTCTTTACCTGTATAGAATACAAGCTCTTTGTTGGTTATGTGTCTGTGACTTGTCCTTTCATTTTTTTTTTTTTAAGGGAATTATTTTATACTTACTTACTGCTACATGTATCCTGTCTTTAAAACAAACAAAAAAACTTTCCTAAGATGAGGGGATAGCCTCTTAAACTTTATTTTACAATCTCTATAGTTTTAGACTTCACACTTAAATCTCTTAGATACCTGAAGTTAAGTTATGACTGAGCACACAGCACACACATTGTGTGATGTAAGATTTAAGATTTTTTATTTTTTTTCCCTCTGTGCTTATACAGTTGTTTTATTCCCTTTTGTTGGGAAGATTTAGCCTTTCCAATTTGCATTGTCTTTATGCCTTTGTTGAAAGTCAAAGTGTTAGTCATTCAGTTGTGTCCGACTTTTTGCAACCCGTGGACTCTAGCCCACCAGGCTCCTCTGTCCATGGGATTCTCCAGACAAGAATACTGGAGTGGGTTGCCATTCCCTTCTCCAGAGGATCTTCTTGACCCAGAAATTGAATCTGGGTCTTCCACATTGAGTCAGTAGAATCTGTTGAGTCTCAATAGAGGGTATTTATTTGATTAACTCATGAATATGGATATAGAGCTTATTTAATTTCTCACTGTATTGATTAGTAGTTTTCAGAGCAGATTTTTAAAAATATTTTTGGTTATATATTTTTTTCATTCTAATAAATAAAACTGTGTGTTGAAATAGTCATTTATTTTTACGTATGGGTTGTGTGTCCTCTATTATAAATTTCTAATGAGTTTTTATGTAAATGATCATCCTGTGTTAATAAGACATTTGTTGGGCTTCTTTTCCAAATTTTGTGCTATATTCAATTTTCTTGCTTACTGTGATGGTTCTGACTTCCAGCACAATGTTCACTGGAAGTGGAAAGAGAAACATGCTTGCATCATGTCCAATATTAGGGAGAGTTCATTCAATATATAATCATTAAGTGTAATCAGTAGTATTATTTAGCTGCTTCTCTATAAGACTGAGAAAGTTGCCTTCTGTGTTTAGTCTGCTCTGAGAGCTTATCATGAATGAATACTTGTTTATTTTTTCAAGTGTTTCTTCATCTATTGAGATCATTGTATGGGTGTGTCTTTTTTATTATGTTAGTAAATTCAAATACATTGGTTTATTTTTTTCGATGTTAAAAATATCCTTTCTTTAGTACAGTTACTCTCACTCTAATACACTCATTATCTTATCTATTGAAGTTGATTTTCTAATATTTAAAAACAAACTTTTGCATGTAATGTTTCTGCCAAATTTTGGTATAAGGGTGGTGCTAAAATTGTAAATCAAGCTAGTATATTTAGTATGCAGTTATTTGTCTACCTTCTGAAAGAGTTTATATATAATTGCCATTGTTTCTTCCTTGAATGTTAGATAGAATTCATTAATCTATGACTGACATTTTCAAACTCTGAATTTAATTTATTTAATAGATATAGAACAATTTGAGTCATCTCATTCTTCTCAAATAGGATTTGAAAAACTTGATCTAATCATCAAATTTATGAAGTTGTTCATAATATTCAATTATTGTCATTGAGCACTTGCAGAATAAGTAAGATTTCATTTTTCATCCCTTTTTAAAATTAGTCTTTCTAAGGTTTAAAAATTTTGTGAATCTTTTCCAAAACATAACGCTTTCCTTTGCAAATATTTCCTAGTATTTTTCAATTTCATTTATTTCTTCCATTGTCCCTATTACTTTATTTTTCCATCTCCCTTTTACTTAATTTTCTTATAATCCTCTTACTTGTTAGTTGATTTTTAAACATGTTTTTTTCCAATGTGAATATTTTATATAATAAAACTATTTTTATATGTTTGTATATTTCTAGGCTCATTTAAAATTTTTTAAATTTTTTTTATTTTTGTTTTTTTAATCATTTTTGCTGCAGTGGGTCTTTATTGCTGCTCACAGGCCCTTTCCATCTGTGGCAAGTAGGGGCCACTCTCAAGTAGCCGTGTATGGGCTTCTCATTGTGTTGGCATCTCTTGTTGTGAAGAACAGGCTGCAGAGCCCACGGGCTTCAGTAGTGATGGGGCATAGATCCTATTACCCTGTGGCACATGGAATCCTCCTGGGTCAGGGATCGAACCTGTGTCCCCTGCATTGGCAGGAGGATTCTTAAGCCTCCTCCAAGGAAATCCTGGCTCATCTCTGTGAAGAACTCTGACTCCCGGCTCCCAGCCTTCCTTCCTGACCACACCAGGTTCTGACTAGCCAGTCTAGTCTCTATTACTTTATTTTTCCATCTTCCTTTTAATTTGCTTATGATCCTCTTACTCTAGCTGGTTTTAAACATGTTTTTTTCCAATGTGAACATTTCATATAACACTATTTTTATATATTTGTATATTTCTAGACTCATTTTTTACAAGAAAAAGTCATCATTTGTATCATTGCTTCCCTGTATACTTTTTTTTAATTTCTCATACTTTTAAAAAATTTATCTGTATATTTGTTTAATGCCTTATTGAGGCTGCTGTTTATAAATTCTCTCCTCTCTGTACTTTTTCTCTGTATAGTTTACTGAGATTCTTCTTCTTCTTTTTTTTTTTTCCAAATTTTATTTTACTTTTGACTTTTACAGAGTTTTGTTGTTTACAGATATGCATGTTCCCAGATTAGTCATATGTATATTCCCCCCTTCTCACCCCTCCCGACCATCACACAGCACCCCTGAAGGATCTCCTTTTCTCACAGAGCAATGACTGTAGCTGTTTTCTTCACTTATGATAGTACAGGCCTTCATGCTACTTCCTTTACGCCTCCCACCCCCTGTTCCTTCCCCACAATGTCCATATGTCCACTGTCTATGGCTGTCTTTCTTCACTGTGTGTGCCATCATACTGAGATTCTTCTATCCTGACCCATTTTATATTAAACTGCCAACCTTATGACTCATCATCTCTAAATACTTTATAAATGACTCTTAGGAAAATTTAATAGCATCTGAAAACATTTTGGCTGTTAACTTGGAGCAGGAGGTAGGAAAGAAGGGCAAATTTGCTGGCATTGATGAGAGGCCAGGCATGTTAGCCGTGTATGGGCTTCTCATTGTGTTGGCATCTCTTGTTGTGGAGAACAGGCTTCAGAGCCCACGGGCTTCAGTAGTGATGGGGCATAGATCCTATTACCCTGTGGCACATGGAATCCTCCTGGGTCAGGGATCGAACCTGTGTCCCCTGCATTGGCAGGAGGATTCTTAAGCCTCCTCCAAGGAAATCCTGGCTCATCTCTGTGAAGAACTCTGACTCCCGGCTCCCAGCCTTCCTTCCTGACCACACCAGGTTCTGACTAGCCAGTCTAGTCTCTATTACTTTATTTTTCCATCTTCCTTTTAATTTGCTTATGATCCTCTTACTCTAGCTGGTTTTAAACATGTTTTTTTCCAATGTGAACATTTCATATAACACTATTTTTATATATTTGTATATTTCTAGACTCATTTTTTACAAGAAAAAGTCATCATTTGTATCATTGCTTCCCTGTATACTTTTTTTTAATTTCTCATACTTTTAAAAAATTTATCTGTATATTTGTTTAATGCCTTATTGAGGCTGCTGTTTATAAATTCTCTCCTCTCTGTACTTTTTCTCTGTATAGTTTACTGAGATTCTTCTTCTTCTTTTTTTTTTTTCCAAATTTTATTTTACTTTTGACTTTTACAGAGTTTTGTTGTTTACAGATATGCATGTTCCCAGATTAGTCATATGTATATTCCCCCCTTCTCACCCCTCCCGACCATCACACAGCACCCCTGAAGGATCTCCTTTTCTCACAGAGCAATGACTGTAGCTGTTTTCTTCACTTATGATAGTACAGGCCTTCATGCTACTTCCTTTATGCCTCCCACCCCCTGTTCCTTCCCCACAATGTCCATATGTCCACTGTCTATGGCTGTCTTTCTTCACTGTGTGTGCCATCATACTGAGATTCTTCTATCCTGACCCATTTTATATTAAACTGCCAACCTTATGACTCATCATCTCTAAATACTTTATAAATGACTCTTAGGAAAATTTAATAGCATCTGAAAACATTTTTGGCTGTTAACTTGGAGCAGGAGGTAGGGAAAGAAGGGCAAATTTGCTGCTGGCATTGATGAGAGGCCAGGCATGTTGCTCAATACCCTACATTTCACAGGAAGTCCCCAGAACAGAGTTAACTGATCCCAAACATCAGCACTGATGGCGCCATGTTTGAAAAATTCTGCTTTAATGTATATTTCCTACATATGTATATGCCAATGCACATATAACATTTGCATGTCATGCACATGCATATATGTATAATACTTGTGAACTACAACCATCAAAATCAAGAAATTAACATTGACTTTTATTCCATCTAATCCTCAGAGTTCCATTAAAGTTTCAACAATAATTCTATCAAGAAGATCAAGCTCAGAATTGTGCCTAGTTTTTAAGAATCAAGTGTTTTTAGTGTCAGGAAGAAATCTTCAAACTTTCCTTAACCTGACCATGGCACATGTGAAAATTTCTGGCCAGTGTTGTCTTTTCTTTTTTTCCTTCTTTGCTTCCTTTTTGCATTTTATTTTGTTCCTTTTTGAACTACTTCAACTTAGATTTCTAATGTTTCCTTGTGATTAGCTTCAGTTACAATATATTTTGACAAGACTATTAGAGAATTGAGATTGAATTTTTTTCATTCTATCCTATTATGTAGTATATGATTTCAATTTATCTCATTCTTGATGATGCTTCTTTTGACAGGTTGTTCAAAGCGGTATCTACCAGTTTTCCCTCCTATTAGTCTCTATCACTATACTTTTATCTTTTTTTCACTGTTTTTGAAAGACAGTAGGAATTGTATCTGTTTCTTTTCCTATTTGTTTACTGTCTCAAGTAGATGGTTTTTATTCTATACTGTACTTACAGTACGTATGCAAACTTCAAACATGTTTGCTACCTGCAACTGAATATGTGCTTCTAAGACAGAGTTGTCTTCCAGCAATGTTTTTTCTCTGTAGTAATACCACACTGAAGTTTAAAACTAAAGTTTCCCACTGGAACAGACTAAAATCTTTGCATATCCTCTTATTATCTGTAGCCTATTAAATTAACAAAATAGAGATATAGTAAGAGGTTAACTAGTCCTTCTGGTCAGAATATTAGAAAAAAAATTCCTGAGCCAAACTTGATGGTCCACTCACCTGCTACATATCAAAGCCCATCTCCTGACCCTGGGTTGTGGTGAAGGAAAATACAACATTTATTTTAAAGCTAATCAAGGAGTATGGAAAGGTTGTGCTAAAAAGACCCAAACTCCCTGTTAGCTTTAAGGGAAGAAAGATTTTTTAAAGGCAATGTTAAGGGTAAGGGTTTCAGGGTGTGTGATCAACATGTGTACTATGTTCTTATTGGTTGGCGGTGATGTAGCAGGGTGATATAATAGGAATCTTAATCATCAGCCTTCTGATTCTGTCCAGTCTAGGGGCTATATGCTTTTGGTCAGTGTGTTGTCACCGTCCTTGACCTGGATGAGGAGTGTCTTAGTTTCTGTAGAATAGCTCAAAGAGAAGTGCCAGGTATTCTATATGTAAATCTCTTGAGAAGTAAAGGACTGTTTAATAGATAAGCTATTGTTTCAGCTATCATTGTTTCTCTTGCTTGACTACTTTTCCTTTGTTTCCCTCACTCACTAATTAATTAGTAACTGCTTGGGCCTGTTCCTTGGAACTCAGGGAAGAGCTTGGAGACCAAAACTTTTTTTTACAAATAAGAAAAAGAGGACACCAAGGGACTTTTGTATTTAGGAAGCCCCTGCAGGGTCTTACTTGATGTCAGAATCACACAGCAAGGAGATGAAGAGTGAGGGATCAAAGTGGTTTTTTTTTTTTTTCTTTTCAGGGACACACCCAATCTGCATTCTTCTCTCCTCTTTTAATTATGAGTGAGTGGAAAAGTTCCATCTTTGGATAGAGTTAGTTTCTATTACATACTAAAGGAAAATGCCTATAGCTCACAAATCACAGAAGAGAAAATATCATGCTTTATAAAGATAACTGCAGAAAGCAGAAATGAAGGATAGAAAATATTGACTTTGTGCCATAATTCGTTTTTTTTTTTTTTTTTTTAAGAAACATTAGAAACAAAAATGGAATGAAAAGATAACAGTGTAAGATTTTTTTTAAAAAAGCATGTGAGTAATAAGGAACATTGAGAAGACAAATGAGTGGAAGGATTTTCAGACATGAAAAACCTTGGATAGTAAACCATTTTTGTTACTGTTACTGAAAGATTTATGTAAAGTCATGTTTCAGCCAATTAAACACATGAATCAAAAAACTAAACTTTGGAGAAATAAGAAATATAAATGTTCTGTCAAAAAAGAACAGGAATAAATGTAAATCAAGACTTAATCTTAATTTTTTTTCATCATATACTATAAATGTGAATCCGAATGTAATTGCCTTAAGAGAAGATATATGACCAAAAAGGAATAACTTAGCAATTACAATTTGAATCCAGGATATACGATGATTTGTCAGGAAGATTTGGTAAGATGAGTGAAATTAGTTTTTTTTTTTTAATTCCCCTTCTTAAAAAGAGTAGACTCTTACCAAACATGTGTAAACGAATTGTCCTAGGAGACATACACACAGACAAAGCAAAAGGCCATGTTGGGACGGGGTGCCTAGGTGAGCAGCAGTGGGTAAGTGAAGCCAGGGAACTGCTCTGCCACGTGACTTATATGCTCATATTTGGTCTGAGTCAAGGTTCTTCTTGGTGGCACACATGTCTTAGCCAAGATGGATTCTAGCAAGAAGGATTCTGGGAAGCTGGTAGGACATCCTGTGGGCTGACACCGCCTCCCTCCTTTTGGCTAGTTCCCTATTCCTTATTGGGACCTCTTGTGATACAATGTATGCAAGCAGTCATTACTAGCCAGGACAGCGGTTTCAGACAGTGGTTCCGTAACAGGAAAAGATTTTTTACCCAAGTTCTTATAGGCAGGTAAGAGGAGATTAATAGGAAAATTTCCTGAGTTTTATGCTTCTTAAAAATATTCAACCTAAATTATCCTTATATCCATGAGACATATTTGGGGTGGCAAATTTACAACTGTTAATATGAGAAAAATATAAAGGCATTTAGAGAATATAAAGAAAGAAGATAAAACAAGATATACTAAGTATAAGACAATTTAGTCAGTGATCAGAATATTAATATTCAGCAGTGTAATGATTAATTTTAAAAGCACTAAAAATGAATCACTGTTTATCACTGAAGGGTACACCTGGCAATATGATCATGACAACATTCAAACACTATGTGCTAAATGATGTGATATTTAAATGTCATACATCATTTAATAAAACTAGTAGCAGACAACATATAGGGACATAAGATTCAAATAGAAATGGAGCTGTGAATCAGTTTTTTCCATGTCAAGGAAACTAAATATATGATAGGATATGGAGAAGCTAAACAATATAATAGAGTTGATTAAATAAATAGTGAAATCAGTACTCTCCAAGTATATGTTAAAACCAGGAGTGTTTCCTGGACATCTATAAAGTATGTCTGCATATTAAGCCCCTGCACATATGTTTGTAGGAATTACAGAAGGCATGGCTATAGTCACTCTCACATATAAAATAAAATAAATTGATAAAAGTGCATAATTTAACTTCTCAATGAAAAATTAGAAACAGGAACAAAACTTTTGATTTATGAATATTAATCACTGTATTAATTATAATAGCGAAATAGTGACCAAAATGATCCATTGAAAACAGTTTATTACAGTTAATAATTGTCATTTAAAAGTTGTTGAATATTAGTTGTGTATGCACTGAAGATTATGTGTGAACGCAAACTTTAACCAAAGATTATACTGATTTCATTCTTATTAAGCTTGATTTTAATGTTTATAAGGTTATTGATTATCATAATGAATCATAAGAAATTTTGTCTCTTATGAAAGTGTCTGTGTAGTTATACCTATCTGCCAAAATTTTGGATATTAAGGGAAGGGTTTAAATAATTTTATTACGTAGGTCATTACTAGCCAGGACAGCGGTTTCAGACAGTGGTTCCGTAACAGGAAAAGATTTTTTACCCAAGTTCTTATAGGCAGGTAAGAGGAGATTAATAGGAAAATTTCCTGAGTTTTATGCTTCTTAAAAATATTCAACCTAAATTATCCTTATATCCATGAGACATATTTGGGGTGGCAAATTTACAACTGTTAATATGAGAAAAATATAAAGGCATTTAGAGAATATAAAGAAAGAAGATAAAACAAGATATACTAAGTATAAGACAATTTAGTCAGTGATCAGAATATTAATATTCAGCAGTGTAATGATTAATTTTAAAAGCACTAAAAATGAATCACTGTTTATCACTGAAGGGTACACCTGGCAATATGATCATGACAACATTCAAACACTATGTGCTAAATGATGTGATATTTAAATGTCATACATCATTTAATAAAACTAGTAGCAGACAACATATAGGGACATAAGATTCAAATAGAAATGGAGCTGTGAATCAGTTTTTTCCATGTCAAGGAAACTAAATATATGATAGGATATGGAGAAGCTAAACAATATAATAGAGTTGATTAAATAAATAGTGAAATCAGTACTCTCCAAGTATATGTTAAAACCAGGAGTGTTTCCTGGACATCTATAAAGTATGTCTGCATATTAAGCCCCTGCACATATGTTTGTAGGAATTACAGAAGGCATGGCTATAGTCACTCTCACATATAAAATAAAATAAATTGATAAAAGTGCATAATTTAACTTCTCAATGAAAAATTAGAAACAGGAACAAAACTTTTGATTTATGAATATTAATCACTGTATTAATTATAATAGCGAAATAGTGACCAAAATGATCCATTGAAAACAGTTTATTACAGTTAATAATTGTCATTTAAAAGTTGTTGAATATTAGTTGTGTATGCACTGAAGATTATGTGTGAACGCAAACTTTAACCAAAGATTATACTGATTTCATTCTTATTAAGCTTGATTTTAATGTTTATAAGGTTATTGATTATCATAATGAATCATAAGAAATTTTGTCTCTTATGAAAGTGTCTGTGTAGTTATACCTATCTGCCAAAATTTTGGATATTAAGGGAAGGGTTTAAATAATTTTATTTGCAATCTCAACAGTTGAATTTAAATTGTTCCTTTTCTTTGTAAGATTTGGAGAATTTCATGGTGACTTTTACATTTATAACATTTATTTACATTTATTTACATTTATTTACATTTATAAACCCCATGGGGTTTGCCCAGCAAGGATATTGTAGTGAGTAACCTTTCTTTCTCCAGGGGATATTCCCAATCCCTGGATTGAACCCAGGTCTCCCACGTTGCGGACAAATTCTTTACCATCTGAGCCACCAGGAAAGCCCTTGCTTTTGTTAGTATTTATAGTCTTCTATGTAAAGAAGATTTACTTATATAGGTTAAAGAAAATGATACTTTTGCTCAGGCTAATAATAAATCTGAAGGTTTCTTTTGTATTTACTCTGAAATATTCATTATGGTGTTTAAATTATAGACTTTTTGTGTCCTTTACATGTAACAGTAAAACACAATGTAAACATGCAAATGTCTCACAGTGTATATTGTATAGAATTAGATCTATGTAACAACTCTTGTCATACTATTTATAAATAATAGTAGTATAAGTTATCTTTAGCAAAATAAATGTGGAAGCTATGAACTGTGGTTGGAAATGAGCAAAATTTTGTTAAGATTGCAGTGTTAAAAGTTTGTGTATTAAAATTAGGCACTTGAAAACTGCTGATTAAACAATAAAACAGTAAAAGGAGATAGACTATCTAGCATTTTCAAGTCAAACCGGGGGGAATTTCGTGTTCCATTCTCAATGAAAAATTAGAAACAGCAACAAAACTTTTGATTTATGAATATTAATCACTGTATTAATTATAATAGCGAAATAGTGACCAAAATGATCCATTGAAAACAGTTTATTACAGTTAATAATTGTCATTTAAAAGTTGTTGAATATTAGTTGTGTATGCACTGAAGATTATGTGTGAACGCAAACTTTAACCAAAGATTATACTGATTTCATTCTTATTAAGCTTGATTTTAATGTTTATAAGGTTATTGATTATCATAATGAATCATAAGAAATTTTGTCTCTTATGAAAGTGTCTGTGTAGTTATACCTATCTGCCAAAATTTTGGATATTAAGGGAAGGGTTTAAATAATTTTATTTGCAATCTCAACAGTTGAATTTAAATTGTTCCTTTTCTTTGTAAGATTTGGAGAATTTCATGGTGACTTTTACATTTATAACATTTATTTACATTTATTTACATTTATTTACATTTATAAACCCCATGGGGTTTGCCCAGCAAGGATATTGTAGTGAGTAACCTTTCTTTCTCCAGGGGATATTCCCAATCCCTGGATTGAACCCAGGTCTCCCACGTTGCGGACAAATTCTTTACCATCTGAGCCACCAGGAAAGCCCTTGCTTTTGTTAGTATTTATAGTCTTCTATGTAAAGAAGATTTACTTATATAGGTTAAAGAAAATGATACTTTTGCTCAGGCTAATAATAAATCTGAAGGTTTCTTTTGTATTTACTCTGAAATATTCATTATGGTGTTTAAATTATAGACTTTTTGTGTCCTTTACATGTAACAGTAAAACACAATGTAAACATGCAAATGTCTCACAGTGTATATTGTATAGAATTAGATCTATGTAACAACTCTTGTCATACTATTTATAAATAATAGTAGTATAAGTTATCTTTAGCAAAATAAATGTGGAAGCTATGAACTGTGGTTGGAAATGAGCAAAATTTTGTTAAGATTGCAGTGTTAAAAGTTTGTGTATTAAAATTAGGCACTTGAAAACTGCTGATTAAACAATAAAACAGTAAAAGGAGATAGACTATCTAGCATTTTCAAGTCAAACAGAAGTGTATTGGGAAAGGACACTCGGAACCATTGTTTTCAGTGTTCCATTCTGGAATTTTGAAATCAAAGCTATCAACACAAATTACGTGTAACAGATCTCTACAGTTGGTTTTCATCTTAATTTTCAAATAAAATGTCAATGAATTGTTTGGCTATTACTTTGCCAAATATGGAAACTGTGTGAACAAATTTTAAAATGCCTTTTCTGCTCAGCTTTGGTTTCGAATTTCTTTAAATGAGCATATATACCTTGGACAAATAGTACTATGAATTTAAACAATTAAGTGAAAACCTTTGGTGAGCATCCATTTAAATAGACATTCATTTAACTAATGCACTGGCTATTTGGTTATAAATACCTGTAATAAATGAGGGAGGTGGAGAGAAGATATAGAAAAAAATAAAGATGGAAACACGACCTTTAAGAGATGCTCTTACAATCACTTCTAATTCCTCTTTGAAGTTGTAATGTTATTTCACTAAAATCATAGTTTTTTTTAAAACTTTTAGATTTTCTAAAAATTCATCTATTTTATGATCCTATGACAGGAAAATAAAAAATCAGGTAATGTTTGTTATTCATTGAAATATTTTGGCTTTTCCTTCCATTGTTTTTCATCCTTTCTTTCCTCATTTCTTTCTGTATCCTCCTCTACCCTCATTTTTTTTTTTCTATCATTCTTTCGCGTGAGACTTTCTTCTCATTCCAGTTTTATGCCACATACCACATAATTTTAACTAACCTCAAATTTATGCTAATACACTTAAATTCACAAGTAAGAATCATTTAAATCATTAAGATATTTAACTATTCAATAATTTTGACAAGGACAAAATGAGTGTGTTTCTCAAAAAATAAAAGGAACTAAACATAAATTCAAACATTAAATTACTGTCAATTTTGACAATATATACTTTTCAAATTAAAATGTAATTTCTAAATTCACT
Source organism: Tragulus kanchil (assembly GCA_022376925.1). Lineage (NCBI taxonomy): Eukaryota > Metazoa > Chordata > Mammalia > Artiodactyla > Tragulidae > Tragulus > Tragulus kanchil. The sequence continues at coordinate 20,827,154 of JAIOJX010000003.1, read as the reverse complement.
TGTTTGTAAAGCTGCCTTCTACATTTCCTCTGAAAAATAATGAATTCTATATCTGACTTTAAATGTGCATGAAGCTTTTCTTTTTAACTGTATTTTCAGAAACTACCAGCTTTCACTACTGAGTAAAGGTGCCAGCATTAGAACACTCCTGCAGAGAAAGCTGATTCTCATCCAGTTCTACCCCAGGCCTCAGGGGAAAGAGGGCATCATCTCACCTTAGGACCCATGTTTGTGTGAACTTTGATCTGCCAGGCTTGTTATAGGAAAAAGGAAGTGGCTGTCCAGGGTAGATTGCCAAGTGTAGAAATGGTGTTTGTTCAGCATTTCCCTCTGTGTCACAACAGAACAAGTAAAAGAAAAAAAAAGAGTGAAGTTAAGAAGAAAAGATGTGGGGTGGAGTTAAACATAATTTTTTAGTTCTAACAAAGATTTAAGGACACATGACTCATCATATGTTATCAAGAGTGTCATTTTCAGTGACTTTGCATATGTCACCAAAAGAAATGATTTGTTTCATTTTGATTTAACCAAATTTAAATCTAAATCTACTTAAAAATTCTCAATATTAGAGGGATTCTACAATGTAAATTCCCATGTATTGTGGATGACTTAGAAGTTCAAGTAAATTATTTAAGTGAGGAAAAATAATTCAAAACTTAGTTCAAAAAATTCAGATAGTTTAGATCAAACATTCTTAATTTCATTATAAAAGAAGAAAAACTGCATAGCACTGCAAAAAAATAAAAAAGGTTTTACCCATTAGAAATGCACTTTAGTAAATATTATTCATGTATCTGTAATAGTCGGATGAAGTCATAGTTTTCAAAAAGGAAAAAGTAGCTAAATTTCCAAACACCACTGTTGGTGAATCTTATACTGTTAAATGAGCTAACTCATTAAAGCAGTATTTATAGAATTATAGATGCAGGAAATGGTGGATTTAAATTACTGTATTAAAATCAGGGTGACAATTTTCAAGAAATTTCTGGGTTTTTAGGTCATGTAGAACAGTCTGCAAAGGAGACTAAATGATAGCAGTCACTGAAAAAGGAAGACAGCAAAGTATGCTGTGTCAGAGAAGGAAGATAAAAAAGGAGGGATGAGGCTCCTGGGGTCCAAACTGGAAGAGATGATGAGAGAGGTGAGGCCAGAAAGACACCAGAGGATTTGACAGCATGAAGATTGTTAGAAACTCTGAGAAGTGCCCATTTATGTGATGGAAATGTAATAAGGGAACTGAAAGGATTAATGTGAGATTAAAAATTGGAGGCAGGAAATGTGGCTGGATGGAACCCAAAAATGAGACAGGAGTTGGAGAAGATGTAGGGTATCTGCATTTGTTTACTTTTTTAGTTTATGTGGAAAATACTAACGTTGGTTTCTGTGGTCAATGAGCAGGGAATCAATGGCACAGAACCAGAGAGACTCTGAGATAAGAACCAAGTTCCTGGATAAGACCAGAGGGATTGGCCTTGGAGACGGGGAAGGGCATTTTCTTTACTGAAAAATGAAGAAAGAAAAAGATCAGTGTGGCTGCAGGTGGATATGTGAAATTGTCTGGGGACAGTTTCTCTCTACCATATAATCTCTTTATTTGGAAATCATAAATAGTTTTCTTGGACCCAGGCAGCATACCAAAAGAAAGATACATATGCCATTCTATCCCAATAGCTTGTGAAAATGGTCTTTCACAGATTAGGCTTTAATTTTTTAATTTGTTATTCAGTATATTAGCCTTTCTTTGTCATTGCTGCTATTCTGATTGCTTGCACATTTTCTCCTATTTGTCATAGAGATTTTAAGTTTGGTATCTCTAATACTTCCTTCTCACACAGGAAGCCCAAGTATTGATTGAATTTTCTTAATATTAGTGTAGCGTAACTTACTGAGAGAATGTTTTTACCTTTTAGATGCCCCATTGATAAAGACTATAAGTTAAGAGTTAAATGGTACATCAAGTCGGATGAAGTCATAGTTTTCAAAAAGGAAAAAGTAGCTAAATTTCCAAACACCACTGTTGGTGAATCTTATACTGTTAAATGAGCTAACTCATTAAAGCAGTATTTATAGAATTATAGATGCAGGAAATGGTGGATTTAAATTACTGTATTAAAATCAGGGTGACAATTTTCAAGAAATTTCTGGGTTTTTAGGTCATGTAGAACAGTCTGCAAAGGAGACTAAATGATAGCAGTCACTGAAAAAGGAAGACAGCAAAGTATGCTGTGTCAGAGAAGGAAGATAAAAAAGGAGGGATGAGGCTCCTGGGGTCCAAACTGGAAGAGATGATGAGAGAGGTGAGGCCAGAAAGACACCAGAGGATTTGACAGCATGAAGATTGTTAGAAACTCTGAGAAGTGCCCATTTATGTGATGGAAATGTAATAAGGGAACTGAAAGGATTAATGTGAGATTAAAAATTGGAGGCAGGAAATGTGGCTGGATGGAACCCAAAAATGAGACAGGAGTTGGAGAAGATGTAGGGTATCTGCATTTGTTTACTTTTTTAGTTTATGTGGAAAATACTAACGTTGGTTTCTGTGGTCAATGAGCAGGGAATCAATGGCACAGAACCAGAGAGACTCTGAGATAAGAACCAAGTTCCTGGATAAGACCAGAGGGATTGGCCTTGGAGACGGGGAAGGGCATTTTCTTTACTGAAAAATGAAGAAAGAAAAAGATCAGTGTGGCTGCAGGTGGATATGTGAAATTGTCTGGGGACAGTTTCTCTCTACCATATAATCTCTTTATTTGGAAATCATAAATAGTTTTCTTGGACCCAGGCAGCATACCAAAAGAAAGATACATATGCCATTCTATCCCAATAGCTTGTGAAAATGATCTTTCACAGATTAGGCTTTAATTTTTTAATTTGTTATTCAGTATATTAGCCTTTCTTTGTCATTGCTGCTATTCTGATTGCTTGCACATTTTCTCCTATTTGTCATAGAGATTTTAAGTTTGGTATCTCTAATACTTCCTTCTCACACAGGGAAGCCCAAGTATTGATTGAATTTTCTTAATATTAGTGTAGCGTAACTTACTGAGAGAATGTTTTTTACCTTTTTAGATGCCCCATTGATAAAGACTATAAGTTAAGAGTTAAATGGTCTAAAACACTACATCAGATATTCAAATTTACCGAAGTAAATTGAGTATCTGTTTTCTCCTTTTTATACTACCACTATTCTTATTTTCCTGAAGATAAAGAATTCCCTTATGTACTATACAGTAGGAAATGCTTCAAGAACAAGATGATGGCTCATTAACAAAAGAGTAGATAAAACTGCTTGAACAATGATGGCAGTTCCTGTCCTGGGCCTTAATTTATCACTCCTGAGAGTTTTCTCTAGGAGTGAAAGATGATGAAATACTATTTAAAGTATTGCGAAGTCAGGAGAGAAACTCAGCCACCTTAAGCCCTTATGAAATTATCATAGTACTTCATTTCATGGACTAGCCTTTATCTTTATGATTATAATTATGATTAAGTATATGTGTTACTGAAAAGCATAAAATGTGACATGTATAGTACAGTTAATTTTGCCCATACTAATAGGATGTTTTCATGAATGAAGAATCTTTAGGAAACAATGCATAAGTTTCCTCATCACTTGGAGTCTTCATACTAGAGAAGCACATTCTGGAAAGCTATGTAATAAAATTACAATGTGCTCATATAATCAAGAGTTTAGAAAATAGTTATCCATAATATACATGGTGAAATGAATATCCTTTTCATTTTTCTTAAGTTTTTTTTTTGCCTCTAAGTTATCATTTCATTTTCATCGATCTTCATTCCTTGGCATGTGTGTGCCTCCCATCGCAGGAGCCTCTCTTGTTGCAGAGCACCGGCTCTGGGTGCATCTGGCTTGTACCTGGACACACTGGTACGGCCGCTCCTTGGCATGTGGAATCTTCCCAGGCCAGGGATCAAACCAGTGCCCCTTGCACTGCAAGGCAGACTTCTTACCCACTGGGCCACCAGGGAAGCCTTATAACAATTATGACCCCATGGAATGTAGCCCACTACAACATAATGCCATGATGAATTTCTTTGTCCTGGATTTTGGGCTACGTTTTTGCAGATTTACTTACCATGGTAAGATTTAAATTACTGAGTCAAAAGTAACAAACATTTGATAGGGTTTTGATAATGGTATATATCTTTAATCATAGATAATTAAAAAAAAAAAAACAAGCTCTGTTTGCCCAGACTTTTGCTGTAGCTGCATTTCAGGGTTGACATTAGATAGAAACTTAGGTTGATTCTTTCATTTGACCTTTATTTGCTGTCTGTCCTTATCTTGTGTTGGCAGTAATTTTCAAGTTTCTCATCTGCTTGGTATTCCTACACCATATCATAGCTGTCATTTTGTGCTAATTTTCCATAAATTATCTAGCAAAAACAAACCACTCAATAACAAAGAATGAATTTGAGCGTATGCTCCTTTGACTTATGATTTCTGGAGCTGGAGATCTCCTGTGACTAAAGGAAAATATTCAGCATGTCGGTGTTATGCCAAACATCAGTTCTGAAATTATCAGGTAATCTCAAATCTCGGAGGGTGTTGCTCTGGGTTCCAGGAGATTTGCAGTGTTGTTTTAAAGGAAATAGAAAATGTCAGACTTGTGTCTCCGAGGTTTGGCCTCTTGAGTAACGGATGGTGTGTGTCCTCTATTGGATGCCCTTTTGTCTGCATAAAGTAGAAATATTCAGTCTGTGTGTGCAATCTTTGCTCTCCTAGTTGATTCTAATTAGCCTTGACAATTTCTTATCTTCCCTGGGTTTGCATTTTCCAAGAATAGTAGCCTTTGTTTTCGTAGCTCCCTTTAACACACAATAAGGCACTTTTTCAAGATAATTAGGATTTTATAGATAGTGCTGTTAAATAGCTATGTTAAAGGGGGCACCTTATTTCCAAAACAAATTGAGATTTTGGAAAGCTTCAGATGCAAAGGATTAGTTGTATTAATAAATGATGCCAAAGAAATAAAAGAGAAGATGCAGATTATGGAGACAATGTTTTCTAGGCCATTGTAAGAGCTTTGGCGTTCCCTCTGATTGAAATGGGATGTGCTGAAAAATTTTAAGCAGAGAAGTGGAACAATTATGACCCCATGGAATGTAGCCCACTACAACATAATGCCATGATGAATTTCTTTGTCCTGGATTTTGGGCTACGTTTTGCAGATTTACTTACCATGGTAAGATTTAAATTACTGAGTCAAAAGTAACAAACATTTGATAGGGTTTTGATAATGGTATATATCTTTAATCATAGATAATTAAAAAAAAAAAAACAAGCTCTGTTTGCCCAGACTTTTGCTGTAGCTGCATTTCAGGGTTGACATTAGATAGAAACTTAGGTTGATTCTTTCATTTGACCTTTATTTGCTGTCTGTCCTTATCTTGTGTTGGCAGTAATTTTCAAGTTTCTCATCTGCTTGGTATTCCTACACCATATCATAGCTGTCATTTTGTGCTAATTTTCCATAAATTATCTAGCAAAAACAAACCACTCAATAACAAAGAATGAATTTGAGCGTATGCTCCTTTGACTTATGATTTCTGGAGCTGGAGATCTCCTGTGACTAAAGGAAAATATTCAGCATGTCGGTGTTATGTCAAACATCAGTTCTGAAATTATCAGGTAATCTCAAATCTCGGAGGGTGTTGCTCTGGGTTCCAGGAGATTTGCAGTGTTGTTTTAAAGGAAATAGAAAATGTCAGACTTGTGTCTCCGAGGTTTGGCCTCTTGAGTAACGGATGGTGTGTGTCCTCTATTGGATGCCCTTTTGTCTGCATAAAGTAGAAATATTCAGTCTGTGTGTGCAATCTTTGCTCTCCTAGTTGATTCTAATTAGCCTTGACAATTTCTTATCTTCCCTGGGTTTGCATTTTCCAAGAATAGTAGCCTTTGTTTTCGTAGCTCCCTTTAACACACAATAAGGCACTTTTTCAAGATAATTAGGATTTTATAGATAGTGCTGTTAAATAGCTATGTTAAAGGGGGCACCTTATTTCCAAAACAAATTGAGATTTTGGAAAGCTTCAGATGCAAAGGATTAGTTGTATTAATAAATGATGCCAAAGAAATAAAAGAGAAGATGCAGATTATGGAGACAATGTTTTCTAGGCCATTGTAAGAGCTTTGGCGTTCCCTCTGATTGAAATGGGATGTGCTGAAAAATTTTAAGCAGAGAAGTGGAACAATCTGAATTTGTTTACTAAGATCTTTTTGATTCTTATGATAAGAAAAGGTGAAAGGGATCAATGGCAGAAACTATGAGTCCCAGGTAGGAGTCTTTTGTCCTAATCAGATAAGAAAAATGTATTATCCAGATTAGAATGATCACATTCAAAGGGGCGCTGGAGTCTGAATTTCGGTACCTTCAGTAGAGCCTACAGAAGTTTTTAATGTTGTCTTTTGAGTTTACTCAATGTTAGATGAGGGAAGTAGGATGTTTTCCCTTCCTTTTACCCCTAACAATTCTCAAAATCTAGTATTATAACTTAGAATGTGAAATATAATTGCATTTGTTAAGTGTTTATTTTGTGTTGAAATTTTAATGATATTAGTATGCTAAATGATTATAAAGCATGTAAAATGAACTTTATAGTAAATTGGATCAATTGTCTCCTTTCAGGACTTTGGATTCATGATTCCTAATTCTTGGAAGTTTAATTTTAATTATTTTCCCCGATATGTACCCACATGTTCTTGAGTAAGTTATTATTGGAAGAGCAAATCTGTGGAATATATGGAGATGTCCTCCCTTCTCATTTTTACCTTTATACAGAAGCTGATTGATATGATGCTTTTGGTCATATTCTCACTATCCTGAAGACTCTTACTATCCTGAAGGCTATACTAACACAACAGAAGAAAGATCTAAGAGTAAACTCAATATAGTTTACTTTTTAATAATTTTTCTTCTCTCTCTATATTAGTAGGATATTTTCCTTATTCTTGAGGTTGTAAAGTTTTGGCTAGTTTCTGTCTAGTTATGGCTGTCTGCACTTTCTTCCCCACCTCTACCTCTAGAATATGGTTAGGTCTTTTCCTTCTCCATATTTAAATTATATATATATATATATATATATATATATATATATATAGAGAGAGAGAGAGAGAGAGAGAGAGAGAGAGAAAGAGAGAGAGAGAGAGTTAATTTTGGCCTCTTTTGTTTATTTATTTATTTTCATCCATCTTTTATTCTTTGGCCTGTGTGAGCCTCCCATCACAGTGACCTCTCATTGCAGAGCACCAGCTCTGGGTGCATGCACTCTAGAGCACTGTCTTGTAATTGGACACACCAGGCCAGCCACTCTGCGGCACGTGGGATCCTCCCAGGCCAGGATCTAACCAGTGCCCCCTGAACTGCAAGGCAGACTCTACTCACTGGACCAGCAGAGAAGCCCCTAAATTATATCTTTGATTATTTCAGATCAGGTTGCTCTGTTTCTTTGTCATGTTCACAAATTGAGTCAGAGCTCTAGTCTCCGACATTTCATCTATCCTCTTTTCTGTCATTATTTTATCTCTTTCTCTTTTCCCCCATGCCCAAATGCAGTTGCTGCTTGAGCTTTGCAGTGTATCAGTTTTGTTCTACATGGAAACCATTGTGGATAGAAATTTTGCTATTGCAAAGTTAGTTTTCATATAAACCTCCTAATCTTAACCCATTTTGCCATTTGGGACCATTTTGTCGTTATAATTTTCAGCTCCTTTTTCATAAATGACCTGCCTTTCTGATACTGTTCATAGTTTAAGTAGCTTAAAGCAGTTTTCTAAATATTTCTTGTTCAACAACAAAATCATTCTTGAGGGGTGTTCTTTTCCCCAGATCTTCAACATGATGTTCCCTTTCTTGTTTTTGAAGGATGATTTTGAGTCATGCGTGTGTGTTAGGTTATATTTCCCCAATCGCTTTACCTAGAAGGTCATGACATATATGCAAAATCGGATTTTTCAATGAAAAATAAATACCTACTTTTCCAAGAGTTGGTTTGCCTTTGAGATGGAGGCTGAGCTTCTTTTTAAAGCTAAACTGCAGGAGAGTAGGTGGATATGCACATTCTCTCAGTAATCAGCAAGCATTTATTGGAATAGCTCCGCTAGGCTAAGGCGATACCTGTCGTGTGCTCTCTGATCCAAGGCACAAGACATATTCCAGTGCTCAGCATGCACATATAGTGAGTGGATGGTTGGGCATGATGGCCAGAATGAGTACTGTCTGTAAATGATATGTGTTACTAATTTGGGTTGGGGATCCTAAAGGATAGCTGTATTTTATTCTGAAATTAAAATGGTCTGTTGATTCGGTGCAGATCACTTGCTTCTCAGGAGTTTCCTGATTTGCTTTTGTTTTTTACATTTGGCCTCTTTTATTGATTTTTTAAATTTATTTGTTTTTCATCTATCTTTATTCTTCGGCCTGTGTGGGCCTCCCATCTCAGTGGCCTCTCTCATTGCAGAGCACAGGCTCTGGGCACACGCGCTCCAGAGCACTGGCTCGCAATTGGACCCATGAGTCAAGCCGCTCTGCGGCACATGGGATGTTCCCGGGCCAGGTATCACACTGGTGCCCCCTGCACTGCAAGGCAGACTTTTTGCCCACTGGACCACCAGGGAAGCCCCCTGATTTGCTTTATACTCTCCATTATTCCCTGAACTTCACTGAACACTTGGTGTACTAAATAGCAAAGATGTAATGTGGAAACAGGAAGGAGAAATAGGAAAAGAACCTGAGTTCTTGCTGGGAAGCAGAGGAGATAAGGAGGGAGTAGCAACAGAGGGCTCGAAGATGCTGGGAAGCCTATGTGATTGAGACCTGAGTCACTCTGGTTATAAATCACTTCTGGCAACCGGGCTCCTCTATTGCTTCAGCTAACAAGGCTTTTCTTGAGGAAAATCGTCTCTAGGACCTGGCAGGATCTTGCTGCATCTTGTTCCTTTATTGGAGCTTCAGTCTCTCCAGGAGGCTGTATTGTATGTGTCCTCTGTCACTTGGTCGTGTCCCACTGTGTGACCCCAATGGACTATAGCCTTCCAGGCTCCTCTGTCTATGGAATTTCCCAGGCAAGAATACTGGAGCAGGTTGCCATTCCCTAGCCCAGGGGATCTTTCTGACCCATGGACTGAGCCCATGTCTCTTGTGTTGCCTACATTGCAGGCAGATTCTTTACCACTGACACCACTTGGGAGGTCCTGGAGTCTGTATATTAGGCCCCCCAGAAAGCAGGACTGGGGCTGTAGAAGAACATCTGCTGCTCCTCAGACCTTCTGCAGGAGTGACTCAGTGACAGCCAGGAAGAGCCAGCTACCATCTCACCTGATTTTTATATGAGGGGAATTCTCTCCTGTGAAGTAAACATATGGATGGGAAGGTTTAACGTAATTGTTTTGACAGTTAATCTACCTATTGAGAGTCAGTTTTAGGATTTAGTATTTATGTTGTTTGTCCTGTTTTATTCATTTCTTGATATTTGTTTTTAATGAGAAGTTGGATGAGATTCCGTCTCAGACTACCATTCGGAAACCATTTAATAGTGGACCAAAACAGCATTAAAATGAAATTACATATTCATGGAATTTGTTACCAAATTCAGGAATGTTGAGAAATGTTCCAAGAACCTATTCTGGAAAAGATACTTATCTCCTGCAAGTTATTTTTTTTGGTTTACTTCTGTGTTAGTCATATATTCACTCAGATAACAAATATGTAGTGAGCTCTCATATTCCAGGCATTTGGCCAAGTCCTGAAACTAGAGGTAATTAAGACAGACATATTACTTTACCTCAAGAATTTACAGTATAGAAGAGAGTCAGAGGCACTAAGCATATCATTGTGTGATTAATTACTTAATTACAGTAATGATACATGTATCCCAGAAAACAAAATGTTAGCAAGCAATAGTTAACAACTATTGTCCTAGTTGGCAAATAGTTGTATTAGTTTACTGTGGCTGCTGTAGCAAATTACCAGTGAGTGACTTAAAACCACAGAAATGTGAGAGCTATCAATTCTGGAGATCAGAAGTCTGATAGCAGTATTGCTGGGCCAAAATCAAATTATCAGTAAGGTCATGGTTCCAGGGAAAAATTCATTCCTTGCCTCTTCAAGCTTCCAGCATTTCTAGGTTTGTCGCAGCCTTACTCTAATCCCTGCCTGGTGGACCTCTTGCCTTTTCCTTTTCCTTCTGTGAAAACAAAAACCAAAACAACAAAAAACTCCCTCTGTCTTCCTCTTAAAGAGATACATGCCTTTGTGTTTAGAGCCCACACAGGTAATCCAGGGTAATCTCTCTCTCTCATAGTCTCAGACTGAATCACGTTAGCAAAGCTTCTTTCAAAGCTTGGTGTGGTGACTGGGAAAAGGAACAGAAGTTTCTAGGCAGGAGTAACAATGTAAACCTCAAAGGAATTTCATTTTAGTGCAGAAATTATTTAAAGAACTCAGAAAAGGGAAGTAGAAGGAACCTATAGAGAATTATGATAGATTGGCCAAATTTGTCTCCAGGTATAGGATCAGTGGGTCTTCTGGCCCAGGAACAACCCATTCTCTTTGGATTCTGCAGGCCCTCAGAAGCCTTCTGCATTCTGTGTGTGCATATTTTTCATGTACTGAGTCAGCCAAATGTGTTCCAAGAGTAATCAAAACTCTAGGAGTCTTGTAGTCCCTAGGCACCTACAGTTCTATCGATGGAACTGGGTCCAGCTGTTTTCTGCACAGCACAACTGGGTTTGCCAAGAAATAGCTGGAGAAGCAATTTTCTCATATATGCAAGTAGATGCAAATTAGACTCTATCACACAAGTGGATTGTTTTCTTGGGACTGTTTGATGCTACGAATTTGGCTGTGGTGGAGTTAGAATGAGGCATGGGTAGAAAGCTCAGTTATGTCCCTATTCCTTCTTCCTCCTCATAAAAGCTATCATTTCAAACCTATCAATTTTCATTTTGAGATTCAACAGACCACAAAATGGAATTGCTAGACAGAACTTTAAGTTGGGATGGGAGACAGAGTTGAAACTGGATATTCAAACTGATGGATTATACCCAGATTCTAGTTGTTTTGTATATAGTAGTTAATTACCATTGGGTTACTTTCCTTAACAAAAATTATTTACAAATGTCTCAAAATTTCAAATCTCTTTTATGGGTCCATGAGGTCCACTTTTTTGTATTGAAAATGTAGGAAAATAAATATGGAAATAGTAGTATATGTATGTAAGTATATAAAAATACATATGGGTGTATATATTATCTGTATATAAATGTTTACATGTTCATGCATTTATTTTATTACATATATATATATGAGCATTTTTATCCATTTAGTTATCATGCCTTTCATTAATATCCTAACCAATGTATTTGGTCATACCTAAAATAAGAGCAGACAGAAGTATTTACAATAAAAGCTACAAAATACTGAACTTTTTTGCTTTGTTGATAGACTTCCATCCCCAATTCAAAAGTACATGGACCACATATCAAAACCATTCAAAAATAAAGTAATGATGATGGAGCTACTTAAAATTTGAAAATTGCATTTTTCAAATAGTTTCTTTTATAACAAAATAAGCTACAAATTTCCAAAAGTGAAGAAAAAATAAAGTGGTTCCATTTAAGGAAGGAGTGATAAATATATTAGAAAATATTTAATTGTGCCTCAGCTAAAATATATCTTATCATTATAACTACCCTTTCCCTTCTCATTGGTGTTTATTTGTAAATCACCTATCTGTGTTCCTATGTGTTGTATAGGGCTGTGGAAATAGCATAGTTCTTCAGAAGACACTCTGCTTTGTGATTTAATCTCAAGTCCCTTTGACACTGAGATTTTCCACCAGTAGTTTAACCCACTACCCAGAGAATATATTCTCTGTGAGTGGTGAAATAAAATATCAATTAAAAGTAAAAATTCATGGAAATATTAACCATCTACTCTTATATGTCTTAATATAGTTTTCCAAGGCTATATTTCTTACCAAGTCAGATAACCCGGTTCCAATAGAAATGCCTACTCAGAGCTGTGGTATCACTTAGCCAACTTTAAACAAAGATTCATATAACAAAGTGGTACTTACATCTTTGAAAACTGCAAGTGCTATCGAAGTTAGCTTCTGTTTATCTCTTGCTTAAAGACTCATGCGTTCTGCTTAAAAATTTATAGAGAAAACCTAAAAAATGGCTGCTAACATAGGCAAATACAACTTTTTTAACTAGAAGACCTAGTTAATGAAAGACCTATTAGAATTCTGCTTTTCCTTGGCCTTCTCTGATAAAGACCTTATGGCTAAATTTTAGACTGAGGTGTAGTCTCCTTCCTACATCTCCTGATATAATTGTTACCTCCTTCCCTTCTTTATCTTGTCATTTTATCCATTTAGTTATCATGCCTTTCATTAATATCCTAACCAATGTATTTGGTCATACCTAAAATAAGAGCAGACAGAAGTATTTACAATAAAAGCTACAAAATACTGAACTTTTTTGCTTTGTTGATAGACTTCCATCCCCAATTCAAAAGTACATGGACCACATATCAAAACCATTCAAAAATAAAGTAATGATGATGGAGCTACTTAAAATTTGAAAATTGCATTTTTCAAATAGTTTCTTTTATAACAAAATAAGCTACAAATTTCCAAAAGTGAAGAAAAAATAAAGTGGTTCCATTTAAGGAAGGAGTGATAAATATATTAGAAAATATTTAATTGTGCCTCAGCTAAAATATATCTTATCATTATAACTACCCTTTCCCTTCTCATTGGTGTTTATTTGTAAATCACCTATCTGTGTTCCTATGTGTTGTATAGGGCTGTGGAAATAGCATAGTTCTTCAGAAGACACTCTGCTTTGTGATTTAATCTCAAGTCCCTTTGACACTGAGATTTTCCACCAGTAGTTTAACCCACTACCCAGAGAATATATTCTCTGTGAGTGGTGAAATAAAATATCAATTAAAAGTAAAAATTCATGGAAATATTAACCATCTACTCTTATATGTCTTAATATAGTTTTCCAAGGCTATATTTCTTACCAAGTCAGATAACCCGGTTCCAATAGAAATGCCTACTCAGAGCTGTGGTATCACTTAGCCAACTTTAAACAAAGATTCATATAACAAAGTGGTACTTACATCTTTGAAAACTGCAAGTGCTATCGAAGTTAGCTTCTGTTTATCTCTTGCTTAAAGACTCATGCGTTCTGCTTAAAAATTTATAGAGAAAACCTAAAAAATGGCTGCTAACATAGGCAAATACAACTTTTTTAACTAGAAGACCTAGTTAATGAAAGACCTATTAGAATTCTGCTTTTCCTTGGCCTTCTCTGATAAAGACCTTATGGCTAAATTTTAGACTGAGGTGTAGTCTCCTTCCTACATCTCCTGATATAATTGTTACCTCCTTCCCTTCTTTATCTTGTCATTTTACCCTTGTTTTACAGTGTCTGTGCCTTTTATTGTACCCCCATCTCAAAGACCTTTTTGGAAATATGCAGTACATGAGTATAAAATGATGAAATAAACATACTACTTCTTCGTTTTAAAAGATGCTTGGGTTGGACAAGATGACCTCTAAGGTCCTTTCCAGCTGTAAATTTATGTCACCATCAACAAAGACATACGAAAGATCTATTAAGCTATACGCCAGGAGATGAATGCCAGTACTATATTCTTGACATAGGTATATTTTTTCTTAAAAACAGAGCACTACATTCAGCAACCTGCTAAGGGTCCTCAAAATTTTATGGTGATAAAACAAGTGAACTGATTGCTGAAAAACAAAATATAAAACTCAGTCGAAATATCTTTGCCCTTTTAAGCATCAGCAAAAAATAAGAAACAAAAAAGAAGAGCTTAACTATTTCTTGTGAAGTGTTTATATAAATTTGAACAACTAAGCTTACCGAGTGTAGATAATTTTTTTTCTTTGACCACTTCTATTGAACTTTCATTTATTTATTTGGATCCCTAAAGCATTAGACATCAATACCTTCATAATAAACTAACCTTTCAAAGCTTTCAGGAAACTTTTACATTCAAGGCAGGTGGTTGGGCCCCTGCTTCAGAGGAGAAGAAATCATTTTTTTAAGGTATATTTTCTGTTTGTGTGAATTGAGAACATAGAAAATTATTGGTAGCACTGTTTCTTTTACTAGTAAGTTAAAGGTCATTGAAAATATAGTGTACTGAAAAATTCCAAAAAGCTGATTAAAATATTTTTCTTAAGGCCACCTGAATTATAATAGAAAAATAAATGGAAAAACTCAGGGAAGAATTTAAGAGATGTGTTTGTGAAATATAAATATTATAGTAAATAATATTTTCCTTGAAGAAAAATAAAATATGACATCAGTGAGAGAGGTTTGAATGTGAAAAATATTGATTAATTCAAGTTCAAGGAAAAATTTGTTTTCATTCAAGCAGCGTCTTTTTTTTTTTTTTTGCCTCTTTTATTGTTTTTTTAATTCATTTATTTTCACCCATCTTTATTTTTCAGCCTGTATGGGCCTCCCATTGCAGTGGCCTCTCTCGTTCCAGAGCAGGGCCTCTGGGTGCATGCGATCCAGAGAACTGGCTCATGATTGGACACACTGGTCCAGCCTCTCTGCAGCACATGGGATCTTCCCGGGCTAGGGATCGAACTAGTGCCCCTTGTACTGCAAGGCGGACTCTTTACCCACTGGATCACCAGGGAAGCCGTAGTTTTATTTACAAAGCTCTGTCATGTGGCCTAATAGTGTATTCCCCCAATTCATGCCTGTCTGGAACCTCAGAAGGTGGCTTTGTTTGGAAATAGGTCTTTAAAATACAAGTAAAGGTGCTTCCCTGGTGGGCTAGTGGGTAGAGAGTCTGCCTTGCAGTGAAATGGGTACCAGTTCAATCTCTGGCCCAGGAGGATCCCATGTGCCATGGAGTGACTGGACCAATGTGTCCAATTAGGAGCCAGCACTCTGGGGCACATGCCAGTGCTCTCCGACAGCAGAGGCCACCGCAATGGGAGGCCCACAATGGCCAAAGAACAAAGATGGATGAAAATAGAGAAATGAAAGACCAATAGAAGTGGCCCACCCGCCCCCTCCCTCCCCACGCCACCCCCGCCTCACCCCACTCCAAAAATAAATAAATCTTAAAAAAAAAAAAAACTAAACAGAGGGAGCTTCCCTGGTGGTCCATTGGGTAAGCACACCGCCTTGCAGTGCAAGGGGCGCAGGTTCGATCCCTGGCCTGGGAAGATCCCATGTGCCGCGGAGTGGCTGGACCGTTGTGTCCAATTACCGAGCCGGAGCTCTGGCGCGCATGCGCCCAGAGCCGGTGCTCTGCGACAACAGAGGCCACCGCGATGGGAGGCCCACAGGAGCCAAAGAAAATAGATGGATGAAAATAGATAAGTGAGAGACCAATAGAAATGGCTCACCCGCCCCCGCCCCCCCCCCCCCCCCCCAAAAACTAAATAGGGCAGGGGAAGGGAAGTTTGAAAAAAAAAAAAAAACTAAACAAGAAAAGTAATATAGGCAGAAATTGGAATAATGTAGCTTGCAAGTTAAAAAACGCCATGGGAGTTACTAGAAGCTAGAAAGAGGCAGGGGAGAATTCTTCCCTAGGGGCTTCAATAGGAGTAAAACCTTTCAACACTTTGATCTCAGAAGGCTAGCCTCCAGAACGATTATGGTAGTTTGTTATTGTGGTCCTAGGAAACTATGATGCTCTGGAATTCAAATTTTCCTTTTCTCCGATTTAATTTTTTATTTGTTTTCAAGATTTATTTGTTTATGTTGGCTACACTGGGTCTGGGTTGTTTTGTACAGGCTTTCTCTAGTTGTGGAGAGTGGCAGTTACTCGCTAGGAATGTGGGATCTTCCCAGATCAGGGATGGAACCCATGTCCCCTCATTGCAAGGCAGACTCTTGAGCCACTGGATGATTATGGAAGGTCTCTCTCTGATTTTATTGTTAATGGTTGATGCCCAGGTGTGTCTGACTTTTTGCAATGGAGTGGGCCATAGTCCACTAGGCTTCCCTGTGCATGGGATTTTTCAGGCAAGAATACTGGAGTGGGTTGCCATTTCTACCTCCAGGGGATCTTTGCAACCCAGAGACTGAACCTGCATCTCCTTTGTCTCCTGCATTGGCAGGCAGATTCTTTACCACGAAACCATTAAATATCCTCTGATATTATTCTGTTATGTATTGGTCAAAAATATCTTGGTTCATTTGTACGGTATGTTCATAATCTTAAAATTACTGTGTTTTGCAATTAATTTTAAATTGTTTTCTAAGTACTTGGTAATTTCATGGGCTGTGCTAAGTCACTTAAGTCATGTCTGACTCTTTGCAACCCTAGGGACTATAGCCCGCCAGGCTCTTTTGTCCATGAGATTCTCCAGGCAAGAATACTGGAGTGGATTGCTGTGCTCTCCTCTAGGGGATTTTCCCCATACAGGGATAAAACCAGAGTCTCTTAGGTCTTCTGTACTGGCTGGTGGGTACTTTACTACCAGTACCACCTGGGTAATTTCATATTTGGTTTGCCTGATGCTGATGTCAATTACATTTGGAAAATAATCTGAAGAAGCTATCTAAAATTCTAAGAACTTGTAGGATTTTTTTCAAGTCCCTAAAAAAAACTTACTTAAATGAAATTTATACCATTAATCATTTTGACTGATTCTTTTGGCTTAAAATAGTGTTTAACTTATTAGTACTCAGGTAATAGTTATCCTCTAAATAACATTTTACTTCAAGATATTTATATCAAATAGTGAAGTGAGACAAAAATCAGTGTAAAGTTGTGATTATCCATCATTACAAACGCATGAAAGGTAGCCTGCACCTCACTGAGAAGAAATGTGTGGCTGGTAAAATGGGAGTTTATATACCATTTTCTAACTCATATAACAGTAGGCACAGCTGACTATATTAGGATTGATCTTTTAAATTTGATATTTACTTTGAATCAAATGAAAATAAATAAAAAATAAGCCAAATATTTATTATACATTTGCTTTGAAATATTAATTCAGAAATTTAAGACTGAAAGACAGAGATTTGCTATAATTAAGGTGTTTATCCTTTCTTCGTAAGACTGGGAAGGTGATTAGGAGAAGGCTAAGTGTAGAACAGGTTTTTTTTTAACATAGGGGAAAAGTAACTTTTAATACATTTTTTTATTTAAAAATAAAAGTTAACATTTGGGCTTCCATGGTGGTCCAATGCGTAAGGACACCGTCTTATAGTGCAAGGTGCTTCAGTTCAATCCCTGGCCTGGAAAGATCCCACATGCCTCAGAGCAGCAGAACCGATGTGGCAAACTACCAAGCCGGAGCTCTGGAGTGCATGTGCACAGAGCCAGTACTCAGCAGTGACAGAGGCCACTGTGATGGGAGGCCCACACAGGCCAAAGAACAAAGATGGATAAAAATAAATAGATGAAATACCAATAGAAGTGGCCAAAAAAAAAAAAAAAAAGTTAACATTTGCTGAAATGATAGCTTCTTAGATGTTACTGATTTGGCTTGCACAGTCACAAGTATCATTTTCCAGTTTACAGAGATGCTTATTTTACATCATGAAAGAGCTCACCTGTGATTTACCTGGCTAAACAGACGAGCACAAATACCTGCCTTCCAACTGAATTGTTACAGTAAAGACTGATGAAAATGAATTCCTATTTTTTGTTTGTAAACATGTTCTTAATATGCAACTCATTTAAAAGTGTATTTTGAGGCTTCCCTGGTGGTCCATTGGGTAAAGAGTCCACCTGGCAGTGCAAGGGGTGCCGGTTCAATCCCTGACCTGGGAAGATCCCATATGCCGAGGAGCGACTGAACTGGTGTGTCTGATTACAAGCCAGAGAGAGGCCACCGCAATGGGAGACCCACACAGGCCAAAGAATTAAGATGGATGAAAATAAATAAATGAAGGACCAATAAAATAGGCCAAAATTAAAATTAAAAAATTTTTTTAAAAAGTGCATTTTGATGCAGTTGTTAGTTTGATGTCTGAAGTTTAATTAATGTTGCTGTCAGTTACATTTAGAAAATGATACAAAAAAGCTGTATAAGATTCTAGGGGCTTTTATGATTTTGTAATGTCTCCAACAAAAGCCTGGTAAAATGAAATTTATATAAAGTTATATAGTTATTGGTTTAAAATTCTTTGTTGGTTGCTTTACAAATTATGCCATTATCTTATTAGAATAATGTTAGTCAGTGCTTTTCAAAGGGTGATATCCTCAATAGGAACTTAATTAGGAATAATCATAAAGGCCATAACAATGTTGCTATCAATCCTATTTAATTTGACTTCATTATTTAAGGTCAGAAACAGATTTCAAATTTAGACATTATTTATAATTATGAAGCGAAATAAATAGTAGAGATTAACTTAAAAAATAGTTTGTGGTTCAGCAATTGAAGTGAGACAGAAGAATCACAAAAGCTTAAATCATTTTGAATTGATTCTACAGATGTCTTCGTTTTCCAAATCCCCTGTAAGCCTCTTACCTACTATGGAAGGTTCTTCTTTTAAACCTGGCACATAAAATCAATCATATGACTCCTAGAGTTCAAAGATTAAGACCTACACTGCCAAGGAGAAGGGCTGTAAAGAACCTGCAGGTGCACAAAACAACATCCAGTGTCACCCCAGTATTGGAGAAAAAAGTTATAAAAAGCAGATCACTAATACTTAGCTTCATATTTGCTACCAGAACCAAGGGAGGCCCAGAAATGATCTGAAAGAAAAATTGATTCTCAAAGAAGAGGTTCAGTGAAGAATACCTACAATGTGCTTCCCAGACCTTTAAACCAGAAATAGCAATGAATTTAACAAATCTCACCTCCTGAAATCAAAACTCTGGAAATGGAAGGGATTTTAATATAAATTGTCTAACCAAGGCAGACAAGAAGGCAGTAAACAAAGTATCTATTAATATTACTTCTGCTACTATTACTTCCTACCACCACCACCCAAAACAAAGTCCTCCTTCTCAATCTTGAAAGTCTAACAAAGACGCAATAATGGTAAAAAGAGAAAGCCTCTGATTAGCTATTTTCCTCATCTCTTGTCAGTGATCCTATTCTTGTACCTTGTGCTAGTGGAATTAGCAAATAGTTCTACGTTGGACCACTTTAAATGATTTGCAAAGAATTCCAGTGTCAGATTTTACATATTTTCTACCTAAAATGGTCTAAGTGCACATCAAAATACTATCCTTTTGATGTGAATCTGAGACAGAGTCTATTGCACTCTCAATACAATGAAATTACTATCACCGGGCATGGTGTGCTTCAAGTAAAAAATGTTGGTATAGTCAGGAGAAATGACTTCCTAATGATACACTGTGTGTAGATGTATTTGCTGTTGTAGTTTAGTCACTCAGTCATGTCTGACTCTGTCACTTCATGAACTGTAGGATGTCAGGCTCCACTGTCCTCCTTTGCCTCCTGGATATAGGTGTATTAGCACTTAGTTTTACTATTTCATTTCTTGAACATAAAGAGAAAAGGAATTTTGTTAATCATCATTTTAAAACATTTTTATCGAATGTAAATGTGTCCATACTTGCTGTTTTTCTATGTTAATGACAAACAAGTCATACTTGTACAGTTTGTTAAACTGTTATCATCCATTCTCAGACCTGCTTGGAAGACATAGGCACAGATGGTAGGTCTGTTATTTCCCTCACAAAATACTTGCCTCGTTTTTGGTGCATTTTTGTTCCCTCCTTACAGAAATGTGAGTAATTTTTCAAGTCAAGAAGCCTCTGTAGGGATTGTTGAAATGTTTTATCCTGTACATTTAGGAAGAAAAAGTGATTAATGATTGATTAAAATTTCATAATGACAAAAATCTCAAAGAAGTCTTTGTTGGAAAAGCTTTTATTTGATTTAGTAACTGTATTTTTTCATGCAAACTGAAATCCTCAGGGAGTTTTTATGTCAAACTAGGAGTCTAAGTTACTCATTTAGTACTGACAAAAATCATCTAACCCATATTAAAAAATACCTCTGTTGATCTTTTATTTATACATTATTCAATGTAAATTTGTCTGTTGTGTATGTATATGTATATATATATATATATATATATATATATATATATATATATATAAAGAAAAAGAGCACAAAAAAATTTCAACGTGTTTTCTTTAGGTGAAAATACATATATGAAGTGAGGTATCTAAGTTTTAACTACGCATTTCAGGTCTTACTTTTTTTCAAACAGAAAATGAACACTCTTTTGTAATCAAGATTCAGATCAAGAAACACATCACTAGAACCCCAGAAACCCTCCTCTACCTTTTACACACTATTTCCACGAGTTGTACTTACAGTGATTAGGAAATCATTGATTAGTTTTTAAACTTTTAATGAATGGAATCATAGAGTATGTTCTCTGTATTGCTTCTTTCGTTTTATCTTTAGCTTATACAGTTTGGAATATAGTTGCAATTCATTCATTCTCATTGTTATGCATCAGTGTGCACAAGTATGCTAAGGTCGCTTCAGCTGTGTCCAACTCTGAGACCCTGTAGACTGTAGCCAGCCAGGCTCTTCTGTCCATGTGATTCTCCAGGCAAGAATGCTGGGGTGAGTTTCCATTTCCTTATCTAGAGGATCTTCCTGGCCCAGGGATAGAACCTACATCTCTTGTATCTCCTGCATTGACAGATGAGCTCTTTACCACTAGCAGCTCTTGGGAAGTCAACTGTATATCAATAGTATGCCATTATATAAGTATTCAATTATTTATTTACCTATGCTAATATTTTTGGATCTTTGGGTTGTGTCTCAATGTGTTATGGTTTTTTACAGAAATGTGAGTAATTTTTCAAGTCAAGAAGCCTCTGTAGGGATTGTTGAAATGTTTTATCCTGTACATTTAGGAAGAAAAAGTGATTAATGATTGATTAAAATTTCATAATGACAAAAATCTCAAAGAAGTCTTTGTTGGAAAAGCTTTTATTTGATTTAGTAACTGTATTTTTTCATGCAAACTGAAATCCTCAGGGAGTTTTTATGTCAAACTAGGAGTCTAAGTTACTCATTTAGTACTGACAAAAATCATCTAACCCATATTAAAAAATACCTCTGTTGATCTTTTATTTATACATTATTCAATGTAAATTTGTCTGTTGTGTATGTATATGTATATATATATATATATATATATATATATATATATATATATATAAAGAAAAAGAGCACAAAAAAATTTCAACGTGTTTTCTTTAGGTGAAAATACATATATGAAGTGAGGTATCTAAGTTTTAACTACGCATTTCAGGTCTTACTTTTTTTCAAACAGAAAATGAACACTCTTTTGTAATCAAGATTCAGATCAAGAAACACATCACTAGAACCCCAGAAACCCTCCTCTACCTTTTACACACTATTTCCACGAGTTGTACTTACAGTGATTAGGAAATCATTGATTAGTTTTTAAACTTTTAAT
The DNA here is from genome assembly GCA_022376925.1 of Tragulus kanchil. Classification (NCBI taxonomy): domain Eukaryota; kingdom Metazoa; phylum Chordata; class Mammalia; order Artiodactyla; family Tragulidae; genus Tragulus; species Tragulus kanchil. Next base: position 20,805,679 of record JAIOJX010000003.1, on the reverse strand, counting down.
GAATGGAATCATAGAGTATGTTCTCTGTATTGCTTCTTTCGTTTTATCTTTAGCTTATACAGTTTGGAATATAGTTGCAATTCATTCATTCTCATTGTTATGCATCAGTGTGCACAAGTATGCTAAGGTCGCTTCAGCTGTGTCCAACTCTGAGACCCTGTAGACTGTAGCCAGCCAGGCTCTTCTGTCCATGTGATTCTCCAGGCAAGAATGCTGGGGTGAGTTTCCATTTCCTTATCTAGAGGATCTTCCTGGCCCAGGGATAGAACCTACATCTCTTGTATCTCCTGCATTGGCAGATGAGCTCTTTACCACTAGCAGCTCTTGGGAAGTCAACTGTATATCAATAGTATGCCATTATATAAGTATTCAATTATTTATTTACCTATGCTAATATTTTTGGATATTTGGGTTGTGTCTCATTGGGGACTATTCTGCATAGTACTTCTCTGAACATTCTTGAGCCTTTCTTGTGGTGAATATTGTTGAGTATATATCCAAATACATGTCAGATCATGGTTTATATCAGTTTAAACTCATATCCTCAAAGAGAGAGGGATATTCCACATCCATGCTAATACTCGGTATCATCCTTATCATTTAAATCATGAGAGTGGGTATGTATCACTATTGCATTGTGGCTCTTCTTAATTTAAAAAAAAATAGAAAATAATACTTAATTTTATTAAAGTATGCTTGAAGTATCTTAAACACACTTCTTTGCAATATTTTCATTTTGTTTAAATAATACATAATAATAGTAATCCAGAACAATTCAATAATATGCTATCATGTAATACTGGTACATTTAATCTGAATTATTAAGTATGAGAATTAAGAATAAAAATAAATTCTTTTGACTTATGTGAGATGACATACTTAAATGTTAAAAGAACATTTCATGGTCTATAAATAAGACAACTTATGAACCAAATAAGTGTTTATTTAAAATTAAGAAGCCTCAGTTTTCATTGCTGACATTATGTCTGTATTTCAAGAGAAATATAGCAAGATCTTAAGGAAACCTGTAGTCTATTAGTTTGTTCTCACCCTGGCAGCAACAGTTATTTCACTTTTTAGAGTAATAGAAACCTGCTCCTTGAAGAGACTTTTGAAGAAAATAGTATATCCTCTTTCAGTTACAGTTAAGCCTTTGAAAGGCTGTAGTTACAATGAAAAGATAAAATCCCAATAAAACAACCAAAAAACAGAAAGTACCTTTCACCAAGCTGTATCTCTAATTTGTATTGGTTTGTTTCAGGAGTTTTCATTCATAATTATTGAGTGATTGTATTTGGAGCTCACATTCCTGGGTTCATATCCTTGCTCTATAGTTAACCAGCACTGTTGCTTTGGGAAAGTTGCTTAACTAGATCTTAGATTTAGATCATAGATTCCCCAACCTGTAGCATGGGTTCTGCATGCTCTTGGGAAGTCAACTGTATATCAATAGTATGCCATTATATAAGTATTCAATTATTTATTTACCTATGCTAATATTTTTGGATATTTGGGTTGTGTCTCATTGGGGACTATTCTGCATAGTACTTCTCTGAACATTCTTGAGCCTTTCTTGTGGTGAATATTGTTGAGTATATATCCAAATACATGTCAGATCATGGTTTATATCAGTTTAAACTCATATCCTCAAAGAGAGAGGGATATTCCACATCCATGCTAATACTCGGTATCATCCTTATCATTTAAATCATGAGAGTGGGTATGTATCACTATTGCATTGTGGCTCTTCTTAATTTAAAAAAATAGAAAATAATACTTAATTTTATTAAAGTATGCTTGAAGTATCTTAAACACACTTCTTTGCAATATTTTCATTTTGTTTAAATAATACATAATAATAGTAATCCAGAACAATTCAATAATATGCTATCATGTAATACTGGTACATTTAATCTGAATTATTAAGTATGAGAATTAAGAATAAAAATAAATTCTTTTGACTTATGTGAGATGACATACTTAAATGTTAAAAGAACATTTCATGGTCTATAAATAAGACAACTTATGAACCAAATAAGTGTTTATTTAAAATTAAGAAGCCTCAGTTTTCATTGCTGACATTATGTCTGTATTTCAAGAGAAATATAGCAAGATCTTAAGGAAACCTGTAGTCTATTAGTTTGTTCTCACCCTGGCAGCAACAGTTATTTCACTTTTTAGAGTAATAGAAACCTGCTCCTTGAAGAGACTTTTGAAGAAAATAGTATATCCTCTTTCAGTTACAGTTAAGCCTTTGAAAGGCTGTAGTTACAATGAAAAGATAAAATCCCAATAAAACAACCAAAAAACAGAAAGTACCTTTCACCAAGCTGTATCTCTAATTTGTATTGGTTTGTTTCAGGAGTTTTCATTCATAATTATTGAGTGATTATATTTGGAGCTCACATTCCTGGGTTCATATCCTTGCTCTATAGTTAACCAGCACTGTTGCTTTGGGAAAGTTGCTTAACTAGATCTTAGATTTAGATCATAGATTCCCCAACCTGTAGCATGGGAATAATTATAGTGCAAATGTTATATGATGTATTTGTCTGGGTCCTTCCTCCCAGGAGCAGATGCCAAAGAAGGATTAAACACAGGAAGGATTTTATTAAGGGAAACGCCTGTGCAAGAAAATGGAGAGGAATCTGAGTAGAGCTAGAAGAACTGTTGGCCTTGAGGCACATGTGACCCAAAGCAAAGGAGAGACAAGTTGGAAAATTGAGTGGAAGATTTCTGGCATGATGCAGAGTCTAAGAAAGGGTTCAGGTGGCTGCAGGATATCCTGAGCCAACATTGGTCATCAAGGGAACCTTGTGTTTTCTAGCAATGGGTCAACTTTAGTATCTCTGCTTCATTCAGTCATTGATTAGAGAAGACGAAAAAATAGATTTCAGAGCAAAGCTGCAGGTACTCTAGTTAATTACACTTCCTACATTTAGAAATCTATCAGGCATGGTCTCATGGCTACAACAAATGATTATCATGGAGATAACCTGACAAACTCCAAAGGAAGTAATTACAAAAATGCCTGAAATCATAGTTGTGCATTTATCTAGCTATCTATTCATGTTATTCATCATTATTATTAATAAATGGCACACTAAGAAAGGAGCCACATGCACAATTGGCTGGAAATATTTGAAAGAAAATAGAATGGTGCTACAGAGATGTTAAGAGAAGCTTTATAATTTACTTGATTCTTCCTAACTAGAGAATATTAGTAGACATTAACAGCATATGCATAATTATTTTCTTTCTACTGTTTGTTAGTGAATATTGCCAAATTCCTAATTTTTCCTGAAAGTTTTACTAAATCTATTTCCACATAAAGAAATGGATTCAAGGTTCTTTTAGAATTAAAAAGATTTATTAATATTTTTATTCTTGTCAAATCCAATTGATGTTATCCATATCAAAGAGTTCCATCATTTTTTGTAGTTGTAAGGACTCCATTAATAATTGATCTACTTCTGAAACTGGATCATTGGGTTTGCATTATCTCTTGAATAACTGGGCATTCTTCGAAACTCCTTTTGTTTGGCCGTAAAACAGTGGAGCCTCCTTTTTTCTTTTCGAAGACTTTCCATTGCTGTAGAAAATTTAGAGGGTGCATGTGAATTATTGTGATACTCTATTCAAATACAGAAAAGGAACAGTATGTTACAAACATGTGAAAATGCTGCTTGAAAAATCTCTGAGACCACTTTATCATGATATTTAGCGTAAGCAAACATATTACTCAGAGGAGAGCCTTCAACATAGAGGGGAGGGAAACTCAAGGGCATAACCCCCACCTCTTACTATCTCTCATTTATTCTTTCTTTTTGTCAATGAAGGCTTATATATTCTTCCCTTTCCCATCTTCCCTGCTGGAAGTTCATCTTTTGCCCTGGAGTTATCATTGACTACAACATCCAAGTCCTATTCTTACCTCTAATCCTTCAAGGACTACCTCAAGATATAACTTCACCTTTAGTTTTTCCCCAGGTGTCTTTGGTCCAGATGAATGTCTCTGTATGCTCAATGCTTTCTTGTGTTATCCTTACCTTTCACTAGGCATATACTTTTCCTTCTTGCTGTCCCTGTGGCAAACTGAGCATCTCCTTCTTTCTCAATGCCGGGCTTGAACTGTCCACTTGTCTTCATGCTGCACTACACTGTCAGGAAAATAAGGATAGTTATAGTCCCGGAATCAAGTTTTAAATAATATAAAATTAAATGAATGAATGCATGAACGAACAAATTACTTAGTACAGTATATTCCCAGGCGTAAAATGAGCACCGTGAAGACACAAATTGAGCCTAATATCTTCTTATAATCCCCGTCACATAGTATAGGAATATAGGAGGGGGCACTTAATACATCTTTGTAACCGATGAATCTAAATATTTGTATGCATACTAAGTTGGCAATATATGTCAACTTGACATATATATATATATATATATATATATATGTTGTAGCTGAAGCTCTAATATGTAAGTCACCTGATGCAAAGAGTCAACTCATTGAAAACGACCCTGATGCTAGGAAAGATTGAGGGCAGGAGAAAGGGGTGACAAAGGATGAGATGGTTGGATGGATTGCATCACTGATTCAATGGACACGAGTCTGAACGAACTCTGGGAGATGGTGAAGGGAAGGACAGGGGAGCATGTTGTGCTGCAGTTCCTGGAGTTGCAAAGAGCCCGACATGACTTCGTGACTGAACAGCAACTATATATATATATGTATATATATATACACACACACACACACACATATACTGTGATCAGGTTATTAAGTCATGTGTCTTCACTTTGCTCCTTCATTAGCTATACTCAGCGTGTCGTTGGAAATGGAATCAAAGCCCAATCTGGAAATCCTGAAGTCAAAGTCAAAGGAACTGATCCAGTGATAAATCAGATTATTGATAAGCTGAGGCACGTTATTCAGGTAAGTGCTGATGATACTCTAGGTACTGGTATACTCGATGATACATAATAAGCAATGCCTTTCTGTTGTATGTGATCCATCTGTTAATCTTCTCGGACAGTCCTACCTAAGAGTCAGTATTGGAAGAAATTATTTGTTATCCAGAGTTTTGAAAGTATTTGGTTGAGTGATTTTCATATTCAATGTGCAGCCGTGTTTTCACAGATGAGCAATTATGTACTTATAAAAAGGTACTTCAGCTTCAGGATTTCAATAAATAATGAGACCCTCAGGATGAGCTTCATCCTAACAAATAAGCTTTAGACACGAGAACTGCTGTGACCATCAAAGAAAACACATAGAAGAGCATGGAAGGAGCCAAAGTCACCTTCCAGGCAACACTTGCAGACTTGCTGTGAAGGTTTCTGCTCTACTTTCAACAAAAGTTAACTCATAAGTGAATCGTATGCATTTCTTGTATGTATTTCCTATATTATCTTTTACATGTTACCTGATTATTATTTGCTAAATACTCGTTTTATCTTTAGTAATATTCTTTGAGTATATACTGCTATTATTTGTTTTTAGTTTTGCAAAAAGATTTGCCGTACGTTTTACCTGGCCATTTCGTCCGTCAACACTTGATTAACAGTAGTCGAACTCATGGTGTATAACTATGGTTCTGTGAGAAGATGTGGATGGAGCACCAGGCTTATACAATCCAAACGTATAACAGTTGTTGACTAGAATACTTTCAGATGGATCGTTGTATACTGCTGTTTTTAATATGGTATGTGAAACATGAAGGTTTCTGTCAAAGGAATATTTCTTTAAACTATTTGATTACTTAAAGCCAATCATTAATAGTAAGTTAACATTTTGCAAAAACTACCCTGCATTCTGCATCTACTGGGACTTGGGACAAGGAGGTCTGTTTTTATGAGTTATTAGTTATCTGTAACAATTTATATATGCAAGTATTGTCATCTTTTCTAAGCAAAACTTTGTATAAATAGTTGAGACTTCTAGTATTCTATGTCAGAAATTATACCTAAATATAGTACTGAGTTTTTACTGACATTATTCTAGAGTCATTGGTAGGCTTCTCCTAATTTTTCTGCAAAACTTAAATTTGTGGGGCTACTTCTTAGATTCCCATTTATACAAGAGTCTCTGCAATTGACCATAGCAAAACATGGGGCCTGTGTCTAATACCGTAGATTTCTCCTTTCTGGGAGGGAACAATGGCTACTCTGCTTATTCCGTGACTTATTCTATGACTGGTACATTGGGAAAACAGAGCTCTCACTGTGAATAGCAGAATCAAAACTAAGTTCCATAAAGAAATGAAAAGAGATGAATGCTGCTATAATCATATAATATAATACTCATGATTTTGATATCATAGTTTCTGGTGAGTTAAACTGGTCCCCTGGAAGAGTACCTCCAAAGTAATGTAAATAGGTGCCTTATGCTGCCAGTGGAACAAGTGTTGAGACATTCTCAGAACTGAGTTGCTTGGGATTAGGGCAGAAGCTAAAGGAACAGGAGGGATCAGAGTAGTTAGAAACTGGAGAAGAATGGCTGAGGCCACCAAGGAGAAATCCTGTTGTCCTCAGAAGCAAGGATACTAGGTCCATCAGTGACTGTCCCTCAGGCACTCCAAAGGACGGCAGTTGCTCTTCCTGCCAGTTTTTTGGAACTTTGCTTCCTCATAATGAGGAAAACCAAGAAAGACCTCCAGAAGAAATTAATCTCGACTCAGTGAGACCCTAATGCAACTTCTGGAAAATTTAGGATATTCCTCTAATTCTTAAATTTCCATTGGTCCAATAAATGAACTGTTAGGAATCTGACACAGAAACAAACTAGATTCCAAAGTACATGCTGATGTATATGTGTCTGTGCGGAGGTTCCTCAGGAAAGAGACCCTGAAAGAATGATATATGTGCCGGAGATTGCATCAGAGCATCCCTGAAGTTAGTGAAGGGCTGGAGGAAGGAGCACGGCGCACGGGGAACAATTGAATTCTGTCGTAGCTTGAACAGAAGACTCACCTGCCTCCAGTAGGAACTCTGGAGCTAGGAGGCCTCTTTCAGGTTGTCCTGAGTTGAAACACAGATGTGGGTCTTTCTTGCTCTGCACTGACCAGTACTCAGATCAGAGTTACTGCAGTGGAGGTAGGGCATGTTATACACTGAGTCATCGGCCACCAAGAATATTACTAGATTTCTCCTTTCGAGGTAGGTTTAATTTTTCTGCAAAACTTAAATTTGTGGGGCTACTTCTTAGATTCCCATTTATACAAGAGTCTCTGCAATTGACCATAGCAAAACATGGGGCCTGTGTCTAATACCGTAGATTTCTCCTTTCTGGGAGGGAACAATGGCTACTCTGCTTATTCCGTGACTTATTCTATGACTGGTACATTGGGAAAACAGAGCTCTCACTGTGAATAGCAGAATCAAAACTAAGTTCCATAAAGAAATGAAAAGAGATGAATGCTGCTATAATCATATAATATAATACTCATGATTTTGATATCATAGTTTCTGGTGAGTTAAACTGGTCCCCTGGAAGAGTACCTCCAAAGTAATGTAAATAGGTGCCTTATGCTGCCAGTGGAACAAGTGTTGAGACATTCTCAGAACTGAGTTGCTTGGGATTAGGGCAGAAGCTAAAGGAACAGGAGGGATCAGAGTAGTTAGAAACTGGAGAAGAATGGCTGAGGCCACCAAGGAGAAATCCTGTTGTCCTCAGAAGCAAGGATACTAGGTCCATCAGTGACTGTCCCTCAGGCACTCCAAAGGACGGCAGTTGCTCTTCCTGCCAGTTTTTTGGAACTTTGCTTCCTCATAATGAGGAAAACCAAGAAAGACCTCCAGAAGAAATTAATCTCGACTCAGTGAGACCCTAATGCAACTTCTGGAAAATTTAGGATATTCCTCTAATTCTTAAATTTCCATTGGTCCAATAAATGAACTGTTAGGAATCTGACACAGAAACAAACTAGATTCCAAAGTACATGCTGATGTATATGTGTCTGTGCGGAGGTTCCTCAGGAAAGAGACCCTGAAAGAATGATATATGTGCCGGAGATTGCATCAGAGCATCCCTGAAGTTAGTGAAGGGCTGGAGGAAGGAGCACGGCGCACGGGGAACAATTGAATTCTGTCGTAGCTTGAACAGAAGACTCACCTGCCTCCAGTAGGAACTCTGGAGCTAGGAGGCCTCTTTCAGGTTGTCCTGAGTTGAAACACAGATGTGGGTCTTTCTTGCTCTGCACTGACCAGTACTCAGATCAGAGTTACTGCAGTGGAGGTAGGGCATGTTATACCAGCTCTGAGTCATCGGCCACCAAGAATATTACTAAAAGTGGAGGAACAAATGCCTTGGAGTTGGTGGCACCCCACAGCATCACGAGCTGTCACATGGTACATAGATTTAAATTATTTAAAAACTCTAATGCCCAGTGGATCATAAAGTGTAAAAAAAATTTTTTCTTTTTAATAAAAAGTGGTTACTCTTATTGAGAGGCAGCCAAACAGAGTGGTCTCCAAAGTGGGGTATGCATTCCTCAGGGAGGGCACAAGTGGAGTCACTGAAGACTTCAATGTATATTTATTCTGTCTCATTCTTTTATGTATTGTTTTATTGTAGAAAGGTGTATAAAATGTATAACAGGGTAAGAGCACATGCATCCAGTTTAGAAATATGTAAATACATATGTTGAGTGGGTTTGTGTTCAAATTGTTTTACTTGTGCATGTATGTATATATACACATTCATATATATGGTGTATCAGTTCAGTTCAGTTGCTCAGTCATGTCTGACTCTGTGTAACCCTGTGGACTGCAGCATGCCAGGATTCATATATGTGTGTGTGATGTGTGTGTGTGTGTGATGTGTGTGTGTATGATAAAAACAGATGGAAAATCCTGTTGTGGATAATAAGAATGGAGCTGCTATACAAAAATAAGTACATGGATATAAGAAAATGTATTCACAAAGGAACAAGTAAATATTCAAAATACAGGGTTTATTAAGAGTTCTTTGCAAGAGGGTTCACTGATATGTTGCCCATTTGGTATAACATTTGCCCCTTCTTTTTTTTTTTAATCAAACTTTTCTTCTGAGAAACTGGCTGTACAGTATCTAAAGAGAAAGTCATGTGGGGGAAACTGGCTACTACCTCCTTCTACCCAGCGTGTGTGCCTATGAGAGGTGTGTGTATATTTGTCCCTTCTTGCTTCATAAGTTTCAAAGCCATATGCTTTTCCAGGTTTCAGAGGGAAATGATTCCACTTTTTTTTTGCACCCATGCAAAATTGAGTTCCATTCTTTCCTCTTTTTATTAGTGTGCATGTCTCCAATTATTTATGCTTAAGTTTCCTTTTAGAGTTACAAGAGAATATCAAATAAAATGGTACCTTTGAGATCTGTCTTTTTAAAGTCTCCTTAGGATGATATGATTGAAATCTAGATTTTTACAGAAGCTAGCCGAAAGTCAGCGTTTGTGCACGTGTTACTTACAGTGTCCACCTTTAATGTCTCAAAGCTCGTTCTTTCCTAAGACAGCTCTCTTGGAGAGCAAGAGCAATGCTGACTTTGCTGGACTTCTGACTGCCAGTGAGCAGTTGTAATGTCCAGCACCTTGTCAAAGGACCCAACACAGAATCAGGCTTGAAAAGTTTGGAAAATCATCTTCTATTTATTAATTTGGGAGTAAATCTATTAATTTGCGAGTAAACATGGAGCAAAGGGGAAAGCAGAAGTAGAAACATATTTCAGAATCTGTAGATTTAGGTGATTACTTATTTGTTCTTGGTAGTTTATTTTTTTTATCAGAATAGGTATTACATGTATTTGTTAATAGTACTATAAAAATGCGATCTTTCATCATAGGGATAAAAATGATTGTTCCTCTTGTCCGTTTTTGCATATCTAAGTATATGTAAATATGCTATACATATTTATTAGTGAAAAATTTATCCATAAGTTAGCCCTCAAACACCTTTCTTCTTGATCTGCCATTGAACAGACTTCATTTTCTATACCGTATTCTCTGTAATTAGAGTCGTTAAACAAGTAGATAGGGGTTTTCCTTTGAAAATGCTACTTGGTAAGTGTCTTCATCATTAATTTCTGCAAAATGTTCAACGAATACTTACCGAGTTTCCACTATGGACCTGGTTTTGCACAAGGCATTGAGATCACCTGAGTGAACAAAGCAGACACCACCCTGCTCTCACGAGATTTGTATTCCAAGAAAAAAAGATGCATGCCCATAACTGATATATATGGACAAGTCGAAAAAACAGAGAGGATGGGGTTGGAAAGGCCCTTGAGAGAGTGATATGGAGGTGCCTTTAGGGATCGAGGGGATACTGCTGGGTTGGCACTGAGCGACAAGGAGTCACAGGAAGGGCAGAAGAAATCATAGCAAGATCAGGTAGAACTGTGTTTGAAGCAGAGGAGATAATACATTCAAGGACTTGTGGCAGGAGGAGGTCAATTGTATTCAGAGGACAGAGGACAAACCATTTCACTGGAGCACAGCGAGTACAGAGGAGAGAAAACCATGAATTCAGCGGAATCTGTTAGGGCAGTCAGATTTCTTCTAAGTGGGAAAGGAAACCACTTCAAGGCTTTAGGCAGAGGATGATGTAATATAATTTGTTTTATAAAAATTTTTGGTTTTACTGTGGAAAATGGACCCTAGGAGCAAGAGTAGAAAAAGAAAGGAACATAGGCAGAAAAAACTTGGTGATTGGGACTAGAATAAGAGTGGATCATATGATAAATGGATGGATTTGGATAAATATGGTGAATGGAGTTATGAGGAATTGTTGATGGGTTGGAAATTGGAGCAAGAGAGAGTATAAGAAAAACAACTAGGTTTGGTGAGGTGATGGTGTCATTAAGTGGAAAAAGGAATTCTGGGGGTGGAACAGTTCTGGTTGATTCCTAATCAATCTCGACAACCACAGGTTCTCTTAAATTTGAGATGACTAGAGTTGTACCCAAAGTACTTTGATGACCCTAGGACTGGAAGTACTCATTTGGGGATATCAGTTTACAGATGCTGTTAAAGTCGTGAAGCTGTACGAGGTTGCTACTTTCCTGTTAGAATTCATACCAAAAGCAATAGCGGAGAATGTCAAACAGTAGAATTTTGTGAAAAATGTATACTTTAAAAATCTTCAAATCAAGAAATCATTTATTTAACATATGCGGTGCCTTGCAGATACTTAGAGAGTTTATCCTGGATAAAGATTTTTAGTAACATTGATTTTTTTTTTTGAATTGAAAAAATATACATCCATTATAATAAACTGAATTTTATTATTTTAGGAAATTTTGCAAAAAAATATTATATAGGGTAGCTCAGTGGTAAAGAATTCACCTGCAATGCAGGAGATGCAAGTTTGAACCCTGGGGTGCATAGATCCCCTGGAACAGGGAATGGCAACCCACTCCAGTGTTCTTGCCTGGAGTATCCCATGGACAGGAAAATGTGGCAGGCTAAAGTCCATAACGTTGCAAAGACTAGACATGACTGAAGCGACTTAGTACACGTACATATAAATGGCTTCCAGATAGCCTGGTGGGTAAAGACTTTGCCTGCAGTGCAAGAGACGCAGGAGACACAAAGAATCAGACACAACTGAGTGACTGAGCATGCTAGCCCAGGGTCTCCTGCGCAGTGCTCAACTCTAATGGTGTGTGTATTTCTCATACATACAGATAGATCAGTACTCTGTTTATGTTTGTTTTGTAAAAGAAAATTGAGATCAAAGAATGCGTTTGGTTTTTGTCCTAAACTACTCACCTAACAAACTGTAAATATGTTTCCACCATATTAACTAGGCTGCAGTATGGTTGCTAGTGCCTAAATAGTATTCTATCCTATGATGGACTATAATTTTACTTAATCTAAGCAGCTTGAGTTGGATATTTAGGTCATTACCAATTTTCGCTGTAAAAAGGAGTCCTAATGAATATATCCCATAGATGTAAATCTTTTCACAGCTTTTTTCTGTTGTGATACATTTCTGGGTATTGTAACCAAGAAACCTATCATTAATAATTTTAGATATTTTGATAAATATTGCTAAATTTTTCAGGAAAATTATAGGAGTTTATATGTGAAGTAAAGTGTCTGTGTCAGCTCCTGGCATTATTGAAGATTTAGGTAAAAGCAATAGCGGAGAATGTCAAACAGTAGAATTTTGTGAAGAATGTATACTTTAAAAATCTTCGAGTCAAGAAATCATTTATTTAACATATGCGGTGCCTTGCAGATACTTAGAGAGTTTATCCTGGATAAAGATTTTTAGTAACATTGATTTTTTTTGAATTGAAAAATATACATCCATTATAATAAACTGAATTTTATTATTTTAGGAAATTTTGCAAAAAAATATTATATAGGGTAGCTCAGTGGTAAAGAATTCACCTGCAATGCAGGAGATGCAAGTTTGAACCCTGGGGTGCATAGATCCCCTGGAACAGGGAATGGCAACCCACTCCAGTGTTCTTGCCTGGAGTATCCCATGGACAGGAAAATGTGGCAGGCTAAAGTCCATAACGTTGCAAAGACTAGACATGACTGAAGCGACTTAGTACACGTACATATAAATGGCTTCCAGATAGCCTGGTGGGTAAAGACTTTGCCTGCAGTGCAAGAGACGCAGGAGACACAAAGAATCAGACACAACTGAGTGACTGAGCATGCTAGCCCAGGGTCTCCTGCGCAGTGCTCAACTCTAATGGTGTGTGTATTTCTCATACATACAGATAGATCAGTACTCTGTTTATGTTTGTTTTGTAAAAGAAAATTGAGATCAAAGAATGCGTTTGGTTTTTGTCCTAAACTACTCACCTAACAAACTGTAAATATGTTTCCACCATATTAACTAGGCTGCAGTATGGTTGCTAGTGCCTAAATAGTATTCTATCCTATGATGGACTATAATTTTACTTAATCTAAGCAGCTTGAGTTGGATATTTAGGTCATTACCAATTTTCGCTGTAAAAAGGAGTCCTAATGAATATATCCCATAGATGTAAATCTTTTCACAGCTTTTTTCTGTTGTGATACATTTCTGGGTATTGTAACCAAGAAACCTATCATTAATAATTTTAGATATTTTGATAAATATTGCTAAATTTTTTTCAGGAAAATTATAGGAGTTTATATGTGAAGTAAAGTGTCTGTGTCAGCTCCCCTGGCATTATTGAAGATTTAGGTAAGAGCAAGGAGGTAAACACGCATGCATGTTAGGGAATAGAATGGAGCTTCTGGGGCCAAAGTGGTAGTCCTTTAGAAGTGTTAGCCTGAGCTTGTCACTGGGGAATGCTCCAAGAATGGCCCAAATCAATAATTTTAATTAGAAAATAGTTTATAATTTTTTCCACGTTTTCCTAGGGAAAGGTCATATCAAAAATAGCCTTAAATGTATTTCATTGTTTAGAATAAACCCTATATTTAAACCCTGCCAAGAAAAAAATTCCAGAAAATTTGGTATAAATGAATAAAGCCATGGATTTTAGTTCATTCTGCAAGGACTATCTCAGACATGTCCGAGTTCCCACAGTGTCTCTGCAGGCCCTTCTAAATTGGGAACAGGGATCTTGGAGAAAAGAGGGAAGTCATTTCCGGTTCTCCTCTATCTGTGATTCTGGTTTCTTTCACTAGACAAGCCACCGTCCAAGCCTTCAGAGGTAATTTCCCACCGTTTCCTCCATTCCAAAGTCACTGTGTAAAGTGGGCATTCCTTGTGCTTTTGCAAACTACCTGTGATAAATAGAGGTTAGCTATTAGCCTTCCAGTGAAGAATTTTATAAAGGGACATCTTTTATTTATTTATTTAAAAAAGTATTTCCTTTATTTCTTCCTCTAAAGGGAAGAATTTTAAATGATTAACATAAACTTTCTTAGATGTTTGCATCAGCATGAATTGCCCTTTGATAATAGATTGGAAGGGCTTCCCAAGGTGGCACCGGTGGTAAAGAATCCTCCTGCCATCGCAGGAGACACAGGGACAGTGGTTTAGGTCCCCGGGTCAGGAGGATCTCCTGGAGAAGAAAATGACAACCTTCTCCAATATTGTTGCTTGAGAAAATCCCATGATGAGAGGAGTCTGGCAGGCTATGGTCCATGGAGTTGCAAGGAGCTGGACATGGCTGAGCACCTGAGCACAATAGATTGGAAACAGCACTTGGTTCTTCTTAGTACATCTGGCAGGGTAAATATATGAACATTTTAATTTAGGTTTTCTCTTCTAGCAAACATATTCTGAAGCTTCCTGTGCATATTGATTATGTTTCGGCAAAGTAGTTAGCAAAAATGTCACAGTTATGCAGCTATTTATAAACATGAAATAACATCTACTATTTTTCAAAAAAAAATATGTCAGTGGTTAAAATCCTGTGCTATGCACTGATCGTTGTGGACGATAATGACCCATTGCTTAGAAACTACTTTGCCTACTTTCAAGACGAAACATAAAGGGGGCTTCCACTGGTGGTCCAGTGGATAAGGACACCGCCTTGCAGTGCAAGGGGCTCCGGTTTGATCCCTGGTGGTCCAGTGGATAAGGACACAGCCTTGCAGTGCAAGGGGCGCCGGTTCGATCCCTGGCCTGGGAAGATCCCACGTGCCGCGGAGCGGCTGGACCCATGTGTCCAGCTACCGAGCTGGAGCTCTGGAGCGCATGCGCCCAGAGCCGGCGCTCTGCGACAACAGACGCCACCGCGATGGGAGGCCCACAGGAGCCAAAGAACAAAGACGGATGAACATAGAGAAACGAAACACCAATAGAAGTGGTCCACCCGCTCCCCTCCCTCCCCAACCCGACCCCCGGCCAAAATAAATAAATAAATAAATCTTTAAAAAAAAAAAAGATGAAACATAAAAAATAATATCATAGTAATTTCTTTTATTGCAAAAGTAATTCTTTTATTGCAAAACCAATACATGTTGCACTATTGTTAAAGTAGTAGATTTAAGTAACATTTTATTTCTTTGAACAAATCCTATACATGTAAGATATTATGGTTTCCATTAAATATAAATTTTTATAGAGAAACTAAGACTTCTTTAGAAAAATGTCTTCATATACAAAATAAATTTGACTTTTAAATGTAAGAAAAAGCAATAATCATAATCATTTACTTTAAATCACAAATTATGTAGAAATTTTATATATTTCAGTAATCACGGCCTACTGGTTTCAAGCAGAGATGAGAGACTTTCTTATTTTATGTGGGAAAAAACTATGCTAAATTACCTCTTTTCTTTTATTGCATTCTGTTCCTAGGATTTACCAATATGATAAATAGTAACTTTAGAGCTATGATAGACTATGATGAAATTCTAATTGAAATTTCAAAGGTTGGTTAGCATTTGTAAATATGAAAAAAATGACAGAGGATTTAAAAAATGATATTAGTATCTCAAATTTTCTGAATTCTGAAAACTTTATAAAGTTTTTTCATTAAATCACTTACTATAAAACACTTTTAGGAAATCTTCTGCTGTTGTTAATAACTTATAACTGTGATGAAGAGCCAGTTGGTCAATTCCTAATTGGAAACTATTTGACCATGGAGTGTCAGCTGACTGTGAATTTCTTCTGCTTCTACCAAATTCCTTCCTAACTCAGGAAATCACCACAGCACCCTGACTTCTTCCTCCATATCTGCACTACACAGCAGTATCATGTCCCCAGGCTTACTCTATTAATATTCCAGAAAGATAGCCATTTCTTGATTTTGTATTAGCAATGCAGTAGTGACCCAAGCCCATTTAGTTTTTGGTTCAGCTGAAAGTATTTGAAATGCAGTCAATCACTGAATGGTCATCTAATTTACCAATTTGCTTGGTCTGAGTAAAGTCAAGGGAAGGTTGCTTTCTGGAGTGTGTAGTCTAATGCACTGACTTCACTATTGGCCATTTCATTAAAAAAATCAATTGTCAGCATAAAGTCAACCTTTTTAATTAGTGTACAATCAACTAGAAATGCAAGTTAAAAAATCTCTCTTTCAAAGTAATGGGATTTAGATTGCCACTTATAATTTATTATTTAAAGAGTATGTAGCTGTTTTATGTTGGGTAAAATTTTGACTCTATATTTACTGGGAAGCTGGTGCATCATCATTATCAATTAAGATTTAAGCCATTTATTTGCAAGGGTTTTGGTTTGTCAAATATATTGAAAAAATTTTTGACCCTAAAACTTTTTTTTTTTTTGAAAAGTCCCTGTGGTTTTTTTTTTTATTATTTATTATTATTCTTTATTTTAAAGGTTTTACAGAGTTTTGTTGTTCACAGACTTTAAATCACAAATTATGTAGAAATTTTATATATTTCAGTAATCACGGCCTACTGAAATAGATTTTATTATGGAAACTTCTAAATTACCTCTTTTCTTTTATTGCATTCTGTTCCTAGGATTTACCAATATGATAAATAGTAACTTTAGAGCTATGATAGACTATGATGAAATTCTAATTGAAATTTCAAAGGTTGGTTAGCATTTGTAAATATGAAAAAAATGACAGAGGATTTAAAAAATGATATTAGTATCTCAAATTTTCTGAATTCTGAAAACTTTATAAAGTTTTTTCATTAAATCACTTACTATAAAACACTTTTAGGAAATCTTCTGCTGTTGTTAATAACTTATAACTGTGATGAAGAGCCAGTTGGTCAATTCCTAATTGGAAACTATTTGACCATGGAGTGTCAGCTGACTGTGAATTTCTTCTGCTTCTACCAAATTCCTTCCTAACTCAGGAAATCACCACAGCACCCTGACTTCTTCCTCCATATCTGCACTACACAGCAGTATCATGTCCCCAGGCTTACTCTATTAATATTCCAGAAAGATAGCCATTTCTTGATTTTGTATTAGCAATGCAGTAGTGACCCAAGCCCATTTAGTTTTGGTTCAGCTGAAAGTATTTGAAATGCAGTCAATCACTGAATGGTCATCTAATTTACCAATTTGCTTGGTCTGAGTAAAGTCAAGGGAAGGTTGCTTTCTGGAGTGTGTAGTCTAATGCACTGACTTCACTATTGGCCATTTCATTAAAAAAATCAATTGTCAGCATAAAGTCAACCTTTTTAATTAGTGTACAATCAACTAGAAATGCAAGTTAAAAAATCTCTCTTTCAAAGTAATGGGATTTAGATTGCCACTTATAATTTATTATTTAAAGAGTATGTAGCTGTTTTATGTTGGGTAAAATTTTGACTCTATATTTACTGGGAAGCTGGTGCATCATCATTATCAATTAAGATTTAAGCCATTTATTTGCAAGGGTTTTGGTTTGTCAAATATATTGAAAAAATTTTTGACCCTAAAACTTTTTTTTTTTTTGAAAAGTCCCTGTGGTTTTTTTTTTTATTATTTATTATTATTCTTTATTTTAAAGGTTTTACAGAGTTTTGTTGTTCACAGACATGTATGTTCCCAGATCAGTCATATGCATATCCCTGGTCCCCACCCCTCAAGTTCCCCCCATCCCACCCCTCTGGACCAACCCTAAAACTCTTATATGTTTTATTTAGGTGATTAGAATAAATAGTAGTCCATTTGAAGATGAAAATATTTAAACTTTCTGTTTAACATAGGATGGGGAGTATGGCTTATTTTTCAAAATGATATTCCAAATTATAGCCATCTCTCACTGAAATCCAATTTGTAGGGCTTTATATGATCAATGAGTCTAACTTATAAGTAAGAAAAATAATGCTTGACAATTAGTAGGTGTCCCTATCCTTTTAGTAACTTTAAATAACTTCAAAAAACTTATTTTAGTTCCAATAAAATTCACTTGCTACAGTATAGTCATAGGCCTTGAGTCAGCAGAGACCTATGACTAAACTCCAGCTCTTGTCGGTGCTAGTTGTCTGGTGATAGTCACCTTATTGGAATCTTTAAGCCTCCAAATAATTTTGATATGTATCAAAAAGACATATAACAAGAAATGTAGGGTGTGGAGAAAGTGTAACACTCAAACACTTCCTGTGAAATGTAAAATTTTGCAACTACTTTGAAAAACAGATCATTCTGCAAAAAACTAAGCTTAGAGTTGCTATAGGCTCAGAAATTCCACTGCTAGGTGCCCATTCAAGAGAAAAGAAAGTATGTGTCCACATAAAATTATGTACGCAGATGTTGATATCAGTATTTGTCATATTCAACAAGGAGAAATAATTCCTTTTTACCCTTGCTATCTGGAGTTCTGTTTTCTGGGGATATAAGCTGTAATAGGAAGATACCTGTCTCATAACTTCTGCTAGAATACAGAGCAGAGTGAATCACAAGACAGGAAATTGAAGAGCTAAGCGAAAAGTCACAAACTGACCTCCTTGTTTGCAGAATGCCAGCATGCAGGAATAAGCCACTCATGTAGAAAATTAGGTAACTCTAAAGAGTCTGATCAGTTCTAAAGCAAATAATTCCATGGCCCTACACACATTGAGAAGTTAATTTATTATCTAATTAAATGGTGGTGAAATCCTCTATTATCCCCTAAACACATACAATATTTCCCAGGTAGTTTCTAGTGCCCAATATCAATGGACAATGAAAGATCACTGTGTGTTGAAGGAAAATATGAAAAAAACATGTAAAAGCATAATACTACCAAAAAAAGAAATGAGAAAATACAGACAAAATATGAAGAAGGAAATACACAAAAGCTGTAGGTGTGTGTATGTTCAGTCATGTCTGGCTCTTTGTGACCCCATGGGCTGTAGCCTGCCAGGCTCCTCTGTCCATGGGATTCTCAGGCAAGAATACTGGAATTGATTGACATTTCCTTTTCCAAGGGATCTTCCCAACCCAGAGATCAAAGCCACATCTTCTGGATCTCCTGGAGACATTGGCAGGAAGGTTATCTACCACTAGCCCTACCTGGGAAGCCAAAAAGGCTATATGAATATCCTCCAAAAAAATGCGAGAATAGATTGCATTCTTAAAACAGTAATATATTGCTTATAAAAATTTAATAAAATCATGAGCTTCTGAAATTTAAACATATGTAAAATGTATCGGTGCTAGTTGTCTGTTGATAGTCTTATGAACTTTGCCTCCAAATAATTTTGATATGTATCAAAAAGACATATAACAAGAAATGTAGGGTGTGGAGAAAGTGTAACACTCAAACACTTCCTGTGAAATGTAAAATTTTGCAACTACTTTGAAAAACAGATCATTCTGCAAAAAACTAAGCTTAGAGTTGCTATAGGCTCAGAAATTCCACTGCTAGGTGCCCATTCAAGAGAAAAGAAAGTATGTGTCCACATAAAATTATGTACACAGATGTTGATATCAGTATTTGTCATATTCAACAAGGAGAAATAATTCCTTTTTACCCTTGCTATCTGGAGTTCTGTTTTCTGGGGATATAAGCTGTAATAGGAAGATACCTGTCTCATAACTTCTGCTAGAATACAGAGCAGAGTGAATCACAAGACAGGAAATTGAAGAGCTAAGCGAAAAGTCACAAACTGACCTCCTTGTTTGCAGAATGCCAGCATGCAGGAATAAGCCACTCATGTAGAAAATTAGGTAACTCTAAAGAGTCTGATCAGTTCTAAAGCAAATAATTCCATGGCCCTACACACATTGAGAAGTTAATTTATTATCTAATTAAATGGTGGTGAAATCCTCTATTATCCCCTAAACACATACAATATTTCCCAGGTAGTTTCTAGTGCCCAATATCAATGGACAATGAAAGATCACTGTGTGTTGAAGGAAAATATGAAAAAAACATGTAAAAGCATAATACTACCAAAAAAAGAAATGAGAAAATACAGACAAAATATGAAGAAGGAAATACACAAAAGCTGTAGGTGTGTGTATGTTCAGTCATGTCTGGCTCTTTGTGACCCCATGGGCTGTAGCCTGCCAGGCTCCTCTGTCCATGGGATTCTCAGGCAAGAATACTGGAATTGATTGACATTTCCTTTTCCAAGGGATCTTCCCAACCCAGAGATCAAAGCCACATCTTCTGGATCTCCTGGAGACATTGGCAGGAAGGTTATCTACCACTAGCCCTACCTGGGAAGCCAAAAAGGCTATATGAATATCCTCCAAAAAAATGCGAGAATAGATTGCATTCTTAAAACAGTAATATATTGCTTATAAAAATTTAATAAAATCATGAGCTTCTGAAATTTAAACATATGTAAAAATGTACAAGTCAATATGTGTTTTAAAGATAAAGTCAAAGAAATATTTTATAAACTAATGACACAAAAATAGAGAAGGAAATAGAGAAGTAAAATGATGAGATGTTAGAATTTTATTCTAGGAGATCCTTGTAATAAGAATTTCCCAGAAAAGAATCAAAGTAACAGACAGAAGGAATTTTAACATATAAATAATCATTTTTTTTAGAAATGAAGAATCATGACTCCAGATTGAATTCACCAAGTGACCATTATGATAGGTGAACTTATATACAAATAATTATGAGATTTATAAATATTGGACAGAAGATACTAAAATCTTCCAGTGGAAGAAACAAACCAAACAAAATACATATAAATGCATACAGAGAAAGGGGATCAGATCTGTAGTTTCTTATTAGTAAGAGTACTAGAAGCAAGTGGAAAAGCAATGTCTTCTATTTATGAGGCACCTCATTTCTGAAATTCTATATGTAGCTAAAATAGCAATCAAGTATGAACATCTATTAAATAACTTTACAGATAAATAAGAACACACAGATTTATATATTGCAAACCTTCTGTGTAAAGCTTTTGTAAAAAGTCATCAAGAGATGGGAAGATGAGGTCCAGGAAACATGATGTTGCATACATCAAGTTAGGGAAAAGGATGACTATGGAAGAGAATTTTGCAAGTCAGAAATAAAAAAGAAGATCACTAACAAAACAATTTGTTGAAATGTCTGAGAAAAGTATCTGACAGATTTGCTAGAGTGTTTTAAAAAAAGTATCAGACAGATACAAGCACATGCAAATTGATAGATATTGTGGCAATTATAAATTATAGGAAAGCAGAAATCTTTCCGTGGAAAGATATATCATCATAGTGCACTGTTTTCCTGAACTGAATACAATATTTGTAGATACAACTATTACTTTAACCACAGAATTGGCAGGAAGGTTATCTACCACTAGCCCTACCTGGGAAGCCAAAAAGGCTATATGAATATCCTCCAAAAAAATGCGAGAATAGATTGCATTCTTAAAACAGTAATATATTGCTTATAAAAATTTAATAAAATCATGAGCTTCTGAAATTTAAACATATGTAAAAATGTACAAGTCAATATGTGTTTTAAAGATAAAGTCAAAGAAATATTTTATAAACTAATGACACAAAAATAGAGAAGGAAATAGAGAAGTAAAATGATGAGATGTTAGAATTTTATTCTAGGAGATCCTTGTAATAAGAATTTCCCAGAAAAGAATCAAAGTAACAGACAGAAGGAATTTTAACATATAAATAATCATTTTTTTTAGAAATGAAGAATCATGACTCCAGATTGAATTCACCAAGTGACCATTATGATAGGTGAACTTATATACAAATAATTATGAGATTTATAAATATTGGACAGAAGATACTAAAATCTTCCAGTGGAAGAAACAAACCAAACAAAATACATATAAATGCATACAGAGAAAGGGGATCAGATCTGTAGTTTCTTATTAGTAAGAGTACTAGAAGCAAGTGGAAAAGCAATGTCTTCTATTTATGAGGCACCTCATTTCTGAAATTCTATATGTAGCTAAAATAGCAATCAAGTATGAACATCTATTAAATAACTTTACAGATAAATAAGAACACACAGATTTATATATTGCAAACCTTCTGTGTAAAGCTTTTGTAAAAAGTCATCAAGAGATGGGAAGATGAGGTCCAGGAAACATGATGTTGCATACATCAAGTTAGGGAAAAGGATGACTATGGAAGAGAATTTTGCAAGTCAGAAATAAAAAAGAAGATCACTAACAAAACAATTTGTTGAAATGTCTGAGAAAAGTATCTGACAGATTTGCTAGAGTGTTTTAAAAAAAGTATCAGACAGATACAAGCACATGCAAATTGATAGATATTGTGGCAATTATAAATTATAGGAAAGCAGAAATCTTTCCGTGGAAAGATATATCATCATAGTGCACTGTTTTCCTGAACTGAATACAATATTTGTAGATACAACTATTACTTTAATCACAGCTTTGCTAAAATTAAATTAGTCTGATGGGAGAAAGGAAAGTGGAATAGAATGGTATAACAGAACATCAATAAATATTGCTAAGAATTGATTATAAGAAACAGAATTGTTACCTGTTTAATTCATAAAGGTTAGGCATGTGAGGTTAATGCTAGAACAGTCAGTCAGGCTGATTAGTATTGTCCACAGGAGCAGGAAACATGGTCTCTAAAGTGCTTTGGGAGAAGGAACACATCTTTTTATTTTAATTTTAATAGACCTTTTGGTACTACTCTTTTTTTTAAATAAATATATTTGTTATCTTGATAATGATAACTAAAGAAGCTAAAGACAAACTCTGCATCCTGTTTGATGTGGAGCTGCATCATTTGATCTTCTTTATCTCAAGCCTCATTAACTAATTCCTTCTCTTTTTACACTATTCTTACATCTACTCTCCCCATAGGCACAGTCCTCATTCTTTCAACACTTTCAGTATCCCAGGTTCTTTCTTTCTCTTCTCTCTCTCTCTTTTTTAGAGAAACATTATTAACTTTTACTTGGGAAAAAATTCTTTTCTTTCTATATCTCATAGTCACCCACAATGTCTCAGTTTCTCCTAGTAAGGAACACGTATATTCCTGTGTTCTACTGGGCATGCTGAAACTGACATGTGACAGCATTTCTTTAGAGAAGAGAAATCAAGAAATTCAACCATCAGGGTACTGGATCATCTCCACAGTGACCTCTTTTTCTCTGTACCCATCTTTTGTACCTAAAATGTCTTGGTTAGTCCATTCCTCATTATTTCTAACCCTAAAGAGTGTCTTTCTATTCACTGATTTTAGTGTTTTTCACTGTATCTCACACCTGACTAATTTTTAAGTTTGGACGTGACCAATCTTTTTGCTCTGATTCAATATTGCTGAGAAACTCCTCTGTCTTTCTGAATATTAATTCAGGTTTGTAGTTCTATCGCCCTCATTGAATTTTATAATGGAAAGGCAGAAATCTTTCCGTGGAAAGATATATCATCATAGTGCACTGTTTTCCTGAACTGAATACAATATTTGTAGATACAACTATTACTTTAATCACAGCTTTGCTAAAATTAAATTAGTCTGATGGGAGAAAGGAAAGTGGAATAGAATGGTATAACAGAACATCAATAAATATTGCTAAGAATTGATTATAAGAAACAGAATTGTTACCTGTTTAATTCATAAAGGTTAGGCATGTGAGGTTAATGCTAGAACAGTCAGTCAGGCTGATTAGTATTGTCCACAGGAGCAGGAAACATGGTCTCTAAAGTGCTTTGGGAGAAGGAACACATCTTTTTATTTTAATTTTAATAGACCTTTTGGTACTACTCTTTTTTTTAAATAAATATATTTGTTATCTTGATAATGATAACTAAAGAAGCTAAAGACAAACTCTGCATCATGTTTGATGTGGAGCTGCATCATTTGATCTTCTTTATCTCAAGCCTCATTAACTAATTCCTTCTCTTTTTACACTATTCTTACATCTACTCTCCCCATAGGCACAGTCCTCATTCTTTCAACACTTTCAGTATCCCAGGTTCTTTCTTTCTCTTCTCTCTCTCTCTTTTTTAGAGAAACATTATTAACTTTTACTTGGGAAAAAATTCTTTTCTTTCTATATCTCATAGTCACCCACAATGTCTCAGTTTCTCCTAGTAAGGAACACGTATATTCCTGTGTTCTACTGGGCATGCTGAAACTGACATGTGACAGCATTTCTTTAGAGAAGAGAAATCAAGAAATTCAACCATCAGGGTACTGGATCATCTCCACAGTGACCTCTTTTTCTCTGTACCCATCTTTTGTACCTAAAATGTCTTGGTTAGTCCATTCCTCATTATTTCTAACCCTAAAGAGTGTCTTTCTATTCACTGATTTTAGTGTTTTTCACTGTATCTCACACCTGACTAATTTTTAAGTTTGGACGTGACCAATCTTTTTGCTCTGATTCAATATTGCTGAGAAACTCCTCTGTCTTTCTGAATATTAATTCAGGTTTGTAGTTCTATCGCCCTCATTGAATTCTAGGTTGCTAGCGTTATAGTGTTCATAAGGATTCCCAATCAAAGAACTCAGCTTTTCTCTTCTTGTTATTCATAATTTTATGGGTCATGGGCCCTCCTCTCCTGTCAAATGTCACAACTTGACTCCCCATACTCCTGATGTCTGGCATGCAAAAAGAATCCAACTAATGACCTTCCATAGCACTCCTTTGCCATATGACTGGCTCATGCATATTCTCAACTTTCTGCAGGTGTATTATGAGTCCATAATGCTTTGCAGACTCAATAAATGTACTTTATAATCATTTGAATGTCATTTTATGAATGTATCTTGCAGATTTAATTCATCCGAGCAGAATGTTTCTGGATATATTTCTTGCAGTTCAGTAGTGCTTAACAAGATAGACCCTTATAATTGTGAAGCAGCAAATGCACCATGAAAGTAGGCTGACTTAGGAGAGGAAGATGGTCACAGGGATCAATGGGAAAGTGTTTTAGACACAGGATATTCCAGAAGTGAAATAAATACTGTATAAAATTCATTAAAAACTAAACTAAGTAAACGTCCCATGATAAAATTAAGCTAGAATAACCTTAAGAAATGTGATAAGTCCTATGAATATAAGTTCTGCCTCTAAAATATGTTTCCCATTGATGTGGTGGAAACTTAATTGATTTCATTAGAAATAAAACAAATCATGAGTTTTATAGTAATGGGTTTGCCGAGGCATTTATATACTTTTATACAAGGGAGGTCAGTTACTATTTCTGAAAATGATCATTTTGAAATTTTATATCTGGAAATATGTTATCAAACCAGGCCTGAAACTCATTAAATAGATTGTAAAGTCTAATTTAACTTCCTTCAGCACTCCTTTTCTTTTTATCTTATAAAAGCAAATGAGCTTGTCAGCTTTTAATTATGAAAGAGTAATTTTAATTTATTAGATATGTATAAAAAACCCAGATAGTTGCTAAATTTGCTATATCCTAGTGACTTCCTATTGTGCACATTCATTTTTAATTTAATGATAAGAAAATCCTCTTAAGATTTTTGTAAAAGAATCACATTATCACAAGAGCAGTTTAAAATTTCTACAAAATAAGTGTTCTTAAGGCACAAGATAGATCTTGAAATTAGACCTAATTCTTAAGGGTTTTTAAAATATTTAATTTTCACCCATTAAAATATGTACAAACTTTAAAGTTTACATTTTCCCAGTAAAAAAATATCAAAAATGCCTCAAACATATGAAAGTGAGCTATTTATATACTTCAATTGTGAAATAAGTATGTCGGTTTATTGTGTTCCTTCATTGATGTTGATGAAAATTGAGTATCAAAATTTTTCCATGTTGTCATCCAAGGACACAATGACCTTATTAGAAAACTTACTTTCAGTGTCTGTTTCACAAATATTCTCATGATTAGTGAATTTTTCATGTTTCTGTGCTAATTCATTATAACATCATCTTTTACTCAACCTTGAAAAAAAATCCTTTTTTCTCATATTTTAAAAATATATAGCATCTCAATGTGTAACTGTATTTCTTGAGTTTGTAACAAGGAAAAATGCTCAAGGTATTATCCATTTAAAACAAGCCTTTATGCATAATACAGCTTTTTGACTACCATCTCCATTATATCATGGGCCATACTTGTATTGACTCATTGTGTTTAGCAGGCAGCATGCAAACATAAGAAATGTTCAATATTTTTCTGAAAATGATCATTTTGAAATTTTATTTTCTGGAAATAATTTATACTTTTATACAAGGGAGGTCAGTTACTATTTCTGAAAATGATCATTTTGAAATTTTATATCTGGAAATATGTTATCAAACCAGGCCTGAAACTCATTAAATAGATTGTAAAGTCTAATTTAACTTCCTTCAGCACTCCTTTTCTTTTTATCTTATAAAAGCAAATGAGCTTGTCAGCTTTTAATTATGAAAGAGTAATTTTAATTTATTAGATATGTATAAAAAACCCAGATAGTTGCTAAATTTGCTATATCCTAGTGACTTCCTATTGTGCACATTCATTTTTAATTTAATGATAAGAAAATCCTCTTAAGATTTTTGTAAAAGAATCACATTATCACAAGAGCAGTTTAAAATTTCTACAAAATAAGTGTTCTTAAGGCACAAGATAGATCTTGAAATTAGACCTAATTCTTAAGGGTTTTTAAAATATTTAATTTTCACCCATTAAAATATGTACAAACTTTAAAGTTTACATTTTCCCAGTAAAAAAATATCAAAAATGCCTCAAACATATGAAAGTGAGCTATTTATATACTTCAATTGTGAAATAAGTATGTCGGTTTATTGTGTTCCTTCATTGATGTTGATGAAAATTGAGTATCAAAATTTTTCCATGTTGTCATCCAAGGACACAATGACCTTATTAGAAAACTTACTTTCAATGTCTGTTTCACAAATATTCTCATGATTAGTGAATTTTTCATGTTTCTGTGCTAATTCATTATAACATCATCTTTTACTCAACCTTGAAAAAATCCTTTTTCTCATATTTTAAAAATATATAGCATCTCAATGTGTAACTGTATTTCTTGAGTTTGTAACAAGGAAAAATGCTCAAGGTATTATCCATTTAAAACAAGCCTTTATGCATAATACAGCTTTTTGACTACCATCTCCATTATATCATGGGCCATACTTGTATTGACTCATTGTGTTTAGCAGGCAGCATGCAAACATAAGAAATGTTCAATATCTGTTGAATAAATGAATGAAATTTATAGCTAAATTGATCACTACCTGTAAGATTTAAATGTAACAGAGAAGTGAATCTTCCTAATGATCAAGTACTCACAGGATCTTTTTAATATCATTCTAATTATAAATAGTATGCTTTCAATCTTGGTTGACAATTTAAAAATTCCTATATTGTTTTATTCATTTGTTGACTCATTTATTTCACTGAACAAAGTGGTTTAGTAGCTACTAGGTGCCAAGCATAGTAATAGATACAGTATTTCCCAGGCAAGAATACTGGAGTGGATTGCCATTGCCTTCTCCAAGGGATCTTCCTGACCCAAGACTTGAACCCATGTCTCCTGCAGTCAATCTCCTGCATTGTAGTCAGATTTTTTACTGACTGAGCCACCAGGGAAGCCCAATAATAGATAGAGGGTGCACAGAAAATGATTTAAATGAGGACATTGATGAGGAACAATGTGTATTACACTTAAGAACTAGTCTGCTTCTGATCAAGGAAGGGAAGGGAGCCTGACCATGTCTCTTTACTGCATTCAACAAATATTATCAAGACTGGTATTATGGATCAGGAAATTTCCTAAGTAGCATGTATACAAAATTGAATAAGGCTGTAGCTACTTGTAGTAAAACACTGCCATCATAAAAAGATAAATGAATTCACCTTGTAAGATTTCTGATCTTGCTTTAGAGAATTTCTCCCAGGTCCAGGAACCTAGAAGACATTCAACTGAGATTGAATATGAAGTGAATGAGAGAATATTTAATAAAACACTGTGATACCACTTTGGTAAGACTATAGCTATAACTTATTTTTAAAAATTATGATGGGGCTTCTCCTGGTGGTCCAGTAGATAAGGACACTGTGCTAATTCTTTTAAAATAAATCCTTTTTCTCATATTTTAAATATATAGCATCTCAATGTGTAACTGTATTTCTTGAGTTTGTAACAAGGAAAAATGCTCAAGGTATTATCCATTTAAAACAAGCCTTTATGCATAATACAGCTTTTTGACTACCATCTCCATTATATCATGGGCCATACTTGTATTGACTCATTGTGTTTAGCAGGCAGCATGCAAACATAAGAAATGTTCAATATCTGTTGAATAAATGAATGAAATTTATAGCTAAATTGATCACTACCTGTAAGATTTAAATGTAACAGAGAAGTGAATCTTCCTAATGATCAAGTACTCACAGGATCTTTTTAATATCATTCTAATTATAAATAGTATGCTTTCAATCTTGGTTGACAATTTAAAAATTCCTATATTGTTTTATTCATTTGTTGACTCATTTATTTCACTGAACAAAGTGGTTTAGTAGCTACTAGGTGCCAAGCATAGTAATAGATACAGTATTTCCCAGGCAAGAATACTGGAGTGGATTGCCATTGCCTTCTCCAAGGGATCTTCCTGACCCAAGACTTGAACCCATGTCTCCTGCAGTCAATCTCCTGCATTGTAGTCAGATTTTTTACTGACTGAGCCACCAGGGAAGCCCAATAATAGATAGAGGGTGCACAGAAAATGATTTAAATGAGGACATTGATGAGGAACAATGTGTATTACACTTAAGAACTAGTCTGCTTCTGATCAAGGAAGGGAAGGGAGCCTGACCATGTCTCTTTACTGCATTCAACAAATATTATCAAGACTGGTATTATGGATCAGGAAATTTCCTAAGTAGCATGTATACAAAATTGAATAAGGCTGTAGCTACTTGTAGTAAAACACTGCCATCATAAAAAGATAAATGAATTCACCTTGTAAGATTTCTGATCTTGCTTTAGAGAATTTCTCCCAGGTCCAGGAACCTAGAAGACATTCAACTGAGATTGAATATGAAGTGAATGAGAGAATATTTAATAAAACACTGTGATACCACTTTGGTAAGACTATAGCTATAACTTATTTTTAAAAATTATGATGGGGCTTCTCCTGGTGGTCCAGTAGATAAGGACACTGCCTTGCAGTGCAAGGGGCGCCGGTTCCATCCCTGGCCTGGGAAGATCCCACGTGCCGCAGGATGTGGAGCCATAGCTATGGAGCCTGTGCTCTAGAGCTTCAGAGCTGCAGCTATTGAGCCCATATGCCACAACTATTGAAGCCCTGTGCCCTAGAGCCCAAATTCTACAGGAGAAGTCACTGCAACAAGAAGCCTGCTCACCTCAGCTAGAGAGTAGTCCACATTCCCTGAAAATAAAGAAGAGCCTGCAGCAGCAGTGAAATCCCAGAAAAGTCAAAAATAGATAAATAATTTTTTAAAAAAGTCATGTAAAACTTAGTGAAATATATCAATTAGCAGTTTTTCTTATTCATGCGTCTGTGGTCAGGTGCGATTCCGTCGATCTGCACTGAGCTGGGCTGGGATTTGCATGAAGTTCAGGTCTGTTATACACGTTGATCATCCTCCTCTGATCAGAGAACCAGAAGCGTGCTATTACTATGACATAACTCAGGATTTCAGAACTACATATGCAAAAGCATACCAGGCTCTGGCTGCAACAGATCCTCTAAGAAAAACCTTTGGCCAAACCAAAGTTATAAAGCAAAGACCACAGTGAGAGCTATAACCCTCTCCACCTGCAACACCCTGCTCAAGGATGGACACAGGGTATAGAGTGGACAATTTCCCTAAAGAACCTAGTATTTTTACTTGTTTGAATAGGCATTACATAGAAACCATGCAATACAAAGCAATACAATAGGAGCAATACAAAGCTCCTATTTGAACTCTTCCTTCCTGTTCACAAGATTGCTACATATTTTCCAGTCTGATTATGGTTTTATGGGCTTTATTTCTGTGCAAAGGTAAAGACTGTTTATTTAAATTTATTAGATCAGGAAAGACACAGCTTAAATCATCACATAAGAAATATTTCTCAATATTTTTTAATGTTTTGTGTGATTGTTAGGATTATGACAGCAAAATACTTGGAATCATAGAATTTAGGGCTATAAAACACTGTGATACCACTTTGGTAAGACTATAGCTATAACTTATTTTTAAAAATTATGATGGGGCTTCTCCTGGTGGTCCAGTAGATAAGGACACTGCCTTGCAGTGCAAGGGGCGCCGGTTCCATCCCTGGCCTGGGAAGATCCCACGTGCCGCAGGATGTGGAGCCATAGCTATGGAGCCTGTGCTCTAGAGCTTCAGAGCTGCAGCTATTGAGCCCATATGCCACAACTATTGAAGCCCTGTGCCCTAGAGCCCAAATTCTACAGGAGAAGTCACTGCAACAAGAAGCCTGCTCACCTCAGCTAGAGAGTAGTCCCCATTCCCTGCAACTAGAGAAGAGCCTGCAGCAGCAGTGAAATCCCAGAAAAGTCAAAAATAGATAAATAATTTTTTAAAAAAGTCATGTAAAACTTAGTGAAATATATCAATTAGCAGTTTTTCTTATTCATGCGTCTGTGGTCAGGTGCGATTCCGTCGATCTGCACTGAGCTGGGCTGGGATTTGCATGAAGTTCAGGTCTGTTATACACGTTGATCATCCTCCTCTGATCAGAGAACCAGAAGCGTGCTATTACTATGACATAACTCAGGATTTCAGAACTACATATGCAAAAGCATACCAGGCTCTGGCTGCAACAGATCCTCTAAGAAAAACCTTTGGCCAAACCAAAGTTATAAAGCAAAGACCACAGTGAGAGCTATAACCCTCTCCACCTGCAACACCCTGCTCAAGGATGGACACAGGGTATAGAGTGGACAATTTCCCTAAAGAACCTAGTATTTTTACTTGTTTGAATAGGCATTACATAGAAACCATGCAATACAAAGCAATACAATAGGAGCAATACAAAGCTCCTATTTGAACTCTTCCTTCCTGTTCACAAGATTGCTACATATTTTCCAGTCTGATTATGGTTTTATGGGCTTTATTTCTGTGCAAAGGTAAAGACTGTTTATTTAAATTTATTAGATCAGGAAAGACACAGCTTAAATCATCACATAAGAAATATTTCTCAATATTTTTTAATGTTTTGTGTGATTGTTAGGATTATGACAGCAAAATACTTGGAATCATAGAATTTAGGGCTAAGTCAGTTACTGATTTATTTGAACAAACTACACAAATCAGAATAAATTGCAAGTAAATAAATTATGTTTGAAATACTTATTTGAGCTGAAAATGAGATTGGATTTTCATGTTAAACATTTGGACTTTAATTGTTTTGTTAGGATTGGTTTATTAAAACATAATTAGTAACATTATCAGTAGAAAAACATGTTGTGCTATAATTAAATCATTTAAATAATCACTTCTTGATGTCTTAATAGACTAGATTTCTCAATTCATTAAAGCAGATAAGAGTTCTCTGTAATTACAATTTATTATCAGTAAGTTTACTTTTCCAGAGACGATAGAATATTTAGAATTCTGCGTGAACATTTAATAACAATATGCTATTCTGATATTGATGCATTATTTTTATCTACAAAACCTGCAACAAGGGCTTTCCTGGTGGGCCAGTGGCTAAAGAGTCCATCTTGCAATGCAAGGGGCACAGGTTCGATCTCTAGCCTGGGAAGATCCCACATGCCTCACAGTGGCTGGACCTGTGCGTCCAATTACGAGCCAGCGCTCTGGAGCACATGAGCCCAGAGCTAGTGCTCTGCAACAAGAGAGGCCACTGCAGGGGCATGCCCACACAGGCCAAAGAATAAAGATCGATGAAAAATAAATTTAGAAAAATGAATAAAAAGAGGCCAAAATTAAAAAAAAATACATGCAACAAGACAGAAATATAGATAATTAGAATGATTGTATCCTGTTTGCCTTTGACAATTAGCAACATTAGTAAAATTTTTGTATCTTTAGAAAGACTGATGATTTTAGAAATGGACTTAGTTCCATTTCCTATCTAGAAAGAACTACTTATATACTGAAGTTATGTTTGTAGACTACTGGTGTTTCCAGACATAGTGTAATTTTTTTTGTTTCTTCCATTCCATACTAAAAATTTCTTCAACCAAAAAAGCTATTAAATCTAATAGTGTGCAGAAACAGGTATAGACATCTTAGACTGTTCCTCCCAATCCATGAAATCCATCACTGTGGTGCAGAAATGGAAATGATATTATTGGGAACATACACTCTTTACTAATAATTATTTCTTTTTCCTTTAAGAAAATACCTTACCATTAAGGAATATATTTTTTTTCACTCTCCTTTTTCACCCTCATCATTAAGGAGTATGGAAGTGTCCAAGAGATATTCTTGAAATACCTGGAACAAATATTTCTTCTAGCAAACTCAACAAATAGATCCATTTAAGTGAAATAAATCAGTCCAACTGATTTTGTATGTGAGTTTGTGTGTGTGTATGTATGTATGTACTCACGTATCTGTGTATTCTCAATCTGTTCTGCTATGGAACTGTCAAGATGAATCACTGATTATGCCACTGTATTTAAGAAACATGTTTACCTGATAAGTAGACAGTCCTAACAATAAAAAGAACAAACTATATTGGTTGCCTCTAATATTTATCCCTCCATGTCAGCTACTTTCTCCCCCACAATATCTCCTGTAAAACTAGTCTCTAAACACCTGTTTCACTCAGAGACATTAGTTGTTGTGAATGACTTTAATAAACTTTTTACTCTACCTGCTTTTTACCCTAATATTATTTTATATGATAGTCCCCAGAGGACCAAGGAGAAGGGCTTATTTGAAGTATTTCTGTGTGACTTCATAAAGTAAAGAAAGAAAAGTGTTTGTAAAGTGATCAGATTTACAGATTGTCTCTCTATTAAGGTAGCAACCATGCATTAAGTTTTAGTATGGGAGGTCAGAGTGAAGAATTCTCAGAGATTGTTTCTTGTGATAGCCAATGGTTGGTCGCATTCCACATTTCAGAGTTACAAAGGGGCCTAGTGGTAGCACAAGTGAAGGTCAGGAGAATTTTAAATGAAACCAGAGCAAGAGTTTCAGAAACTGAAAATTTCAGGAAAGCAAATTCTGGAAGCAGGGGACTCCAGAAATCATTTTTCAGATCCTATGTGCCCAGACTTTCAGAAATCATTACCCTTTTCTCCTTTACTAAGATGTAACTCATCGTCACAGTATCAAATATTAATTAAGAAAATAAAAAGGGGGGTGGTGGTGGGAGGGAGGCTCCTGTGGGAAGGGCGTATATGTATACTTACAGCTGACTCATGTTTTTATACTGGAGAAACCAGCACAACATTGTAAAGCAATTATCCTCTAATTATTTTTTTTTTTAAAAATGTATTAACAATAGATAGTAAAAAAAGAAACAAAAAAGCAAGCTCATAGCTATAGAGAACAGACTCATGGTTAGGGGTTTTGGAGTGGTAGAAGTGGGTAAATGGAAACTAAAGGTAAAAAGATAAAAGAAAGTTTTAATACGAAAAGCCTATTTGAAACTATAGCTTTGTGCCTGATCTTGATGGTTATAAAATACCATTATTGTTTGTATGAAATAACATTAGAAAATATGGAATATAAAATAGTAATTTTAAGTTAATTTTAAGTTATTGATTATAATCATGAAGAATACTTATATGTACATTAGTAAAGATAGATTATTTTGAATAATATACATGGTTTAATATGTATTGTTTTTGATAAAGTTTGGAAGGAAATTAGAATGAAAGAATACGTGTAGGGCTTCCCTGGTGGTCCAGTGGGTAAAGAGGCTACCTTGCAGTACAAGGGGCACCGGTTTGATTCCTGGTGGGGGAAGATCCCACATGCTGTGGAGCGGCTGAACCGGTGTGTCCGGTTATGAGCCAGCGCTCTGGAGCATATGCGCCCAGAGCCGGTGCTCAGCAATGAGAGGGGTCACTGCAATGGGAGGACCACACAGGCCAAAGAATAAAGATGGATGAAAATGGGTACATTAAAAAAAAAAAAAAACAATAAAAGAAGCCAAAATTTAAAAAAAAAAAAAAAAAACTTAAAAGAAAGAATACATGTAAAGAAAGATTCAGTACAATTGAAGTAAAATCAATTTTCAACAAGTTACCTTCCATTGTTGTTGTTCAGTCATTAAATTATATCTAACTTTTAAGGACCCCATGAACTGCAGGGTTTGCTCAAGCTCATATCCATTGATTTGGTGATGCCATCCAACCACCTCATTCTCTGTAGCTCCCTTCTCCTCCTGACCTTAATCTTTCCCAGTTTCAGTCTTTTCTAGTGAGTCATCTCTTCGCATCAGGTGACCAGAGTACTAGCATCATTCCTTTCAATGAATATTCAGTGTTGATTTCCTTTAGGTGTGATCTCCTTGCTGTCCAAGGGAACTCTCAAGCGTCTTCTCCAGCAGCACAGTTTGAAAGCATCGAATTTCTGACATTCAACCTTCTTTATGGTCCAGCTCTCACATTCGTACATGACAACTGGAAAAACCATAGCTTAGGCTGTACACACCTTTGTCAGCAAAGTGGTGTCTCTGCTTTTAATCCGCTGTCTAGGCTTGTCATAGTTTTTCTTCCAGTGAGCAAATGTCTTTAATTTTATGGCAGCAGTCACCATCTGCAGTGATTTTGGAGCCCAAGAAAATAAAACGTGCCACTGCTTCCACTTTTCCCCCTCATCAATTTGTCATGAAGTGATGGGACCAGATGCCATAATCTTAGTTTTTGAATATTGAGTTTTATGTCAGTTTTTTCACTCTCCTTTTTCACCCTCATCGAGAGGCTCTTCAGTTGCTCTTCATTTTCTGCCATTAGAGTGGTATCATCTGCATATCTGAGGTTGCTGATATTTCTTTCTACAATCTCGATTTCAGTTTGTGCTTCGTCCAGCCCAACCTTTCATGTGACGTACTCTTGCATATAAGTTAAATAAGCAGAGTGACCATATACCTTCCCACACTAGTCCATAAACAGTTCCCTTAGAAATCTCTGATGTTTACAGGGTCATATGTCCACAATTCACGTCTGAGTCCTTTGGAAGCCATCTCAGTCCCATGCTCCATAATCCCCTTTATTTATTTATTTATTTATTTTCTGTGTTCAGATAAGAAGCTACAATTTGCTTGAGCACTAGAAGTGCAGCCTTACTAGAAAAAAAAAGAAAGTAAACAGAAGAGATAGATCCAGGGACTTTATAGCAACCATATGTCTGAAGTCTGAGCAACAAAACATGAAGAGAAAGAAAACTGAAAGCTAGCAGGAAAGGAAAGGAGCATATACTAATTTATTCAATGTTGACTTCAAAGAAATAACAGTAATTCAAAGACTTTCATCTTTTCGTAATGATTTGGTGATGCCATCCAACCACCTCATTCTCTGTAGCTCCCTTCTCCTCCTGACCTTAATCTTTCCCAGTTTCAGTCTTTTCTAGTGAGTCATCTCTTCGCATCAGGTGACCAGAGTACTAGCATCATTCCTTTCAATGAATATTCAGTGTTGATTTCCTTTAGGTGTGATCTCCTTGCTGTCCAAGGGAACTCTCAAGCGTCTTCTCCAGCAGCACAGTTTGAAAGCATCGAATTTCTGACATTCAACCTTCTTTATGGTCCAGCTCTCACATTCGTACATGACAACTGGAAAAACCATAGCTTAGGCTGTACACACCTTTGTCAGCAAAGTGGTGTCTCTGCTTTTTAATCCGCTGTCTAGGCTTGTCATAGTTTTTCTTCCAGTGAGCAAATGTCTTTAATTTTATGGCAGCAGTCACCATCTGCAGTGATTTTGGAGCCCAAGAAAATAAAACGTGCCACTGCTTCCACTTTTCCCCCTCATCAATTTGTCATGAAGTGATGGGACCAGATGCCATAATCTTAGTTTTTGAATATTGAGTTTTATGTCAGTTTTTTCACTCTCCTTTTTCACCCTCATCGAGAGGCTCTTCAGTTGCTCTTCATTTTCTGCCATTAGAGTGGTATCATCTGCATATCTGAGGTTGCTGATATTTCTTTCTACAATCTCGATTTCAGTTTGTGCTTCGTCCAGCCCAACCTTTCATGTGACGTACTCTTGCATATAAGTTAAATAAGCAGAGTGACCATATACCTTCCCACACTAGTCCATAAACAGTTCCCTTAGAAATCTCTGATGTTTACAGGGTCATATGTCCACAATTCACGTCTGAGTCCTTTGGAAGCCATCTCAGTCCCATGCTCCATAATCCCCTTTATTTATTTATTTATTTATTTTCTGTGTTCAGATAAGAAGCTACAATTTGCTTGAGCACTAGAAGTGCAGCCTTACTAGAAAAAAAAAGAAAGTAAACAGAAGAGATAGATCCAGGGACTTTATAGCAACCATATGTCTGAAGTCTGAGCAACAAAACATGAAGAGAAAGAAAACTGAAAGCTAGCAGGAAAGGAAAGGAGCATATACTAATTTATTCAATGTTGACTTCAAAGAAATAACAGTAATTCAAAGACTTTCATCTTTTAAACACTGATTTCACAAATATAAATATTTTTGAACTTTTCTTTTCTTAAGCCCCTTCCTTGACAGGAGAGCCCAGGGGAGAACACCTGAATTTAGTTTTCATCACCACTACCTTCCAAGTACTATTCTGAAGGATCCAGAGATCTTTCCTAAATGGAGCAGGCTTCAGGTTTCTTTCTGATGGCTCTGGCATATTTTATTTAGATTTTGCTCCTTCCAGCCTTAATACTTCATAGTAACTTCAGCTTTTTCTCAGTGGACTGCTTGTGGTATTATTTTAATAATTGTGATATGGTAGATAAGTTGACATTTTATTCTTAAATGTGGATTTGATATAATACATTTGAATTATGAATTTTATGACTATGAATTTTACTCACTGACACTTCGAAAACATTCAGCAGAATTCAAGAATTCCAAGTCAAATGGTCACTAAAGTAGGAAATAAAAAGGTATGCATGCATATGCCTTTCAAAGAACTGGCTTCCCCAGTGGCTCAGTGATAAACAATTGCCTGCCCATGTATGAAACCCAGGAGACACAGGTTCAGTCCCTGGGTTGGGAAGATCCCTGCAGGAGGGAATGGGGACTTACTCCAGTATTTTTGCCTGGAGAATCATATGGCAGGCTACAGTCCCTGTGGTCTCAAAAAGTTGCACATGACTGAAGTGGCCGAGCACTTTCAAAGAACAGCAACATACCATTTGCTTTCCAAATGAATGTACTTTTTATTTTTTTTCCTAGAGTTTTGCCTGGATTGTCTAATAGAAAATTGTATCAAGTCCAATCTTAATTTTCTTCTGTTTGAGGATTTCAATGTTATAATTGGCACGGAGCCACCAGTTCAGCCTTTCCTCCTTACTGGATGAGTGCACATAGATGGCTTTACCTGTATCTTAATTTTCAACATAAACTTTTAGTGGAATCTTTTGTGTTTCATCACCGTGTAAGCAGATGTGATTTTTATTCTTTTTCCTTTTCATTGAACAGTTAGCTCATTTGAAAAATTTTCACTTGATTTAATTTAACTTTCTTTTGATGGCAGCCGCATCTGTTGCTACCTGTTTGGTTTTCATTTTAATGGGTTGCCTAGAAGCTGTGGCCACAATAGTGGTGCATCTTCCTGATGTTCGTTTGTTTTTTTGTTTCAAGAATACTGATTTTCAAGTAGTAGAATTGGTATATATTGTCATAAATTTGGTTTTTACCTCTTCCAAATATTTTTCTTGTGTTCTATTTTTTACCTTTGGAAACATTTAACGGTTATTTGATACATATAACACCAAAGCTCTTTTAGAAATTTTTAGTTTCCCAAATGCATACTGACATACATTATTTAATAGTTACTACAAAATGATCTTTGGAGCAATACATTTTGCTAGATAAGGACTGTTCTCAATTACAATTTAAAAGTGATAAACTGGCTTTTGATAGCCTAGAACTAATGTGCATTTGTAATGTTAATCTTCAGGCAAATTTTAGATGACTGTATTAAAGATTGATGACATACTTTGCAAGGTTCAGTGAAAAATGAAAACGTATTCCCCCATATTCAATAGTTTCTAAGAACTTCAAGATGATCATGGTACACATGTACAGGGCCTTAGTAAGCAGGCTGTATTGCCCATGAAGATAACCCTCTGTGTATTTCGAGAAAACCATCATCTTTACTAAAACATTTTAAAAAATATTAGATTAGTAGAAATAAAATATATAAAGATAGATAGCATAATAAACCTCAAAATCAAAGCATGAAATTCTTACATGAGTTGTCTGATAGAACTCATCTTTAGATATTTCACCCGTATATTTCTACTATTTCTACTATATCTGCATTTCTATGTATTCTGTATTTCTACTACTGTATTTCTATCAGTTGAATAGATCTAGATATAGCTTCTATCTTGTTTTTGCTTAAAATCTAACTTTGATAAATTCTAAGTGCTACCCCAAGTTCTGCCCTAATAGACAATTCAGAGATAACTGTGTTTCCTATCAGGTGAGACTATATGATATTGTCAATATTCAGCCTTTTCTGACCTACAAAAAGGGCTGTTTTATGTGTTTCAACTAAGAAACACCAGACTTCCACAGTTAGCTCATTTGAAAAATTTTCACTTGATTTAATTTAACTTTCTTTTGATGGCAGCCGCATCTGTTGCTACCTGTTTGGTTTTCATTTTAATGGGTTGCCTAGAAGCTGTGGCCACAATAGTGGTGCATCTTCCTGATGTTCGTTTGTTTTTTTGTTTCAAGAATACTGATTTTCAAGTAGTAGAATTGGTATATATTGTCATAAATTTGGTTTTTACCTCTTCCAAATATTTTTCTTGTGTTCTATTTTTTACCTTTGGAAACATTTAACGGTTATTTGATACATATAACACCAAAGCTCTTTTAGAAATTTTTAGTTTCCCAAATGCATACTGACATACATTATTTAATAGTTACTACAAAATGATCTTTGGAGCAATACATTTTGCTAGATAAGGACTGTTCTCAATTACAATTTAAAAGTGATAAACTGGCTTTTGATAGCCTAGAACTAATGTGCATTTGTAATGTTAATCTTCAGGCAAATTTTAGATGACTGTATTAAAGATTGATGACATACTTTGCAAGGTTCAGTGAAAAATGAAAACGTATTCCCCCATATTCAATAGTTTCTAAGAACTTCAAGATGATCATGGTACACATGTACAGGGCCTTAGTAAGCAGGCTGTATTGCCCATGAAGATAACCCTCTGTGTATTTCGAGAAAACCATCATCTTTACTAAAACATTTTAAAAAATATTAGATTAGTAGAAATAAAATATATAAAGATAGATAGCATAATAAACCTCAAAATCAAAGCATGAAATTCTTACATGAGTTGTCTGATAGAACTCATCTTTAGATATTTCACCCGTATATTTCTACTATTTCTACTATATCTGCATTTCTATGTATTCTGTATTTCTACTACTGTATTTCTATCAGTTGAATAGATCTAGATATAGCTTCTATCTTGTTTTTGCTTAAAATCTAACTTTGATAAATTCTAAGTGCTACCCCAAGTTCTGCCCTAATAGACAATTCAGAGATAACTGTGTTTCCTATCAGGTGAGACTATATGATATTGTCAATATTCAGCCTTTTCTGACCTACAAAAAGGGCTGTTTTATGTGTTTCCAACTAAGAAACACCAGATCATTAAATATGTGAAGTCAGGAACCATACAAACACTACCCCTCATTATGAAACATATTCATTTATCTTTTCCAAAGATCTTTTCTCACCCAAATTAATTATTTGAGTCTTCAACATTATTCACATAAGGAATTTTTCAGAGTTTTCAACATGTTGATTGACTCTAACAATACTTTTTAACACATTCCTCTTACAATTTGACATGCTTTATTGAAAATAGTGATCCAAATATTGACTAATAGAGCCTATTGTAAATCATATTTACCATTCCAGTGACCTAAAGAGTCTAAACCCTAACCCTTATTTTTTTTAATCAATTTGTAAGTGATATGTTTGCTAGCATAAATTTGTGCAACTTTATGAGAAACCTGAAGAACATTAATTGTATATATTCTTTTTATCTGTATCATTTGTTTTTTGCAAACAAAGAATCTCATTGATAATGTCCCATTTTCTATTTTCTATCATATCTTTTTGGAAAGTTCTTTCTGTTAAAACTTAACAGTTTCTATTGGAGAAACCTAGCTCTTCCCAATTCTGAGATCAGGGAGGCATTCTTGCAATAGTATCTCATAAAAAATGTCTGACATGGTGGGCAATAAACTCAGTTATATTCATATAATGCATAGAATTATGAGTTCCAAAAGGTTCATATGTAAAATTAAAAAGGAGAAATCAGTATCAGTAAAAATAATTCTCTTATAGGCTGTGGCCTAAATGTGTTATTTTCTGATGATTTCAATTGGCACTGCATTCAAGAAAGTGTTAAACTGATAAATTTGTTTGTATCCAAAAATAACATTTTTACATTTTAGAGTATTGTATTTCTAAAATTTTCTCCTGCTGAGTGTTTTTCATCAGCAAGTTTTATGGAGAAGTTCAGCATGAGAAAACCCAAACTCAATGGAACTTTTTTCTCCAACTGGGCTCTGTATTAATTCTGCTGTGTTGCCCATGTCCCCAAAATCCAAAACCAAACCAAAGAGTAAACCTGAATTCTCAGTGGTTTTACCAAATCAAAGCTTGTTACTCAGATAATGCCCAATGTCAGTCAGGCTACCAACCTCCATATTTAAGCTATGATACTTATTACACATAACCTTGGGATACCCACGGCAGGTGAAGCAAGCTTAAAATAAGGAAGGATTGTTTTTCTACCTCAGCTCCAAAGGGAAGCCCCATGCTACTTCCTAGTCTCTCAGTCAGATATTTTCATAACTGAAGTCTCAACCTACCTGGAGATCTCTGTAATATCTAGAAGTATGTGGGTTTTGGGACTTCCCAAATGGCTTAGATAGTAAAGAATCTGCCTGCACTGTGGATTTGATCCCTGGGTTGGGAAGATTCATTGGAGGAGGGGATGGAAACCCACTCTAGTATTCTTTTTCTTTTTTTTTTTCTGAATTTATTTACTTATTTTTGGCTGTGCTGGGTCTTCTTTGCTGTGCATGGGGCTCTCTCTAATTTCGGAGCACGGACTCTAGACTGCAGACTCAGTAGATGCAGTGCACCAACTTAGTTGCTCCATAGCATGTGGGATCTTCCCAGACCAAGGATTGAACCCATGTCCCCTGCATTGGCAGGCAGATTCTTTACCACTAGACCAACCAGGGAAGCCCTACTCCAGTATTCTTGCTTGGAGAATTCCATGGACAGAAGAGCCTGGTGGACTATAGTCCATGGGATCACACAGAGTCAGACCTGAGTGAGCAACTAAGCACACACACGTGTGGATATTTACTAAACATGTACTGTCTGTCGTGGATTCAATTCGAAAATTTTTGCATTAAACTAAAATAAAGGAGAAATCAGTATCAGTAAAAATAATTCTCTTATAGGCTGTGGCCTAAATGTGTTATTTTCTGATGATTTCAATTGGCACTGCATTCAAGAAAGTGTTAAACTGATAAATTTGTTTGTATCCAAAAATAACATTTTTACATTTTAGAGTATTGTATTTCTAAAATTTTCTCCTGCTGAGTGTTTTTCATCAGCAAGTTTTATGGAGAAGTTCAACATGAGAAAACCCAAACTCAATGGAACTTTTTTCTCCAACTGGGCTCTGTATTAATTCTGCTGTGTTGCCCATGTCCCCAAAATCCAAAACCAAACCAAAGAGTAAACCTGAATTCTCAGTGGTTTTACCAAATCAAAGCTTGTTACTCAGATAATGCCCAATGTCAGTCAGGCTACCAACCTCCATATTTAAGCTATGATACTTATTACACATAACCTTGGGATACCCACGGCAGGTGAAGCAAGCTTAAAATAAGGAAGGATTGTTTTTCTACCTCAGCTCCAAAGGGAAGCCCCATGCTACTTCCTAGTCTCTCAGTCAGATATTTTCATAACTGAAGTCTCAACCTACCTGGAGATCTCTGTAATATCTAGAAGTATGTGGGTTTTGGGACTTCCCAAATGGCTTAGATAGTAAAGAATCTGCCTGCACTGTGGATTTGATCCCTGGGTTGGGAAGATTCATTGGAGGAGGGCATGGAAACCCACTCTAGTATTCTTTTTCTTTTTTTTTTTTTCTGAATTTATTTACTTATTTTTGGCTGTGCTGGGTCTTCTTTGCTGTGCATGGGGCTCTCTCTAATTTCGGAGCACGGACTCTAGACTGCAGACTCAGTAGATGCAGTGCACCAACTTAGTTGCTCCATAGCATGTGGGATCTTCCCAGACCAAGGATTGAACCCATGTCCCCTGCATTGGCAGGCAGATTCTTTACCACTAGACCAACCAGGGAAGCCCTACTCCAGTATTCTTGCTTGGAGAATTCCATGGACAGAAGAGCCTGGTGGACTATAGTCCATGGGATCACACAGAGTCAGACCTGAGTGAGCAACTAAGCACACACACACGTGTGGATATTTACTAAACATGTACTGTCTGTCGTGGACTCTCTTTTGCTTCTCAGATGTTCTTGATTCATCCTCATAGTAACTCTTACTTACTCCTTAGTCTTAAAGCCATTCTCCATAAAATATTATTCTTGGAGACCGAATTTTCCATGAGAAATGCACTGCAAAAAATTCAATATTTTATTTTCTGAAATGGATTGGAACACTCAAATTTTGTGTATAAACAAAAGGATAAAGCTGTGTGATTTGATGGACTGTCTAGTGTGAGGTAGGGATGGTGTCCTTTTTGAAAGTTGACACTCTTTTTTTTTTTAACATTTATTTTATTTATTTATCTTTTGGGGGTCGGGTTGGGGAGGGAGACGGATGGGCGGGCCACTTCTGTTGGTCTTTCATTTCTCTGTTTTCATCTGTCTTTGTTCTTTGGCTCCTGTGGGTCTCCCATCGCAGTGGCCTCTGTTGTCGCAGAGCGCCGACTCTGGGTGCATGCGCCCCAGAGCTCCGGCTCGGTAATTGGACACATCAGTCCAGCTGCTCCGTGGCACGTGGGATCCTCCCAGGCCAGGGATCGAACCGGCGCCCCTTGCACTGCAAGGCGGTGTCCTTACCCACTGGACCACCAGGGAAACCCGAAAGTTGACACTCTTAAGAATATCTGATGGTATGAGCAGACTTCAGGGCTGGTAGCAACTTCCCCTCTGAAAGCTTCCTGGGTCTGCTCTAGTGCAGGGAGGAGTCCAGAAGATTTAAGACTCCCAAAGCCAAGACAATACCTTATTCATCTTTTGGTTCTGCACAGTTAGCCCAAAATCTGGCACCTACTGAGTTTTAAATTACTTTTGGTTGACATGAAATGAAATCCTCAGCTGCTTGCTCGACAGTTCCAAATCAGGCCTTAAAGCTCCACTTCCGAATCATTTCTTTTATTTGAAGTCTTGGTCTCCTTTAGAGTTTCCAATACCTAACCAGGAAGCCCTACTCCAGTATTCTTGCTTGGAGAATTCCATGGACAGAAGAGCCTGGTGGACTATAGTCCATGGGATCACACAGAGTCAGACCTGAGTGAGCAACTAAGCACACACACGTGTGGATATTTACTAAACATGTACTGTCTGTCGTGGACTCTCTTTTGCTTCTCAGATGTTCTTGATTCATCCTCATAGTAACTCTTACTTACTCCTTAGTCTTAAAGCCATTCTCCATA
The DNA here is from genome assembly GCA_022376925.1 of Tragulus kanchil. Lineage (NCBI taxonomy): Eukaryota > Metazoa > Chordata > Mammalia > Artiodactyla > Tragulidae > Tragulus > Tragulus kanchil. The sequence goes on along the minus strand of JAIOJX010000003.1, from coordinate 20,762,114 downwards.
AAATATTATTCTTGGAGACCGAATTTTCCATGAGAAATGCACTGCAAAAAATTCAATATTTTATTTTCTGAAATGGATTGGAACACTCAAATTTTGTGTATAAACAAAAGGATAAAGCTGTGTGATTTGATGGACTGTCTAGTGTGAGGTAGGGATGGTGTCCTTTTTGAAAGTTGACACTCTTTTTTTTTTTAACATTTATTTTATTTATTTATCTTTTGGGGGTCGGGTTGGGGAGGGAGACGGATGGGCGGGCCACTTCTGTTGGTCTTTCATTTCTCTGTTTTCATCTGTCTTTGTTCTTTGGCTCCTGTGGGTCTCCCATCGCAGTGGCCTCTGTTGTCGCAGAGCGCCGACTCTGGGTGCATGCGCCCCAGAGCTCCGGCTCGGTAATTGGACACATCAGTCCAGCTGCTCCGTGGCACGTGGGATCCTCCTAGGCCGGGGCTCGAACCGGGGCCCCTTGCACTGCAAGGCGGTGTCCTTACCCACTGGACCACCAGGGAAACCCGAAAGTTGACACTCTTAAGAATATCTGATGGTATGAGCAGACTTCAGGGCTGGTAGCAACTTCCCCTCTGAAAGCTTCCTGGGTCTGCTCTAGTGCAGGGAGGAGTCCAGAAGATTTAAGACTCCCAAAGCCAAGACAATACCTTATTCATCTTTTGGTTCTGCACAGTTAGCCCAAAATCTGGCACCTACTGAGTTTTAAATTACTTTTGGTTGACATGAAATGAAATCCTCAGCTGCTTGCTCGACAGTTCCAAATCAGGCCTTAAAGCTCAGCACTTCCAGAATCATTTCTTTTATTTGAAGTCTTGGTCTCCCTTTAGAGTTTCCAATTTTGATTACAGATACCTTCTGTCATACAGTCTTCTGAGCTTGACATTTTAGAGCCTCCAGTGGGTCTTGCACATTTTCTATTCTTTATATAGTCCATCATGTGCTAAGGGTTGTTGCCTCTGCTTCATGCCTTTCTTTCAATTTTATTTCTCCAACCTGAGCCTTTCACATATTAGCTTACAAGTGAACTATTTTAATGGACTCCTAGTATCCAAAATCTCCTCTTCCAACTGAAAGTTCTGCCAGAATTGTCTCCTGAAAGCAGAATTTAGACCACATTTTCTAAGAAGGTTCCAGTGACACCCCAAGTAAGGGTTTTCAATAGGTGTCATATTCTGGGAAACAGAGATAGAAGACTTTGTTTAGTAAATCAGTTTATAAAATCTGGCTTAAGTAAAGTTGAATAGGATTTACATTTTGTTGTTGCTATATTAATATATATTAGAGATTTTGAAACAGGCTTTGCATAGACAAATTTTTTTCTAATATATTTAACAAAAGAATGTTTTCTTAGAAGTATTCTTTCAGAAATGCCATAGACTAAACTTTCAAGGATTCCTCATTATCAACAGAATCATATCCAGATGGTTAAGTATTCTGTTTAAGGCTTTCTACAACAGGATTACTTACAGAACATTTTTTTGCCCCTTGTGTGTTTTTTGCTCAGACCAGTTTGCACTATTCGGTATGTGCATCTTTTGCTCTATGCCTTTGTTCTTACTGTTGTTCCTGTGTGGAATTTCTTGCAACACAACTCACAGTTTCTCTTTGGAACTCTGAACTCATTTAAAAATCCCCCTCCTTCTCTATTGAGATTTCCTTGTCTTTACAACATCTCAGTAGTTTCTGCACAGATGGAGGAGTTCTATCTTAATGGAATAGTTACTACAAACCCTCAAAATAGTATCTTGTTTAATCATCTCATCAATCCAATGAAGAAATATTAATCAACTTAGTGTGCTAAGATGCATGTCATTCATGCCACATGTGTAGGTTTTCTCAGCTATGAACTAGGGAAGTTGTGATTTATAGAAGGTATAACTGTCTTCAAAACTTCTCTGAGAGCTTCCCTGGTGGTCCAGTGGGTAAAGAGTCCGCTTTGCAGTGCAAGCGGTGTGGGTTCAATCCCTGGCCAGGGAAGATTCCATGTGAATTGAGCAACTGGACCAGTGTGTCCAATTATGAGCCAGAGCTCTTGAGCACATGCACCCAGAGCCAGTGCTCTGCAACGAGAGAGGCCGCTGCAATGGGAGGCCCACACAGGCCAAAGAATAAAGATGGACGAAAATAGATAAATAAAAAAAACAATAAAAGAGGTCAAAAGAAAAGCAACTTCTCTGAGTTGCTTACATTATATTCATGTCACCATGTTTTTGTTTTTTAATACTTAGTGTATTCTGCCACATTTTATGTCACTTGTAGCTAGAAGTCATTCTCATTAGAATGCAAGTTCTTTGAAAACAGATATTCTATTTTATTAGGCCTATATTGTAATTCTGCATTATATGACTGAATATGTATTAATTTGAACTTGACCAAATTTTGTAGTATTATTAGATAGCTGCCCTTGTGATGTTTTAGTTGTTTCTGTATACTGCCTCATGATTTTCTTTGAGTCAGTGTTAAAATATTTCTGGCAATAAGATCATACTCTGTTGCTTGTCATATATGTCCTCCAAGTACCTATGCTTTGTTTCCCAGAAACTTGTTTTGACAACAGGATTACTTACAGAACATTTTTTTGCCCCTTGTGTGTTTTTTGCTCAGACCAGTTTGCACTATTCGGTATGTGCATCTTTTGCTCTATGCCTTTGTTCTTACTGTTGTTCCTGTGTGGAATTTCTTGCAACACAACTCACAGTTTCTCTTTGGAACTCTGAACTCATTTAAAAATCCCCCTCCTTCTCTATTGAGATTTCCTTGTCTTTACAACATCTCAGTAGTTTCTGCACAGATGGAGGAGTTCTATCTTAATGGAATAGTTACTACAAACCCTCAAAATAGTATCTTGTTTAATCATCTCATCAATCCAATGAAGAAATATTAATCAACTTAGTGTGCTAAGATGCATGTCATTCATGCCACATGTGTAGGTTTTCTCAGCTATGAACTAGGGAAGTTGTGATTTATAGAAGGTATAACTGTCTTCAAAACTTCTCTGAGAGCTTCCCTGGTGGTCCAGTGGGTAAAGAGTCCGCTTTGCAGTGCAAGCGGTGTGGGTTCAATCCCTGGCCAGGGAAGATTCCATGTGAATTGAGCAACTGGACCAGTGTGTCCAATTATGAGCCAGAGCTCTTGAGCACATGCACCCAGAGCCAGTGCTCTGCAACGAGAGAGGCCGCTGCAATGGGAGGCCCACACAGGCCAAAGAATAAAGATGGACGAAAATAGATAAATAAAAAAAACAATAAAAGAGGTCAAAAGAAAAGCAACTTCTCTGAGTTGCTTACATTATATTCATGTCACCATGTTTTTGTTTTTTAATACTTAGTGTATTCTGCCACATTTTATGTCACTTGTAGCTAGAAGTCATTCTCATTAGAATGCAAGTTCTTTGAAAACAGATATTCTATTTTATTAGGCCTATATTGTAATTCTGCATTATATGACTGAATATGTATTAATTTGAACTTGACCAAATTTTGTAGTATTATTAGATAGCTGCCCTTGTGATGTTTTAGTTGTTTCTGTATACTGCCTCATGATTTTCTTTGAGTCAGTGTTAAAATATTTCTGGCAATAAGATCATACTCTGTTGCTTGTCATATATGTCCTCCAAGTACCTATGCTTTGTTTCCCAGAAACTTGTTTTGACACCCTTGCTCAGGCATAATCTTTAAGATTTCAAGTTTATGATGGAATTTACTTTAAATAGTGACAATAATGTCTCCTAGCCTATGTGAGTGCACAAAAAAGGAAGAGGTTTTCTGAGACTGTACTGATGTGGACAAAATCAGAGAGAGGCTAAAAGAGAGGTAGACTGTGATCTGGAGGCAGAACCTTTAAAATAGTTACTGGAAAGCACATTTCCATGTGTCTTGCTCTGTGAACATTTATGAAGTGCTATTAAGAATAGGCCAAGTATCAAGAAATGTTCAAGATACTTTTCTTTTGTGGGTCCACAGCTGACCTTGAATAGTTACACATTGTAAATTGTTCTCTTAACATATCACCTTGCTTTTAAATGCATATTTCAGTGTAAATGTGTTCTATTGGCTGTCTGATAATCACTGAGACCAGCAATGCTTCATTTTAATCTCAAAAGACTTGTATCTTCCCAGGTCAAACTTGGCATTCAAGTCTTCAAAACAGATTCAATGTCAGCTGAAGAATTTACATTGACTCCTGGACAAGCCTCACCCACTTTTTGGTCCATAAATGCTAAGGGTGTCACAGATATGACTTATTCAGTGATGGATTTGATTCTATTCACTTTATTGGAAAAAGAAAGATAGATGTTTGGGAGTCCTCATATTCTTTCTAAAGGCAAATAGAATCCATTTATTCTCAACTCCTTCTAGTTTCGGGTGTCACCATGTTTTTGTTTTTAATACTTAGTGTATTCTGCCACATTTTATGTCACTTGTAGCTAGAAGTCATTCTCATTAGAATGCAAGTTCTTTGAAAACAGATATTCTATTTTATTAGGCCTATATTGTAATTCTGCATTATATGACTGAATATGTATTAATTTGAACTTGACCAAATTTTGTAGTATTATTAGATAGCTGCCCTTGTGATGTTTTAGTTGTTTCTGTATACTGCCTCATGATTTTCTTTGAGTCAGTGTTAAAATATTTCTGGCAATAAGATCATACTCTGTTGCTTGTCATATATGTCCTCCAAGTACCTATGCTTTGTTTCCCAGAAACTTGTTTTGACACCCTTGCTCAGGCATAATCTTTAAGATTTCAAGTTTATGATGGAATTTACTTTAAATAGTGACAATAATGTCTCCTAGCCTATGTGAGTGCACAAAAAAGGAAGAGGTTTTCTGAGACTGTACTGATGTGGACAAAATCAGAGAGAGGCTAAAAGAGAGGTAGACTGTGATCTGGAGGCAGAACCTTTAAAATAGTTACTGGAAAGCACATTTCCATGTGTCTTGCTCTGTGAACATTTATGAAGTGCTATTAAGAATAGGCCAAGTATCAAGAAATGTTCAAGATACTTTTCTTTTGTGGGTCCACAGCTGACCTTGAATAGTTACACATTGTAAATTGTTCTCTTAACATATCACCTTGCTTTTAAATGCATATTTCAGTGTAAATGTGTTCTATTGGCTGTCTGATAATCACTGAGACCAGCAATGCTTCATTTTAATCTCAAAAGACTTGTATCTTCCCAGGTCAAACTTGGCATTCAAGTCTTCAAAACAGATTCAATGTCAGCTGAAGAATTTACATTGACTCCTGGACAAGCCTCACCCACTTTTTGGTCCATAAATGCTAAGGGTGTCACAGATATGACTTATTCAGTGATGGATTTGATTCTATTCACTTTATTGGAAAAAGAAAGATAGATGTTTGGGAGTCCTCATATTCTTTCTAAAGGCAAATAGAATCCATTTATTCTCAACTCCTTCTAGTTTCGGGTGTCACACCTAACTTTCAACTAAGGAGGCAGTGTTGCCAACCCCATAGGTGTTTCCCATAAGATATCCATTCTTCTACCAGGTTCCTATCCACAGACATTTATAGAAAATCTTGAGAAATGCAACAGTTGATTAAAAATATCATTGTATTTGACCTGTCATGATGATTGTGTGGTAGAAGAAGGCTTCACTTTGTAGACCAGCTATTGTCATTTCAAATCTGACTTTGCCATAGTGACACGGCTGTGTTTCTTCCATTGCCCTGGGTAACAACACAGACTGTTCACGTAATTCCTCAGAACAGATTTCATTCCATCTTCTTATATTGTCATATGTTTCCTGTGGTCTAACTACACCCGAGACATGCATTAGATGATGTCTTCTGGTTCCTATTCCAGCATAAAAGTATTTTGTCACTCCTTCCAAAGTCATCCTCCTGCATAATTGTATAGTAGATTTTAACAGCAGTTTATACAAGTGCTATGGGTTAGAATAGTGGGAAAATAGAATGGTAGATGAATCTGTGAGATGTAGGCCATATAAGTGGTAAACTTGTCCGAATTGATCATTTGTCTCTGAACTGGGTGGGGCAGCATGGTCTCAGGAATAGCTCCCACTCAACTAGATTGATGGTATTTAGGTTTCCCAAAACAGAAATCAAAGGACTAAAACTAATATGTGAGAAGGAGTATTACTTTACTCTTTGATGTGTGATGTTTGGAAAGTTTTTAAAAGTTTAAATTAGGGGCTTCCCTGGTGGTCCAGTGGGTAAGGACACTGCCTTGCAGTGCAAGGGGTACTGGTTCGATCCCTGGCCTGGGAGGATCTCATGTGCCACAGAGTGGCTGGACCAATATGTCCAACTGCTGAACCAGAGCTCTGGAGCACATGCTCCCAGGGCTGGTGCTCTGCAGCTAGAGAGGTCATAGTGATGGGAGGCCCACACAGACCCAAAGATCAAAGATGGAAATAAAGACCGATAGAAGTGGTGCCCCCCCCCAAAAAAAGTTTAAATCATGTAGAATATTGACTTTTCCTATTTTAAATTTCAAAGGATAGACCTAAATTTGAGACATAAACTGTGTCATTGTCAACTAATAGAAATAATGGATTCCATGGGTGTGGATAAGATTTTCTAGGGAAATAACATAAAGTGCTTAGAGAATTGGGTGTAGAGATTCTCTGACTATTGAAGAAAAAAGTCCAACATATAATGTGGCCAGAATGAGGAGGGTGAGCTTCTCCAATGAAAGATCAGCCAAAAATTCTGGTGATTTTCAATTTTCATGTCCAGGAAGAAACCAAAGAATCACCCCTCTCAACAAAGCAAACAAATAGAAAAGCCTATCTGTTTCATCTCTCTCTCTACTTATCAATATTTCTCCATACTTATATTGTAGTTACAATGTTCCTGAGAATGTTCTAAGTTTGTCACTATTTTAACTTTGAAATAGCATCCTCCCCATTTCCTACTCCCATCTCTACTCCCCTAAACCAGGAGATTTTAGTCATCAAGGTATAAATATTATAGACATAACAGCAACTGTATTAATTAGGGTAAGTAAACTATTCTAATAAGCAATGTCCAGATCTTTAGGGTTTATCATAGTAAAGGTATGTCTCACTATAATAGCCAATGAAGATAGGTCATAGCAGGTTGCCTTGAGAGTGATGCCCTCATCCAGTCTTTGTCCATCATGTGTCTCCTCCCTTCTCCAAGTTAATGGGGCCTTGTCCATCCATGCTGTTGGATAGAGAATGGAGGAACTTAATCATAGGAAGTCTTAATGGGATGGGAGTAACCTAGTCAACAGCATGGTCACTTGACTGGAAAGGCGGCTGGGGAGAGTATTCCTACCATGTGTCCAGAAGCCAAAAAAGAACACGTTGAAATGCCCACAAAGAATTATTTCTATCACAGAAAGAAACTTGTAACAAAAGTATATATGTTTGTGTTTATTTTTTTTAAACCATGAAGGCTTCTTATTACAGAATTCAATCCACCACCTAAGGAGATGTACCCAGCATGTCCCATTGTCTAGGGAAAAATAGAAAACAAATATTCATCTCATTACTCTAGGAGTTTCTTTGCTCCCGGGTCTCAAATAGTACCATAGTATCTCTCCCGTAATTGGCTCAGTTTTCTTAGAAAATAGACGGGAGGGAACAGAAGAAATCATGGAAGTCAGTTTCTTGGAGAGTCTGCAAGCTCTCCTTGTGGAGCCTTGGGGGTCACCTACCCAGCAGCCTAAGGATGAATTCATTGCTGCTTTTGCATTTTCATGCCAATAGTTCATCCTTCCCTGCCTACTAGGAGGGTTCCCCCAACTATGCAAATTTAACCGCTACATGGGAGACCACTGCTGATAACTTATCTCTTAAACACAGTGGTGGTGAACTGTACCACACAGTGTTTTTTAAGGAGACGTGAATGTGTCCCGGCTTATTTGTTGCTCAGGTTTTTATCTGGATGTACTCGCAACAGAAGCAGTATAGTTCATCTTATCTTCCCTGAGTTAATTACCAATGTTTAATCATTGCCACCTACTGCCTTTCCATGACTGTGACCCTTAACAAATACAAATAGTCAGTCCACAATCCTGTGACAACCACATTTGATTGGCTTAGGGGTCCTTCTTTCTCCTATTACTTTTGCTCAAGTACTTTGATTGATGGAAATATGGGGTTTTTTTGATTAGAGAAAAAAAAGTAGTACAACTCATTTTTTTTGCAAAATGTTAAAAATATTTTAGAAAATAAAGATCTATTTTGATATGAAGTATATGATTAGATTTAGCTCTTTGTACAGGGACAGCAATTTCAGAAGGGAGAAACAGCTTAAAATCTATGGCGCAATGTTGAAATCCTCACAGGTAAATGCCTTAATATTGATTTTTTATATGGGTTTGAAGATCTGTCATGAAGATCTATTGACTTATGTGGCTTGTGGTGAAGGTTACAGATACTCTTCCCAGATTGCATTTCTCTCCATAAGGTTTTACAAAAATATAGCCGGACTTGTTTTGAAAGATACATTAGGAAAGAGAGTTTATTTTCTAAGACTTGATATACAGTAACACTAGGTTCAGTTTCTGACTTTCTGTCTGAATTGTATATAGGCTTATTGAGACTGAACAAGAGAAGCAAATGTAAATGGAAGCTAGGAAGATTAATACGGGAGGGAAACAGCCATGACTTGAAAATGTGTTGTGTTGTCCAGGGGACCCCAGAGCCTGAGCACCTGCCACTCTCCCATAGTATGAGGGAGTGAGGACATAGTGGTAATTAGACATTACCCACCTCCCTTATATTGGCCAGATATCTGATGTCTATTTGGCGAATATTTTATGAACTGAGAAATTCGTGAGACCACTGTGAAACAATGAGAATCTTTGGGGGCTTCTGGAACTAGCTCAGTCTGGATTTGCAGCAGCTCAGAGCTCAGGGATCTGTACTAAGATTAGTTCCTTTCAGCTGAAAGTCTGGTGATGTAATGTTTGTTTACAGAATAGGGGTCACCACTATTGCCTGCTCATCCATGTTAGAAGAGCATCCTGTGACCAGAAGTCTGAGGGATAGAAAGTAATGATGTAATGATATAAGCATCTCATTTTTTTTTAAGAAAGGTGTTTATTTTTTCCAAGGTATATTTTATCAATTTATATACTACTTGCCTCTTAATTACTTGTTTGCTATAAACAATGACTAATGTAAGCATGTAAGAATGTTCAAATAAAAATTTAATAATTTAATGTCGATGAACACTGACCAAAAAAATCAAAGATCTCAAACATTATATAAAATATCCTATCTTGCAGTAAGAGTTGTTGCTGTTCAAAACAACAGTGAAAAAGAGTATCATTGTACTCAGTTTTCAATTTCCTGTGAATACACAGAAATATAGTACCTGTAGTGGCTGAACTCTTTGAATTTTTTTAAATGTTGCCATTACTTAGATGTTGTAACATTTTAGAAGTTAGCTAAAAATATAGCTATTAGAAAAACAGCTGCTTTTTGTTGTTGCCTTTCTAATGATACCTATAAATAAATATTTCGGTCTTGATTCATTGAAGGATAAAAAAAGTATTTTGCAGCAGGACTCAGTGACTTGTTTCAAACAAGAAAATGGAAAATGGTAAGTTATAGAGCAAATCTGTGTACCAGACACTACTACCCATCTTACCTGTTATTAACTCTTTTAGTTTTCTAAGCATCCTTAGCTATTTTTCATTGTGCCTGACAAAGAACATGTGTGGATTTAATTGGGCAAGTGACCTCATTAGATTTGCACCTTAGAAAGTTTGCCCTGGGATTTTTTTTTTTTGCCTCTTTTATTTATTTTCATCCGTCTGTATTCTTTGGCCTGTGTGGGCCTCCCACTGTAGTGGCCTCTCTTGCTGCAGAGCACCGACTCTGGGCGCATGCGCTCCAGAGCACTAGCTCGCAATTGGACACACCGGTTCAGCCGCTCCACAGCATGCGGGATTTTTAACTGAGAAATTCGTGAGACCACTGTGAAACAATGAGAATCTTTGGGGGCTTCTGGAACTAGCTCAGTCTGGATTTGCAGCAGCTCAGAGCTCAGGGATCTGTACTAAGATTAGTTCCTTTCAGCTGAAAGTCTGGTGATGTAATGTTTGTTTACAGAATAGGGGTCACCACTATTGCCTGCTCATCCATGTTAGAAGAGCATCCTGTGACCAGAAGTCTGAGGGATAGAAAGTAATGATGTAATGATATAAGCATCTCATTTTTTTTTAAGAAAGGTGTTTATTTTTTCCAAGGTATATTTTATCAATTTATATACTACTTGCCTCTTAATTACTTGTTTGCTATAAACAATGACTAATGTAAGCATGTAAGAATGTTCAAATAAAAATTTAATAATTTAATGTCGATGAGCACTGACCAAAAAAATCAAAGATCTCAAACATTATATAAAATATCCTATCTTGCAGTAAGAGTTGTTGCTGTTCAAAACAACAGTGAAAAAGAGTATCATTGTACTCAGTTTTCAATTTCCTGTGAATACACAGAAATATAGTACCTGTAGTGGCTGAACTCTTTGAATTTTTTAACTGTTGCCATTACTTAGATGTTGTAACATTTTAGAAGTTAGCTAAAAATATAGCTATTAGAAAAACAGCTGCTTTTTGTTGTTGCCTTTCTAATGATACCTATAAATAAATATTTCGGTCTTGATTCATTGAAGGATAAAAAAAGTATTTTGCAGCAGGACTCAGTGACTTGTTTCAAACAAGAAAATGGAAAATGGTAAGTTATAGAGCAAATCTGTGTACCAGACACTACTACCCATCTTACCTGTTATTAACTCTTTTAGTTTTCTAAGCATCCTTAGCTATTTTTCATTGTGCCTGACAAAGAACATGTGTGGATTTAATTGGGCAAGTGACCTCATTAGATTTGCACCTTAGAAAGTTTGCCCTGGGATTTTTTTTTTTTGCCTCTTTTATTTATTTTCATCCGTCTGTATTCTTTGGCCTGTGTGGGCCTCCCACTGTAGTGGCCTCTCTTGCTGCAGAGCACCGACTCTGGGCGCATGCGCTCCAGAGCACTAGCTCGCAATTGGACACACCGGTTCAGCCGCTCCACAGCATGCGGGATCCTCCCGGGCCAGGGATCGAACCGGCGCCCCTTGCACGGCAAGGAGGACTCTGTACCCACTGGCCCACCAGGGAAGCCTCTGCTCTTGGATTTTAAAAGAACTCTTGGTTTGAGTGAAATAGGACTGGAATGGGATTGCCAGGTGATGCTGTATTCATGTTAGAAGAAGATGTATAAATTTTGAAGTTCCTGAAATTTCTGCCTAGCCTATATGCAATACCTATTTAAGCTTGATATGTACAGCTATGCAACTTCCCAGGTAACAGTAGTGATAGAAACTACCTGCCAGTGTAGGAGATGTAAGAGACGTGGATTCAACCCCTGGGTCGGAAGATCCCCTGGAGAAGGGAATGACTACCCATTCCAGGATTCTTGCCTTGAGAATCCCATGGGCAGAGGAGCCTGGTCGGCTACAGTCCGTAGGGTTGCAAAGAATCAGACACGACTGAAACGACTTAGCCTGCACCGGGACTGGAGAGAAACGGTCTTTCAAAGACTCCAGCAGAAGAGACCCTTGGTGCATGAGAGGATTGAAGGCATCAACCAAGGCTTTGACCCTGGAGCTAAAAAAGGAGTTACTGAAGGCGGACTGATGAGAATTAGTGATTTATGGAGTCACTTGAGATAAAGAAACTAGACATACTGTACCTCTGAAATCAGGATCCCTAAATCTCTCTTTCCTTTCCACAGTTCTTTTTACCCAGTTGGTTCCACTATGTTGATTTCTGGTTGTATTTTATCCTCGCCTTCTTTAATGCTCGTGGCCTGTGTTATGTTTATCTCGCCAGCATAGATACCTCTGCATGTCTTTCAAGAACTCATGGCAAAACGGTCAACTCTGCTACCTAGTTTGTTCCTACTTAACAAACCCTCTCTGGGATTTGAACACTGAACGAGCCAGTTTGCCTCTCTGGGACCAGTTCATCCATCTCCACATGGACCTGGCCTTACACTAACTGTTTTTTTTTTTTTTTTTCTATTTCATCAACAGTATGCTATACTGAGCTTTTCTCTGTGTGTGACGTATTAAAGTCTCTCTAAGCCCTGTGTGCTGTCTTCCCTCAGCTCTTGGGTCCCTTCAGTTACACCTTTTCAGTGTCTTTCTCCCAGAAAGCTGTTGAGTCATTCTGTTTTTGTTACTTTCCCCCAGGATTTAGTCCGAGATCCTCCCTCTGCTCAGTTTTTTTTGGCATTTCTGAACGACAGTCTCCTCCCAGTGACCTCCTGGGTGGTCTGAGAGCTACAGGTCTCAGCATTGGCGCTTTGGAAGCTTGTGTGTAGCTGCAATGGAATTCTCACATGGGATCAGATTTCAGTGGGTAGGGACAGATCATGTTTTATCCAGGTTTCTGCCTAGTGTCCGGTGGCTGGCTCCGAGTGGGAATTTGATATGTCTTTCTTGAATCACTTCAGTAAAGAAAATAAATTTCAGTGTTAAAATCAGAGAGTAGTATTCATTTGTAATTTGATTCACTACGGATGTGATTTGCCTGCCTATTTTCTAGAACACCTTTCTGGTACATCAAGGCAAAGTTATATTCTTAATCTCATTTAGGAATGTTTTGACTTACTCTTTCCTATGAAGCTTGATTTATGTGTGTACCTGACTTTTTATAAAAGCACCATTTCTACTCAGAATACTATGACTATCCTAAAATTTGGTTTCTAATTTTGAAGTAGACTTAATTCTGATTTATCCTGACTTGCTACATTTTTTATCCTAGTCGTTTTATCATTTAAACTGGTGCAAACAGTCCATCAGGTCTCTAACAAGAGAACAATGACACAAAAAATGGAAATCTATACTATGAGCAGGTTCTATATCAACCCTTTCTGATTAATTCTCCCTTTCTTCTCTACGTCTAACTCATCCTGACTGAATCAATCAAAAAGCTATTACTTTCATACTTGGAAGTGTTGCTTTCAAAATCAATAAGAACATATTTCATTTTGTTTTACCCCCATGCTCGTGGCCTGTGTTATGTTTATCTCGCCAGCATAGATACCTCTGCATGTCTTTCAAGAACTCATGGCAAAACGGTCAACTCTGCTACCTAGTTTGTTCCTACTTAACAAACCCTCTCTGGGATTTGAACACTGAACGAGCCAGTTTGCCTCTCTGGGACCAGTTCATCCATCTCCACATGGACCTGGCCTTACACTAACTGTTTTTTTTTTTTTTTTCTATTTCATCAACAGTATGCTATACTGAGCTTTTCTCTGTGTGTGACGTATTAAAGTCTCTCTAAGCCCTGTGTGCTGTCTTCCCTCAGCTCTTGGGTCCCTTCAGTTACACCTTTTCAGTGTCTTTCTCCCAGAAAGCTGTTGAGTCATTCTTTTTTTGTTACTTTCCCCAGGATTTAGTCCGAGATCCTCCTCTGCTCAGTTTTTTTTGGCATTTCTGAACGACAGTCTCCTCCCAGTGACCTCCTGGGTGGTCTGAGAGCTACAGGTCTCAGCATTGGCGCTTTGGAAGCTTGTGTGTAGCTGCAATGGAATTCTCACATGGGATCAGATTTCAGTGGGTAGGGACAGATCATGTTTTATCCAGGTTTCTGCCTAGTGTCCGGTGGCTGGCTCCGAGTGGGAATTTGATATGTCTTTCTTGAATCACTTCAGTAAAGAAAATAAATTTCAGTGTTAAAATCAGGGGTAGTATTCATTTGTAATTTGATTCACTACGGATGTGATTTGCCTGCCTATTTTCTAGAACACCTTTCTGGTACATCAAGGCAAAGTTATATTCTTAATCTCATTTAGGAATGTTTTGACTTACTCTTTCCTATGAAGCTTGATTTATGTGTGTACCTGACTTTTTATAAAAGCACCATTTCTACTCAGAATACTATGACTATCCTAAAATTTGGTTTCTAATTTTGAAGTAGACTTAATTCTGATTTATCCTGACTTGCTACATTTTTTATCCTAGTCGTTTTATCATTTAAACTGGTGCAAACAGTCCATCAGGTCTCTAACAAGAGAACAATGACACAAAAAATGGAAATCTATACTATGAGCAGGTTCTATATCAACCCTTTCTGATTAATTCTCCCTTTCTTCTCTACGTCTAACTCATCCTGACTGAATCAATCAAAAAGCTATTACTTTCATACTTGGAAGTGTTGCTTTCAAAATCAATAAGAACATATTTCATTTTTAATATGTAATATATTACAAAAATGAAAATTCCCATTTACTTGAGGTAGAAATTTTTGAAAAAGTGTGTGGTTGTTGGAAAACTTGTTGACTGCATATATATATATGTATATATGTGCATATATATTTATAATTCTCCAAGATTAATGTTTCATTTTACTTAAAATTTTCATTACTATTAAATTTTGTGTGTGTGTGTATGTATATATATATATATATATATACATATATATATATATATATATATATATGCATGCATGATAAGTATGTTAAGAGAAAACAATACATTGTTTCATAGGGAATGTTTGCTCAAGGCTTTTGCATCTGAATTGTAGACACTGAATGAATTAGCATCTTCTATAAAGCCCTAGCTGCAATGGATAGTTCTACATTAAAAAAATTACATGAGCCATCCAAAGACATCTCTAGCAAAATTTTTAGGTTCTTAATGAGGATATTAAAAGCAACTAGCTCCATAAATGATAAATAATTGTATTATTTATTAATATGGAATAAATAGAAGCTCTGACTTCTATTTGAGAATAATTATATGGATTGTAATCTTTACTTAGAAATGTCTATTTTCTGATATGCTTCAATCAGCATTCATCTGTATATGTATAATAATTATAGAACAGTTTAGTTGCTCAGTCATGCCAGACCAATGCTTTATGACCCCATGGAGTGTGCCTGCAAGAATCCTGGAATGGGTAACATTTTCTTCTCCAATAATAATTATGCATGTTTATAATATTCAACTAGACACCACAGTTATAGTTATTTTCTGTTAAGATTTTTTATCGTAGTCGTTTTATCATTTAAACTGGTGCAAACAGTCCATCAGGTCTCTAACAAGAGAACAATGACACAAAAAATGGAAATCTATACTATGAGCAGGTTCTATATCAACCCTTTCTGATTAATTCTCCCTTTCTTCTCTACGTCTAACTCATCCTGACTGAATCAATCAAAAAGCTATTACTTTCATACTTGGAAGTGTTGCTTTCAAAATCAATAAGAACATATTTCATTTTTAATATGTAATATATTACAAAAATGAAATTCCCATTTACTTGAGGTAGAAATTTTTGAAAAAGTGTGTGGTTGTTGGAAAACTTGTTGACTGCATATATATATATGTATATATGTGCATATATATTTATAATTCTCCAAGATTAATATTTCATTTTACTTAAAATTTTCATTACTATTAAATTTTGTGTGTGTGTGTATGTATATATATATATATATATATATATATATATATATATATATATATATATATGCATGCATGATAAGTATGTTAAGAGAAAACAATACATTGTTTCATAGGGAATTTTTGCTCAAGGCTTTTGCATCTGAATTGTAGACACTGAATGAATTAGCATCTTCTATAAAGCCCTAGCTGCAATGGATAGTTCTACATTAAAAAAATTACATGAGCCATCCAAAGACATCTCTAGCAAAATTTTTAGGTTCTTAATGAGGATATTAAAAGCAACTAGCTCAATAAATGATAAATAATTGTATTATTTATTAATATGGAATAAATAGAAGCTCTGACTTCTATTTGAGAATAATTATATGGATTGTAATCTTTACTTAGAAATGTCTATTTTCTGATATGCTTCAATCAGCATTCATCTGTATATGTATAATAATTATAGAACAGTTTAGTTGCTCAGTCATGCCAGACCAATGCTTTATGACCCCATGGAGTGTGCCTGCAAGAATCCTGGAATGGGTAACATTTTCTTCTCCAATAATAATTATGCATGTTTATAATATTCAACTAGACACCACAGTTATAGTTATTTTCTGTGTAAGATTCTTATATTCTCTTTGATTTATTTCATTTAAAAATATGAAATTGGGGGACTTCCCTGGTGGTCCAGTGAGTAAAGAGTCCACCTTGGAGTGCAAGGGGTGCCAGTTCGATCCCTGGCCCAGGAAGATCCCATGTGCCATGGAGTGACTGGATTGATATGTCCAATTACGCACCAGCCCTCTGTAGTGCATATGCCCAGAGCCGTTGCTCTGGCCACTGCAATGGGAGGCCCACACAGGCTAAAGCATAAAGATGTATGAAAATAAATAAATAAAACACCAATGAAAAAGGCCAAACATTTTAAAAGTGTATGAAATTGGGTATAAGATTATACAATCATGTATAAAGCAAGGAGCTTATTTAACAGAATAGCTTAATATCAGATTAATGATATTAAATGAGTGTTAAGTAATGAAAGTTATTATTTTGGCATTTATTATGTTAATTTTGGTGTTACTACAGCTTTTCTTACTGACCATTCCATGAACTTTCTGTATTCTTTCTTTAAATGTAATCAAGTGGTCATGGAAGAAAAGTTTCTAGATCATCAGAAGTTGACAGTTTTCAATGTGGTATGTGTGCTTAGTTGGAGACAGAATGGAGTTTGGTATATGGGTGATGGATGAAGCTTTCCTGAATGATGGATAACTGCACATTCTGTTAATGACATATCATCTATCAACTGCTTTTGATATGGTCTATCACAAGATGTTGCTGACTCAAATTTTGTGGATTAACTGAGGTGAAAGTGATACCTGTTTGAAGTTTTGCTAATACAAAATTTCCCCTCTTGGCAGAAGGATGGATTAACTTATCTGTTGAAATGCTTTTCCATGTGAGTTCTTCACTGTCAACTTTCTTGTTCTCTCAACTGTATGTCTTCTCTGTTAGCTGAAATAGAGCCTTATATTGTTAAATGATTTTTTGTGTCATGGAAAATTTTTGTTTCCAAATCTACTTTCCTTTCTACACTTTTTTTTCTTTTTTGGGGGGGGTTGGGTGGGTAGGGCCGGTTGGGGAGGGAGGGGTCGGGTAGGCGGGCCACTTCTATTGGTCTTTCATTTATCTATTTTCATCCATCTTTGTTCTTTGGCCCATGTGGGCCTCCTATAGCAGTGGCCTCTGTTGTCGCAGAGCACCCGCTCCGGGCGCATGCACTCCAGAGCTCTGGCTCGGTAATTGGACACATCCGTCCAGCCACTCCACAGCATGTGGCATCTTCCCAGGCCAGGGATCGAACCGGCGCCCCCTTACCCACTGGACCACCAGGGAAGCCCTCTACACTTTTTTTTAAATGAGGTGGATTTCTGATTTTCTGTGTTAGGGTAAGCCCTCTGTAGCCCATCCTTCACATTGATTGCTACTGGCAACTTGAAAAACTACAATAAACAGCTAATTCAGGTCTCCAAAAAGTAAACAAAAGGGAAAGGATTATGCATTATGGTCAAAATTTAGAGAAGCTACCTGCACTGGTACCAGTTTTCTTTTTTTCTCTCAATCAAAACGAGACCCTGGTCATGCTGAATCCTTCCTCCTGGGTGAGGCTCCCCATGCCCACTCTGCACTCAGAAGGCAGCACGGTTGGATGGATCCCATCACCACAAGAATCTCCCTCCTGCTTCCCTGACAGCCACACGACCCATCATCTCTTAACCCAAACAGCTATTCACTGAAGCAACCGAATTGTGAAAGATGGACAAACTCAATTTTCCAAGGAATATAGGGATTTCCAATAAGCACAAGATGCTATGATCCAAAAAAAGAGAGAGAGAATAAAACAAAGTCAACAACAAGATAACATCCCAGGAAAATAGATATTATGAGAAAAACAGGGAATAAAATGAGAAACAGAACCAGAGAGTTCAAATTATCAGAAAAATAATTTTATTAAGAAGAGATTTTTAAATACCTTAAGCAAATTTTTAAAATTTATAGATATTCCTCACTGCAGAGTTTAGAGTTGATGGATATTTTGGGAGGATAAAGATAAAGCCATTAGCTTCTTTCTCTTCTTAACTTGTAGATTTGCCTCCTTTATTCTGGTGTCAACTTGTTGTTGAGGAAAACTCTTATGCCCCATTTTCTTTTCTTATAAATGTCTTGACCTCTGTACTTAACCTTTCAAACAATGCTTTCTTAATCATTAAAGTTCAATTATTACACAACGATTAATCTTGGAAGTGAAACTTCTGATACTACAAATTGTGTATAATATGACTGTAGTGAAAATCGCTCAGTTGTGTCTGACTCTTGATGACCCCTTGGACTGTAGCTTGCCAGGCTCCTCTCTCCATGGAATTCTCCAGGCAAGAATACTGGAATGGGTAACGTTCCCTTCTCCAGTGAATCTTCCCAACCCAGAGATCAAATCCAGGTCTTTACCATCTGAGCCATCAGGAAACCCCAAGAATACTGGAGTGGGTAGCCTATTCCTTTTCCAGGAGATCTTCCTGACCCAAGAATCAAACTGGGGTGCAGATGGATTCTTTACCAGCTGAGCTACCAGGGAGAATACCTGTATGCTTCACCTTGACATAACATAATGTTTTCTAATTCTGTTTTATTTTCTGTATCTCTGTTTCTTTGGAGAGTGGAGTAGAGAGGATTAATTTTGTTTTCTCCTCTCATGTCTCTTCTTTATGATCCTTACTTGCTTTGCAGTCCAGTCTTTCTTGTTTTGTCTGTGTTAGTCTTTGCTAAAATGGTTTCTATTCTTTGCCCCATTTCATTCATGAGTCCTGCCAGTTTCAATTTCACTCTCTGGCCACCGCTTCCTGAGGCCTGTGTTTCATCTCCTTGGTCTCTCTATATTTTAAGTTATTAAGATGGACATTGGCAGGTACAGATGTTACATTTTTCTTCTGTTTTGTAACATGTTTCTGATGATCGGATGAGTTGATGTGTTCTTTTTCATCTTCGTTCTTATAGTATCTATCCTGGATGCTAAGCAAGTTCCTTTAGTGTTTCTGATATGGGAATGTTGAATTTTCTTGACTAGCTAACAGCAGAAGTTTCTTGTAGGTAGTAAGAAAGATGTAAAAGTGTGCAAGCCTCATAGGTCCTGAGCCCTCTGATCATTTTCTGTAATGATCAACCAGTGACTCCTGGTTTGCCATCTTACAGATATACTGCTGTTCTGACTCCCAGAACCCAAACTGGTTTGGGACCCTCAACTGTTAAACTCTTATGCCCCATTTTCTTTTCTTATAAATGTCTTGACCTCTGTACTTAACCTTTCAAACAATGCTTTCTTAATCATTAAAGTTCAATTATTACACAACGATTAATCTTGGAAGTGAAACTTCTGATACTACAAATTGTGTATAATATGACTGTAGTGAAAATCGCTCAGTTGTGTCTGACTCTTGATGACCCCTTGGACTGTAGCTTGCCAGGCTCCTCTCTCCATGGAATTCTCCAGGCAAGAATACTGGAATGGGTAACCGTTCCCTTCTCCAGTGAATCTTCCCAACCCAGAGATCAAATCCAGGTCTTTACCATCTGAGCCATCAGGAAACCCCAAGAATACTGGAGTGGGTAGCCTATTCCTTTTCCAGGAGATCTTCCTGACCCAAGAATCAAACTGGGGTGCAGATGGATTCTTTACCAGCTGAGCTACCAGGGAGAATACCTGTATGCTTCACCTTGACATAACATAATGTTTTCTAATTCTGTTTTATTTTCTGTATCTCTGTTTCTTTGGAGAGTGGAGTGGAGAGGATTAATTTTGTTTTCTCCTCTCATGTCTCTTCTTTATGATCCTTACTTGCTTTGCAGTCCAGTCTTTCTTGTTTTGTCTGTGTTAGTCTTTGCTAAAATGGTTTCTATTCTTTGCCCCATTTCATTCATGAGTCCTGCCAGTTTCAATTTCACTCTCTGGCCACCGCTTCCTGAGGCCTGTGTTTCATCTCCTTGGTCTCTCTATATTTTAAGTTATTAAGATGGACATTGGCAGGTACAGATGTTACATTTTTCTTCTGTTTTGTAACATGTTTCTGATGATCGGATGAGTTGATGTGTTCTTTTTCATCTTCGTTCTTATAGTATCTATCCTGGATGCTAAGCAAGTTCCTTTAGTGTTTCTGATATGGGAATGTTGAATTTTCTTGACTAGCTAACAGCAGAAGTTTCTTGTAGGTAGTAAGAAAGATGTAAAAGTGTGCAAGCCTCATAGGTCCTGAGCCCTCTGATCATTTTCTGTAATGATCAACCAGTGACTCCTGGTTTGCCATCTTACAGATATACTGCTGTTCTGACTCCCAGAACCCAAACTGGTTTGGGACCCTTTCCATCACAGGCATATCATTTTCTGTCTTCCACTGTCCTGTCGTGAGTGAAACAACCCTTGCCTTCTAGAATGATTCATTCAGTGTTAAAAGTTATCCTTTGTCGTTTGTTTTCTGAGACTTCCACCTCTGAAGATTTTTCTCTCCCCTTCCCTGAGGACTCTGTTAAGTTTTTACTTTGCTCCAGCGTTTCTGACTCTGGCTGGGGCTTCTCTGGATTTATACACTTGCTTGTCGATTTCCAGTGACTTACCACCACTAGCTGCCCCCACCCTCCTGGTTCTTTCTTCTAGCCAAGCCTGACTACCCTTGGGCACTTCTTATTTGGTTCAGTACAGTTTGTGACAACCTGTTGTATGATGTGGTGACAAAGGTCTGTCTTTGTTTCATGCACTTGTTGAAAACAAAGTTTATATAGTTTTTGTTTGTTTTCCCCTTCTTATTTCTATGAGAAGTAAGGTAACTAAGTTGCTACTGGGGAAATGTCCGTATCTATGCACATGTTTAAATGATAGAAATATCATACTTCAGCTTACCATTACTTCATATGCTTCTACATCAAGCACTTTTCAGAAAATTGAATCTAAATTTCATTTTCTTGACATAGTAATATATGAATTTTTCAAAAACTACAAAAAATTTAGAAGAATAATTTCAAAAGGTAATCAATTAAGAATAACTTATTCTTTGGCAAGGAAGTACTGAAACCTGGTATCTTTAAAGGAGTTTTTTTTTTGTTTGTTTTTTTGTTTTGGTCTTCACTTTTGAGTGCTTCCCTGTGTTATAAACTTGACTTTAATACCTGCATAAGCACATAATTATCCCTGGTTCATCGGATGGCCGGTTAGGTGACAGCCTTGGCACGTCTAGTGAATGGACAGTAGATGTCACTGTTGGATGAAAGGAGCCATTCTGCTGATCCCACCCTCTCTCATCTGAAAGTGCCTTTCCAGGGTCCAAATCCTGGGATTTACTGATAAAGAAAGAGAAAGAGAGAGAAAGAAATTAAACTCAGAACCCTGAGTCAGTTTCATAACTTGGCCTTGCACCTTAGGGCATGGGATGTAAGCCAGCTTTGCAATTAAGTGAACTTTTTCATTTGAAACGAAGCGTACTTGTTCAGAGTTTACTCTGCATGGTGGAAAATGGCTTGTGGTGTTAGAACGCTCAATTCTTAGGTATTACTTTGTGTAATTGTCCCACCCCTATTTTTCAACATATATCTGCAGGTTTGACTGTAGCAGCATTCCGTCTGTTCACATGGTGCCTTTAAAACGCATGTGACGTTGGGAGTCATGGCACACAGCAGAGCCATTTAGAATCAAAATGTAGAATTGAGCACAGTCGGAATGCTTTATTTTAGTATAGCCATCTCTTAAAATTCACCACCTAATGTCTTTTACTATGCATTGTTATATTTTGCAGGTGCTTATATTTCAATGCTTATTCACACTGAGGATTCTTATCTGGGTACTTTTATTTTTCAGATCACTTTTATTCTTTGTGAGAATAAAGAAAATGACTGTGTTTCATGACTGTTACTAAGATATTCAGGTACTTACTTGTGTCTGCTATCTTATTCTGTCCACATGCTGACATTTTGAGTAATTTTTCACTTTCTGAGTCAGAAATTCTTCTGAGTTAAACCTTAGGTCCGTACTGTTTGGTACTAAATTAATTAAGTTCAGGTTTGTTTTTAATTTTGAATTTCATAATATATTCCTGCTCAACTATTTTAATTTTGTTTCACAGTCCTTTTGTAGAAGAAACACCGATCAAAGTAGTGTGACATTTTAATCTTCACTTTATCAGCTCCTAATTGGCAAGCTTATATAATTCTTGCTGCCTAGTGTTTGGGTATAGTGCTTGAGAGAATGAGAAAAAGTCATTCTGTCTTTGGACACACTGGCAGTTTAAACTGTTGAATTGATTTTTGTCACTGTTTTGATCTCAATTCTACATTTAAATTTTGCTTGGAAATGAGATAAGGAAGAGTTTGTATGTAAAATGAAGTCGCTCAGTCATGTTCAACTCTTTGGAGCCATGGACAAGCCATGGAATTTTCTAGGCAAGAATACTGGAGTGGGGCTTGTCTGTTGGCCCAGTGGGTAGAGTCTGCCTTGCAGTGCAAGGGGCACCAGTTCGATCCCTGGCCCAGAAGGATACCATGTGCCGCAGAGTGGCTGGACCAGTGTGTCCAATTACAAGCCGGAGCCCTGGAACGCATGCGCCCAGAGATGGTGCTCTATACCGAGAGAGGCCACTGCAATGGGAGGCCCACACAGGCCAAAGGATAAAGCTGCATGAAAATAAATAAATAATAATAATAATAATAAAACAACAAAAGAGGCCAAAATTAAAAAAAAAAAGTTTTGGAGTAGGTAGCCTTTCCTTTCTCCAGGGCATCTTCCCAACCAAGGTCTCACGAATTGCAGGTGGATTCTTGGAATCTTTGCCAGCTGAGCCACTAGGGAAGCCTAAGAATCCTGGAGTGGGTAGCCTATCCCTTCTCCAGGGGATCATCCCAACCCGGGGATCAAACCAGGGACTCCTGCATAATAGGCAGATTCTTTACCATCTAAGCTACTAGGGAATCCCTGAAATAGGGAAGTATAGAGTCTTTTCTTCACCAGCACTGAGCACAATACTAACTAGCCAAGAGTAGAAACCCAATCAATCATTATTGGGTTAATGGAAAAATGATTGAGGGTGTATTAAATACTTGTCATGCTTATTTCTGGCATTACTACTGTGAGGTTAATAATATGAAACACACAAAAAATAGAAGGAAGTGATAATTGGTTAAGATATTAGGATAGAAATTTATACATTCATATGGTAGATAAATTTTTATTGAGCACCTACTATGTGCTCAGGGTTCCTCTCTTGTGAAACTCACAATCTAATTTGGGAAAGGAGATAGTGGGTGTTTTTGTGATTTTGTTTTGTTTCAGAAAAAAAAAATCAGCTAATGTATTTCTCCAAAAGAAGATCTTTTAAAATATTTAAATATTCCAGGAATTCATGACATATATGTTAGAGACAAATCCATACAATTTAACAATATAATTATTTGTTCAACTTCACAATTCTTCTGGTGGATTGGGCAACTACATTTAAATTTTGGGGGGGGGCCATGGACAAGCCATGGAATTTTCTAGGCAAGAATACTGGAGTGGGGCTTGTCTGTTGGCCCAGTGGGTAGAGTCTGCCTTGCAGTGCAAGGGGCACCAGTTCGATCCCTGGCCCAGAAGGATACCATGTGCCGCAGAGTGGCTGGACCAGTGTGTCCAATTACAAGCCGGAGCCCTGGAACGCATGCGCCCAGAGATGGTGCTCTATACCGAGAGAGGCCACTGCAATGGGAGGCCCACACAGGCCAAAGGATAAAGCTGCATGAAAATAAATAAATAATAATAATAATAATAAAACAACAAAAGAGGCCAAAATTAAAAAAAAAAAGTTTTGGAGTAGGTAGCCTTTCCTTTCTCCAGGGCATCTTCCCAACCAAGGTCTCACGAATTGCAGGTGGATTCTTGGAATCTTTGCCAGCTGAGCCACTAGGGAAGCCTAAGAATCCTGGAGTGGGTAGCCTATCCCTTCTCCAGGGGATCATCCCAACCCGGGGATCAAACCAGGGACTCCTGCATAATAGGCAGATTCTTTACCATCTAAGCTACTAGGGAATCCCTGAAATAGGGAAGTATAGAGTCTTTTCTTCACCAGCACTGAGCACAATACTAACTAGCCAAGAGTAGAAACCCAATCAATCATTATTGGGTTAATGGAAAAATGATTGAGGGTGTATTAAATACTTGTCATGCTTATTTCTGGCATTACTACTGTGAGGTTAATAATATGAAACACACAAAAAATAGAAGGAAGTGATAATTGGTTAAGATATTAGGATAGAAATTTATACATTCATATGGTAGATAAATTTTTATTGAGCACCTACTATGTGCTCAGGGTTCCTCTCTTGTGAAACTCACAATCTAATTTGGGAAAGGAGATAGTGGGTGTTTTTGTGATTTTGTTTTGTTTCAGAAAAAAAAAAAAAAATCAGCTAATGTATTTCTCCAAAAGAAGATCTTTTTAAAATATTTAAATATTCCAGGAATTCATGACATATATGTTAGGAGACAAATCCATACAATTTAACAATATAATTATTTGTTCAACTTCACAATTCTTCTGGTGGTTAGGTTTGGGCAGACATGTTATGGTAGGTCTTAAACTTGAATCCATACTGTAACAGACTGGGTTGTTATAGAGTTCTAGCTTTGTTTCAGACACCAGCAACTAAAATGCTTCTAAGTTAAAGTAATTTCTCTGTGCAATGGAACAAATGCAATTTTAGCAAGCCTTGTTAGTGTACATGTCAGTTGTTTTTTGTTATATTTTGTCCTTTTTCTTCTAGTTATTACCATCTAAGAGAGACATATGGTATGTCAATGGTACAACTTATTAAGGTGTTTGAGGAGGAAATATAAGAGAGTGTACCAGACGGTATTTTGCTCCATAAGAGCCCAAATGATTACCAGGCAGTTGCTACTGTCTCTTCTCCCTGATATTCATATATAACTTGTTGAAACACTATAAAAATACCAATGGATTATCTTAGAAGGGCTCTATGCCTGTTATGGCACATTTGTTTGGCATTAGCTGACTACATTATCTCCAACTGTAAAACAACCCATTTAGGGTAGAAGGAAAAGACACCCATTTTGATGTGTTTCCAGAATTCTAATTAAAAGCAAAAACCTGTTGTGTGTGTGCACATAATCAAGCTTTGAATATTACAAATATTTTGCTATTATCATAACTATATCAATCAACAGTAAAGAAGGAAAAGGGAAATACAGACATCTAAAATACAAAATCTGATTCAAAAGGGACATGAAGAAAAGCCTGATAAGTGAGTTGTAAAAAAAGATATGGGCTATACTGAACGGCAAGGATCCACAGCCTCTAGGATCTAATGCCTGATGATCTGAAGTGAACCTTATGTAATAATAATAGATATACAGTGCATAGTAAATGTAATGTGCTTGAATCATCCCCAAACTGTCTCCTTGTATCGGCCCGTTCATGGGAAAATTGTCTTCCAGGAAATCCATCGCTGGTGCCAAAATGGTTGGGGACCACTGCTTATGAGTTAGAGTGTAGCTTCATATAAGACAAACAACTTGAAAAGACTCTGGGGATGGTAGCCTGCCATCACATGTAGTAGGAGAAATTAACATGAAAAGAAATCAGTTAATACTTCCATTATGTGATGGTAGCCATTTAGAAAATATAATAATTTGTTCAACTTCACAATTCTTCTGGTGGTTAGGTTTGGGCAGACATGTTATGGTAGGTCTTAAACTTGAATCCATACTGTAACAGACTGGGTTGTTATAGAGTTCTAGCTTTGTTTCAGACACCAGCAACTAAAATGCTTCTAAGTTAAAGTAATTTCTCTGTGCAATGGAACAAATGCAATTTTAGCAAGCCTTGTTAGTGTACATGTCAGTTGTTTTTTGTTATATTTTGTCCTTTTTCTTCTAGTTATTACCATCTAAGAGAGACATATGGTATGTCAATGGTACAACTTATTAAGGTGTTTGAGGAGGAAATATAAGAGAGTGTACCAGACGGTATTTTGCTCCATAAGAGCCCAAATGATTACCAGGCAGTTGCTACTGTCTCTTCTCCCTGATATTCATATATAACTTGTTGAAACACTATAAAAATACCAATGGATTATCTTAGAAGGGCTCTATGCCTGTTATGGCACATTTGTTTGGCATTAGCTGACTACATTATCTCCAACTGTAAAACAACCCATTTAGGGTAGAAGGAAAAGACACCCATTTTGATGTGTTTCCAGAATTCTAATTAAAAGCAAAAACCTGTTGTGTGTGTGCACATAATCAAGCTTTGAATATTACAAATATTTTGCTATTATCATAACTATATCAATCAACAGTAAAGAAGGAAAAGGGAAATACAGACATCTAAAATACAAAATCTGATTCAAAAGGGACATGAAGAAAAGCCTGATAAGTGAGTTGTAAAAAAAGATATGGGCTATACTGAACGGCAAGGATCCACAGCCTCTAGGATCTAATGCCTGATGATCTGAAGTGAACCTTATGTAATAATAATAGATATACAGTGCATAGTAAATGTAATGTGCTTGAATCATCCCCAAACTGTCTCCTTGTATCGGCCCGTTCATGGGAAAATTGTCTTCCAGGAAATCCATCGCTGGTGCCAAAATGGTTGGGGACCACTGCTTATGAGTTAGAGTGTAGCTTCATATAAGACAAACAACTTGAAAAGACTCTGGGGATGGTAGCCTGCCATCACATGTAGTAGGAGAAATTAACATGAAAAGAAATCAGTTAATACTTCCATTATGTGATGGTAGCCAGCCAAAAAATAATAGAAAGCAAGGAAAATGTTTAGCGTAGGCACTTAAGCTACTAAATTAGATCTGTGAAAATGGAAAAGCCAAATGTCTTAAGGCAAACTGCAGGGATGAGAAGAACAAATGAGAGGTCCACTTAGTGATATGTTTAAAGCACAGTGAAAGTATCTGCATTGTAGACAGTATGTATTCTTTTCTCACAGTTCCTTTTTTCTTGACATTCAATGATAAATATGTGCATTCTTTGCTGTACTAGATTCTCATTTAATTGTCAGTCTTACAGTTTGCCTTCAGCTAATTGGAACCCTTTGGTTCACCCTTTGAGAATCTGATGCTTTGTAATGTGTGTTGAGCTAGTGGACCAGTCTTTGTTTAAATCACCAGCTGAGGCAGGGTCACCTCCCCTGGAAATATACACCTGCTTAAATCTGTATGCATCAGTGGGAACAGCCTACCTGGAGAGAAACTCAAAGAAACTTTTCCCTAGCAGGCTGAAGGCTGGGACCCCATTCATTTAACCGAAATTGGGATGCTGTAGCTTTTCAGGGAAACTTTCGATTTGTCACAACTTTCATACTCAAAACCCTATTTTCTGTCAAACAAGTCACAGAACTGTTCTTTTGTGACTGAAACTGCCAATTTTTTTTCATGGATTCATGCCCCTTCCCTGCTATTCCTTCAGGCAGAAGTGAAGTTCTCAGCTTTATTTATTCCAGCTAATGCGTACTTGAGTTTCCATTTCAAAATGGCCTACCTCCAAAAAGTAGCTTGCGAATTCTCAGGAAAACACTTGTTATCCCATGGTCTGTGCTCTCATAACACTTGGTTCAGAATGTAACTGGATTCCACTTCTCCAAATCGCCTTTTGAATAAGTCATTAATATCTTTGGGTCTCTTTTTCTCTTTGATAACATTATAGTAAGAAGGGGAAACTCATAGAGCTTTACAAGGGTAAAATGACATGATGTTTGTTAGGTATCCAATGTAGTGTCCGCATCCAGAAGATCCTGTGCATTTGGCTTCCTGCTGGTTCATTGGTAAGAATCTGCCTGCAACATGAGAGCTGCAGGAGACGCATTGACCCGGGTAGTGTCACTGTCAGTAAAAAAGGCAAACTGCAAAAGAAATAGAATTTTTGAGGTAAGAAAAAAAACAAATGTTTAGCGAGGCATAAGCTACTAAATTAGATCTGTGAAAATGGAAAAGCCAAATGTCTTAAGGCAAACTGCAGGGATGAGAAGAACAAATGAGAGGTCCACTTAGTGATATGTTTAAAGCACAGTGAAAGTATCTGCATTGTAGACAGTATGTATTCTTTTCTCACAGTTCCTTTTTTCTTGACATTCAATGATAAATATGTGCATTCTTTGCTGTACTAGATTCTCATTTAATTGTCAGTCTTACAGTTTGCCTTCAGCTAATTGGAACCCTTTGGTTCACCCTTTGAGAATCTGATGCTTTGTAATGTGTGTTGAGCTAGTGGACCAGTCTTTGTTTAAATCACCAGCTGAGGCAGGGTCACCTCCCCTGGAAATATACACCTGCTTAAATCTGTATGCATCAGTGGGAACAGCCTACCTGGAGAGAAACTCAAAGAAACTTTTCCCTAGCAGGCTGAAGGCTGGGACCCCATTCATTTAACCGAAATTGGGATGCTGTAGCTTTTCAGGGAAACTTTCGATTTGTCACAACTTTCATACTCAAAACCCTATTTTCTGTCAAACAAGTCACAGAACTGTTCTTTTGTGACTGAAACTGCCAATTTTTTTTCATGGATTCATGCCCCTTCCCTGCTATTCCTTCAGGCAGAAGTGAAGTTCTCAGCTTTATTTATTCCAGCTAATGCGTACTTGAGTTTCCATTTCAAAATGGCCTACCTCCAAAAAGTAGCTTGCGAATTCTCAGGAAAACACTTGTTATCCCATGGTCTGTGCTCTCATAACACTTGGTTCAGAATGTAACTGGATTCCACTTCTCCAAATCGCCTTTTGAATAAGTCATTAATATCTTTGGGTCTCTTTTTCTCTTTGATAACATTATAGTAAGAAGGGGAAACTCATAGAGCTTTACAAGGGTAAAATGACATGATGTTTGTTAGGTATCCAATGTAGTGTCCGCATCCAGAAGATCCTGTGCATTCCTGGGCTTCCCTGCTGGTTCATTGGTAAAGAATCTGCCTGCAACATGAGAGCTGCAGGAGACGCAGGTTTGATCCCTGGGTTGGGAAGATCCCCTGGAGGAGGGCATGACAACTGCCTCCAGTATTCTTGATTGGAGACTTCGTGTCAAGAGAGAGAAGCCTGGCGGTCTACAGTCCATGGAGTCCCAAACAGTCGAACACGACTGAAGTGACTTGGCACGCGTGTGCAAAACATTCCTCTAGGTGAGCTTTATGTATAATAATTCATGTAATGGTTATTGTTGCTATCCCTATTTTAAGAATGTACATTGAACCACAGAGGGACCATAAATTTGTCCAAGGTCACATGTTAGAAAACAGGAGACAGAATTTGACCCAGAGAATGTGGTTCCAAGGCTATACTCCTATTTCTATTTACTGCTCCTCCTCCTACTATCATGGCAACTTCCAATCTGCTCTAGTGCTTATCACATTGCTTTATATCTTATTAATTTAAGTGCATTGCCCTACAACTAGTTTAAGAGCTTCTTGAGGGTGATTTATTTATATTTTCTGCCCATCTAGCATGCCTGGCCCATACTAAAAACTCATTAAAAATTTACTGGGAAATGAATTAGCAAAGACCAATAAATATGAAAAAAATTCAAGATTTATAAATAACTTAGAAGATCCTTTTTTAACAACTGATCTCCACTACTCTATAGATGTATTTTATATCAAGAATATATATCAATGTACTTCAAGACTTATTAAAATTGACAAACTTGTGTGTACATATATATATAAAGGTATATATGTAGGTATGCATGGGAAGAAACAATAAAAAGCCATGATGTTTTGATGGAAAATTCTCAATAGCAAATACCAACAGCTAATCTTCCCTGTTAAAATATCTTGGTGGTTTTGTTCTCTTAAGCTCATTTAACTTAATTTTAGCATGTCTGAAAGTTGTGTCAGAAGAAAGAAGTATTTTAAATACCTAACTTGAATTTTGGTGACATTTAAAATACGTTAATGACAGTCAAGCTGAGGATTCATTCCCATATTAGTTTCTGCCAAGTAACCACATATTTACAAATATTATGGCTGTATTTTATGTAAGGACCATATGGTCATCTATAATAAATAGGTAAAGTTAGGAGGTGAATTTTACCTGCTTCCATTAAAGTTTTCGAAGACTGTGATGAAAATTACACTAATTCAGTAAACAAATAGGAATTTTTCTAGTTTCTGTGGCATTCTCTAATATATCCTCAAAGAAAGGAAAACATAAAAAAAAAAAATTGTTGTAAAAGTGAAGCATAAGTAGTTTTGGTCTGAAAATATAATCTGCTCAATAATTTGGGTCATGTCTCATCAACTCAACATTTCATTTGTCTAATTGGAAATCTATGTAACATGATTACTCCTTCTACCAAGGAAGATTTCTATGTAAAATCTTTCCTTTATGACTCTGAGCTGAGTGCTGGAAGATGATGAAGAAAAGCTGCTTTGCTTGTGTAAGAGCATATTTCTTCATTAAAGATTAAATGAATCATTTAATTTAAATAATTTTAGATATGATATAGGCATTTATGCTTTTGAAAACAATACTTTTGAATATCTACTCTGTTGTGTCTGTCTACTAGGTATTTCTAATATAGGAATCATTATTATTATTTATTTTAATGGTAACTGTCATATCACTACCATCATATGTACAGAAGTAGAATAGGAAAATAAATTATGAAATATTTATAATTATATTCACAAATATTATACAGCAATGAGAAAAAATAAGTATTGCCTTACACAATGTAGATGGATGTCACTAACATAATTTTGAGCCAAGGAAACCAAACACCAAGAGGCATTATTTATGGTTCCACAAAAGTTCAAAGTGAATAAACTGAAGAAAGTCAGGGTATTGCTTTAACTGTAGCAGATCAGAGTTATCGTTGAAAGGGAGGCTTGAAGGGGGCAATGATTTGCTGGTGACATTCTTTTTTTGATATGGTTGGAAGTCACTCAGGTATGTTCATTTTGTGAAAATTCATTTAGCTGTTTAACTTTCTCTAAGTATACGAGTCAGTCAACTTTTAACATCAAAGGCAACGTAAAAGTAGTAAGTGAATCATAAAAGAGGTGACCTTAGTAAACTATGGAGAAAGTAATATGTCAAATTCAGTTTAGAATTGAGTTTGTGCTCACTCAGTCATATCAGATTCTTTGCGACCCTGTAGACTGTAGACAGCCAGGATCCTCCATCTAAGGGATTTTCCCAGTAAGAATACTGGTGTGGGTTGCCTTTTCCTACTCCAGGGAATCTTCCTGACCCAGGGATCAAACTCATGTCTTTTGTGTCTCATTGGATGGGTGAGTTGTCTGTGTTAGGGACTGCCTTATTCTTTTTTAAAATTTTATTTTATTTGTTTTATTTCTGGCTGTGCTTTAGTGCTTGTGGTGCATAGGCTTAGTTGCTCCTTGGCATGTGAAATCTTCCTGGACCACGGATTGCACTTATGTCCTCAGCATCAGCAGGCAGATTCCCAACCACTGGACCACCAGGGAAGCCCTACCTTATTCTTTGTGAAACTCTAAAATCTTTGGCAAAGCATAAAGAATTGTATTGAAGAGACCCGAGATGGTTTTTTGTTTGTTTTTAATATCTTTTTTCTCTTCTAATACTAGCATTTTATTTAAATCATTAGAGAAATCTGTAACTTTTCCTGATTTCAATACAATCACGGCATTTTTTGCCATCTGTGAAGAGAGTAGCTGTGTGAGCTCTATAGAGTAAATTGGTCATAAAAATAGAAGGCTTTTATATGTTTTTTTGACATTTATCTAATGGACGTAAGTACTGACAGTTGAGGGAGTATTTTTGTGCATCATAGTAGAAGTTTAATGTACTTCTCTATTCCCACTCATGGCTTCAAACATACATTTAAAATTTTCCACTGTGACTCAGCCAGCACAAATAAAATGTGCTCTCAGTAGCTGTAGCTACAGCCAATGCTTAATTGACATTTCTCATTGTGAAAGAAAATAAGGTGGACTCTTGAATCACAATGAGTGCTATTAACCATTGGCTTAGTTACTGAAAGCAGATTTAGGAGTGATTCTGCATAATCATTATATGGAGCAGAGATTATATGATGGACTTTGAATCAGTTCAGCCCACTGATGAATTTCATTTGCCACATTCTTCCATTATTGTTTGGTTATTACTTTTAAGTGCCATAAGGCAGTATCTGTGCTCTTTAGTTTGCCACAGTCTTGCTCCTTTACTGTTTTTGCCTTCAGTGGTAGAAGTGAAATACAGTGAATAAAAGCATGGTCTTGGAACCAGCCTACCTGGGTTTGAATCCCAGTTTCATCACTTCCTATGTGAGCTTGAGCAGTTACTTAATCCTTCCGTACCCCTGGCTTCTCATCTTCAAGCAAGGAATCGCATCATTTTGTGCTTATTAGATATAGGGATAGAGTCCAAAATTAAGGAGTTAGACTTGGCTTAGAACTGGAGTGATGTGTTGATATAGGGACCCTAATTCCTTGCTCTGTCCAGGTGGCACTAGTGGTAAAGAATCCGCCTGCCAATGCAAGAGACTCAGGAGACTCAATAGAGCAGATTTTGACCCCTGGGTTGTGAAGATACCCTGGCATAGGAGATGACAACCCATTCCAGCATTCTTCCAGGGACAACTTCATAGAAAGAGGAGCCCGGATCACAAAGAGACATGACTGAAGCGACTAAGCAACCATAAACATCAGTTGAGCCAGTGCAGCCAAGCTAGAAAACAAGATGACGGAATTTAATCTTAACATGCATGTACGTGGTTTGACCTCAGATTTATGCTCCTGTGTATACCTATCTGAAAGCAATTTTAGCAAAATTACATAAAGAAACATGTAGTAGGCCATTTGCTGGAACATTTGGAATAAAGGGACCACATGGACCAGGAATTGGAAGATGTGTGTGGCTGCAGTTGGAGGCAACCTAAGTTATCTGTCACAGGGGAAGTGAGCAGGTGAAACATATCAGATACACATCGTGGAGTACTTTACAGCAGTTAGACACAAAACTTTAAATGAGAAATGTTAGAGACAGAGTGAATTCTAGGGCATAACATTATTTACATGAATGCAAAATACGTGTACCAAAACACACATGTTGCAAATCACCATCCAAATGGTATAGATTAAACATATTAGAGTTGTAACTCTAAGTGGGGGCAGCAGAAAGGAATGACAGTGGAGGTATAAGGAAAAATTGGGATAAATAAATAAGACACAGAGATTAATACTGATATACTATGATCTGAGGATTCTTGAGTTCGTTTCTTTATACCTGAGGTCCAGCAATAAAATTATGTGAAATGAAGTAGACATATGGATCGTATAATATTTTTCTCATAAAAGATGTGGTGAAGATTAAATGTTACCACTTAAAACACTTACTTACCTGGCACATAAATACTCAATAATGTTCGTGATTCACTCATGTGTGTAACTTGTTAAGGGACTTCCCCAGTGGCTTGGCAGTAAAGAATCTACCTGCAATGCAGGAGACTGAGTGTGATTCCTGGATCAGGAAGACCCCTGGAGGAAGACATGGCAGCCCACTCCAGCACCCTTGCCTGGAGAATCCCATGACCAGAGGAGCCTTGTAGGTTACACAGGGTCACAAAACTTGGACATGCCTGAAGCGACTAAGCAACCATAAACATCAGTTGAGCCAGTGCAGCCAAGCTAGAAAACAAGATGACGGAATTTAATCTTAACATGCATGTACGTGGTTTGACCTCAGATTTATGCTCCTGTGTATACCTATCTGAAAGCAATTTTAGCAAAATTACATAAAGAAACATGTAGTAGGCCATTTGCTGGAACATTTGGAATAAAGGGACCACATGGACCAGGAATTGGAAGATGTGTGTGGCTGCAGTTGGAGGCAACCTAAGTTATCTGTCACAGGGGAAGTGAGCAGGTGAAACATATCAGATACACATCGTGGAGTACTTTACAGCAGTTAGACACAAAACTTTAAATGAGAAATGTTAGAGACAGAGTGAATTCTAGGGCATAACATTATTTACATGAATGCAAAATACGTGTACCAAAACACACATGTTGCAAATCACCATCCAAATGGTATAGATTAAACATATTAGAGTTGTAACTCTAAGTGGGGGCAGCAGAAAGGAATGACAGTGGAGGTATAAGGAAAAATTGGGATAAATAAATAAGACACAGAGATTAATACTGATATACTATGATCTGAGGATTCTTGAGTTCGTTTCTTTATACCTGAGGTCCAGCAATAAAATTATGTGAAATGAAGTAGACATATGGATCGTATAATATTTTTCTCATAAAAGATGTGGTGAAGATTAAATGTTACCACTTAAAACACTTACTTACCTGGCACATAAATACTCAATAATGTTCGTGATTCACTCATGTGTGTAACTTGTTAAGGGACTTCCCCAGTGGCTTGGCAGTAAAGAATCTACCTGCAATGCAGGAGACTGAGGTGTGATTCCTGGATCAGGAAGACCCCCTGGAGGAAGACATGGCAGCCCACTCCAGCACCCTTGCCTGGAGAATCCCATGACCAGAGGAGCCTTGTAGGTTACACAGGGTCACAAAAACTTGGACATGGCTGAAGTGACTGAGCAGCCATGTATGTAATTTGCTAAGTTCCAGAAGGTGCTCATTTGGAAAAGTATTTGTAACCTTCAGTTGTTTGTTTGTTTGTTTTTACCATGATGGTAATAAAGAGTTAATGATTAGATTTCTGTAACATTTCCATTTCTTCTTACACCTTCTTTTAGCCAGTTCTTCTCTCCCTTACAGCTCTAGGAATTTCAGATACATGTAATCACATCAGGTGCATTGCAAGAAAAAGACACATTTGCTTAGAGCAGAAGGGATTTTGGCCAACGTAAATGAATCAGAGGGTTTTAATTCACAAGGGTTCGAATTCATTTAGGCCTGTCATAGCCTACAAAAGAAAATCATCAACCAGAAAGGGGCAGTCAGGCATGATATTAAACTGCTGAACGTGGCAGAATAATCACTCTGTCATTATGGCGTCCCATTCAGTACATCTGAGGTTGAGCTGTTGCCTTTGTGTGAGATTTTCTCCCTTTTCATAAATTAGTCTTTTTTTTCCCCCTAATATAAATTATCTTGAGGTTTTCTCTGGAATGCGAATTTGAACTAAGTTTGCTGAGTTATAATTTTTGAAATACTTGATTTAAATATTAAACACCTTTAATTTGTAAAGTAGACTTCCATAATTTGTGAAGTAGGTTTCCATGGGAAGGATGGTTATTTTTTATTATTATTATAAAGTACAAGGTAGGATGTACTTCTGGGGGTTATTTCTTAAGAAACAGATTCTGAACGCCTGAAGTAGACATATGGATCGTATAATATTTTTCTCATAAAAGATGTGGTGAAGATTAAATGTTACCACTTAAAACACTTACTTACCTGGCACATAAATACTCAATAATGTTCGTGATTCACTCATGTGTGTAACTTGTTAAGGGACTTCCCCAGTGGCTTGGCAGTAAAGAATCTACCTGCAATGCAGGAGACTGAGGTGTGATTCCTGGATCAGGAAGACCCCCTGGAGGAAGACATGGCAGCCCACTCCAGCACCCTTGCCTGGAGAATCCCATGACCAGAGGAGCCTTGTAGGTTACACAGGGTCACAAAAACTTGGACATGGCTGAAGTGACTGAGCAGCCATGTATGTAATTTGCTAAGTTCCAGAAGGTGCTCATTTGGAAAAGTATTTGTAACCTTCAGTTGTTTGTTTGTTTGTTTTTACCATGATGGTAATAAAGAGTTAATGATTAGATTTCTGTAACATTTCCATTTCTTCTTACACCTTCTTTTAGCCAGTTCTTCTCTCCCTTACAGCTCTAGGAATTTCAGATACATGTAATCACATCAGGTGCATTGCAAGAAAAAGACACATTTGCTTAGAGCAGAAGGGATTTTGGCCAACGTAAATGAATCAGAGGGTTTTAATTCACAAGGGTTCGAATTCATTTAGGCCTGTCATAGCCTACAAAAGAAAATCATCAACCAGAAAGGGGCAGTCAGGCATGATATTAAACTGCTGAACGTGGCAGAATAATCACTCTGTCATTATGGCGTCCCATTCAGTACATCTGAGGTTGAGCTGTTGCCTTTGTGTGAGATTTTCTCCCTTTTCATAAATTAGTCTTTTTTTTCCCCCTAATATAAATTATCTTGAGGTTTTCTCTGGAATGCGAATTTGAACTAAGTTTGCTGAGTTATAATTTTTGAAATACTTGATTTAAATATTAAACACCTTTAATTTGTAAAGTAGACTTCCATAATTTGTGAAGTAGGTTTCCATGGGAAGGATGGTTATTTTTTTTATTATTATTATAAAGTACAAGGTAGGATGTACTTCTTAAAGAAGGACAGTATTCTTGCTAACTGCCTGAACATCTAAATAGAAATAATTATACAACTTCAAGATCCATTCCTCACAGAGATCTGAAAGCCAGTGGTCTTTTTTTAAGCTCAGTGGTATGTTTCTAGAAAGGTTCATTTTCAAGTCATTCAGTAGCTTGACCACAGTAAGTTCAAAAATTTACTGAATTATTAATAAAGAACAACTTGAATGTTTCTCTTTAGAGTTAGTGAGGAAAGGCAGAGAAAAAATGAATCAACGTGACTTATGTAATCTAAAATGTATCTTTGAAGTAGCTTATGATCAGAAAAGAGATTGTCAGTTTTCCCGGGACATCATTTTTGGCAAGAGACTCGGTAATTATCTTGTTTTATTTCAGTAAATTAATAAGAAGACAAACTAACAAACTGCTTCTTACTGAAGACTTTGAATACTAAGCACATGATTTATGGGCAATCATAGGTAGATGTATATTTACTTTTGATCATCTTTATTTGTATGATACATTTGCTCCAAAATATTTCCTTGTTAACTTGGGCAAATTTACTTTTTGTTGTTTATTCTTTTTTTTAATTTGTTTTTTTTTTTTTAGTCAGAGTATTGTTGATTTACAGTGTTGTGTTAGTTTCAGGTGTGTAACAAAGTAAACCAGTTATACATATACATACATCCATTCTTATTTAGATTCTTTTTTGATATAGGCCATTACAGAGTATTGAGTGGGGTCCCTTACAGTACTGAAGACAGGTTCTTGTTAGTTATCTATTTTATATAGAGAAGTGTGTTCATGTCAGCCTCAGTCTTTCAATTTATCTCTCCCCAACCTGT
This sequence comes from Tragulus kanchil, assembly GCA_022376925.1. NCBI lineage: Eukaryota > Metazoa > Chordata > Mammalia > Artiodactyla > Tragulidae > Tragulus > Tragulus kanchil. The sequence continues at coordinate 20,724,955 of JAIOJX010000003.1, read as the reverse complement.
GCCCTGATATCCATGTTTGTTTTCTACATCTGTTTTGCAGATAAATTCATTCATGCCTTTCTTTTAGATTCCACATATAAACTTCATATGATATTTGTCTTTGTCTGAGTTCATTCCCTATGGCCATCTCTAGATCCATTCATGTTGCTGAAAATGGTATTATTTTATTCTTTTTTAATCTGAGTAATAGTCCATTGTATATATGTACCACAACTTCTTTATTCATTTCTCAATTGATGGGTATTTAAGTTACTCACATGTACTCGCTGTTATAAATAGTACTGCAATGAATATTGCACTGTGTGTATCTTTTCGAATTATGATTTTTTTTCCATGTATATACCTAGGTGTGAGATTGCTGAATCATATGGTAGCTCTGTTTTTAGTTTTTTTAAAGAGCCACGATTCTGTTCTCTATTGTGGTTGTGCCAGTTTACGTTCTGACCAACAGTGCTGGGCGGTTCCCTTTTCTCCACAGCCTCTCTAATATTGTTTGTATATCTTTGACGATGGCCATTCTGACTGGCATGAGGTAGTAACGTCCTTGTACTTTGATTTGCCTTTCTGTAATAATTTGTGATGTTGAGCATCTTCTCATATACCTTTTAGCCATCTGTGTGTCTTCCTTGGAGAAACGTCCACCCATTTTTTGATTATTATTTTTGTTTAGTTGCTCAGTCTTGTCCAACTTTTTGCGACCCCATGGACTGTAGCCGGCCAGGCTCTTCTGTGCTTGGAATTTTCCAGGCAAGAATATTGGTATGAGTTGCCATTTCTTACTCCTTTTTGGATTCATTTTTTAATTTAATTTTATTTTTGCTATTCAACTACATGAACTTTTTGAATATTTTGAAGATTAATCCCTTGTTGGTTGCTTCATTTGATCTTCACAATATTTTAAAAATATTTTCTCTCATTCTGAAGGTTTTCTTTTCATTTTGTTTATGAGTTCCTTTGCTGTGTTAAATTTGACCACATTTGTTTATTTTTATTTTCATTTCTCTAGGAGAAGGATCACAAAAGATCTTTCTGCAATTTATGTTCAAGTGTTTTCTACATCTGTTTTGCAGATAAATTCATTCATGCCTTTCTTTTAGATTCCACATATAAACTTCATATGATATTTGTCTTTGTCTGAGTTCATTCCCTATGGCCATCTCTAGATCCATTCATGTTGCTGAAAATGGTATTATTTTATTCTTTTTTAATCTGAGTAATAGTCCATTGTATATATGTACCACAACTTCTTTATTCATTTCTCAATTGATGGGTATTTAAGTTACTCACATGTACTCGCTGTTATAAATAGTACTGCAATGAATATTGCACTGTGTGTATCTTTTCGAATTATGATTTTTTTTCCATGTATATACCTAGGTGTGAGATTGCTGAATCATATGGTAGCTCTGTTTTTAGTTTTTTTAAAGAGCCACGATTCTGTTCTCTATTGTGGTTGTGCCAGTTTACGTTCTGACCAACAGTGCTGGGCGGTTCCCTTTTCTCCACAGCCTCTCTAATATTGTTTGTATATCTTTGACGATGGCCATTCTGACTGGCATGAGGTAGTAACGTCCTTGTACTTTGATTTGCCTTTCTGTAATAATTTGTGATGTTGAGCATCTTCTCATATACCTTTTAGCCATCTGTGTGTCTTCCTTGGAGAAACGTCCACCCATTTTTTGATTATTATTTTTGTTTAGTTGCTCAGTCTTGTCCAACTTTTTGCGACCCCATGGACTGTAGCCGGCCAGGCTCTTCTGTGCTTGGAATTTTCCAGGCAAGAATATTGGTATGAGTTGCCATTTCTTACTCCTTTTTGGATTCATTTTTTAATTTAATTTTATTTTTGCTATTCAACTACATGAACTTTTTGAATATTTTGAAGATTAATCCCTTGTTGGTTGCTTCATTTGATCTTCACAATATTTTAAAAATATTTTCTCTCATTCTGAAGGTTTTCTTTTCATTTTGTTTATGAGTTCCTTTGCTGTGTTAAATTTGACCACATTTGTTTATTTTTATTTTCATTTCTCTAGGAGAAGGATCACAAAAGATCTTTCTGCAATTTATGTTCAAGTGTTTTCTTCCTGTGTTTTCCCCTAAGAATTTTGTAATATCCGGGCTTACATTTGGTCTTTAATCCATTTTGAGTTTAGTTTTGCGTATGGTGTTAGGGAGCGTTCTAACATCACTCTTTTACATATAACTGTCTGCTTTTCCCAGCACCACTGGGAAGGAGATTCTCTTCAGCATCACTGAAGAGATTGCCTTTTCTCCATTGTATATTCTTGCCTCTTCTGTCAGGTTAGGTGACTACAGGTTGATGGGTTTATCTCTAGGCTTTCTGTCCTGTTCCATTGATCCATATTTCTGTATAATCTTATTTGTCGAATCAAAAGCAGTCAGCAGTTTAATATCCTACTAACTTTGGAAGGCTAATGTTTAGTTGGTAACAATGCTTTTATGCATTAGTCATTAAACAGTTATGTAAGTCATAGAAAGTTTAATGCATTTTGAAACTGATACCAATATTTTAAAACAAAAAAGAACATGAATGTGCTTTCCAGAAATGCACTTGTTATTGCTGAGTTTAGATAACAACAAAATATTGAATGATTGAGTAAAATGTTACAAAAACTTGAAGTTAAGGCTTTGAAAAAAAAAAATAGTGTTTCCCATATGTTAAAGTAACAGCTTGATTTTCATTTTCACCTTAAGTAAAATATGCTCATTTAGAATAAATTTCAAACTGTCAAAATTATCAAGGAAAATATTAAAATAATCCATACTTTTAAAAAAAGATTTATTTTCATGTTATTTTTCTTTTTGTTTTTTCTCTTTGTGTCTGTATTTTAAAAAGTAACTTTGAGCCCTTTATTATTTCCAAGTATATATTTCATGAAGGATTTCTAAAGTAGAAATGTTTTTAAATGTGTTTTCTTGACTACATAATGCTCTACAGTATTCTGTAAGTGCTCTATAATTTGACCATTAACAAAAATATTTAGATTGTTTTTAATTTTGTAGACATTTTCATTAAGAAATTACAGAATAGCGATTTCTGAAATAATTTCTTTTATTTACTTTTTCAAATTTCTTAGTATTGTTAGCAAATTGTTTCATCTTAGGTTTGGTTATATTGTTCTCTAGCTTGTGATTCCCCCACCCGTTAGGCATAGGGTTTGATTTTTATCACAATGACTCTCCTCCTACCATTTTGTTGTGGCTTCTCCTTTGTCTTTGGATATGGGGTATCTTTTTTTGGTGGGTTCCAGCGTCTTCTTGATGTTTGTTCAGCCACTAGTTGTGATCTTGGTGCTCTGGCAGGAGAAAATGAGCACACGTCTTTCTACTCTAACCATCTTAAGGTCGTCTCCTCACCTAAGGTTTGTAAGCTTGCGACTCCCGTAGCCATGCAGAGTGTTTGAGTATAATTAAATTATATTTTTAATTTTTTTATTGTTTTCATTTTTGTTTCTATAATTCCTGTTAAAATTCATTATTTTGTCACATGTTCATCAGTTATGATGATTCATTTTCTAAATTTTTTTCTTTTTTTAAATTATTAATTTTTATGTATTGGCTGTACTGGGTCTTCATTGCTGTGTGGATGATAGCAGGGGCAACTCTCTAGTTGTTCTGAATGGGTTTCTCATGGCAGTGGCTTCTACTGAGCACAGGCTCTAGGGTGCAAGGCCTTCATTAGTTGTGGAGTGAAGGCTCAGTAGTTGTGGTGCTTGGGCTTAGTTACTCCATGGCATGTGGAATCTTCTCAAATCAAGGATCAAACAAACCTCTGTCTCCTGCATTGGCAGGCAGACTCTTCACCACTGAGCCACCTGAGAAGTCCCCAGTTTTCTCAATTTTTTCTTACATTTGTGGAATCTATGTCCTTTGGAGACTTTATATGTTTCTATTCTCATCAAATTGAATGAGTTCCCTATATTGATGATGTTAATATTATATGTTTTTGCCCAGTGATTTCAATTTCAATGTAAATATACATGAAATTTAATAAATATAGGTTCTTTTAGAGTATATCTTAAAATAACTTTCCTAAATATGTTTTTAACGATGATACTGTACTGTTAGCATGAACAGTAATATTTTGTTGAGCCATCTCCCATTATCAACCCTACCTTTTGTTACTTTTTAAATTTTCCTCTCATTTTCCTTGTCCTTTTCCCCCTTCTGCTCTCTTCCACTTCCACTTTCTTCCTTTTCTCCTTCTCTTTCTCCTTCTCTTCTCATTTCCCTTTATGTCCTTATTCTCTTTCTCTATTCTAATGTCTTAGCTTCTGTTTGCCAGTCTTTAACTTGCTAAGTACCTTGCAGGTATCTACTTTAAAATCTATGCAAATAAACATGCTATGTTTCTAGGGAGGAGAAAAGCAGATATGAGATTTATTTCTTAAAAAAATATCCCCATCTATTATGCTATTTTCCTAGTTCATCACTTCATGCACCTCTAAGGACATGAGTAGAAATCAATGCTTCATAGTGAACACTAGACTCTGTACTAAAGATGTTCTTAACTTGGAAGGAAGGATGAAAATGGTCTATTATGATGAAACCGTACAGAAAAAGTCCTTTGGAGACAGATACTTCCTTTTTTTCCCTAGATCAATCTCTGTTTTACAGCTGCACTACAGTTACAAACCCACCTTCAATAGGAGTGCACAGCATGCTCTGATAATTGCTATTTTTTTTCCAAATCACATTTACCAGATATCAACTGTGCTCTGAGTTTTCATTTGAGTATTCATTTATTCACTTTTACAAATATTTGTTAAATGCTTCACATGTACCAAGGATATAGGCCCCACTTTCATTGGGTGGTATTTGAGCAGGGTTGGGATAGAGTGGGGCCAGACCTCTCATATGTAACAGATATATATGTAAGATCAGTATCAGTTGTAGGGAACATTGTGATAAAAAATGACAAGGCCAAAGGCAAATAAGTGAGAGAGTCTTTGGGTGAGCTACTGTAGGTGAGGTAATAAAGAACGCCTTGCTACTCCATATGATTTGTGACATGTGACTTATCATATTCCCTCCAAGTAGAGATGAAGAGTAGGGAGCTAGAGGCTGTTCAGCCAAGCCTGTGGGCTATGGAAGGGAGTATGGTTTTGCTCTGAATGCATTGCAAAGTCGTTGCAGGATTTTGAGTGAATAAATTACTCAAGTTTTAAAAAAATTCATCTTGTGGCTTTGTGGAAAGTGGATAATAGGAGGTTCTTTTTTTTTTTTGTTTTTAACGATGATACTGTACTGTTAGCATGAACAGTAATATTTTGTTGAGCCATCTCCCATTATCAACCCTACCTTTTGTTACTTTTTAAATTTTCCTCTCATTTTCCTTGTCCTTTTCCCCCTTCTGCTCTCTTCCACTTCCACTTTCTTCCTTTTCTCCTTCTCTTTCTCCTTCTCTTCTCATTTCCCTTTATGTCCTTATTCTCTTTCTCTATTCTAATGTCTTAGCTTCTGTTTGCCAGTCTTTAACTTGCTAAGTACCTTGCAGGTATCTACTTTAAAATCTATGCAAATAAACATGCTATGTTTCTAGGGAGGAGAAAAGCAGATATGAGATTTATTTCTTAAAAAAATATCCCCATCTATTATGCTATTTTCCTAGTTCATCACTTCATGCACCTCTAAGGACATGAGTAGAAATCAATGCTTCATAGTGAACACTAGACTCTGTACTAAAGATGTTCTTAACTTGGAAGGAAGGATGAAAATGGTCTATTATGATGAAACCGTACAGAAAAAGTCCTTTGGAGACAGATACTTCCTTTTTTTCCCTAGATCAATCTCTGTTTTACAGCTGCACTACAGTTACAAACCCACCTTCAATAGGAGTGCACAGCATGCTCTGATAATTGCTATTTTTTTTCCAAATCACATTTACCAGATATCAACTGTGCTCTGAGTTTTCATTTGAGTATTCATTTATTCACTTTTACAAATATTTGTTAAATGCTTCACATGTACCAAGGATATAGGCCCCACTTTCATTGGGTGGTATTTGAGCAGGGTTGGGATAGAGTGGGGCCAGACCTCTCATATGTAACAGATATATATGTAAGATCAGTATCAGTTGTAGGGAACATTGTGATAAAAAATGACAAGGCCAAAGGCAAATAAGTGAGAGAGTCTTTGGGTGAGCTACTGTAGGTGAGGTAATAAAGAACGCCTTGCTACTCCATATGATTTGTGACATGTGACTTATCATATTCCCTCCAAGTAGAGATGAAGAGTAGGGAGCTAGAGGCTGTTCAGCCAAGCCTGTGGGCTATGGAAGGGAGTATGGTTTTGCTCTGAATGCATTGCAAAGTCGTTGCAGGATTTTGAGTGAATAAATTACTCAAGTTTTAAAAAAATTCATCTTGTGGCTTTGTGGAAAGTGGATAATAGGGGGAGGGTCAGAATGATGGATTCTGTGATGTAGTAGTCCGGGTGAGACATGATGGTAGCCTGGAATGAGATTATGTCAGTGGGAATGAAGAGGACTTTGAAAATTTATGATCTATTTTGAAGAAAGTATTGACATACCTGGTTGATAAAATGAAAGAGAAAGATGAAACAAATAGGTGAATTGGCATCTCAAGTATTAAGATTTCGCTAGATGTGGATGGTTGTGCCATTTCCTGAGAAGGAGTAGGCTCATAGAGAGATCTGGATCAAGGAGATTAACTGCAGTATGTTCGATATAAATACCTATATAGCCATGCAAGCAAAGATGCTTGTCAAATAGTTGGATATTATCTTAACTTAAAGAATGTTAGAGCCAGAGGTTTAAAAAGAAGCAGACAAAGAACAATGATTTTTTTTTTTAAAGAAATGCTTTATTATCATCATTAAGGCAGTATTTAATGCCATGTATATGAATAAACCCATTAATGATAGCATGTAGCTGAACAATGGGGACTAAAATAAAACCTGAATATGTTCCACTGCATTTCATGACACTATGTCATGTTTTTCAACTAATATAAAATATTTGTCAGCTTTACTGATATAAAATGGACATATATCATTGTGTATGTTTAACGGCACATGTGTTTATCATTAGACCTAAGTTTGTGAGTTTAATTATACATAATGATTTGATATGTGTTTAACTGCAACATGATTGTCACAGTGATAATGTTAGTGAACACATCCATCAACTCCACTTGGCAACTTTCAAATGTACAGTGTTGTTAACTGTCGTCACCATGCTGTCCTTTAATCCTCAGAACTTCCTCCTCTTATTCCTGGGAGTTTGTACCCTTTGACCGTCTTCACCCATATTCTCTACCCCTCCCATTCTCTGCCCCAAGCAGTAGCAGTCTGTTTTTATTTTTCCTTTGAGTGTTTTTTTTTTTTTTTTTTTTAATTCTATGCTCAGCTTATATTTCAAGCTTATTTTAGAGCATTTTTTTTTTTTCCAATTTCCCAAATGCCTTGCTGGCACTCTGCCTCATATATAGCAACTGTCTTTAAATGATATTCTTCCCCTTCTCCGTACATAGTATGTTCACAGATACTGGGTTACAATGACCTTTGATTCAGTTCAACAGATCTTGATGGACTCATATCTGAAAGTACTATGCTTAGTTGTCACATTTTCTTGTATTGGATGTGTGTGGGGTGCTAAGTTGCTTCAGTTGTGTCCGATTCTTTGAGACCCTATGGAACATAGCTCGTCTGTCCATTAGATTCTGCAGGCAAGAATACTAGAGTGACTTGCCATTTCCTTCTCTAGGGGTCTTCCTGACCCAGGGATGGAACCTGCCTCTGGTAAGTCTCCTGCATCGGCAGGTGGGCTCTTTACCACTAGCACCACTTGGGAAATCTCTTGTATTGGATACTGCATGATAAAGCTCTCCAAACTTTATGAGGAGCTCATGTGTCTTAGCTCATTGAGAAATTTAAGCATAATCATAATTCTCTAGCCTTTAGTAGGAACTTGGTTAAAGTATGTATCAGCTTAGAGATTGCATTCAGGTTTTTCTTCCTTTATAAAGCTGTCCTTTATGTTTTAATTTTATAGACATTCCTATAGACACACATGTAATATGACCGCAGTAGTAAAATTTATTATTTCTTGAATCACCAGGGCCTGGATTCTTGCTCTTTGTGATCAAAAGCAATTTTGCATAAAGGAATTCATAAATATGATTATGTTAAGCTATGACAAATCACTTATACAATGCTTTCCAATTTTAGGACATATCTCTACTATTTCTTTTAACCTTCACAATAAAGCTGTCATCTATGAAGCAGAGATTTTCACAGGTGAGGGAACAAGCTAAATGAGAATAGTGTAGGTACTGGGGTCCTGCATTTATTAAAGAGTATAACTATGTTTGTAAAAATTTTCCCAAAGTTTAGTCTAAATCTTATTTAATACACAGCACTATGAAAAAAAAAAAAAGTCAAGCACACTTATTTAAAAGTTTAGCATATTTATTTGAAAGAGTCCTAGAATAAAATTTTGTATATGTACTATCTAGGCCAGGATCTGCCACGTAAATTAGAAAGCTGTATGTCACTGGAAAAAATACTTCGCAGTTAGAGACCTTAAATTGTTTCATCTGTAAATGAAAAAAGAAGAAACTACATTCTACTCCTTATTTATTTAATTGGCTCTTGATTTTCTGTTAGGTACAGTCCTAACAGAACTGTTAGGTAATCACCATAAAACTAGCGCAGGAGACAGATTTATTAAAAGGAAATGTTATCAGGATATTGAAAAAGATGAGCACCAAGATACTGTAGTAATTTGTATTTGGGCATTTAAATCTGGCTCATTCACTCATTCATTCATAGATGTTTGGACTGCTTTTTTAATATTCTAAGAATTATCCCAGATACCTAAAATGAAACTGTAGATGCTGAAATTGAAGGACATAAAGGGGAAGAGATAGATCAATGAAAAGGGAGTGATAAGAGACTGAAACAGGACGTCTCAGGCAGGAAAAGAAGTAAGTACAAAAGCAAGCTGACAGGAAGTGAGAATGGAAAAGATTTTAGGAATCTATTCATGGCCTGCCCTTTCTAGCTTTCCTCAGCAATAGACATTTAACCTTAAAATTAGGGAACTGGAGAAGTAGTTATGAAAATCGTTAGACGTCTATCTAAAAAGAATCACATTAGCAGCATTGTTAATATTGGATTAGAGGAGACAGGACCTGAGGCAGAGGGGTAATTTATGAGAGTACTGTGGGCACTGCTCACCTCCTTCTTTGATTTGTTCTCTTAAACCAATTAATTACATTTCCAGGTATCCCACAGATAGGTTCAAGTGTGTTGGGGATTCAGTACTCTTTAAAATAACAAAATGTAAGCTAAACCAATAAGCATTTTCAGTATTACACTATTGGTTAATTAAATAATGAAACATTCCTAGTATGTAAGAATGAAGTATATGGACCTATACTGAAAAGATGCTTGTTCCTTGGAAAGATGAAAAATTTTCACAGGTGAGGGAACAAGCTAAAATAGTGTAGGTACTGGGGTCCTGCATTTATTAAAGAGTATAACTATGTTTGTAAAAATTTTCCCAAAGTTTAGTCTAAATCTTATTTAATACACAGCACTATGAAAAAAAAAAAAAGTCAAGCACACTTATTTAAAAGTTTAGCATATTTATTTGAAAGAGTCCTAGAATAAAATTTTGTATATGTACTATCTAGGCCAGGATCTGCCACGTAAATTAGAAAGCTGTATGTCACTGGAAAAAATACTTCGCAGTTAGAGACCTTAAATTGTTTCATCTGTAAATGAAAAAAGAAGAAACTACATTCTACTCCTTATTTATTTAATTGGCTCTTGATTTTCTGTTAGGTACAGTCCTAACAGAACTGTTAGGTAATCACCATAAAACTAGCGCAGGAGACAGATTTATTAAAAGGAAATGTTATCAGGATATTGAAAAAGATGAGCACCAAGATACTGTAGTAATTTGTATTTGGGCATTTAAATCTGGCTCATTCACTCATTCATTCATAGATGTTTGGACTGCTTTTTTAATATTCTAAGAATTATCCCAGATACCTAAAATGAAACTGTAGATGCTGAAATTGAAGGACATAAAGGGGAAGAGATAGATCAATGAAAAGGGAGTGATAAGAGACTGAAACAGGACGTCTCAGGCAGGAAAAGAAGTAAGTACAAAAGCAAGCTGACAGGAAGTGAGAATGGAAAAGATTTTAGGAATCTATTCATGGCCTGCCCTTTCTAGCTTTCCTCAGCAATAGACATTTAACCTTAAAATTAGGGAACTGGAGAAGTAGTTATGAAAATCGTTAGACGTCTATCTAAAAAGAATCACATTAGCAGCATTGTTAATATTGGATTAGAGGAGACAGGACCTGAGGCAGAGGGGTAATTTATGAGAGTACTGTGGGCACTGCTCACCTCCTTCTTTGATTTGTTCTCTTAAACCAATTAATTACATTTCCAGGTATCCCACAGATAGGTTCAAGTGTGTTGGGGATTCAGTACTCTTTAAAATAACAAAATGTAAGCTAAACCAATAAGCATTTTCAGTATTACACTATTGGTTAATTAAATAATGAAACATTCCTAGTATGTAAGAATGAAGTATATGGACCTATACTGAAAAGATGCTTGTTCCTTGGAAAGTAATCTATAAGAAACCTAGATAGCTATTAAAAACTGAAGACATCACTTTGCCAATAAAGGTCCATATAGTCAAAGCTATGGTTTTTCTAGTAGTCCTGTATGAACGTGAGAGCTGGACCATAAGGAAGGCTGAGAACCAAAGAATTGATGCTTTCATAGAAACCATATTCTTTATGATTTTAACAATTTGAATGTTTTAAAATGTGCTGTATTGTCCATACCATAGTAAATATTCAAATATGCACTTAAAAATGTATATCATACATTCATTTCCACAGTTATAAATGTGGCAAAGTAAACCAAATTGGCAAATTATGTATAAGTTGTCTGTATCATTCCTGATCTTGTTCTGCTTTTTGTTTTTACTTAAGAAGATAGGTTAAAATCTTCAGGTTTTTTGTATATTTGTCTAATTTTCATTTAATTTTATCAATTTTTTGCTTTCTATATTTTGAAGTCATGTTATTGGTTATCAACACCTTAAATATTTGCTTTCTTTCTATGGAATTGTCCTTTTTATCATCAAAAAAGATCTTATTTATTTCTTGTAGTATTCTTTTGTTTTAAACTTTAACTAGTACTGATATAGCTACTTTTTTGCTTAATGTTTGTCAAGTATATTTTTTTCATAGTGTATTTTCATGTTTCTTGTGTTCTTATAGTGACTTGTGTCTATTATAATGTAAAGAACATATTTTAACCGGTGAGATAATGTTGTGCTTTGATTTATGTGTTTAGTCCACTAATATTTTACTTTTTGGCCTCTTTTATTGATTTTTAAAATTTATTTATTTTCTTCCATCTGTGTTCTTTGGCCTGTGTGGGCCTCCCACTGCAGCGGCCTCCCTTGTTGCAGAGCACTGGTTCTGGGCACATGCGCTCCAGAGCGCTGGCTCATAATTGGACACACCAGTCCAGCCACCCCACTTTACGTGGGATTTTCCCAGGCCAGGGATCGAACCGGTGCCCCTTGTACTGCAAGGCAGACTCTGCCAACTGGACCATGAGGAAAGCCCTAGTTCACTTACATTTAAAAAAATTATATTTAAAAAATTATTGATTTTAAATTTGTCACCTTGCTGTTTTTGTTTTAGCTGTTCTATTTCTTCTTTCACCCGTTCTTCATCAATTCTTGACTTCTGTTGAGCTGAGTTGTTTCAGAATTGATTTCATTCTCCTCAATTGGCTTTTTAGTTACCAATGTTTATCATTGTCTTTATAGTTATGCTTGATATCCACAAACATTTTTGATTCATTATAGACTATTTTAAAATTTTATTTTTACTGCTTCCCAATCACTTCAAGAAAGTTTCTGCTATTTAACTTTATTTCTCTATCTCTCTTGCCTTTTGTGCTATTTTAGCATATATTTTATTTCTACATATGTTTTAGACCCTACAGGGGAAGCACAGCTTGCAGTGATTAAAAAAAGCACATCATGTTTTTCCTTAAAAATAAATTAGTAAAGTTGCATTCTGAAAATTCTTTGGAATAACATCCCCCCCAAAATGAAAAAGGTACACAGTGTCACTTTTCAGTATAGTCACAGCACATAGAACTCATCCTGGCAATTGTAAAGCTAAAATTTATTACCCTAGTCATCGAGAGCTTTGCTGATATGTTCTCCTAATTTATTCTTAGCCTAAGATCCAATTTATTTCCCACTTTTTTACCTTTAAACATTTTAGGGAGGCTCAACTATACTTATTCCTTTAGATTCATTACACTTGTCTGCGGTTCTTCTGTTTTTACTGTTTCCTCTTCCCAGCCTTGTATTTTCTTACATCTGAGCCATATGTTTACTTCAGGTCCTGAATGTCATTCTATTCCCTCTCATATGACTTACCTGATTCCTCTTCCTGCCATCTATCTCCTTCTTGTCTAAAGTTTAAGATCAACTTTTTTGCATTGTTTTCAGTCATTCTTTGGTATAATAGTTATTTATGCATGTGTATAATCCTCCTCACTAGATATTAATTCCTTGACGTCAGATCCCCAATACAGTATCTTTATGCATTATCAATATAATCTAGGGTGATGCCTCACATAGAGTGAAAGTAGAAAACCAATCCTTTGTGACAGCATTGTCTGCATGGTGTGCATTGGTGAAAGCAGTGGTGGTGTTGCAGCATCTTTAAAGGAAAGCTCACTTTCAAGATTGCTTTGTCGATGGATTCTCCTATAGGTACAAGGTGACTGGAGCTGACTGCTTCAGGAGGCAATGGAGACTGCATGCCAGGAACAGTATATCAAGGATTAATTATCAGTTGATAAATAAATTAGATAACAATCAAGGTTACACAAAAATTACACTGTCTGAAGAATAAATGTTAGCTGGGAAGGTATAAATGAACTGATAATCAGAGGGGAAGACATGATGACAAAGGAATGGCTTTCATTAAATGACTTTTATAACTAACAGAATTGTAATAAGATATTACCCCCCAGTCAATAAAAACCTACTGAAAAATAATGAAATGTGCAAGGGTGAGAGCTGCAATAGTGCAGACACCCACCGAGGCTCAGCGGGCAGTCCTCACAGGCTCCTTACCTGCCTCTCCCACTATTTACAAACATAATTAAAATGAAAATGAATAAGCTGACTGCTACTGTAAAAAGGACTGTGAGAAGAATTGTCTTAGTTTGTCAGGGTGACCTTTATGAATTTCGTTGTTGCTAGAGGACTCAGGCGGATCGGACAACATTCTCTTTCTGGAAGGGAGATTTGAAAATGTTTAAATGGGACTCAAAGGGCGTTTGATTTATTCTTAGCCTAAGATCCAATTTATTTCCCACTTTTTTACCTTTAAACATTTTAGGGAGGCTCAACTATACTTATTCCTTTAGATTCATTACACTTGTCTGCGGTTCTTCTGTTTTTACTGTTTCCTCTTCCCAGCCTTGTATTTTCTTACATCTGAGCCATATGTTTACTTCAGGTCCTGAATGTCATTCTATTCCCTCTCATATGACTTACCTGATTCCTCTTCCTGCCATCTATCTCCTTCTTGTCTAAAGTTTAAGATCAACTTTTTTGCATTGTTTTCAGTCATTCTTTGGTATAATAGTTATTTATGCATGTGTATAATCCTCCTCACTAGATATTAATTCCTTGACGTCAGATCCCCAATACAGTATCTTTATGCATTATCAATATAATCTAGGGTGATGCCTCACATAGAGTGAAAGTAGAAAACCAATCCTTTGTGACAGCATTGTCTGCATGGTGTGCATTGGTGAAAGCAGTGGTGGTGTTGCAGCATCTTTAAAGGAAAGCTCACTTTCAAGATTGCTTTGTCGATGGATTCTCCTATAGGTACAAGGTGACTGGAGCTGACTGCTTCAGGAGGCAATGGAGACTGCATGCCAGGAACAGTATATCAAGGATTAATTATCAGTTGATAAATAAATTAGATAACAATCAAGGTTACACAAAAATTACACTGTCTGAAGAATAAATGTTAGCTGGGAAGGTATAAATGAACTGATAATCAGAGGGGAAGACATGATGACAAAGGAATGGCTTTCATTAAATGACTTTTATAACTAACAGAATTGTAATAAGATATTACCCCCCAGTCAATAAAAACCTACTGAAAAATAATGAAATGTGCAAGGGTGAGAGCTGCAATAGTGCAGACACCCACCGAGGCTCAGCGGGCAGTCCTCACAGGCTCCTTACCTGCCTCTCCCACTATTTACAAACATAATTAAAATGAAAATGAATAAGCTGACTGCTACTGTAAAAAGGACTGTGAGAAGAATTGTCTTAGTTTGTCAGGGTGACCTTTATGAATTTCGTTGTTGCTAGAGGACTCAGGCGGATCGGACAACATTCTCTTTCTGGAAGGGAGATTTGAAAATGTTTAAATGGGCTATTTTTCAAATTACTTTTTGGAAAACTGCTGCTGTTTTTGATTTGCATTTAGTTTGCCTCACTTTATTTTTATTATAACCTGTGACTAATTCATATTTATGACAAATGAAGGTAAATAAAGGGAAACTGAGCATATCCCCCAACAACTCTTGACTGAAATATTCGGGAGATGTTGGTCCCTTATAATGATAGGCATTGCTTTGTAACCAGTAGGAATCACCCACTTTCAAGCTTTTTTTCACAGTATGGCAAACCAGGTCCAAAGCCTTGAGATGTATATGTTTAATCCCGTTGTTATCCCAGCATTTGAAAGAGGGGCAGAAGCCTTCACATTTTAACCCAAGGTCAATTATTTTTTCTCTTCTAAAAGAAACATTTCAGAGGTGTCATGTTTTCTAATGTACAATATTGAACTTTTATTTTGGATTGTTATGAATGTCCTTCTTTTTGAGAAAGCCAAAAGGTCAAGGAGGCACAGAGGGAAATCTCAGGATTCTTGATAATAAACAATCAATAGTGTTTATTCTGGCTTGAAGGAGCTTCTTCTAATGATCCCTAAATATGGATGTTAGGAAGCCTCTCATGATTTTTTTTTTTTTTTCCGGAGGGGTGGGGCAGGTTGGGGAGGGGAGCGGGCAGGCCACTTCTATTGGTCTTTCATTTATCTACTTTCATCCATCTTTGTTCTTTGGCCTGTGTGGGCCTCCCATCACAGTGGCCTGTGTTGTCACAGAGCACTGGCTCTGGGCGCATGCGCTCCAGAGCCCCGGCTCTGCTCGGTAATTGGACACATGGGTCCAGCCGCTCCACGGCACATGGCATCTTCCCAGGCCAGGGATTGAACCGGCGCCCCTTGCACTGCAAGGTGGTGTCCTTACCTACTGGACCACCAGGGAAGCCCTCTCATGAAATTTTTGTTTTGACTTTTCAGAAAAGCCTTCATACACTAACTTGAAACCTACTGACCACACAAGATTCTAATCTGATTTCTCAAGCAAAAGCTAATTAAGAGTGCTGCCATGGGCAGGCATGCCAGCAGCAGACCATCTTTCTGATGTCATGACATCAAGAAAGACAAATCCGAAGCTCCTGTATTCCAGGCGAGCACAATTCCTGATAACTACTCTTACATGATTTTAGCTATCATGGAAAAATTAAAATATGTTCCATGTGCTAGCGAAGGTAAAACCTGAGGCCCATAGACAGTAGGTCATTTTAGAGACACATTTCTGTCAAAGGTTTAAGCTCTCTTATCTGGAAAATCCATTTATGTGGAATGCTCTGATAATAATGCTGAAATGATGCTTTTGTTACCAAGTCCAGGCTTGTTCTGCTCACCATACGACAGGTCAGTGAATCTGAGAGAGGAGGTGTTGAGGCAAGGAAAATGACTTTATTCAGAAAGCAGCTGACTGAGAAGATGGCAGGCTAGCACCTCAAAATAACCATCTTTTTGGGGTCTGGGTTCCAGGTTCTTTTATAGATCAGAGATTGGAGAAGGTGAGGAAGCAAAGTAGAAAGACCATTAATCTTGCAAACATCTAGAATAGCAAGCCTCAGGCAGGGGATGTGTTAATTTCTCCCTTCCTGCTATCTGCAGGTGGACATTGCCTTCTGAACAAAGGCACTTTAGTTTACCAGCCAGGTGATGGAGCCCTTTCTCTAAGGCAAACCATTCTGTATTATTATAATAACAAATGCAACAGAAAACAAGTCAAAGAAACAATTACATCATGAGGTCAATATTGGTTTCCTCCCTGCAATAGCAACAGCATAACAAAGGCAGAAAAGGATTTATATTATTTAGTGTTATTTTCATGTACTTGACTTTTACTACGTTCAACACATTTTACTATGTGCTGTACTAAGTTGCTTCAGTCGTGTAAGACTCTTTGCAGCTCTATGGACTGTAGCCCACGAGGCTCCCGGTCCATGGAACTCTCCAGGCAAGAATACTGGAGTGGGCTGCCATGCCTTCCCCCAAGGGATCTTCTTGACCAAGGGATTGAACCCTTGTCTCTTATGTCTCCTGCATTGGCAGGCAGTTTCTTTCCCACTAGTGCCACCTGGGATGCCCTTTACTCTGTTTAACACCTTTTAAAAATGTTTCTCTTCTTATTTGAGCTTCAGAAAACAGGTGTCATCCAGTAGCTTCTGTGAACACGGCGTGGTTCCGTCTACCTGGATGAAGGGGAATGAACATTTCCATTGACTCATCAGCAACGCAAATGTCTCCACAGGGTCAATTGTTTTAACATAATAAAAAAGAAATATATGCCTACTGCAAATGAATTCCTCATTTAAATTTCAGATTTTCCACTTATGGGATTGTACCCATGAATTAATAAATTGTTTCCCAGTGTAGCTTCCTTAGTAAGAATGGTGTCCTCCAGAATTATAATGATCTCTTTCCCTATAGCTATTGTTAAAAATGGTGGCAGAAAGTTTAGTTTTGTGAATGAAGGTTTCACACCTAAATTGTGTTACCATTCATGGTATTAATAAAAGCCCTGGGCCCAGTCTGACACATTAGTCCATGACAAGGCCATCTAATCAGGATCCACTTCAACCCTTGTAAACAGTGGTTTTAGCTGGACATTTGACTCTTGAAACATTGTATTTATAAATCTCTCCTCATCTTTTACAGCCTTCTGGTGATTGTATTTTTGCAATTTCCTTATCTCTATGGTAAAGGAGCTAAACAAGAGGCTTTCTGTACTTTGGTGATTCCACTTTTATTGCCTGAAAGATTGTAGTGTCTTTGTTGTCAGGGATGTGGCTTGGTTTGTTCATCTTTGCACATTTCATAATGCTCAGTAATGATAAATCAGTGGCATTTAACCTATGTCTGGTTGTCCCTCTTAATAGTAGTTATACTTAATAAACTACTCACAGAGGCTTATTTGGATGAATGAGTTCTATCTTGGATATTTTCATAAAATTTATTTTTATTTATTCTAAGTACAAAAATAAAAAATAAAAGGGAGGCGTTCTTTTTTCACTCTCTCACTCTATATTATTGTCCCTAAGTTTGTGCTACTGGTAGATATATATGTGTGTGTAGGTGTAGGTTTGAAATCCTAGAAGATTTATATAGTGAACATCTTTTAACAGGAAAAAAAGAACTGCAAGGAAAATATTAATGAACTTGATATAATGTTCCATTTTGGTTAGAATTGAATCATGAATTCTATTTTTGTTTTCTATGCTATGTGAATAGTAACACAACATGGTTAATTTCTTCACATCTTAGATTTGCTACAAAATCAGGCTAAGCTTCTACTGGTCTGTGGTTGAAGATTGTGTTTTGTTTCTTATTTTTCTTTTTACTTTTTGATAAAGGGGCATGTAACATTTATTTATATTCACATGTACATTTATTGTGTTCATAATAGATATAGATGAAAGTTTGTGTTAGAAGCCAAGATACTATATAAAGGCTATATTTATCATTCTATAAGCCTTATGGGATTGTACCCATGAATTAATAAATTGTTTCCCAGTGTAGCTTCCTTAGAAATGGTGTCCTCCAGTTTTTTTTTGAAAATGGTGGCAGAAAGTTTAGTTTTGTGAATGAAGGTTTCACACCTAAATTGTGTTACCATTCATGGTATTAATAAAAGCCCTGGGCCCAGTCTGACACATTAGTCCATGACAAGGCCATCTAATCAGGATCCACTTCAACCCTTGTAAACAGTGGTTTTAGCTGGACATTTGACTCTTGAAACATTGTATTTATAAATCTCTCCTCATCTTTTACAGCCTTCTGGTGATTGTATTTTGCAATTTCCTTATCTCTATGGTAAAGGAGCTAAACAAGAGGCTTTCTGTACTTTGGTGATTCCACTTTTATTGCCTGAAAGATTGTAGTGTCTTTGTTGTCAGGGATGTGGCTTGGTTTGTTCATCTTTGCACATTTCATAATGCTCAGTAATGATAAATCAGTGGCATTTAACCTATGTCTGGTTGTCCCTCTTAATAGTAGTTATACTTAATAAACTACTCACAGAGGCTTATTTGGATGAATGAGTTCTATCTTGGATATTTTCATAAAATTTATTTTTATTTATTCTAAGTACAAAAATAAAAAATAAAAGGGAGGCGTTCTTTTTTCACTCTCTCACTCTATATTATTTTCCCTAAGTTTGTGCTACTGGTAGATATATATGTGTGTGTAGGTGTAGGTTTGAAATCCTAGAAGATTTATATAGTGAACATCTTTTAACAGGAAAAAAAGAACTGCAAGGAAAATATTAATGAACTTGATATAATGTTCCATTTTGGTTAGAATTGAATCATGAATTCTATTTTTGTTTTCTATGCTATGTGAATAGTAACACAACATGGTTAATTTCTTCACATCTTAGATTTGCTACAAAATCAGGCTAAGCTTCTACTGGTCTGTGGTTGAAGATTGTGTTTTGTTTCTTATTTTTCTTTTTACTTTTTGATAAAGGGGCATGTAACATTTATTTATATTCACATGTACATTTATTGTGTTCATAATAGATATAGATGAAAGTTTGTGTTAGAAGCCAAGATACTATATAAAGGCTATATTTATCATTCTACAAGTAGCTAATGGACATTATTACTGTCCTGCTTTAAAAAGTTTTAAGTTAGTTATATTGCTATGGGAAAAAAAACAGTTTAAGATACTGGAACTTTAAACATTTTAATTAAGTTATTTGCCATTTCATAAAGTTCAAAGCACGTACACATGTGTAAACCTCAATAATCAATGGTTGTTTGATCTTGATAATTGTTAACTACAAAAATACTTGTGAAGTAGTAGACTTTTGATTATATTTCTAAGGAGATGTATTTATGGCCATCTTAAGAGGCACAATTATTGCTACTTGTGGAAGTACTGAAATACTTGGGACACAGAGCAACACGGTTAACCAGTGTTTACTCAGTTTTAAAGCAAGTATCGTGATGTAGCCTTGGTTTCAGTAGTGACTTGTGGATCATGGTCGGATCAATAGTAAAATACTGTTTGTTATGAAAGTTTAAACCATTGTTTGAGACATTCTCCTTTAATAATCCTTCCATTTTCATCAGTTTAATAATTTTCCATAAAATAACTTGTGCTGATTGCACTGAGATAAATACATATCCTCCATGTGATTTTGTTCTTTGTAATTTTCGCGGACACTGAAGTGAACAGTTTCTGCTGAAGGCCACAGCTCTGCTGGGTGCCTTCATCCTTCTGAATTCTCTTCAGCCTACTAGGTTAGCCTTTTCCTGCTGCAGATCCTTCTTTTAGGTTCACTTCAAACCATCTTACTGATACTCTACATCTTAAATGTCTCACCTGTTATATGTGTTACAGTAATTTTTGCTGCATAAAATTAAGCTATATCGTGGCCCTTTTTTGGTTTTGTTTCATCGATTGAGCAATGATGGTTTCAACAGAAACATGGAAGTCAAGAATTTTTATGTTTCATTCTCAATGAAATAGTTGATAATATTATGATAATTTCATTCAAACTTATCCTAGTATCAATAAAAAATCCAAGTTTTCTCTTCACTTTTCATATCACTTTGGCATGTAGCAGGCTAAACTTATCTGTGTGTGAGAGTTTGTGTGTGTATATATATATATATGTTTGTATGTATGCTAATACTGCTTCGTGATAATACTGCTTTGTGATTTATCCTCATATCCACACTGAATATTTCTTTCATGAGAATGAAATACCCATGTTTATTGATGAATGCCTAGTTTCTTTCTCATTTATTCGACTTCAAAATATCTCATATACTTAATAGTAAGTACCCCTCTCACTGTAAAATGTCAGTCGAAGAGCCGATCCTCAATAATCATGTCACCTTAGTTCTCAGCTAGGAAATAAGAATGTGACCAGACTGTCTGTAATAATAATATATCAAGTGATAGTTGATACAGGGAAAAGTCCAAGAGCAGTCAGGAATGTGCAGAGAAAGTAAGCCAATTTAATAAAAGGGGACAAGGAAATGCAATGACATAAATCCCAGAAGCAATTTTATCATCGCTATGGTGTTTACACAGAAACCAGGGAAATGCCTACAAGTTGAGACTGCTTCACTGAATCTCTCAACAGTATATGTCACTTTGAATCTATTGCCAAGATGTCACCCGTGAATTAGTGGTAGGTCCAGAGGAATAAAAAGCACCGGAATGAAAAGGCTAGTATGTTCTAACTTGCAAACTGAAAATGAATATGTATTTATATCTATTGAAGACTACTCTTTGAAAAGGCAAATTTTTATTATAGATCCAAGACATTCACTTCTCCTTCCCTACTTCATTTATACATAGATGTGTCTGACATGTAACTAATGCATTATCTAGGCTACAAATAAATATGTCATTCAGGACATCACAAAAACTCGAGTTAGTCCATTTCAGATTTGCCTACATCCATTAAAAATTCAGGAAAATATTTGTTGAATGCCTGTTAGGTTCCAAGATAAAACAGAGAAGGAAACACAACAGTTTTAATTGAGAAATATGAATTGTTAATGATTCTTAATTAAATTCTGTGCACAGTCTATCAATCACATAAATCTACCTAATGCTTTGTTGGCAAACCCATATTGTCTCATCTCTCATAAAGCAAATAGTCTAGGGCTGGCCTTGCCCAAGTCCTGATGTGGAGGGCTGTGCCTCTAGACTTCACTGAGTGCTGTGGAGATCATCGGATCAACATAACAGGACACTCACTATATTAGAGCTCACCAGTTTTATCTTTAATTACCTGTAGCAGGCATTGCATGTTTTTCAAACTAAAGCTTCATGCCTCTGTGTAACATTTGGTAGTTATCACAGTATTTCTAACTTTTTCATTATTATTATGTTTGTTATGCTGATCTGTGATGCTACTGTTGCAAAAAGACAGTGACTCGCAGAAGGTTCAGATGACAGTTAGCTTTTTATAGCAGTACAGCCTTTTTAATTAAAGTATATATATATATTTTTAGACATAATATTATTATACACTTAACAGATTACAATATAATGCAAATATAATTTTGTATGCACTGGGGAACCAAACAGTTTGTGTGACTCACTTTATAGAAATATTCACCTTCTTATGGTGATCTGGAACCAAACCCATAATATCTCAAAGATATATCTGTACATATAATAAAAGTCGCAAGTTTAACAAGCTGTTCGAGAATTTTGTCTGAGTCAGCCTTGATTTCCATTTCAGCAACTGTTTCTTCTGTTCTTAAAAAATGAAGATACTGCTAGATCTTTTGGAATTTCTTTTATTCTCTATTAGAGCTTCAAATGTATGCATTTATTTGTTTGTCTGTTCAGTCTTTAATTAACACTGTTTTGACCTAGAAACTTAATCTCCTTTGAATTATTTTGGTGATACTTTTCAGTCTCCCTATATGTTTTGAAATTAATTTCTTCTTATTCTTCTCCCTCTCCTCCTCTTCCTTCTGTATTAAATCATTTTCTGGATATATTTTCAAGTTTGAATATGGTTATTCTAGGTTCAAAAATCTTGGAAAAAAGAGTCAGAGTTAAGTTTGGGATCACACAGTAGATATTGAAACATGTACCTAGTGCTTTTTCTAAAAAAATAATTTTTTTTTAACTTCATGCCATGAGCTCTTTCTTAGTTATTTATTATTTTCTTCCATCTTTATTCTTTGGCCTGTGTGAACCTCCCATTGCAGTGACATCTCTGTTGCAGAGCACCAGCTCTGGGCGCATGCGCTCCAGAGCTCTGGCTGGGTAATTGGACACATCGATCCAGCTGCTCCACAGCACATGGGATCCTCCCAGGCCATGGATCAAACCGGTGCCCCTTGCACTGCAAGGCAGATTCTCTATGCACTGGACCACCAAGGAACCCCTAAAAAAGTTTTTTATATTGGACTATAGTTGATTTACCATGTTGTGTCAGCTTTAGGCACACAGCAAAGTAATTCAGTTGTATATATATATATAGCTATTTTTTTCATGGTTTTTTTTTTCATTTTGGTTATTACAGAATATTGAGCAAACTTCTTTATAGTATACAGTAGGTAGTTATCCATTTTAAATATACATGTCCATCTCAAACTCCCAATTTATCTTTCTCCCCCACATTTATACTTTTATAAGCATAGGTTTGTGCTTTTAGTCTGTGAGCCTGTTTCTGTTTTCTAAATTAGTTCATTTGTATCATTTTTTTAAAGATTCCACCTATAAGTGATATTATATATATTTGCCTTTCTCTGACTTTCTTCACTTAGTATAGTAATCTTTAAGTCTATCAATGTTGTGCAAGTGGCAATATTTCATTCTTTCTGATGACTATATTATCCCAGAAAATCTACAGATTCAGTAACCTTTATCATATTACAAATGGCATTTTTCATAGAACTAGAACCAAAAATTTTAAAATTTGTATGAAGACACAAAAGATCCCACATATCCAAAACAATCTTGAGAAAGACAAACAGAGCTGGAGGAATCATGTTCCCTGACTTCAGACTATACTACAAAGCTACAGTAATCAAAACAGTATAGCAATGGCACAAAAACAAATACAGGTCTGGAAATGATAAAAAGCCCAGGAATAAATTCACAGAGCTATGGTCAATCAATCTGCAACAAAGGCGACAAGACTCATATAGTACTGAATCTACTTCTAGACCCCATTATTCTGTTATGTTTTTCTACTCCTACACACATACTGTTCTCTATTAAATATAGAATGGCTTGACATCTCATAAAATTCCTTTCATGTTACTGTGCAGTATTATCTTGAATCGTGCATTTCCATACCTAACTTTTAGAAAACACTCCAGCTCCCTCCCACCCTGCTTAATACACATCCCTGTTGGAGATGGGGATTACACTGAATTTATGGATTAACTTTAGGAAAATCAACACTTTAAATATTGAAACTTTCAATCTGAAAAAGTTATATATTATTGTACTTACTCAGGTCTTCTTTAATTTTTACAGCCATCACAGTATATAGTTGTATTGTTTACTACATATTATAGGTACCAGAATGTGCTGAACACATTATCAGTGATAAAAAGGGAACCTAATATACTTGCAAAGATATTACTACCAAATAAAACTTGAGTCCACTTGCCTGCACACAGTAAAACCAGTCTTCTGACATTGGCTTGTGGTGAATGAAAATGAAGCATTTATCATAAAGTTATCTAAACAAGCAGTCCAAAGGCAGTTAGTGTTCAAAACACCTGGACTTCCATATGGGTGCTTTTAGAGGTATCTTTAAAGTCAGGGTAAGGATGGGACATCCCAAGGTCTGTGTGATCAGCTCGTGCACATGTCTGTGTTTGTTAGATGATGATGTAGCAGACTGGTAAGAGTTAACATTTTCAATCCAGGTGTCAGTAGATCTGGAGGGCTATGTGCTCATGGTTACCAAATAGTTAATTTCTTCCATTTGGTAGGGTTTTTTTGCATCTGTAAGAAAACTCAGGAAATGTGCACTGGGTCCTCTTATCTAAGTAAGTACTTCAGAGAAGAGCTAAAGCAGAGAATACACAGAAGGAATGTGTCCCTGGGTGGTCCTGTAGGGTCTGGTTCAGTTACAATACTAGGGATAATGAAACTAAGAAGTAGAGTGGCTTCCTTGCCTCCTTAGTTTAAGACCATGTTTTTCGCTAGGTAAGGTGCAGTTTAATATATGGTGCCTGCAAAGAGTATGGGGGTGGTGAGTTTGTCTGCTTTCTGATTGTTTGATGTTGTCTTGTTTTATAGGAGTTTCCATTTGGCCCCTTGTTTCTTTCTTTCCTTTCACTACCAAAATCCCAGGGGACAGCTGTCTCTTTTAAGTAGCTTCTCTGGCATTGCTGAGACAACCATCAGTGGTGCTTCTCACATTGTAAACATCTGTGTATTCTCAGTGTTTTGCCCAATTTATTTTTTAGATGACCCTAGCTGATATTATCCATATCGTTTACCAGTAGGACCTTGTTGCATTTTCTTCTATTCATGTATGATTCCTGGCTCTGTTTTGATGTGGCCTCTGGAACTACTGTTGTTTTCAGATGTTTGATTCTCTACTTGTGTGAAAATTGAAATTTGTAACATTTTTTGTTTGCTCTCTATTCTTGAGCAGGCATAGAAATTGCCTTTTATTTTTACTTGATTTTATTTTCTTTGTTATCCTTATTGATCTGTATTCATTTAAAAAAAAAGAGTAGTGTGGTTAGGATTTTGGTGGTATAATGGTTAATTTTATTTGTCAACTTGATTGGGCTAAGCTACGCTCAGAAACCTGATAAAGGGGCTTCCCTGGTGGTCCAGTGGGTGGGGACACCTCCTTGCAGTGCAAGCGGCGCCGGTTCGATCCCTGACCTGGGAAGATCCCATGTGCTGCAGAGTGGCTGGACTGATGTGTCCAACTATCCAGCCGGAGCTCTGGAGTGCATGTGACCAGGGCTGGTGCTCTGCAGAGAGAGAGGCCACTGCGATGAGAGGCCCACACAGGCCAAAGAACAAAGATAGATGAAAATAGATAAATGAAAGGCCACTGGAAGTGCCCCCCCCTCCCCCGCAAAAAAAAAAAAAAGAAAAAAAAAAGAAACCTGGTAAAGTATCATTTCTGAGTGTGTCTATAAGGGTGTCTTCAGAAGGCATGAGTACACTGAGTCAAGAGATCCACCGTCACAAATGCAAATGAGCAGCATCCAGTCACTTGGGGACATGGATAGACCAAAAATGTAGAAGATAGGAACTTGCTCTCTCTCCTTGAGCTGAGACATCCAGCCTCTTCTCCTGCCCTGTTCATTGGTACCCATGTATCTCCAGTTTGAACTCAGACTGGAACTTATACCATTGACTCCCCAGTTCTCAGACCTTTAATTTTAGATTGAAATACACCACCAACTTACCTGGTTTTCCAGCTTGCTGAAAGCAGATGTGGAACTTCTCAGGCTTCAGAACCACATGAGCTAATTTCGAAACTAATTTTTCTTTTGTTTATTTCTCCCATTGATTCTGTTTCTCTGAATAAGCTGGCTAATACAGGTGGCAACCACTACCTAGTAAGAACTGAGAAATTTTCACATTTATTCTTCAAACTATTTTTTCACTGGATGTAAACATCTAGGTTAATGGTAACTTTCAACTCTTTGTTTCATTGTCTTTTGGCTTCCACTAAAATATCATCTATAGACTGTTTCGCCTTTGTAGGTAATTGATATTTTTACTATTTTCTCTTTGTCATTAAATCTCAGCAGTTATATAAAGTAAGATTTCTTTTTTTTTAAGCTACAGGGAGTTTCTGGAATTTTAAAAATCTGTGACTTTATGTCTAAATAGTTTTGAAAAATGTAAACTTTTGTCGGTTCAAGGTTTTTTTCTGCCTGATTGCTTTTCTTCTCATTTTCCTGAGGGCCTTAAGTGCATGTATTTTAGAATTTGTCACGCTTTCCTTTCTTCTGTCCCACCATGTTACCCCCAGGATTTTTTCTTTGCATATTTATCATGCATATTTTAATCTTACAGTTTCCTATTCTTTGCCAACTTTGTATTCTTTTTAAAAATCTTTTTCTTGGGATCAATCACAGTTTTTAATCTATGTCCAATTAACTATGTCGTTGAATCCCTCTGACTTTTTTTCCATGGTGTGTTTTTCCTGTTCATTTTTTTTCCTGTTCATTTTAATCTCCATTTTGGAACTGGTAAATTGTTTTTGCAAGTTGTTTATTCAGAACGTTTTTGAAGGCATGTGACACAAGTAGAGTCAAGTAGTCCCTGCTGAACCTCTTTTTTACTCTAGAGCTAGCAAGAACTTCAATAAAAGACATTTTAATTCAATATACTCTACAAATTCTAATTTTGGTGATATTTAATTATTCCACTTTGACCTCGACTTTGTATACCTGCTGTGGTTGGCAATTGCATTTTCTTTATGAGATGAATTATCATCTTTAATCAGAGATACTTTTAATCCAATTTTGTGAAGAATCTCATTTTTTCTCGAATGTATCAAAATAAAATTTTACTTGTAATGCTATTAAACATCCAACTAGTCAATCTTAATTTAGGAAATTACTATTTAATTTCATAGTGCCTAATATCCCATGACCTGTAAACACATTCAAATACAAAGGGTGTAATGTTAAAAATATCTCTTCAGAAGATATTTTAAATTTAATTAAATTAACTAAATTAATGTGGATATAATTACATTATCATTTCAAGCTCAAGGAGATAGAAGTGGGAAAACTGTGTTTGGATCTTCTTTTTATTTTTTTTTAAGATCCTATCCTTTTTTTCTCTCCCCATCATGCCCCTTTTTAAAATTTTTAGATTTATTTTTATCTATCTTTTATTCTTTGGCCTGTGTGGGCCTCCCATTGCAGTGGCCTCTCTCATTGCAGAGCACTGGTTCTGGGCCCATGCAGTCCAGAGCACTGGCTGGTAATTGGACACACTGGTCCAGCCACTCTGTGGCACATGGAATCCTCCTGGGCCAGGGATCGACCCAGTGCCCTTTACACTGCAGGGTGATCTCTTTACCCACGGGGCCACCACGGAAATCCCTGTTTATATATTCTTATATTCATTATTTTGATTTCTTTAAAAAGTTACTTCACAATTATATTTTTCTTCATTGATGTGTTCACATCTTCCCCTTCTGCTTGGGGTCAGAGGTGTTATTCACTTGGAGATCTGTGAAGTCTTTCTATTTCAAATCACTTAGATATAGACTAAAACTTTTACAACAAGCAGAATGAATATCTAGACACACAAATAGGTAGGCAATAGACTTGCCTCTTCTCCATTTGTTCTGAAAATCCAACCCAGCCTCCTTATTTGGTTAACCATAAGAATAGCCCCTAGATTACCAATCTAATCATGTTTGCCAGAACTCACTTTTTTCATTTTAATTGTATTTTATAATTATGTATAAATGAAATGACATGATCATAGCACAAAAACATGTAGATATTATCCCTACTGTTTATTCTATGGGGGCAGCTTTGGACAAATTATGTTGTGTGTGTTTTTTTTTTTTCCTCTAAATCCTACTTTCTTCATTTATTTATTTATTTTAACTGTGCATTTTATATTGGGGTATCACCAGTTACCAATGTTGTGATAGTTTCAGGTGAACAGTAAAGGGGCTCAGCCACACATAGGTATGGATCCATTCTCCCTCCAACACCTCTCCCATCCAGGCTGCCCCCATAATATAGAGCAGAGTTCCATGTGCTCCACAGTAAGTTCATGTTGGTTATCTGCTACTTTCTGCATTTCAATGAGAGAAAAGTTCAGGGAATTATTTTGAAAATTAAATGATAAGGAACATGAATATATACACAAATATAAGTTATTTTTACTGGCCAGTGAACTTTATAAAGATAGGCTTAATTTTCAAGGAGCTTATAGTCTTGAAGATGAAATCAGACCTAACATTTTCAAGAATGTAATCCATGAATAAAATGTTTTAAAGACAATAATAACAGCCATCTGTTCCAATCTGGTGAGAACATGCTTAGGTATGCTGCTGCTATTCCTGTATAGTCATTTTCATTTCTTTTACTCTCAAAAGAAAATTCCCCAAAGCGTGCACTTAGATAAAG
The DNA here is from genome assembly GCA_022376925.1 of Tragulus kanchil. Classification (NCBI taxonomy): domain Eukaryota; kingdom Metazoa; phylum Chordata; class Mammalia; order Artiodactyla; family Tragulidae; genus Tragulus; species Tragulus kanchil. Next base: position 20,696,877 of record JAIOJX010000003.1, on the reverse strand, counting down.
GTGTGGTTTTTCCAAGGCACTGAGTGCAATCACTGATGTGTGCATGTGAATCTTTAAAATCTACCGCTATAGCTGATAGAAAAAATTAGGGGCACTATGAGACATGACTACGAGTGTTATATTTTTGAGATTCAACTATTTTTCAAAGAGAAATATTTTAGTCTTTAGGTTAGACTCACATGTTTTTGGAGTTTTATCCAAATCAATACATTGTTCAAATATCTGTATAGCTTAATGTACCAAAATAGCAGTGTTTGAAAAATTATAAGAATTGGCATTATTGTTAGTGGCCTTGAGCTTAGTTCTAGAACAGTTTCATAGGAATGTGCTGTAATTCATTTCCTTTATAACACCAAGAGGATTGCTGTTTGGGGGCTCTACTGGTTGGCCAGAAACCTTTGAGGCTGTGTTGACTGTAACCAAATAGAGTTGTTTAGCACATTTTCAGGCACTGGTAGGTAGCAAGAATAAATGGCAGGATTTCCAAATGTTTAGCATTCCTTTGAAATTTAAAGGAACCAGAACTATCTTAAGTTTTGTACTTTGAGCAATCAGTGAAGAACAGTATATCTAATGCCAAGCAATGTTACTCTATACCATTTCCAGGAGTTCTCAGGTTACCCATACCATGTACTTAACCACAGCACTGAGTATGCTGTGTGCAGGGACTGGACGACAGATGTCCAGTGCTGAGGCAAAACAAGTGAAGAGTCTCCTTTCGCTCTGTAAGCATGCACCACATCCAGAACAGCGCCTTCCACACGCTCTGCTTTTAGTACACATGTCTTCCTTGATGACAATATAACTCCTGTTGGATCGTGTTCAGCTTTGTAAGTCCAGAATTAAAGTCATAGCATGGCTTGCTTATTTCAGCAAAGATATTGAAAGTGAGGTTCTCAGTACTATTATATGATTCATAGTCATCCTTCTTGAAAGAATTTCTTGACTATACATACCCGAGTTACTTGGAAAACAGTAGTCTCAGGAAAATTAACTCCAGGTTAATTATGGTTTATTATGCATTTTGACTTTCTGCTAAAGAATATCTGTGCCTAGAAATATTTGCAAGCCAGTAGGAATGATTCAATATGTGATTGGAGTTAATATGTCAGAATTCTAATACTAATGAAGGGTTTTTCAGTATTATTATTATTCAATGGTTTCCAAATTCTTGTGTTGTCTATATTTTGAAAGAGATGCCATAATCCACTAGGACATAAAAACAGAAAAAGTATGTTGATATGAATAATGAAATGCTGTAAGATCAATTTAAAATAAATTTTTAGAAAAAAATGGTCATTGTGGTAATTGAAAGTAAAAGTGTTTAACACTTGTTATAGGCTTAATGTACCAAAATAGCAGTGTTTGAAAAATTATAAGAATTGGCATTATTGTTAGTGGCCTTGAGCTTAGTTCTAGAACAGTTTCATAGGAATGTGCTGTAATTCATTTCCTTTATAACACCAAGAGGATTGCTGTTTGGGGGCTCTACTGGTTGGCCAGAAACCTTTGAGGCTGTGTTGACTGTAACCAAATAGAGTTGTTTAGCACATTTTCAGGCACTGGTAGGTAGCAAGAATAAATGGCAGGATTTCCAAATGTTTAGCATTCCTTTGAAATTTAAAGGAACCAGAACTATCTTAAGTTTTGTACTTTGAGCAATCAGTGAAGAACAGTATATCTAATGCCAAGCAATGTTACTCTATACCATTTCCAGGAGTTCTCAGGTTACCCATACCATGTACTTAACCACAGCACTGAGTATGCTGTGTGCAGGGACTGGACGACAGATGTCCAGTGCTGAGGCAAAACAAGTGAAGAGTCTCCTTTCGCTCTGTAAGCATGCACCACATCCAGAACAGCGCCTTCCACACGCTCTGCTTTTAGTACACATGTCTTCCTTGATGACAATATAACTCCTGTTGGATCGTGTTCAGCTTTGTAAGTCCAGAATTAAAGTCATAGCATGGCTTGCTTATTTCAGCAAAGATATTGAAAGTGAGGTTCTCAGTACTATTATATGATTCATAGTCATCCTTCTTGAAAGAATTTCTTGACTATACATACCCGAGTTACTTGGAAAACAGTAGTCTCAGGAAAATTAACTCCAGGTTAATTATGGTTTATTATGCATTTTGACTTTCTGCTAAAGAATATCTGTGCCTAGAAATATTTGCAAGCCAGTAGGAATGATTCAATATGTGATTGGAGTTAATATGTCAGAATTCTAATACTAATGAAGGGTTTTTCAGTATTATTATTATTCAATGGTTTCCAAATTCTTGTGTTGTCTATATTTTGAAAGAGATGCCATAATCCACTAGGACATAAAAACAGAAAAAGTATGTTGATATGAATAATGAAATGCTGTAAGATCAATTTAAAATAAATTTTTAGAAAAAAATGGTCATTGTGGTAATTGAAAGTAAAAGTGTTTAACACTTGATATAAGGAAAGAATGAATTTCATTTAAAAGGCATTATAAAATTCAATTAATTTAGATTTGATAATATTTTATTTTTATGCCCATAGTAAAAACATTTAAATGAAGGTATACGACCTTTTAAAACAATCAGTTTTACTTATTGCAATAATGAAGAGTTGAAAGCGAAATAATGAATAGTTGAAAATTTATAGGGACATTTAGGGATTGAATTCTAATGACTCATACTCTTCTAACAAAGGTATCTTAGCAGAGTTGCTCATCATTCAGATTAGAAAATGGTGATCTTGAATGGTGAAGAAAAGTAATTATTCAAATTATATATGTGTATATATACCCATATATACACATACCTATATATATATATACACATACATATATATATATATATATATATATATATATATATATTCATTCATTCTAGGGAAATATTTCTAGCATTTTAAACAACTTAATGTAAATTATCTTTGCCTTCCTACTTTTGGCATCCATTTTATACTTGTATGGGATTTCAAACATAGATCTTAAATTTTTGCATAGCTAAAGACATGGTATACCATTCCACAATTAATTAAGACAAAAATTAACACACTTCTTTGTATCCTTTGTTTTCTTCCCTAAAATTTTGGTACTGATATGGGAGATGGTACCTTTTCTTTTCTTTCATTTTTCTATTTTATTCCCTTTTAGCAGCTGACAAAATGCTGACTTTATTCTTGGGAGGTGCTCATAGATAGGGGATGCCTGTGTATTTTCTTAGAGCACAGACAAGAAAGGGTTAAAGAAGGAACACTCCTGCACAACAAGAATCCAGGGTTCTGTAGGATGGTATATTATTGTCATTACCCTGTGATTTTCCTCAAGGTAATACATTTTCACCTTGACTCCCAATAAGAAATTTTATTCTTCAATGTGATTGGTTTCAGAATTCTAATACTAATGAAGGTTTTTTCAGTATTATTATTATTCAATGGTTTCCAAATTCTTGTGTTGTCTATATTTTGAAAGAGATGCCATAATCCACTAGGACATAAAAACAGAAAAAGTATGTTGATATGAATAATGAAATGCTGTAAGATCAATTTAAAATAAATTTTTAGAAAAAAATGGTCATTGTGGTAATTGAAAGTAAAAGTGTTTAACACTTGATATAAGGAAAGAATGAATTTCATTTAAAAGGCATTATAAAATTCAATTAATTTAGATTTGATAATATTTTATTTTTATGCCCATAGTAAAAACATTTAAATGAAGGTATACGACCTTTTAAAACAATCAGTTTTACTTATTGCAATAATGAAGAGTTGAAAGCGAAATAATGAATAGTTGAAAATTTATAGGGACATTTAGGGATTGAATTCTAATGACTCATACTCTTCTAACAAAGGTATCTTAGCAGAGTTGCTCATCATTCAGATTAGAAAATGGTGATCTTGAATGGTGAAGAAAAGTAATTATTCAAATTATATATGTGTATATATACCCATATATACACATACCTATATATATAAAACACATAATATATATATATATATATATATATATATATATATATTCATTCATTCTATGGAAATATTTCTAGCATTTTAAACAACTTAATGTAAATTATCTTTGCCTTCCTACTTTTGGCATCCATTTTATACTTGTATGGGATTTCAAACATAGATCTTAAATTTTTGCATAGCTAAAGACATGGTATACCATTCCACAATTAATTAAGACAAAAATTAACACACTTCTTTGTATCCTTTGTTTTCTTCCCTAAAATTTTGGTACTGATATGGGAGATGGTACCTTTTCTTTTCTTTCATTTTTCTATTTTATTCCCTTTTAGCAGCTGACAAAATGCTGACTTTATTCTTGGGAGGTGCTCATAGATAGGGGATGCCTGTGTATTTTCTTAGAGCACAGACAAGAAAGGGTTAAAGAAGGAACACTCCTGCACAACAAGAATCCAGGGTTCTGTAGGATGGTATATTATTGTCATTACCCTGTGATTTTCCTCAAGGTAATACATTTTCACCTTGACTCCCAATAAGAAATTTTATTCTTGTCATCAAAGGAATTAAAATACCCTCTTTTTAATGAAAACTCATTCTAGAACACAAAGTTCCCAGGATAGAGCAGGAATCAGTAACCCATAGTGTCCTATAAAGAGAGAGAGATATTGGGCTTCCCTGGTGGTCCAGTGGGTAAGGACACTGCCTTGCAGTGCAAGGGGCTCCGGTTCGATCCCTGGCCTGGGAAGATCCCACGTGCCGTGGAGCGGCTGAACCGATGTGTCCAATTACCGAGCCAGAGCTCTGGCGCGCATGTGCCCAGAGACGGTGCTCTGCAACGACAGACGCCACCACGATGGAAGGCCCACAGGAGCCAAAGAACAAAGACGGATGAAAAATAGAGAAATGAAAGAGCAATAGAAGTGGCCTGCCTGCTCCCCTCCCTGCCCAACCCGACCCCAGCCCAAAATAAATAAATAGACAAATCTTTAAAAAAAAGAGAGAGAGAAAGAGATATTATTACTACTATGGAATGATAATCGAGACACCACAGACATTTTCTTTGGCATATTACATGGAAAAATAAGTCTTGATCATAATATTTGATAGACTTGAAACAGAAATCTAAATAAGCACAGAAAAAGAGACTACAAACCTATTTAAAGAATAGTAAAAGTATCGATCTAAATAAGAAATATTTTCTTTCCCAGTGTTGGGTCTTTTCCAGTACATTGGCTCTTCACCAAAATATTGGAGCTTCAGCTTCAGCATCAGTCTTTCCAATAAATAGCCAATAAATAAATTCCAATAAATTATGACTGACTGCTTTGATCTCGTTGCAGTTCAGGGGACTCTTAAGAGCCTTCTCCAACACCACAGTTAAAAGGCATCAATTCTTCTGCGCTCAGCCTTCTTTATGATCCAGCTCTCACATTCATACACTACTGGGAAAACCATAGCGTTGACTCTCCTTACTTTCTCTTTTTTTAATTTTTAATTCTTTATTTTAAAGATTTTACAGAGTTCTGTTGTTCACCGACATGTATGTTCCCAGATCATTCATATGCACATCCCTGGCCCGCCCCCACCCAGTTCTCCCCCTCCCACCCCTCTGGACCATCACCCCAAGTGATTGTGACTCTATGGACTTTTGTTAGCAAAGTGATGTCTCTGCTCTTTAATATGCTGTCTGGGTTTGTCATAGCTTTTATTCCATGGAGCAAGCGTCTTTTAATTTCATGGCTGCAGTCACCATCTGTGGTGATTTTGGAGCCCAGGATAATAAAAGCTGTTACTGTTTCCATTAATTGTCCATCTATTTATAATGAGGCGATGGGTCCAGATGCCATGAACTTCATTTTTGGAATGCTGAGTTTTAGGCCAGCTTTGTGACTCTCCTCTTTCACTTTCATCAAGAAGCTCTTTAGTACTCTTCACTTTCTGACATAAGGTTGATGTCATCTGCATACCTCAGGTTACTGATATTTCTCCTAGCAATCTTACTTCCAGCTTGTGCTTCATCTAGACTGGCATTTTGCTTGATGTACTCTGCATGTAAATTAAATAAGCAGGATGACGGTACACAGTCTTCACATACTCAATTTAGAACAAGTCCGTTTTTCCATGTCCAGTTCTAACTGTTGATTCTTGTCCTGCACACAGATTTTGCAGGAGTCAGTTAAGGTGGTTTGTTTTTCTTTCAGAATTTTCCACATTTTGTTGTGATCTACCCAGTCAAAGGCTTTACAATAGTCAATGAAGTAGGCGTAGATGTTTTTTTCTGAAATTCCCTTGCCTTTTTTTAATATCCAGCGGGTGTTGGCAATTTGATTTCTGTTTTTTCTGCCTTTTCTAAATCCAGCTTGTGCATCTGAAAGTTTTCAGTTCACAAGCTAGTGAAGCAGCTTGAAGGATTTTGGACATTTCCTTGCTAGCATGTGAGCTGAATGGGATTGAATGGTAGTTTGAACATTCTATGGCATTGCCTTTCTTTGGTATTGGAATGAAACTTGATCTTTTCCATTCCTGAGACCACTGCTGAGTTTTCCAAATTTGCTGCCATACTGAGTGTAGCACTTTAACAGCATCATCTTTTAATATTTGAAATAGGTCAGCTGAAATTCCATCACTTCCAATAGCCTTGTTTGTAGTAATGCTTCCTAGGGCCCGCTTGACTTCACACTGTAAGATGTCTGGTTCTAGATGAGTGATCACACCGTCATCTTGCTCATTAAATTCTTTTGTGTACTCTGTTTTCTTTTTAATATGCTGTCTGGGTTTGTCATAGTTTTCTACCTTTTTTCATGGCTGCAGTCACCATCTGTGGTGATTTTGGAGCCCAGGATAATAAAAGCTGTTACTGTTTCCATTAATTGTCCATCTATTTATAATGAGGCGATGGGTCCAGATGCCATGAACTTCATTTTTGGAATGCTGAGTTTTAGGCCAGCTTTGTGACTCTCCTCTTTCACTTTCATCAAGAAGCTCTTTAGTACTCTTCACTTTCTGACATAAGGTTGATGTCATCTGCATACCTCAGGTTACTGATATTTCTCCTAGCAATCTTACTTCCAGCTTGTGCTTCATCTAGACTGGCATTTTGCTTGATGTACTCTGCATGTAAATTAAATAAGCAGGATGACGGTACACAGTCTTCACATACTCAATTTAGAACAAGTCCGTTTTTCCATGTCCAGTTCTAACTGTTGATTCTTGTCCTGCACACAGATTTTGCAGGAGTCAGTTAAGGTGGTTTGTTTTTCTTTCAGAATTTTCCACATTTTGTTGTGATCTACCCAGTCAAAGGCTTTACAATAGTCAATGAAGTAGGCGTAGATGTTTTTTTCTGAAATTCCCTTGCCTTTTTTTAATATCCAGCGGGTGTTGGCAATTTGATTTCTGTTTTTTCTGCCTTTTCTAAATCCAGCTTGTGCATCTGAAAGTTTTCAGTTCACAAGCTAGTGAAGCAGCTTGAAGGATTTTGGACATTTCCTTGCTAGCATGTGAGCTGAATGGGATTGAATGGTAGTTTGAACATTCTATGGCATTGCCTTTCTTTGGTATTGGAATGAAACTTGATCTTTTCCATTCCTGAGACCACTGCTGAGTTTTCCAAATTTGCTGCCATACTGAGTGTAGCACTTTAACAGCATCATCTTTTAATATTTGAAATAGGTCAGCTGAAATTCCATCACTTCCAATAGCCTTGTTTGTAGTAATGCTTCCTAGGGCCCGCTTGACTTCACACTGTAAGATGTCTGGTTCTAGATGAGTGATCACACCGTCATCTTGCTCATTAAATTCTTTTTTGTGTAGTTCTTCTGTGTATTCTTTTCACTTCTTAATATCTTCTGCTTCTGTTAGGTCCATACCATTTCTGTCCTTTATTGTGTCTATCTTTGTATGAAATGTTTCCCTCGTATCTCTAATTTTCTTGTAGAAATCCCAAGTCTTTCCAATTCTATTGTCTTCCTCCATTTCTTTGCATTGTTCACTTAATTAATTAAAAAGCATTGTTTACTGGCTAATGCTTCTCTCAGTTTCTAGAAAAGCAAAGACGATGCCTTCCATGGTTTCTGGGAGCTGAGCATGCCTCCTTGTATGTGCTTCCTAAGCCATCCAGAGGCAGAATCTACCTGGTGAATGAAAGGACAGCTCCTATGTTATCTGTTATCAGTTACCTGTTTTGTTGTTGCTTGGTAACAGAGTAAAGCATTTAAAAATATTGACATGGGACAAGGGGATACTCTAGATGTTTGTCACACTTTAAACGTGGCAGAAAAAAATTACAAAATCTGACTTTGTACGTAAGTACCTAGATTTGCTCCAGTCCAGAAAGCATCAGAAACTTGCAACGTGATACATATTCTTTTCTGTGTTAGGATATTTGTTTTCTCTACTAAGAGATAAGAAAATATGAAAATTTGCCTCTTGCAGTAACATGGATGGACTGGAGGGTTTTTTGCATAGTGAAATAATTCAGACAGAGATATCACCTGCCTGTGGAATCTAAGAAATACAGCAAGCTAATTAATAAAACAGAAAAAGAGAAGACTCACAGATATAGAGGACAAACTAGTGGTTACTGGTGAGGAGAGGGAAGAGGAAGTGTAAAATAGAGGTAATGGATTAAAACGTAAAATTACTATGTATAAGATGAAATTTTCTTTTCCATTCCTGAGACCACTGCTGAGTTTTCCAAATTTGCTGCCATACTGAGTGTAGCACTTTAACAGCATCATCTTTTAATATTTGAAATAGGTCAGCTGAAATTCCATCACTTCCAATAGCCTTGTTTGTAGTAATGCTTCCTAGGGCCCGCTTGACTTCACACTGTAAGATGTCTGGTTCTAGATGAGTGATCACACCGTCATCTTGCTCATTAAATTCTTTTTTGTGTAGTTCTTCTGTGTATTCTTTTCACTTCTTAATATCTTCTGCTTCTGTTAGGTCCATACCATTTCTGTCCTTTATTGTGTCTATCTTTGTATGAAATGTTTCCCTCGTATCTCTAATTTTCTTGTAGAAATCCCAAGTCTTTCCAATTCTATTGTCTTCCTCCATTTCTTTGCATTGTTCACTTAATTAATTAAAAAGCATTGTTTACTGGCTAATGCTTCTCTCAGTTTCTAGAAAAGCAAAGACGATGCCTTCCATGGTTTCTGGGAGCTGAGCATGCCTCCTTGTATGTGCTTCCTAAGCCATCCAGAGGCAGAATCTACCTGGTGAATGAAAGGACAGCTCCTATGTTATCTGTTATCAGTTACCTGTTTTGTTGTTGCTTGGTAACAGAGTAAAGCATTTAAAAATATTGACATGGGACAAGGGGATACTCTAGATGTTTGTCACACTTTAAACGTGGCAGAAAAAAATTACAAAATCTGACTTTGTACGTAAGTACCTAGATTTGCTCCAGTCCAGAAAGCATCAGAAACTTGCAACGTGATACATATTCTTTTCTGTGTTAGGATATTTGTTTTCTCTACTAAGAGATAAGAAAATATGAAAATTTGCCTCTTGCAGTAACATGGATGGACTGGAGGGTTTTTTGCATAGTGAAATAATTCAGACAGAGATATCACCTGCCTGTGGAATCTAAGAAATACAGCAAGCTAATTAATAAAACAGAAAAAGAGAAGACTCACAGATATAGAGGACAAACTAGTGGTTACTGGTGAGGAGAGGGAAGAGGAAGTGTAAAATAGAGGTAATGGATTAAAACGTAAAATTACTATGTATAAGATACAAGGATGTATTACACAACACGAGCAACACAGACACTATTTTATAATATAAATGGAATATGACCTTTAAAAATTCTGAATTACAGTATCCCATTCCTATAACTTATATAAATATTGTACGACAACTGCACTTCAACTGAAAAATTAGAGAGTGAAATTCTATATAGAGAGATTTGTATCCAAACTTGACATTTGACGAATTATAGATTGTCGGTATCTCAAATCCAGTAAGGCTATATTGTACATTAAATGGATTTATTAAAATTTTGTTTCAATCAGTTTAAGTATTTAATCTTGATTTTAATAGTGCACATCAAATCTGTATTTTGTTACTTTTTTGCTATAATTCAATTCCCTCCTTTCCTTGGTTATTAGACATGTAGGGAAAAAAGAGAAACAACAGCTATCTTTCACATTTACTGTGAACAATAAAGCAATAAGTCATGAGCTGTCTTGATCCATATTAATGATATGTTGCACCTCAGAATTCAGGTAATACGACCACAGCAGGAGAGAAATTAAAATCACTAAATCTGATCTGTGAGAAGATTAAAAACAAGCCTCTCATAATCTCTTACTGCTGCCAGAAGTGCATTATAAAATTAAAAGTCTCTTCTACCAACTCATTAGGAGTTTTGTGAGGTATATACCATTAACATCTTTAGAATTCTGAACAACAAACTGATAATTTAGCTGACCCATTTTTTTTTGAAGAACACATACCTCTGAGGACTGCCTTAATATAGACATAATTTTGACTTTGTCTTCTCGAGTGTTTCATGTTGCTTAATCTCTTAATAATGACAGTATAGCAGCCATGTAAATATGGCTGCTTACCTAGAAAAGTATATGTGTTTGTATTCAGTCGAGGAGTAATGGTTTAAAAGTTTCTATCAATAGAATTATATCACAAATTTAACATAAGCTACTTTTATGTACAAATGCTATAAAGGAAAATAAATCTCCATTTGTTTACATATGTCCACATACATATGTATACCTATGGCTGATTCATGTTGATGTTTGACAGAAAACAACAAAGCTCTGTAAAGCAATTATCCTTCAATTAAAAAAAATAAAAATTAGAAAATAAATCTCCACTGGGCTGATTTCCCTTCCATTTCTTCCACACTTCCATCAAAAGGGATGGAGGCAGAGTCTTAGAAATGTTTGGTACATGACAAAATAGTCACGACCACCTACTAACATCAATGTCAAGCCTACTAGCAATACTCTAATCTTGAATTTTATTCATATTTATGTTTAAATACATGAAAACTAGAAGTTAAAAACACACTCTAGTTCAAACCATTCCCCTGCCCAGCCTTCTTCTACCATAGAGTCTTTGCCTTGGTGTTCCCTTCCTTCTGACTAGACCCCCGTTGATGCCACATGTCCTACACTGATGTACTCAAGCTCTATAGGTCTTTACTCCAGGATAACATTCCCAGGAATGTTTCACATAGCTATCCTTAAAAAATTGTATCCCCTTTCCTCTTTATATTCTTATTCTACTCCTGTCCCTTATTTCTATCTTAGTCTTTATGTATATGTAATAATCTTATTATTAGAAATAAATTGTATAGATATGTAACTTATTTGATTATTCATATCTGCTTATTAGAATATAAACTCCAGGGGAACAGGAACATTTCTAGCTGTCTTCACTACTGCATTGCCTGCAATTAGGTCACAACCTAGCCTAGAATTTGTAGTCAACAAGTATTTATTGAATAAATAAAGGAATGAATGAGAAGGATATTGGAATACTTGGTGAGTTTATGTTACTCTTGGGAAGGAGTCTTTAAATGCCGCCAAATTAGTTACTACTACTTAGTAGAAAACAAATCACTCTCAAGTGGTGAACACACTTGTATATTCTTAGAGAAACTAGATGTGGTATAATAAACATTGCTTATAGCTATAGAGAACCTACAAAAGCCTATAGTGAATAACGATATCATTACCTGAGGGAAAGGCATTTTCCTTTCTAACTTTGTCACACTGAGAAATAGCTAGTCCAGTGACACTCTGTGAAGGGCCAATTTGAATCTACCAAATCTGTGTTATATAACCATGTAATGTTTGTGGGCTTACTATGAAAAATATGCAGACCCTTTAGAATAGTATTCTCTCTCTTCTTTGTATTCAAAATGATCTGATATTATAGAGCAATCATACAGAGCTAAAATTGGAAAGAATATCGAAATAATTTAAGTGCACAAATGATAATTAATTACATAGAAATGGTGTAAGTATACACTTTTGCTAGTCTTTGCTTTCTAATATGGTTTCTGTGAAATGTAAGGATGTTTCCTAAGCAGACTCTAGGTGGTTCATTTGGAAAAGTTGTCCTTCCATGATAAACAATTAGCACTCTCCTAGGTTAAGAAATTGTGTGATGGGGCTTCTCTGGTGGTCCAGTGGATAAGGACACCACCTTGCAGTGCAAGGGGCGTCAGTTCAATTCCTGTCCTGGAAAGACCCCACGTGCTATGGAGCAGCTGGACTGTTCTGTCCAACTACCAAGCTGGAGCTCTGGAGGGCCTGCACCCAGAGCTGGTGCTCTGCAACAAGAGAGGCCACTGCAATGGGAGGCCCACACAGGGCAAAGAACAAAGATGGATGGAAATTAAATAAATGAAAGATCGATAGAACTGGCCAAAAATAAAAGTTAAAAAAAAAAGAAATTGTGCATTTTTAAAAAGTAAAAAGGTATAGATTTTCATTTGACTTGAACAGTTTTGTTTTTGAAACTCTACTTGTCTAGCACGAAAGTGCCTTGCTACTTAACTTTTGTCTTCCAGCAGGTTATTTTTTCTTCCCCACTGCAGTTCCATAAGCAAATAAGTTCCTGATCTTGTGTCAAATGCAGTAGGAAGCATGTTCCTCCAGTCACTTATGAAGCCGCCAAATTAGTTACTACTACTTAGTAGAAAACAAATCACTCTCAAGTGGTGAACACACTTGTATATTCTTAGAGAAACTAGATGTGGTATAATAAACATTGCTTATAGCTATAGAGAACCTACAAAAGCCTATAGTGAATAACGATATCATTACCTGAGGGAAAGGCATTTTCCTTTCTAACTTTGTCACACTGAGAAATAGCTAGTCCAGTGACACTCTGTGAAGGGCCAATTTGAATCTACCAAATCTGTGTTATATAACCATGTAATGTTTGTGGGCTTACTATGAAAAATATGCAGACCCTTTAGAATAGTATTCTCTCTTCTTTGTATTCAAAATGATCTGATATTATAGAGCAATCATACAGAGCTAAAATTGGCAAGAATATCGAAATAATTTAAGTGCACAAATGATAATTAATTACATAGAAATGGTGTAAGTATACACTTTTGCTAGTCTTTGCTTTCTAATATGGTTTCTGTGAAATGTAAGGATGTTTCCTAAGCAGACTCTAGGTGGTTCATTTGGAAAAGTTGTCCTTCCATGATAAACAATTAGCACTCTCCTAGGTTAAGAAATTGTGTGATGGGGCTTCTCTGGTGGTCCAGTGGATAAGGACACCACCTTGCAGTGCAAGGGGCGTCAGTTCAATTCCTGTCCTGGAAAGACCCCACGTGCTATGGAGCAGCTGGACTGTTCTGTCCAACTACCAAGCTGGAGCTCTGGAGGGCCTGCACCCAGAGCTGGTGCTCTGCAACAAGAGAGGCCACTGCAATGGGAGGCCCACACAGGGCAAAGAACAAAGATGGATGGAAATTAAATAAATGAAAGATCGATAGAACTGGCCAAAAATAAAAGTTAAAAAAAAAAGAAATTGTGCATTTTTAAAAAGTAAAAAGGTATAGATTTTCATTTGACTTGAACAGTTTTGTTTTTGAAACTCTACTTGTCTAGCACGAAAGTGCCTTGCTACTTAACTTTTGTCTTCCACCAGGTTATTTTTTCTTCCCCACTGCAGTTCCATAAGCAAATAAGTTCCTGATCTTGTGTCAAATGCAGTAGGAAGCATGTTCCTCCAGTCACTTATGAAGACAGTTTCCTTGATCTAGAAGGGAATTATTATTAGAGATTCCTGCATTTTTCAGTCAGCTTTATACCATTTCAGATTATAAAAACTGAGTGACAAATTGAGTGACACACACAGCCAGATACACTCAAAACACATACACACACACTCACAAAGGTAGTAGATTACCTCCTGTGATTAATTTATGAGTGCCATTATAGGCTTGTCAAATGATTAAGTTGACTGATTTTGCATGATCTGCTCATTTGTTAGTTGTTTCATCGCACAAAATATTTTTAAAAGTTTTATTTATTAATTTTTGGCCTGGCTGGGTCCTTGTTGCTGTATGGGCTTTTCTCTAGTTGTGGAGGACAGAAGATGCTCCCCAGTTGTTGCACAGGCTTCTCGTTGTGGGGTCCTCCTTGCAGAGCATGGGATCTAGGATGCCTGGGCTTCAGTAGTTGTGGCAAGGTTTTCTGTAAAATGGGGAAATAATTTATTTTAATCATTATTTTCATTGCCTTTTTTTCAAACTACTATATGCCTATGATTTAAAATTCAAATGATATTAACATGCTTATCAAACAGTGCTTCTTTTACAACAATTTTAGCTCTATTTCATTTATATACGTCAACAATGTAACCTATTTTTCATACAGGTTACTATTTTTCATATGTTGTTATAGTTATTCAGTTGCTAAGTTATGTTTTACTCTGTGATCTCGTGGACAGTAGCATGCCAGGCTCCGCTGCCCTCTACTGTCTGCGTGAGTTGGGTCAAATTCATGTCCATTGATGCAGTGATGCAATCTAGCCATCTCCTCCTCTGCTGTTCTCTTTCCCTTTTGCCTTCAGTTTTTCCTAGCATGAGGATCTTTTCCAATGAGTTGGCTGTTCGCCTCAGGTGGCCAAAGTATTAGAGCTTCAGCTTCAATACATATAATACACACACACACACACACACACACACACACACACATATATATATAGAGAGAGAGAGAAAGAGAGAGACAGAGACAGAGACAGAGAGAGAGAAAGAGGACAAATTCTAATCCAAGATCTCCAATTATTAGAAGGAAGAATATGTGCAGAACATTGGCTTGTATTGCCAGGGTGTGATTGGACTGAGTAACTAGAAATACCTTTTGTCTTTTCTCCTTGCCTACCTCCGTTCAGTAGATGGATTGGTCAATGAATATGAATACATCAGTGTGTGATCAAAACTTTGCAACATGTAAAAAATAATTTTGCAAAATAAAACATATATCATTCCATGTCTATAATATCTTAAACTTTCCTGAATGAAAAAGTGAAAGTCAAGAACTGCCCCTTCCAAAATATGACAGAATATAAATCCTCCATCATATTTGCCATTTGAACATTGTAAAATATTGAATTCTGATTTACATGCTTGTGTGAGCTTGTTATTTTTTAGTAGCTACTTTAGTCCCAGATCTCCCTGTGGGCTATAATGATGTTGCCAGTTAAGGAGTAGTAGGAGATGATATAGTAAAATGGCTTCCTGTTATGAGGTGTTTATCTTTGTTGTTATAATTGTACTATACTCCTGTCGTCCACTTATTCTTCCCTCCATTCAGCCCAGCCATTGAGTCTTTATTGTACTATGCTATTCTAAAATGTCCTTTTTGGTCTTCTTTATATATCTCTTTCTTTTCTGAGACCTTTGAGTATCTTCATAATTGTTCATTGAAACACACTTATTATGGCTGCTTTCACATCCTTGTCTGATAATTCTATCACTAGTGTCATTCCTATATAGACATCTGTTGATTATTTTTTTCAGTCACTTTTAGACTTTTCTAGATCTTGATGTTGCATGTGGTTTCCAATAGAAACCTGGACATTGGATCTGTTATGTTGTGTATCTTACTAACGTGTCCTAAAAGCAGATCTTCTTTGAGACAACTTTGTCAATGGAAATGAATGCCAACTAGTAAGGGAAGTTGCCGGTGGAAGCACAATGTCTGCTTTCAGCCTCCACTCTCTTCTGAGGTGTGATAGTGTTAAACAATGAATGTTTTTATCCCTTCAAGTTCCTATATTGAAATCCTACTATATGCTTTCCTTGAAGCTCAGTTGTGGAAGAAACTGCCTGCAATGCAGGAAGCCCAGGTTCAATTCCTGGATCTGAGAGATGCCCTGGAGAAGGAAATGGCAGCCCACTCCATTACTCTTTTTGTTTTTTTGATCTTTCACGTATTTATTTGCATTCATCTTTGTTCTTTGGCCTGTGTGGACCTCCCATCACAGTGGCCTCTCTTGTTGTAGAGCACTGGCTCTGGGCGCGTGTGCTCCAGAGCGCTGGTTCGTAATTGGACACACAGGTCCAGCTGCTCTGTGGCACGTGGGATCTTCCCAGGCCAGGGATCAAACTGGTGCCCTTTGCACTGCAAGGTGGACTCTCTACCCCCTGAACCACCAAGGAAGCCCCATTCCAGTACTCTTGCCTGGAAAATCCCATGGACAGAGGAACCTGGCAGGTTATAGTTCATGGGGTAGCAAGAGTCAGACATGATTTAGTGACTAAACCACACCCACCTCCAATATGACGGCATTTAGAGGGAGAACCTTTAGAACATAATTACTTTCAGGTGAAGTGATGAGGGTGGTACCTTCATGGTGGGATTAGTGTCCTCATAAGAAGACACATGAACAGCTTTCTCTCAGTCTTGTGAGGACATAGTGAGAGACATAACTTCTGTCTGCAAGCCAGTGAGTGAGTCTTTACTGTGAACTTAAATAAATCTGCCCACACCCTGATTTTAGCTTTTCCAGCACTAGAACTGTGAGAAAATATATTTCTGTTGCTGAAGCCATCCAGTCTGCAGCTTTAGTAGGTGGAGACAAAGGGACTCCTTCTTTCTTCAGCATTAGGGATGGGTGTTCTGGAGCTTACAAAGTCTCCAGTAATATCACCCTGGATGAGAGGGGAAGTCATGTCTTGCCTCTCCCTGTGGCCTCCAAAATCATCAAGGAGGTAAAATCATTACTACATTTGGACAGTAGTAAATATTCTGCCTCCTCTAGGCTTTTTTGAAATGATTCTAGGAAGGGGAGGGAATATAACATGTTAGTGGTAAATCATATACAACATGTGTACCCAACTATCTGCAGAAGGAATTCATTATGTCCAGCTTTCTATGGTTATTTCGGTAACATGGATAGCATCTTCAACAGTGTAAGCCTTACAGATTTTTATGATCTTGTCAGGGTTCTCTTCCATAGTCTTGACAGTCCTTCCCATGGAAAACCATGTGTAATAAGCCTTAAAGGTCCTTATGACTCTCTGATCTAGAGGCTGAATTAGAGACGCTGTATTTAGGGTCAAATAGACCACTTCGATATTGCCCATGTTGAACTCATGGAGTTCTGGGCATTGCATCTCAGAACTGACCATATCAAAACTGCATTTTCACAAAACAGTAAAGTTACATTATTCTTTCTTTCCTTAAATCCTGGTCTTCCCTTCTCTTCCTTGCTAATAAATATCCTTTGTAGTGTTTTTTTTTTTTATTTTCTTCCAGAATAGGGAACTTTTATCTGCTTAAAATCTGTTCAGGCAGATAACCTTTCTCCTCAATGATTTTCTTAAGTGGAGACTCACCTGCTGTCTTATGGTCTGCAAAAGCTGCTTCTCCTGTTACCTTGACATTTTTTTTAAAGCCAAACCTTTTTCTAATATTATCAAACCATTCTTTGCTGACATTAAGTTCTTCAACTTTAGATCTTTTGCTTTAAGTTGTCATGTAACGACTTCACTTTTTCTTAGATGATATTAGTCCACAGGTATACCATTTTTTTTTATCAGTCTTGCGCTCACGTAAAAGATGCATTTTCAATATGAGATAAAAAAGGATTTTCATAAAATGTGAAAGGTTTTCACTCCTGATGGTATAGCTGCCATAGTAGCTTCATGAATTTCCTTTTCTTTCTTTAACAATGTTTCTTATGCTGTAGTCATTCATCTTGAAACAGTGGGCAATGGCAGTCTACCTGACATATCAAGCAAATCAACTTTTTCTTGTAATGTTATGGCTTTTCTTTGCTTCTTGGGAGCAATTCCAGCATACTAGTGACACTTCGTCTGGGTCCCAGGATGTTATTCAAGGTTTATGATATTGCCCCAAACATGATGAAAGATGCTTGAGAACTGCTAAAGATCACTTTTTACTGTGATACACAATTTGCTGGAGAGATGGACTGCATACATCGAGATGATGAGCCTACATGGCATCTTAAGTGAATACAACAATTGAACTCAGCACAATGGAAACAGGAAGTGTCTATGAAGTTATGGCAGTAGGGCAGTATGTACTATAGTTAATTTTATGCAGTAAGGAAATTTTTTATAAATTATTTACCATGGAAAACCATGTGTAATAAGCCTTAAAGGTCCTTATGACTCTCTGATCTAGAGGCTGAATTAGAGACGCTGTATTTAGGGTCAAATAGACCACTTCGATATTGCCCATGTTGAACTCATGGAGTTCTGGGCATTGCATCTCAGAACTGACCATATCAAAACTGCATTTTCACAAAACAGTAAAGTTACATTATTCTTTCTTTCCTTAAATCCTGGTCTTCCCTTCTCTTCCTTGCTAATAAATATCCTTTGTAGTGTTTTTTTTTTTTATTTTCTTCCAGAATAGGGAACTTTTATCTGCTTAAAATCTGTTCAGGCAGATAACCTTTCTCCTCAATGATTTTCTTAAGTGGAGACTCACCTGCTGTCTTATGGTCTGCAAAAGCTGCTTCTCCTGTTACCTTGACATTTTTTTTAAAGCCAAACCTTTTTCTAATATTATCAAACCATTCTTTGCTGACATTAAGTTCTTCAACTTTAGATCTTTTGCTTTAAGTTGTCATGTAACGACTTCACTTTTCTTAGATGATATTAGTCCACAGGTATACCATTTTTTTTTATCAGTCTTGCGCTCACGTAAAAGATGCATTTTCAATATGAGATAAAAAAGGATTTTCATAAAATGTGAAAGGTTTTCACTCCTGATGGTATAGCTGCCATAGTAGCTTCATGAATTTCCTTTTCTTTCTTTAACAATGTTTCTTATGCTGTAGTCATTCATCTTGAAACAGTGGGCAATGGCAGTCTACCTGACATATCAAGCAAATCAACTTTTTCTTGTAATGTTATGGCTTTTCTTTGCTTCTTGGGAGCAATTCCAGCATACTAGTGACACTTCGTCTGGGTCCCAGGATGTTATTCAAGGTTTATGATATTGCCCTAAACATGATGAAAGATGCTTGAGAACTGCTAAAGATCACTTTTTACTGTGATACACAATTTGCTGGAGAGATGGACTGCATACATCGAGATGATGAGCCTACATGGCATCTTAAGTGAATACAACAATTGAACTCAGCACAATGGAAACAGGAAGTGTCTATGAAGTTATGGCAGTAGGGCAGTATGTACTATAGTTAATTTTATGCAGTAAGGATTTAATACTATATCTTAATATTTGCTTATATTTCCCCAGACTGTGAGTGATGTCATGTACATCTTTTGTGTTCAGGTAAGTTCTGATAAATTTTAACTTTCTCTGATAAATTTGCCTATATTGTATGGTATGAATGTGCTCAGTCACTAATTTGTGTCTGACTCTTTCTGACGCCATGGCCTGTACTCCTCTAGGCTCTTCTGTCTGGGATTCCCAGGCAAGAATACTGGAGCAGGTTGCTATTTCCTCCTCCAGGGGAATCTACCTGACCCAGTTATCAAACCTGTGTCTCTTGTGTCTCCTGCATTGGCAGGTGGATTCTTTACCACTAGCACCACATGGGAAGTCCCATTATATGGTAGTAAAAGATAAATGAATGCATTCATCACACATCTAACTTTTTTCTTAATTTTTTCAATCTTTTTAGGTTACATGGCTTTACTACAAGTTTTTTTCAAGTTGTTGCAAATCTCTGAAATTTTTTTCAAATGTATTGCTTGAAAAAAATCCACGTGCAAATTGGACCTGCCCAGTTAAAACCTAAGTTGTTCAAGGATCAGTGATTGATAGATAATTTAGCATGTATATTTATCAAAATATAGGTCCACGTAAAATAGTATTTCAACAACTTTATGTGAATATGAACAGAACATTTTGGAAGTTTGAATATATGAGGGAGAGAGAAATATGAGAAAATCTGTGATTTATTCCTCTGCTTAGGACAGAACCAGAACTTTAAGTATGAACTGATTGTAGTTTCAAGTCTAATTTCTGTATTGAGAACAAGTGGTACATATTTATATTTGACATACTCTTTATATTTGTGCTTAAATTATTTTAAAAAAGAAAGGCCAAGTGAGAAAATCAAGTCCATACATTTTATGCTTTGATTATCCACAAGATCTGGGGAAGGGACATTTTTAATGAAATTATACATTGTATATTGGGCTTCCCAGGTAGTGCTAGTGGAAAAGAACCTGCCTACCTGCCAATGAAGGAGATGCAAGAGATATGGTTTCGATCCCTGGGTCTGGGAGATCCCCTGGAGGAGAGCATAGCAATCCACTTCAATATTCTTGCCTGGAGAAACCCTTGGACAGAAGAGCCTGGCAGGTTACATTGCATAGAGTCACAAAGAGTCAGACAGGACTGAAGCGACTGAGCATGCACACACAAGCACGTTGTATCTTATGGTGGAGATGAAGATAAAAGCTTGAATTTTGAAGAATTCAAAAGATGTCATTAAAAAACATAGCTATAAATAAGATTTTTGAGTTCCTCACCATCTTTAACATGCTCCATTCCATTCATTTGCGCAGTCTTGTCTGACTCTTTGTGACCCCATGGACTGCACTGCATGGTGGTGTCCTTATCCACTGGACCACCAGGGGAAGCCCCCCCGTGGATTGCAGCACACCAGGCCTCCCTGACCCTCACCACTCCTGGAGTTTACCCAAGTTCATGTCTATTGCGTCATCTTTAATATATAATTTATGCAATACAGATTTTAATCATTAATTATAAATGATAAGAATTCTGGCTTTTCTTTTACAATAGCACATGCCAATGAAAATAAAAATTCATTTTTGTAGCAAAATCATTATTATGAGAAGGATTTCTACTTTGAGCCATACTACAAAGCTCTAAGGAAGTAGATGAACTGCTGAGATTGAACAGGATTGATTTGGTTGAAGGCACAATAATGGTTTCAATAGTATTTTTCAATACATTGTTAGATTCTTCAGTTCTTAATCAAAATGAAATACTGGTTGTATATTAAATACTAATGTATATTTGATTTTGATTCCATTGGAAGAGAGAATTGAAAAACATATAATCTTGGATAGATATTACATTTATTAAAGTATAGATGGAATTCAATTTTTAAGGAGTTCTTTAATTTTAGTAATCTTTCATCATTAATGTTTCCCTTAACTTATAAACTATTTCAAATGAATATATATATATAGTAGTTTAAATGCGTTAATTTTAGTTTAGTGAACTAACCCAGAAACATTGGCCTTTGGCATGACAACTCAGTCCAGTATTCTTGCCTAGAGAATCCCATGGATGATGAGCCTTGGTGGGCTACAGACCATAGGGTCTCAAAGAGTTGGACATGACTGAAGTGACTTAGCACACATACATGTATGCATGCACAGCTTTTATGTGATTCTACCTTCTTGGATATAGTATAGGTACACATGCATATGTTTGGCTGTATACAATCTAAAGGGAAAAATTTCAATCTGTTTTCTTTTTTCTAAACTTTATGTGACTATAACTTACAAACCTACCATTAGGAGTGCAAATTTAGATAGAGTATAACATGAAGACTGTTGCTTTTTCTCAGTGGCTAACTGATGGCTGTGATCAGATTGGTGGAAAAATGTCCATTAGAGATTTTTCAGTCTTAAAATGGAGTGATGACTCTGATACCTGTTTATGGCCAAAGGAGTAGGTTTATTTGGAATCAATAGTACCCAAAGGAAATTTAGGTAGATAAGAGAGGTGACATTTTTGGAAATTCCCTGGACTTCAACCAAAAAAGACAAATAGAACTAGAAATTTTTTTTCTCTTTTTCTTGCCTTTGATTAGACCTCACTTATACAGGGACAAATTTGACCAGTTTTAATTGTGTATTTGTTTTCTATTTGCTGCTGTAACAATTTGCCACACTTTTAGTGATTTACAACTACAACTATATTACCTTACAGTTCTGTGGGTCAGGAAATTCAACATGAGCCTTACTGAGCTAAAATCAAGGTGTTAACCAGGGAGCATTTCTTTCTGGGAACTCTAGGGGAGAATTCATGTCTTAAAACCTTTTCCAGCTTCCCCAGGCCACGTCTGTTCCTTGTCTCATGGTTTTCTTCCTCCATCTTCATAGCCAGCAATGTCGCAATTCTCCTTGCCTTCCTTAGTGTAGAGTCACATTTCTTGCTTTGACTCTCCCTCTCCCACTTCTAAGCAATCTTGTGATTACCTTTGACTCATTTAAAGGTGGTCTCTGGTCCCATTTTTATTTTTAACCTTTTGGTCACACTCTGTGGCATGTGAGGTCTTAGTCCCCCAACCAGGGATCGAACCCACCCATACTTCCTGCAGTGGAAGTGCTGAGTGTTAACTGCTGGACTTACCAGGCCCTAGTCTCCCTATATTAAAAATTCTTGCCTAGAGAATCCCATGGATGATGAGCCTTGGTGGGCTACAGACCATAGGGTCTCAAAGAGTTGGACATGACTGAAGTGACTTAGCACACATACATGTATGCATGCACAGCTTTTATGTGATTCTACCTTCTTGGATATAGTATAGGTACACATGCATATGTTTGGCTGTATACAATCTAAAGGGAAAAATTTCAATCTGTTTTCTTTTTTCTAAACTTTATGTGACTATAACTTACAAACCTACCATTAGGAGTGCAAATTTAGATAGAGTATAACATGAAGACTGTTGCTTTTTCTCAGTGGCTAACTGATGGCTGTGATCAGATTGGTGGAAAAATGTCCATTAGAGTTTTTTCAGTCTTAAAATGGAGTGATGACTCTGATACCTGTTTATGGCCAAAGGAGTAGGTTTATTTGGAATCAATAGTACCCAAAGGAAATTTAGGTAGATAAGAGAGGTGACATTTTTGGAAATTCCCTGGACTTCAACCAAAAAAGACAAATAGAACTAGAAATTTTTTTTCTCTTTTTCTTGCCTTTGATTAGACCTCACTTATACAGGGACAAATTTGACCAGTTTTAATTGTGTATTTGTTTTCTATTTGCTGCTGTAACAATTTGCCACACTTTTAGTGATTTACAACTACAACTATATTACCTTACAGTTCTGTGGGTCAGGAAATTCAACATGAGCCTTACTGAGCTAAAATCAAGGTGTTAACCAGGGAGCATTTCTTTCTGGGAACTCTAGGGGAGAATTCATGTCTTAAAACCTTTTCCAGCTTCCCCAGGCCACGTCTGTTCCTTGTCTCATGGTTTTCTTCCTCCATCTTCATAGCCAGCAATGTCGCAATTCTCCTTGCCTTCCTTAGTGTAGAGTCACATTTCTTGCTTTGACTCTCCCTCTCCCACTTCTAAGCAATCTTGTGATTACCTTTGACTCATTTAAAGGTGGTCTCTGGTCCCATTTTTATTTTTAACCTTTTGGTCACACTCTGTGGCATGTGAGGTCTTAGTCCCCCAACCAGGGATCGAACCCACCCATACTTCCTGCAGTGGAAGTGCTGAGTGTTAACTGCTGGACTTACCAGGCCCTAGTCTCCCTATATTAAAATCGGCTGGTTAGGGACCTTAACTTCATCTACACCCTTATTTCACCTTTGCCAGGCAACCTAGTCTACCCATAGGTTCTGAGGATTTGGTGGGAAACTTCTTTGGGAATCATGATTCTGCCTACTGCAAGTCAGTCTGGAGTTTGTCATCAAGAGGAAAGGTCATCTCTGATAAACCACTCAGGAATTTCACTTCCATTTTTCTTTTTAGTTCCAACAGTGAGCTTAGATTTAAGCCATTCCATGATTGTTGTTCTTTCTTTTATTTTTTCTCTTTCTTTTTAATTGGAGGATAATTGTTTTACAATGTTGTGTTGGTTCCTGCTGTACAACAATGTGAATCAGCCATAAGTGTACCTATTTGGATGGAAGGAACAGAAATGCAGAGAACAGACTTGTGGACATAGTGGGGAAAGGAGAGGGTCAGAAGAATTAAGAGAGTAGTGCTGAGACATAATATATTACCATATGTAAAATAGAGAGCTAGTGGGAAGTTGCTATATAGCACAGGGAGCTCAACTAGGTGCTCTGTGAAGACCTAAAGGGGTGGGATAGGGTGCTGGGTGAGACGGACTTTCAAGAGGTAGGGGACATGTGTATGCATGTATACTAAGTTCCTTCAGTCATGTCCAACTTTTTGTGACCCTGTGGACTGTAGTTCACCAGGCTCCTGTGTCCATGGAATTCACCAGGCAAGAAAACCGGAGTGCTTTGCCATCTACAGGGAATATTTCAGACCCAGGGACAGAATATGTGTCTCCTATGCCTCTTGCATTGGCAGACAGCTTCTTTCCCACTAGCACTACTGTGGAAGCCCCTAGTTTGAGGTTAAACATATCTAAATGTTTTGACTTTCTTTGCTTGTAAGTGTCTCAAAGACAGAAACTAATTCGCCTCTGTCTATCTGTGAATTTACAAGCATATCCTGGATTCTAATGATTGTGTTTTTAATAAATGAAAGCAGCCTTTTTTGATTTTTTAAAAAAAAGATTGTGTTTTTTTTATAACACGAACCCACCCATACTTCCTGCAGTGGAAGTGCTGAGTGTTAACTGCTGGACTTACCAGGCCCTAGTCTCCCTATATTAAAATCGGCTGGTTAGGGACCTTAACTTCATCTACACCCTTATTTCACCTTTGCCAGGCAACCTAGTCTACCCATAGGTTCTGAGGATTTGGTGGGAAACTTCTTTGGGAATCATGATTCTGCCTACTGCAAGTCAGTCTGGAGTTTGTCATCAAGAGGAAAGGTCATCTCTGATAAACCACTCAGGAATTTCACTTCCATTTTTCTTTTTAGTTCCAACAGTGAGCTTAGATTTAAGCCATTCCATGATTGTTGTTCTTTCTTTTATTTTTTCTCTTTCTTTTTAATTGGAGGATAATTGTTTTACAATGTTGTGTTGGTTCCTGCTGTACAACAATGTGAATCAGCCATAAGTGTACCTATTTGGATGGAAGGAACAGAAATGCAGAGAACAGACTTGTGGACATAGTGGGGAAAGGAGAGGGTCAGAAGAATTAAGAGAGTAGTGCTGAGACATAATATATTACCATATGTAAAATAGAGAGCTAGTGGGAAGTTGCTATATAGCACAGGGAGCTCAACTAGGTGCTCTGTGAAGACCTAAAGGGGTGGGATAGGGTGCTGGGTGAGACGGACTTTCAAGAGGTAGGGGACATGTGTATGCATGTATACTAAGTTCCTTCAGTCATGTCCAACTTTTTGTGACCCTGTGGACTGTAGTTCACCAGGCTCCTGTGTCCATGGAATTCACCAGGCAAGAAAACCGGAGTGCTTTGCCATCTACAGGGAATATTTCAGACCCAGGGACAGAATATGTGTCTCCTATGCCTCTTGCATTGGCAGACAGCTTCTTTCCCACTAGCACTACTGTGGAAGCCCCTAGTTTGAGGTTAAACATATCTAAATGTTTTGACTTTCTTTGCTTGTAAGTGTCTCAAAGACAGAAACTAATTCGCCTCTGTCTATCTGTGAATTTACAAGCATATCCTGGATTCTAATGATTGTGTTTTTAATAAATGAAAGCAGCTTTTAAATTATTTGAAGAAATGTTTTGATATCATTAATTAAATAATAGAATATTTCAGCCTATAGTTTTTCTAAGAAATAAAACAAAAGATATATAGCTTGTATCTTTTAATTTATATTACATTTAAAATTACAGTTAGCTAGAATTTTCAAAATCAGAAAGCTCTAAATATGAAAGAATAAATTTAAAAGGCCCTTTAATTCCTGTGGGGATAGATAATCATTTAATTATTAGTTTTGGTCCATTTATAGAATGTTGTAAAATATGCCCTTTATATAAATAGAGCAAATGAGGTCTTAAAAATAAATATATGGCAAGAGGGAGTAATCAAATAACACTCATTGTTTGCTGCATTACAGAATAAATTAAGAAAGAGAAATGCTTTTCTATTTGTTTCAATTAATTTTTAATTTAGTGACTATTTTTGCAGAGAATAGCAATATACTTTCATCAGATATGATTCTATGAACTCCTAGAATGTTAATGTTATACTGAATAAAATTTTTAACTTATGTTTCACTTAACTTAGATTTTCCAAGTATTTGCTGTATTATTTGGCAACCAGTAGCTTGTCAGAGTAAACAAAAGGATGACAGTGTTTATAAGAATTTGAGAAACTATCTGTTCTGTTCGTGCTCCTTTTTCCATTTCTTCTATTTGCTCAGATGGTTCTGGTATAGACCTGGGTTTTTTTTTTTTTTTTTTTTTTTGATGCTGTCTCAAATAAAATTATATCCTTAATGATCAGGAAAAAAACATAAAACAAAGAGAATATAAGAAAAAATTTTATTCATTTTAGATATCATTTTTTCTTCATCTGTCGAGGGAAAACAATGCTATCCATATAAAATTGTTATAAGAAGAACAGTGGTCAAATATGTGTTCACTAGAATTATGTGAAATAATTAATGTGAGGGTGTTATACAAATGACCATTTTATACCAAAAAGTTGCCTTGTTTATATCATCAGCAGTTGAGAACTGTGTGTATTTTACTGTGCTTTGGGAGTTATTTAGCTAATATGGGGGTTTCATGCTTGCCATGTCTGTGACATCTTGATTGTACCATGGATCTCTTAGTCTTTAACAGTGTTCCTTTTGGGAGAACACACACTTAGAACAAATTACAGATAGAGTTTGGTGAAGCAGAGAAGGACACACATTTGATAGAAACAAGTTGGTGGTAGAGAGGAGGAGTAGAGGCAGCATCTTTCCCAGCTTTTCTGGTACCCAGACCATGGAACAGAGATGTGGAAGGCAACATAGCTGGTGATACAAGTGAACACTGGAGTCTTAACAGATAGAGAAGAGCTCATTTTGTGCATGACACATTCTTTTTCACCTCAGTCTTTCAGTACTGTTACAGAGTAATTTATGCATACAGCCCCTGTGCTTACTGCCATTATTTAAGAGAAGGATTAAATACTGGGCCCTCCTAGTTTTGAAGCTAGACTTAGCATTGGTGAGACTTCATCAGCATCTGGGCAAAAAAAAGAAAGTCAAAATGCTCGACTTGACCTGCATACTGTGCATCTAGATTACCAAAGTACTGGCACAGCCATTTTCAGGCTGTGGCTATTTGGGACTCACTATTCTGATGAAATTGAAATCAGTGAATAAGCTGGTCTCTCTAACCTGGATGCTTAGAACTGCCTCCAGAGTTCCTCAGTTCTGTGCTGGTGAATTTGGGCATCAGAAGCTTTTCTGTAGGCTTGCCCCCTACAAAGGGACAAGCAAACTTTACACTTTCAACTTTACATAGGAAAGGCATTGCTTTTGCATAGGAGTGTCCTTAGTAAAACCGTGGAGTGGATTATGAGTTAAGAATAAATGCCTGCATTTCTATTTTAAAACCAAGAAAAAAAACTGTAAGAGACAGCACTTAGCAGAATCATGGCCACAATTTCTAATGAATGCTTTCAGTCTTCAACTTCCAGTCCCTTGTCCCACTTACTCTGACTGTTACTTAGCACAATTTATAGCTTATTCTGAAGTTGTCAGATATTGATCAATGATGGCAGAACTGGCTTACTGCTTACTACTTCAAAAACAGCTGTTTATCTCATCTCCTCTAATCATTTCAGTCAATCTTGGGTTCACAACCCTCATTTTACATGAAGTCTTTGAAGAATTTTCCAAGAGTTTTCCTATGGGGTTTCATGCTTGCCATGTCTGTGACATCTTGATTGTACCATGGATCTCTTAGTCTTTAACAGTGTTCCTTTTGGGAGAACACACACTTAGAACAAATTACAGATAGAGTTTGGTGAAGCAGAGAAGGACACACATTTGATAGAAACAAGTTGGTGGTAGAGAGGAGGAGTAGAGGCAGCATCTTTCCCAGCTTTTCTGGTACCCAGACCATGGAACAGAGATGTGGAAGGCAACATAGCTGGTGATACAAGTGAACACTGGAGTCTTAACAGATAGAGAAGAGCTCATTTTGTGCATGACACATTCTTTTCACCTCAGTCTTTCAGTACTGTTACAGAGTAATTTATGCATACAGCCCCTGTGCTTACTGCCATTATTTAAGAGAAGGATTAAATACTGGGCCCTCCTAGTTTTGAAGCTAGACTTAGCATTGGTGAGACTTCATCAGCATCTGGGCAAAAAAAAGAAAGTCAAAATGCTCGACTTGACCTGCATACTGTGCATCTAGATTACCAAAGTACTGGCACAGCCATTTTCAGGCTGTGGCTATTTGGGACTCACTATTCTGATGAAATTGAAATCAGTGAATAAGCTGGTCTCTCTAACCTGGATGCTTAGAACTGCCTCCAGAGTTCCTCAGTTCTGTGCTGGTGAATTTGGGCATCAGAAGCTTTTCTGTAGGCTTGCCCCCTACAAAGGGACAAGCAAACTTTACACTTTCAACTTTACATAGGAAAGGCATTGCTTTTGCATAGGAGTGTCCTTAGTAAAACCGTGGAGTGGATTATGAGTTAAGAATAAATGCCTGCATTTCTATTTTAAAACCAAGAAAAAAAACTGTAAGAGACAGCACTTAGCAGAATCATGGCCACAATTTCTAATGAATGCTTTCAGTCTTCAACTTCCAGTCCCTTGTCCCACTTACTCTGACTGTTACTTAGCACAATTTATAGCTTATTCTGAAGTTGTCAGATATTGATCAATGATGGCAGAACTGGCTTACTGCTTACTACTTCAAAAACAGCTGTTTATCTCATCTCCTCTAATCATTTCAGTCAATCTTGGGTTCACAACCCTCATTTTACATGAAGTCTTTGAAGAATTTTCCAAGAGTTATATCCAATATTCACTCAGTAAATAGAGTTGAATCACTTATTGACAAGCATTGCCAGGCACTTCATGAAGTGTTTTTAAAAAATTGATTTAATTCCCACATTCATCCTGTGATGTGACATAATTATACCCATCTTACAGGTGAAAAATGTTGTTTAATAAAGTGAAATGATTACCCAAGATCAAATAATGGCAGAGCCAGAATTTAAGTCTATATATGTTTGACTCCAAAGCCCATACTCATAAACATTGAGTTATAGTGCCTAATAAATTAATGAATCACTATTTTTAGCTTCATAGAGAGAGATTTTATTCTTTGTTTTATCCTCTTTGATTTGGTGACATGGTCCTGTGAATCCATCCATTTCCACTCATATTAACCCCTAGACATCTTATAAACTCATTTTAATTTTATGGTTTTTTGGGGAGTGATTAGATACTAGTATTAGTGCCATTTCATCTAGACCCATTGCTGAACCTTATAGTTTTTCATTCTCTGTCCTGTGATCATTTTTTCCAGTCTCTCCATCTCACAACACACTTGCCCCCTTAAGGTTTTAAATTTAATAAAAAAACAGCTGACTAAGTGATTTCCCCTTTTTTTCTCCCAGTTAAATCTTCTAAAAGCCTTGAAAAATCAATATAATCTAACATATTTTTTTTAACATTAAACTATTTTCATTGTTTGAATCTTCAGTGGCATACAATATTGTCTTGCTCTTTCCCTTTTTCAGGGTAGAATTTATTAAGATTCTTGCTCCAGGTAAAACATTCTGTTCCTTATCGCTTCCGAATAGGTATATATCTATGCATGTACTTCCCAGATAAAAATTCAGTAGGAATATTTCAAATGGTCATGTTTTTTCACTTTTTGCTCCTCTTAACTCAAATGATTAAATCTGCTATATGCTACATAAATCATACATCTATTGCATTTGAAAAGAACCTAATAACTATATATTTTATGACTATGGACATAAAAATTATAATTGTAAGCATTAACATTTAATTTTCACAAAGCAGCTGCCAGTTTAGGATCCCTTAGGATTTTATTAAATGTGTGAGTAGAGTTGAAAGTGCTCATGCTTACTCAGATCTATTCCCTGCCTTCATAATAAGAACTCACTCTTTCTAAAATGAAACCATTGGTGGCAAATGTATTTGGGAATGAATCTCCAGCCTGTCCTATTGGCCTCCTTTCTTTGTTCATTTTATTTGATAAGCCCCCTTGTGTTTTTGTATGCTCTTTGTATTAGGTTTGATTTTTAAATGAATTCTAATTAAAATTGTTAACAGTTCCTTCTTTTAATATTTTCCCCAACAACATGAACAAAACCAGAATAAAAGGGCTTCTCAAAGTGAATTTTTTATCTCCTCCTCCACTCTCAATGCTTCACTCCCCCACTGAAATATTTCTGTTGACACAGAGAAACAACAGAATTCAAAAGGGGAAAATGAACCACCTGAAATTTCTGTAGTTATCTTTCCTTCCCTTGCTCATGCCCAAGGTGAGAAGGTCCAAGCCATAGTCTGAAGCTCATAGGCAGATGAGGGAACGAGAGAGCATTGTCACAGAATTTCACACTAGAAGTAGCCGGTGAAGCTGATCTAAGGCTAGTTCGCTGCAGGTCAGGTAATTTATGAGATGGAAATCAGGAGCTTCCTCTGCTGGACCCATTGTGTCAATACACACTGAGTGTATGTGCAGGGTTGGGGGCCTTGTATCCCTTCTTCTCTCTTAAGGCACATCTATCATCTTTTGTGTAACATACGTATGCCCATTATATTGTTTGATTTTTAATTATTATTATAGATAATTATCAGTTTATACTAAGATCAAAGTTCCATATGATGCTTGATATTTCCACTTGTTTTCAGCTAATGTGTGTTCTTTGTTAAAACCTTGTATAAATTTATCTACACCTATCTAGGTATCTACATCTGTAATTTGTACACACATAAATGTGTGGTGTCTATATGGATATATACATATGCACATGCACCATTAAAAAAAAAATGCACCCAGCCAGTTTTTCTGAGTTTCTTTGTTTAGGGTTGATTGTACAAAATTGGTGCCCCCCCAAATTTTTTTTAATAATTGATGCAATAAAAATCTTAGTTCCTAGATAGATTCCAGTAATTCCAAATTATAAACAGTATTCTCACAGCACTTCTGAGCAGGAAGTGGAATCATAACAAAAATTTTTGCTTTTAGAGAAACTCAAGAGGCACAAGGAACAGAGTATTTTCCTATGCACCTTTCACTCTTAAATAATTCTGAATTGTTGTTTTTCTCAAAAAGTGCACATTATTGTGGAAATAAAGTTTTCATTCACATATTTTACTCTTATATGTGCAAATATGCATTAATAATATAGTTTCCATTTTCTTTATATACTTTTTATGTGTTTGCACACTGTGACAATGTATGTATTAGATGGTTAAAAACCTAAGTCCAGAGCCAGGCTGATTGGCTTTTTAAAAAGTGTAAATACTTTGAGCAAAGTTAAGTTTGTAATATTTTCTCCAAAGTAAACAGAAACACAAACTTAAAGGCATCGTGTGAAATAATGATTTGCTTCCTTCCTTTTGTCTTTAACTTAGCAAAGCATCATGCCAGGTGTATACTTAATTGATTAAATAATTATAGAAGCTACTGCTTCTGAATGTTATAGAGCCATGCAGCTAATGAGGTCCAACTCTCCTACAAAAATATTATTCTCTCTTATTATTGAATTATACTAATACTTCATTTTCTATAAGCATTCCTGCTCTAAGGGTAGCCAAAGCCAGGCTTAATATCAAATGAGGATATATTCTCTTAAAAATGCTTCACATTTGTCAGGACTAATGAAAAAATATTTTTTGTGAAAACCAGTATAAATAGCATACATGACATGGATGGCTAGATTTGTGATTTACTATGTTTTGGGAGCTGAAGCAGTAAAACTATCTCTGTGTCCATACCCGATATTCCTTCTATTAAAATGTTTCAGATCTATGTGACTAAATGATTCCAATAGCTAGAGTTAAGTGGTTTGTTTTGATCCATGGTTATGTAGTAATTTTGACAGGCTGTTTCAGTATTTTAAATCGTTTAAGTTTTTTTATTTGCACATGCACATGCTTTTAGTTTCTTTGTTTAGGGTTGATTGTACAAAATTGGTGCCCCCCCAAATTTTTTTTAATAATTGATGCAATAAAAATCTTAGTTCCTAGATAGATTCCAGTAATTCCAAATTATAAACAGTATTCTCACAGCACTTCTGAGCAGGAAGTGGAATCATAACAAAAATTTTTGCTTTTAGAGAAACTCAAGAGGCACAAGGAACAGAGTATTTTCCCTATGCACCTGTCTTTCACTCTTAAATAATTCTGAATTGTTGTTTTTCTCAAAAAGTGCACATTATTGTGGAAATAAAGTTTTCATTCACATATTTTACTCTTATATGTGCAAATATGCATTAATAATATAGTTTCCATTTTCTTTATATACTTTTTATGTGTTTGCACACTGTGACAATGTATGTATTAGATGGTTAAAAACCTAAGTCCAGAGCCAGGCTGATTGGCTTTTTAAAAAGTGTAAATACTTTGAGCAAAGTTAAGTTTGTAATATTTTCTCCAAAGTAAACAGAAACACAAACTTAAAGGCATCGTGTGAAATAATGATTTGCTTCCTTCCTTTTGTCTTTAACTTAGCAAAGCATCATGCCAGGTGTATACTTAATTGATTAAATAATTATAGAAGCTACTGCTTCTGAATGTTATAGAGCCATGCAGCTAATGAGGTCCAACTCTCCTACAAAAATATTATTCTCTCTTATTATTGAATTATACTAATACTTCATTTTCTATAAGCATTCCTGCTCTAAGGGTAGCCAAAGCCAGGCTTAATATCAAATGAGGATATATTCTTTTAAAAAATGCTTCACATTTGTCAGGACTAATGAAAAAATATTTTTTGTGAAAACCAGTATAAATAGCATACATGACATGGATGGCTAGATTTGTGATTTACTATGTTTTGGGAGCTGAAGCAGTAAAACTATCTCTGTGTCCATACCCGATATTCCTTCTATTAAAATGTTTCAGATCTATGTGACTAAATGATTCCAATAGCTAGAGTTAAGTGGTTTGTTTTGATCCATGGTTATGTAGTAATTTTGACAGGCTGTTTCAGTATTTTAAATCGTTTAAGTATTTATTTGAACTCTCACCATATCGTCTTCACAACTGGTTCTAAGAATTTCAATAATTTGAGCAGAATTGCTAGGGTTTTGCAGTCATTAAGTGAGTTAAGTTGTAGAGTAGGTCTACTGAAATCATGAAGGTTTTATGTGAAGATACTTGAGAGGCATCTCTGGTATTTTATTTCTAATGCTAAAAAACATATAACTTACTTTTAGGAGTAAAGTGAAATAAAGGAATCACAAAATTACGATCAAGAGAGAATTTTGGCAACTTTGCTTTCTACGTGTGCTGTTTTTACGTAGAGGCTCAGTTGCATGATATTCCTTCACAACATATTAATGCCACATACTGTCCAGTGCTTCAAATATGCAAAGTGAGCTCATAGCATTTTGTTCTTGAAATGTCTCTGTAAGACTGGTGGTTGTGGATTATTACAGCTATTTAAAACTTCTCTTCGTACATGTATCATGTCCCATGATTGTGTAGACTCTTCTCAAGGGAACATCCATAATTTCTCACGACATATGTGCTAAATCCACCCATTCATCTGACAACCCAGTGAAGGCATAAGAACAATGAATGGATTTACCAGACATCACCAGTAAGGGGTAGATGGAAGATACACCACTGAATGCAAGGGCAACTGCTCTGAGAAAGGCAACCTTCCTTTCATCTTAATATACCAATATCCCTTATCATCTTTTGCCTAAAATACTTGTATAGAAAAGTTCTGTTATCAACATGAACAACCTTAAAACAAACCATAGCATAGTTGAACCAATTCTTCATGTTGCTTTTTGATATGTGAATTTTTTTCTATAAGCATTCCTGCTCTAAGGGTAGCCAAAGCCAGGCTTAATATCAAATGAGGATATATTCTCTTAAAAATGCTTCACATTTGTCAGGACTAATGAAAAAATATTTTTTGTGAAAACCAGTATAAATAGCATACATGACATGGATGGCTAGATTTGTGATTTACTATGTTTTGGGAGCTGAAGCAGTAAAACTATCTCTGTGTCCATACCCGATATTCCTTCTATTAAAATGTTTCAGATCTATGTGACTAAATGATTCCAATAGCTAGAGTTAAGTGGTTTGTTTTGATCCATGGTTATGTAGTAATTTTGACAGGCTGTTTCAGTATTTTAAATCGTTTAAGTATTTATTTGAACTCTCACCATATCGTCTTCACAACTGGTTCTAAGAATTTCAATAATTTGAGCAGAATTGCTAGGGTTTTGCAGTCATTAAGTGAGTTAAGTTGTAGAGTAGGTCTACTGAAATCATGAAGGTTTTATGTGAAGATACTTGAGAGGCATCTCTGGTATTTTATTTCTAATGCTAAAAAACATATAACTTACTTTTAGGAGTAAAGTGAAATAAAGGAATCACAAAATTACGATCAAGAGAGAATTTTTGGCAACTTTGCTTTCTACGTGTGCTGTTTTTACGTAGAGGCTCAGTTGCATGATATTCCTTCACAACATATTAATGCCACATACTGTCCAGTGCTTCAAATATGCAAAGTGAGCTCATAGCATTTTGTTCTTGAAATGTCTCTGTAAGACTGGTGGTTGTGGATTATTACAGCTATTTAAAACTTCTCTTCGTACATGTATCATGTCCCATGATTGTGTAGACTCTTCTCAAGGGAACATCCATAATTTCTCACGACATATGTGCTAAATCCACCCATTCATCTGACAACCCAGTGAAGGCATAAGAACAATGAATGGATTTACCAGACATCACCAGTAAGGGGTAGATGGAAGATACACCACTGAATGCAAGGGCAACTGCTCTGAGAAAGGCAACCTTCCTTTCATCTTAATATACCAATATCCCTTATCATCTTTCGCCTAAAATACTTGTATAGAAAAGTTCTGTTATCAACATGAACAACCTTAAAACAAACCATAGCATAGTTGAACCAATTCTTCATGTTGCTTTTGAAATGTAGATATGGATTAAAAAAAAATGTCAGTAATAGGTGTTATAGAAGGAAAACATCAAAGTGTGATTGGTAGGTTCCTAATGGTAACTAGCTGACTTTTGATTATAAACTGTTTCAAAACCAAACAAACACTACATGATAATTAACAATTTTGAAATGCTTTATATCCTTTTATATTTTGGGGGGGATATCTCATAAGATCAAAAATTAACTTCTTATGACTCATGAAATCAGTAGCACTACTGTAAATCGTAAACCTGTTATAAGGAAATAGTTTAATATAGAAACAGCAGGTCCAGTTGTTTAAATATCATATGGCATATGGGGCTCAGTAATTGGACTCAAATACTATCCGCCAAAACGTTTACAGTTGTATTAGACTGCCATGCTTCTATGAAAGTGAAAGTGTTAGTTGCTCAGTCTGGTCCAACTCTTTGTGAACCCGTGGAGTGTAGCCCACCAGTCTCCCCTGTCCATGGAATTCTCTAGGTGAAAATACCTGGGTGGGTTGCCATTCCCTTCTCTAGGGGATCTTCCTGACCCAGGGATCGAACCTGGGTTCCCCAATTGTGGGCAGATTCTTTGTCATCGGAGCCATAGGGAAGGACAAAAATTATTCTTGAATTGCCACTGTTCTGAGTAATACTCTCTTTAATTCAGATCAATATGCCCCCAATTAATATCTACATGTTGCATTCAGTGGGTTTTCTTTGAAGTAGAATCTAATATATACTTATTCTAGAATATTTCACCATACTAATTACTAATGTGCTTTCATTGGCTTTGAATTTCAACCTAATGTTTGCTTTGCATTTTTTGTTTGTGTTTTGTTTTTTAATACCAAGGGTGTCTGCCTTAAATCAGTTTTCACTTAAAATATAATCTTGTCATGTTAGTAACCTCTGTAAATATCTGTAGTTGAGAGTAGGGTGGGGAGGAAAGGGAAAAGAAAGCTAAAACCATAGGGTGTTTCTTGACCCTTTTTAAAAAAATGGACAGGGAAAATTCTGAGAAAGGCAACCTTCCTTTCATCTTAATATACCAATATCCCTTATCATCTTTGCCTAAAATACTTGTATAGAAAAGTTCTGTTATCAACATGAACAACCTTAAAACAAACCATAGCATAGTTGAACCAATTCTTCATGTTGCTTTTGAAATGTAGATATGGATTAAAAAAAAATGTCAGTAATAGG
This sequence comes from Tragulus kanchil, assembly GCA_022376925.1. NCBI lineage: Eukaryota > Metazoa > Chordata > Mammalia > Artiodactyla > Tragulidae > Tragulus > Tragulus kanchil. Next base: position 20,660,782 of record JAIOJX010000003.1, on the reverse strand, counting down.
TGTTATAGAAGGAAAACATCAAAGTGTGATTGGTAGGTTCCTAATGGTAACTAGCTGACTTTTGATTATAAACTGTTTCAAAACCAAACAAACACTACATGATAATTAACAATTTTGAAATGCTTTATATCCTTTTATATTTTGGGGGGGATATCTCATAAGATCAAAAATTAACTTCTTATGACTCATGAAATCAGTAGCACTACTGTAAATCGTAAACCTGTTATAAGGAAATAGTTTAATATAGAAACAGCAGGTCCAGTTGTTTAAATATCATATGGCATATGGGGCTCAGTAATTGGACTCAAATACTATCCGCCAAAACGTTTACAGTTGTATTAGACTGCCATGCTTCTATGAAAGTGAAAGTGTTAGTTGCTCAGTCTGGTCCAACTCTTTGTGAACCCGTGGAGTGTAGCCCACCAGTCTCCCCTGTCCATGGAATTCTCTAGGTGAAAATACCTGGGTGGGTTGCCATTCCCTTCTCTAGGGGATCTTCCTGACCCAGGGATCGAACCTGGGTTCCCCAATTGTGGGCAGATTCTTTGTCATCGGAGCCATAGGGAAGGACAAAAATTATTCTTGAATTGCCACTGTTCTGAGTAATACTCTCTTTAATTCAGATCAATATGCCCCCAATTAATATCTACATGTTGCATTCAGTGGGTTTTCTTTGAAGTAGAATCTAATATATACTTATTCTAGAATATTTCACCATACTAATTACTAATGTGCTTTCATTGGCTTTGAATTTCAACCTAATGTTTGCTTTGCATTTTTTGTTTGTGTTTTGTTTTTTAATACCAAGGGTGTCTGCCTTAAATCAGTTTTCACTTAAAATATAATCTTGTCATGTTAGTAACCTCTGTAAATATCTGTAGTTGAGAGTAGGGTGGGGAGGAAAGGGAAAAGAAAGCTAAACGATTTAGTTTTCAAGTAGCCATAATAGAAAAGCTGGTCTTTATAAGAGCTGAAATGGAGATAGACAACCTCCTAGAAAAAAGAATTCAGAATAATGACAGTGAATATGATTCAGGATCTCAGAAAAAGAATGGAGGCAAGGATTGAGAAGATGCAAGAAATGTTTACCAAAGAACTTCCAGAACTAAAAAACAAAGAGAAATGAAAATTACTCTAGAAGCAATTGATAGCAGAACAAGGCAGAAGCACAGATAAATGACCTGGAGGACAAAATGATGGGAATTGCTACCTCCCAGAATATAGAAAAAAGAATGAAAAGCAGTGAAGACAGCCTAAGAGACCTCTGGGAAAACATTAAACACATGAAGATTCATGTTATAGGGGTCCCATAAGGAGAGGAAAGAGAGATAAAGGACCTGGGAAAATATTTGGAGAGATAATAGCTGAAAATTTCTCTAACATGGGAAAGGAAGTAATCAATCAAGTCCAGGAAGTGCAGAGAGTCCCAGACAGGATAAACCCAAGGAGCAACGCACCAAGACACATAGTAATCAAACTGACAAAAATTAAAGACAGATATAATGTTAAAAGGAAGAAGGTAAAAACAACCATATCCAAAGGCATTGTCATTAGGCTATCAGCTGATTTCTCAACAGAAACTCTACAGGCCAGAAAGGAAAGGCATGGCATATTTAAAGTGACGAAAGGGAAAATCCTACAGCCAAGAATACTCTACCCAGCACGGCTTTCCTTCGGATTTAATGGAGAAATCAAAAGTTTTCCAGACAAGCAAAAGTTAAGAGAACTCAACCCCACCAAACCAGCTTTACAACAAATGCTATTCTAGGCAGAAGACATTAGAAGGAAATGCCCTACCTACAGAAAACAGACCCCCCCAAATTAAGAAAACTGTAATAGGATCAGAAACATCAATAATTACCTTAAATATCTGTAGTTGAGATTTGTAATACCAGGGGTGTCTGCCTTAAATCAGTTTTCACTTAAAATATAATCTTGTCATGTTAGTAACCTCTGTAAATATCTGTAGTTGAGAGTAGGGTGGGGAGGAAAGGGAAAAGAAAGCTAAACGATTTAGTTTTCAAGTAGCCATAATAGAAAAGCTGGTCTTTATAAGAGCTGAAATGGAGATAGACAACCTCCTAGAAAAAAGAATTCAGAATAATGACAGTGAATATGATTCAGGATCTCAGAAAAAGAATGGAGGCAAGGATTGAGAAGATGCAAGAAATGTTTACCAAAGAACTTCCAGAACTAAAAAACAAAGAGAAATGAAAATTACTCTAGAAGCAATTGATAGCAGAACAAGGCAGAAGCACAGATAAATGACCTGGAGGACAAAATGATGGGAATTGCTACCTCCCAGAATATAGAAAAAAGAATGAAAAGCAGTGAAGACAGCCTAAGAGACCTCTGGGAAAACATTAAACACATGAAGATTCATGTTATAGGGGTCCCATAAGGAGAGGAAAGAGAGATAAAGGACCTGGGAAAATATTTGGAGAGATAATAGCTGAAAATTTCTCTAACATGGGAAAGGAAGTAATCAATCAAGTCCAGGAAGTGCAGAGAGTCCCAGACAGGATAAACCCAAGGAGCAACGCACCAAGACACATAGTAATCAAACTGACAAAAATTAAAGACAGATATAATGTTAAAAGGAAGAAGGTAAAAACAACCATATCCAAAGGCATTGTCATTAGGCTATCAGCTGATTTCTCAACAGAAACTCTACAGGCCAGAAAGGAAAGGCATGGCATATTTAAAGTGACGAAAGGGAAAATCCTACAGCCAAGAATACTCTACCCAGCACGGCTTTCCTTCGGATTTAATGGAGAAATCAAAAGTTTTCCAGACAAGCAAAAGTTAAGAGAACTCAACCCCACCAAACCAGCTTTACAACAAATGCTATTCTAGGCAGAAGACATTAGAAGGAAATGCCCTACCTACAGAAAACAGACCCCCCCAAATTAAGAAAACTGTAATAGGATCAGAAACATCAATAATTACCTTAAATGTAGATGGATTAAGCACGCCAAGCAAAAGACATAAATGTAGTCCTCAAAAGTGACGTTTTGACCTATGATGTTAGACCCATTAGTGGCCTTCTGCTGCCCTTCTCAGTGCTAGGGAATGCAGGGGCAGGAGTCCTCTGGAGGTTTCCTAGCCCAGGTTCCTGTGGGAAAGAGGAGGGGAGGAGCCAGTCACACACTCTCCTAAAGCCTTGTTTATCTGCTGGGGATAGGGCTGTTTCTTATCACCTCCAGGGCTCTAGCTTCTGGGCAGACTGTGTCTGCAGTTTTTGTAGGTGACCCCAGTTTCTAAAGCCTGGTAGTTCTGTCTCCTCCAGAAGATTCTCTAGTTCAGGAAGAAGCATTGTTTCTCCAGTTTTCTTTACCTGTGTAACCATTCCCTGGACTCAATTCCATTCTGTTTTCTTGGAGGGATCCTGACTGATATAATCTCAAAAATCAACTAGAGGTTTCCACAATGATATAGTAAAACCAATGAGGTATGCCAGTCTCTCTCACATTCTATATCAAATGTGACAGCTTTAGACACTCTAATACAATTGCAGAAAATTAACTGTGAATCCAATGCTAACTGAAAGAAATTGAAAGAGAAAGTATTAAGGAAATTGGTTGGGACTGCAGAGATTACAGACCATATTAGAGAGCAAAATATGCAACGACCTCCTGAGAAACTTCACTAAGACTAGGCATGCATCCAATTTAAACACTATGTGTCAAGCATGCAGTATCATTTTGCTGCTTGAACAGGAAAATAACAGTAAGCATATTAAAGAGAAAGTAAATGAGTGTCTAAATTACAGATATATTGCAAGACTTTATTATAATAAAAAGTAGTTTTACCATAGGATTGGAAGACAATTAAGCTGTCTGTTGAGGACCTCATCCATTTCCACCTATTACATTCTCCACCACTGTCTCTTGTCTATCCCTCTTCAGGGGATCTTCCTGACCCAGGAGTCGAACCAGGTTCTCCTGCGTCGCAGGTGGATTCTTGCCAGCTGGGCTCCCAGGGAAACCATCTGTAATGTTCGCTGAGGTGAAAAGTCAAAGAGTTAGTCACTCAGTTGTGTCTACTCTTTGTGACCTCAAGGGCTGTAGCCCTCCAGGTTTCTCTGTCCACGGGATTCTGCAAGTAAGAATACTGGAGTGGGTAGCCATTCTCTTCTCCAGCAGGTCTTCCAAGCCCAGGGGTTGAACCAGGGTCTCCCACATTGCAGGTAAATTCTGTACTGTCTGAGTTTTACCTGGCCCAGGGCTTTTTAGCTTCTTGGGCAGACTGTGGAAAGAGGAGAGGAGCCAGTCACACACTCTCCTAAAGCCTTGTTTATCTGCTGGGGATAGGGCTGTTTCTTATCACCTCCAGGGCTCTAGCTTCTGGGCAGACTGTGTCTGCAGTTTTTGTAGGTGACCCCAGTTTCTAAAGCCTGGTAGTTCTGTCTCCTCCAGAAGATTCTCTAGTTCAGGAAGAAGCATTGTTTCTCCAGTTTTCTTTACCTGTGTAACCATTCCCTGGACTCAATTCCATTCTGTTTTCTTGGAGGGATCCTGACTGATATAATCTCAAAAATCAACTAGAGGTTTCCACAATGATATAGTAAAACCAATGAGGTGTGCCAGTCTCTCTCACATTCTATATCAAATGTGACAGCTTTAGACACTCTAATACAATTGCAGAAAATTAACTGTGAATCCAATGCTAACTGAAAGAAATTGAAAGAGAAAGTATTAAGGAAATTGGTTGGGACTGCAGAGATTACAGACCATATTAGAGAGCAAAATATGCAACGACCTCCTGAGAAACTTCACTAAGACTAGGCATGCATCCAATTTAAACACTATGTGTCAAGCATGCAGTATCATTTTGCTGCTTGAACAGGAAAATAACAGTAAGCATATTAAAGAGAAAGTAAATGAGTGTCTAAATTACAGATATATTGCAAGACTTTATTATAATAAAAAGTAGTTTTACCATAGGATTGGAAGACAATTAAGCTGTCTGTTGAGGACCTCATCCATTTCCACCTATTACATTCTCCACCACTGTCTCTTGTCTATCCCTCTTCAGGGGATCTTCCTGACCCAGGAGTCGAACCAGGTTCTCCTGCGTCGCAGGTGGATTCTTGCCAGCTGGGCTCCCAGGGAAACCATCTGTAATGTTCGCTGAGGTGAAAAGTCAAAGAGTTAGTCACTCAGTTGTGTCTACTCTTTGTGACCTCAAGGGCTGTAGCCCTCCAGGTTTCTCTGTCCACGGGATTCTGCAAGTAAGAATACTGGAGTGGGTAGCCATTCTCTTCTCCAGCAGGTCTTCCAAGCCCAGGGGTTGAACCAGGGTCTCCCACATTGCAGGTAAATTCTGTACTGTCTGAGTTTTTCTCAGCTCCATCTCTCTACTTGTTTTACATCCTACCTCCTTCTTGGCAACCTTAAACTTTTTTTCAAATTAGAAGTGAATATGCCCTGCTTTGCCTCCCTCCCTGCTCATCCAGGTGCAGTTACAGCATCACCTTCATTTCAAAAGTTTCTGAAAGTATCATCTCTAGGTATTATCTCCTCCTGTCTCTTCTTCCCGATTACTCCACATCCTCTGCAATGATTTTTCCGCCAAACCATCCGTAGCGAGGTCACCTGTGACTTCTATGCTACTGAATCTAATAGACATTCTCAGAATTCAACTTTCATCGTGTCTCTGCAGATTTTGACCTTTTTGTTGACTCAGTACCTTTCCTTCCCTTAGCTTCTATGCCCCCATGGTCTACTGCCTTCCTTCTTACCTGTTCCCACTGCAGGCTCACATACCTTGCAGGATATGCTCTCTCAAGGTTTATATTTCAAACCTGTTCCTCTTTTGGCTGAGTGTTCTCTCCCTGAGGACTCATAGGCTTCCCTACAATATTCATTGCTAGCATAGACTGCATGTCCTTGATTTCCAATATGGAACTCCAACTCTGATTGTGCTTTGAGCTCCAAATTGGAGGTAACGATGGCATAAGAAATCCAGCATTCTTCCTCCTCTCTGCTCTGGTGTAAGGCCCCTTCTGTGTTCTTCAACCCAGTGAGTGGAACTTTCCACGTCCAGCTTCATGTGACAACCTCACCCTCTCCCTGATCTCACACAGCTGATCCATCATTAGGATGGGTTGATTTTTCATCCTATTTCTTTACTCCATTTTTAAGGCCTATTTTAGATAAGTCCTATACTACAAATAAAACGTATTTTTGTTTCATCTCTCCACTGTAACAATCCAATGGCTTCTGTTTCCTCTTCCTAGAGAGCAATGAAGGCATTAAAATAAACAACTTGGGCAAGGAGACCCATGTTGTCCGGGTTCCTCAAGCTTAGTGATCCATGATTTCCTCCTCATTCTCTGCCCACCTGTCTCTTCTCACACTCAATTCTATGATCAGGCCATATCCGTTTGTTCATATTTTTCTTTGTCTTTGGACTTGTACTGACCACGTGCCTGTTAACTCAGGATTCTTCAACCATTCCGGTACTTGCGTTCTGAGTTTTTCTCAGCTCCATCTCTCTACTTGTTTTACATCCTACCTCCTTCTTGGCAACCTTAAACTTTTTCAAATTAGAAGTGAATATGCCCTGCTTTGCCTCCCTCCCTGCTCATCCAGGTGCAGTTACAGCATCACCTTCATTTCAAAAGTTTCTGAAAGTATCATCTCTAGGTATTATCTCCTCCTGTCTCTTCTTCCCGATTACTCCACATCCTCTGCAATGATTTTTCCGCAAACCATCCGTAGCGAGGTCACCTGTGACTTCTATGCTACTGAATCTAATAGACATTCTCAGAATTCAACTTTCATCGTGTCTCTGCAGATTTTGACCTTTTTGTTGACTCAGTACCTTTCCTTCCCTTAGCTTCTATGCCCCCATGGTCTACTGCCTTCCTTCTTACCTGTTCCCACTGCAGGCTCACATACCTTGCAGGATATGCTCTCTCAAGGTTTATATTTCAAACCTGTTCCTCTTTTGGCTGAGTGTTCTCTCCCTGAGGACTCATAGGCTTCCCTACAATATTCATTGCTAGCATAGACTGCATGTCCTTGATTTCCAATATGGAACTCCAACTCTGATTGTGCTTTGAGCTCCAAATTGGAGGTAACGATGGCATAAGAAATCCAGCATTCTTCCTCCTCTCTGCTCTGGTGTAAGGCCCCTTCTGTGTTCTTCAACCCAGTGAGTGGAACTTTCCACGTCCAGCTTCATGTGACAACCTCACCCTCTCCCTGATCTCACACAGCTGATCCATCATTAGGATGGGTTGATTTTTCATCCTATTTCTTTACTCCATTTTTAAGGCCTATTTTAGATAAGTCCTATACTACAAATAAAACGTATTTTTGTTTCATCTCTCCACTGTAACAATCCAATGGCTTCTGTTTCCTCTTCCTAGAGAGCAATGAAGGCATTAAAATAAACAACTTGGGCAAGGAGACCCATGTTGTCCGGGTTCCTCAAGCTTAGTGATCCATGATTTCCTCCTCATTCTCTGCCCACCTGTCTCTTCTCACACTCAATTCTATGATCAGGCCATATCCGTTTGTTCATATTTTTCTTTGTCTTTGGACTTGTACTGACCACGTGCCTGTTAACTCAGGATTTAACCTATCTCCAGTTTTGCCTCTTGAGGGAAACAGTTCTTTTCTTTCTGCCCAGTTAAGTTGTTTTCTCTTTTTTGTACCTGTCATTGAATCATATCAATTTCCTTCAGCCCACTTTTCTATGAGTATATGTTCCTTAGAGGGATTATTTGCTTAATATATCTCTACTACAAAAACCTGTACATTTTACATGAGCTAATCTCTTATCTGATTTTGTTCATCATCATATCCCAGTATTTTCCAGAACATCTGGCCTATAGAAAGGTCTTAATAAATACCTGTAGAATATATGGGTGAGCATTAGTTCTAAGAAATTTTAAAGGCATATAATACAACTCCTTATTCAAAGATTGAATCTCAATGTTAGTACCATGAGGTTCAGCACATTCAGGGTATCTGATATGGTCATTTTGGCAAAAATCCTCTTAGAGGCTATGCTCTTCCCTAGGAAATTTGATGTATGTTTCTCTGCCCAATAAAATGATACATTGTGCTCATTCCTATGGGATAACTGATGAGGGCGGACAGCTGTTGAATAGCATTATTTTCTTAGTCAGAGGTTGAAAAAGTATCCACCGGATATACATGAAACAAGGATATTTCAGTGGAACACTAATCATTGTGATCTCTGTCCTTAATTTGTTCATTTGAAAAATAAGTGGATTGCTTTATAATAACCAAAAAGACTAAATGGGTCTTCCCTGGTGGTTCATTGGGTAAAGAGTCTGCCTTGCAATGCAAAGGGCACCAGCTCGATTCCTGCCCCGATATGATCCTACATGCTCTGGAGCAACTGGGCTGGTATGTCCAATTATGAGCCAGCACTTCTGCAGTGCATGAGCCCAGAGCTGCCAGAACTCTGCAACCAGAGAGGCCGTTGCAATGGGAGGTCCACACATGACAAAGAATAAAGATGGATGAAAATAAATAAATAAATAAATAAAATAAACATGTTTTTTAAAAAAGGAGTTAGACTTTGTTCTAAAATAACCCAAAATCTAAATGCCTCAGATATCCATTAACAGATAAATTGTCATAAATTCATAAAATAGAATGTTATATGGCAAAGTCAATGAAAGAATTATATAGCTTAAGAAGACCAGCATGGATAATTCTAGCATGTGTAATGATAAACTAACAAAACAAGAAACAAAATTAAATATATAGTATATCCTCATTTGCAAAATTTTATAATTTTCATAGCAGAGCTAAACTATTTCATGTTAGAATTAATATTTATGTGGTAAAATACAAAATGAAGTCAATAGAATTATTATAAAAGTATAATGTTAAGAGAATTTTTTCTACTATTTCAAGAAAATAAGTTAAAATAGGGGGTGGATAAATTGGGGACTTCTGGGGGCAGAAATACTCTATTTTGGGGGCTGGGATATTGTGACCTACACTCATTTTATACTTATTATGCTAAATTATATACTTGATAAAATACTGATAAAATATTTTTTTGAAGAAAAAAAGTTAAAAATGTTAGAGCTTCAATGGATTGTAGATTAATTAATTGATAAAATACTGATAAAACATTTTTTTGAAGAAAAAAGTTAAAAATGTTAGAGCTTCAATGGATCGTAGATTAATTCAAGATCCATTGAAGTTCAAACACTATTTGTATCTTAAATTATTTGGCATAATAATTATTGTTTGCTTTGGTCAGTTTTTATATAGCAGGTTATACAATACAAACAAAAATCAGTGTATACTCTCTCTGTAGGCCAATACATATAATGGCTTCTTCTGTTATGGTAAATTTTACCCATAACATCTGAAATTTTTTAAAAAAAGGCCCATATAACTGAATTCAGTCCAGAGTCATAGCTGATTTGCTCCACAAAACAATCTATAATATTATATACTATAGTATTATATATTTATACTATAGTATTATATATTTACTGCATTATATAATATATATAGTATAATATACTGTGTTAACACAGTACATATTATAGTACTTATGAATTAATGACCAACATTCAAAGAATTGGAAAAACTTACATTACAAAAATCCAGATGACTTTGTGTCCAAAAAATTTCTTTTTGAGATGAGCCAAAACTGTAGTCCTGTTCCCAGACGATAGGAATCTGTTCCCTCTTCAGTGGAACCTGAAATTTTCAGCTCTCTTCCCCCTCAAATCTCCTGGCCCTTCCTATCACTGAGGGTGTCAGTTTTCATTCAGCATTGTGGAGGAGTTGTTGGTACAGATACTATTTTGGTTTGTTTGTTTGTTTTTTAACACACACAGAGTGTTTGATCATTTATTATTATTTTGTTCTAATAAGCATTTTTTTCTGTGATCACTGTCCTGAACTTTCTTTTGTGCCAGTTCTGCCACTTGTATTAATCATAGGTCTTATTGTTCTGTCTTTGGAGAAAACCATCTCTTTGTACATTTTCGATAAGTCATCTCATCCAGGAAATGAGATTAGTGATTTGGAACAGAAAAATAATCCATTTACTTAGAAGTGTGTCTGGGCTATGTGCTGTAGAGAATAAGAGTATTTAAAAGTTTAAGCCTTCTTCAAAAATTTTCTCAAAATATATCCTTATCATGGCAGATGTTTCTTTCTAAAGAAACATTAAAAAAACAATGTTCTCCAAAGCTACCTGATTTAGTGAGAAGCTTTTATCTTTTCTGTAGAGAGCTGAGCTCAAGTCTTCTATTCAGTTCTTAATCTTAACAGCATTTATTCTTTCAAGACTTTCCAATTTGCCAATTCATTGGATTTTGTTTATCACCTCTTCCACAAAAGGACATTTGTTCATTGACAGTTGCATTCTATGTTAAATCCAAAGCAGGGCTGATTAATGAATATTCAGACTGGCCCCAAGGGTTCTTGTTAGCTTGATAGTTCTATCACATCATCCATATGTAAAATCTATCTTCAAGTTAAATGTGGCTGGTTTTGCTATGTCAGAGATTATTTATGACTCTCTCCTCTATTAGTTTTCATTAACAGGAGATTTTTGGTCCAGCAGGACCATCTCATCTCTGGTTGCTTATACATCAAACATTCTTTTTTGTGGATCTGACGTATGAATGATTTTATACCATTGAAATTTATTTGCTTCATGTTCCTTGTATAGTTTGGTAGAAAATAAATGAAACCAAGCTGGCCAAAGATCTTATTGTATAGGATAGTTTTCCAAAAGAACAATTCTGCATTTACAAAGGTAGTTTGGAAGTTTAGTTATTGGGCCAAGATAAACAGCATGTTCTTGTTCATGGTATAGGAATCTGTTCCCTCTTCAGTGGAACCTGAAATTTTCAGCTCTCTTCCCCCTCAAATCTCCTGGCCCTTCCTATCACTGAGGGTGTCAGTTTTCATTCAGCATTGTGGAGGAGTTGTTGGTACAGATACTATTTTGGTTTGTTTGTTTGTTTTTTAACACACACAGAGTGTTTGATCATTTATTATTATTTTGTTCTAATAAGCATTTTTTTCTGTGATCACTGTCCTGAACTTTCTTTTGTGCCAGTTCTGCCACTTGTATTAATCATAGGTCTTATTGTTCTGTCTTTGGAGAAAACCATCTCTTTGTACATTTTCGATAAGTCATCTCATCCAGGAAATGAGATTAGTGATTTGGAACAGAAAAATAATCCATTTACTTAGAAGTGTGTCTGTGCTATGTGCTGTAGAGAATAAGAGTATTTAAAAGTTTAAGCCTTCTTCAAAAATTTTCTCAAAATATATCCTTATCATGGCAGATGTTTCTTTCTAAAGAAACATTAAAAAAACAATGTTCTCCAAAGCTACCTGATTTAGTGAGAAGCTTTTATCTTTTCTGTAGAGAGCTGAGCTCAAGTCTTCTATTCAGTTCTTAATCTTAACAGCATTTATTCTTTCAAGACTTTCCAATTTGCCAATTCATTGGATTTTGTTTATCACCTCTTCCACAAAAGGACATTTGTTCATTGACAGTTGCATTCTATGTTAAATCCAAAGCAGGGCTGATTAATGAATATTCAGACTGGCCCCAAGGGTTCTTGTTAGCTTGATAGTTCTATCACATCATCCATATGTAAAATCTATCTTCAAGTTAAATGTGGCTGGTTTTGCTATGTCAGAGATTATTTATGACTCTCTCCTCTATTAGTTTTCATTAACAGGAGATTTTTGGTCCAGCAGGACCATCTCATCTCTGGTTGCTTATACATCAAACATTCTTTTTTGTGGATCTGACGTATGAATGATTTTATACCATTGAAATTTATTTGCTTCATGTTCCTTGTATAGTTTGGTAGAAAATAAATGAAACCAAGCTGGCCAAAGATCTTATTGTATAGGATAGTTTTCCAAAAGAACAATTCTGCATTTACAAAGGTAGTTTGGAAGTTTAGTTATTGGGCCAAGATAAACAGCATGTTCTTGTTCATGGTATATCAAGTATCATAGAGTTAGCAATTCTTAAAGGACTTTCTTGGTTCCTATGTCCATTGTAAAGGTCATCCATTATAAAAGCAGAAGTTGATTTCATGCTATTTGAATCATGAGATGAGAAGAAAATCGTGTCTTACAATAGCCTTACCATAAAATAGAGTTTGCTTTCAACTTCATTTTGTTCTTCACACAGTATTTACCATCCTTTCCGGTGAGCTTCTGTCTACTCCTCTCTCAACCTGGACGTCCAAGTGCGGACTCAAAGTTAATGTGTCTCAAAAACAACTCTTGATTTTTCCATAAACCTGCTTCTACACCAGTATTAAAATTCTCTATAAATGGCTTCAGTATTTACATAGTTTTCTCAACCAAAAATTTATTAGACAAAGGCCTTCAGAATCAGTTCATCATAAAGTACTTTCAGTGTTTATCTAGCATTTAGCAGTTCTCTCCAGATTTCCTTTTGTGCACTGTGTGCATTCCTTCCTCCCAAATGCATGTGTTGAAGCCCTAACTCTTAATGTGATGATATTTAGAGGTGAGACTTTCAGAGGGTAATTTAGGATGAGATTGGGTTATAAAGACAGGGCCCTCTTGATGGGATTAGTAGCTTTATAAGGAGGAGAAGAAGATCTGTCTCGTCACAACATGAGGACACAGTTAGAGCCATTATTCTACCTGCAAGCCAAAAAGAGAGCTCTCATTAGAACCCAACCATACTGGCCCCCAATCCAGATTTCTAGTCAATGAACTTTGAGGAAATACATTTCTGTTGCTTGAACAAACCCAGTCTATGATCTTTTGTGATGCCAGCTCCAAAGCCCCAAACTAAAATATTTTTTCCCATAATGGTCTAGTCTATTTCTCTATCATCTTTTTTTTTTTTTTTTGATCTGACGTATGAATGATTTTATACCATTGAAATTTATTTGCTTCATGTTCCTTGTATAGTTTGGTAGAAAATAAATGAAACCAAGCTGGCCAAAGATCTTATTGTATAGGATAGTTTTCCAAAAGAACAATTCTGCATTTACAAAGGTAGTTTGGAAGTTTAGTTATTGGGCCAAGATAAACAGCATGTTCTTGTTCATGGTATATCAAGTATCATAGAGTTAGCAATTCTTAAAGGACTTTCTTGGTTCCTATGTCCATTGTAAAGGTCATCCATTATAAAAGCAGAAGTTGATTTCATGCTATTTGAATCATGAGATGAGAAGAAAATCGTGTCTTACAATAGCCTTACCATAAAATAGAGTTTGCTTTCAACTTCATTTTGTTCTTCACACAGTATTTACCATCCTTTCCGGTGAGCTTCTGTCTACTCCTCTCTCAACCTGGACGTCCAAGTGCGGACTCAAAGTTAATGTGTCTCAAAAACAACTCTTGATTTTTCCATAAACCTGCTTCTACACCAGTATTAAAATTCTCTATAAATGGCTTCAGTATTTACATAGTTTTCTCCAACCAAAAATTTATTAGACAAAGGCTTTCAGAATCAGTTCATCATAAAGTACTTTCAGTGTTTATCTAGCATTTAGCAGTTCTCTCCAGATTTCCTTTTGTGCACTGTGTGCATTCCTTCCTCCCAAATGCATGTGTTGAAGCCCTAACTCTTAATGTGATGATATTTAGAGGTGAGACTTTCAGAGGGTAATTTAGGATGAGATTGGGTTATAAAGACAGGGCCCTCTTGATGGGATTAGTAGCTTTATAAGGAGGAGAAGAAGATCTGTCTCGTCACAACATGAGGACACAGTTAGAGCCATTATTCTACCTGCAAGCCAAAAAGAGAGCTCTCATTAGAACCCAACCATACTGGCCCCCAATCCAGATTTCTAGTCAATGAACTTTGAGGAAATACATTTCTGTTGCTTGAACAAACCCAGTCTATGATATTTTGTGATGCCAGCTCAAGCAAACTAAAATATCTTCCCATAATGGTCTAGTCTATTTCTCTATCATCTCTCAGAACACTGCAGTGGCCTCTAAATTACCTTCCTGCTTCTTTCACCTTTTTGCTGTCAGTATTTCAAGGATTAGTCAGATGATATTTTCTCAAGTGTGACTCAGCTAATGCCTTTTCTGTGCTCATTTGTTCCAGTGCCTTCAAATTATGCTCAGTGTAGAACCAAACTCTCTTTTCTGTAAGGTCTTTTAGGTTCTGGCTGTTGCCAAACCCTGACTGCATCTTCCACTTCTTTTGTGGTGCAGGTGTGCACACACATTCTCATGTACACATGTGCAGGAACACATCTTGGTTACTTATTTATAGTCTCCTGGCTGTCTTGCTGTTCCTCCAAATTCTAGAGTATATTTCTACTTTTGTAGTTGCTATTGCCTCTGCTAGTAAGACTACTTCCCTAGGTTACTCATGGGTTTTGCTCTCCCACTTTATTCCAACACTGGAAAATTGCCTCTCTAGGAAGTCTTCCCTGACTATTTAAAACCACTTCTTAGAGACCCCATCCTCATATTTCCTATATTAACTCTGACTTATATTTTACGTAGTATGTATTATTTCCCAACTTTGTAATCAATACTTTTTTTCCTTTATATCTTCCCCGTTTTAGTGTAAGTTCCATAAGGTATGACACGTAGATTTTTTTAAAAAAATTTTTGGCCTCTTTTATTGGTCTTTCATTTATTTATTTTCATCTATCTTTGTTCTTTGGCCTGTGTGGGCCTCCCATCGTAGTGGCCTCTCTCGTTGCACAGCACTGGCTCTGGGAGCATGCACTTCAGAGTGCTGGCTCATAATTGGACACACCGGTCCAGCTGCTCTGTGGCATGTAGGATCTTCCCAGGCCAGGGATTGAACCAGCGCCCCTTGCACTGCAATGTGGAGTCTTTACCCACTGGACCACCAGGGAAGCCCTTAGATTTTTTTTTAACAGAGTTGCTGAGGCCTAAAACAGTGACCACTGACACAGACAGTGTCTTGAGTAAATGTGCATTTGATAAAAGATTACATAAATCTATTCTTCCCTTTTTAAATTGGTCTCAAGCAAACTAAAATATCTTCCCATAATGGTCTAGTCTATTTCTCTATCATCTCTCAGAACACTGCAGTGGCCTCTAAATTACCTTCCTGCTTCTTTCACCTTTTTGCTGTCAGTATTTCAAGGATTAGTCAGATGATATTTTCTCAAGTGTGACTCAGCTAATGCCTTTTCTGTGCTCATTTGTTCCAGTGCCTTCAAATTATGCTCAGTGTAGAACCAAACTCTCTTTTCTGTAAGGTCTTTTAGGTTCTGGCTGTTGCCAAACCCTGACTGCATCTTCCACTTCTTTTGTGGTGCAGGTGTGCACACACATTCTCATGTACACATGTGCAGGAACACATCTTGGTTACTTATTTATAGTCTCCTGGCTGTCTTGCTGTTCCTCCAAATTCTAGAGTATATTTCTACTTTTGTAGTTGCTATTGCCTCTGCTAGTAAGACTACTTCCCTAGGTTACTCATGGGTTTTGCTCTCCCACTTTATTCCAACACTGGAAAATTGCCTCTCTAGGAAGTCTTCCCTGACTATTTAAAACCACTTCTTAGAGACCCCATCCTCATATTTCCTATATTAACTCTGACTTATATTTTACGTAGTATGTATTATTTCCCAACTTTGTAATCAATACTTTTTTTTCCTTTATATCTTCCCCGTTTTAGTGTAAGTTCCATAAGGTATGACACGTAGATTTTTTTAAAAAAATTTTTGGCCTCTTTTATTGGTCTTTCATTTATTTATTTTCATCTATCTTTGTTCTTTGGCCTGTGTGGGCCTCCCATCGTAGTGGCCTCTCTCGTTGCACAGCACTGGCTCTGGGAGCATGCACTTCAGAGTGCTGGCTCATAATTGGACACACCGGTCCAGCTGCTCTGTGGCATGTAGGATCTTCCCAGGCCAGGGATTGAACCAGCGCCCCTTGCACTGCAATGTGGAGTCTTTACCCACTGGACCACCAGGGAAGCCCTTAGATTTTTTTTTAACAGAGTTGCTGAGGCCTAAAACAGTGACCACTGACACAGACAGTGTCTTGAGTAAATGTGCATTTGATAAAAGATTACATAAATCTCAGCAAACTATAAGCTAGTTGTTTAACAGCACATAATATAAACCATGACTTTCATAAAAAATCTGATGGAAAACCTAAATTCTGCCTGCCATAGTGGACTGAAAACCCTCATTTGCTAGTAAATAGAATATGAACCCTGGAGGAGGAATCTTCCTGCCAATGCAGGAGATACAAGTTTGATCCCTGGGTCAGGAAGATCCCCTAGAGGAGAGCACGGCAACCCTCTCCAGTATTCTTGTCTGGAGAATCCCATGGACAGAGGAATCTGGTGGACTACAGTCCGTGGGGTCACAAAGAGTCAGACACAACTAAGCACTAGCAGGAAGGTATGAAACCTCAGGTCTTTCATCCCAACTATGTGCAATCTGAAATTTTGCTTTTTTAGGGAGAAATTGATTTTAAAATCCAGCTTTGTTTTTTTCAGCTTGACTGTCGCAAGAATAATAGCTGTTAACACGTATTGAAGAATCAACCTTTCCAATACTATTGTAAATATGTTATATGCATTTATGTATTAAATTCAACTATTGTGTATATTTACCTGTATAATCTCATTTAATCCTGAAAACTCAATAATGTAGGTACTATGCCTATCAGCAAATTTTTTGTGAAGAATCTGAGGCAGGCATGTGTTGAATCTGTGATACAGTCTGTGATAAAACAAAAGCTAAGTATATGAAGTCTGACTCCAGCGACCATAAGGCAGAACACTCTATTTCCTCTGTATCCAAAATAATCTAAGTATTAATCAACTAGAATCATTTACCCAGAACACTTTAAGACCTACAGTCTCATTATCTTTTACTGGCTATTTGCTCCTAGGTTTTTTTATTAGCCTCATAACTACCATCTTTCTATTCTTAGGCAGAATCAGATGAATATATTTCTATAATCTAGATTCACTACTTTGGGTTATTATTTTAATGAAATAACAGGGTTTACACAGTCAACAGCAATATAATTATGAATCTTTCCCCCAATTAATGGTATAATAAATTCCTGGATTGTTAAACAATATAATTAGAAAAGGAAGACACATACAGAGAAAATGTTTGACATTCATCCAACAGACATGCCTTTAAAGACCTACTGTGGTTCAGTTTCTGGAGACACAATGGTAAATTAGATACAGTTTCTTCTGTGAATGAACTCACCACTTAGTAAAGTGAACAGCCACAGCAGTAGATAATTCTGATAAATTCCATATAACTAGAAACCTAATAAAGCCTCCGATTATAGAGAAACCTATGTATTAAGTGAAAGACAAAATTTGGATTTTACTCTAGAAGCTAGTGGGGGTGGGATGTGACTAGCAACAGGTGTTTAAAGTGATCCACTGAACTGCGAAAAGGAAGTGTTAGACTAATTACTGACATTTATTTTGATACTACAGTTTTAGTCTCTGTTTTTTGTTCTTTCATTCTAATCATATAAAATGGATACTTAGGATGCTTGTCGGTATCCTTGTTGGTATTTTACTGTTTTATTAAAAGTGTCATTTACTTTAATTTCTAACATTTAATTTTTTTTCTCTATTTGATACCTACTGTATAAACTATATATAATTATAATATATTGGGGGTACTTATTTCCTGGTGGCTTAGATGGTGAAGAATCCTCGTGCAATATGGGAAACCTGGATTCAACACCTGGGTTGAGAAGATCCCCTGGAGGAGGTCATGGCAGCCCACTCCAGTATTCTTGCCTGGAGAATCCTCATGGACAGAGGAGCCTGGCGGGCTACAGTCCATAGGGTCACAGAGTTCAACCGGACTGAATGACTTAAGCATAGCACTATAGATGCACATTTAAAAATGTAGCTACTGCCATTTACTGTTGAGAAACAAAAAAGATTTTAAGCATTAGAACTCAAGAGTAATACTTGAATTTTCAATATGTTACCCTAGAGTGAACTTGACATCAAGGGCATTGGAAGAAGCTTTTGCTGTATTTTAGCAGAGAGATGATGGGAGCCTTAACCAGGAAAGTAGCAGGACAAGGGTTTGAGAACTGTAGAGTATTTAAACTGGCAAGATTTTGTGACTGATTAAATACAAAAGTAATGAAGAGGAAGGGTGCAAGAATGAACCCCAGATTTCAAAGTTAAGAAGTTGGAGAGATTAGAAAGAATAAACAAATAAGAAATACTAGAAAGTTTCTAAGTTCATTTTAGGCATGATGATTTTTTTTTTTTTTAATTTTGGCTTCTTTTATTGGTTTTCATCCATATGTTATTCTTTGGCCTGTGTGGACCTCTCATTACAGTGGCCTCTCTCATTGCAGAGCACAGGCTCTGGGCACATGTGCTCCAAAGCACTGGTGTGTAATTGGACACACCGGTCCATCTGATCTGTGGCACGTGGGATCTTCCTGGGCCAGGGATTGAACCGGTGCCCCTTGCACTGTAAGGTGGACTCTTTACCCACTGGACCACCAGGAAAGCCCTAGGCATGATGATTTAGGGCATCCTTTGGAGTATTTTAGCTTTAGGATGTCTGAAATTTAGGGACAAGTGTATGCTGCAAATACATGTTTGTCCTCATTGGTATAGATGGAATCACACACGTGAGTCACATATAGTATAAAAAGCAGTGGTTCAAGAGAGATTTCTTAGAAACATTAATATTTAAGGGATAGAGAAAGGAGGAGACACCCTTAGAGAAAGTCAGAGAACAAGGAGTCCAAGAGTGTGATGAAAACCAATGTCCTCAGCAAATTCCACAGAACAGAGAGCCTCCGTCAAGTCTCCTGAGTACTCCAGACCTGGTCTAAGGCTAACACTATACTGAGCTTTCATTTACATTAAACTTTTAAGATAGTAATATAAAGACACATTGTTCATTTTTACATACTGAGAAAAGGTCAGGTTGCCTCCAGTGATAGGGCTCTAGCGTTCACAGGAAAATAGAGAAGACTGGGAAGCCACGTCAGCCTCTTTCACAGCAGATGCAAGATGATTCACTGACACCTTCCGGGGTTCAAATATTACTCATTCAACCCCTGAAATCATTTCTGAAAAATTATATGTCTTCTCTTATTTGAAATAAACACCCTAGAACTTATTGCAAATTTAAACACTTGCAAAGACTGTATTTTCTGTATTTCTGTATTTTCTGGTAGTTTTTTCCTTTTTTTTTGGCTATTCTGGGTTGTCACTGCTGCCACAGGCTCTTGTCTAGTTGCAGGGAGCTGGGGCTACTCTCTAGTTGAGGTGAGCAGGCTTCTTGTTGCAGTGACTTGTCTTGTTGTGGAACTCGGGCTCTAGGGCACATGGGCTTCAGTAGTTGTGGCACACGGGCTCCATAGTTGCAGCTCCAAGGGTCTACAGCACAGGCTCCATAGTTGCGGCTCACGGGCCTAGCTGCTATACAGCATGTGGGTTCTTCCCAGATCAGGGATCAAACCCATGTCTCCTCTTTGGCAGGTGAACTCTTCACCATTGACCTACCAAGGATGCCCCTCTGGATAGTCTTGTATGCCTGACTTAACACTTGAAATACTAGACTTTAATTCTTCATTCTTTCAGTCTCTGAATGGTATCATGGGAAAACAGCTCCGTTTGCCAAATTCAACAGTAAATTAGATGATATTATATGAGAAGAAGTCCAACTGCATTTTTGTCTCAAATAAATATTTTATTAATCACTTACGTTAACCTACCAGGTGTTCTGAACTCTAATACTAAGATATCTAGCTCAAAATATTGCTAGATGTGATATAAATCCTTCCATGATGTTTTGCTCCAGTGAGTCTCACTCTTGGGAAGTTTACACTCCAGGGCAATGAATTATTGAAGATGGTGAAGAGATTGTATTTCTTTAGTACAGAAGAGAAAAGGAGAATTGAAAAGAGGAATTGATAAAAAGACAACTCTGAAAGCACAGATACATTTTTAGCCAAATTAATTTTTGGAAAGTATACATATGGACAAATTGAGGATCTGGAAACTGATTGCCTTAAATTTATTCATGCCTATAGAGCATCTGTTCAGTCCTGGTTTCTCACAGGGTACCCTTGTTCAGGGGACTCAGCTATAATCATCCAAGATACACCAGTCCACTTCGTTTTTCCATCTCCCCTTTTCTCTGCCTGCTACTTCCTGCTCTGCTACTGCCTGACTTATCCCCTTCCTCGAGGTCATCTTGAGGTTAATCATTATGATAGGGTTGAATGATGAGGTCAGCTATTGCTGAATTTTGTCTCTTGCAACTTCATCACTGGAAGACCTAATCTCCAGTGTGACTGTATTTGAAGAGAGGGCCTGTGAGTATATGGTAATGGTCAAAGGGGAGACCCAAATCTCATAAGGGTGGTGCTCTTAGAGAAGAGGCACCAAAACTCTCATGCATGTGTGAGGACACAGCAAGCAAGTAGCCATTTAAAAAACCCGAGCCTGACCATCCTAATCACCCTGATTCCTGGTCTTGGGGAACATAAGAACGAGTAAGGGTTAAGGCTTGCGGCTCACGGGCCTAGCTGCTATACAGCATGTGGGTTCTTCCCAGATCAGGGATCAAACCCATGTCTCCTCTTTGGCAGGTGAACTCTTCACCATTGACCTACCAAGGATGCCCCTCTGGATAGTCTTGTATGCCTGACTTAACACTTGAAATACTAGACTTTAATTCTTCATTCTTTCAGTCTCTGAATGGTATCATGGGAAAACAGCTCCGTTTGCCAAATTCAACAGTAAATTAGATGATATTATATGAGAAGAAGTCCAACTGCATTTTTGTCTCAAATAAATATTTTATTAATCACTTACGTTAACCTACCAGGTGTTCTGAACTCTAATACTAAGATATCTAGCTCAAAATATTGCTAGATGTGATATAAATCCTTCCATGATGTTTTGCTCCAGTGAGTCTCACTCTTGGGAAGTTTACACTCCAGGGCAATGAATTATTGAAGATGGTGAAGAGATTGTATTTCTTTAGTACAGAAGAGAAAAGGAGAATTGAAAAGAGGAATTGATAAAAAGACAACTCTGAAAGCACAGATACATTTTTAGCCAAATTAATTTTTGGAAAGTATACATATGGACAAATTGAGGATCTGGAAACTGATTGCCTTAAATTTATTCATGCCTATAGAGCATCTGTTCAGTCCTGGTTTCTCACAGGGTACCCTTGTTCAGGGGACTCAGCTATAATCATCCAAGATACACCAGTCCACTTCGTTTTTCCATCTCCCCTTTTCTCTGCCTGCTACTTCCTGCTCTGCTACTGCCTGACTTATCCCCTTCCTCGAGGTCATCTTGAGGTTAATCATTATGATAGGGTTGAATGATGAGGTCAGCTATTGCTGAATTTTGTCTCTTGCAACTTCATCACTGGAAGACCTAATCTCCAGTGTGACTGTATTTGAAGAGAGGGCCTGTGAGTATATGGTAATGGTCAAAGGGGAGACCCAAATCTCATAAGGGTGGTGCTCTTAGAGAAGAGGCACCAAAACTCTCATGTATGCATGTGTGAGGACACAGCAAGCAAGTAGCCATTCTAAGAGCCAGGAAGAGCATTCTCCCCAGAGCCTGACCATCCTAATCACCCTGATTCCTGGTCTTGGGGAACATAAGAACAGAGAATAACTGTGGTTTAAGGCTTCCAGTCTATCATACTGTGTTATGGCAGCCTGAGAAGATAAATCCAGGCATGAAACATGCAAACCAGACACATGGACATTATCTGAGAGATTTCTTTAAGCCGAATATACTCATCTCCCTATTCTCAGAGGTATTTTTTTTTTCTTTTTTTTTTACTGACTACTGGTATATGGCTGTATTAGCTTAGTCATGGCTAATAAAGCCATATATAGGGTAGGGCAACCAGGTATCATCCTACCAGGGAGTGCCTTGGCGAAAGATAACTGCCTTGCTAAGGACCCTCATCAGGCTGGTTTACTTGGTGGAATAGGGTCCAGCATGCTTGCTCCAAATCAGGACAATTCTGAATAGCTGTCTGAGCTTCAGAACTGCCCAGTAGTCAAATGAGTCCTTTGTTGAAGTGAGATTACATTGTGATTTCTCCCACAGCTTCCTCACTTCCGCCTCCGGCTGAGGCCTCCAGAGCATGCCCCACGAAGCCTGCTTCATGTTCTTCTTCATGGTCCTTAAAGTTCAACTCACGAGCACCAGAAAATGTTTTCCCAGACTGTTTTGTATTAATATATGTATGCATGGTTGAAGGGACCCAAACTGAGAAAACACTTTTTTTAATTTTATTGTATATACCTCTATTTTACAATGAGACTGTAAAGGGCAGGAAGTATTCTATTGTATATACCTCTATACATGCTAGACTTCGTTTTCCATCTCCCCTTTTCTCTGCCTGCTACTTCCTGCTCTGCTACTGCCTGACTTATCCCCTTCCTCGAGGTCATCTTGAGGTTAATCATTATGATAGGGTTGAATGATGAGGTCAGCTATTGCTGAATTTTGTCTCTTCAACTTCATCACTGGAAGACCTAATCTCCAGTGTGACTGTATTTGAAGAGGGCCTGTGAGTATATGGTAATGGTCAAAGGGGAGACCCAAATCTCATAAGGGTGGTGCTCTTAGAGAAGAGGCACCAAAACTCTCATGTATGCATGTGTGAGGACACAGCAAGCAAGTAGCCATTCTAAGAGCCAGGAAGAGCATTCTCCCCAGAGCCTGACCATCCTAATCACCCTGATTCCTGGTCTTGGGGAACATAAGAACAGAGAATAACTGTGGTTTAAGGCTTCCAGTCTATCATACTGTGTTATGGCAGCCTGAGAAGATAAATCCAGGCATGAAACATGCAAACCAGACACATGGACATTATCTGAGAGATTTCTTTAAGCCGAATATACTCATCTCCCTATTCTCAGAGGTATTTTTTTTTTCTTTTTTTTTTACTGACTACTGGTATATGGCTGTATTAGCTTAGTCATGGCTAATAAAGCCATATATAGGGTAGGGCAACCAGGTATCATCCTACCAGGGAGTGCCTTGGCGAAAGATAACTGCCTTGCTAAGGACCCTCATCAGGCTGGTTTACTTGGTGGAATAGGGTCCAGCATGCTTGCTCCAAATCAGGACAATTCTGAATAGCTGTCTGAGCTTCAGAACTGCCCAGTAGTCAAATGAGTCCTTTGTTGAAGTGAGATTACATTGTGATTTCTCCCACAGCTTCCTCACTTCCGCCTCCGGCTGAGGCCTCCAGAGCATGCCCCACGAAGCCTGCTTCATGTTCTTCTTCATGGTCCTTAAAGTTCAACTCACGAGCACCAGAAAATGTTTTCCCAGACTGTTTTGTATTAATATATGTATGCATGGTTGAAGGGACCCAAACTGAGAAAACACTATATTTTATTGTAAATTTTTCTATTGTATATACCTCTATTTTACAATGAGACTGTAAAGGGCAGGAAGTATTCATTACTCATGCAGCTACCCACAACATTTAGGATTTTATCAGTCAAGAGTAGTTCTCTACAAATGTTTCCTGAATAAACTCTACGGTGGATTCATCCTTTCTCCAGAGGCTAGATTAACTCTAAGATTAATACTAATATAAACATTTGCATAGATAACTAAGAGCATCAAGTTGTATACACTTTGCCTAAATTCCCTGAGTGCAATTTAAGTTTTAATATTTAGTTAAAAAATAGTCTAAAAGTACAAGCATGCATTGCATTGAACACAATGATATATTTGTGAATTTGAGAAGACATTGCAGCCCTTTAATATTCTGTACTTGAGGCAAGTGGAATTTTGAATACATACATGCTTAACATATTAATAGCTGTGTAATATGACAAATGATTTACTTGTTATATAGGTTATGTATATTTATCATAATGATACAAATTAGAGCCAATAAATTAAAACATAAAATTAGTGTTTAATGTTTTCCTAATAATGAAAAATTTGAGACATATTTGCTGCTTGGCCCAGTGTGGACTTCTATAATTCCTGGCGTGCAGCTTTCTGCTTATGTAGGAATGCACATTTAGCATATCTATGAAGTCTAGACTACAGTGGTATTATTTGCTAAGTGCAGCCAAGTGAGCTTTGTTTGAAGCTCCTTTAGTTTAAGAAGTTAGATTAAATGCTATCTAGCCACTCTTCTATCTAAAAATTCGATCTGGTTATCTCAGACGAACCACTTCTAATTTCACT
Source organism: Tragulus kanchil (assembly GCA_022376925.1). NCBI lineage: Eukaryota > Metazoa > Chordata > Mammalia > Artiodactyla > Tragulidae > Tragulus > Tragulus kanchil. The sequence goes on along the minus strand of JAIOJX010000003.1, from coordinate 20,636,584 downwards.
CACTTGCTGAAATAAGGCAAACAAACTACAGATGATGATGAAGACACTGAATTGTGTGTATATTTCTTATGGGGCTTCATTAATTTTTTCTAACTAGGACCTGAACTTAGGTTATTTATAAGGTTATTTATCCTTATAGCCCACCAGGCTCTTCTGTCCATAGGATTCTCCAGGCAAGAATGCTGGAGTGGGTAGCCATTCCCTTCTCCAGGGGATCTTACCAACCCTGGAGTCGAACTTGGTTCTCTTGCATCACAGGCAGAATCTTTAGCACCTGAGCCACAGAGAAATACCTATAAATAACCAAGGATGTATAAATATCCTTAAGTTATTTATACCCAGCTTCCCAGTCCTATACTTTAGTTAAGCTCTTATCATTTATTCAGTAAGTATTGAGCACCTATATTTTATCAAGGTCCCTTAGGTGTTTGAGGGTACATCAGTGAACAAAACTAAAATCCCTGCTGCCATGGAAATCATACTGTTCTTTGGTGATAAAGTGAACATAATGAATATATAAACTATATTGTAGAGGGCAAGGACTTTGAGTATAAAATATGTGGAGCAAAGAAAGGTTATATTACGGGTGTTAGGGTGGAAATTGTGGCAGATTACAATATTAAATAGGGTGATCTGAGTAGTCTTAGTTGAGAAGTTGAGGTTTAAGCTCTTTTCAAAGAAAGGACAGAGGTAGCCACACTGATACTTGCGGAAGAAAACCCCAAGCAGAAGTAACATTGAGAACAAAGGTTCAAAGGCTGAGAGGTGTCTTGAATGTTTCTTAGTATAAGGATATAGTGGGACTGAAACAGAGAGAGTAAGGAGAGAAGGTGAAGAGAAGGTAGAAATCAAAGGTAGAATTGTGGTGAAGAAAAAGATCCTCTACAGCACTGTGTGCCTTTGAAGACTTTAGATTTTGCTCTGCATGAAAGGGGCAGGCTCTGAACTATTTTGAGAAGATTTTAAGAGAATAACACAGTCCCAGCCTTCCAGATGATCAGCCTGGCTTCTTTGATAAGAATAGCCTAACAAGTGGGGTGTCAAGGACTGAAGCCGAGATACCTCTTAGGAGGTTATTCATGGTCTTCAGGTGAAAGCTGGCGGAAGGTGGCCCTAAGTATGACCAAGGAAAGTGAGGAGAATGATTGAATTCTCGGCATACTGAAAAGATAATGGAAAAAGGAATTTCAGTAGGTATACTGAAAATAAAATAGTGGCAAAGTTGAAATTTCTATTGAAATATCTACTAGATATGGGATATGAGAGAAAGAGATGAACTAAGGAATAGTTCATGTTTTTCGTTTGAACAATAGGAATGATGGTGCTGGCACTGAGTCAGATGAGAACGCGGTGGTGGAAGAGGTTTAGGGTTGGCAGAGATGGGTGAGGAGGACACAGCAACCCACTCCAGTGTTCTTGCCTGGGGAATTCCATAGACAAAGGAACCTGGGGAGGCCACAGTCCATAGGGTCACAAAGATTCAGACACGACTAAAGTGGTTGAGCATGCATGCATGGTAGAGGTTTGTATGTAGCAAAATGTAAGTGTTTACTCTGTATCTAAAGAGAGTGCTGAGTAGATAGTTGGTACATAAGACTGGAGTTCGTGAGCATGATTTACACCAGAGATAGATAGATCAATAGATAGATAGATAGATAGATAGATAGATGGATAGATAGATAGGGCATATAACACAATGACATATATTTGGCATGTGTTATTCAAAACCTTGAAAAAGAATTGATTACCAAGGGAGTAAGTGTAAATAGAGAAGTAAAGTGAAAATAAGAGGTCAGGACACTGGAGCTCTAGCTTTATTAGAAATCTGAAAATTGGAGAAGTAAGCAAATTAGTTTGAGAAGGAACCACTCGGGAAGTAGGAGGAAAACCAAGCAAGTGTGTTTTCCTTGAAAACAAAGGAAGAAAGAGTGTCAAAGGAAAGAGTGATTAGCCACCCAAAAGTCTTCCCAGTAATTCACTTAAGAAGAGATTGTTTCATTTAGCAATCAGGAAGTAACTGGTGATGTGAACAAAGCAGTTTAGGACTTGGTAGAAGTGGAGCTGAATTGGAGTGGGTTTAGGACAGAAAAAGAAGGAATTGGAGATGATGAGTCTGGTTGCCTGAGGATTTTTTGCCAGGAAAAAAAAAAAAAAAGTAAGAAACTGGATGGAAGCTGATAGAGAAAATGGATCAGGAAATGGTTTTGTGATTATTGTTCTTTTAAGCCTTTTGTTTTGCAGTGTTTTTTAAGATAGGAAAAATAACAGCATATTTATGTTCTAGTGGGAATTATCATTAGAGAATGAGAAATAGAAGATGGAAGAGAGAGATTAGAGATGGGAGGCCTTCTGAATATTCGAAGTGAGGATTCACCAATTCCTCTTCTCAGTATATAACAATTTAACTGTTGAAATTTATAAAATAGAAGAGCCATAAAAAGTACATTAATATTCAAAAACTTCTACTGAATTCCAATAGGTGCTGGCACTGAGTCAGATGAGAACGCGGTGGTGGAAGAGGTTTAGGGTTGGCAGAGATGGGTGAGGAGGACACAGCAACCCACTCCAGTGTTCTTGCCTGGGGAATTCCATAGACAAAGGAACCTGGGGAGGCCACAGTCCATAGGGTCACAAAGATTCAGACACGACTAAAGTGGTTGAGCATGCATGCATGGTAGAGGTTTGTATGTAGCAAAATGTAAGTGTTTACTCTGTATCTAAAGAGAGTGCTGAGTAGATAGTTGGTACATAAGACTGGAGTTCGTGAGCATGATTTACACCAGAGATAGATAGATCAATAGATAGATAGATAGATAGATAGATAGATGGATAGATAGATAGGGCATATAACACAATGACATATATTTGGCATGTGTTATTCAAAACCTTGAAAAAGAATTGATTACCAAGGGAGTAAGTGTAAATAGAGAAGTAAAGTGAAAATAAGAGGTCAGGACACTGGAGCTCTAGCTTTATTAGAAATCTGAAAATTGGAGAAGTAAGCAAATTAGTTTGAGAAGGAACCACTCGGGAAGTAGGAGGAAAACCAAGCAAGTGTGTTTTCCTTGAAAACAAAGGAAGAAAGAGTGTCAAAGGAAAGAGTGATTAGCCACCCAAAAGTCTTCCCAGTAATTCACTTAAGAAGAGATTGTTTCATTTAGCAATCAGGAAGTAACTGGTGATGTGAACAAAGCAGTTTAGGACTTGGTAGAAGTGGAGCTGAATTGGAGTGGGTTTAGGACAGAAAAAGAAGGGAATTGGAGATGATGAGTCTGGTTGCCTGAGGATTTTTTGCCAGGAAAAAAAAAAAAAAAGTAAGAAACTGGATGGAAGCTGATAGAGAAAATGGATCAGGAAATGGTTTTGTGATTATTGTTCTTTTAAGCCTTTTGTTTTGCAGTGTTTTTTAAGATAGGAAAAATAACAGCATATTTATGTTCTAGTGGGAATTATCATTAGAGAATGAGAAATAGAAGATGGAAGAGAGAGATTAGAGATGGGAGGCCTTCTGAATATTCGAAGTGAGGATTCACCAATTCCTCTTCTCAGTATATAACAATTTAACTGTTGAAATTTATAAAATAATAATAAAAAAGTCATCAGTCCTTTAAAATTTCCTCAGGCCATAAAAAGTACATTAATATTCAAAAACTTCTACTGAATTCCAATAGGTATGGACAGTATTGAGACCTGTATTGGTGTGCTAGTGTTGCCATAACAAAATCCCACAGACTGGGTGGCTTAAAAAGCAGACATTTATTTTCTCACAGATATGGAGGCTTGAAATTCAAGACCAAGGTGGTAAAAGGTTCTATGTTTTTCTGAGGTCTGTCTCCTTGGTTTGCAAATGGCCTCCTTGTTGGGTTCTCACATGGTCATTCCTCTGTGAACTCAGATGCCCATGTCCTAATCTCATCTTCTAAGGGCGTCAGTCATACTGGACCAGGGCCCCCCAGTATGGTGTCATTTCATCTTAATCACCTGTTGAATGGGCCTGTCTCCAAATACAGCCACATGCTCAGGTGGTACTGAGGACTTCAACATATGAATTGGTGGAGGGGACACAGTTCAGATCATAACTGTGGTATTTAGGCCACAGAATGCCCCCCAGCTCTGTCTTACGGGACTGATTTTATTTGGAACATAGTATAGAGAATTCCTTTTAGGGTGTTGTCGAGAACAATGGAGATGTTGACATTGAGCAGTTACTGGCCATTAGGTCCAGTAGTATAAGCAAAATGGCAGAAAATCAAAGGAAGATTTCTCTTGGGATCCCAGTTAACTTGAGGAGTCAAGAGGGCTTCAAGCTTGCGCTGGGCTTTGTCAGCCGAGGAGGAATGATAACAGAGCATGGGCAAACTTTAAAGTATTTCCCAAGACTCATATGTTGACCCAGCAACACATGGCAGAAGCCACACTGGCACACAGGGCTCAAACACAATCTCTGTCAAACTACTGAATGAGCAATAAGCAATTCCCAACCAAGAGTCCTAAAAAACCAAGCCTAAAAATAAAACCATAGTTGTGGCTGGCCGACTCTGGGAAATTGTGTTCATGTTCAAATCTGTAGCCACTCAGAAGCAATGTTATGAGCTGAATTACCAGGTGTTAGAAACCAAAAAGTAATGATGAGGTTTTAGTGGGAGGCCTTCTGAATATTCAGTGAGGATTCACCAATTCCTCTTCTCAGTATATAACAATTTAACTGTTGAAATTTATAAAATAATAATAAAAAAGTCATCAGTCCTTTAAAATTTCCTCAGGCCATAAAAAGTACATTAATATTCAAAAACTTCTACTGAATTCCAATAGGTATGGACAGTATTGAGACCTGTATTGGTGTGCTAGTGTTGCCATAACAAAATCCCACAGACTGGGTGGCTTAAAAAGCAGACATTTATTTTCTCACAGATATGGAGGCTTGAAATTCAAGACCAAGGTGGTAAAAGGTTCTATGTTTTTCTGAGGTCTGTCTCCTTGGTTTGCAAATGGCCTCCTTGTTGGGTTCTCACATGGTCATTCCTCTGTGAACTCAGATGCCCATGTCCTAATCTCATCTTCTAAGGGCGTCAGTCATTCTGGACCAGGGCCCCCCAGTATGGTGTCATTTCATCTTAATCACCTGTTGAATGGGCCTGTCTCCAAATACAGCCACATGCTCAGGTGGTACTGAGGACTTCAACATATGAATTGGTGGAGGGGACACAGTTCAGATCATAACTGTGGTATTTAGGCCACAGAATGCCCCCCAGCTCTGTCTTACGGGACTGATTTTATTTGGAACATAGTATAGAGAATTCCTTTTAGGGTGTTGTCGAGAACAATGGAGATGTTGACATTGAGCAGTTACTGGCCATTAGGTCCAGTAGTATAAGCAAAATGGCAGAAAATCAAAGGAAGATTTCTCTTGGGATCCCAGTTAACTTGAGGAGTCAAGAGGGCTTCAAGCTTGCGCTGGGCTTTGTCAGCCGAGGAGGAATGATAACAGAGCATGGGCAAACTTTAAAGTATTTCCCAAGACTCATATGTTGACCCAGCAACACATGGCAGAAGCCACACTGGCACACAGGGCTCAAACACAATCTCTGTCAAACTACTGAATGAGCAATAAGCAATTCCCAACCAAGAGTCCTAAAAAACCAAGCCTAAAAATAAAACCATAGTTGTGGCTGGCCGACTCTGGGAAATTGTGTTCATGTTCAAATCTGTAGCCACTCAGAAGCAATGTTATGAGCTGAATTACCAGGTGTTAGAGTTTTTGGTTAGCACATATCAAGATGAAAGTAATGATGAGGTTTTAGTCACTTGTTGGCGTAATATAAGCAAGAGAATAGGAAGAAGCTTCAACTTCCAGAATGTTCTATTTTTCTCCATGGAACGGCACTGGATATGGAACAGATATATCAGTTTGACCAAAAAGTCTGTTTGGAATTTTCCATAGGAAAAAGCTGAACAAACTTGTTGGCCAACCCAGTATTAGCAAAAATGGGACAGGAGGAGATCATATTGCTGAGGGAGCTTTGAACAAAAACCTCCTGCCATTTTATGCACTTGGGGCAAGAGGGCAAGAAGAAAGGGGTGGGTAGAAGTGGAAGAGTACTGAGAACGGAATCAGAGTGGAGTAACACGTCTGCAAGTTTTTTCCCTCCTTTTTCTGATAAAGAGATCTGGGCAGACGCCCTGGGAATGGACACCTATGAAGAGTCCTACAAATGGAGGTATCTGGGCTAGGAATGCAAAAGAGCATGCTGCCCAGGGTCCTGAGTCCTTGACTGCAATTCTGCTTCGACAGACTGTCCTGCACTAGCTGGGCAACATGTCTGGGGCAGGGAAGAACAGCATTCCTCTATGAGGCTTGCCAACAGAAATCTTTTAAATTGCCTATCTTTGATGTTAATGGTGATCACGAATGGGACTTATCAAGCTATTAGAAATTGGTACTTGACTGAAAGAAGGAATAGAAAATGTCAGTGCTCTGAACTGTGAGTGTGCTCAGTTAGTCAGTCATGTCCAACTCTTTGCAGCCCCATAGACTGTAGCCACCAGGCTCCTCTGTCCATGGAATTCTCTAGGCAAGAGAGTGGGTTTCCATGCCCTTCTCCAGGGGGATCTTCGTGACCCAGGTATCAAACCCATGTCTCCCGCACTCTTAGGTGGATTCTTTACCACTGAGCCACATTGCAACTGTGAGAGCTGCCTCTAAGACAGCCATCTTTTCAAGACTAAAGGGGGCTTAAGCCTAACCTTTCAACCATAAGTAGTTTAGGATTACTCAGATGTGACCCCAAAATGTCTTGTGAAAAGCTACAAACAAATGGGAAAACATATGAGCAGGAACACATCTGAGAGGCTATGTACTGCTGGGAAAACAGATCCTGCAAAATTAGCTCAGTCAAACTATTAATCAAACAAATGACCAAGGAGACAACCGCAAGGCATGTGTGAAGAATGTTCTATTTTTCTCCATGGAACGGCACTGGATATGGAACAGATATATCAGTTTGACCAAAAAGTCTGTTTGGAATTTTCCATAGGAAAAAGCTGAACAAACTTGTTGGCCAACCCAGTATTAGCAAAAATGGGACAGGAGGAGATCATATTGCTGAGGGAGCTTTGAACAAAAACCTCCTGCCATTTTATGCACTTGGGGCAAGAGGGCAAGAAGAAAGGGGTGGGTAGAAGTGGAAGAGTACTGAGAACGGAATCAGAGTGGAGTAACACGTCTGCAAGTTTTTTCCCTCCTTTTTCTGATAAAGAGATCTGGGCAGACGCCCTGGGAATGGACACCTATGAAGAGTCCTACAAATGGAGGTATCTGGGCTAGGAATGCAAAAGAGCATGCTGCCCAGGGTCCTGAGTCCTTGACTGCAATTCTGCTTCGACAGACTGTCCTGCACTAGCTGGGCAACATGTCTGGGGCAGGGAAGAACAGCATTCCTCTATGAGGCTTGCCAACAGAAATCTTTTAAATTGCCTATCTTTGATGTTAATGGTGATCACGAATGGGACTTATCAAGCTATTAGAAATTGGTACTTGACTGAAAGAAGGAATAGAAAATGTCAGTGCTCTGAACTGTGAGTGTGCTCAGTTAGTCAGTCATGTCCAACTCTTTGCAGCCCCATAGACTGTAGCCACCAGGCTCCTCTGTCCATGGAATTCTCTAGGCAAGAGAGTGGGTTTCCATGCCCTTCTCCAGGGGGATCTTCGTGACCCAGGTATCAAACCCATGTCTCCCGCACTCTTAGGTGGATTCTTTACCACTGAGCCACATTGCAACTGTGAGAGCTGCCTCTAAGACAGCCATCTTTTCAAGACTAAAGGGGGCTTAAGCCTAACCTTTCAACCATAAGTAGTTTAGGATTACTCAGATGTGACCCCAAAATGTCTTGTGAAAAGCTACAAACAAATGGGAAAACATATGAGCAGGAACACATCTGAGAGGCTATGTACTGCTGGGAAAACAGATCCTGCAAAATTAGCTCAGTCAAACTATTAATCAAACAAATGACCAAGGAGACAACCGCAAGAAGCCCTGTGGTGAAGAAGAAGAGTAAACATGTTTGCTACATTATTTAAAATGTCTAATTAAAAAATTATGTATGTATATATATATGGCATGAAAAGAAACAGCCATACATGACCCACACATAAGAATGGAAACTGATGATAAGAGCTGCCTTTTAAAGGGCCCACTTGGTGGGGCTTCATTGACAGACACATCAAAGGGGCTATTATAAATACATTCAGAACATGTTCAAAGAACTCAAAGGGCTATGATTAAAGAATTAAAGAAATGTGTTATAACACTGTTTCATCAAATACAGGATATCAATAAAGAATCAAAAATTATTGAAAGAACCAATGCGTTAGTTCCTATTAAAATACCATTAGTCTTCTTCACAGAACTAGAAGAATTATTCTAAAATATCTATAGAAATACAAAGACTCCAAGTAGCCAAAACAACTTTGAGAAGGAATATATGGACATTTAATCTGCAACAAGGGAGACAAGAATGTACAATGGGGAAAAGACAACCTTTTCAATAAATGGTGTTGGGAAAACTGGACAGCTATATGCAAAAGAATTAAACAGGGCTACTTTTTCACACCATGAATAAAAATAAATTCAAAATACAGATTTAAATGTAAGATGTGAAATTGTAAAATTTCTAGAAGAAAATACAGGCATTAAGCTCCCTGATACTGGTCTTGGAAACATTTTACTGATCTCTCTTTTCAGACAAGTAAAAAAAGGCAAAAATAAAACAAATGGGACTGTATCAAATTAAAAGCTTTTACATTGTGAAAAAATGATCAACAAATTAAGGAGGGAGACAATTTTTGCAAATGGCATATCTGATAAGGAGTTAATGTAAAAACTCATACAATTCAACATTAAAATTTTTTTTTAAGAAAGCAACAATGTAAAGCTGGGCAAAGGATCTCAATATAAACTCTCCAAAGAAGACATTCGGATAGCAAACAGGCACATGCTAAACTGCCCAACATCACTAATCATCAGGGAAGTACAAATCAAAGCCACAGTGAGATATTGCCTTATGCCTATAAGATTGGCTACTATCAAAAAGGACATAAATAAGAAATGTTGGCAAGGATGCTGAGAAAGAGAACTCTTATACACTCTTTGTGGTAAAGTAGATTGATGCAGCCTCTGTGGAAAACAGTATGGAGATTCCTCAAAAAATTAAAAATAGAGCTATAATATGACCCAGAAATTCCACTCCTAGGTATTTATTTGGAGAAAATAAAGATACAAAATAGAAATGATACATGCACTCGTACAGTCATTGAGTCAATTTTACAATAGCCAAAATATGGAAGCAATAATAAATATATGACTGTCATTATGAATGGGTCAGCAATGATATAGTATACATAACATAGAATATTCCTTAGCCATGAAAAAGAATGAACTCTTGCCATTTGCAACAGCATGGATGGACCTCCAGGGTATTATACTAAGTGAAATAAGTCATAGAGAAGAAGACAAATACCGTATGATTTCACTTATTTTGTGGAATTTGAAAAAAACAAAAACAAATGAACAAACATAAAAAACAGAAACATTTATAGCTATAGAGAACAAAGAGATGGTCATGAAAGGCCATGTGCTTAAAATTTGACTTAAGCTGTAATGGTAATTCTCATGCATAAAATAATGTGTCCCCTTTGACTTGAACCTTGGAGAGCTGGCAGCTGTGTTTGGTTTAATCCCCTTTGGCTTCAACCTCCCCAAGACTCTAGGTGCATTTTTCTTAGTTCTACTGTACAATATTTCCTGTAGAAGCTTTATTTATATTTTATAACCCATTCTTTTTTTTTTTTTTTTTAAGATTTATGTATTTATTTTGGGCGTGGATCGGGTTCGGGAGGGAGGGGAGCAGGCGGGCCACTTCTATTGGTCTTTCATTGGTCCATTTTCATCCGTCTTAGTTCTTTGGCTCTTGTGGACCTCCCATCGCGGTGGCGTCTGTTGTCGCAGACTGCCGGCTCTGGGCGCATGCGCTCCAGGGCTCCTGCTCGGTAATTGGACACATCAGTCCAGCCGCTCCGTGGCACGTGAGATCTTCCCAGGCCAGGGATTGAACCGGCGCCCCTTGCACTGCAAGGCGGTGTCCTTACCCACTGGACCACCAGGGGAAGCCCTATAACCCATTCTTTATCTGAAATTATCACCTTCATCCTGAATTGCTTTACCTGTGTATTAGCCAAGATTCTCAACTGCATACAAAAATGGCCTGTTTTTTAAAAAGGGATAAAAACTGTATCAGAGATTAATTAGTTTGGTTGTGAAAAGAAGAGCCTAGGCTAAGCTTCTGGGGGCAAGCTCCCACTGTTCTGCCATTGAAACAGCTGCTTCAACATCGTTGACAAATGACAGGATCAGAAGCTGCTATGATAGCTGGTGTCTCAAAAACGAGTTACAAAACTGCTTAATCTGGATGCTGCACCTCCAAGCTAAAAAGTATCCTTCTTTGTCTTCTGATTCAGTTCTGAATGAGACCTTTCTCAAGGATACCTCATTTGTGAAATTGAAATTGTATCTGGATCCTCAGCAGCAGGGAATTCTGGGAAGTATAGGTTTTGGTTTTCATCTAGTGCAAGCTAGAAGTTGTTAGGATGAAGTTGAGAGTATTAATTCCAGGTTATAATTTTGGCCTTTACTGTAACTTCAAATATTGTAAGATGATTAAATACACTTACAAAATCTGATCATGATAAAGACTTTATAATTCACCAAACGCTTACTGTGTGAGGTCCTAGCATCTTCCTGAGAGAGCGTCATGAAGAAAATCTTCTTTGAAGATGTCAGCTTCTGACAGAAAATTAAAACTCTGGGCTTGCCTAAATTGAAAGAACTAGTGAGAGTAATTTTGTCATGATCACTATCATCACTCACAGTATTTTTATTTGGATAATTAATCACCCCCATTTCATTCCCCCGTGATTCTTGACCTGTTTGGGAATATATAACAGAGGTTCAAATGAGAAGAAATCATGTATTTATTTTGGGCGTGGATCGGGTTCGGGAGGGAGGGCAGCAGGCGGGCCACTTCTATTGGTCTTTCATTGGTCCATTTTCATCCGTCTTAGTTCTTTGGCTCTTGTGGACCTCATCGCGGTGGGTCTGTTGTCGCAGACTGCCGGCTCTGGGCGCATGCGCTCAGGGCTCCTGCTCGGTAATTGGACACATCAGTCCAGCCGCTCCGTGGCACGTGAGATCTTCCCAGGCCAGGGATTGAACCGGCGCCCCTTGCACTGCAAGGCGGTGTCCTTACCCACTGGACCACCAGGGGAAGCCCTATAACCCATTCTTTATCTGAAATTATCACCTTCATCCTGAATTGCTTTACCTGTGTATTAGCCAAGATTCTCAACTGCATACAAAAATGGCCTGTTTTTTAAAAAGGGATAAAAACTGTATCAGAGATTAATTAGTTTGGTTGTGAAAAGAAGAGCCTAGGCTAAGCTTCTGGGGGCAAGCTCCCACTGTTCTGCCATTGAAACAGCTGCTTCAACATCGTTGACAAATGACAGGATCAGAAGCTGCTATGATAGCTGGTGTCTCAAAAACGAGTTACAAAACTGCTTAATCTGGATGCTGCACCTCCAAGCTAAAAAGTATCCTTCTTTGTCTTCTGATTCAGTTCTGAATGAGACCTTTCTCAAGGATACCTCATTTGTGAAATTGAAATTGTATCTGGATCCTCAGCAGCAGGGAATTCTGGGAAGTATAGGTTTTGGTTTTCATCTAGTGCAAGCTAGAAGTTGTTAGGATGAAGTTGAGAGTATTAATTCCAGGTTATAATTTTGGCCTTTACTGTAACTTCAAATATTGTAAGATGATTAAATACACTTACAAAATCTGATCATGATAAAGACTTTATAATTCACCAAACGCTTACTGTGTGAGGTCCTAGCATCTTCCTGAGAGAGCGTCATGAAGAAAATCTTCTTTGAAGATGTCAGCTTCTGACAGAAAATTAAAACTCTGGGCTTGCCTAAATTGAAAGAACTAGTGAGAGTAATTTTGTCATGATCACTATCATCACTCACAGTATTTTTATTTGGATAATTAATCACCCCCATTTCATTCCCCCGTGATTCTTGACCTGTTTGGGAATATATAACAGAGGTTCAAATGAGAAGAAATCATGTACTTTATTATAAGTGAAAAACTGGATTAGAAAATATAGCTTGGACTTCAAGCACAATCATTTCTCCTTTTTCTCTTTCCATAGAATTTGTACCAAAAAAATCACTAATAGCACTGATGAATAACAGAAAACTTTACTTTAAAAAGCATAGCCTATCATCTTGGGTCTAGTGTATGGAAAATGAGAAATCAGAGGGGAAAAAGTATGATGCTTACAGGCAGGCAATTTCTAGACCAGAGATCCAAGTGTGACTGATAGAGGGGCAACATATGAGCATGTAAGTTTAGGATATTAACTTTCCCAATTGAAGAACATGAGCAAATATCAATAGAAATCAGACTCTTACCGTTCCATTTATCAGATCCCATCTTCTGAAGGAAAAAGCTAGGAAAGCAGTAAGGAGAAGGGAACAACTTCTTTTTTAAAATTGACATGAGGCATTTTATTAGCTTGAGAGAAGTTGGAGAAGGAGAGGGTAACTATCACATTGGCATCATCATCTCTAATATCTCAATCATGGTGATGACTGTGATCATCGCCATCTCAGCATGAACCACCAACATTAGCATTTCAAACAATCATGGAGGATCTACAGTATATGGACTTTATATGTCACTTAAGATTCAAGTTAAAAATGAAAAATGTGAAGGATTTATAATTAGTGTCATAGAGAAGGTGTGTTGTTGAAAGGAGCAGTTTGGGGTGAGGAGGGAGAAGTGATATGCAAGAACTGAGGTGTCTTGGCTAATTAAAGGAGATGGCTTCATGGAGGTAGGCTGTATTTGGACCTTAGAAAAAATATTGAGACAGGGATTCAAAGTGTAGTCCTACTGTGGAGATGAGGAACATTCATGAGAAAAAAACATGATTTGCCTCATTATAAAGACTATGAATATTCAGCTCAAAATTTCACCCATCTCTCAGGAAATGGGATTGCTTCTTCAGAAAAATTCCTTATCACTTATTTATATATATAACTCTAACTGACTAGCCTTCCTGGAGGTTTCTAAAAATCTAGTATTTTTATTTGGATAATTAATCACCCCCATTTCATTCCCCCGTGATTCTTGACCTGTTTGGGAATATATAACAGAGGTTCAAATGAGAAGAAATCATGTACTTTATTATAAGTGAAAAACTGGATTAGAAAATATAGCTTGGACTTCAAGCACAATCATTTCTCCTTTTTCTCTTTCCATAGAATTTGTACCAAAAAAATCACTAATAGCACTGATGAATAACAGAAAACTTTACTTTAAAAAGCATAGCCTATCATCTTGGGTCTAGTGTATGGAAAATGAGAAATCAGAGGGGAAAAAGTATGATGCTTACAGGCAGGCAATTTCTAGACCAGAGATCCAAGTGTGACTGATAGAGGGGCAACATATGAGCATGTAAGTTTAGGATATTAACTTTCCCAATTGAAGAACATGAGCAAATATCAATAGAAATCAGACTCTTACCGTTCCATTTATCAGATCCCATCTTCTGAAGGAAAAAGCTAGGAAAGCAGTAAGGAGAAGGGAACAACTTCTTTTTTAAAATTGACATGAGGCATTTTATTAGCTTGAGAGAAGTTGGAGAAGGAGAGGGTAACTATCACATTGGCATCATCATCTCTAATATCTCAATCATGGTGATGACTGTGATCATCGCCATCTCAGCATGAACCACCAACATTAGCATTTCAAACAATCATGGAGGATCTACAGTATATGGACTTTATATGTCACTTAAGATTCAAGTTAAAAATGAAAATGTGAAGGATTTATAATTAGTGTCATAGAGAAGGTGTGTTGTTGAAAGGAGCAGTTTGGGGTGAGGAGGGAGAAGTGATATGCAAGAACTGAGGTGTCTTGGCTAATTAAAGGAGATGGCTTCATGGAGGTAGGCTGTATTTGGACCTTAGAAAAAATATTGAGACAGGGATTCAAAGTGTAGTCCTACTGTGGAGATGAGGAACATTCATGAGAAAAAAACATGATTTGCCTCATTATAAAGACTATGAATATTCAGCTCAAAATTTCACCCATCTCTCAGGAAATGGGATTGCTTCTTCAGAAAAATTCCTTATCACTTATTTATATATATAACTCTAACTGACTAGCCTTCCTGGAGGTTTCTAAAAATCTAGTCTTTTCTTTTATATATATATACCATTGTGATTGTCTAAATGAGCTGTCATCACTCTATTTATTGCAAGCTCAAGAACGAGCTTTTGTTGGTAATGAACCTGTCATCTTGTTTTTGTATTCTCCAAGTAAGCCCTGCCCTCCAAAGCCAATGTACTGAGCACTTACTTGCTTCCCTGTATTGTTTTTTGATAACTAAGAAGGAGGCTGTGAGGTTTAGTTGGATCTTTGGTGTCCTCCAATTCTGGGCACACTTGAGGGCATAGCTGAGATTACTGGACCAAAGGAAAACAAGTGATTTCACTGTTCTAGTTAGTTTATCTTTCAGTTAAATACTGAGTTCCTTGTTGGAGATTCATTTGAATTTTGCTTAACATCCTCCCCCAAACCTGTTGTATTTTACTTAAATCAAAAGAGCCCTTCGAATTTATTTTTCTGATTAGTCATACCATTTTGCTTTTTGTTAGGAAACTCTTCAAATATACATTTTTTCTGCCCCTTCTTTATTTGTAATTAAATCACAGAGTTAATGGAAATAGAAAGACTCATATCATTCAATGGGAAAAGAAAATACACTTTTTCTTACCTCTGAGTGGCAAATAACAGGAAGCAAACTGCTGTATTTTAATAACCATCTGTTTGTATTTTTCATGGATTTTCTTAAATGCCCTTATGATGTGCATTTAACACTTTTTAAAATCACTGATGAATTTGTGAGACAAGAAGCAATAATTTTAAAGGAACCCTTAGATCTATTGTTTTCTCATTAAATGAAATGAGTGATCTTCTACTTATCTCCCTAGAACAAAGGGAATTCCGTTTGTAAGTGAAGACCTACAGTGATACCTTGTATCTGTGCAATATTTTCTTTCTTCCATTTACAGACCCTGGTTGGCTATAAACTTAGAATAAAGAGGAAAGAAACAAACCCATGCTAACAACTCTGTAGTTATAGCAAAATTAATTTAGATAATCCCTAATAATTGTCTTCTTTTTATCGCAGAATATATAATAAAAACAGTGCTCAAAATTTCACCCATCTCTCAGGAAATGGGATTGCTTCTTCAGAAAAATTCCTTATCACTTATTTATATATATAACTCTAACTGACTAGCCTTCCTGGAGGTTTCTAAAAATCTAGTCTTTTCTTTTATATATATATACCATTGTGATTGTCTAAATGAGCTGTCATCACTCTATTTATTGCAAGCTCAAGAACGAGCTTTTGTTGGTAATGAACCTGTCATCTTGTTTTTGTATTCTCCAAGTAAGCCCTGCCCTCCAAAGCCAATGTACTGAGCACTTACTTGCTTCCCTGTATTGTTTTTTGATAACTAAGAAGGAGGCTGTGAGGTTTAGTTGGATCTTTGGTGTCCTCCAATTCTGGGCACACTTGAGGGCATAGCTGAGATTACTGGACCAAAGGAAAACAAGTGATTTCACTGTTCTAGTTAGTTTATCTTTCAGTTAAATACTGAGTTCCTTGTTGGAGATTCATTTGAATTTTGCTTAACATCCTCCCCCAAACCTGTTGTATTTTACTTAAATCAAAAGAGCCCTTCGAATTTATTTTTCTGATTAGTCATACCATTTTGCTTTTTGTTAGGAAACTCTTCAAATATACATTTTTTTTCTGCCCCTTCTTTATTTGTAATTAAATCACAGAGTTAATGGAAATAGAAAGACTCATATCATTCAATGGGAAAAGAAAATACACATTTTTCTTACCTCTGAGTGGCAAATAACAGGAAGCAAACTGCTGTATTTTAATAACCATCTGTTTGTATTTTTCATGGATTTTCTTAAATGCCCTTATGATGTGCATTTAACACTTTTTAAAATCACTGATGAATTTGTGAGACAAGAAGCAATAATTTTAAAGGAACCCTTAGATCTATTGTTTTCTCATTAAATGAAATGAGTGATCTTCTACTTATCTCCCTAGAACAAAGGGAATTCCGTTTGTAAGTGAAGACCTACAGTGATACCTTGTATCTGTGCAATATTTTCTTTCTTCCATTTACAGACCCTGGTTGGCTATAAACTTAGAATAAAGAGGAAAGAAACAAACCCATGCTAACAACTCTGTAGTTATAGCAAAATTAATTTAGATAATCCCTAATAATTGTCTTCTTTTTATCGCAGAATATATAATAAAAACAGTGCTAACTGAATAGCGTCAGACCTGAGTTATCAATCCATGGGGTCACAAAGAGTTGGACACAACTGAGTGACTGACCTGAACTGAACTTTCAATAGGATAGCATGAAAGCATATTTCATCACAATATTTTATGACCTTTTCAATGTTGACTTTTTAAACTTTTTATTTTGCAATTGCCTGAATAAATGATTAAAATTTCTAAATGCATTCACTGAATATTTTTTCAATATATCAAAAAGCTGAAAATAATTGTTTTCTCCATTTCATTGTTAAAGCTGATCAACAGTTTGGTCATAATATTAACAAAATACATGACAAAAGCCACCATGTATTTCTGGGTTTTGAAATTTTCTCAAGAAGAAAACAAAGCACAGTTCAATTGGAATAGATTTCTTTCTGTATGACTAAGATAAATTTATTTTTTATCTTGTTATTATCATATAAAGTTAAAATAACTGGGCAGATGGTCAGCAAATATAGAGAAAAGGTTTGATATAGCCTGAAAAATATGTGCCACAGAAAATTCATGTCAGAGTACCTCATCAGTAACCATTTCAGAAACAGATAAGACAGAGCATTAATTTTCACCTGAATTGACTGATTATAATTGGGATAATCTACTAAAAACTGTGCCATATGTAGTTGATCAGATATATTTATCTTTATATGATTTTTTTCCTACTATTTTAATGGTTTTCTTACTCCCCTACCAAAATAGTTTTCTATTTATTTAAGTGGCTTTGTTTCCCCCCTCAACAGTTAACACTTCCTGACCTTATAATATACATTTATTTTTTAAACTTTGCTCAAATCCCCAAAGCCTGGTACAGAACATTTAACACTCATTAAATTAGTATTTGTTGAATAAGTAAAGATATGGAGAGAGCAAACAAGCATCACTTTAAAATCTGAGCTCCCAATAAAAAGCCACAAGGGAGGCAGGAATTACAGGTGTTTATGTGCCACCGAGATTCTTTGCATAGTCTCCATTCTGCTTAATTGTTTTCTTTTAGAAATGACTGTAGTTTAATCATCCCTTTCTTGAAATGCCATGTCGCGGAAACAGTCTGAAGTAAATCAAAATATTATATAAAATAATATCTTGTAATGGTTTAGTCATGAATTGACTCTGAGACTAAGATCATGGAATAACTACAGTTTTAGGTACTAGGTGAAACTAGATTAAAATCTTAACTAACTTTACTTTCTTATGATAAAGAAAATGTGTAATAATACGCATCCTGACTTTTTAAAGTTGGTTTCTTTATTTTTGACTCTTCTGGATCTTTGTTGCTGTGCAGGCTTCCTCTGATTGAGGAGAGGAAAGGCTACTCTAGCTTCTCTGCCTGGGCCTCTCATCAGGGGGAAGCCCTAGAGCATGTGGGCTTCAGTGGCTGCAGCTCCCAGGCTCTACAGCACAGGTTCAATAGTTATGGCACGTGGATTTAGTGGATCCACGGCATGTGGGATCTTTCCGGATCAGGGATCCAAGGGATGTCTTCTGCATTGGCAGGCGGATTCTTTACCAGTGAGTCACCAGGGAAACCCCAAACTCTACTTTTATGATAGAAGTGAAAAGAATAAAGAGACTGAAAGTGATACTATGTTTTGGCCAGAAAATTTTATATCTGGAAGAATTTGAAAACAATTTCAGTGGTTGTTTGCATTATTTATACAAATTGTCCATGATGAGGTCTGTGTGGAAAGGAGAGAAAACTGGCAATAAAACTCTACCTGATTATAAAACTTGCCTTCCTAGGCCAGATAAAATTATAGAAATTATTTTAAAAGCATATGAATAATGCAGTAACTGAGAAAGGAGCATGGAGCCCATGATGAAACTATGATTATTATAGGAAATGAGGACTAATGTACTGATGTGTCCATCTATCTAAGATTTCTTAGTACATGACCCTTCCTCATTCTGGCTGTCTATGTTAATGTGTGTATACTCATAGAGATTGTTTTAGGTACAGCGTATTTGAATTGTGAGAACAAACGTAATTATTTTGTATTGGAACAAGGTGTAGGTCTTAATTATTTCAAAAGAAAAAGCAAAAGGCTTACAGGTGTTTATGTACCACCGAGATTCTTTGCATAGTCTCCATTCTGCTTAATTGTTTTCTTTTAGAAATGACTGTAGTTTAATCATCCCTTTCTTGAAATGCCATGTCGGAAACAGTCTGATGTAAATCAAAATATTATATAAAATAATATCTTGTAATGGTTTAGTCATGAATTGACTCTGAGACTAAGATCATGGAATAACTACAGTTTTAGGTACTAGGTGAAACTAGATTAAAATCTTAACTAACTTTACTTTCTTATGATAAAGAAAATGTGTAATAATACGCATCCTGACTTTTTAAAGTTGGTTTCTTTATTTTTGACTCTTCTGGATCTTTGTTGCTGTGCAGGCTTCCTCTGATTGAGGAGAGGAAAGGCTACTCTAGCTTCTCTGCCTGGGCCTCTCATCAGGTGAAGCCCTAGAGCATGTGGGCTTCAGTGGCTGCAGCTCCCAGGCTCTACAGCACAGGTTCAATAGTTATGGCACGTGGATTTAGTGGATCCACGGCATGTGGGATCTTTCCGGATCAGGGATCCAAGGGATGTCTTCTGCATTGGCAGGCGGATTCTTTACCAGTGAGTCACCAGGGAAACCCCAAACTCTACTTTTATGATAGAAGTGAAAAGAATAAAGAGACTGAAAGTGATACTATGTTTTGGCCAGAAAATTTTATATCTGGAAGAATTTGAAAACAATTTCAGTGGTTGTTTGCATTATTTATACAAATTGTCCATGATGAGGTCTGTGTGGAAAGGAGAGAAAACTGGCAATAAAACTCTACCTGATTATAAAACTTGCCTTCCTAGGCCAGATAAAATTATAGAAATTATTTTAAAAGCATATGAATAATGCAGTAACTGAGAAAGGAGCATGGAGCCCATGATGAAACTATGATTATTATAGGAAATGAGGACTAATGTACTGATGTGTCCATCTATCTAAGATTTCTTAGTACATGACCCTTCCTCATTCTGGCTGTCTATGTTAATGTGTGTATACTCATAGAGATTGTTTTAGGTACAGCGTATTTGAATTGTGAGAACAAACGTAATTATTTTGTATTGGAACAAGGTGTAGGTCTTCATTATTTCAAAAGAAAAAAGCAAAAAGGAATAACTTATTCCTAGATCAGACATGGCTTATTAGAGGATGGCTTTAATGAAGTGTTTATATGGTGGTATCTGTATTTTAGGAGGAATATAATGAAAACACTTATTTTGTTAAGGGGAAAAAAGAGGGAGAAATCTTGAATCTCAACATAACACAACTGTTGCGATTCAGTTGGGACAGAGTGCCACGTCCTTGACTCCAACAGTCAAGGAATGAATGTACTAGGCCTGGAGGCCCAAGTGGGAAAATAAAAACAAAATCACCTATTTTCCACTTTAGTATTCAGAGAAATAGGTGTTTTAGAGCAATAATTTTTCCAAAGTTTTCATTTTAAACCTCAAACATTTTTCCTGATGTTTTAAAATGAGTTTATGAAGTATAATTTGACCATTTCTTCATAAACTAGGGCACCTTTTTTCAAACTGTGTTATACAAACTCCAGTGTTCTAAGAAGTATTAATAGATCACCCAAAGAAAGCATGCTTTATGGTCAAATAGCTTGGAGAAATTCTGCATATGCCATTTTTCTCTTGGAGTCTAACAGTGCTCAGTTGGACTCCAAGCAGTCCCACAGAATGGAAATTTGTTTAACTCTATTTAACTTCATATTTTGAAAGTGCATTTGGTTATATGACTCATTTGGATGGAAAACATTTTGGAAGATAATTTTTTTAGGGAGCAGGAGTCCAGTTTGGGAACTAAAACAGTCATTAATTTTCCTCTGTTGTAGGGCTTCTCCAGCTTAGGCACGTGTATATGTTTCCTAGGGAACTTGCTAGGATGCAGTTCCTGATCCAGCATTTGCTGGTATGTGTGGATGAGATTCTGCATTTTTACCCAAGTCCCAGGTGATCCTCAGGCTGCTGGTCTGGGCTCCACATTTCAAACAGCTTGACACTGGTGCATTGTGGTTCACAGAGGTAACTGAGGGGCCATAAAATGTGTATGCTTATATTTACCCAAGTCCCAGGTGATCCTAGGCTTCGATTTTCTTAGTACATGACCCTTCCTCATTCTGGCTGTCTATGTTAATGTGTGTATACTCATAGAGATTGTTTTAGGTACAGTATTTGAATTGTGAGAACAAACGTAATTATTTTGTATTGGAACAAGGTGTAGGTCTTCATTATTTCAAAAGAAAAAAGCAAAAAGGAATAACTTATTCCTAGATCAGACATGGCTTATTAGAGGATGGCTTTAATGAAGTGTTTATATGGTGGTATCTGTATTTTAGGAGGAATATAATGAAAACACTTATTTTGTTAAGGGGAAAAAAGAGGGAGAAATCTTGAATCTCAACATAACACAACTGTTGCGATTCAGTTGGGACAGAGTGCCACGTCCTTGACTCCAACAGTCAAGGAATGAATGTACTAGGCCTGGAGGCCCAAGTGGGAAAATAAAAACAAAATCACCTATTTTCCACTTTAGTATTCAGAGAAATAGGTGTTTTAGAGCAATAATTTTTCCAAAGTTTTCATTTTAAACCTCAAACATTTTTCCTGATGTTTTAAAATGAGTTTATGAAGTATAATTTGACCATTTCTTCATAAACTAGGGCACCTTTTTTCAAACTGTGTTATACAAACTCCAGTGTTCTAAGAAGTATTAATAGATCACCCAAAGAAAGCATGCTTTATGGTCAAATAGCTTGGAGAAATTCTGCATATGCCATTTTTCTCTTGGAGTCTAACAGTGCTCAGTTGGACTCCAAGCAGTCCCACAGAATGGAAATTTGTTTAACTCTATTTAACTTCATATTTTGAAAGTGCATTTGGTTATATGACTCATTTGGATGGAAAACATTTTGGAAGATAATTTTTTTAGGGAGCAGGAGTCCAGTTTGGGAACTAAAACAGTCATTAATTTTCCTCTGTTGTAGGGCTTCTCCAGCTTAGGCACGTGTATATGTTTCCTAGGGAACTTGCTAGGATGCAGTTCCTGATCCAGCATTTGCTGGTATGTGTGGATGAGATTCTGCATTTTTACCCAAGTCCCAGGTGATCCTCAGGCTGCTGGTCTGGGCTCCACATTTCAAACAGCTTGACACTGGTGCATTGTGGGTTCACAGAGGTAACTGAGGGGCCATAAAATGTGTATGCTTATATTAGTGGCTTCAACCCTTTAGGCTAATGAGGTGCCTGGGTCACAGGCACTTCAGGAAATAGATCCTGTAGGAAACCTTCGGTGTGCTGAGAAGGTAATATACCACCCCCACCCCATACTTGTCTAGGTTTATAGTAAAGTAGGTTCAAAATGGAAAAACAAATTTAACAGCAAATTATATATGTTTGCCTTATTATTAATATCTTGAGTGGGACGTCTTGGCTTCTGAGTTTAAACTATACTTAGATTTAAACTGTATTCCAGTAACTATAGGAGGCTCTATTAAGAACAAGCAGGAAAACCATGGTCATCTCAAAGAGTCCATCCAGGAGCATTTGCAAATGAGGCTCACTGAATGAAGTTTTAATTCAGGAATTGTGGAAGGTACAATTAAGGGGCGTGTGTGTGTGTGTGTGTCTGTCTTTCTGTCTGTCTGTCTGACTAATGTTGGGTGTCAGGCTTGTTCAACAGGCTGGTCAGAGAGGATGAATACTGACCTAGTCTTCACCCACTGGTGTCAGAGCTAACAATTTTCCTTTTAATTGAATTAGTCTGTGTCTCTGTCACGCACCTCTGATTTGTTGCTTCTAATTAGTAAAGGACTCCTAAGACGAATGAGCTGGCCCATCCCACAGTGCTGGTGCTGAGTGAAGGCAAGAAGGGCTCCTCTTTGCAGTAAGAATTTCAACTGAGAGAATTTACTTTTGTGCCCCAAACTTCTCTTCCCTTGCCTTACCGTTCATGTCCTTTCCATTCCTTCCCTCCCCTGCCTTGCTCCCTTCCTTCTTTCCTTCTTTCTTTCTGTCTTGCTGTCTCTTTTGTTCTCTCTTCTTTCTTATTTGGTTTCTTTATTGTTCTCTTTTTTGTGCTTTCCGAGATGTTAATCAGATTGTTATCATTTGTAAAAAAAAAAAAAAAAGAAAGAAAAGAAAGCCCTTTATACCAAATATATAGAAATATGTGCAAAATAACACTGCTGTACTTTAGTATATATCAACACAGTATGGCTTTGATATTTTTTCATTGCTTTAGGGAATTTACTTTAAGCTTTAGATTTCACTTATTGAGGGAGGAATTAAGACAGCGAAATAGCTATCTTAAAAGCCCTAAGTTACTTTGTTTTTTTGTTTGTTTATTTGTTTTGATGTACTCTCATTCAAGGGCTGACTTAATCTTGACTTTGTGCACTAAGAACACAAAAAGTAAACAGACACACAGGACCAAGACTTACTTTTTGATTCTTTTAGAGAATTTGTATACTTGCTTTTCTTTTCTCTGACACAGGACAAAAACGACTTTTCATCTCTGAAACCATCACTTCTTTACAAGATGAAATCACATCCAGTCTGTCTAATTGACCTTTATCTTGGGAATCATTTATTAAGGAATCAGAAGTTATTCTGAGTTATACTGATTTACTGATTTACTTAGTCCTCACCCCTTCAAAATTTCTTAAGCAGGCATTTTTATCCCTATTGATAAGAGTAAAAATGAGGTTACTGTATGCTAGCAAGGCCATACCATACTCTAATTAAAGTTATCCAGAGTAGTAAAACCAGACTTTGAACCAGTGAGCTATAACACTGTAGCCACTATGACCAAGGAGAATATAAACATTTGATATCTGCCAGGAGTTGACTTTGTCCTACAAGTAAAAGGTACATTTTTGAGGAATTTGTTCTCTATGTACAAGCCTTTTGAAAAGATTACACTCTATTTCTTCCTTTGCCAGTTATTTATAATTACTGAAATTTAATATCATCTTGAGAGGTCACATTAAACTATACAAAATCCCCAAGATTAAAAATAAATATGCTTTGATTTTATTTCTAATTCTTTTGAGGAGATGAGATTTGAACTACTCCGAGTTTTATGGGTATCCTATATATGCTCACATACATAAAGCTAGTTTCCTGTCTCAAGGGTAGCACAGAGATAAAAAGGCCAATTATAATTTTATGAATAGGAAATATAAGATCTGGGGCTTCGATTTTCTCTATTGTTGCACTCTAAATAATAGCACTATTTCTAGGGAATACTTACATCCTTTCTGACATGAAACAGCTAGGAACTTTCATTAGAGAAAAATCAAAGCAGATGCAATGTGTAACCCTCTATATTGCGAGTAATGTTAAAATAGATTCCAACCTGGTATCTTGTTTTGATGAAAACCCAGAAGACAGTTTGGAGACTGTTTGTCCGACTCTAGAGACTGAGGCACAGATGGAGTTCTGAATTAAGTGAGTTTGTATTTTGAGGTTTGAAATGAGATCTAGTCCCAACTGTATATTTCAATGATTGCAGACTAATTGGATGTGGTAATTGATTATTAAAGGGTTTATATTCTTAACATTGTAAGGTTCATAAGTAGTAATTTAAACATTTATGAGAAAATAAGATGCCAAATTTATCTTCAGATTAATAGATCAATATTAATTAGTAGACAATATTACATAAGCCATATTTTAGTTTGATCAGTAACAAAGTGTTTTGGATTGGTATATTTTACATGACATCAAAGAAAATTCCTTGAGATATCAAAAGTTCTGAATTGAATGTTGTTTATTTTGTGGGTGACCAAAACACATCATGAATACTATTTCATTAAACATATATTTATTTAATGAATGAATAATGTGCCTATAACATGCCTGGGTCTGTTCTTGATATTGCTGACACAAAGCACATCTCTCCACCTTTTCACATTGCAGACCTTTTAAATATTTATTCTAAGGTCTCAGAAATACATTCTTAAGTGATTAAAGTTTATGGGATCTGAGGTGCAGTCACATTTCGTACCAATATCCTCTAAAAGCCTTACCAATGAGACCTGGGCAGAAGTGGATGAAATGGGCCAGGCTAGAATAAGCAGAGGAAATTTAAGAACATGATTCCAGGCTGCGTTTTTCACCCTTAACAAAAATATTTGTAGAATTAAGGTAAGGCAGGAAGGAACTTAGAAGGACAAATTAATGAGCTTGATTTTATTCTGTAAAATGTAGAGAAAGGCTTTCAGAAAGAGAGTGATCTTTTCCTTTAGCATATATTGAAAATGCATAATAATGGAGCTCCAGTATCAATTAAGGAGAGAAAAGGACCAGTGTCAAGCCAGTGACATTGGGCAGACGAGGCGATAGGTTTTATCATATGCAGAAATGGACCAATACTGATCAATTAGTGTAACAGAAACAGATTAGATTTCACATTTCTTGGCTATGTGTATATGTCCGTTCTTTCTTCCTTTCATTATAATGTTGAAATGTATTTAAATTTTTTTAAATGAAGATGATAAATAATGACATATGCAATTCATATGCTTTTTCTTTTAATGGTAAAATAATTCTACGTATCCGGGCTTCCCTAAGGGCTTAGTGGAAAGAACCTGTCTGCAATGCAAGACATATGAGTTTGATCCCTGTGTCAGGAAGATCCTCTGGAGAATGAAATGATAACCCACTCCAGTACTCTTGCCTGGGAAATCTCATAGACAGAGGAGCCCGGTGGATTACAGTCCACGCCATGGGGCTGCAGCAAGTCAGATACAACCTAGTGACTGAACACAATTCTGAATATTTACAGAAACATGCTTGTTGCCCCTCCTCCCTCAGTTGCTGTTGTACATTTTAGTTAAATTATGCATAGGAACAGACAGAGTACAAATACACACACACACACACACACACACATAATTCACAAGCTACAAGTTGACCACTAAATGAAGTGGATATTATATATTTTAATTTTCATAAATTCTTTGTATTCTATTGTATATATAGCTTTGTAAGGGGAGACATCCCTGAAATCATAAAATTAAAAATTTCTTCTGTGTTAATGCACAGATTAGAAGAAAATATGTTTATTTTTATTAAATATATTTACTTACATGTAGGTTAAAAGACTATGATGAACTTATCCTCAAGTCTTCATGTTTCCAAAATCTTAAAGTTGATTTGTTAATGTATCCCAGAAAGAAATTAGATATTTTTGAAACATCTTTCTGAAAGTATATTTTACATCATTTTAGACAACTTTATTACTTGAAATCAGTTTCTGAATCCCAGATGTCACAGTAGGATAACTATAAATGTAGTTGACTATTTTACAATTAGTTGACTTTTTTCTAAAGGATGTGTTGGTTGCTAGCTGCCATTGAAGAGAAATAATTATAAGTTCCAATTTACAATTCTGATAGTTTTTATTAGTTTCCTATTGCTGCAGCAGATTCCTACAAATTTTGACTTAACATACATGTTACAGTTCTGGAGGCCAGAAGTCTGAAACAGGTCTTGTGGGTCTGATATGGAAGGTGATGACCCTTCTGTAGACTAGGGAGAGAATTGGTTTCTGCCTTTTCCCAGGTTCTAGAGACTGCCTGCATTTCTTTACTCCTGACCACATCATTCCAAACCTATCACCACTAGTCTCGGGTACGCTTGCTTTTCTTTTCCTCTGATCAAGACACATGAGATTACTTGGGCTCACCTAGATAATTCAAGTAAATGTTCTAATCTCAGAACCAAGGCTGCAAAGTTTCTTCCACCATGTGAGATAATGTACTCACAGAATTTGAGGAACAGGGTGTAGAATTCTATGGGGAAGGGCAAGCTTTATTCCGTTTATTTAGTAGTTTTTTTTTCCTTTCTATTTTTAGCATTTGTAGTGTCAAAAGTTATTGGTAAGTTTGGAAAAAATATTCTTCACCATTTATAGTGGAATGATTTTTTTTTGCTCCCAGTATATTTGTTCTATAACTACATGATAGTATTTTTTTTTCTTGGCCACTTCTATTGGTCTTTCATTTATCTATTTTCGTCCATCTTTGGTCTTTGGCCTGTGTGGGCCTCCCATCGCAGTGGTCTCTCTAGCTACAGAGTACCAGCTTCAGGCACATGCGCTCCAGAACTCTGGCTTGGTAGTTGGACACATCGGTCCAGCCGCTCCGTGGCATGTGGGATTTTCCCAGGCCAGGGATTAAACCAACACCCCTTGCACTGCAAGACGGTGTCCTTACCCACTGGACCACCAGGGAAGCCCCTGACAGTGTTTTTAATTGAAAAAAAGTTAGTGGTCCCATGATGTGAAAATTAAATTCAAATGAACAATGCATGAATTTTGGGCTGCTATTTTTGCTTGCTTGTCTCTTAATTCTATTACCATAATTTATATAATTTTTAGGTATGAAATATAGAAATATAATGCATGCTTCTTTATTTTTCTCAGATAATGAGTTCATACCCTTGTCCCAACTCAGATGGGGAGGTAATATATCAGCTCCAATCTAATATAACACTCCATAGTTTGATTAATCTTTATTATCTAATAAAAAATGTATGCTTTGCCAAGTGCCTTATTGAGATCTCTCCCTATGATTGGTTAAAATTTGACCACCAGTTCTTTCCCATTCCTTTTTCTGAGTGTCAAGTCCCTTGCCTCCTTACTTGAACCAGGGCTGGCTCTGTGAAGGGCTTTTTCGAACAGAATAGAGCAGAAATGATGTCTGGGCATATAGAGACTCAAAGCTTCTATTTTACCCCTCTTGGATCACTCATTCCATATTAGGACACACAACCCCAGTTAGAGAGGAGATTCAAATTAGCCAAATTGAGAGAGGTCATATAAAGTGACAGCAAAGGGTAGAGAGACCTCTTGAGCTTCTAGCCCCAAATAAGCAACAACACTATGCAGCCAGCTGAAAGATTCCCTCTACTGCCACATGGAACAAGAACGCCAAACTCAGCTAGTCACACCTGAATTCTTTTTTTTTTTTTTTGGCCACTTTTATTGGTCTTTCATTTATCTATTTTCATCCATCTTTGTTCTTTGGCCTGTGTGGGCCTCCCATTGCAGTGGCCTCTCTCATTGCAGAACACTGGCTCTGGGCACATGTGCTCCAGTGCTTGGCTCAGTAGTTGGACGCATCTGTCCAGCCACTCCGAGGCATGTGGGATCTTCCCAGGCCAGATTTTGAACCGGCACCCCTTGCACTGCAAGGCGGTGTCCTTATGCACTGGACCACCAGGGATGCCCCACACACCTGAATTCTTAAGCTGCAAAATCATGAACAAATGAAATGGTGGTTGTGTAAGCCACTGAATTTGAGGGCAGTTTGTTAACTTAGCAAGATAAGCGGTTACATCCCCTCTTTTGTAAATTGAATTTAGTCATATTCTCCAAGCTGCTTGCTCTTCTGTGATGCATTGAGTGCATTCATGTGTGTTAAGTCACTACAGTCATGGCTGACACCTTTGGGACCCCATGGATTGTAGCCTGCTAGGGTCCTATGTCCATGAGATTTATCTGGGCAAGAATACTGTAGCAGGTAGCTGTGCTATCCTCCAGGGGATCTTCCCAACCCAGGGATGGAATCCAGGTCTCCTGCATTGGATTCTTTACCCCTGAGCCAGCCATCTGGGTGTTCCTGATGCACTGAGTAGTAGAATGCAAATATTTCTCATCTATTTTGAAATATCTATATGATACAACCTCTCCTAGTGGCATAATGGCTTTTTCAGTTTCTGGATATGTGTCTCATCATTGTGTACTGAAAGGTATAATTTAATTTGTCTACTATTGATTCAGAATGCTGGTGCAGTAATTTGCATTTTACTGCTTATTTGGAGGATAAGCAAAGTCTTAAACAGATTTGAAATGTGGCTAGTGAAGACTTACAGCTCTCCAGAAGCTCTGTAGTCTTAAACCTATCAAATTTTGTACTCTTCATATCTAGTTTCTGAAATAGTGTTTTACTGAAGTACAGGAAAAAGAAAAAAATTGCATAGGCTAGCTGTCACAGTCCTTGCCTACATCTCTGAAATAGCAGGTGAGTCCCATGTTAAGGGCTGCATGTTCAGAGATTCTCTTGGAGAAAACGAGTGAAGTGATTGAACGTAATCTTATTGATCCCACCCCAGTCTTCTGACTATCCAGTCTGATGAGGCATAAGATAACTGAATCTTGATTACAGTGCTCTGGGATGGTCAGAGGATATCAACTACATTGGCTCTGGTAGATAACTTGATAGATCATCTTTAGAGTTTTGTTATTAATAAACTTCATTTTTAGGGCAGTTTCAGATTCACAACAAACTTGAGCAGAAAGGACAATGAGTTGCCGTACCACCTGTCTCCACACATTCAGAACCTCCCTCACTATCCAGCACCAAATGGTACACTGGTTGAAATCGATGAAACTGCATTGAAATGTCATGATCTATTATATTGCTTCAGTAGAGAGATGCAGCAAATCTTCAGGCTTTCTGTTATCTTTATTAGAAACCCCTTGATGCCGAGCCTTTGCAATTGTGTCCTCTTCTTACCTCTCTTCTTCTTGGTTCATCAGGAACCTTTGAATTTCCTTGCTCCCCTCTCAAAAAAACTGTCAATTTTACATAAGAACACTTGACCTTCAAACTGCATTCTACTCCTTTCCCATTCAGATTTCAGGAGTAATCACCCAAGGATTACGAAGATTTGGCTACAACTTTTCAGAATATGTTCATATTTATAGCATCTGAAAATGCCTCAGCAGACCACAAATAGTCTCAATTTGAGGCACATCTGGAGGGAAACAAGAATTTAAAATCATTGCAGAAAGATCAGCAATTCTATTACTCCTTTGCTATAAGAAAGAAAATAATTCTAGTACAAAAGCAGATGTCCAAAAGCAATCATCATTTATAAGTTAAAGACATACATATAGACATCTCTCCCTGAATGCATATATTCTTGTATTGTTTTATATAAAAGGGCATATACTATATATGTTTTTGTTTGTGACCTCCTTTGTTTACTCAAAAGTATGTGATTAAGGCTTTTTCATGTCCATGCATAATAGCATGTATCATGAGTATAATTTCATTTGTAAAGGTGCACCTTCATTTATTTAGCTATGATTGACATTTAAGATGTTTAAGTAATAATATTTAGACGGACATCTGCTTAACTATAAGTTTGTTTGCTCCTGAAACATTTATAAATTACATTCCCTTAGCTGTAAGACTCACTTTCTTACAAAGTTATAGAGATTTATTTAAGTAAAGTTCATATAAGTTGCCCACTTTATACATTGGAATTTTGTATGTTTATCTTGGATTTTATTGTTTTCTTAGTATTGTAACATAGATATTTCACATTTGATATAGGTAGGTAAAAATAGAAGTAATTTCATGTGATTTTTCAGGTCTCAATCATATTCCCTTATTTTTCATACATTCCCCTCTATAAGAATCAAAAGCATTATACAAAGATGCTGGGCACAGTAAAGGAAGAGAGAACAAATTTTCATTTTACAAAAAGAATTTAGATCTATTATATTGCTTCAGTAGAGAGATGCAGCAAATCTTCAGGCTTTCTGTTATCTTTATTAGAAACCCCTTGATGCCGAGCCTTTGCAATTGTGTCCTCTTCTTACCTCTCTTCTTCTTGGTTCATCAGGAACCTTTGAATTTCCTTGCTCCCCTCTCAAAAAAACTGTCAATTTTACATAAGAACACTTGACCTTCAAACTGCATTCTACTCCTTTCCCATTCAGATTTCAGGAGTAATCACCCAAGGATTACGAAGATTTGGCTACAACTTTTCAGAATATGTTCATATTTATAGCATCTGAAAATGCCTCAGCAGACCACAAATAGTCTCAATTTGAGGCACATCTGGAGGGAAACAAGAATTTAAAATCATTGCAGAAAGATCAGCAATTCTATTACTCCTTTGCTATAAGAAAGAAAATAATTCTAGTACAAAAGCAGATGTCCAAAAGCAATCATCATTTATAAGTTAAAGACATACATATAGACATCTCTCCTGAATGCATATATTCTTGTATTGTTTTATATAAAAGGGCATATACTATATATGTTTTTGTTTGTGACCTCCTTTGTTTACTCAAAAGTATGTGATTAAGGCTTTTTCATGTCCATGCATAATAGCATGTATCATGAGTATAATTTCATTTGTAAAGGTGCACCTTCATTTATTTAGCTATGATTGACATTTAAGATGTTTAAGTAATAATATTTAGACGGACATCTGCTTAACTATAAGTTTGTTTGCTCCTGAAACATTTATAAATTACATTCCCTTAGCTGTAAGACTCACTTTCTTACAAAGTTATAGAGATTTATTTAAGTAAAGTTCATATAAGTTGCCCACTTTATACATTGGAATTTTGTATGTTTATCTTGGATTTTATTGTTTTCTTAGTATTGTAACATAGATATTTCACATTTGATATAGGTAGGTAAAAATAGAAGTAATTTCATGTGATTTTTCAGGTCTCAATCATATTCCCTTATTTTTCATACATTCCCCTCTATAAGAATCAAAAGCATTATACAAAGATGCTGGGCACAGTAAAGGAAGAGAGAACAAATACATTTTACATATATGTAAATACATGAATTTTTGATTCAAATGTAGTTGTAGTGAAAATAAGACATGCCTTTTATGTTGAATCTAAGTCATTCTATCTTTCAAATTTAAATAAAATTTACAATATTTTATTTATCCTAAAATTATTTCATTTCTTTATCCTCACATACAGTATAAATGATGATTTTTTTAGATTTGATTCTTCACTACTTTACTTTTTGCCACTTGATGATGATCTAAATGAAAACTCGGAGAAGAAAAGATGTTCGTATTCTCCTAAAACCTCTTTAATCCCAAATTAATTTGGGTTCTTATCAAGAGGTAAAAAGATGTATTCAATAGAATTCTCAAAGTTTCTTTGGTACTTGATAGCACACAAAAAGAAACATGTCTTCAAATAATCTGCTCACATAGCTAGGAGGGAATGATCTCAGATGGCAGATTTATACAGATTTGGTTCAACAGAAGGCACTGCACATCAGCTGCAAACAAGCAACGAGTAATTACATACAATGTGTGTCAAGTTGTCATTGTCAGTTTTTAAAAATGAATAATTTTTGAGAAAGGAAATTATTAAAGAGAGCATAAAAATTGCATTATATCCTTGTCTCCATATAGCCTAATTATCACCAACCCTACTTAATTATTCAGTATATTTTAAAATTATTTAAAAGGAGGTCAATCATGTTTAGCTCATTCTTTGCAGCTATTCTTAAGCAGTAGAGACAAACCACAAACTCTACGTTAATTGTGTTTAAATTCTAAGACATTAACCAGACCTACTGCAAAGCATAAAAGAGATTAGCTTCTCCTCAGGAATTCCTCCAGGCTTTGGATCAGGGTGAAATTTTAGGGGACCCTCTTTGTAACCATGCTTCTCTTCAGATAACACATAGCACTCTCAGCGGTAGAAAGTGGCAGACATAGGACTGTGGCAATGTCATTTCTCTTGGATGATAAATCACAATTATATAAACTGAGGAAACACATCACCTACCTAGAGCCTGTGTAGTAATAATCACAGCAAGAAGAACCTATTGCACTTACAAGATTAGAACTAACAGGTTTTGCAGAGTGCAAGAAATCAATTTTGAAAATGCCAAGTCAAATCAGGTGTGCTAAACTATTAACTAGTATTTGGTTTACAGCAAAACCAGAAATTGAGTAGAACTTGTTTTAGACACTTCATTTGCAAAGTACATCAGCATATTTGCATATACATCTTCTGCACTCCTAGGAAAGATCGGTTCAAATTGCAACGTAAAATATTTTAAGAGTGCTAAATCAATTCATAAAACTGAAGTTTTAAAAGTTAGCAATCAATCCTGTAAGTGATGGTGGTTTTAATACAATCTAGAAATATTAGATAAAACATACACAATTAAAGCATAAGCCAGCAAATAAGCCTGTGGACACTCATCTACTTTTATGCATTTTTTTTTTAAGGGAAGACAACCCAGCCTATTTTATTTTAATTTTTTTGCCCTATTTTATTAGCCTTTCATTTATTTATTTTCATCCATCTTCGTTCCTTGGCCCGTGTGGGCCTTCCTCCCATTGCAGTGGCCTCTTGTCGCAGAGCTATGGCTCTGGGTGTGTGTGCTCCAGAGTGCTGGCTCTTCATTGGGCACACCAGTCCAGCTGCTTCACGGCATGTGGGATCTTCCCGTGCCAGGGATCGAACTGGTGCCCCTTGCACTGCCCCGTGCACTGGTCTACCCACTGGACCACTGGGGAAGCCCCACTTCTATGCTATTAATTCATTTTCATATACAGATGTATTGCCTACTATTTAGGAGAAAAGTTCTTCCAATCATACAACCAAAAAATACTCTAGACCCCAAGGTCTTTTCTTTTCCTTATATTCATTATATTTTGCTAAGAATAGCAAGAATTTATTAACCTATTGAACATGTTTTCAAGATTTTTGTCAGTGAAACCATGCTTCACTTTTCATGTTTAATTTTTTTTTCTTCTTTCCATGCTTTCTTATCTCTAAAAGATAATGTAATTAAATGTCATGGGCTTCCATGGTGGCTCAGTGGTAAAGAATCCGCCTGCCAATGCAGGAGATGTGGGTTCAAACCCTAGGCTGGGAAGATCCCCTAGAGAAGGAAATGGCAACCCACTCTAGTATTCTTGCCTGGGAACTCCTAAGGAGAAAGGAGCCTGATGGGCTACAGTCCATGGTGTCACAAAGAATCAGATGTGACTCAGCAACCAAACAATGATGATGTCATAGAAATAAGAATATTGAGATGATTAGGAAAGGAATGCTTATGCATGTTGTTTTGCTTATTGATGGGAGTTTATACTCTAGACATTCTTTATGGCATTTTGTTATTAATATCTGTTAACTAGATAACTAGATAACTAATAAAGTAGCAGACTTTCACTTGTAAGATATATTTATATACTTATTTATAGCACTAGATGAGAGTCTTTTTTTTTTTTAAAGATTTATTTATTTATTTATTTTGGGCGGTGGTCGGGTTAGGGAGGGAGGGGAGCGGGCGGGCCACTTCTATTGGTCTTTCATTTCTCTGTTTTCATCCATCTTTGTTCTTTGGCTCCTGTGGGCCTCCCATCGTGGTGGCGTCTGTCATTGCTCCACGGCTCTGGGCACATGCGCTCCAGAGCTCCGGCTCGGTAATTGGACACATCGGTCCAGCCACTCCACGGCACGTGGGATCTTCCCAGGCCAGGTATCGAACCGGCGCCCCTTGCACTGCAAGGCGCTGTCCTTACCCACTGGACCACCAGAGGAAGCCACAAAATATCTTTGTAAAAGTAAATCAGAGTTTTATTTTATGCAAAGTTTGGCTATAAAGGTATGTTGTCATTTTTTATTGTGGTAACAACCAAACTGGCCTAATTCCACAAAATACTTCCTACAGGAAACATCAGTGTTATTTCAATCAGGATCTTAGCATTTAAGATATCTTCCTGAATTTGACATACATGTTTGTAATTGATTTGAATATCCATAATGGTTCAGATTTGTGTATGAGTTTTGTTTTATAAAATACTAAAATAAACTTTCAGGTCTGGTGAATAATGTGGGTTATCAAGTTGTACTTCTGTGATAAAATAATAATTCTCAAAATCTATATTGTTGTTTGTTTAAATTGATTTGAATATCCAGTAATGGTTCAGATTGATGAATTTTAACAAGCTCAGTGGTAAAGAATCCGCCTGCCAATGCAGGAGATGTGGGTTCAAACCCTAGGCTGGGAAGATCCCCTAGAGAAGGAAATGGCAACCCACTCTAGTATTCTTGCCTGGGAACTCCTAAGGAGAAAGGAGCCTGATGGGCTACAGTCCATGGTGTCACAAAGAATCAGATGTGACTCAGCAACCAAACAATGATGATGTCATAGAAATAAGAATATTGA
Source organism: Tragulus kanchil (assembly GCA_022376925.1). Taxonomy (NCBI): domain Eukaryota; kingdom Metazoa; phylum Chordata; class Mammalia; order Artiodactyla; family Tragulidae; genus Tragulus; species Tragulus kanchil. The sequence continues at coordinate 20,602,062 of JAIOJX010000003.1, read as the reverse complement.
GATGATTAGGAAAGGAATGCTTATGCATGTTGTTTTGCTTATTGATGGGAGTTTATACTCTAGACATTCTTTATGGCATTTTGTTATTAATATCTGTTAACTAGATAACTAGATAACTAATAAAGTAGCAGACTTTCACTTGTAAGATATATTTATATACTTATTTATAGCACTAGATGAGAGTCTTTTTTTTTTTTAAAGATTTATTTATTTATTTATTTTGGGGCGGGGGTCGGGTTGGGGAGGGAGGGGAGCAGGCGGGCCACTTCTATTGGTCTTTCATTTGTCTGTTTTCATCCGTCTTTGTTCCTTGGCTCCTGTGGGCCTCCCATCGTGGTGGCGTCTGTCATTGCTGAGCGCCGGCTCTGGGCACATGCACTCCAGAGCTCCGGCTTGGTAATTGGACACATCAGTCCAGCCGCTCCGCGGCACGTGGGATCTTCCCAGGCCAGGGATCGAACCAGCGTCCCTTGCACTGCAAGGCGGTGTCCTTACCCACTGGACCACCAGGGGAAGCCACAAAATATCTTTGTAAAAGTAAATCAGAGTTTTATTTTATGCAAAGTTTGGCTATAAAGGTATGTTGTCATTTTTTATTGTGGTAACAACCAAACTGGCCTAATTCCACAAAATACTTCCTACAGGAAACATCAGTGTTATTTCAATCAGGATCTTAGCATTTAAGATATCTTCCTGAATTTGACATACATGTTTGTAATTGATTTGAATATCCATAATGGTTCAGATTTGTGTATGAGTTTTGTTTTATAAAATACTAAAATAAACTTTCAGGTCTGGTGAATAATGTGGGTTATCAAGTTGTACTTCTGTGATAAAATAATAATTCTCAAAATCTATATTGGTTTGTGATCTGATTCTGAAAGTATGTTGCAAAGAGAATTCAAACATTTTATTTTATTCTTTGTAGTTGAAGTATAATTGCCATGCAGTGAAATGCACAGATCTTAAAGCTTAAAGAACTTGATGAATTTTAACCAATGCTCGAACTGTTACCCCATTTCCTCCATCTTTCATTCACCAAACTGAGCACTAAGTGTGAACCTGTAATTGCTAGGCTTACAATTATGAATTAGGTCACCCTAGAGGTATGGAGAGGAAGACAAAAGAAAACGATTTATCATGAAATTGTAAAAGGCTTTTAATATAAACACACACAGGAAGGAGAAATAACAAAAGGGTGATCAATTCCACTTTGGAAGAAGCAGATTCAGAAAGCCTGACTAGAGAAGAAAATAATTTTTCCCTGACTCTACCTTACCACTTCATGTACTGTCATGGGAAGTGAAGTTTATTTAAAAAGAAAACACCAAATTTGGTTTGTAATTCATGTTCCAGGAACCAAGTTTTACATATGCTAGTTTAATTCATGGAAGAATGTCTTACAATCAAGTCCAATGTCACAAGATTCCCTGTCATCCCCAAAGCCGTTTAAGTTTATAGAATTGTTTTTTTTTCTTTCTTTTCTTCGTTAAACTTTGGCCTCTTTTATTGGTTTATTTATTTATTTATTTTCATCCATCTTTATTCTCTGGCCTGTGTGGCCTCCTATTGCAGCGGCCTCTCTTATTTCAGAGCACCGGCTCTGGGCATATGTGCTCCCACGTGCTGGCTCATAATTCGACACACCGGTCCAGCCACTCCACGGCATGTGGGATCTTCCCGGGCCAGGGATCAGACCAGTGCCCCTTGCACTGCAACACAGACTCTTTACTCACTGGACCATCAGGGAAGCCCTATAGAGTTTTTAATAATCACCTTCTCTTATAAATTATATTTCGTGTAATGCTCATTTGCTCAGTCAAGTCTGACTCTTTACAGTGTCATAACATACAGCCTGCCAGGCTGCTCTGTCTATGGAATTTTCCAGGCAAGAGCACTGGAGTGGGCTGCCATTCCCTACTCTAGGTGATCTTCATGACCCAGGGATCAAACCCGAGTCTTATGTCTCCTGCATTGGCAAGGGGTGTTCTTTACCACTAGGGCTACCTGGGAAACCCCAGATTATGTTCTATAATAATTTAAACTTGTCATGTTAAAATTTTTTTTTTTAAATTAAAATCTCAGAGTTTGCTAGATCCGGTTAAAGAAAACGACAAAGCAGTTGTCCTAAGGAAATAGGACAGCCTAATGAAATGAAGCAACAGTGGTAAAGATAAAAGTTAGAGCAAAACTTTCTGAGAAAAGATTTCCTTATTATTGATGAATGAAAGATGTCTTATTACTCCTACCATGTTTTGGCCTGAGGGAAAAATATGGAAAAATAAACAGAGTTTGCAAAATTAACTCCAGAGCAACCAAATTAATTTTCACATAATGAAATTAAAAGAGCTGGGAGATGAAACGTAATGATAGAATCAAAATAAAAAGAGATGATTCTCTTTTGTGGTATTAGAATGAGATGTTAAAAGGAATTTTCTTGACTCAATAGTTAAGAATCTTACTGATATTCACATAAAGGAGTTTTAGGTACGATACAGCTTAGCAGAAAGAAATTAATACATAAGAGTTCGTTTAAATTACTTATGAGAAGTAATGCTCTCAGGAATTCTATATATTAATGATTGGCTCTAACTAAATGGCCCCTACAGCTTATTATTTACCTGAAAGCTATTAAAATATTAATTATTTGGGTGACACTTGTTCAAAATTGTGAATTTTTAAAGTGTATAATTAAATGGCCAAACTTTACTGAGAGCTACGATTTTTAAATCAGAAAAAGCATGCTTCACCTTTGGAGTAAATTTAGCAAAGATTACTGGATCTGGATGGCTCATACTTCAGATAACAGGGACCCAGACACAGACGCTTATCAAAAATACCTCAACAAAGTTGAAACAAAACAAATAGCGCTATTTTGTAACCATGCTTGGTCACTGATGCCATTTTGCCACTTGTGATATGTTAGGCTATTAATAGGAAAGTTGCAGGCAAACCTGAGGTCATTTCTCACTCTAAATAGTGTTTTTCAACCATGACTGCACACTGGAACCACCTGGGAGTTTTAAAAATTACTGATGTCAAGGTTCTCCCCCTAGAGTGTTTTATGTAATTGGTCTGAGGTGCAGGCTGGATTTCAGAACTGTACAGCCAAGGTTAGGCTAACTGTTCTAAAGAAATTTTAAATATGAGAAGCTTGGAGATTTTATAGGGGACCCCAGAGAAAACTGTGTTGCAGAAATTTTGGCAAAATAAGTATTGTGTTTTGATCAAAGATGAACACACAAGTGTCAAGTAGGAAGGCTATCCAGTGAAAGGTTGCTTCAACTATATTAAAGTGTGTATCATAGATTGAAAACAATCTAGTGACCATCTAATGAGAACAGTCATTAACACAATTCTCATTAAAACCAATTGTGTTAGTACTAATTTGCTTCACAATATTTTGAAAATGAAGGGAATCTAGAACTTCTGAAATCAGTGGTGTTGTTAAATATCATAACAACACTTTGAGACCACCTGAAGGGTTGGTTAAATTAGAGCAAGTAATTTCTAATATGTGGTTGGGATCAGTGGTTTGCTTTTGCTCTACTTTTAAAAATATATCAACTGGATAGTTATGAGTCCAAATTATTTTAAAGATAATCTCTAATCCACAAAAGTAAATGAGACCACAAGATAAATTTATCCCCATTTTTGTTGAGTCGATAAATAATTGCTTTCAAGGGACTTAAATGAAATTATTTCCCTGATGACAGGGGTTGGGTATTGGTGAAGATGTGTCCTTTGTGAGTAAGGAGAAGAGTATATTTGGATATAAAAATAGTAAAGAAATAATTAGCTTTAAAAAACCTAAATTCCATTTGTTTAGCAAAGATTACTGGATCTGGATGGCTCATACTTCAGGGACCCAGACACAGACGCTTATCAAAAATACCTCAACAAAGTTGAAACAAAACAAATAGCGCTATTTTGTAACCATGCTTGGTCACTGATGCCATTTGCCACTTGTGATATGTTAGGCTATTAATAGGAAAGTTGCAGGCAAACCTGAGGTCATTTCTCACTCTAAATAGTGTTTTTCAACCATGACTGCACACTGGAACCACCTGGGAGTTTTAAAAATTACTGATGTCAAGGTTCTCCCCCTAGAGTGTTTTATGTAATTGGTCTGAGGTGCAGGCTGGATTTCAGAACTGTACAGCCAAGGTTAGGCTAACTGTTCTAAAGAAATTTTAAATATGAGAAGCTTGGAGATTTTATAGGGGACCCCAGAGAAAACTGTGTTGCAGAAATTTTGGCAAAATAAGTATTGTGTTTTGATCAAAGATGAACACACAAGTGTCAAGTAGGAAGGCTATCCAGTGAAAGGTTGCTTCAACTATATTAAAGTGTGTATCATAGATTGAAAACAATCTAGTGACCATCTAATGAGAACAGTCATTAACACAATTCTCATTAAAACCAATTGTGTTAGTACTAATTTGCTTCACAATATTTTGAAAATGAAGGGAATCTAGAACTTCTGAAATCAGTGGTGTTGTTAAATATCATAACAACACTTTGAGACCACCTGAAGGGTTGGTTAAATTAGAGCAAGTAATTTCTAATATGTGGTTGGGATCAGTGGTTTGCTTTTGCTCTACTTTTAAAAATATATCAACTGGATAGTTATGAGTCCAAATTATTTTAAAGATAATCTCTAATCCACAAAAGTAAATGAGACCACAAGATAAATTTATCCCCATTTTTGTTGAGTCGATAAATAATTGCTTTCAAGGGACTTAAATGAAATTATTTCCCTGATGACAGGGGTTGGGTATTGGTGAAGATGTGTCCTTTGTGAGTAAGGAGAAGAGTATATTTGGATATAAAAATAGTAAAGAAATAATTAGCTTAAAAAAACCTAAATTCCATGTTTAGCAAAGTTAATGAGCCCCTAAATTCCTAAAGCTGAATGTTGGTGTGTAAATGAGTACTCTAAACCAAGAGAGAATAACCTTAATATTCTTGGATATTAAACAAAAACCTAATTTCTCCGTACCATCTGTATCTCCTATGTTTAAATCAAACAGATGTTTTGGCTCCTAAAAGTCCCCAAGCAAGTCTTGCTTTTCTGATAATGTCCTTTTTATTGGGTTGCTTTTTGAAAAATCATTTTCCAGGAAAAATTTAAATTCACAATTTCAAAATCATATGTTGGATTAATTCACCAGGTTTTTCATTGATTTGTGTTTCAAGTTAACTAGTTTGATAACTGATACAAAGACATTCAAAAATACTTTGAATTTGAAAGTACAAATTTTATCAAATGATTTTGGGGGGCACTAATGTATGGTCAGTTACTTTTTAAGAGCTTTGCATTTTACATATTTACACTATCTTTATAGTGTGAATTGTTTAAAGGACTATAGCTATATGATGGTTTCAGATATTGGTAACTGAATATACAAGAGCTGAATACACAAGATATTAAGTATGGGCTGATGTGTTTGAGGGCTTCCCTGGTGGCTCAGATGGTAAAGAATCCACCTGCAATGTGGAAGACCTGGATTCAACCCCTGGGTTAAGAAAATCCCCTGGAGATGGGACCAGCTGCCCACTCTAATCTTTTGCCTGGAGAATCCCATGGGCAGAGGAGCTGTGGGCATTTAAGTAACTAGGTATCCCCTAAGTAACTAGAAGGTAAAGTTAATAAAAACACTCTTAGTGGAAGATTAATGTTTCCTTTTGGGGGAAAGTTTATATGAAACAGATATGAATTGAAAAATGGAAGTAGAAGTCTAGAGGGAAAAGTTGACAAGATAAACTTAAATAATTTTAGATCTATGAGCGACAGAATGCTCATGGCCTTGAAAACAGGAAGTTGCTCTGTGATGTCAGAGGTCAAGGGTTGCCATATGCTAATTGAATTCTGTGCTGTGCTAATCACTTTCTCTGATCAGCTCTTATAATAAAATGATGTGTACATTTTCACTACATGTATGTTAGATGTTGCAATCAGCAAGGGATGTGGCTGAATGTAAGCATAGTGAAAATGGGGAAATCAGAAACAAGTCTGATGAGGCACTCAGATTTGAGTGTTTTGGGGTTTCATAGAACAATTTTGGAAAGGGAAACAAAGAAGGGATTAAGGTCAGCACAGAGAAGTCCAAAGGTCCCTACACAAGAGCTACTCACCCAAGATATCTACTGGCTTCCTTGCCCGACATGCAAGCAGCTCATCCAGAGTAGACTGAAGTTTTCCAGAGTGAGGGGCACCAGCTCTTTATGCTCCATTTCATATAATTCCCTGTTCCAAGGCCTGAGAGGAAAATGAGCTCCACTTCTGAGAGAGGGCAGACCAATTCTAAGCAGATTTTAATATCATCTTTCTAATTTCTCATTTTCTCTAATGTTGACAGAATAAAATGAAAACAAGCAGACTCGGTTTGAGGGGCACATGATTTAAGCTCTTTCAAGACAGGGCATCTTTAGCAGGCAAATGAATCCTGGTAGACCTGTAAGAACTGGCTCCTAATCCAAAATAAACAAGATGTGACAGCAAGTGTACAGAATACTGTGAAAATACTTTCATCTTATTTTACAAACGTGTAATTCCTGCTTGAATGCAAGAAGACAGAGTACCAGCTTTATTCAATATATTTTGTGTCAACTTGGATATAAAGTTTTTTTTTTTTTTTGAAGTGAGAGGAGCGGAAAGAGGAGAACATTAATTCCAGATGGCTTTAAGCAAATGTTAGAAAGGTGAACACTCATAGGCTTCCAAATATCTGTTGGCTAGTTGACATTTACAAACACTGCGTAGATAAGCTTTATCCTTCAGCTATATTGAGGTTCTGGCAGAAAGTAAAGGATGTGTGAAATGAAATATGCCATTCAAATAGAGGAGAAATTTGTAACCACTATTGGGGCATCATGAAAACCCAATCTTTCTGTTATTGTATATGTTCTACCAAGGTCCTGCAAAAAGTTGAGCTATACTCAATTATTGAAAATATTTGCAACTGTTACATCCAGAATCGTACTTTAAGGTCAACACACTTTTTTTGAGTGGCAGCTTGACTATTTAAATAAGGAAGCACTATGTTTTAAATTCCTGAGCATACTTAATAAGAACAGAAGACTGTATTAATAAGAAGGATAGTATTTATAAGGATTGTTTAAGGAGGCAAGCCCCGGCAAGTTTACACCATCTAGTTGGGTGGAAACTGAGGGCACAGAGAAGTCCAAAGGTCCCTACACAAGAGCTACTCACCCAAGATATCTACTGGCTTCCTTGCCCGACATGCAAGCAGCTCATCCAGAGTAGACTGAAGTTTTCCAGAGTGAGGGGCACCAGCTCTTTATGCTCCATTTCATATAATTCCCTGTTCCAAGGCCTGAGAGGAAAATGAGCTCCACTTCTGAGAGAGGGCAGACCAATTCTAAGCAGATTTTAATATCATCTTTCTAATTTCTCATTTTCTCTAATGTTGACAGAATAAAATGAAAACAAGCAGACTCGGTTTGAGGGGCACATGATTTAAGCTCTTTCAAGACAGGGCATCTTTAGCAGGCAAATGAATCCTGGTAGACCTGTAAGAACTGGCTCCTAATCCAAAATAAACAAGATGTGACAGCAAGTGTACAGAATACTGTGAAAATACTTTCATCTTATTTTACAAACGTGTAATTCCTGCTTGAATGCAAGAAGACAGAGTACCAGCTTTATTCAATATATTTTGTGTCAACTTGGATATAAAGTTTTTTTTTTTTTTTGAAGTGAGAGGAGCGGAAAGAGGAGAACATTAATTCCAGATGGCTTTAAGCAAATGTTAGAAAGGTGAACACTCATAGGCTTCCAAATATCTGTTGGCTAGTTGACATTTACAAACACTGCGTAGATAAGCTTTATCCTTCAGCTATATTGAGGTTCTGGCAGAAAGTAAAGGATGTGTGAAATGAAATATGCCATTCAAATAGAGGAGAAATTTGTAACCACTATTGGGGGGCATCATGAAAACCCAATCTTTCTGTTATTGTATATGTTCTACCAAGGTCCTGCAAAAAGTTGAGCTATACTCAATTATTGAAAATATTTGCAACTGTTACATCCAGAATCGTACTTTAAGGTCAACACACTTTTTTTGAGTGGCAGCTTGACTATTTAAATAAGGAAGCACTATGTTTTAAATTCCTGAGCATACTTAATAAGAACAGAAGACTGTATTAATAAGAAGGATAGTATTTATAAGGATTGTTTAAGGAGGCAAGCTGGCAAGCTACTCACTGAAATTCTTTAGTTCTGATATGTTTACACCATCTAGTTGGGTGGAAACAAAATGTGTATTTCCAAGCTGCATGTTTTAGAAACAAAAGAAATCCAGCATAGTAAAAATTTGAAATTCCCAAATAGTATGCAAACATATGTCAATCATTAATCTAATGTGGGAGCTGGAGATAATCCCTCCAGTAGCCTATGAAGTTGATTGTGATGAACATTTATCTCTGCACTGATGGCATTACAGAGATGTGAAAATATCCAAATAACTCCAGGATTTAATTACTGTGTTTCTTCTCTAAATTTTAAAAAAAAATGCACAAAATATCATGCATACTATAACTGACATCTATCAGTTTCTGTTTCATTTACGGTTATATATCCATAGCCACATATGTGTGCATATGTGCTAAGTCATGTCTGATTGTTTGCAACCCCATCGACTAGCCTGCCAGGATTCTTTGTCCATGCGATTCTTCAGGTAAAAATGCTGGAGTTGGTGTGTGTTGCCGTTTCCTTCTCCAGACCCCTTTGTATAGATGCCCATAATATAAAGCCATATGTAAATAAAAACACACCAAAATGCCATAAGTGGTTATTGATAATAGGAGGTTGGTAGATTATCTTCATTTTCTAATTTTTACTTGTCTGTATTGATTGCAAATTGTTAAGTAAACCTTTATTCTTGTTTAAAGTGTAAGGGATTAAAAAAAAAGATTTGTCCATTTTGATAAATAAGCAAGAACACTTGAGAAATTAGGACATTCTTAGAAGCCTGTAATTTATATCTAAAAATGATCTTCAACAATGAGATATCCCTAGTACCAACATGGATAGCTGAGGTCACATGCAATCTGAATATTTTTGTTCTTGTTAGCTGAATATATTTAGCATTATTAAAATGACTTGAAAATTGTTGAAATTTTCCAGAACATATTCAAAAAGAAAAGGTTTCAAATTAATTTTCTATAGCTAGCAAAATATTCATCATAAACAATAAAAATAAATGAACTTTTAAAAAACTTTATTTTTGAATTAGTTATTCCTGGCATGAGCAAATAAAAGTCTTTTATATGCTGATATTCTATTAAAGATCTCATTTGCTACGTTTACTTATTTGTTCAGATATTAAGAATTTTCTACATATACACTAATACCATCTGAAAATATTACTAGTGTATTTTACTTTGGCTAATACTTCAGTGCTTATTTTCTTCTTATTGAACTGGTGGGGGAGTATTTTCTTTCTTCTGATTTCAGAAGAAAAGCTTTGAACATCTTTTTTATTAATTATGGTATCTTCTGTAGGTTTTATGGCCACCTCTAATCAGATTTAGAAATTGTGTTGTATTCCTTGTTTGGACATCTTATAAAGCATATGATTTTGTACATATTTTGAAGTAAGAAGTATTTATCTTTCAAATGATTAATACACTGTTACATTAATAGATTTTATGATATTAGAACAATCTTACGTTATTAGAAAAAAACCCAAGTTGTTTTTCATTGTTCATGGTTTTTAATGAGCTGTAATTCACATAAAAGTTCATCCTTTAAAAGTCTACAATTCAGTAATTAGGATTTTCACAAAGTTGTGTAATGATCCCCACACAGATTTCACTCCTCTCCCCACCTCCTGACAATGATTAATTTAGTTTCTCTTTATTTGTTATTTCTGAATATTTCATATAAATAGAGTCACATAACACTGTAACTGCCTTTTTTGTATTATAATATTTTCATGATCCATTTATCTTGTAGCATGTGCAATAGTTCACTCCTTTTATGACTGATAAAAAGTGAACATACAACTTTTTGTTGATCCTTTCATCCACTGATGGACATTTGTGTTGTTTTCACCTTTTGGCTTTTAAGGATCATGGTACTATTGTTATCAAACTGAGATATGACAGCTCATCACTTGAAAGGCAATACTTGAGGGACCAGTTTTGGTAGGAAAGGAAAGATTACTTTACTCAAGCGGCCAGAAACCTGGGGAAAAAGTGTATGCATGTCGAAGAAATAACTCCTAATTTTTGTTCAGGGGACAAGAACTTTTAAAGGAGAGTTTCAGCAGTGAACCAGCAGTAGATGACAGCTATGTGTAGAATGGCATGGTTAGTGCCAACTATCATTTTAAAGTTGGTCATGTGGTCTGATCACTGCTATCTGTATTGTTTTAAGTACAGTTACTCTTCAGTTCTAGGATCAGTTTGTTCTCAGTTCTTTGAGGCCAGTTCTTGGAATTGTACAAGGTAGAACAGCTTATGCATGCCTACATTCTGGTCATAATGTAGTTAACTTCTTACACCAGCAGGGGTTGGTGTGTGTGTGGGGGGGGGGCGGGGGGGGGAGGGGGCAGGCTTAATATCTGCACACTGGTTTAGAAGATATGGCTTAGGATATTATCTATAGTCCTTAGGTTCTTGACTTTGCCTAAACTGTTATTATTATTATTTTGGCTTGCTTTAAAATTTTTCTTTCTTTTTACATTTTTCGCTTCTCCGGTTACATGTATTTGATGAAAGTTTATCTACCAAAAAAGACAGACAGAGGGCATGAGCCAAGGAAATAGGGGGTTCTGTCCCGGGAAGGCCCTATAGGGTCCTGCATGGTTATAATATAAATATTAATGTACAAGTTTTTGGTAATCACATGGTTTCAATTCTCTTGGATATAGACATAATTAAATTGCTAAGGCATTTGATAATTCTGTTTAACTTTGGTGAAGAAATGGGAAGCTATTTTCCACAGTGGCTGTACCTTTTTTCTATTTCCTACAGTCATCTTTGAGGGGCTCTTTCCACATCCTCATTCTTATTTTCCATCTTTTGATCATTGCCATCCTGTTAAGTGTAAAATGGTGTCTCACTGTAGTTTCAATTTGCATTTCAGTAGTGACTAGTAATGTTGAGTATCCATTCATGTGCTTCTTACCCATCTGTGTGTCTTATTTCTTTTGAGTAGTAATTATACACATTATTTTCCCATTTCTAGTTGTAAAGTTGTAACAGTCATGTATGTATTCTGAATGCAATTCCTTTATGAGATGTATGATTTGTAAAAATTACTTTCCTTTCTGTGGATTGTTTTTTCACTTCACTGGTTTATTTCAAACACTTTTTCAACTAAGTGAAAAAACCTCAAGCGGCCAGAAACCTGGGGAAAAAGTGTATGCATGTCGAAGAAATAACTCCTAATTTTTGTTCAGGGACAAGAACTTTTAAAGGAGAGTTTCAGCAGTGAACCAGCAGTAGATGACAGCTATGTGTAGAATGGCATGGTTAGTGCCAACTATCATTTTAAAGTTGGTCATGTGGTCTGATCACTGCTATCTGTATTGTTTTAAGTACAGTTACTCTTCAGTTCTAGGATCAGTTTGTTCTCAGTTCTTTGAGGCCAGTTCTTGGAATTGTACAAGGTAGAACAGCTTATGCATGCCTACATTCTGGTCATAATGTAGTTAACTTCTTACACCAGCAGGGGTTGGTGTGTGTGTGGGGGCAGGGGGAGAGGGGGCAGGCTTAATGTCTGCACACTGGTTTAGAAGATATGGCTTAGGATATTATCTATAGTCCTTAGGTTCTTGACTTTGCCTAAACTGTTATTATTATTATTTTGGCTTGCTTTAAAATTTTTCTTTCTTTTTACATTTTTCGCTTCTCCGGTTACATGTATTTGATGAAAGTTTATCTACCAAAAAAGACAGACAGAGGGCATGAGCCAAGGAAATAGGGGGTTCTGTCCCGGGAAGGCCCTATAGGGTCCTGCATGGTTATAATATAAATATTAATGTACAAGTTTTTGGTAATCACATGGTTTCAATTCTCTTGGATATAGACATAATTAAATTGCTAAGGCATTTGATAATTCTGTTTAACTTTGGTGAAGAAATGGGAAGCTATTTTCCACAGTGGCTGTACCTTTTTTCTATTTCCTACAGTCATCTTTGAGGGGCTCTTTCCACATCCTCATTCTTATTTTCCATCTTTTGATCATTGCCATCCTGTTAAGTGTAAAATGGTGTCTCACTGTAGTTTCAATTTGCATTTCAGTAGTGACTAGTAATGTTGAGTATCCATTCATGTGCTTCTTACCCATCTGTGTGTCTTATTTCTTTTGAGTAGTAATTATACACATTATTTTCCCATTTCTAGTTGTAAAGTTGTAACAGTCATGTATGTATTCTGAATGCAATTCCTTTATGAGATGTATGATTTGTAAAAATTACTTTCCTTTCTGTGGATTGTTTTTTCACTTCACTGGTTTATTTCAAACAAAAAGCAATTTAATTTTGATTAAGCCCAATGTGTCCCTTTTGTTGCTTGGAAGTTTACGTCACATAGGAAAAGCCATTGTTTGATCCAAGATCATGAATATTTTTACTTATATTTTCTTCTAAGAGTTTTACACTTTTAGCTGTTACATTAGGTTTTTGATCTACTTTGAGTTATTTTTTGTACATGATGCAATGTCAGAATCTAGCATCATTCTTTCTCATGTTGTATTAATAGTCCCAGCACCTTCTTTTCCTTTTGGGGAGGCCACTTCTATTGGTCTTTCATTTATTCATTTTCATCCATCTTTGTTCTTTGGCCTGTATGGGTCTCCCATTGCAGTGGCCTATCTTGCTTCAGGGCACCAGCTTGGGACGCACCTGCTCCAGAGCACTGGCTTGGTAGTTGGACACATCGGTCCAGCCACTCCGTGGCACATGGGGTCTTCTCAGGCCAGGGATCGAACCGACGTGCCTTGTACTGCAAGGCGGTATCTTTACCCACTGGACTACCAGGGAAGCCCCCAGCACTATTTCTTGGAAACTATTGCCCTGTTGAATTGTCCTGGCACCCTTGTCAAGAATCAATTGACCATAAATGTAGTGGTTTATTTCTGGATTTTCAGTTTTAGTCCAGTGATCTATATATCTATCTTGAACCCAGTACCTCATTGATTTAATTACTCTAACTTAATAGAAAGTTTTGTAACCAGGAAGCATGAGTCCTACAACGGTTGAAGAAAAATGGGAAGCTATTTTCCACAGTGGCTGTACCTTTTTTCTATTTCCTACAGTCATCTTTGAGGGGCTCTTTCCACATCCTCATTCTTATTTTCCATCTTTTGATCATTGCCATCCTGTTAAGTGTAAAATGGTGTCTCACTGTAGTTTCAATTTGCATTTCAGTAGTGACTAGTAATGTTGAGTATCCATTCATGTGCTTCTTACCCATCTGTGTGTCTTATTTCTTTTGAGTAGTAATTATACACATTATTTTCCCATTTCTAGTTGTAAAGTTGTAACAGTCATGTATGTATTCTGAATGCAATTCCTTTATGAGATGTATGATTTGTAAAAATTACTTTCCTTTCTGTGGATTGTTTTTTCACTTCACTGGTTTATTTCAAACAAAAAGCAATTTAATTTTGATTAAGCCCAATGTGTCCCTTTTGTTGCTTGGAAGTTTACGTCACATAGGAAAAGCCATTGTTTGATCCAAGATCATGAATTTTTTTACTTATATTTTCTTCTAAGAGTTTTACACTTTTAGCTGTTACATTAGGTTTTTGATCTACTTTGAGTTATTTTTTGTACATGATGCAATGTCAGAATCTAGCATCATTCTTTCTCATGTTGTATTAATAGTCCCAGCACCTTCTTTTCCTTTTGGGGAGGCCACTTCTATTGGTCTTTCATTTATTCATTTTCATCCATCTTTGTTCTTTGGCCTGTATGGGTCTCCCATTGCAGTGGCCTATCTTGCTTCAGGGCACCAGCTTGGGACGCACCTGCTCCAGAGCACTGGCTTGGTAGTTGGACACATCGGTCCAGCCACTCCGTGGCACATGGGGTCTTCTCAGGCCAGGGATCGAACCGACGTGCCTTGTACTGCAAGGCGGTATCTTTACCCACTGGACTACCAGGGAAGCCCCCAGCACTATTTCTTGGAAACTATTGCCCTGTTGAATTGTCCTGGCACCCTTGTCAAGAATCAATTGACCATAAATGTAGTGGTTTATTTCTGGATTTTCAGTTTTAGTCCAGTGATCTATATATCTATCTTGAACCCAGTACCTCATTGATTTAATTACTCTAACTTAATAGAAAGTTTTGTAACCAGGAAGCATGAGTCCTACAACTTAATTCCTCTTTTCCAAGATTGTTTAGGCTGCTATGTGACCTTTGCAATGTTAGTTTTCTATTAGTGAGATAACAGCATAAATTTCTTCTCTGACAGTTCTGAAAGTAATATACTAAAATTAAGGTGTCAGCAAGTCTGCATTCCTTCTGTAGTCTGTAGGCAAGAACTTGTTTACTCACTTTTTTCTAGCTTCTAGAGGCCTCCTGCCTCTAGCAAGTTTCACTTGTAGCTCTTCCTTGCATCAGTCACTCTGGCATCTTATTTTATCATGATATCTATTTCTCTGGCTCTACTACTCATGCCTCCCCTTTTCTTTTATAAGGAGTACCTTGGGACCAACCCAGATAATCCATAGTACTTTATCTAATTCAAATGCTTAAATTTACACATGGCTACAAAATCCCTTTTGTCATTTAAATTAAAACATTCTCAGGTTCTGGGACATATATATCTTTGGGAGCCATTAATGTTACCACAGTTGCATATCCATAGAAATAGTAGGAACAGTTTGTCAACTTCTGCAAGACAATCAGATGAAATTTTGAAAATGATTGCTGTGAATCTGAATGATGGCCATCTTAACAATATTAAGATTAGCAATATTAGCCATCTGGGTCTCTCTCTCTTTTTTTTGTTTTTTATAAAAAAGTGTTGACTACTAATTCACTTTTTTAAGATTCATTCAGACCTATCATATTACTTCTTGGCTCACTTTTGGTAGTTTGTATCTAAGAATGAGTTCATCTTAATCACCTAATCTGTTGACACATAAAAGTTCACATTATTCTCATAAATTTCTTTTTGATCCATAAGATCAAAAGTTATGACAACTGTTTCATTTTTTATTTTTGTCCTTTGAGTCTTTTCTCTTTTTCTTAATCAGTATAGTTGACCACATTTTTTTGGTATATTTGTTAATTGTTGACTGTTTCAAATAAATAAAATTGATTTCTTTTTTTTTTTCTCTGTTTCTTTCCTATCCTCTGATATTTATTTCCACTAAAATCATGATTATTCCCTTTTCTTTCCTGGCTTAGGATTTAGTTTGTTCTTTCTTTATTTTTTAAGATTTAACTTTAGACTGTTTATATCATTTTTTCCATTCTTTCTAACTTGTTCTTCAAAATGAATAATCTTGACTCTTTATCTTAAAGTTTTCTGATTATTTCTTGTCATTTGGAATCAGTTTCTAAAGTTTCTATCTAGTAAACAAAATATATGTACCTCCTCAGGGACAGTTCTATCAACTGCTTATTTTTGTGTGCATAGAACGCTGCTTTCTTTCTTTTCATTTTTTGCATGTGCCCTAATACTTTACTGGGAAATGAACATGTCAGAGTATATAATGTGATAACTCTATATCAGATGTGTACCTCCCCAGGGTTTTCTGGCTTTATTTCTCCTGAACCTGTTTTTTTGTAGTTGGTTGTGTTGCTGCTTGTTTATTTAATGACTTTTCCGAATTCTATAAAATTTGTATTCATTATCATGAGTGCCACTAATTTCTGTTCAGTCTGATTAACCTTAACTAATTATTTTTTAGAGATTGATTCTCTTAAATGCCCTGAATCAGGAGGACTCTCTGTTTCACTAAAGGGCTCTGTGTGCACTGAGATACACCTTCCGTAACTCCTGAAGGCATGTTACAGCTTTGTTTTAGGCACAAGTTATTGCTTGTGTAGTGCCTCAAGTTCATCTACAAGTGAGAGACAAGGGACTTCTCAGGTCTTCTTATGCATAAGTATCTTTCTGCAATGAGTATGGCCTTTTGGATTCCTGAATACAGCAGAGTCACAGTATAGCAGAGTGAGTAAATGTTCACAAAAAATGTTCACTGTACTTACTGAGATTCAGTTTATTTGTTCTTTCTTTTCCTTCTTTCTTTCTCTTTTACTGATGCAGTAAGATCTTATTTATTATAATAGTCTGGGAGGTAACTATAAATAGTATCTTACAGTTATGTTTTCTAAGTTTTCTAAAAAAGTAATCTTAATTTTCTAGAGCAATTTAGATTTATAGCCACACTGCAAGGAAGTGCAGAGTTTTCCCATATGTCCCTTGCCCCAACACATGCATAGCTTCCCGCATTGCCCACATTCCCCACCAGAGTACTTCGTCTGTTATGTACAGTGGATGAACATACACTGCACATCATTATCACCCAGAGTCCATAGTTTCTATCAGGGTTCAGTCTTGAGTTGTACATTTCGTGGGTTTGGAGAAATTTTTAATGACATGTATCATATTCTTAGAATCACGCAGAGTAGTTCCACTGCACTAAGAATCCTCTGGTTCTTAAAATCAATCCTTTGATTCATTCCCTATACTCTAAAAATTTGATTTGGCAGGTGTTCCTATGCTCTCATAATGTCACCTCCATTGAGTCCAATCTTGATTTACCGCTGGAGTCACTTTTCCAATATTTTGTCCAGGGTTTTAGCGTCTACATTTCTAATGGAGATTGATTGTCACTTCCCTTTCATGTAACCTTTTAACAGGTTTTCCATACAGAGGTTATGTAGACTCCAGGCCAGGTTGAGAATTATACTCTCCCTTTTTTTAAATAATACTTTGCCAGAATTTATATAAAATTGGTGTGACTTATTCCTTAAATATTTCGTAGAATCCTTGTGAAGAGATGTGGCAAGAATTTTATTGACAGTAGGCTTTTTCAGTACAGATTTGATTTTATTAACACATATAAAAGTGCAAATTTTGTCTTTTTCTTACATTTCTGTTTCATTTCAGTTATGTTTTATTTCAAAGTACATTATTATTATTGTTATTTGTATTTTCTTAACCATTCTTTGTATCTGTGGTATCTGTAATTATGTATAATTTGAGTTCTTCATTTCCTACTTTAAATATTTGCGCTAAAATAAATGTTTGTATTTATTTATATTATTAAAATGATCAGTGGTTACCAGGGGTTAGTCAGTAGGTATGAATGGGCAGCGCATAGAGGAATTTTAGGGCAGTGAAAAAACTCTGTATAATGCTATAATGATAGACAAATGACATTATATATGTACCTGAACCTCAGAATATATGGAATTTGAATCAATGTAGGCTCAATTGTGGGTCTCCCTGGTGGCTCATTGGTAAAGAATCTCCCATGGAGAGGGGAGCCTAGTGGGCTACAGCCTATGGTGTCCCAAAAGAGTCAGACATGACTTAGTGACTAAACAACAAAAATAAGTTTCAATTGTATAATAAAATTGTGCCATTCTGGTGGGGGATATTTATAACTGAAAAGGCTATATATAGGTGGGGAAGTGATACATATGAAATCTCATCTCAGTACCTACTCTTAATTTTGCTATGAACCTAAAAATGCCCTAAAAATAATTTTTAGAAAAGAAACTTAGAAAAAAGATAAGACATATACTAGAAATCAAATAAAGCATCAACAAATGGGAATGCTGTCAGTAGAAGTTTTTTTTTTAAACATTTATTTTATTTATTTATCTTTTTTTTTGGGGGGGGGAGGTGGATGGGTGGGCCACTTCTATTGGTCTTTCATTTGTCTATTTTCATCCGTCTTTGTTCTTTGGCTCCTGTGGCCCTCCCATCGCGGTGGCCTCTGTCGTCGCAGAGCGCCGGCTCTGGACACATGCGCGCCAGAGCTCCGGCTCGGTAATTGGACACATCAGTCCAGCCGCTCCACGGCACGTGGGATCTTCCCAGGCCAGGGCTCGAACCGGCGCCCCTTGCACTGCAAGGCGGTGTCCTTACCCGCTGGACCACCAGGGGAAGCCCTCAGTAGAAGTTTTAAAACAACAATTAGTGAGTTGTTTTCTCTCTGATGGATTTCAAATAAAGAATATAGATGGGTATACTTAGTAATCAGATATGCATGATTTTTTGTTCAGATGTCTAAATGGATTAAATGAAAATAACATTAAAAAGTGTGTGTGTAGGGCTTCCCTGATGGTCCAGTGGGTAAAGAGTCTGCCTTGTAATGCAAGGGCCACTGATTTGATACCTGGTCCGGGAAGATCCCACATGCCACAGAGTGGCTGGACCAGTGTGTCCAATTATGAGCCAGCACTCTGGAACTCATGCATCCAGAGCTGGTGCTCTGCAGTGAAAGAGGCCACTGCAATGGGAGGCCCACACAGACCAAAGAATAAAGACAGATATAAATAAATAAATAATCAATAAAAGAGACCAAAGTTTAAAAAAAAAAAAAAGTGTGTGTAAAATTCAACACTCATTTATGATAAAAAAAAACTTTCTAGGAAGTGGGCATAGAGTAAAGTTAGCTCAACATAATATAGACCGTATATGACAAATCTATAGCAAACATTATCCTCAGTGGTGAAAAATGGAAAGCATTTCCTCTAGAACTAGAAACAGGACAAGGAAGCCTACTCTTGCTAACCACAGTTTTGAAATTCCTTACCATAACAGAGAAGAAAAAGAAATAAAAGGAGCCCAAGTTGGAAAGGAACAATAAAACTTACACTGTTTGTAGTTGGCATGATACTGTACGTAGAAAACCCTAAAGACACTACCAGAAAAGACTAGAGTTCATCAGTATATTTGGCAAATCTATAGAATACCAAAGTAACATACACAAACCTGTTTCATTTCTATACACCAATAACAAATCATCCAAAAAAGAAATCAAGGAAACAATCCCGTTGAGAATCTTTTTATTCTCAAAAAGAATAAAATGCCAAGGAATAAACCCACCTAAAGAAGCCAAAAAAAACCCCAAAACCTGTATTTGGAAAATTATAAGAAAATGTAAGACATTAAAGCTAAATGGAAAGGGAAAAAACGTGGGATCTTCCCAGGCCAGGGCTCGAACCGGCGCCTTGCACTGCAAGGCGGTGTCCTTACCGCTGGACCACCAGGGAAGCCCTCAGTAGAAGTTTTAAAACAACAATTAGTGAGTTGTTTTCTCTGATGGATTTCAAATAAAGAATATAGATGGGTATACTTAGTAATCAGATATGCATGATTTTTTGTTCAGATGTCTAAATGGATTAAATGAAAATAACATTAAAAAGTGTGTGTGTAGGGCTTCCCTGATGGTCCAGTGGGTAAAGAGTCTGCCTTGTAATGCAAGGGCCACTGATTTGATACCTGGTCCGGGAAGATCCCACATGCCACAGAGTGGCTGGACCAGTGTGTCCAATTATGAGCCAGCACTCTGGAACTCATGCATCCAGAGCTGGTGCTCTGCAGTGAAAGAGGCCACTGCAATGGGAGGCCCACACAGACCAAAGAATAAAGACAGATATAAATAAATAAATAATCAATAAAAGAGACCAAAGTTTAAAAAAAAAAAAAAGTGTGTGTAAAATTCAACACTCATTTATGATAAAAAAAAACTTTCTAGGAAGTGGGCATAGAGTAAAGTTAGCTCAACATAATATAGACCGTATATGACAAATCTATAGCAAACATTATCCTCAGTGGTGAAAAATGGAAAGCATTTCCTCTAGAACTAGAAACAGGACAAGGAAGCCTACTCTTGCTAACCACAGTTTTGAAATTCCTTACCATAACAGAGAAGAAAAAGAAATAAAAGGAGCCCAAGTTGGAAAGGAACAATAAAACTTACACTGTTTGTAGTTGGCATGATACTGTACGTAGAAAACCCTAAAGACACTACCAGAAAAGACTAGAGTTCATCAGTATATTTGGCAAATCTATAGAATACCAAAGTAACATACACAAACCTGTTTCATTTCTATACACCAATAACAAATCATCCAAAAAAGAAATCAAGGAAACAATCCCGTTGAGAATCTTTTTATTCTCAAAAAGAATAAAATGCCAAGGAATAAACCCACCTAAAGAAGCCAAAAAAAACCCCAAAACCTGTATTTGGAAAATTATAAGAAAAATGTAAGACTTATGAATGAAAGAAATTGAAGATGACATAAACAGATGGAAAGATACACTGTGTTTTTGGACTGGAAGAATTAGTACTATTAAAATGATCATATTACTCTAGGACATGTACAGATTCAGTGCCATCTCTATAAAAAATACTTGTGGCATTTTTCATAGAGATAGAACACAAAATTTAAAAATTTTTATGGAAACACAGAAGAGCCTCAATAGCCAAAACAATCTTGAAAGAAAAGAGCTGAAAGAATCATGACTTCCACACATTCACATGTACAACAGAATACTACTCAGCTATAAAAAGCAACAAAATGCTTCCATTTGCAGCAAAATAGTTGAAGAAATTTTTGTTTGGAGGGATTTGGATTTGGAAGACATTGTTGTTGTTCAATTGCTATGTCGTGTTCAATTCTTTGCAACCCCATGAACTGTAGCACACCAGCTTCCATGTTCCTCACCATCTCCTGGAGCCTGCTCAAACTCACGTCCATTGACTCAGTGATGCCATCCAACTATCTTGTCCTCTGTTGTCCCCTTCCTCCTTTTGCCCTCAGTCTATCCCAGCATCAAGGGCTTTTCTGATGAGTCAGCTCTTTGAGTCGGGTGGCCACAGTACCAGAGCTTCCGCTTCAACAGCAGTCCTTCTGATGAATACTCAGAGTTGATTTCCTTTAGGATTAACTGGTTTGCTCTCTTTGCTGTCCAAGACACTCTCAAGTGTCTTTACTAGCACCACAGTTCAAAAGCATCAGTTTTTTGACCCTCAACCTTCTTCAAAATTCTGCAAAGGAACAATAAAACTTACACTGTTTGTAGTTGGCATGATACTGTACGTAGAAAACCCTAAAGACACTACCAGAAAAGACTAGAGTTCATCAGTATATTTGGCAAATCTATAGAATACCAAAGTAACATACACAAACCTGTTTCATTTCTATACACCAATAACAAATCATCCAAAAAAGAAATCAAGGAAACAATCCCGTTGAGAATCTTTTTATTCTCAAAAAGAATAAAATGCCAAGGAATAAACCCACCTAAAGAAGCCAAAAAAAACCCCAAAACCTGTATTTGGAAAATTATAAGAAAAATGTAAGACTTATGAATGAAAGAAATTGAAGATGACATAAACAGATGGAAAGATACACTGTGTTTTTGGACTGGAAGAATTAGTACTATTAAAATGATCATATTACTCTAGGACATGTACAGATTCAGTGCCATCTCTATAAAAAATACTTGTGGCATTTTCATAGAGATAGAACACAAAATTTAAAAATTTTTATGGAAACACAGAAGAGCCTCAATAGCCAAAACAATCTTGAAAGAAAAGAGCTGAAAGAATCATGACTTCCACACATTCACATGTACAACAGAATACTACTCAGCTATAAAAAGCAACAAAATGCTTCCATTTGCAGCAAAATAGTTGAAGAAATTTTTGTTTGGAGGGATTTGGATTTGGAAGACATTGTTGTTGTTCAATTGCTATGTCGTGTTCAATTCTTTGCAACCCCATGAACTGTAGCACACCAGCTTCCATGTTCCTCACCATCTCCTGGAGCCTGCTCAAACTCACGTCCATTGACTCAGTGATGCCATCCAACTATCTTGTCCTCTGTTGTCCCCTTCCTCCTTTTGCCCTCAGTCTATCCCAGCATCAAGGGCTTTTCTGATGAGTCAGCTCTTTGAGTCGGGTGGCCACAGTACCAGAGCTTCCGCTTCAACAGCAGTCCTTCTGATGAATACTCAGAGTTGATTTCCTTTAGGATTAACTGGTTTGCTCTCTTTGCTGTCCAAGACACTCTCAAGTGTCTTTACTAGCACCACAGTTCAAAAGCATCAGTTTTTTGACCCTCAACCTTCTTCAAAATTCTGCTTTATTTTGGATTTTGTCTGTCCTTGTGTTCTAATCTTATTTGAGTCTATTCTCTTTTCATGTCTGCCTTTCTCAAAGCCACTTTTCTCTCAATGGTGTATTGCTCCGCTCTTTTAAAAGGTATGACTCTGTATCTTTCTGTGGATAAAAAGTGGTTTTTCCTGGTTTTAGTCTGTTTCATGTGTTAAATCCTTTTCATAAATTTGTAATATTTGGATGGTATTTTGGTGTTAAGTGACTGTGATAAAACAAACAAACAAAAAAACAGCTTTTGCTCATTCATAGCTGGAGAGAAATCTAGAGTTAATCCATACTGCTTCCAAAAGAAAAGACAGATGACCTGCAGCCCCTCTGAGTTTCTATTTGGACTCAATAAGTGTTTTCCTTCTCATCTGTATTCCTGAAGGGAAATTTTGTATAGAGATCCTTAATCCAGTCTCCAGGCTTCCCAGGTGGTACTAGTGGTGAAAGACCAGCCTGCCAGTGCTGGAGACACAAGAAATGAGGGTTCAATCTCTAAGTCAGGAAGATCTGGAGTAGGAAATGGCCACTCGCTCCAGTATTCTGGCCTGGAGAATCCCATGGACTCAGGAGCCTGGCAGACTACAATCCTGGGACTGCTAAGAGTCAGTCATGACTGAGTGACTAAGAAGATAATCCAGTCTTCAGTTTCCAAAGCATTAATCAAACACAGCTTTCCTGGATGAAAGTGGGTTCATTTGTGTTTTCACTCTGGACTCTATGCTTTAATATAGAGTTAGTGCCTTTTCTGTAGTTCTTATTTGTACCTGTTCACTCTACCTGGCTTAGGTATGATTCCCTGCTGTTGGGTGATGATTTTCTCCAATGAAGCTACCTTAATTCTGGTGTTAAAGGCAGATGTTACAGTTGTAGATGAGTCAATTTTTTTTTGGTCTGCTTGAGTCCTTTCTATGCTTTTTGGTTCAGATAATTTACAGCAATCTATTATAAACTCATTTACAATGAAGTCAGGGGAACCCTCCCCATTATACTCTTTATGACAATATATTATAATTACATGTTAACTTATGACTCCCCTATTATTGGGCCCTGAGCATCTTAGAGGTAGGGTATCTTAATTGTCTTTTTATCCTTAGATGTTTGTTCTAGTTCTATATAAAAATTGCTCAATGAATCTTAATTACTCAAGTATTTAATGTTTTTTTTTAAATTTTCTTCAATGGAATTTTAATCTCAAAAGAATATTAAATATTAAATTAAATATTTTCTTTGTTTCTGTTAGTTTTATATAAATATACTTGTATATTATATACTACAAGGTCTAGTTCAGTGCTGAATATTGATACGTTTTATTTAGTAAACACTGGAATCAACCAAAGAACTGTACTGTTAGTCAGTTATGTCCGACTCTTTGTGACCCCTGTAGCCTGCCAGGTTCCTCTCTCTGTGGAATCTCCAGGCAAGATTACTGGAATGGGTAGCCATTTCCTTTTCCAAAATTAAACAAGGTTCTGGAGAATTAAAGCAAGCATTTGGTCTTTATTTAGGCCATTGTCATTACGGCTGGCCAAGTTGTACCCAATTAGAGAGCAAGACATTTGAAATGAAAAATTTTTGCAACAAGTTCCAATCCCTGCGTTGATACTGGAAAGAGGTCACAGTGCTGAGCTTTGGAGGATGTCAGAATTTCCAGCAGAGTCTCCAGAGGCTCTGTCAGAAAAACAGCATGCTGCTCTGCAAACAGATTCAAAATTTAAAGAATCATCCTCCACTTCTAGAGAGACTGTAAAATGTAACACCCTCTTGTAAAAGACTACAAAGATCACAACTGCCAAAAATGCTTTCTGAGCCCAGTTTTCTGCAGTTGCTCCCTTTCTTCATTTCCTCATCTCGTCCAGGCTAATTTAATTCACTACATATTGTGTGAACACCTGGTGAGTGTTCAGCCCAAGGCAAGAACATCACAAGTGGAGACCTTGATGAGAGAAATTGTGTGAACAGTGGATGCGAAGGCCAGATTGATGTAGACAGAGTAGACAGCAAGAGTGGAAGGCTTTCAGAAAGTAGAGCTCTGAAGACGTGAAAGCTAGAAAGCTGAGGGTGTAGGAAAAGACAGGTGGCAGGAATGCACCATATACTGGGATGGGGGAAGATACAGGGAAAAAGGCAAGACTGGAGAAATAATATCTATTTAGAGACACAGGAGAGATTTCAGAAGATCTTTGAAGAGTGTGTACATCGACAGATGTGAACCAGAAAGTGTATTCCAAGGACAAGTTGTAGCATGTACTTGGAAAATAAAAGTAAAACACAGAGGGCAGGAAGGTGGGGAACTTTCAAAAAGTGAGGGATACCTCTAATTTCCTTCCTTCATTTGACTATGACTCTGAAAATGAAGTTGCTCAGTCGTGTCTGATTGTTTGTGACCAGTGGACAAGCCATGGAATTCTCCAGGCAAGAATACTGGAGTGGGTAGCCTTTCCCTTCTCCAGGGCATCTTCCCATCCCAGGGATGGAAGCCAGGTCTACTGCATCGCAGGTGAATTCTTTACCAGCTGAGCTACAAGGGAATCCGATATGCTTTATTTACGTTCCTTTATATTCTGTCTTCCTACCCAAACAGAAAGCTGTCTCTCAGCTTTGACAGTGCCCATTTGTGATTCAGAAGATTCTTCTGTAGATTCAATTTACCACAATTTTTATCATCCTGTTTTTTTTTTTCATTCTTCCATTCTTTAATCCACAGTAATTTTGTTTCCTTACATTCAGGATGACTCCATAAAGACATACCATCCTCAACCTCTTGTTAATTTGGCATCATAATCACCCTTCAGTATTCATCAAAGACTTGTTCATCAGGGTCACAATCTTTGTGCATACCTATTGCAACTCATGGATCCTCAAAGCCATGAGTTCTCTATTCCCACTCATAACCTATTGCTGTCACTTCCACAGTCTTTATTTTTTAGCATATTCCTAGCTGGCACTTTTTTTTTAATTGAAGTATAGCTGACTTACAATATTATATGAATTTCTGGTGCACACCATAGTGATTCAATACTTCTATAAATTATTATGAAATGATAACCACATTAAGGCTTATTGCCATCTGTTACCAAACAGAATTATAATATTTGACTATATTGCCTGTGCTGTACATTACAAACCTGTGACTTCTTTATTTTTTTAATTGGCATTTTTTTAACCCCTTGGTTTTTTTCTCTTTTAACTGGTAGGTAGGACTTCTTTTGCTCATCCTCCACCATTTCTGTAACTGAGTCTATTTTTTAGGTTTGTTTACTGGTATTTTTTCCATCAATCGAATATTTTTGGAATGTTACTTACTGGATTTGCCGTAATACATACATCTGCTATCATCTGGTGATTCAAATTGCTCACAAAGATGATTCATCCCAGCATTTATCATTCCATGTATCATGCTTACTTCAGCATCACTTCCTCTTAAATCTTATCCATATCCATAACTGTAGAATCTTGGCTCATATAAACCTTCTCAGGTAACCAACCCTTACTGTTTCCTACCTTAGTTCTTTTCAAGCATAGGTATCCCAGTGTATAACATTTACCTATGTCTCTTGCCTTTAACCTCTTTGAAAGAGCAATTGTGTGAAAGTCGCTCAGTCATGTCCAATTCTTTGCAATCCCATGGATGAGTCATGGAATTCTTCAGGCAAGAATATTGGAGTGGGTAACTGTTACCTTCTCCAGGGGATCTTCCCAACCCAGGGACTGAAGCCAGGTCTCCCTCATTGTAGTCAGGTTCTTAACCATCTGAGACATCAGTTATTCCTACATTATTACAAACAACCCTAAATATAGAAGCATTCCAACATTTCTTTCCTACCTACCTTCCTATTTGATCAAAAAGCTCCTCTTATCTATTCTTCAAAGATATTGATTTATCTCTTTAAATGATCTATAAAATCTTCCCATTTTTTTCCATACATACAAGATCTTGTCATAAGCTTCTTTCTCTTACATATTAATAAGCTGAAAATTCTCCAAAACTTGACATTGTTGACGCTATGTTATCTTTAGATCATTGTACTAGGTCCTTTGAAGAGGTGGTTAGTCTTTGATGTATCCATTTCATGTTATACTTATCTACTGTAATCTGCTTCCATGAATTCTCTGTCACTGTGTTTACTAGGCCACCAATGACTACTGGGTTTTTAAATCTATTTGATATTTTTTCATTTTTAAGCTGATATACATGCAGAATTTGATACAATAAATCAAAACTCAAAAAAAAAAAAAGAAAACTTTTCTAATTCTCTGTGCATTACAGCTCTCCCCTTTCTTCCTACTTCTCTGTGTTACTGAGCACAGAGGGCCATCTGCATGACACACAGAAGCTGATACTGTGGCACCAGCTTTTGAGAAAAGAGATTTTATAGTGAGATCAACTGGTAAGAGACAGGAGGTCAGGTTTTCAGATATGTCCTTCTGATCCAGGTGGGTTGAGATTGAAGAGAATAGGGAAATTTTGAACTTGGAAACCAATTAGCTAGTCTTGAGTCTATCCACATAAGCTACTCGTGTTACCCTTTCCTTACAAAAGGATGTCTCACTTCGTAAAGGTTTCCAGCAGCAACACTTCTATTCTTTGAGCTCTGTAGACTGAAGATTCTTGGTTCAGGGCTTCCTGAGATCAGGACTCCTATTCTGCATGCACAGCAATGCTCTCTGTAACATAGCTCTAGGTTTGATTAATCAACAATCTGTTTGATGGAATCTAGACCAATTTCTGCTGGTCAGGGTTTTACATGCTGTTTCATTAGCGGATAATCATCAGACTCTTTGATATTTGCTTTTTCTGCCTGCACCCTAGTAGCCCATAGAATTCTATTCTCAATTTTGTTTTCTCTCCTCTCTACCTGCTAGGCGGATGATCTCATTCTCCCAGTGAAACTATTGACTTTGAAGCTTGTGCCCTTAGCTCTTTGCTCAGCTTCAGACTTGCATACATAATTGTTTGTTAAAACCTTGACTTCAATAGTCCTCAACCTAAACTCCCAGGCAAATCCTTTACTCCTTCAAAACTTGTCCCATTTTAGATTTCCTATCTCAGTAAACCACTACATAAACCAATCATTATTCTTTCTAGATTATTTTACTCAAATTCTGATGATTCTTTTTCTCTTATCTCCTTTTATAACCTTGATCTTCATGCCCACTGCCCTAGATGTGTTTGGGACTTGAATTATCCTCACGATTAATCTTCCTCGTACCACTCTTATTCAGGTTCAGTGTCTCTTTCACCTCACAGAGGATGGTCATCCTCTGCATACACAGGGGATTGGTTCCAAGACCCCTACATATACCAGGATCTGGATGCTCAAGTCCTTACAGTCAGCCCTTCACCCTCCATATATGTGGTTCCTCATCTACATATTGAACCAACCAGAAATACTTAGTCTGATGAACCTGCAGATGTAGAACCCACAGATACAGAAGTCCGCAGCAATGTTTTAAATACATAATTCTGATTGCTATTCCTGGGAGTCTGAACACTTTCAAGTGATTCCCTGTAATTATTATAGCAGGGTGTTTAGTATATGTTCACTTCTGTTTGGTGACACATTAAGTTTTTTTTTGTTTGTTTTTTTAGTTATTTTAAAGACAAAAAATTCTAAAAAAAAAAAAAAAAAAATCCTTAATAAAACCTAGTTTACTTGGGTTTCCCTGGTGGTCAAGTGGATAAGGACACCACCTTGCAGTGCAAGGGGCGCCAGTTTGATCTCTGGCCTGGGAAGATCCCACGTGCCACAGAGTGGCTGGACCGATGTGTCCAACTACCAAGCTGGAGCTCTGGAGCACATGTGCCCAGAGCTGGTGCTCCCCAACAAAAGAAGCTGCTGTGATGGGAGACCCACACAGGTCAAAGAACAAAGATGGATGAAAACAGATAAATGAAAGACCAATAGAAGTGGCCAAAAAAGATCTAGTTACCTAATGAACAAATATGTTATGTATAATTTAATGCCTCAATATTAAACTAACAAGGAGAGGATATTATCTCTCCTAAACTGTTGGTAATTAATAAATAGGAGTTTAATATTTTTTCCTATAAGAATTTACAGTTGAGCCTTTTTCTTTCATTATAAGAAAAGAAAAAAGTGAACAAACATCTACCAAATAATATCTGCCATATACTTACTATATTCTGCATTCTAGTGCCAGATTATTTTTACATGTTTTATTTTATCAAATTGGGATTGAACTTGTCAAAATCAAAGCGGGGTAAATGTAGATATTTAACTTTTGTGGACTTGTGGAAATTCAATATGGAGTTGTGGCCACACAGGGTCATGAAATCAAACATTAGGAAAAAAAATATTTTTTCAGCAGCATTTTGAAATCAGTGGTAAAACCACAAGACATAGGTGACATTGACTTATGAATATTGATTTGTTAAATTGGTTCCTTTGGGTTAATATTATGGATAAATGAGAGCTAGAGTTATATTTATGTACTGCTAGATACCAGTGTGTTGAATTCATCTCACAGAAAGCTTCTTTTTGGAGGACAATATTATTAATGTATATGGTTACTAGGAGCACCTTCTTTCTGCTCCATAGGAAGGGCTCTGGCTTTTCCTGCTCAGGTTTCCCCCTATCCCTATTCTCTAGAAGAGTTGTACTGGTGGCGAATAAATGATTGATTCTCTCTCTCTTTTTTTTTTATAAATTTTATTTATCTTTTGGGGGTGGGGTGAAGAGGGAGGGGGATGGACTGGCCATTTCTATTGGTCTTTCATTTGTCTATTTTCATCCATTTTTGTTCTTTGGCCCGTGTGGGCCTCCCATCATGGTGGCCTCTGTTGTCACAGAGCACCAGCTCTGGGCGCATGCACTCCAGAGCTCTGGCTCAGTTATTGGACACATTGGTCCAGCCGCTCCACGGCACGTGGAATCTTCCCAGACCAGGGATCGAACTAGCACCCCTTGCACAGCAAGGCGGTGTCCTTACCCACTGGACCACCAGGGGAAGCCCGTGACTCTCTTTTTATTTTTATTTTCTTTTACATTTTTATTGGGTCATGTACCTTTTCTTATTATTTTTTCAACTTATTTATTTTTTACTGAATAAAAGACTCTTTAGATTCTAAGGTGCTTTAAACTTTTCAGAAGTCTCACATATATGTTTCATTTAATTCTGTAATAGCCTTTTTCCCCCAACAAGTGCATTGCCTCTTCCCCCTTTCTCTCCCCTGACGAGTGACCACTAATCTGCTCTTTATATCTGTGATTCTTCTTCTTTTTTGTTTTATTCATTAGTTTTGTTTTATATTTGAGATTCCACATATAAAAGCTGGTTCTTTGAAAAGAAATACAAAATTGATAAACCTTTATCCAGATTCATCAAAAAGAAGAGAGTGGGCCTAAATCGATAAAGTCAAAATGAAAAGGAAGTTATATCCAGTGCCACAGAAAGACAAAGCATCATAAGATTCTACTATGAACAGCTACATACCAGTAAAATGGACAATGTGGAAGAAACTGACAGATTCTTAAAACTCCTAAAAAGCAAATGTCCAGGATCAGATAACTTCATAGGTGAATTTTGTCAAAAGGCAGAGAAAGAGTTAACACCTATCCTTCTGAAAGTATTCCAAAAAATCACAGAGGAAGAACATTTTCAAAATCATTCTGTGAGGCCAACATCACCCTGGTACCCAAACCAAACAACAGTTGACTCTTTAGCGTTGCCACATCAGTGCAAGAGGGAGTCAGGATTCGAAAGGCATGGTGAAGGGGGATATCAGCTGAGAGAGGCATTTGAGTCAAGTGTGGGTTGACTTTTCTAGCTGAGAAATGATGTGCATAGTTTGAGAGAGTGGTTATGAAGTTACCATAGAGGAACTTGAGAGCTTCCCTGGTGGCTCAGATGGTAAGAATCCATCTGCAGTGTGGGAGAGGCAGGATCGATCCCTGGGTCGGAAAGACCCACTGAAGGATAAAATGACAACCCACTCCAGTATTCTTGTTTCGAAAATCCATGTATAGAGGAGCCTGGTGGGCTACAGTCCATTCTGGGGGCAGAGGGAGGCGCTGGTCAGGAGGCAGGAATGGGGTCACAATAGAGTAGGACACTACTGAACAACTTTCACTTTCAGAGGGATTTAAGAGAATAATGGATGAAAGAAGATGAATGGAAAGATTGTTCTTTGTATTATATTTCTCTCCTTCAGATATTAGTAAAATACAAGTAGAGCCTCGAGCTCTTTTCAAATTACTTATTAACTTCTTTTTAAACCCAGGTGCTGTATCATGTCATATGTTTATTTGTTTACATATTCTAATAAGGTGGTAATAAAGAAAATGTTTAAGTTCTTGGGCTGAACGTGATATAAAAGAGTTATAGGGAAGTTTGAGTCTTGGCTGAGAGTCAAGTCTAGGCTTTGATCCTAACTGGATGTATGTTGTGGAAATGTTTCATTTGGAGAGAAAGAGGGGTACAGCAAAGGGTAAAATGTATAAGGAACCAAACCACTGGTGTTTTAAATATATATTCAGAAAAAAACCATAGGAGGAACATTTTTAGAGCAATCAAGTAAAGTATAATATAAACATTATGAAAGTTTTCTGAAAATTCAGGTTTATTGAAAACATATTTTGATGGTTTGCACTGTCTAAAAAACTTTAGTTCTTATGGACCATGAGAGGAAAAATAAACCCGCTAAGTAGCCAAGAGACATAGCTGACATCCAACAAGTCTTTTGAATGAACAGATTATTTTTTATTCTAACATCTGGGATGAAATAGGTAAATTGCTCCTCAGGAATTCACACTGCGTCACTTTCTCTATAGAAAGTACCTTAAAGGAATCATGATTCTAAATCATCTGATGCTCTGTCTACATGTGCCAGATGTGGCTGGCATTCTCCTCACTCTGCGTGGGTAGCTGCAAATCAATACTTGACCACCTCTGTGAGATTTGTCAGGAGGCTTCGTGTTTCTCTATTTCTCAAAAAATTGCTCACTTTCCAGGAAGTCACATCTGTATTTAAGGAAAACTCTGACTAAAGGCAATCAGATGCTCCTTCGGCCCACCCCCGAACCCATCCCTCCCCAGAGGGATGCAATCACTGTTGGTGAATTTAATGTTTTTGTGAAAAACACTTTGAGCAGCCTCGCTTTCCAGCTTATCGATCTCCTTATCTTCAGCAACATGCATTCCCTTTCTCATTTAGCTACCCACTCTTATGGCCCTATCTAAAATCCTATCATCTTCTGTGTCTAATTCACATCAGATTCTTAAATTCTTCTATTCTTCTCACCTGTGACTTCAATTCCTTATCATTCTGGCCATCTGTAAATGTTCCTTTCTCCACCCTTGTTGTTTGACCGTGGACAACATTCTTTTCTTTTCTTTTTGCATTTTTAAAACCTCACAGCTCCTTCTTGGCCTCAGTTATTTCCCACATATCACTTAGGTATCTTAACTCTTTGCAACATGGAATGGTAGAATTAATTGGAAGTACGTTGATTCCAGGCTAATCTATTCCTGCTTTCTACATGCCTACAACAGTGAAAACAGCATTCATGTAAATGTAGCCTTTTCAATGCAGACTTTCAGATAACACTTTTTCCTCAGTGCTAAGTGCCATCCTGATACGTTGTTCATTGGATCCAGAGATGCAAGGAGGAGGTTTAGAGAGGGAGGTTCTTTTAGATGCCTTCAAACCTGTGGGAGATGTACCAGCAACTGAAGGCATAGCAAGAGGGTAGTCAGTGGCAATTCAGGAAGAGAGTGCTCACCAGGACCTGAGTGTATGGGCACCTTGACCTTGCCACCAGTCGGTGGCATTCTGTTATGGCAACCCACACTAAGATTCAAGACAATATGACTATAATAGCAAACTAAAACATTTGGAATATTTAAATAATCATCTTTTCATTGCTTATACAATCAGCTACTGTGCAACACACAATTTTTAAGAAATGACACCTGTTCTAAAATACTGTTTTTTTAAATTTCTTCTTAAAATTCCATCATGTTGAAGGTAAAGATTTCTCAGTGCACCCTAAACATCAAGACACTGCTTGCATTCATATGAATAGGTGTAAAACTTCATTTCATCATTGTCTTCTCTTCTTTAAGTCATTCAATGATCATCACATTTATTTTATAAATTAACACTACATAATTGTATTATACCATTTTAATTCATGCTGCTAAGTAGGTAACTATCCATTTAAAAATGTGTAAAAAAATGTCTGAAAAACTGCACCTAATGTTGAGCAATTCTTGTTATTTTTGAGTAGTAGAATTTAAAGTGATTTTTATAACATTTTATTCTGGAAAGTGATATATTGTTTGATCTTGTCATAAGGTCCATATTTATTTAAGGTCAAAGATGTTCTAGTAACACTTACATTATTATCTATTGTTCAAAGAGGTACTATTCAAAAAAGGAAAATATAATTCTACTTATTAAATGTTTCAATAAATACTTTACACCTACCTTTTCTATATTTAGTAATGAAATTTTAAAATTTTAATTGTATGTGATAAAAAATATGTGTATCTATTTTAAATTTTATCCCCATAAACATTTATAACTGGAAAATCAAATAAGCATTAAAATATGAAATAAAATACTAATTTTCAGATCTATCTGTTGCTTGGGAAATGTACTTTTCCTTTAAGCAGTATCTGAATTTTTTTTAGTATACTAGAGTGTAGGTGAAATATCTAACTAGTATACTTTTAAATTAAAACTATAAAAATTATATACAGAATTTTGTAGTGCATATTGAATGTGTAAAACATTTTGCCTATTACATTCTTCATGTTGATAGTAGCAATGGTTAGAGTTTGTAGGTACTTAGTTTCGCTGGCTTTTATAGCCACTTAGATTAAATACAATGTGCCAGTCTCTGTTGACTCTAAACTAGTTGGAGTTTTAAGAAGTACAAGAGCAGAGGAATAATGCAGTACAGGAAATGGCAACCCACTCCAGTATTGTGCCTGGGAAATTCCACAGACAGAGGAGCCTGGCAGGCAACAGCCCATGGGATCTCAACGAATCAGACAGGACTAAATTGACTTAGCCCACACGCAGGGGCTCTATTTCAATCATTGTCTTGCACCCTAAACATCAAGACACTGCTTGCATTCATATGAATAGGTGTAAAACTTCATTTCATCATTGTCTTCTCTTCTTTAAGTCATTCAATGATCATCACATTTATTTTATAAATTAACACTACATAATTGTATTATACCATTTTAATTCATGCTGCTAAGTAGGTAACTATCCATTTAAAAATGTGTAAAAAAATGTCTGAAAAACTGCACCTAATGTTGAGCAATTCTTGTTATTTTTGAGTAGTAGAATTTAAAGTGATTTTTATAACATTTTATTCTGGAAAGTGATATATTGTTTGATCTTGTCATAAGGTCCATATTTATTTAAGGTCAAAGATGTTCTAGTAACACTTACATTATTATCTATTGTTCAAAGAGGTACTATTCAAAAAAGGAAAATATAATTCTACTTATTAAATGTTTCAATAAATACTTTACACCTACCTTTTCTATATTTAGTAATGAAATTTTAAAATTTTAATTGTATGTGATAAAAAATATGTGTATCTATTTTAAATTTTATCCCCATAAACATTTATAACTGGAAAATCAAATAAGCATTAAAATATGAAATAAAATACTAATTTTCAGATCTATCTGTTGCTTGGGAAATGTACTTTTCCTTTAAGCAGTATCTGAATTTTTATTAGTATACTAGAGTGTAGGTGAAATATCTAACTAGTATACTTTTAAATTAAAACTATAAAAATTATATACAGAATTTTGTAGTGCATATTGAATGTGTAAAACATTTTGCCTATTACATTCTTCATGTTGATAGTAGCAATGGTTAGAGTTTGTAGGTACTTAGTTTCGCTGGCTTTTATAGCCACTTAGATTAAATACAATGTGCCAGTCTCTGTTGACTCTAAACTAGTTGGAGTTTTAAGAAGTACAAGAGCAGAGGAATAATGCAGTACAGGAAATGGCAACCCACTCCAGTATTGTGCCTGGGAAATTCCACAGACAGAGGAGCCTGGCAGGCAACAGCCCATGGGATCTCAACGAATCAGACAGGACTAAATTGACTTAGCCCACACGCAGGGGGCTCTATTTAATGCCCGATAGCTCTCTGAATTTTTGGCATCATTGAAATTACAAAAAAAGAAAAATATAATCTGACATTGATTATCATAAAATTGTCAGTACTTAGGAAATGTTTAGACCAAAGAGTACCCAGGTTGCATTATATTTGTATTATTTTAATAAATGAAAATTTAAATCACTCTTGGTTCTAAAAATGGCTCCAGTACACAGAAAGCAAGGAGAGACCAAAAAAGAGGCAAGCCACTCTGGGTTGATAAGTGGCAGTCATAGCAAAAGAACTTACTTAGGGGCTTGTCTTGAGCACCTACGAGACAGTACACCTTTATGCCCACCTGCCAGTATCTTAAAGTTTATACAGAGTTCATTTCTATATTCTTCCCAGCTGGTCACAATCACACCTTAGTCCCTCAGGTCTGTGTCTTTGAGGTGACTCTTGGCATGGGAACAAGGGGCAGAATGTACAATCCAAGGACAAGGAGGAGTGAGGAGCCTTGGGTGGCCTGAGTCCAGCTCACTTGTGCACCAGAGGTTATACTCTCTCAGTGACCAACTCCAACATGTGCTGCTTCAAAGAAACAGCTGGTAATTATAATGTAACCAGCTGTCGTTTTCTTGCTCTGAACATGTATTTCAAAGTGACCTTCTCTTTTAATACACATGCTGTCATATTAGGAACACTATTCCGAATTTTCTTTAGTACATTTTCAGCAGATTGGACTGTTTCAAATTCTATTACTTTACTGCAGTGCATTTGCTTATATACCATTTCCAGGTTAGAGTGTTTCATATTTTAAAAAAATATTCATTTATTGTATGTATCAATCTTTTGCTTGCATTTATCTCTATTAATGTTTTATATTATTTCACAACCTTTGGAACATCCTCTTTATTCCATATTTCCACTTGGAGATGTAGTTTTCAAAGGTGTTTTTCTTATTTACACAAAACCAAGACTTTTGAACCCAGATGTTCTGAATACAATCAAAGTCAAGGCTCAAACATTTCTTGAAAATGAGATTTTTCTGAGTTGGGAATCAGAGCTATCTATTGCCTGCTGCAATTTGAGAATGGAATTTACAACCCTCTGTATATTAATGGCAGAAAGAAGAAATGGGACAATATAGAAGCAAAGAATATACATTCACAGAGCAAATAGACACATCCAGGGACTGACATGGACAGGGTTTATTAAACTTACCAAGTTTTTTTTTTTTTACCAACACTCTAGAGTTCTTACTTTCAATTCTTTATCTCTACAGTAGTATCCCCAGATCTTTATTTTTTTAATTCATATTTTTTGTTGTTCACAGACATCTCCCATATATCATATGTTATTTGGTTCTTATAACTCTATATGCCAGGTACAGACATGTCATTGATGTGAAAAATGATGTTATTGAGAGATACAGTGACTTTCCCAAACTAACAAGGTTTGCCATTTTTAGTATTGCCCTAGAAGATAGCAGCACAGATTTTTCTCCCCAATTTCCTCTTTTTCTATCCCACAAGCCCTCTGAAGTCCTTCAGTTCAGTTGCTGTTATGTCAGATGGGCGATTTTTCAAAAAATAAAGCCAATATTTTCTTGTCTATTAACATTTTGTTATCTATGACATATGAATTTGAAGTATTTGATAATTTTTCCCCCTTCAGCAGCCAAATCCTGACTGTACAGTAAACCTTCCCCCAATGCTGCTTCAAAGAAACAGCTTTTTGAACCAGCTGTCGTTTTCTTGCTCTGAACATGTATTTCAAAGTGACCTTCTCTTTTAATACACATGCTGTCATATTAGGAACACTATTCCGAATTTTCTTTAGTACATTTTCAGCAGATTGGACTGTTTCAAATTCTATTACTTTACTGCAGTGCATTTGCTTATATACCATTTCCAGGTTAGAGTGTTTCATATTTTAAAAATATTCATTTATTGTATGTATCAATCTTTTGCTTGCATTTATCTCTATTAATGTTTTATATTATTTCACAACCTTTGGAACATCCTCTTTATTCCATATTTCCACTTGGAGATGTAGTTTTCAAAGGTGTTTTTCTTATTTACACAAAACCAAGACTTTTGAACCCAGATGTTCTGAATACAATCAAAGTCAAGGCTCAAACATTTCTTGAAAATGAGATTTTTCTGAGTTGGGAATCAGAGCTATCTATTGCCTGCTGCAATTTGAGAATGGAATTTACAACCCTCTGTATATTAATGGCAGAAAGAAGAAATGGGACAATATAGAAGCAAAGAATATACATTCACAGAGCAAATAGACACATCCAGGGACTGACATGGACAGGGTTTATTAAACTTACCAAGTTTTTTTTTTACCAACACTCTAGAGTTCTTACTTTCAATTCTTTATCTCTACAGTAGTATCCCCAGATCTTTATTTTTTTAATTCATATTTTTTGTTGTTCACAGACATCTCCCATATATCATATGTTATTTGGTTCTTATAACTCTATATGCCAGGTACAGACATGTCATTGATGTGAAAAATGATGTTATTGAGAGATACAGTGACTTTCCCAAACTAACAAGGTTTGCCATTTTTAGTATTGCCCTAGAAGATAGCAGCACAGATTTTTCTCCCCAATTTCCTCTTTTTCTATCCCACAAGCCCTCTGAAGTCCTTCAGTTCAGTTGCTGTTATGTCAGATGGGCGATTTTTCAAAAAATAAAGCCAATATTTTCTTGTCTATTAACATTTTGTTATCTATGACATATGAATTTGAAGTATTTGATAATTTTTCCCCCTTCAGCAGCCAAATCCTGACTGTACAGTAAACCTTCTCATTAGGGTCACTTTGCTACCATCTTCACTATTTTATCATACATACCCAACCTCTAGTAATAGGATCAAACTGTTTCACTACATGTCATCAGTAAATTGTGAAAGTCAAAGTGTTGCTCAGTCATATCTAATTCTTTGTGACTCCTTGAAATATAGCTCACCAGGCTCCTCTGTCCGTGGAATTCTCCAGGAAAGAATACTGGAGTGGGTTGCCATTCTCTCTTCTCCAATAGCTCTTCCCTACCCAGGGATCAAACCTGGGACTCTTGCACATCAGTCAGAACTACCTAGGACATCTGCTAAATACATTTTCTTGGACATTACCTTCTTCAAAAATGAATGTCTCACAGTGGACCTTGAAAGTTGCATTTTAAATAAGTTTTCTGAAAACCACTGCAGGAAAGGCATTAAAATCCATATAGTATGCATATCTTCTTGCCAAATATTCAGACTTGTTTATTCAGCTGCCACCTGGACTTAGCCATTTGGAGGTTTGGATGCAACTCTTACTCAATCTGTCCTAAACTGAACTCATCGACTTTCTCCCAAGCTATTTATGGTAGGCAGAATAATGCCCCCAGTTCCCAAGATGTCTATGTGTTAATCTCTAGAATATGTGAACATGTTCACTTGCATGGCAAAGGAGAAATAAGATTGCAGCTAGAATCTGAAATACTAAGCAGTTAACCTTCAAGAAGGAAGATGTGTTAATCTCTAAATTCCCATAATATCATATGTTATTTGGTTCTTATAACTCTATATGCCAGGTACAGACATGTCATTGATGTGAAAATGATGTTATTGAGAGATACAGTGACTTTCCCAAACTAACAAGGTTTGCCTTTTTTAGTATTGCCCTAGAAGATAGCAGCACAGATTTTTCTCCCCAATTTCCTCTTTTTCTATCCCACAAGCCCTCTGAAGTCCTTCAGTTCAGTTGCTGTTATGTCAGATGGGCGATTTTTCAAAAAATAAAGCCAATATTTTCTTGTCTATTAACATTTTGTTATCTATGACATATGAATTTGAAGTATTTGATAATTTTTCCCCCTTCAGCAGCCAAATCCTGACTGTACAGTAAACCTTCTCATTAGGGTCACTTTGCTACCATCTTCACTATTTTATCATACATACCCAACCTCTAGTAATAGGATCAAACTGTTTCACTACATGTCATCAGTAAATTGTGAAAGTCAAAGTGTTGCTCAGTCATATCTAATTCTTTGTGACTCCTTGAAATATAGCTCACCAGGCTCCTCTGTCCGTGGAATTCTCCAGGAAAGAATACTGGAGTGGGTTGCCATTCTCTCTTCTCCAATAGCTCTTCCCTACCCAGGGATCAAACCTGGGACTCTTGCACATCAGTCAGAACTACCTAGGACATCTGCTAAATACATTTTCTTGGACATTACCTTCTTCAAAAATGAATGTCTCACAGTGGACCTTGAAAGTTGCATTTTAAATAAGTTTTCTGAAAACCACTGCAGGAAAGGCATTAAAATCCATATAGTATGCATATCTTCTTGCCAAATATTCAGACTTGTTTATTCAGCTGCCACCTGGACTTAGCCATTTGGAGGTTTGGATGCAACTCTTACTCAATCTGTCCTAAACTGAACTCATCGACTTTCTCCCAAGCTATTTATGGTAGGCAGAATAATGCCCCCAGTTCCCAAGATGTCTATGTGTTAATCTCTAGAATATGTGAACATGTTCACTTGCATGGCAAAGGAGAAATAAGATTGCAGCTAGAATCTGAAATACTAAGCAGTTAACCTTCAAGAAGGAAGATGAACCTAAATTACCGAGGTAGATCCAATGTCATCACAAACATTTTTAAACATGGGAGAGGTAGCAAAAGCAGTGTCCAAGAGACATGGTGCTGTGTAAGAATGGTGAGAGATTCGGCTAATGACTGTGAAGATGTCTGAAGAGGATCCTGAGGCAAAGAACATGCGTGGCTTCTCTAGCTCAAAAAGGCAAGGATACTGATGTTCCCTGAAACCCTCCAGAAAGAAATGAATCCCTGCTGACCTCTTGGTTATAACCTGGCACTCCTCCTGTTGAGCTTCTGACCTACAGATGTCAAAGGTAATGGTTATGTTGTTTTAGGCCACCAAGTTTAATGGTATTTATATCATGTCAGCTAGAAAACTAATACAGAGTTCGATACCCAGAAGTAGGGCCCTACTGTATAAAATTTGCTGAGAATGTGAAAGATGGTTTGGTATTGGGTGGTGGCCAGAGGGTAAAAAGCTTCTCAAGTGGCACAGTGGTAAAGAATCTGCCTGTCAAGCAGGAGACACAGGTTTGATCCCTGGCTTGGGAAGTTCCCTGGAGAAGGAAAAAGGGACTCACTCCAGTATGCTTGCCTGGGAAATCTCATGCACAGAAGGGCCTAGTGGACTGCAGTCCATGGGGTAACAAAGAGTCAGACACGACCTAGACACTAAACCACCAGCACCACTACAAAAGGTGGAAAAATGTTGAAGAGCTTAATAGAATAAGCTTACAATGTCTGGAATGGGATATTACTAAAAAGATGGATATTTACAACTGTGTTAGTACCAAGAAAGAAGTGGGAAGGAGGATGGAGAAAATCTATGTCAACTTACAGGATAGCACAGTTGACATGAACAGACTGTCACTAGAAACACAGAGGATTTGCCAGTGAGGGCTCAGAAGGAAATAAGGAACATGCTATTGGAATATGAAGGAGAGGAGCCTCACTTAACAGTGGCAGAAGCTTAGCAGAATTGTTACCTGAAGTTATATGGGAAGGAGAACTTAGAAAAGGGACATTTAGCTGGCGAGATTGCCCAGCAAAGTTCTAAAGAGTCAAGATGGATTTTTCTTGCTGTTTCTAGTAAAATATAAGAGAACAGAGATAAATTGAGAGAAAATTATTAAACAAAAGGGAACTAGGCTTGGTTATTTGGGAAATTCTCGCCCATCTTTCAAGACATCAAAATGTAGGATATTTGCTTTCAGGGAAATGTGGTCTAAAAGAGTTGGCACAGTCTTTTGTTAACACCTCAGGTAGAATACAAATCTAGGATTCCACAGTGGAAAAGGCTTTTGGGGTTTTTGGAAAGAAATGAATCCCTGCTGACCTCTTGGTTATAACCTGGCACTCCTCCTGTTGAGCTTCTGACCTACAGATGTCAAAGGTAATGGTTATGTTGTTTTAGGCCACCAAGTTTAATGGTATTTATATCATGTCAGCTAGAAAACTAATACAGAGTTCGATACCCAGAAGTAGGGCCCTACTGTATAAAATTTGCTGAGAATGTGAAAGATGGTTTGGTATTGGGTGGTGGCCAGAGGGTAAAAAGCTTCTCAAGTGGCACAGTGGTAAAGAATCTGCCTGTCAAGCAGGAGACACAGGTTTGATCCCTGGCTTGGGAAGTTCCCTGGAGAAGGAAAAAGGGACTCACTCCAGTATGCTTGCCTGGGAAATCTCATGCACAGAAGGGCCTAGTGGACTGCAGTCCATGGGGTAACAAAGAGTCAGACACGACCTAGACACTAAACCACCAGCACCACTACAAAAGGTGGAAAAATGTTGAAGAGCTTAATAGAATAAGCTTACAATGTCTGGAATGGGATATTACTAAAAAGATGGATATTTACAACTGTGTTAGTACCAAGAAAGAAGTGGGAAGGAGGATGGAGAAAATATATGTCAACTTACAGGATAGCACAGTTGACATGAACAGACTGTCACTAGAAACACAGAGGATTTGCCAGTGAGGGCTCAGAAGGAAATAAGGAACATGCTATTGGAATATGAAGGAGAGGAGCCTCACTTAACAGTGGCAGAAGCTTAGCAGAATTGTTACCTGAAGTTATATGGGAAGGAGAACTTAGAAAAGGGACATTTAGCTGGCGAGATTGCCCAGCAAAGTTCTAAAGAGTCAAGATGGATTTTTCTTGCTGTTTCTAGTAAAATATAAGAGAACAGAGATAAATTGAGAGAAAATTATTAAACAAAAGGGAACTAGGCTTGGTTATTTGGGAAATTCTCGCCCATCTTTCAAGACATCAAAATGTAGGATATTTGCTTTCAGGGAAATGTGGTCTAAAAGAGTTGGCACAGTCTTTTGTTAACACCTCAGGTAGAATACAAATCTAGGATTCCACAGTGGAAAAGGCTGTTTGAAGAGAGCACTTCTGTCATATCAGTAGAAGCTGAAAATAGAGATGGGATTATCTAAGAAATATCTGTGGACAAGGGTCTTATCTACTGCAGTGGGCTCTGTCATCCTTAGAGGAAACACAAAGTTCTTGAGAATTTTGTACTGACAGACACTGCCAGCTTGGACTAAAAAAAGCAGAGTCCACAATGAAGTGAGGTTGTCAGCATTCCAAATTTCACAGAGAGGAAAGAGATTGATTTAATTACTCGGCTGTAAATATATTCTGTGTTGTGTGTGTGCTCAGTCGCTCAGCCGTGTCCAACTCTTTGAGGTCCCATGGATTGTAGGCTGCCAGACTCCTCTCTCCATGGGATTGATTTTCCAGGGAAGAATACTGTAATGGGTTGCCATTTCCTACTGCAAGGAATCTGCCCAACCCAGGGATCAAAACTGTGTTTCTTGTGTCTCCTACATTGGCAGGCAGATTCTTTACCACTGAGCCACCTGGGAAGTCAAATATATGCTATATTCAATGAAATATTAATAAAAATGGTGATCCAGAGCTAAGAGGATTATCCCCAGGCCTTGAAACCTACTGGAGTTTATCCCTCTGGATTGTGAAGTTGCTTGGCACCTCTGACTCCTTTTTTTTTTCTTTACATTTTCATCTCTTCTGAACCAGAATGTTTATAAGCATTATCTCATGTCTGTTCTGATACTGTATTGAGGAAACACTTTGGGACTTCTGAGATTATGGGATTTAGATGGAACTTTGTACTTTGAGTCAATGCTAATGTAATGAGAGACTTTTTGGGAAACTGGAGTCGAGATAAGATATTCCATACATGGGATGCAGGGGTATCACTGGAGACTTAGGGGCAGATTGTGGGAGGCAGAAGTCATGCCCCCTGAAGATATCCATGTCCCAATCCCTAGAAGTTATGGGTATGCTGAGTTATATGACAAAGGAGAACTAAGTTCATGGAGGAAATCAAAGTTTCAGAATAACTGACCTTTGCATAGGAAGAGTACCCTGAGTTAGCCAGGTTCAGTTCAGTTCAGTCATTCAGTCATGTCAGACTCTTTTCAACCCTCTGGACTGTGACACACTAGACTTCCCTGTCCT
Organism: Tragulus kanchil; assembly: GCA_022376925.1. Lineage (NCBI taxonomy): Eukaryota > Metazoa > Chordata > Mammalia > Artiodactyla > Tragulidae > Tragulus > Tragulus kanchil. The sequence continues at coordinate 20,559,751 of JAIOJX010000003.1, read as the reverse complement.
TCACCATTTCCTAGAGCTTGCTCAAGCTCACGTCCATTGACTCAGTGCCATCCAACTATCTTTTCCTCTGTCCTCCCCTTCTTCTTCTGCCTTCTATTTTCCCAATGGGGTCTTTTCCAATGAATCATCTCTTCGCATCAGGTGGCCAAAGTACTAGAGTTTCAGCTTCAGCATCATTCCTCCCAATGAATATTCAGGATTGACTTTCTTTAGGATTGACTAGTTTGATCTGCTTGCAGTCCAAGGGCCTCTCAAGAGCCTTCTCCAACACCATGATTCAAAAGCATCATTTATTCGACACTCAGCCTTCTTTATGGTCCAACTCTTGCAACCATACATGACTACTGGGAAAACCATAGCTTTGACTATAGAGGCTTTTGTTGGCAAAGGATTGTCTCTGCTTTTGAATATGCTGTCTAGGTTTGTCATAGCTTTTCTTCCAAGGAGCAAGCATCTTTTAATTTCATGGCTGTAGTCACTATCTGCTGTGATTTTGGAGCCCAAGAGAATAATCTGTCACTATTTCCATTGTTTGCCCATCTATTTGTAATCATGGAGGCTTTTAAAAAGTTGGAGAGAGGAGGAAAGCTACGTTGTGCCTCCATTGAGCCTCCAGAAAGGAATACAGTCCTGTTTTAATGGTGATTTTTAGCCCCATGAGATGGATGTGGGACTTCTAACTTTCATAAGTGTAATGTAGTTCATTTACGTTTTTTATTGAGGAAACACTTTGGGACTTCTGAGATTATGGGATTTAGATGGAACTTTGTACTTTGAGTCAATGCTAATGTAATGAGAGACTTTTTGGGAAACTGGAGTCGAGATAAGATATTCCATACATGGGATGCAGGGGTATCACTGGAGACTTAGGGGCAGATTGTGGGAGGCAGAAGTCATGCCCCCTGAAGATATCCATGTCCCAATCCCTAGAAGTTATGGGTATGCTGAGTTATATGACAAAGGAGAACTAAGTTCATGGAGGAAATCAAAGTTTCAGAATAACTGACCTTTGCATAGGAAGAGTACCCTGAGTTAGCCAGGTTCAGTTCAGTTCAGTCATTCAGTCATGTCAGACTCTTTTCAACCCTCTGGACTGTGACACACTAGACTTCCCTGTCCTTCACCATTTCCTAGAGCTTGCTCAAGCTCACGTCCATTGACTCAGTGCCATCCAACTATCTTTTCCTCTGTCCTCCCCTTCTTCTTCTGCCTTCTATTTTCCCAATGGGGTCTTTTCCAATGAATCATCTCTTCGCATCAGGTGGCCAAAGTACTAGAGTTTCAGCTTCAGCATCATTCCTCCCAATGAATATTCAGGATTGACTTTCTTTAGGATTGACTAGTTTGATCTGCTTGCAGTCCAAGGGCCTCTCAAGAGCCTTCTCCAACACCATGATTCAAAAGCATCATTTATTCGACACTCAGCCTTCTTTATGGTCCAACTCTTGCAACCATACATGACTACTGGGAAAACCATAGCTTTGACTATAGAGGCTTTTGTTGGCAAAGGATTGTCTCTGCTTTTGAATATGCTGTCTAGGTTTGTCATAGCTTTTCTTCCAAGGAGCAAGCATCTTTTAATTTCATGGCTGTAGTCACTATCTGCTGTGATTTTGGAGCCCAAGAGAATAATCTGTCACTATTTCCATTGTTTGCCCATCTATTTGTAATCATGGAGGCTTTTAAAAAGTTGGAGAGAGGAGGAAAGCTACGTTGTGCCTCCATTGAGCCTCCAGAAAGGAATACAGTCCTGTTTTAATGGTGATTTTTAGCCCCATGAGATGGATGTGGGACTTCTAACTTTCATAAGTGTAATGTAGTTCATTTACGTTCAGCACTGATTTTGTGGTATTTGTTAAACCAGTGACAGGAAGCTAAGATTTTATTCTTTCCTCTTTTACTATTTTCCATGTGCCTGTCCTTCTATCCTCTTACCGTAACATTTGAAGATCATTCTTGTTTCTCCTCTCTTTGTTTGACAGTGCACCCAATCAGTTACAACATGCTGTGGCTTAAACTCTAAATTCTCTTGAAATAAGTCTTCTTGTCTCCCTATCTATCATCATTTCCCTAGGTAAGTTATTAGCCAGAGTTATTAATACATTTAAAACAGACCCCAGGGGCTTCCCCTGGTGATCCAGTGGGTAAGGACACCGCTTTGCAGTGCAAGGGGCGCCGGTTTGATCCCTGGCCTGGGAAGACCCCACGTGCCACGGAGCGGCTGGACCAATGTGTCCAATCACCGAGCCGGAGCTCTGGAGCGCATGTGCCCAGAGCCGGCACTCAGCAACAACAGACGCCACCACGATGGGAGGCCCACAGGAGCCAAAGAACAAAGACGGATGAGAATAGATAAATGAAAGACCAATAGAAGTGGCCTGCCCGCTCCTCTCCCTCCCCAACCCGACCCCCGCCTAAAAATAAATAAATAAATAAATCTTTAAAAAAAAAAAAAAAAAAAACCCCAGACCCCATCTCACCAGCCAAAGTTCCTTTTTTTTTTTTTAAATGCTTCAAAGATATCTCATTACCTATCCAAGAGTATAGTGTCTACACTTCTTAAAAATTATATTCAAAGCTTTTCATGACTGACTCCTGCTAACCACATAGGCATCACCCACTTTGTAGTAGACCCTGTGGCAACTCTGAGTGTCCCTTGGTGCCATGACATGCCTCACTCTTTGTGTCTTTCTGTCAATGCTCTTTCTGTTCTTTTCCTGGGATACTCTTTTTATTACCTCTCTCCTATTTTGAAACACTTCAACACTCCTAATGTCCCCTCTTCAAGAATCTGTCCCTTCATTGGCAGATGAAACTCTGTTCTTGCTTTGTGTTCTCCTCTTTTCGTGAATGTATCTTAACTGGATATTAATAAAACAAAGTCAGTGTCTATTTATGGGTTAATTAATGTCAGTGTACTTGGTGCATATTTAGTGATCAAAACTGATTGCCTAATTAAGCTGAGTTAAACTACTCTATCATTGTAGTGAACTCAGCCTAAAGAGAATTCTCCTCTTCCTCCATAAATCAAGCTTTTGCATAGTCCTCTCCCCTTGAGTTTGGGCAAAACCTATGACTTGCTTCCAGGCAACTGGATGTGTCAATGCAAAGAGATTTAGCAGGTAACTCAGATACCCAATTCAGTTGATCCAAAGGATCATGAACCTGGATGAGCCTGATTTAATCAAAATGAAATCCTTGAAACAGAATGGAGTTCTCCCTGAGGTAGAAGACTCTCATGCTGGCCTTAAAGAAGCAAGCACCATATTGTGAACTGTCTATGGAGAAAACCACACGACAGACAACTGTGGCAGTTTCTAGGACCAGAGGGTGGACCCCAGCCAACAGTTAGCAAAGCCAGGTCCTTCAGTCACACAGCTGTAAGAAAAATTTGCCAGTAACCGCAAGAAGCTTGGAAGTGGATTCATCCCCACTCAAGCCATCAGATGAGTATGCAGCCAGATCAACAGCCTTAAGAGACCAAAATAAAAGACCCAGATAATTTATCTCAGAATCCCTAACTCACAGAAACTCAGATAATAAGTGTATGTTGTTTCTAGCTTCTAAGTTTCTGGTACTTTGTTCAACAATAGAACTCATACGAACCCACAACTTCAAGCAGTTATTCATTATTTTATATTTAGTACTACTTTGCACATCTGTTACTTCTATTACCCTACTTCATTTCTTCACTCACTATCATTTTCTTATATATTAATGCATTCTGCTAATATCTTAAAACTCTAAGTCATTTATATACATGATGTATACCAAGATCAATAATACAAATTCTCATCACATAAGGAATTCATAATCTGCTGGCCCCCTACATAATATAAATGGAGAAACCAGTACGTCTGCCCAGGTGGGATGGTGAGATAGCTTATTGTATTTCCATTTTCTCCAGCCAGTTCAAATCTAAAAATCTCATCAGGGCTCTTCTCAAGCTATAAATTTTCCAATGAACCCTCTACAACAGCTGTTATATACAAATTTCAAACAATATGCACAAGTAATACGTAACTTAAGTTTTATTATTGTGGTACATCTTTGCAATTTGTTTTCATAGCTGTATTTTAAGCTTTAAGGAATAGAAGATCTTCCTTTATATTCCTCTCTGTGAATAACAAAGAGTAATAAGTGTATAAGGTTATAAGCTCAGATCTAGATGATCTGTGTCTCTCTGTCTTCCACAAGGTAGTATAGTTTTAAGATATTATCATTTAGTTGCTAAGTTGTGTCTGGCTCTTTTGCGACCCCATTGCCTGTAGCCCACCAGTCTCATCTGTGCATATCATTTCCCAGGAAAGGAAGACTAGAGTGGGTTGCAATTTTCTTCTCCAGGGATCTTCCTGATGCAGGGATCAAATCCATGTCTTCTGCTTCTCAGGCAGATATTTTACTACTGAGCCACTACTGAACTACCTTTTTTGTTTGTTTAAATTTTGGCCCTTTTATTGTTTTTATTTATTTATTTATTTTCATCCATCTTTATTTTTTGGCCTGTGTAGGCCTGCCATTGCAGTGGCCTCTCTCACTGCAGAACACTGGCTCTGAGCATGTGCGCACTAGAGTGCTGGCTTGTAATTGGACACACTGGTCCAGCTGCTCCATGGCATTGGGGATTTTCCTGGGCCAGGGATCGAACCAGTGCTCCCCGCACTGCAAGGTGGACTCTGGACCACCAGGAAGCCCTAAGCAACCTTTAAAATATAAGATGTTCTTAAATATTTCCTTTCCTCCAATATGGCTAAAGTTTATTGGGGAAAGTTTTATGGCTGAAGTCATTTTGCGGAAAATCATAACATGTCCAGAAAGTTCTGAAAAATTCAGATAATTATAAAGGAAGCTATAAGATTACATGCTGAGGAAGATAATTGGAGTTATGGTTCAAATATTAAGAATTTTGAGAATCAATACTGACACTTATAAACTACATGGGACAAAGTACAGATTCCATTTACTGGAAAAAAAATGGGAGATCAAGGAGGATTGAAAACTTCAAATCTAACCTGAAGGAAGATAGAAAAAGTTTCTGATTAATTTATTAAATTTAATCAATTTTGATTATGGAGCAGTTATAAAAGCTAACTAGCTAAAACTTCAGTGGGTAAAGGAAATCAGGGTCCTCAGTCTCCACTAAAGTCATCTGCGCAGGCTTCCATGATAAAATAACATAGAATGAGCAGCTGAAATAGCATGAATATATTTTCTCTTGGTTCTGCAGTCTGGGAAGGACAAAACTGCTTGCTTGTGCACCTATAACCCAATTTCCTAAAAAACAATACAAAACAATAATAAAGATAAAGCTACACCAAAACTATCTCTTTAGCATAACTTGAAGGCAGAGAACAGCTAAACTTCAAAATAACTCCAAAAAAGAGGAAAGAACATGAAATTCCAGCCAGAGATGTTTCACACTCCTATTTCAACCCTCCTAATGCCGAGCTCTGTGAGAAGCAAAAGTAGAAAAAGCAGATGGATGATAACTATAGAGAAGAGGGAAGGAAGACACCAGTAAGGTCTAAGGTTTTTATAAGACTCACACCACAAAAACTAAGTCATTTACAAGTCTGAAAAGACACTCCTGATCATGGAGTTACACGTAGGGACTCAGAAGTTTGAACCATCAGAAGAGCATGTGCGCACTAGAGTGCTGGCTTGTAATTGGACACACTGGTCCAGCTGCTCCATGGCATTGGGGATTTTCCTGGGCCAGGGATCGAACCAGTGCTCCCCGCACTGCAAGGTGGACTCTGGACCACCAGGAAGCCCTAAGCAACCTTTAAAATATAAGATGTTCTTAAATATTTCCTTTCCTCCAATATGGCTAAAGTTTATTGGGGAAAGTTTTATGGCTGAAGTCTTTTTTGGAAAATCATAACGTGTCCAGAAAGTTCTGAAAAATTCAGATAATTATAAAGGAAGCTATAAGATTACATGCTGAGGAAGATAATTGGAGTTATGGTTCAAATATTAAGAATTTTGAGAATCAATACTGACACTTATAAACTACATGGGACAAAGTACAGATTCCATTTACTGGAAAAAAAATGGGAGATCAAGGAGGATTGAAAACTTCAAATCTAACCTGAAGGAAGATAGAAAAAGTTTCTGATTAATTTATTAAATTTAATCAATTTTGATTATGGAGCAGTTATAAAAGCTAACTAGCTAAAACTTCAGTGGGTAAAGGAAATCAGGCTCCTCAGTCTCCACTAAAGTCATCTGCGCAGGCTTCCATGATAAAATAACATAGAATGAGCAGCTGAAATAGCATGAATATATTTTCTCTTGGTTCTGCAGTCTGGGAAGGACAAAACTGCTTGCTTGTGCACCTATAACCCAATTTCCTAAAAAACAATACAAAACAATAATAAAGATAAAGCTACACCAAAACTATCTCTTTAGCATAACTTGAAGGCAGAGAACAGCTAAACTTCAAAATAACTCCAAAAAAGAGGAAAGAACATGAAATTCCAGCCAGAGATGTTTCACACTCCTATTTCAACCCTCCTAATGCCGAGCTCTGTGAGAAGCAAAAGTAGAAAAAGCAGATGGATGATAACTATAGAGAAGAGGGAAGGAAGACACCAGTAAGGTCTAAGGTTTTTATAAGACTCACACCACAAAAACTAAGTCATTTACAAGTCTGAAAAGACACTCCTGATCATGGAGTTACACGTAGGGACTCAGAAGTTTGAACCATCAGAAGAGCGAGGGTCTTCAAAACACATACCTCCTGGGAAGTAGAAGGAGATAAAAATTTAAAATATGCCTTTTACAATTGCTTGATGAAAGGGGAAAGGAAGAAGAAGAAAATACATGCTTGTGAGACATAAAGGAAAATCAAAGGATTAGGAGACACACAGCCCAGAGTAATATTCAACTAAATCAGATTATAAAATATAAATGTCAAGGAAGCAAGGGCATTTATAAAAGGTTTAAGTACAGAGGTAAACACTAGAACAACAAGATCAGAAAACAAAGCATGCATATGTGAATATATACATACATACATATGTATCATACATATGTGAATATCATACATATGTGAATATATATATCATACATACATATGTGAATATCATACATATGTGAATATATATATTAATATATACTTACATATGCATGTGAAAGAGCAATGAATATTAATTTCATAGAGAAAAATATATCACAATGTAGATAATCATAACATATGACAAAGCTGAGGCTAAATATAGTAGTTTAGATTAAATGTGACTATACCTAAGGAAAAAAAAGAGATTCATCTTAAATCAAAGTGTAAGATACATCTATATGGTTTACATGACAGACAAACCTGTAACAAAGTAATTCAGAATGGAGGAGTGATGGAAAGGATAAATAAAACTATACCGGCAAGTGAGGAAAATAGTTAAAAAGAGACACACATGAAAGCAGGGATAACAATCCTGATAACAGATAAAGTAGAACTCAAGAGCAAAAGCTTCAACATGATAAATCAGGGCACCGTTTAATGGTAGGTGTCTCAGTTCACAATGAAAACATAACATGTATGAGTATTTATAGCTTGGTTAACACCACAGTCACTTTATGAAGCAGAATCTATCAGCACATGCAAGAAGATACCAGTAAAATCATGGTAGTGTTAGACGATGTAAACAGAACACTCTGTTCAAGGAACATCAAGTGGACCAAATCTAAGTAAGGAAATAAAAGACCTCCAAAATATACCAATAAGATAGATATTATGGATAGATGCTTAAATACTCAATAATAGACAATGAACCTTCTTCTCAAGCATCTATGTAACTTTCACAGAAAGACAAATGATCGTATATTAGATCCACACAAAATCTCAGTAAGGCCCACAGGGTACAAATATTGCAAGTAGCACTTTATGAAGCACTAAGAAGACATGCACAGCCTTTATAACAGATGTATTACTTTACCAGAGCTGCCATAGTCATTGCTACAAACAGTGACGTAAAACAATAGAAATCTCCACCCTCACAGCTCAGGCCATGAAGCTCTTCCTGGAGGCACACTTCTCATAAGATCTGTTGATAAGTTAGTATTATTGTATCAATGTTATTTTCTTACTTGAATATCTGTATCTATAGAAAGTCCTATTATTATCTAACTATAAATAATAATTCCTTGGTGGTTTACCAGTGGATCAACTGGTAAAGAACCCATCTGCCAATGCAGGAAATTTAAGAAATACAGATTCAATCCGAGGGCAGAAAGACCCCCTGAAGAAGAAAATGGCAACCTGTACCAGTATTCTTGCCTGGAAAATTGCACAGAGGAGCCTGGTGGGCTACAATCCATGGGGTTGCAAAGAGTTGGACACGACTGAGGACACACACACATACACACACACACATAGAAAATATACACTGTATAATACAAAATATATTATTTGTTATTAAAGCGAAATGGAAAATATCTCAAATCTTTTGACGTATTTTATAGACACCATATTTAAATGGAGATCACTGTGAAAAATGTTCAAAAAATTCTGGTTTAACACTTTTTCTTTACCATCAACCCTCTTTATTTTATGAAAATGGAAAGATGACAACTTAGGAGGTTCTGTTTTGACACTTATCTGAAGTACAAAGGTAGTTGCAATTCAGGGTTATTATATTTTTTGAAGAATTATGATTGAGAGCATAGGAAAGGCCAAGACCCAGGAGCCTGAAACACTAATTGAAAGTCAGATTATAATATAACATTAAAGCTAATTTTCCAGAAAAACATGGCCAGGGTGTTTGTACCCGTAGGGCATCTTTCTTACTATGACATGGCCAACTTTAGAGATATTATAATGAGTAACCTTTGGCCACAGATTTGTCCCCAAAAAAACCCAAGTAGCAAATTAAAGATAGATATTATGGATAGATGCTTAAATACTCAATAATAGACAATGAACCTTCTTCTCAAGCATCTATGTAACTTTCACAGAAAGACAAATGATCGTATATTAGATCCACACAAAATCTCAGTAAGGCCCACAGGGTACAAATATTGCAAGTAGCACTTTATGAAGCACTAAGAAGACATGCACAGCCTTTATAACAGATGTATTACTTTACCAGAGCTGCCATAGTCATTGCTACAAACAGTGACGTAAAACAATAGAAATCTCCACCCTCACAGCTCAGGCCATGAAGCTCTTCCTGGAGGCACACTTCTCATAAGATCTGTTGATAAGTTAGTATTATTGTATCAATGTTATTTTCTTACTTGAATATCTGTATCTATAGAAAGTCCTATTATTATCTAACTATAAATAATAATTCCTTGGTGGTTTACCAGTGGATCAACTGGTAAAGAACCCATCTGCCAATGCAGGAAATTTAAGAAATACAGATTCAATCCCGAGGGCAGAAAGACCCCCTGAAGAAGAAAATGGCAACCTGTACCAGTATTCTTGCCTGGAAAATTGCACAGAGGAGCCTGGTGGGCTACAATCCATGGGGTTGCAAAGAGTTGGACACGACTGAGGACACACACACATACACACACACACATAGAAAATATACACTGTATAATACAAAATATATTATTTGTTATTAAAGCGAAATGGAAAATATCTCAAATCTTTTGACGTATTTTATAGACACCATATTTAAATGGAGATCACTGTGAAAAATGTTCAAAAAATTCTGGTTTAACACTCTTTCTTTACCATCAACCCTCTTTATTTTATGAAAATGGAAAGATGACAACTTAGGAGGTTCTGTTTTGACACTTATCTGAAGTACAAAGGTAGTTGCAATTCAGGGTTATTATATTTTTTGAAGAATTATGATTGAGAGCATAGGAAAGGCCAAGACCCAGGAGCCTGAAACACTAATTGAAAGTCAGATTATAATATAACATTAAAGCTAATTTTCCAGAAAAACATGGCCAGGGTGTTTGTACCCGTAGGGCATCTTTCTTACTATGACATGGCCAACTTTAGAGATATTATAATGAGTAACCTTTGGCCACAGATTTGTCACATCCATCTATCAAAAATCCAAAGTAGAATTTAGATAGGATACAGCAAAGTTATGCAATCTCTTTATGAATATGTTTATCCATTAGTTACAGCTTATACTAAAATATCTATTGTAATTATTTTGGCATTAAAAACTTCAATGGGCATTAATTATAATAACCATGTATTATCTTTTATGGTAACTGGAAGGATACAGTACGTGCTATTTCAATGAAGGGACAGAAATTGATCATCTCGCTAAGACATTAAGTAAGAAACACATGGATTGTCATTTAATGAATTCTTAAAGGTGAAATCATTTAAATAGTGTCTTACCACTTATCTTTTTATATTTAAAAATTTTGACTTGATGAAATTAAACTTATTCTGTTGCTTGATATGAAAATTTATCAACAAGCTGCTAACCTTCAAGCAGATATTTTGTCTTATTAGTCAATGAAAGGTGACTGATACAGGGCTTAGCAACCCCATTCCTTGGGGATATAATTAGCTATCTTGTTTATATGTACCCTGTTGAGCTTGAAAGTGTCTGTACACAGTTTACGTTGGTTACCATGGACTGGCCATGTTCATTGTGGATTCTCCATGTGTTTTTATGCATATATTCACTATTTCCAGAGTTTTCCCTGACCATCATTTAATTAGGATCCTGGCAAACTGCAGGAAATGAATTTAAATTTAAATTTCTCTGTAATTAGCATGAAAGAGTTTAAACATGGGTGTCTTACAGTTTATCACATCAAATTAATTTATGCATACTACCTCAAGTCATTTCTAGCAAGAATATTTAAAATCAATAATTACAGCCTCAGATTATGCCCTTGCTCCTAGGGAATAAAATAATCTATTCTGAAAAGTCAGCCTGCAGTTTAATGGTTTTTATTTCAGAATTTAATAACAATTATACACCTGAGAGTCAGTTCTGGGTGCTTTAGTTGTACCTCTGGCATATCGTGAAAAAGGTAAGGGCATATGGTTTTAAATGGAAAAATAAGCCTAAAAAAACTTATGAAATATTCAAGGTAATATTTCAGTGTCACACTGAAATTCAGATGAGCTCTCCAAATATTGTCAACAGTCAGTCATTTTGTGGCATCAATGAGACATCCAGAAGGTGTAATTTAGAAGCTGAAGAAAGGGGTCTGGAGAAGGGTTTATAGATTTGGCATCCATAAGAACGTATGCAGAGAAAGGCATTGGGTAAATAGATGAGATTTCCCTAAGAAAGTAAATACATGAAACTCAGAGAAATGCCTCTTTTAAAAAAGATGGAGACGTTAAGGTGAACCACGGATAAGTAGGCTATTTCAATGAAAAAATTGATCATCTCGCTAAGACATTAAGTAAGAAACACATGGATTGTCATTTAATGAATTCTTAAAGGTGAAATCATTTAAATAGTGTCTTACCACTTATCTTTTTATATTTAAAAATTTTGACTTGATGAAATTAAACTTATTCTGTTGCTTGATATGAAAATTTATCAACAAGCTGCTAACCTTCAAGCAGATATTTTGTCTTATTAGTCAATGAAAGGTGACTGATACAGGGCTTAGCAACCCCATTCCTTGGGGATATAATTAGCTATCTTGTTTATATGTACCCTGTTGAGCTTGAAAGTGTCTGTACACAGTTTACGTTGGTTACCATGGACTGGCCATGTTCATTGTGGATTCTCCATGTGTTTTTATGCATATATTCACTATTTCCAGAGTTTTCCCTGACCATCATTTAATTAGGATCCTGGCAAACTGCAGGAAATGAATTTAAATTTAAATTTCTCTGTAATTAGCATGAAAGAGTTTAAACATGGGTGTCTTACAGTTTATCACATCAAATTAATTTATGCATACTACCTCAAGTCATTTCTAGCAAGAATATTTAAAATCAATAATTACAGCCTCAGATTATGCCCTTGCTCCTAGGGAATAAAATAATCTATTCTGAAAAGTCAGCCTGCAGTTTAATGGTTTTTATTTCAGAATTTAATAACAATTATACACCTGAGAGTCAGTTCTGGGTGCTTTAGTTGTACCTCTGGCATATCGTGAAAAAGGTAAGGGCATATGGTTTTAAATGGAAAAATAAGCCTAAAAAAACTTATGAAATATTCAAGGTAATATTTCAGTGTCACACTGAAATTCAGATGAGCTCTCCAAATATTGTCAACAGTCAGTCATTTTGTGGCATCAATGAGACATCCAGAAGGTGTAATTTAGAAGCTGAAGAAAGGGGTCTGGAGAAGGGTTTATAGATTTGGCATCCATAAGAACGTATGCAGAGAAAGGCATTGGGTAAATAGATGAGATTTCCCTAAGAAAGTAAATACATGAAACTCAGAGAAATGCCTCTTTTTAAGAACAGACAGATGGTGGGCAAGGACGTTAAGTGGATAGAAACCCTAGTAGCACAATGGATAGGAAAAAGTAGAAAAGGCAGGAGGAAGTATTGTTAAGAGAGAAAATGGTATAGAGTTTTGAGGAGGATCCAGGAAACCATGTCACATTCTACAAGACTCTCAATGTTAACATGTGAACAAAAACCCTAGCCCTGAGGAATAAGCGAGTCTTTGTTAACCATTTTGGAGCCATTAAGGGTGGCCAAAGTGGATTCAGATACCAGAGGACCAAGAAGGAAATCGGAGAGAGGAAGTAAATAATTTCTAGGAAATTAAATGTTCTCCTCTAAAAAGTCAACCTGTTGTTTAAAACTTTTTCTTGTAGAATTAACAGTTACATATGGGAGAGTAAATTCTGGGCAACTATTTCTCTCCCAAGATCCTGTCTATGAAGATAGAGGAGATCAGTATGTAAAACAGAACTCAGAATTTAAAAGGATATTTTCCACAAGACATGAGCAATTTAAACCCATTTATAGGATGAAAGAGAGCAACACTGAAAATTGAGGTTGAAAATACAGGGACAGGCTCTCACCTTCTGAGACAGTCTGTATTCTGCCTATAGAATGTGTATCTTTCTAAATAAACTTGCTTTCACTTTAAAAAGAAAAAAACATACAGGAGAGAGGGTATGATTGTTGGTTCAAAGATCCTATGCAGTGTGGTAAGGATGGGTTTTCATGACCCAGTAAGAAGTATTCATTTAAGATTGTAAAAGGGACACACATTTTCCTCTGCAAGGATCTATAAGGAAAAAAAGAACGGTAATATATAGATGTCAGGATAGGATTGGATCAAAAAGTTTCAATAGTATATACCTGAACACTTCTTTTTCTGTAAAGGATAAAATCGGTTCATGTACATGGATTGAAATATAAATGCTTCTATGGTTAATTTGAGGGGAATTAAAATTTGTTTAAAAATAAAAGAAGGAACTGCATGAAATAGCTTGTTGGAAACTGCTTAGAAATGAATTGAGGCTGAAAAGAGTTTGTATGACTAGGAGAAATAGTACCATAAGAAAAGAGAAGGCAGGAGGAAGTATTGAAATTGGCCTCTTTTTAAGAACAGACAGATGGTGGGCAAGGACGTTAAGTGGATAGAAACCCTAGTAGCACAATGGATAGGAAAAAGTAGAAAAGGCAGGAGGAAGTATTGTTAAGAGAGAAATGGTATAGAGTTTTGAGGAGGATCCAGGAAACCATGTCACATTCTACAAGACTCTCAATGTTAACATGTGAACAAAAACCCTAGCCCTGAGGAATAAGCGAGTCTTTGTTAACCATTTTGGAGCCATTAAGGGTGGCCAAAGTGGATTCAGATACCAGAGGACCAAGAAGGAAATCGGAGAGAGGAAGTAAATAATTTCTAGGAAATTAAATGTTCTCCTCTAAAAAGTCAACCTGTTGTTTAAAACTTTTTCTTGTAGAATTAACAGTTACATATGGGAGAGTAAATTCTGGGCAACTATTTCTCTCCCAAGATCCTGTCTATGAAGATAGAGGAGATCAGTATGTAAAACAGAACTCAGAATTTAAAAGGATATTTTCCACAAGACATGAGCAATTTAAACCCATTTATAGGATGAAAGAGAGCAACACTGAAAATTGAGGTTGAAAATACAGGGACAGGCTCTCACCTTCTGAGACAGTCTGTATTCTGCCTATAGAATGTGTATCTTTCTAAATAAACTTGCTTTCACTTTAAAAAGAAAAAAACATACAGGAGAGAGGGTATGATTGTTGGTTCAAAGATCCTATGCAGTGTGGTAAGGATGGGTTTTCATGACCCAGTAAGAAGTATTCATTTAAGATTGTAAAAGGGACACACATTTTCCTCTGCAAGGATCTATAAGGAAAAAAAGAACGGTAATATATAGATGTCAGGATAGGATTGGATCAAAAAGTTTCAATAGTATATACCTGAACACTTCTTTTTCTGTAAAGGATAAAATCGGTTCATGTACATGGATTGAAATATAAATGCTTCTATGGTTAATTTGAGGGGAATTAAAATTTGTTTAAAAATAAAAGAAGGAACTGCATGAAATAGCTTGTTGGAAACTGCTTAGAAATGAATTGAGGCTGAAAAGAGTTTTGTATGACAATGTGGTGAGATATTATTTTAGGATATTAACAAATCTTTCTCTTGGACAGAGAGGACTGTTGACTTCTTTTATTTGTTTTGCTTTTCTTTTGCAATTCCTGACAAGCAAATATGCATGGCATTCTATATCTATCATACTTTTAAAAAGATAACTACATAAAATACAGCTTCTTATCTCAAAAATAGTATTATTCCTAAAGGACCAGTGTGTCATTATAAGCTTTGTAAGCTTTCTGATTTTTTTTTCCTTCGATTTTATGCAACCCTCGTATAGCAGCTATCCTTGGAGAACCCAAGAACCAGGGTATTTTTCCTAGTACACCAGAAAAATATCCAATATTAATTATTGTAAAATTTTTTAATCTAAAAATGTGTGTTGTGTGCTTACTTCCTTTAACATCTTACATCAGAATTCGCTCAATATCTTCCAACCATTTCTGTGTTTGGTGGTGTATGTAGTGGGGAGGGGGGACACTTAAAATACAGGGCATTTTACAGCATTGCCTTAGCTTTCACTCTTTGATTTCACAGATCTTCAAGGTCAGCCAGGAATAAGAGTTTGGGGCCTTCTGAGGTTCCCATGAGAATTCACATAGTACTGCATGTGTGCATGTTATTCTAGATCCCAGGCACAGGCTCGGGCTTTTTGAAAGCCCCAAATGACCATCTCATTTCTCATTCCATGGCATTGCTTTTATGATTTTTGGTCAGCTTCTGATTTGTCCCAACCATTATTATCACCTCACAGAGCTGAAATGTTAAACTGTTGTCCCTGATTATCTTTGGCAAATACCCATGGGAAAAGGCTAATTGTATAGAGAAAGCTATGAATTAGGTTAAAACAAACAAAAACAAACAAAAAACACAAAAGATAATGGTGTGGTTCATTGGTAAAGAATTTGCCTGCCAGTGCAAGAGATGAGGGTTCGATCTCTGGGTAAGGAAGATCCCTTGGAGAAGGAAATAGCTACCCACTCTAGTATTCTTGCCTAGAGAATTCCATGGAAAGAAGAGCCTGGCAGGCTATATAGCACATGGGGTCGCAAAAGAGTAAGAGACAATTTAACAACTGTAAAGCAACAATCTGACAGATGTTCTGTCAGATTATTATTAAAATTATTATTTTATTTTAAAATTATTAAAAATGAGTTTCACTTCTGTGGCAAAGATATGCAAGCTTCAAATGAGGCTGTTTTCAGGATCCTATCCTATCACTTACATGAGTCATATATCTGTATGTTAATTTCTGCCCATAATCAATCAACTCACTGGCTAAAAAATTAACCAAGAGAATTTATAGGGATTCCCTGTTTCCAGCTTTATGGAAAGAGAAGAGATAATACTGGTTGTAACAACATCAACGAAAAACATTTAATGAATGGCTCTGCTTTCTAACTTTTCATATATTATTTAATTTAATCCTTTTAACATCCTAATGGAGATGGCCACTATTACCTCCCTTTTACATTCCCATAAGTGGGAATTTTGAGGAAATTGCCAGGTCAAATATTGATAATGCGCTGAGCATGGAACTCTTGGGGAGTTCCAAGCCCATTCTGCCCCATCCACTGACGCCACCAGTGAACACCTTGTTCTTATTTTCACTGTACTTTTGAAGCTATTCATTTTTAAATCTACCAGGGTCAGCCAGGAATAAGAGTTGGGCCTTTGAGGTTCCCATGAGAATTCACATAGTACTGCATGTGTGCATGTTATTCTAGATCCCAGGCACAGGCTCGGGCTTTTGAAAGCCCCAAATGACCATCTCATTTCTCATTCCATGGCATTGCTTTTATGATTTTTGGTCAGCTTCTGATTTGTCCCAACCATTATTATCACCTCACAGAGCTGAAATGTTAAACTGTTGTCCCTGATTATCTTTGGCAAATACCCATGGGAAAAGGCTAATTGTATAGAGAAAGCTATGAATTAGGTTAAAACAAACAAAAACAAACAAAAAACACAAAAGATAATGGTGTGGTTCATTGGTAAAGAATTTGCCTGCCAGTGCAAGAGATGAGGGTTCGATCTCTGGGTAAGGAAGATCCCTTGGAGAAGGAAATAGCTACCCACTCTAGTATTCTTGCCTAGAGAATTCCATGGAAAGAAGAGCCTGGCAGGCTATATAGCACATGGGGTCGCAAAAGAGTAAGAGACAATTTAACAACTGTAAAGCAACAATCTGACAGATGTTCTGTCAGATTATTATTAAAATTATTATTTTATTTTAAAATTATTAAAAATGAGTTTCACTTCTGTGGCAAAGATATGCAAGCTTCAAATGAGGCTGTTTTCAGGATCCTATCCTATCACTTACATGAGTCATATATCTGTATGTTAATTTCTGCCCATAATCAATCAACTCACTGGCTAAAAAATTAACCAAGAGAATTTATAGGGATTCCCTGTTTCCAGCTTTATGGAAAGAGAAGAGATAATACTGGTTGTAACAACATCAACGAAAAACATTTAATGAATGGCTCTGCTTTCTAACTTTTCATATATTATTTAATTTAATCCTTTTAACATCCTAATGGAGATGGCCACTATTACCTCCCTTTTACATTCCCATAAGTGGGAATTTTGAGGAAATTGCCAGGTCAAATATTGATAATGCGCTGAGCATGGAACTCTTGGGGAGTTCCAAGCCCATTCTGCCCCATCCACTGACGCCACCAGTGAACACCTTGTTCTTATTTTCACTGTACTTTTGAAGCTATTCATTTTTAAATCTACCACAGTTTGGAAAAGAGGGTAGGGATCATACAAATTAAAATGTCACAAGGATCACGAGATTGAACATTTTCCTTAAAGAGCCATACCTCAACTTCTTGTTGCTTAATTTCCAGAATTCTGAGGAAGCTGACTTCTTTGGACAGTGTTTCCCCATTGCTTTTGTGGGGAAGTAGATTTACCATGGTTTTTCCCAGTATGAAAGTCAGAATGACTTCATATGTATTTTTTTTATTATTGGAGTATATTTGTTTTATAGAGTTGCATTAGCTTCAGGTGTACAGCAATGTTATATATGTTTTTGAACATACATGGTTTTGAGTTATAGTCTTACAGGCACTCAGTTCAAATGCCTATAAGAACATAATTCTCCTTTAATTAGAGAAGAATCCGGAGAGACCATAGGTGAAATAATTATGAGGTATTTTATGGTCAACTGTGAATCCAGCATTGTAGTTTCCGCCTTTCTTATGCTGAGAGTGATGGATTACATGCTGAAAGAGAAAGGTGAAAGTTGGTATTGTGTCTAAAGAGAAAAGGGAGCTGACTTAGGAATTTGTGGATGGAGCTGTGCAGCTCATGGAGGTTTCTGCTTAAATATTCAATCTAAATGGTTTTGTAAATGTGGGGTAACAGGTATAAAATGAAGGTGTGAAGTTTGGAGTATTTTGGACCCTATCAAATCTTTTGCAATGACCTTTTCGATGATAACCCCAGCATTCTATAAAAATATGCACCTGTCAGAAAAATACTGAACTATTTCAGTGATTGATCTGATCCAAGTTTTTGTGTTCATATTTTTGTAGAAATTATGAGGGTGAGATATAAAGAAGCATTAGACAAAAGTTTTGTTTTAATTGCAAAGGGGTTAGGCTATTGTTGGTTTTTTATTCAATTTTCCCTGGGCAGGCCATGATCATTAAAATAATTCACTATGATGTGAGAAAGAGCTTCTTGTCTTAGGGGCACTGGTGAGGTGAATTCACAATTATGGATCGTTTTAATTGAATTATATCCTTAGAGCTTTAGTTTTGAGCTCTGAATCCACAATCTGCAATTTGCAAGTAATCAATGATATTTATTTAAATGCTCTTGGGTAGAGAGCATGTATATACAGAAACCTGCTTATTTCTACATACAATTGTTAAGAAGAATAATAGAGTATTGCAAATTAACTGTTAAAAGGAAATGTAAATCTCAGATTATATAATATTAATGCTTTCATTTGATAATTACTGAAAATGTTTAGAATTAACTTATATAATTTAGTTTAACCATTGTTACAATGTGGAAGTAACTTTGAAAGCAAACATTCTTACATTTTATGATGCTTACCCAGTACTAGACTATTCATCTACTTAACAAGTCTATCCCTAGAATCATCTTTCTCCTTTGCATCTCCTGTCTGAGTTTCTGGATGTCCTCTTTCCCCCTGGAGTTTCTTGTCTAATTTCTCTGCTCTCACATCTGTGCCTATTCTTAAATTTCATTTTTACTGGTGTCTCTGTTCTCAGACCACTTATCTTCTAGAGATGAAAGCATTCATTGATTAACTTAAATTTTCAAAAGGCTGATGAGTGGGCTTCCCTGGTGGTCCAGTGGGTAAGGACACCGCCTTGCAGTGCAAGGGGTGCCAGTTTGATCCCTGGCCTGTGAAGATCCCATGTGCTGTGGAGCGGCTGGACTGATGTGTCCAACTACTGAGCCGGAGCTCTGAGTGCATGTGCCCAGAGCTGGTGCTCTGTGACGAGAGAGGCCACTGTGATGGGAGGCCCACATGGGCCAAAGATCAAAGATCAATAAATGAAAGATCAATAGAAGTGGCCAAAAAAAAAAAAAAAGGCTAATGACCATATTTGTGGAGTTCATTTCTGGTATATATGTGTATGCTAAGTCACTTCAGTAGTGTCCAACTCTACAACTATGGGTAGCCCACCAGATTCCTCTGTCCATGAAATGCTCCTGGCAAGAATACTGGAGACGGTTGCCATGCTCTCCTATAGGGGACCTTCCTGACCTAAGGATCAAACCTGCATCTCTTGTGTCTCCTGCACTGGCAAATGGGTTCTTTACCAGTAATGCCACCTGGCAAGCCCTCCTGTATGCATATCCAGTATGAAATATAAAAATTCTCTTTTTAGTTCATTATTTCCGCCAGTTGCTCATAGAGACCATCAGATCCCAGTCATGAAATCATCTTTATCTTGCCTCCTCACTATTTTCTCACCACCCTTCTCTCTGTTACTCTGAACACTTCCATCACCTGATCTTCATAAGCTCTTACCAGAACTGTTGTAGGCACATGATGCTTGGTCTTCAGCTACCCAGCGTCTTGCCTTCAGGTGGCCCTTCATCTAAAATCTTTGATAATGATTCCTTCCTCTGGACCTTTATTCACTCTTCTGTAATTTATTTTTCTAAGAGCAAATTTTGAGACCCAAAAGATGAGAGAGATGGGTGATGCTGGAATTAAAGAAGTGGAAACTTCCCTGATTTTTTGCATCTCCTGTCTGAGTTTCTGGATGTCCTCTTTCCCCTGGAGTTTCTTTTTTCCCACATCTGTGCCTATTCTTAAATTTCATTTTTACTGGTGTCTCTGTTCTCAGACCACTTATCTTCTAGAGATGAAAGCATTCATTGATTAACTTAAATTTTCAAAAGGCTGATGAGTGGGCTTCCCTGGTGGTCCAGTGGGTAAGGACACCGCCTTGCAGTGCAAGGGGTGCCAGTTTGATCCCTGGCCTGTGAAGATCCCATGTGCTGTGGAGCGGCTGGACTGATGTGTCCAACTACTGAGCCGGAGCTCTGAGTGCATGTGCCCAGAGCTGGTGCTCTGTGACGAGAGAGGCCACTGTGATGGGAGCCCCACATGGGCAAAAGATAAAAGATCAATAAATGAAAGATCAATAGAAGTGGCAAAAAAAAAAAAAAAAAAGGCTAATGACCATATTTGTGGAGTTCATTTCTGGTATATATGTGTATGCTAAGTCACTTCAGTAGTGTCCAACTCTACAACTATGGGTAGCCCACCAGATTCCTCTGTCCATGAAATGCTCCTGGCAAGAATACTGGAGACGGTTGCCATGCTCTCCTATAGGGGACCTTCCTGACCTAAGGATCAAACCTGCATCTCTTGTGTCTCCTGCACTGGCAAATGGGTTCTTTACCAGTAATGCCACCTGGCAAGCCCTCCTGTATGCATATCCAGTATGAAATATAAAAATTCTCTTTTTAGTTCATTATTTCCGCCAGTTGCTCATAGAGACCATCAGATCCCAGTCATGAAATCATCTTTATCTTGCCTCCTCACTATTTTCTCACCACCCTTCTCTCTGTTACTCTGAACACTTCCATCACCTGATCTTCATAAGCTCTTACCAGAACTGTTGTAGGCACATGATGCTTGGTCTTCAGCTACCCAGCGTCTTGCCTTCAGGTGGCCCTTCATCTAAAATCTTTGATAATGATTCCTTCCTCTGGACCTTTATTCACTCTTCTGTAATTTATTTTTCTAAGAGCAAATTTTGAGACCCAAAAGATGAGAGAGATGGGTGATGCTGGAATTAAAGAAGTGGAAACACTAAAAATCTCAAATATCAACTATAGAAACCCAGGAATTATATGTATCTGAGGCATGAAAACTTTGTTATGGATTGGATTGGAAAACAGGTTGGCAAGAAATGAGAGTGAGTAGGAAAGGGGGGCGCCCAATCTTGGAGGTACTGTGGTAGGTAGGTAGTTTAGTTGCTAAGTTGTATTTGACTCTTACGACCCCATGGACTATAACCTTGCAGGCTGCTCTCTCTGTTAAGTTCTCTGGGCAGTAATACTGGAGTGAGTTGCCTTTTTCTTCTCTAGGGGATCATCCCAACCTAGGAATCAAACTCAGGTGTCCTGCATAGCAGGCAGATTCTTAACTGACTGAACTACTAGTAGTTTAAGCTGTATAGAGAGATGGAGAGCTATTTAAAGCTCTTAAGATAGTGGCATTATTATAATATTAACTGTGTGGGTAGACCATACTGGCTACAGTGTAGTCACTGAATTGGCAAAACTGCTTTCAGGTGGTGACTTTGGATTTGTGTTTGGGTGTGGGGCGAGAGATACCAACCAAGATTCTATTTTAAAAGTCTTGTTACGAAATTGAATTTCCTGAAAGAGAGCATCTGTCATGAAACTGAAAGAACTTAGGAGATGAAATCCACAAAGCAAGTTGTTCAGCAAAACACGTGTCTACTTCTGTGGAAGAGCAAAGCCATAAACTGATGTCTCCTGATACTTTCAGGTATGAGATTTGAAGAAAAGAGAAAAATGCTGCTTTGAGTATCAAACACATGCAAAGAGAGATACAAGCTAAACACCAAGTAGTAGAAGGGAAAAGAATAGAAGGAAACAGTTTTCATTTTATTTTTAGCCTTAAGCAGCTCTACTTACCCACGCCGAGCCTTGAGTTTGAATGCAAGATCTTATTAACTTCCTGACAAGAAAGATCTACTGAAAATTCAGGTTTGCCACATTTTGCTAAAATTCTGATGTAGTCCTTCTGCGCCTTCCATAGATTGTTTTACCAGTGTGTTTTGAGATGCTCAGACATTGGCAGCTAGGCAGGTATGAATTTTCCACTAGAAATGGATAAGATAAACTTCTTATAGAGGTTAAAAAGTCCAACAGACCTTCTTCAAAGAGAATTTAGAGAGGAAAATTGGTTCTGGCCATTTAATAGTTTGTAATTTAAATGACAAGGGTCAATAATTTAGCTGTGTTCACTGAAACCGAGTAGTAATAGTCTCATGCTAGTTTTCCTGACAAAAATTTAAAATTAGTTTTTTTTTATAATTTAAATGACAAGGGTAATATTTAGCTGACATGACTTGGGCTGCTCTCTCTGTTAAGTTCTCTGGGCAGTAATACTGGAGTGAGTTGCCTTTTTCTTCTCTAGGGGATCATCCCAACCTAGGAATCAAACTCAGGTGTCCTGCATAGCAGGCAGATTCTTAACTGACTGAACTACTAGTAGTTTAAGCTGTATAGAGAGATGGAGAGCTATTTAAAGCTCTTAAGATAGTGGCATTATTATAATATTAACTGTGTGGGTAGACCATACTGGCTACAGTGTAGTCACTGAATTGGCAAAACTGCTTTCAGGTGGTGACTTTGGATTTGTGTTTGGGTGTGGGGCGAGAGATACCAACCAAGATTCTATTTTAAAAGTCTTGTTACGAAATTGAATTTCCTGAAAGAGAGCATCTGTCATGAAACTGAAAGAACTTAGGAGATGAAATCCACAAAGCAAGTTGTTCAGCAAAACACGTGTCTACTTCTGTGGAAGAGCAAAGCCATAAACTGATGTCTCCTGATACTTTCAGGTATGAGATTTGAAGAAAAGAGAAAAATGCTGCTTTGAGTATCAAACACATGCAAAGAGAGATACAAGCTAAACACCAAGTAGTAGAAGGGAAAAGAATAGAAGGAAACAGTTTTCATTTTATTTTTAGCCTTAAGCAGCTCTACTTACCCACGCCGAGCCTTGAGTTTGAATGCAAGATCTTATTAACTTCCTGACAAGAAAGATCTACTGAAAATTCAGGTTTGCCACATTTTGCTAAAATTCTGATGTAGTCCTTCTGCGCCTTCCATAGATTGTTTTACCAGTGTGTTTTGAGATGCTCAGACATTGGCAGCTAGGCAGGTATGAATTTTCCACTAGAAATGGATAAGATAAACTTCTTATAGAGGTTAAAAAAAAGTCCAACAGACCTTCTTCAAAGAGAATTTAGAGAGGAAAATTGGTGCTTGCCATTTAATAGTTTGTAATTTAAATGACAAGGGTCAATAATTTAGCTGTGTTCACTGAAACCGAGTAGTAATAGTCTCATGCTAGTTTTCCTGACTAAAGGATAATTGAAGGATAGGAAAATTGTAGACTTGACCTCAATATTCTAACTCATAATTCATCACTCTTGTATTTATGAATGTGTTTTACCCAAAGAAAGGGATGAGAATTCTAAAGCTATAGATTACTTTTGACTATCATTTTTCCTACTTATATTCAAGTTTGGGCTTATTCTTCAGTACCCTGATTTTAGGAGACAAAACTTTTCTTAAGGGTTGTTTGGTGATGTTTATCCCTTTATTCAATTGGTCAGAACTGGAATCCCCTTGTAGCTCAGCTGGTAAAGAATCCATTTGCAATGTAGGAGAGTCCAGTTCAATTCCTGGGTGGAGAAGTTGCCCTGGAGAAGGGATAGGGTACCCACTCCAGTATTCTTAGGCTTCCCTGGTGGCTCAGATGGTAAAGAATCCACCTGAAATGCAGGAAATCTGAGTTTGGTCCCTGGATTGGGAACATCCCCTGGATAAAGGGAAAGGTTACCCACTCCAGCATTCTTGCCTATAGAATACCATGGTTCGTCCATGAGCGACTTCACACACACAGTGTATATACCGTCCATTATATAAGACTGGACTAGTCACTGAGATTTAGTACTGAATAGGATAGGGTCCTTCCCTTGAAAGGACTGCCTGTCCAGGTGGAAGAATTTTTCACTTAGCATTTTGTTTGACTACAGTCAGGCCTAGAAGCACACCTTTGGCAACTTTAATAAGAGATAAGGGTTGGCAACCCAGTCTATCAAGAGTATAATGGCCTAATGAAATCATCACAGCAAGAGTGTGCATATCCATTCTGCCATTGTTCAGTGTGCCTCTTTCCAGTAGGCACAGGGTGGTTCCTTCAACTATCCACATTGTTTCTGTGGCCTTTTTGGCCGCCTTCCCAAAACCAGTGTGTTTTGAGATGCTCAGACATTGGCAGCTAGGCAGGTATGAATTTTCCACTAGAAATGGATAAGATAAACTTCTTATAGAGGTTAAAAAGTCCAACAGACCTTCTTCAAAGAGAATTTAGAGAGGAAAATTGGTGCTTGCCATTTAATAGTTTGTAATTTAAATGACAAGGGTCAATAATTTAGCTGTGTTCACTGAAACCGAGTAGTAATAGTCTCATGCTAGTTTTCCTGACTAAAGGATAATTGAAGGATAGGAAAATTGTAGACTTGACCTCAATATTCTAACTCATAATTCATCACTCTTGTATTTATGAATGTGTTTTACCCAAAGAAAGGGATGAGAATTCTAAAGCTATAGATTACTTTTGACTATCATTTTTCCTACTTATATTCAAGTTTGGGCTTATTCTTCAGTACCCTGATTTTAGGAGACAAAACTTTTCTTAAGGGTTGTTTGGTGATGTTTATCCCTTTATTCAATTGGTCAGAACTGGAATCCCCTTGTAGCTCAGCTGGTAAAGAATCCATTTGCAATGTAGGAGAGTCCAGTTCAATTCCTGGGTGGAGAAGTTGCCCTGGAGAAGGGATAGGGTACCCACTCCAGTATTCTTAGGCTTCCCTGGTGGCTCAGATGGTAAAGAATCCACCTGAAATGCAGGAAATCTGAGTTTGGTCCCTGGATTGGGAACATCCCCTGGATAAAGGGAAAGGTTACCCACTCCAGCATTCTTGCCTATAGAATACCATGGTTCGTCCATGAGCGACTTCACACACACAGTGTATATACCGTCCATTATATAAGACTGGACTAGTCACTGAGATTTAGTACTGAATAGGATAGGGTCCTTCCCTTGAAAGGACTGCCTGTCCAGGTGGAAGAATTTTTCACTTAGCATTTTGTTTGACTACAGTCAGGCCTAGAAGCACACCTTTGGCAACTTTAATAAGAGATAAGGGTTGGCAACCCAGTCTATCAAGAGTATAATGGCCTAATGAAATCATCACAGCAAGAGTGTGCATATCCATTCTGCCATTGTTCAGTGTGCCTCTTTCCAGTAGGCACAGGGTGGTTCCTTCAACTATCCACATTGTTTCTGTGAGCCTGTGGTGAAGGAAAAAAAGTCAGAGAGCACATGACATGTGAGACCTGAGATTTTTCTTTCCCCATAATCATGCCCAGAAGGCTTTTATTCATATCTCATTTTCATTGGTCTATCATAGCATATGACCCTCTTTAGGTAGCAGAAACCCTGGGATATCAGTGCTTATAGGCAGGCACATGGCTGACTCAAGTGCAACAAGATCCTATAGATTAGAATATGAAAAGAGAAGAAGTACTTCTTGGCAACCAGCTGGTTCTACCATGATTTATAGATGAATTCATCCTTTCTCAAAACAGTAACTGCAACCCTGTGTGATAAAGACTGTTGCGAAATGGTGTACACATTCTGGAAGTACAGAGAAAAATGCAGATGGCCATTACTTCTAATAACACTTCTCAAAAGAGGTGATGTTTATGATAAGTTTTATTAGCGGTTTTTCAGGTGGACAGTAATAGGGAATACCAATTCATGAAGAAGGATCAATATGGAGAAATGCATCAAAGTAAAAGTGAACCTTTGATTTGCATTTATCTAATTATTAGTGAAGTTGAGCATCGTTTCATGTGTTTTTGGGCCATCTGTATGTCATCGTTGGAGAGGTATCTGTTTAGGTCCTTTTCCCATTTTTTGATTGGGTTGTTCGTTTTTCCAGTGCTGAGTTGTCTGAGTTGCTTGTAGATTTTGGAGATTAATTCTTTGTCTGTTGTTTCATTTGCTATGATTTTCTCCCACTCTGTGGGCTGTCTGTTCAGCTTTTTGTAATTTCTTTAGCTGTACAAAAGCTTTTAAGTTTCATTAGGTCCCACATGTTCATTTGTCTTTTTAGTTCCACTATTCTAGTAGGTGGGTCAGAGAAGATCTTGCTTTGATTGATGTCCTTGAGGGTTTTGCCTATATTCTCCTCTAAGAGTTTGATGGTTTCTGGCCTTACATTTAAGTCTTTAATCCATTTTGAGTTGATCTTTGTGTATGGTGTCAGGGTATGTTCCAACTTCATTTTCTTGCATGTAACTATCCAATTTTCCCAGCACCATTTGTTGAAGAGGCTGTCTTTGTCCCATATTATATGTTCGCCTCCTTTGTCAAAAATAAGATACCCATAGGTGCGTGGCTTTATCTCTGGGTTCTCGATCTTGTTCCATTGGTCGATATTTCTCACCTCACACCCGTCAGAATGGCCATCATCCACAAATCGACAGACAATAAATGCTGGAGAGGCTGCGGAGAAAAGGGAACACTCCTGCATTGCTGGTGGGAGTGTAAATTGATACAGCCTCTATGGAAGACAGTCTGGAGATTTCTTAAAAAACTAAAAATAGAAGCACCATATGACCCAGCAATCCCACTATACCCCAGGCTTATATGGCAGGCACATGGCTGACTCAAGTGCAACAAGATCCTATAGATTAGAATATGAAAAGAGAAGAAGTACTTCTTGGCAACCAGCTGGTTCTACCATGATTTATAGATGAATTCATCCTTTCTCAAAACAGTAACTGCAACCCTGTGTGATAAAGACTGTTGCGAAATGGTGTACACATTCTGGAAGTACAGAGAAAAATGCAGATGGCCATTACTTCTAATAACACTTCTCAAAAGAGGTGATGTTTATGATAAGTTTTATTAGCGGTTTTTCAGGTGGACAGTAATAGGGAATACCAATTCATGAAGAAGGATCAATATGGAGAAATGCATCAAAGTAAAAGTGAACCTTTGATTTGCATTTATCTAATTATTAGTGAAGTTGAGCATCGTTTCATGTGTTTTTGGGCCATCTGTATGTCATCGTTGGAGAGGTATCTGTTTAGGTCCTTTTCCCATTTTTTGATTGGGTTGTTCGTTTTTCCAGTGCTGAGTTGTCTGAGTTGCTTGTAGATTTTGGAGATTAATTCTTTGTCTGTTGTTTCATTTGCTATGATTTTCTCCCACTCTGTGGGCTGTCTGTTCAGCTTTTTTGTAATTTCTTTAGCTGTACAAAAGCTTTTAAGTTTCATTAGGTCCCACATGTTCATTTGTCTTTTTAGTTCCACTATTCTAGTAGGTGGGTCAGAGAAGATCTTGCTTTGATTGATGTCCTTGAGGGTTTTGCCTATATTCTCCTCTAAGAGTTTGATGGTTTCTGGCCTTACATTTAAGTCTTTAATCCATTTTGAGTTGATCTTTGTGTATGGTGTCAGGGTATGTTCCAACTTCATTTTCTTGCATGTAACTATCCAATTTTCCCAGCACCATTTGTTGAAGAGGCTGTCTTTGTCCCATATTATATGTTCGCCTCCTTTGTCAAAAATAAGATACCCATAGGTGCGTGGCTTTATCTCTGGGTTCTCGATCTTGTTCCATTGGTCGATATTTCTCACCTCACACCCGTCAGAATGGCCATCATTCACAAATTGACAGACAATAAATGCTGGAGAGGCTGCGGAGAAAACGGAACACTCCTGCATTGCTGGTGGGAGTGTAAATTGATACAGCCTCTATGGAAGACAGTCTGGAGATTTCTTAAAAAACTAAAAGTAGAAGCACCATATGACCCAACAATCCCACCTATACCCCAGGCTTATACCCTGACGAAATCAAAACTGAAAGAAGCACCTGTACCCCAATGTTCATTGCAGCTCTCTATACAATAACTAGAACATGGAAGGAACCTAGATGCCCATCGACGAATGAATGGATCCAAAAGCTCTGGTACATATATACAATGGAATACTACACAGCTGTAAAGAGAAATGCAGAAGAATCAACCCTAATGAGGTGGCTGGATCTAGAACGTATCATCAAAAGTGAAGTCAGTCAGAAAGAGAAGGACAAATACAGTATATTAACACATATATATGGAATCTAGTAGGATGGTGATGATGGCACATGCAGTGAAGCGACAGAAAGACAGACATGGACAGTGGACATATGGACATTGTGGGGAAGGAACAGTGAGTGAGAGGCGTAAAGGAAATAGCATGAAGGCCTGTACTATCATAAGTGAAGAAAATAGCTCTAGTCATTGCTCTGTGAGAAAAGGGGATCCTTCAGGGGTGCTGTGTGATGGTCGGGAGGGGAGGGAAGGGGGGATATACATATGACTAATCTGAGAACATACATATCTGTAAACAACAAAACTGTAAAAGTTAAAAATAAAATAAAGGTTTAAAAAAAAAAAAAAGTGAACCTTGCCAATAAAACCAAAGAATACTGGTGGAATGAAAGGAAAATTTCTTTGAAAGAATGATGGTAGGAGATAAGTTTCTATGTATACGGTGGTAAGTACTTTGAAATTGTTTGAAAAGACAGTGGTCAACGCTAAAAAGTCTTATCCCAAAGAAGTTCATAAATAGATGGAATAGAGAGAATTAGATTCAAGACCATAGCATTAATCCAAGAAGAGAAATAACAAGGGAAGTGTCATAGATCTGAAAAAGATATTTCTAAGGGAAAAATAGTTTTTCCAGTACTTATGTATAGATGTGAAAGTTGGATCATAAAGAAGACTGAGAGCTGAAGAACTGATGTTTTTGAACTGTGGTGTTGTAGAAGATTCTTGAGAGGCCCTTAGACAGCAAGAAGATCAAATCAGTCAATCCTAAAGGCAATCAACCCTCAATATTCATTGGAAGGACTGATGCTGAAGTTGAAGCTCCAATATTTTGACCACCTGATGCAAAGAGACGACTCATTGGAAAAGACCCTGATGCTGGGAAAGATAGAAGGCAGAAGGAGAAGGGGACAACAGAGGACGAGATGGTTGGATGGCATCACTGACTCAATGGACACGAGTTTGAGTAGACTCCAGGAGACAGTGAAGGACAGGGAAGCCTGGCGTGCTTCAGTCCAGGGGGTTATAAAAAGTCAGACACGACTAAGCAATTGTACAACAATAAAGGAAAAAATCAATTGGATGTTCCATGAAATTTGAGTACAGGGTGGCCATTATATTTTAAATAAACGGAATTGGGATTGTCTGGAGAATATCTGTGGTATCAACTTACTAGTCAAACATGAAATAATGCTTGTAGATAAGGTCACTCAGAACAAGTCATGAGAAAATAGAAAGATACTATCCAGAGTAGTGTAGATAATATTAAAGAGATGGATGAGGAGTCATATACTGTAGGAAAAGGATTTAAGAAGTGACAGTCAAAGAAACTTTAAGAGGGAACAGTACAAAAGATGTTTAGAAAAAGATTAGGGGAAACTGATTTGGTAAGGCTAAGAAAGAATAGGCAGATGGCCATTCATTACGAATAAGGAACAAATGAGGAAGCAGATACTACAAACTGAAAATTTGGAGCAACTGTGAGAAAGTAAGAATAATTCAACAATAGGATTACTAAAGGGGCATCTGTGTGTGTGTGTTGGGGGTGTGTATGCATGCATGTGTGCATGTGTGTATATTTCCATACATATATTTGGACTTTGAGAAATTTGAGAATATCGCATGTTTGGGAGACTATGTCAGTAGAGAAATGCTGTATAGTCAGGTAGAGCAGGTGTAACTGATGGAAGATCATTCCTAATAGCTAAGAAGTTGAGAAGTATTTTCCATAAAAGTGTGCATGCCTATTTTTATGATTAAGTCTTTCAAAACTGATCTTTACAATGATTATGAATTTCCTCACTTCAACTGCCTATCACAATCAAATACTATTTGTTCCATAGCCACCATTTCAGTTATCAAGTTTTGCTCAATCTTTGACTTGTATGTCTAATTGAAGTTGTGTTCAAGAGGAAAATAAGTGTCTAAGCATATTCCTTGAAACAATTATGTATTACCTAAAATACATTTATTTGTTATTACCTGTTTTTATAATTAGCACCAAAACTTGTTTCAGACATGAGTCTACCTATCAGTCAATTGGCATGACTTCTCTTCCATATATTGAGGCCAGCCATTTGCCTTCATACAACAGGTACAATTTAATACAGAGCAATGGATTTAAGAATAGAGTGAAAAAAACTTTTACAATGGTACTAAACTTCTAAAATATATAAGTTGGACATGTAGTTATTTTCATAACTAATTTTGGCTAGATAAGTAGAAGTTATTCTTGATATCAGTGCAATAACAATACTTTAGCAGAACAAGTCATGAGAAAATAGAAAGATACTATCCAGAGTAGTGTAGATAATATTAAAGAGATGGATGAGGAGTCATATACTGTAGGAAAAGGATTTAAGAAGTGACAGTCAAAGAAACTTTAAGAGGGAACAGTACAAAAGATGTTTAGAAAAAGATTAGGGGAAACTGATTTGGTAAGGCTAAGAAAGAATAGGCAGATGGCCATTCATTACGAATAAGGAACAAATGAGGAAGCAGATACTACAAACTGAAAATTTGGAGCAACTGTGAGAAAGTAAGAATAATTCAACAATAGGATTACTAAAGGGGCATCTGTGTGTGTGTGTTGGGGGTGTGTATGCATGCATGTGTGCATGTGTGTATATTTCCATACATATATTTGGACTTTGAGAAATTTGAGAATATCGCATGTTTGGGAGACTATGTCAGTAGAGAAATGCTGTATAGTCAGGTAGAGCAGGTGTAACTGATGGAAGATCATTCCTAATAGCTAAGAAGTTGAGAAGTATTTTCCATAAAAGTGTGCATGCCTATTTTTATGATTAAGTCTTTCAAAACTGATCTTTACAATGATTATGAATTTCCTCACTTCAACTGCCTATCACAATCAAATACTATTTGTTCCATAGCCACCATTTCAGTTATCAAGTTTTGCTCAATCTTTGACTTGTATGTCTAATTGAAGTTGTGTTCAAGAGGAACATAAGTGTCTAAGCATATTCCTTGAAACAATTATGTATTACCTAAAATACATTTATTTGTTATTACCTGTTTTTATAATTAGCACCAAAACTTGTTTCAGACATGAGTCTACCTATCAGTCAATTGGCATGACTTCTCTTCCATATATTGAGGCCAGCCATTTGCCTTCATACAACAGGTACAATTTAATACAGAGCAATGGATTTAAGAATAGAGTGAAAAAAACTTTTACAATGGTACTAAACTTCTAAAATATATAAGTTGGACATGTAGTTATTTTCATAACTAATTTTGGCTAGATAAGTAGAAGTTATTCTTGATATCAGTGCAATAACAATACTTTAGCAGAACAATCACTATAAGAAAGTCTTAAAAATTGATTGTATAAAGAAGTTTGAAGTAACCAAGAGAACAAGATAGGGATTGCCTATAAGAAAGCACTTGGTAATAATAATTGTTTGACTTTTCTTTTTAAGGAGTGAATAAAAGCTAGAGGTACTATGAAACACAGCTCCTCCCTGAAAGGTTTACTATTTGACTCTGGCATCATTGTTTATGATTATATTGATTGTTAATCACATGGTAAAGCTGTACACCTGTCTGTTTAAAATTATGTTTCTATTTGACAGTGCATTAAACAGATCATTATTTTCCTCCTTTACAAACTCAAGTAACCACTTAGTCAGAAATTGAGTGACTAGAATAATCGGATTTAGTAATTATTTCCTAATTAAAAAAATGAATATCCACGGAAGTGCAACATTCTCACCTCCTATTCCATCTCCTGTTCTGACACAAACACATTGGGAAGGACCTCCATGGAAGGACTTTACTTCCCATCCAACATGGGGTTCACCAGGGCCAGCTTTTCAGGCCCTTGAACGCATGCATGCACACACATGCACTCACATGCAGGACCTCACTTCAGATCTTCACTGGACGTGCTTTTTCCTTCCCCAGATTTGAATACTTTATACACAAAAATATATGTTATAATGCTGACAGTTATATGTCAGATTCTCTCATTTTTCCTACATAATAGTGCATGTTTATAAATTGTCTACATCTATTTATGTTTGTAATCTTCTTAAAATTATGTTTTCAAAATGATTTTTCTAAGCTCGGAAACATTTTAATTGGAAAATCAAGATCTGAACTTTGACCTAGTTGATCTCAGAACCTTTCCATTGTATTTTCCAGAGCCAGGTACTTGTGAACAATGCCTTTGCCTTATCCAAGATTATGTAAATAACAACTTGTATTTTCATGCATTTGCAGTTCTATTTTTAACATTTGACTTTTCAACTCATTGGAAAATTACTGTGGTAAAGTTAACTATATCCTATCCACTAGCTAACTTTTAGAAATGCCAGCAGTCACATTTCTCTGGAAACTCCCAATCAAATCCTCTATGGAGTGTGTGTTCTGATCTGTTACTTTGCAGGAGGAGGATATAGATTCTCCAGCTCTCTTCTTCATCTGAAAGCTAGTACTCTTCTCTTAAAAATATAGACAATCTCCTTTTTTCTATGTTTGAATAATTTTTCTATTCCACTTGAATACCACTTGAACAATAATATCTTGTAGATTTGATGATCTACTCACAGTTTCCTTGGGGTTGTTTCTGACCAGTTTTGTGTTGGTGTGTTGTGGAAGCAGCCTGGGGCGGTTGGGTGTGGCTCTGCATCTCTCCTCACTAGCATCCATAGCCCTGACTCTTTCCTGCTCTTTGCTAAGGAGTCACACAAGTGATCTCCACATTGGTCTCTCAAGTCAAGCTTTTGCTGAGTCCTGGAGAGTGAGCCCCTAGCGGAAGTGTGTTTTTTGTTTTTTTCTTGTGCTTGAAGGTCATAGGTGGGAAAAAGGTTGGGGAAAACACCCAGAAACTTGATCAGCATAGTGGTTTCCATAGGTAACTCTTTAATCCTCTTGCTTTCTGATCCTCGGTTCACCAGGGCCAGCTTTTCAGCCTTGAACGCATGCATGCACACACATGCACTCACATGCAGGACCTCACTTCAGATCTTCACTGGACGTGCTTTTTCCTTCCCCAGATTTGAATACTTTATACACAAAAATATATGTTATAATGCTGACAGTTATATGTCAGATTCTCTCATTTTTCCTACATAATAGTGCATGTTTATAAATTGTCTACATCTATTTATGTTTGTAATCTTCTTAAAATTATGTTTTCAAAATGATTTTTCTAAGCTCGGAAACATTTTAATTGGAAAATCAAGATCTGAACTTTGACCTAGTTGATCTCAGAACCTTTCCATTGTATTTTCCAGAGCCAGGTACTTGTGAACAATGCCTTTGCCTTATCCAAGATTATGTAAATAACAACTTGTATTTTCATGCATTTGCAGTTCTATTTTTAACATTTGACTTTTCAACTCATTGGAAAATTACTGTGGTAAAGTTAACTATATCCTATCCACTAGCTAACTTTTAGAAATGCCAGCAGTCACATTTCTCTGGAAACTCCCAATCAAATCCTCTATGGAGTGTGTGTTCTGATCTGTTACTTTGCAGGAGGAGGATATAGATTCTCCAGCCTCTCTTCTTCATCTGAAAGCTAGTACTCTTCTCTTAAAAATATAGACAATCTCCTTTTTTCTATGTTTGAATAATTTTTCTATTCCACTTGAATACCACTTGAACAATAATATCTTGTAGATTTGATGATCTACTCACAGTTTCCTTGGGGTTGTTTCTGACCAGTTTTGTGTTGGTGTGTTGTGGAAGCAGCCTGGGGCGGTTGGGTGTGGCTCTGCATCTCTCCTCACTAGCATCCATAGCCCTGACTCTTTCCTGCTCTTTGCTAAGGAGTCACACAAGTGATCTCCACATTGGTCTCTCAAGTCAAGCTTTTGCTGAGTCCTGGAGAGAGTGAGCCCCTAGCGGAAGTGTGTTTTTTGTTTTTTTCTTGTGCTTGAAGGTCATAGGTGGGAAAAAGGTTGGGGAAAACACCCAGAAACTTGATCAGCATAGTGGTTTCCATAGGTAACTCTTTAATCCTCTTGCTTTCTGATCCTCGTCTCAGTTTTTCTCATCCCCAGGGTGGTATGTTGAAAACGTGAGTTTCTGTAACCTGGCAGTGTACTCAGTGTACTCAGAGCCTATGGGTCCCTTCCTTCCAGCTAAGCCATCAAGGTGGTCTTCCTCCTCCTCAGACTTCAAGGAAGTCATCATGGTGCCTTGAGGGCTCAGCTCCTTTTCTCCCATCCATTACACGTCTGCACTGCATTTTCAGTAGGGTTGAGCTTCCCTCATGACTCATATGGTAAAGAATCTGCCTGCAGTGCAGGAGACCTGGGTTCAGTCTCTGGGTCAGGAATATCCCCTAGAGAAGAGAATGGCTAGAAACTCCAGTATTCTTGTCTGGAGAATCCCATGGAGAGAAGCGCTCGACAGGCTTCTCTTTATGAAGAGTACACAGGAGTGTCCTCTGAAGAGAGTGTTGAGATGCGAGGAAAGCACTGAATCTACTTGCTTACACATAACATATAAAAAAACTTAGAGTGGAAATGAAGGTATTTTCATCATTACCTTGCTTCACATTCAAGTCAAGGGCACGGAAGAAATGGAGCTCCATTTCACCCTTTGTTAAAGCAACTTTCAGCAGATCTCATTGCTAAAGAAAAACCTTGGAACATCAGTCTAGCATGGCAGCAACATTCCCTCACAGGATTTATAGTCACGTACCTATTAAACTAGTTCTACAGATGCAAATGAAGCAAAGATCTCATTGCTAAAGAAAACCTTGGAACATCAGTCTAGCATGGAGCAACATTCCCTCACAGGAACAAATAATATCTTGTAGATTTGATGATCTACTCACAGTTTCCTTGGGGTTGTTTCTGACCAGTTTTGTGTTGGTGTGTTGTGGAAGCAGCCTGGGGCGGTTGGGTGTGGCTCTGCATCTCTCCTCACTAGCATCCATAGCCCTGACTCTTTCCTGCTCTTTGCTAAGGAGTCACACAAGTGATCTCCACATTGGTCTCTCAAGTCAAGCTTTTGCTGAGTCCTGGAGAGAGTGAGCCCCTAGCGGAAGTGTGTTTTTTGTTTTTTTCTTGTGCTTGAAGGTCATAGGTGGGAAAAAGGTTGGGGAAAACACCCAGAAACTTGATCAGCATAGTGGTTTCCATAGGTAACTCTTTAATCCTCTTGCTTTCTGATCCTCGTCTCAGTTTTTCTCATCCCCAGGGTGGTATGTTGAAAACGTGAGTTTCTGTAACCTGGCAGTGTACTCAGTGTACTCAGAGCCTATGGGTCCCTTCCTTCCAGCTAAGCCATCAAGGTGGTCTTCCTCCTCCTCAGACTTCAAGGAAGTCATCATGGTGCCTTGAGGGCTCAGCTCCTTTTCTCCCATCCATTACACGTCTGCACTGCATTTTCAGTAGGGTTGAGCTTCCCTCATGACTCATATGGTAAAGAATCTGCCTGCAGTGCAGGAGACCTGGGTTCAGTCTCTGGGTCAGGAATATCCCCTAGAGAAGAGAATGGCTAGAAACTCCAGTATTCTTGTCTGGAGAATCCCATGGAGAGAAGCGCTCGACAGGCTTCTCTTTATGAAGAGTACACGGGAGTGTCCTCTGAAGAGAGTGTTGAGATGCGAGGAAAGCACTGAATCTACTTGCTTACACATAACATATAAAAAAACTTAGAGTGGAAATGAAGGTATTTTCATCATTACCTTGCTTCACATTCAAGTCAAGGGCACGGAAGAAATGGAGCTCCATTTCACCCTTTGTTAAAGCAACTTTCAGCAGATCTCATTGCTAAAGAAAAACCTTGGAACATCAGTCTAGCATGGCAGCAACATTCCCTCACAGGATTTATAGTCACGTACCTATTAAACTAGTTCTACAGATGCAAATGAAGCAGTAACTCTGACTCTTGGCATACTGATTTTAAAAGAGAATTGTACTTGGAGAAATGGGAATCTTAGATATGTTGAAGTACCCTTAGCCTTCAGGGTGACAGTCTACCTGGGATGAACAGTGAAGATTTCTGGGTTTGAAAAACTGCACTGTAACTTGATTAAGGGCTGGCTCTTTTGTTTTTAGAAGCCACAGACTTTGGGGACTCTCAGGGGCAGAAGCCAGAAACTTCAGAGAAGACATCGCCTTTAGTCTCTTTTCAGTACCATCAGAGTGTGAAAACCCAGTTCCAAATCTGCCTCCTCTTGCTTCAGCCTGTGGGCGCTTAATTAGGTGCTTATCCTAACACCTTACTACACACTTTCTGTGTAGGATTTAATTCCCAAGGCATTATAGTTGCCTTTTCTCATAGTTTTTCCAGCTTCTCGAAACTTTTCTGTAAATGAGGCCATGGAAGCGGGCGTTCTATTACCTCACCTTCCATTCATACCAGAAACAGCATCCGTTGCTCCTGTTATGGTGTGATAGCTTTAATGTTACTGGCAGACGTTGCTTCCAGCCTTCTCCTAATCAATAGGAGAGTTTAATTTTTCTCTCTGTTTTTAGTGATCTAATTTTATTCCCTACATATGTTCCTAAAAAGGCCAAGCCCCCCACCCCCCCCACCTCTGCAGAATGGTTAAAACGTACTGGCAGCAAGACAGCCTCATTTTAATTATTTCCTTATTCTGCTTCACACACTGAAAGATACACAATATATGGAGTATATGCTCTAATCAAGTTGACTGTGCAAAGAAGAAATATTTATCTTCAAACTGGTCTCTGTTGAATCACACATTGAGATACTTTATAATAATTTGTGAAACTAAAATGCTGTCTTATAATTATCTGTATATACAAACTGATCAAATGGATAGTTGCCATAAGGAAATGCACTCATTGTTCCAAAGTAAGTACATGTGCTAATTTGCAAATCTAAGGAAGTTCTTAATTTGAAATTTGTAGCCTGGAAAATATTTGAAAGGTTGTTATATTTTATTATATCTATAACACTGTTGCCTTCATGTCATTTCTGAACCTAGATTACTAGGCTTTTGGAGACTAACTTTAAAATATGAAAATAAAAAGGAAAAAGCCAGGGAGCTAGACTTTCTTCCCATGTTTATTACAACTTTTACCAGGAGCCTGAGTCTCATTTATGTCACCATGGATTTATTTTACAAGTTTGGACTTGCACAAATGTGCCAAAATTTGAATACCTTAAACATTTTCTGAAAAGCAACTCTTTTATGCAGTGCACTGACCTTTTAGTATTCATTTTGATTGGTTAATGGTTACACCTTTACAGCCCAGTCATATTGTGAACAAGGGGAAAAACTGAGTATAAAAGGTCAGGAAAGTTTAGTGAAAAAACTTATAAAACTATACTTTCCTATGACTAAAAATGATTAAAATTTATACATTTGCCTTCTAAGCACAATCAAGGAATAGAGCTCCTTAAAAATGAATTCAAACATAAATCACTGAATAATTTTCCTTGATTTTGCTTCAAATAAGCTCTTTGTACCTTTTTCAAAAAAGTCATATTTCTTCATTGAACATCGTTCAAATTGTTATGTTTAAAGGCAAATGACACTGTTCACACAGAGTTAAAATACTGACACTGGAAAAGCTCAAGATTTAGGTTTTTATTGTTATTTAACTTTATCTAGTCCTAGAGCATGTTGGCTCATTGAAAAAATCTCTGTTTAGTGATCTAATTTTATCCCCTACATATGTTCCTAAAAAGGCCAAGCCCCCCACCCCCCCCCACCTCTGCAGAATGGTTAAAACGTACTGGCAGCAAGACAGCCTCATTTTAATTATTTCCTTATTCTGCTTCACACACTGAAAGATACACAATATATGGAGTATATGCTCTAATCAAGTTGACTGTGCAAAGAAGAAATATTTATCTTCAAACTGGTCTCTGTTGAATCACACATTGAGATACTTTATAATAATTTGTGAAACTAAAATGCTGTCTTATAATTATCTGTATATACAAACTGATCAAATGGATAGTTGCCATAAGGAAATGCACTCATTGTTCCAAAGTAAGTACATGTGCTAATTTGCAAATCTAAGGAAGTTCTTAATTTGAAATTTGTAGCCTGGAAAATATTTGAAAGGTTGTTATATTTTATTATATCTATAACACTGTTGCCTTCATGTCATTTCTGAACCTAGATTACTAGGCTTTTGGAGACTAACTTTAAAATATGAAAATAAAAAGGAAAAAGCCGGGGAGCTAGACTTTCTTCCCATGTTTATTACAACTTTTACCAGGAGCCTGAGTCTCATTTATGTCACCATGGATTTATTTTACAAGTTTGGACTTGCACAAATGTGCCAAAATTTGAATACCTTAAACATTTTCTGAAAAGCAACTCTTTTATGCAGTGCACTGACCTTTTAGTATTCATTTTGATTGGTTAATGGTTACACCTTTACAGCCCAGTCATATTGTGAACAAGGGGAAAAACTGAGTATAAAAGGTCAGGAAAGTTTAGTGAAAAAACTTATAAAACTATACTTTCCTATGACTAAAAATGATTAAAATTTATACATTTGCCTTCTAAGCACAATCAAGGAATAGAGCTCCTTAAAAATGAATTCAAACATAAATCACTGAATAATTTTCCTTGATTTTGCTTCAAATAAGCTCTTTGTACCTTTTTCAAAAAAGTCATATTTCTTCATTGAACATCGTTCAAATTGTTATGTTTAAAGGCAAATGACACTGTTCACACAGAGTTAAAATACTGACACTGGAAAAGCTCAAGATTTAGGTTTTTATTGTTATTTAACTTTATCTAGTCCTAGAGCATGTTGGCTCAACAAATAGAAGCTCTTCATTTATTAAAATTGAAATCTCAAAGGCAAATAAAAATGATATAAATAAGCATCCAGAGAATGATAGAACCTGTTCATGCAACAAAATGTCAGTAATTCTTAGAACAGTTTTTCAGAATTATCAGCCCTTCCACTTCACTCTGTACATAATGGAAGTGAAAGTTCTCTTTGGTGTAGAATCATTCTTAATTTCACCTAAGAAAAATGCTAACTGAAAATAGGTAGGTATTGAAACCACATGAGCAGTCAAGTCACATTGTTCAGAGCACTCGTTGGTAGAAAATATTTAGAAGTCTCTTTGACTTGAAATCACATAAGAACAGAGAAAATGACACCTGAAAAGGAGAAAAAAAGAGAAAGTATAGGCAGGGATTATGTTCTAGTAGCCCAGGCGAGGATAAGAAGAAATAAGTTGTAGAAAGCAATCAACACTCTTAAGAGAGAATGGGGAAAGTGGGAAAAGGAACGGTTATCTAGAATGACTAAGAATAATCAC
Source organism: Tragulus kanchil (assembly GCA_022376925.1). NCBI lineage: Eukaryota > Metazoa > Chordata > Mammalia > Artiodactyla > Tragulidae > Tragulus > Tragulus kanchil. The sequence goes on along the minus strand of JAIOJX010000003.1, from coordinate 20,520,573 downwards.
ATGCTTGTCAGTGTTAGATTCTGGAGAATCTGGCTTCAGCAGACACAGAATGTCTCCACCATATGTGTGAATTGTGTCCCTAGCTGGTGGCTAGGAAGAGAAACAAACTACTGCATTTCCCAGTGCAACTCTGGGGATGAAGGGTGGTATGAGAAAATTGTAGAGACCAATGCGCCACGTGATAAGAGCTACACTGACATATTTTATTTAAGAAGAAAGAATAACATCATGGGAAAAGAAGAGCAATGGAACAGGGGAAAACCCCCTTTGAAAGGGTATAAAAGGTCAGGAAAGTTTAGTGAAAAAACTTATAAAACTATACTTTCCTATGACTAAAAATGATTAAAATTTATACATTTGCCTTCTAAGCACAATCAAGGAATAGAGCTCCTTAAAAATGAATTCAAACATAAATCACTGAATAATTTTCCTTGATTTTGCTTCAAATAAGCTCTTTGTACCTTTTTCAAAAAAGTCATATTTCTTCATTGAACATCGTTCAAATTGTTATGTTTAAAGGCAAATGACACTGTTCACACAGAGTTAAAATACTGACACTGGAAAAGCTCAAGATTTAGGTTTTTATTGTTATTTAACTTTATCTAGTCCTAGAGCATGTTGGCTCAACAAATAGAAGCTCTTCATTTATTAAAATTGAAATCTCAAAGGCAAATAAAAATGATATAAATAAGCATCCAGAGAATGATAGAACCTGTTCATGCAACAAAATGTCAGTAATTCTTAGAACAGTTTTTCAGAATTATCAGCCCTTCCACTTCACTCTGTACATAATGGAAGTGAAAGTTCTCTTTGGTGTAGAATCATTCTTAATTTCACCTAAGAAAAATGCTAACTGAAAATAGGTAGGTATTGAAACCACATGAGCAGTCAAGTCACATTGTTCAGAGCACTCGTTGGTAGAAAATATTTAGAAGTCTCTTTGACTTGAAATCACATAAGAACAGAGAAAATGACACCTGAAAAGGAGAAAAAAAGAGAAAGTATAGGCAGGGATTATGTTCTAGTAGCCCAGGCGAGGATAAGAAGAAATAAGTTGTAGAAAGCAATCAACACTCTTAAGAGAGAATGGGGAAAGTGGGAAAAGGAACGGTTATCTAGAATGACTAAGAATAATCACATGCTTGTCAGTGTTAGATTCTGGAGAATCTGGCTTCAGCAGACACAGAATGTCTCCACCATATGTGTGAATTGTGTCCCTAGCTGGTGGCTAGGAAGAGAAACAAACTACTGCATTTCCCAGTGCAACTCTGGGGATGAAGGGTGGTATGAGAAAATTGTAGAGACCAATGCGCCACGTGATAAGAGCTACACTGACATATTTTATTTAAGAAGAAAGAATAACATCATAGAGGAAGAGGAAAGTGGTAATTACCTGCATTGGCATTGTGGTTTCTGATGTAGCTCACCGTGATCTTGACTTCCTAAGAACTTGTACCCTGGGTGGCTCTTCTCCTTGAATGTAGGCTAAACCTGATGCTTTGCTTCTAATAGACAAACTATAGCAATAGTACTTGGATTTTACTTCTATGACTAGGTTACAAAAACACATGGGACTTCCATCTTGCTCTGGCAATCTTCCCCTCTTGTTGGCTATCTCTCCTGCCCCCTTGTTTCCTTGGGGTGGTAAAGGCAGCTGCCTTGTGAGCTGTTTTATGGAGAGACTTACATTTCCAGGAACCAGGCCAGCCTTCAGTCCAGCAGCCCACAAGGAACGTAAGCTGCCAACAACCATGTGATTGAACTTGGAAATGAATCCTTTCCTGTGGAGGTGACTGCCTTTAAACAGCTTACATCACACATAAACATGTACACATGTGCTCACACACTTGTATGCATACTCCCAGATAATCACACACACACATACAGTCACACACACGCACGCACAAACTCCTCTTTTCTATTTCTATTGTTGGTCCCCTGCTGGTTCCGAGCTGAACTGACAATAGAGAAGGGGTCTCAGGGCTGATAGATGGCTCTGATGTGGCCATCTCCTCCTTTTGTATTTCTTTTTTTTTATGGTTCCAGTTCTTTCTTTCTTTTGTAATTGGATAGTTACTTATTTATATCATTTTTATTTTATTTTGGAATACAGTTGCTTAACAATGCTGTGTTAGTTTCAGACACACTTCAAAGTGATCCAGTGATCCATATACATGTGTTTATTCTTTTTCAAATTATTTTCCCATTTAAGTTATTCCAGAATATTAAGCAGAATTCCCTGTGCTATACAATAGGTCTTTGTTGGTTATCTATTTTAAAAACAGCAGTGTGCACATGTATATTGCAGTGCATTTTGAAGGGTTAAATCTTTCCATCCAACCCTTCAGGAAAGTGGTTTAGTTAGGTGGTCATATTCTTATCCCTAATGCTTAGATAGAATCTGCTGCACAGAAAGAAAAGCTATGTTATCTGGGAAATGATTATGATTGAAGGCAGGTGAGACTGCAGACTTCTAGGAAAGTCTGGGTGAAGAGCTAAGCATTGAAATAAGTTGAATACATGGAAGAGAGAACAAGATTCAAGAGATGAGATGGCATAAAAGGGAAGATGGTTTGTATGAAAAATAAACAGTTCTCATGCTGCCTCTGGCATGAATAGTGAAGGATAATAATATTTTTTGATGAAAGTATTAGCTTTTTATTATAAAATTAAGTTACATGTGATAAAATGATGATTTTTTAAGTTGCCATGTTCTTTTTATTATTTACATTATCTCCTAATACAGCTACTATTTAGGGTTCAAGAACCAGAAACATACCTCATGGTGCTCAGTGTTCAGTAGGTTAATGGCTCATATCTTTGAATCATCAGAACAAAACTAAGCATCTAAGTACCAGGCATGGATCTGGAATAACAGATCCATCGAAGTAGGTTTCAGCAGCTCTTAGCTGGTACAGAGCTGTGGCAAAATGCCGAGGAAACACTGTGATAAATGGACTGTGATGGACATTCAGAATTATAAAGGATAAAGTTGTTATTGAACTGCAGAAAGTTTCTGTATGGCCTAAAATTTTATGAGAATAAATTATTTATACAATAATAAAAAGTTATTCTTGTCATTTTAACATGGCAAACCATAAATAACCCCAAAGAGCACTGCAAAACAACATCTTTGACAGTAGCCAGCAGGCCAGAAAATTACTGGGCTAATTTGAGACTCCAGAAAAAGTTTCACTCTGTGATAAAACAGAACTGAGTGCTCGAATACTAAATCTTCATGTGCACCTGTTCCATTTGATGGCTTCTTTACTACTCAGGGGAAAAGAATGTTCTTGAGATGGATCTTCTTCTCCTCTTACAGTTATCTTCTTTAAAAATCTACTGAACAGTGACTCGCTCTGTCTTACCCTAGTTTCTCTCTTTCCTTTGGGTCGTTTGATGATAGATGTTGTATCCCCATCTGTCTTTCCCTCCAATATGGTTCTCAGTGTTTATTGGCTTGTGCACATGTATATTGCAGTGCATTTTGAAGGGTTAAATCTTTCCATCCAACCCTTCAGGAAAGTGGTTTAGTTAGGTGGTCATATTCTTATCCCTAATGCTTAGATAGAATCTGCTGCACAGAAAGAAAAGCTATGTTATCTGGGAAATGATTATGATTGAAGGCAGGTGAGACTGCAGACTTCTAGGAAAGTCTGGGTGAAGAGCTAAGCATTGAAATAAGTTGAATACATGGAAGAGAGAACAAGATTCAAGAGATGAGATGGCATAAAAGGGAAGATGGTTTGTATGAAAAATAAACAGTTCTCATGCTGCCTCTGGCATGAATAGTGAAGGATAATAATATTTTTTGATGAAAGTATTAGCTTTTTATTATAAAATTAAGTTACATGTGATAAAATGATGATTTTTTAAGTTGCCATGTTCTTTTTATTATTTACATTATCTCCTAATACAGCTACTATTTAGGGTTCAAGAACCAGAAACATACCTCATGGTGCTCAGTGTTCAGTAGGTTAATGGCTCATATCTTTGAATCATCAGAACAAAACTAAGCATCTAAGTACCAGGCATGGATCTGGAATAACAGATCCATCGAAGTAGGTTTCAGCAGCTCTTAGCTGGTACAGAGCTGTGGCAAAATGCCGAGGAAACACTGTGATAAATGGACTGTGATGGACATTCAGAATTATAAAGGATAAAGTTGTTATTGAACTGCAGAAAGTTTCTGTATGGCCTAAAATTTTATGAGAATAAATTATTTATACAATAATAAAAAGTTATTCTTGTCATTTTAACATGGCAAACCATAAATAACCCCAAAGAGCACTGCAAAACAACATCTTTGACAGTAGCCAGCAGGCCAGAAAATTACTGGGCTAATTTGAGACTCCAGAAAAAGTTTCACTCTGTGATAAAACAGAACTGAGTGCTCGAATACTAAATCTTCATGTGCACCTGTTCCATTTGATGGCTTCTTTACTACTCAGGGGAAAAGAATGTTCTTGAGATGGATCTTCTTCTCCTCTTACAGTTATCTTCTTTAAAAATCTACTGAACAGTGACTCGCTCTGTCTTACCCTAGTTTTCTCTCTTTCCTTTGGGTCGTTTGATGATAGATGTTGTATCCCCATCTGTCTTTCCCTCCAATATGGTTCTCAGTGTTTATTGGCTTGCTTCCCCCTCTTTTAACCTGAGTCTCACAAGCCAAAGTAAACAGTTCACTCAGTATCACTTAGAGAGGGTGGTCAACAGTAACATTTCTGATATTTTCTCCAGTAATACATTTGTCCCTACAGAGCTCTCTCCAGCTTTATAAAGGCTTTATGTATCTCATACTTGAGTTACAGTAGGCCAGCAGACCTAAAATCAAGACACAGTGTCATATTCTAAGCTGCTTATTCAGCATGTGTTGGTTGAAGTCTACTGCCCCTCTGTTGTTCTGAATGTATTTCTATATATTGGATTGACCAAAAAGTTCATTTGGATTTAACCCAAATGAATTTATTGGTCAACCCAATACCTGTAGTTTAGGTTCTTCAGATGAGGAAGTAGGAATACAAATAATATATACCCAAATAGTTATTATAATAACAACACATTTCTCTTTTTATATCTTTGTCAGGGTTCAGTGTCCTGTTTATAAGACCTCTCTCTGGAGCAGCCTTTAAAATTTTTATTAACCAGTTTTATTTTTAAGAAGTAGTTTAGGATAGCCCTTTGATGCCTGAGATGAGCATATAATCAAAGGCAACGTGACTTGGAATTCTCTCTTTTATTTTTGGAGTATTTATTCAATTCTATAAGAATGACATGAAATATATAACTTTATGACTATTAAGATGCTTTGGGAAAAATTAAATAAGCACTACATGATTAAAAATAAAGTATTATGGGCTTCCCTGGTGGCCCAGTGGGTAAAGAGTCTGCCTTGCAGTGCAAGGGGCACTGGTTCAATCCCTGGCCCAGGAAGATCCCACATGCTGTGGAGTGACTGGATGGGTGTGTCCAATTAGGAACCAGTGCTCTGGAGTACGTGCACCCAGAGCTGGTGCTCTCCAACGAGAGAGGGCATTGCAATGGGAGACCCACACAGGCCAAAGAATAAAGATTGATGAGAATAAATAAGTAAAAAACCAGTAAAAGAGGCCAAAATTTAAAAAAAAAAAATAGTGTATTAAAAATAAGCTGTGTGCCAACTATGTTGTATACATTAGAACAGGCCAAAAGAACTATCTGGCAATTACAAGCCAGATAAATTACAAACATAAATTTAAAGATAGAAACCCGGGACCAGAAAAAGAACAAGAAAAACTAAAATCTTTAGGTTGGAAATAGTGACAGACTTTACTTTCTTGGACTCTAAAGTCACTGTGGATGGTGACTGCAGCCATAAAATTAAAAGACACTTACTCCTTGGAAGAAAAGCTATGAAAAATCTAGACAGCATATTAAAAAGCAGAGACATCAATTTGCCAACATAAATCTGTATAGTCAAAGCTATGGTTTTCCCAGTAATCATGTATGGGTATAAGAGCTCGACCCTAAAGAAGGCTGAGCGCCAAAGAATTGATGCCTTTGAACTGTGGTGTTAGAGAAGACTTTTGATAGTTCCTTGGACTGCGAGATCAAACCAGTTAATTCTAAAGGAAATCAACCCTGAATGTTCAGGGTTGGACTGAACCCAACCCTGGGACTTAAACTGAAGCTGCAACACTTTGTCAGGGTTCAGTGTCCTGTTTATAAGACCTCTCTCTGGAGCAGCCTTTAAAATTTTTATTAACCAGTTTTATTTTTAAGAAGTAGTTTAGGATAGCCCTTTGATGCCTGAGATGAGCATATAATCAAAGGCAACGTGACTTGGAATTCTCTCTTTTATTTTTGGAGTATTTATTCAATTCTATAAGAATGACATGAAATATATAACTTTATGACTATTAAGATGCTTTGGGAAAAATTAAATAAGCACTACATGATTAAAAATAAAGTATTATGGGCTTCCTGGTGGCCCAGTGGGTAAAGAGTCTGCCTTGCAGTGCAAGGGGCACTGGTTCAATCCCTGGCCCAGGAAGATCCCACATGCTGTGGAGTGACTGGATGGGTGTGTCCAATTAGGAACCAGTGCTCTGGAGTACGTGCACCCAGAGCTGGTGCTCTCCAACGAGAGAGGGCATTGCAATGGGAGACCCACACAGGCCAAAGAATAAAGATTGATGAGAATAAATAAGTAAAAAACCAGTAAAAGAGGCCAAAATTTAAAAAAAAAAAATAGTGTATTAAAAATAAGCTGTGTGCCAACTATGTTGTATACATTAGAACAGGCCAAAAGAACTATCTGGCAATTACAAGCCAGATAAATTACAAACATAAATTTAAAGATAGAAACCCGGGACCAGAAAAAGAACAAGAAAAACTAAAATCTTTAGGTTGGAAATAGTGACAGACTTTACTTTCTTGGACTCTAAAGTCACTGTGGATGGTGACTGCAGCCATAAAATTAAAAGACACTTACTCCTTGGAAGAAAAGCTATGAAAAATCTAGACAGCATATTAAAAAGCAGAGACATCAATTTGCCAACATAAATCTGTATAGTCAAAGCTATGGTTTTCCCAGTAATCATGTATGGGTATAAGAGCTCGACCCTAAAGAAGGCTGAGCGCCAAAGAATTGATGCCTTTGAACTGTGGTGTTAGAGAAGACTTTTGATAGTTCCTTGGACTGCGAGATCAAACCAGTTAATTCTAAAGGAAATCAACCCTGAATGTTCAGGGTTGGACTGAACCCAACCCTGGGACTTAAACTGAAGCTGCAACACTTTGGCCACCTGATGCAAAGGAACTGCTCATTGTAAAAGACTCTGATGTTGGGAAAAATAGAAGGCAAAAGGAGGAGATGACAGGGAACAGGATGGTTAGATGGCATCACTGAGTCAATGGACATGAGACTGAGCAACCTCTAGGAGATGGTGGAGGACAGGGAATCCTGGCATGCCGCAGTCCATGAGTCCAAAGAGTCAGACACGACTGAACAACTGAACTTAACTAGACTGATTTGCCTGACAGACCTAACCTTTAAGAAATTCTTCAGTTCTTCAGGCTAAAGAAAAGTTACCCCATACAGAAGCATAAAGATATAGGAAACAATGTAGTTCATTGAAAAAACAACCTAAAAACATTGGCCCAGGCAGAAAAGTTGAGAATATGAATGAGCTCTGAATCTATTAGAGAAACTATTTCTCTAATTAACACATTTCTCACACATAAAAAAATCCCAGGACAGATGGATTATCTGGCAAATTGCTCCAAAACTTTACGCAAGAACTTTCAGAAAATGTATGCAAAAAAAACCCAAAATACTTCCCAATTTGTTGTAGAAAGACAGCAAATGTTGACACCAAAATCTGACAAAAAATTTAAAATAAATGGAACTGATAAGGAATATTTACCATGGCATAGACATGAGAAGCAGGAGTAAATACAATAACTATGTCTTATGGAATTTATAACATATGTTGAAACAAAGTGTATGATCACGAAGAATGTGAATGGCTACAAAATGTTTAACTGCTTTAAGGTTTACTAATTGTTGGGTGAGTGGTAAATATACTGCTTTAAATGTTATAAGTCTATATACTATAAATAAATACACATTGTGTTTATAGTCCCTCAGATATTCAAAATGCATAGGAAGTATTCTAATAAGCTAAAAATGAAAAGAAATGAATTATCTAAAAATAGAAAAGATATAAATAATTATATGAAAATCATTAATCAATGTAAAATGCAAAGTAAAACAACACTAACTTACCACTGGATTTGAATGGGTAGTTAGAGAAGACTTTTGATAGTTTCTTGGACTGCGAGATCAAACCAGTTAATTCTAAAGGAAATCAACCCTGAATGTTCAGGGTTGGACTGAACCCAACCCTGGGACTTAAACTGAAGCTGCAACACTTTGGCCACCTGATGCAAAGGAACTGCTCATTGTAAAAGACTCTGATGTTGGGAAAAATAGAAGGCAAAAGGAGGAGATGACAGGGAACAGGATGGTTAGATGGCATCACTGAGTCAATGGACATGAGACTGAGCAACCTCTAGGAGATGGTGGAGGACAGGGAATCCTGGCATGCCGCAGTCCATGAGTCCAAAGAGTCAGACACGACTGAACAACTGAACTTAACTAGACTGATTTGCCTGACAGACCTAACCTTTAAGAAATTCTTCAGTTCTTCAGGCTAAAGAAAAGTTACCCCATACAGAAGCATAAAGATATAGGAAACAATGTAGTTCATTGAAAAAACAACCTAAAAACATTGGCCCAGGCAGAAAAGTTGAGAATATGAATGAGCTCTGAATCTATTAGAGAAACTATTTCTCTAATTAACACATTTCTCACACATAAAAAAATCCCAGGACAGATGGATTATCTGGCAAATTGCTCCAAAACTTTACGCAAGAACTTTCAGAAAATGTATGCAAAAAAAACCCAAAATACTTCCCAATTTGTTGTAGAAAGACAGCAAATGTTGACACCAAAATCTGACAAAAAATTTAAAATAAATGGAACTGATAAGGAATATTTACCATGGCATAGACATGAGAAGCAGGAGTAAATACAATAACTATGTCTTATGGAATTTATAACATATGTTGAAACAAAGTGTATGATCACGAAGAATGTGAATGGCTACAAAATGTTTAACTGCTTTAAGGTTTACTAATTGTTGGGTGAGTGGTAAATATACTGCTTTAAATGTTATAAGTCTATATACTATAAATAAATACACATTGTGTTTATAGTCCCTCAGATATTCAAAAATGCATAGGAAGTATTCTAATAAGCTAAAAATGAAAAGAAATGAATTATCTAAAAATAGAAAAGATATAAATAATTATATGAAAATCATTAATCAATGTAAAATGCAAAGTAAAACAACACTAACTTACCACTGGACTCCCACAAAATGCTTAAAATTAAAATGACCAATAATGCCAAGTATTGCTGAAGCTGTGGAATAACTCTCATATGTTACTGATAGGAATGTAAATCTGAACAACTATATTGAAAAGCTGTTTGGCAATATCTACTAGAGCTACATATTCATATACCCTATGACCCAAGAATTCTACCCCTGGGTATATGCTCCAGTTCAGTGAATACTGAAGTCTATCAAAAGACATGCACAGGAAAATTTGATTCACATTATTTAGCCTAGCCCCAAATTAGAAACAGATGGATTGGCCAGTAACAGTGTTATCAATCAATAGATTGCTACTGATTCATTACAAAATTAACAGCTGTATTGCAACTGACAGGATTCAGGATATATTACTCAAGCTATGGCACCCTGGCATAAAGAAATTTGAGAAATGTCAGGTGCAAGAAGGATTTTCTGACCTTTCCCAGAAACAGATCACAAAACCCTCATGTGAGAGGTACCCTCCTTATACCCCAGGAAAGGAGGAGGCTTATCTCCAAACAGGAGCAAGGAATGCCAAGCGGAATCTGAATGAGCAAGCCTTGCTCTTTTCCCCAGTTTGCTACACTTATCTGTCCTATCACATTTTCTCAGCATTTTCCATTCTTCATCAAACTCTATAAAAAGGCTCAGCTTTAACTACTGATTCCTAATGAAGGCTCCTGTGTCATGCACAACTCATTTTTTTAAGTATGTTTTTCTGTTGTTAATCTGTTTTGTTACAGGTGCTCCAGCTGAGAACTTATAAGGAATATTACCATGGATAGAAGGGGTATACAATGCTTTAATTTAATATGTAAAAGTATGATCACGAAGAATGTGAATGGCTACAAAATGTTTAACTGCTTTAAGGTTTACTAATTGTTGGGTGAGTGGTAAATATACTGCTTTAAATGTTATAAGTCTATATACTATAAATAAATACACATTGTGTTTATAGTCCCTCAGATATTCAAAATGCATAGGAAGTATTCTAATAAGCTAAAATGAAAAGAAATGAATTATCTAAAAATAGAAAAGATATAAATAATTATATGAAAATCATTAATCAATGTAAAATGCAAAGTAAAACAACACTAACTTACCACTGGACTCCCACAAAATGCTTAAAATTAAAATGACCAATAATGCCAAGTATTGCTGAAGCTGTGGAATAACTCTCATATGTTACTGATAGGAATGTAAATCTGAACAACTATATTGAAAAGCTGTTTGGCAATATCTACTAGAGCTACATATTCATATACCCTATGACCCAAGAATTCTACCCCTGGGTATATGCTCCAGTTCAGTGAATACTGAAGTCTATCAAAAGACATGCACAGGAAAATTTGATTCACATTATTTAGCCTAGCCCCAAATTAGAAACAGATGGATTGGCCAGTAACAGTGTTATCAATCAATAGATTGCTACTGATTCATTACAAAATTAACAGCTGTATTGCAACTGACAGGATTCAGGATATATTACTCAAGCTATGGCACCCTGGCATAAAGAAATTTGAGAAATGTCAGGTGCAAGAAGGATTTTCTGACCTTTCCCAGAAACAGATCACAAAACCCTCATGTGAGAGGTACCCTCCTTATACCCCAGGAAAGGAGGAGGCTTATCTCCAAACAGGAGCAAGGAATGCCAAGCGGAATCTGAATGAGCAAGCCTTGCTCTTTTCCCCAGTTTGCTACACTTATCTGTCCTATCACATTTTCTCAGCATTTTCCATTCTTCATCAAACTCTATAAAAAGGCTCAGCTTTAACTACTGATTCCTAATGAAGGCTCCTGTGTCATGCACAACTCATTTTTTTAAGTATGTTTTTCTGTTGTTAATCTGTTTTGTTACAGGTGCTCCAGCTGAGAACTTAGAAGGAAATATTTTTCTCCCCTTACACTATAATAAAGAATGAGCTGTTGATATAGACAAGAAAATGATGAATGTTAAAACAGCCTCATATAAGAGATTATATGCAGCATGATACTATTTCTATGAAGATCATTATCTGGCAAAATGAATTTAGGAGAACCAAGATCAGAATAGGAGTTCTCTTTTTATTTAAGTTCTTGTTTTTTTTTTTTTTTTTTGCCACTTCTATTGGTCTTTCATTTATTTATTTACATCCATCTTTGTTCTTTGACCTGTGTGGGCCTCCCATTGCAGTGGCCTCTGTCACTCCCAAGCTCCAGCTCGGTAGTTGGACACATCAGTACAGCCGCTCCGCAGTACGTGAAATCTTCCCAGGCCAGGGATAGAGCAGGCGCCCCCTGTACTGCAAGGCGGTGTCCTTACCCACTGGACCACCAGGGAAGCCCAGGAGTTCTCTTTTGATTGCAGTTATTAACTGAGATGACAGTGAGATTTCTGTGGTACTTGTGATATATTTTAAATCTGAGTTGTATTTTTGTTTATGATCTATGGGGGAACTAATTGAGCTCTCTGTTTAAGAGCTGTGTACTCTGTTATGAGTAAATTATATATCAATATTAAGAAGGAAGAAAATATATAATAAGTATAGCTAGTTTGGAGTAATAGATAACTACCTATAGGTCCTAATGATTCCACAGTCATGCATATAACCAAGAAAAATATGAATGACTATTTATACCAAATACATGTAATAGATTTTTATAACAACACTTTTTTTTTTATGTCCAGCCACACAAAACTGCAGGATTGTCCACCAACATAAGAGTGAAAAGTTATGGTTCACTCATACAATAAGTGTGTGTGTGCTCAGTCACTTCAGTCATATCTAATCTTTTGCTACCCAGTGTCCTATAACCCTCCTGGCCCCCCATCCATAGAATTCTCCAGGCAAGAATACTGGAGTGGGTTGCCATGCCCTCCTCCAGGAATCTTCCTGGCCCAGGGATCAAACCCATGTTTCCTGCACCTCCTGCATTGACAGGCAGGTTTTTTACCCATTGAGCCACCTGGAAAGCCCATAGAATAGAAAACAATACAGCAATTTTTTAAAAATTATATTTTATTATTACATAGCAGCAATTAAACTGGTTATACCTATAGTGTCACAACGTGTTTATGTTCATATTTCAGCTTCTTAGGAAAAATGGAATCTGTGGTTGAAGAAGTCAAACTTGTGTGATCTTTGGTAGAAGAAAATGGCTGAGTCTTGAGAGAGACTTCTGGGAAGATGGTAGCATTATACGGTGTGATTATGGTGGTCATGTGGCTGAAGTCAGGTTGAAGCATTCTTGGGGATGTACACTGTGATTTTTAGTATGTAGTTTTGTATTCACTTGTTGAGCTACTGTAACTACTGGGCTTCCCTTATAGCTCAGTTGGTAAAGAATCTGCCTGCAATGCAGGAGACCCAGATTCCATTCTTGGTTCAGAAAGATTCCTGAAGAAGGAAATGGCCCAAGCACTCCAGTTTTCTTGCCTGGAGAATCCCATGAACAGAGGAGCCTGGAAGGCTATAGTTCATAGGATTGCATGAATGGGACATGACTTTGTGACTAAACCACCACCACCACTGTATCAAAATACCGCAGACTGGGTGACTTAAAACAATTATTGTGTCATAGTTCTAGAAGTGAGAAGTCTGAATTCCAAATGTCAGCAAGGTGGTTCCTTTGGAAGGCTGTGACAGTGGACCTGTTACATGGCCCTCTTCTATCTCCTAGTGGTTTGTTGGCCATCATTCACATGTCTTGATTTGTAGGTATTTCCACAGTCATGCATATAACCAAGAAAAATATGAATGACTATTTATACCAAATACATGTAATAGATTTTTATAACAACACTTTTTTTATGTCCAGCCACACAAAACTGCAGGATTGTCCACCAACATAAGAGTGAAAAGTTATGGTTCACTCATACAATAAGTGTGTGTGTGCTCAGTCACTTCAGTCATATCTAATCTTTTGCTACCCAGTGTCCTATAACCCTCCTGGCCCCCCATCCATAGAATTCTCCAGGCAAGAATACTGGAGTGGGTTGCCATGCCCTCCTCCAGGAATCTTCCTGGCCCAGGGATCAAACCCATGTTTCCTGCACCTCCTGCATTGACAGGCAGGTTTTTTACCCATTGAGCCACCTGGAAAGCCCATAGAATAGAAAACAATACAGCAATTTTTTAAAAATTATATTTTATTATTACATAGCAGCAATTAAACTGGTTATACCTATAGTGTCACAACGTGTTTATGTTCATATTTCAGCTTCTTAGGAAAAATGGAATCTGTGGTTGAAGAAGTCAAACTTGTGTGATCTTTGGTAGAAGAAAATGGCTGAGTCTTGAGAGAGACTTCTGGGAAGATGGTAGCATTATACGGTGTGATTATGGTGGTCATGTGGCTGAAGTCAGGTTGAAGCATTCTTGGGGATGTACACTGTGATTTTTAGTATGTAGTTTTGTATTCACTTGTTGAGCTACTGTAACTACTGGGCTTCCCTTATAGCTCAGTTGGTAAAGAATCTGCCTGCAATGCAGGAGACCCAGATTCCATTCTTGGTTCAGAAAGATTCCTGAAGAAGGAAATGGCCCAAGCACTCCAGTTTTCTTGCCTGGAGAATCCCATGAACAGAGGAGCCTGGAAGGCTATAGTTCATAGGATTGCATGAATGGGACATGACTTTGTGACTAAACCACCACCACCACTGTATCAAAATACCGCAGACTGGGTGACTTAAAACAATTATTGTGTCATAGTTCTAGAAGTGAGAAGTCTGAATTCCAAATGTCAGCAAGGTGGTTCCTTTGGAAGGCTGTGACAGTGGACCTGTTACATGGCCCTCTTCTATCTCCTAGTGGTTTGTTGGCCATCATTCACATGTCTTGATTTGTAGGTATTTCAGTCTAATCCTTCAACCTTCTTGGAATTCTCCTTATGTCTTCATATAGCCTTCCCTCTGTACATCTCTGTGTTCAAGTTTCCCCTTCCTGTAAGAATGCTTATCATATTGAATTAGGGCCCTCCCAAATGACCTCAATCTACCTTGATTACCTCTCTGAAAATACACCTTGATTACCTCTTTCCAAATACGGTCACATTAATGCACTAGGAAGTGCATGTGAAAGTGACATTCTGAGGTGTGAGGGGTTTAGGGCTTCAACAAATATTTTTGCAGAAAAACAGTTTTATAATACATGGGTTCTATATTTAAAGAAAAATTAAATCCAGCGGAAAAAGGAGTGCAAGAGTAGAATTAAAATAAGTATCAAGGAGAACTACAATAAGCTTTCATGATGTAATACCTGTTTCTAAACCAATGTTGGAATGACTTGAAGCATATCTGAGTTGAAATTTGGGGAGCCATAAGCCATGTTTAGGATTTTTATCCTCTCTGTCATCATTTGTTCAGCTGGAAACATTTAGGCTCAGGCAGATTAAATGATTGATTTAAGATCACACATATAAGTAATAGTTAATGGGAATTTGGTATAGACTCACAGTCAGATACCTACAAATACCTCCTCCCCAAGAAAAATGTACCCTCAAATATTACCCATTTTTTTCTCAAATTATTTCTAGACTGCTTCATAAAAAGCACATTCCTTTAATCCTTTTTTGATATATCTCTGTCCAAATTTTTACAGTTTATATAAATACAGCTAACTTGAGGGAATTTCACTGCAAAGGTGAAAACCAGAATGACGTTTATGAAGATAAAAATTCTCGTAACCATCTGGCATACACAGGAGTGTCATTCTAAATGGGATCCAAAGAAGCTCCTGTTGAAAGTAAACCTTTGATAGACTGGGAAACTTGAGGGCAGTCTCTCCTGGAATGTCTTAATAGAGCACTTGAGAATGAAGTCTGCACAGCTGGCCAATAAAGAGAATCTAGATTGGTTACCAAAACCAGGTTTCAAATGGATTTGCAATGCTCCACAGTTCTTTGATAACAGCAATGGAAATTGTGATGAATTAACAAATAAAAAATCTTTTCTAAACAGGGAGCCCTTACATTAGCAATGCATTGTGATTAAACCCTTTTTCATCTTTTTGTAGGTATTTCAGTCTAATCCTTCAACCTTCTTGGAATTCTCCTTATGTCTTCATATAGCCTTCCCTCTGTACATCTCTGTGTTCAAGTTTCCCCTTCCTGTAAGAATGCTTATCATATTGAATTAGGGCCCTCCCAAATGACCTCAATCTACCTTGATTACCTCTCTGAAAATACACCTTGATTACCTCTTTCCAAATACGGTCACATTAATGCACTAGGAAGTGCATGTGAAAGTGACATTCTGAGGTGTGAGGGGTTTAGGGCTTCAACAAATATTTTGCAGAAAAACAGTTTTATAATACATGGGTTCTATATTTAAAGAAAAATTAAATCCAGCGGAAAAGGAGTGCAAGAGTAGAATTAAAATAAGTATCAAGGAGAACTACAATAAGCTTTCATGATGTAATACCTGTTTCTAAACCAATGTTGGAATGACTTGAAGCATATCTGAGTTAAAATTTTGGGGGAGCCATAAGCCATGTTTAGGATTTTTATCCTCTCTGTCATCATTTGTTCAGCTGGAAACATTTAGGCTCAGGCAGATTAAATGATTGATTTAAGATCACACATATAAGTAATAGTTAAGGGGAATTTGGTATAGACTCACAGTCAGATACCTACAAATACCTCCTCCCCAAGAAAAATGTACCCTCAAATATTACCCATTTTTTTCTCAAATTATTTCTAGACTGCTTCATAAAAGCACATTCCTTTAATCCTTTTTGATATATCTCTGTCCAAATTTTTACAGTTTATATAAATACAGCTAACTTGAGGGAATTTCACTGCAAAGGTGAAAACCAGAATGACGTTTATGAAGATAAAAATTCTCGTAACCATCTGGCATACACAGGAGTGTCATTCTAAATGGGATCCAAAGAAGCTCCTGTTGAAAGTAAACCTTTGATAGACTGGGAAACTTGAGGGCAGTCTCTCCTGGAATGTCTTAATAGAGCACTTGAGAATGAAGTCTGCACAGCTGGCCAATAAAGAGAATCTAGATTGGTTACCAAAACCAGGTTTCAAATGGATTTGCAATGCTCCACAGTTCTTTGATAACAGCAATGGAAATTGTGATGAATTAACAAATAAAAAATCTTTTCTAAACAGGGAGCCCTTACATTAGCAATGCATTGTGATTAACATCATCCTTCTTCCTTTCTTCCTTTTCTTTATCTTTTTTGAATATATCCTCTTCTTTCTATGACATCTGTCTGAGGCAGATAAATGATTAAAGACCATGATTAAAACACAAAACAGTTGAATGATATAAATCTTGTAGTCCTGCCAGAAACACACTGAAGCCATAAAAAAGAAATGGTAAGGGAAAAAATTCTAAGTTAATGATAGACATTGCTAAATTCTGTATACAACGTAGAAATGACCTGGCCTTCCTGTCAGGGTAGATAACTAAGATGCTGGTACTGACAGTACTCTTCTTTATGACTTAACCAGGTGAGGGAACGTTTAGGGAAGCTGACGGAAAAAATAAACACTCACTTGCTAACTATGTAAAATTAACACATATCAGTATTGTTAATGTACTAGAAAGTGCATATGAAACTACCTTTATAACATGGCAGGGTGTGGTGAACAGAAACCTGATTCACCAGAAGGTGTTCAGTTGTCTCTAATTCATTTTTAATCAATCTATCTACTTCACATTGCTTTTCTTTCTTTATTTATTTTTTCCAGAAGGAGTAGATGTGCAGTTTTGGTCTGTCATTGATTTTGGAAATTCAGTTGCTGGGCTCTGTAATGGCAGGAAGATGATATGGGATAAATAGGCAACTAGTTAAGCATATTCTCAACAATAAGTTTCTTGTGCCTTTAACTGCTGTGAGCCTCTACCAGGTAAAGGCAGTTTCCTGAAGTAATCAAGAGCACGAGAAACTGTATATTTGGGGCAAATTTGTTTGTGTGTCTGTATTACTTTGGTGGTTATTTAAATACCCCACATGCATGTAAAGACCTAGTTAAAGTGATACAGGCTTTTGCCATATAAAGAAAGTGACTTCACAGGTTTCCCTGGTGGTCCAGTGGGTAAGGACATGGTCTTTCAGTTCAAGGGGCGCTGGTTCGATCTGTGGCCTGGGAAGATCCCATGTGCCATGGAGCCACTGGACCAATGTGTCCAACTACCAAGACGAGGGAGGCCACTGCGATGGGAGGACCACACAGGCCAAAGAACAAAAGATGGAAATGGAAGACCAATAGAAGTGGCCAAAAACAAAAACAAACAAAAACAAAAAAACAAAGTGACTTCACAATAATAAACCAGACCACTAACAATATATATGTGTTCTGAACCTCAGGAATGCAAAATAAAAAAATTATTTAATATCTGATCAGTCTTGTTTCAAATGCATTTAATTTAATTCATAGATGAATCTGGATCAGCTAGAAACTAAGATGTTGGTTTCTATCCTGTAATATTGGTGGGTACCCCATGTCCATGTGACTCGTGTGTGTACATGTGTGTTGGTGAGCATGCAGTGATTTAGAAAATTAATAAATTAGCTTGAAGTAAGATAATGTCAGGGTAGATGCTGGTACTGACAGTACTCTTCTTTATGACTTAACCAGGTGAGGGAACGTTTAGGGAAGCTGACGGAAAAAATAAACACTCACTTGCTAACTATGTAAAATTAACACATATCAGTATTGTTAATGTACTAGAAAGTGCATATGAAACTACCTTTATAACATGGCAGGGTGTGGTGAACAGAAACCTGATTCACCAGAAGGTGTTCAGTTGTCTCTAATTCATTTTTAATCAATCTATCTACTTCACATTGCTTTTCTTTCTTTATTTATTTTTTCCAGAAGGAGTAGATGTGCAGTTTTGGTCTGTCATTGATTTTGGAAATTCAGTTGCTGGGCTCTGTAATGGCAGGAAGATGATATGGGATAAATAGGCAACTAGTTAAGCATATTCTCAACAATAAGTTTCTTGTGCCTTTAACTGCTGTGAGCCTCTACCAGGTAAAGGCAGTTTCCTGAAGTAATCAAGAGCACGAGAAACTGTATATTTGGGGCAAATTTGTTTGTGTGTCTGTATTACTTTGGTGGTTATTTAAATACCCCACATGCATGTAAAGACCTAGTTAAAGTGATACAGGCTTTTGCCATATAAAGAAAGTGACTTCACAGGTTTCCCTGGTGGTCCAGTGGGTAAGGACATGGTCTTTCAGTTCAAGGGGCGCTGGTTCGATCTGTGGCCTGGGAAGATCCCATGTGCCATGGAGCCACTGGACCAATGTGTCCAACTACCAAGACGAGGGAGGCCACTGCGATGGGAGGACCACACAGGCCAAAGAACAAAAGATGGAAATGGAAGACCAATAGAAGTGGCCAAAAACAAAAACAAACAAAAACAAAAAAACAAAGTGACTTCACAATAATAAACCAGACCACTAACAATATATATGTGTTCTGAACCTCAGGAATGCAAAATAAAAAAATTATTTAATATCTGATCAGTCTTGTTTCAAATGCATTTAATTTAATTCATAGATGAATCTGGATCAGCTAGAAACTAAGATGTTGGTTTCTATCCTGTAATATTGGTGGGTACCCCATGTCCATGTGACTCGTGTGTGTACATGTGTGTTGGTGAGCATGCAGTGATTTAGAAAATTAATAAATTAGCTTGAAGTAAGATAATGGCACCAAGAAAATAATTTTTACATGTTTTAAAAAATGTAGTAGGGCTTCCCCTGGTGGTCCAGTGGGTAAGGACACCACCTTGCAGTGCAAGGGGCGCCAGTTCGATCCCTGGCCTGGGAAGATCCCACGTGCCGCGGAGCGACTGGACTGATGTGTCCAATAACTGAGCCGGAGCTCTGGGGCGCATGCACCCAGAGCCAGCGCACTGTGATGACAGAGGCCACCACGATGGGAGGCCCACAGGAGCCAAAGAACAGATGGATGAAAATAGAGAAATGAAAGACCAATAGAAGTGGCCCACCCATCCCCCTCCCTCCCCACCCCACCCCTCAAAAGATAAATAAATAAAAAATAAATGTTTAAAAAAAAATGTAGTAGTATCATTGCCATACATCACGACCCTCACAATGAAATGTTTGACTGTAAAATTTCACATTGCTTACCTAGTTATTTCATTGAGCATGTTATGGGCTTTTAATCTACTTACAACCCTCACTTTCTTCTCCTACTTTAGGGCCATTTTACATTATTTATCTTCCAGTTATGATTCTTTCTTCTCCTATTCCTGTTATGACCCTTCTGGACTCCTCTATTCATAGCTGACTTAGGGTGGATGTTTTGATAGATGTCTCCAACAGTAGTTCTAGAATTGTCTCCTAGGAAAGCTTTTTATTCCCTCACCACTTCTCAGATCCGCAGAGTGTTATGCCATAGACATTTCACCAGAGCCATTTGACAATTGACCAAGTTTGCCATATGCATTTCCTCTTCAGGGCCAAAAATTTTCCTGAGTCTTATCTGAGGTCATGTCCCTGTGCCATTCTATTCCTGCACTGAACTCACCAGCCTTTAGTGTTAACTCTCCTGTGAGATCTCGTTTAGAGTTTGGACTGGGACGCATATTAATAATAAACTTGTCTGGCTACTTTTGTCAGGTAGGAAAAAATTATTTAATATCTGATCAGTCTTGTTTCAAATGCATTTAATTTAATTCATAGATGAATCTGGATCAGCTAGAAACTAAGATGTTGGTTTCTATCCTGTAATATTGGTGGGTACCCCATGTCCATGTGACTCGTGTGTACATGTGTGTTGGTGAGCATGCAGTGATTTAGAAAATTAATAAATTAGCTTGAAGTAAGATAATGGCACCAAGAAAATAATTTTTACATGTTTTAAAAAATGTAGTAGGGCTTCCCCTGGTGGTCCAGTGGGTAAGGACACCACCTTGCAGTGCAAGGGGCGCCAGTTCGATCCCTGGCCTGGGAAGATCCCACGTGCCGCGGAGCGACTGGACTGATGTGTCCAATAACTGAGCCGGAGCTCTGGGGCGCATGCACCCAGAGCCAGCGCACTGTGATGACAGAGGCCACCACGATGGGAGGCCCACAGGAGCCAAAGAACAGATGGATGAAAATAGAGAAATGAAAGACCAATAGAAGTGGCCCACCCATCCCCCTCCCTCCCCACCCCACCCCTCAAAAGATAAATAAATAAAAAATAAATGTTTAAAAAAAAATGTAGTAGTATCATTGCCATACATCACGACCCTCACAATGAAATGTTTGACTGTAAAATTTCACATTGCTTACCTAGTTATTTCATTGAGCATGTTATGGGCTTTTAATCTACTTACAACCCTCACTTTCTTCTCCTACTTTAGGGCCATTTTACATTATTTATCTTCCAGTTATGATTCTTTCTTCTCCTATTCCTGTTATGACCCTTCTGGACTCCTCTATTCATAGCTGACTTAGGGTGGATGTTTTGATAGATGTCTCCAACAGTAGTTCTAGAATTGTCTCCTAGGAAAGCTTTTTATTCCCTCACCACTTCTCAGATCCGCAGAGTGTTATGCCATAGACATTTCACCAGAGCCATTTGACAATTGACCAAGTTTGCCATATGCATTTCCTCTTCAGGGCCAAAAATTTTCCTGAGTCTTATCTGAGGTCATGTCCCTGTGCCATTCTATTCCTGCACTGAACTCACCAGCCTTTAGTGTTAACTCTCCTGTGAGATCTCGTTTAGAGTTTGGACTGGGACGCATATTAATAATAAACTTGTCTGGCTACTTTTGTCATGGAGGTTCACAAAATGGAACTGGCCTCATTTTGAGCTGGAGGTAAGGGTCAGGATTGGTGGAAGGGAAATATCCAGAATTTTCTTAAGGGATAAAGAGCACATGCCTTCTTTGCCGTTTAGAGAGTGAATGTAGTAAGCCTTTTCTAAGTTCAGTATTCTATTTACAAAATCACAAGACTTTTATAAATTGCCAGACTGCCTTGCACAAACCAAATGTCACAGAACAGTGACCTTTCAAATTACCAGCACAACAGAAGCTGAGATCAAAAAGCTCAAATGTAGAGCAAACACTGACAAGAAATCCTGCAGAAATGACTTCTGTGTCTGGTCAACTTAACATAACATGACATATTGTAGAATGTGTTTGGCTTTTTGGGTAGGAGCATCTATAAAGGTTTAAATACTTTTGAAAATATAATCTTTAATATAATCTGAATATTTGTGATATTTAGGTTATGTGGATAAAATATTTTCTAAGTCTGAAAAAGACCAGAAAAGTTTTCTATAAGAAAAACATCTAAAAGATGAAAAAGTGCAAGCGACAAAGATGAAATAGGGTAGAGTGGGTTGGAATGTATCGGAGCAGAATTGGAGGTTTGAGAAAAGGGAAGTTCAATTGCAAAAAAAAGAAAGCATTTTATATAAAGAGTTTTTATTTAAAAGATGTCTAATTTAAATATGTTACAAAGAGAAATTTAAAAACTACATCATAAGAAATTTTGAAGCAGAGTCCCAATTTTTAAATGTTATAAACTTCTGCTGTTTTCCTATTTCCTATAGATTTCTTTATAGGTTTTACTTAAATTTTATGAAAGTATAGACATCAATTGCTTTATAACAAAATTAAGATCATTATATATGTATACACTTGCATGTATGTATACACAGAGATTTTTGTTCTATACTTAAAATATATTCTTTAGAAGTATTTTACTAATGATGAAATGAAAGCACAGTTTTTATGTCTTCAGTTTTCTGCTTTGAAATCTCTGTCAGTGATTTTTTTACCAGTCAACCTATATACCCACCAATAATACAAAATTGTAAAACAGAATCTTTTATCATGTCTATGTTTGAATAGATGACTTAAACATACTCTTTATGATGACTAATGCGTGCTAGACATACACTTACTTCTTATATATATGTGTAAATGTAAGAGGATGAAGGTTTGAGCTGGAGGTAAGGGTCAGGATTGGTGGAAGGGAAATATCCAGAATTTTCTTAAGGGATAAAGAGCACATGCCTTCTTTGCCGTTTAGAGAGTGAATGTAGTAAGCCTTTTCTAAGTTCAGTATTCTATTTACAAAATCACAAGACTTTTATAAATTGCCAGACTGCCTTGCACAAACCAAATGTCACAGAACAGTGACCTTTCAAATTACCAGCACAACAGAAGCTGAGATCAAAAAGCTCAAATGTAGAGCAAACACTGACAAGAAATCCTGCAGAAATGACTTCTGTGTCTGGTCAACTTAACATAACATGACATATTGTAGAATGTGTTTGGCTTTTTGGGTAGGAGCATCTATAAAGGTTTAAATACTTTTGAAAATATAATCTTTAATATAATCTGAATATTTGTGATATTTAGGTTATGTGGATAAAATATTTTCTAAGTCTGAAAAAGACCAGAAAAGTTTTCTATAAGAAAAACATCTAAAAGATGAAAAAGTGCAAGCGACAAAGATGAAATAGGGTAGAGTGGGTTGGAATGTATCGGAGCAGAATTGGAGGTTTGAGAAAAGGGAAGTTCAATTGCAAAAAAAAGAAAGCATTTTATATAAAGAGTTTTTATTTAAAAGATGTCTAATTTAAATATGTTACAAAGATAAATTTAAAAACTACATCATAAGAAATTTTGAAGCAGAGTCCCAATTTTTAAATGTTATAAACTTCTGCTGTTTTCCTATTTCCTATAGATTTCTTTATAGGTTTTACTTAAATTTTATGAAAGTATAGACATCAATTGCTTTATAACAAAATTAAGATCATTATATATGTATACACTTGCATGTATGTATACACAGAGATTTTTGTTCTATACTTAAAATATATTCTTTAGAAGTATTTTACTAATGATGAAATGAAAGCACAGTTTTTATGTCTTCAGTTTTCTGCTTTGAAATCTCTGTCAGTGATTTTTTTACCAGTCAACCTATATACCCACCAATAATACAAAATTGTAAAACAGAATCTTTTATCATGTCTATGTTTGAATAGATGACTTAAACATACTCTTTATGATGACTAATGCGTGCTAGACATACACTTACTTCTTATATATATGTGTAAATGTAAGAGGATGAAGGGGATATTTTAGAGATATATCATTATATATCACTTTTTGAAACACATTCCATTGCTGTCACATGTGGAGGTTATTGAATGTGATGCATATGTTTATCTTTTGCAGCAAACATGAGTATGTGAGTCATCAATAGCCAGATTTTATTGTAACTGTTTGAAAGGCTACTGCAAGGATGGGATATTGCCAGACAGTTAGTAAAAAGCAAATTGAGTCTATTCAGAGATTAATTCACCAGCTGAAAGAAATACATTTGCCTCACAGTCATCAGATATTCTACTCACCAAATTCATCCTCCAAGATAGCATCCCTAATGAGTTTCCTAAACCAATTAAACATAAGCAGGAAGCATCAGTCATCCAAACTGACTATTTTCAGCTAATCAGCTGACTGCACAAATTGCTTCACATTGAGGAAGAAAGGAACACCCCAAAAGTTGTTGAATTTTTTTCTGACTCTGTCCTTATTTTGTGGTCTTCTAAGTTAAATAGATGCAATGTCCTGTACAGAACACTGTAAATGAGCATAGTGCTTTAGAGTATATAAAGTCTTTTCCCTAACTTTTCAGTATTATTCAATAGAATTAAATGAGTTTTAATGGACTTAAGTTGATTTGCTTAAAGGCACGCAATTAACATGTGGCTGGGACTCAACATCATGTCCTATCCTCTGTTGTAGTTGTTCTATAAATATGCATGTGTCGATTCACTTTCAGGGGCAAGGTTTAAGTGTTCAGAATGCCATCGCCTTTACATTTGGGCAAACTCAGCCAAGGCAGGAAGAGGATGGAGGGAGACATTTTTACTTCCATGCGGGTTCCTTCCCTAAAAGACTTGGTTAGTGATGTCGGGTCCTACTATTTATGATAATAATAAGAAGCAACAGAATATAAAACAAGTATAAATCAAGTTCTAAACATAAATTCACACAATTACCATGAGAAAAGCAAAAGCTCTCTGGTGGAATTTGGGTGCTGGGTAAAACAGCATCTTTTATCATGTCTATTTTTGAATAGATGTCTTAAACATTCTCTTTATGATGACTAATGCGTGCTAGACATACACTTACTTCTTATATATATGTGTAAATGTAAGAGGATGAAGGGGATATTTTAGAGATATATCATTATATATCACTTTTTGAAACACATTCCATTGCTGTCACATGTGGAGGTTATTGAATGTGATGCATATGTTTATCTTTTGCAGCAAACATGAGTATGTGAGTCATCAATAGCCAGATTTTATTGTAACTGTTTGAAAGGCTACTGCAAGGATGGGATATTGCCAGACAGTTAGTAAAAAGCAAATTGAGTCTATTCAGAGATTAATTCACCAGCTGAAAGAAATACATTTGCCTCACAGTCATCAGATATTCTACTCACCAAATTCATCCTCCAAGATAGCATCCCTAATGAGTTTCCTAAACCAATTAAACATAAGCAGGAAGCATCAGTCATCCAAACTGACTATTTTCAGCTAATCAGCTGACTGCACAAATTGCTTCACATTGAGGAAGAAAGGAACACCCCAAAAGTTGTTGAATTTTTTTCTGACTCTGTCCTTATTTTGTGGTCTTCTAAGTTAAATAGATGCAATGTCCTGTACAGAACACTGTAAATGAGCATAGTGCTTTAGAGTATATAAAGTCTTTTCCCTAACTTTTCAGTATTATTCAATAGAATTAAATGAGTTTTAATGGACTTAAGTTGATTTGCTTAAAGGCACGCAATTAACATGTGGCTGGGACTCAACATCATGTCCTATCCTCTGTTGTAGTTGTTCTATAAATATGCATGTGTCGATTCACTTTCAGGGGCAAGGTTTAAGTGTTCAGAATGCCATCGCCTTTACATTTGGGCAAACTCAGCCAAGGCAGGAAGAGGATGGAGGGAGACATTTTTACTTCCATGCGGGTTCCTTCCCTAAAAGACTTGGTTAGTGATGTCGGGTCCTACTATTTATGATAATAATAAGAAGCAACAGAATATAAAACAAGTATAAATCAAGTTCTAAACATAAATTCACACAATTACCATGAGAAAAGCAAAATGCTCTCTGGTGGAATTTGGGTGCTGGGGGGTTGCTGCTTTAGATATATATTTTTTTGGTAAGAAACAGTATATTTTATTGGACTTTGACTAGAGGCTAAATTTGAATTTTTTATTATAGGCTCATTTCCAAAGTATGTCAACGATTGTTATGTGAGGGGAGGGGCTGATTTGCATATGCTAATTTGGGAAATGTAAGGTAACTCTCAACTAAACAAGATTGCTTACTGTAAGATTCCTCAGGACTCTTTGGTTCACAGATCTCAAGAACGAGACTTAGTATGAATTTCCCAAACATTTCATCACAAGACTTCTTCCTGTGGGTCATCTATCTGGACTGATGTTTGTTCTCTGAATACACATTGAAACCAGTGGGTTTCGACAGTATACAGTCATGAAAAGTTCTAAGGCAGAGAAATGGCATGATGTGAGTGCTGACTGAAGGGAAATAATATGGTGGTAGTAGGAAGGAGAAACCAATGCCCCTCACAGTGAGGGAGGTGGAGAGATAAATTGTAATGATCTATGAATTGCGGGGGCGAATAGTTCTATTCTAAGGTAGTAGAGTGCTTAGTGGTGAACTGAAGAGTAACACGGGTTACAAAGAAAGACATAAGATCTTATACAGATGATAACACAGTCTGTTTCCTGAAAAAGACTAAACAGACTCAAATGGGATTTACATTTTTAAGAGAAACATTTATTTTTATTTTTTTGGAAGTGTGAGGAGAAAGATGGTCAAACTAAGAAAAAATCAGAATAGTTTAATCCTAAAGAAGGTGGGACTTTGAATAAGGGTCTCACTGCGCCAAGCTGATTGTTTTTGTTGATTAAAAATGTATTGGGAACTTTCACAAGTGAAGTTTTATTACAGTTGTGAGAATGAAAATGAACATTTGGGGATGAATGAGAAGCAAGAAAATGAACTTATAAAGTAGAAACTTGATGCAAAGAAGACAGGGATGGAGATGATGACTCTTCCAGAAAGAGACGGGATTACTGGGACCAGGGAGCCTGAATCTGATGGAATTATTGTTATATTTGGATAAACTGATCATTTGTGGAAGTTCCTTTTGACATGTAAAATAGTGGATGTGACAATGACATATTCACAGTCCTAGGGATTCAAGTGAGAAGTCCTGGGGCCCATTCTATAATTCTGCTGTACCACAGATAGTTTAAATTAAAATATAGTTTTATATAGTTTTCTTTCTTAAAAATATGTTTGTTTCTTGGAGCATCACTGAAGTGATTTGGAGGGCTAAATTTGAATTTTTTATTATAGGCTCATTTCCAAAGTATGTCAACGATTGTTATGTGAAGGGAGGGGCTGATTTGCATATGCTAATTTGGGAAATGTAAGGTAACTCTCAACTAAACAAGATTGCTTACTGTAAGATTCCTCAGGACTCTTTGGTTCACAGATCTCAAGAACGAGACTTAGTATGAATTTCCCAAACATTTCATCACAAGACTTCTTCCTGTGGGTCATCTATCTGGACTGATGTTTGTTCTCTGAATACACATTGAAACCAGTGGGTTTCGACAGTATACAGTCATGAAAAGTTCTAAGGCAGAGAAATGGCATGATGTGAGTGCTGACTGAAGGGAAATAATATGGTGGTAGTAGGAAGGAGAAACCAATGCCCCTCACAGTGAGGGAGGTGGAGAGATAAATTGTAATGATCTATGAATTGCGGGGGCGAATAGTTCTATTCTAAGGTAGTAGAGTGCTTAGTGGTGAACTGAAGAGTAACACGGGTTACAAAGAAAGACATAAGATCTTATACAGATGATAACACAGTCTGTTTCCTGAAAAAGACTAAACAGACTCAAATGGGATTTACATTTTTAAGAGAAACATTTATTTTTATTTTTTTGGAAGTGTGAGGAGAAAGATGGTCAAACTAAGAAAAAATCAGAATAGTTTAATCCTAAAGAAGGTGGGACTTTGAATAAGGGTCTCACTGCGCCAAGCTGATTGTTTTTGTTGATTAAAAATGTATTGGGAACTTTCACAAGTGAAGTTTTATTACAGTTGTGAGAATGAAAATGAACATTTGGGGATGAATGAGAAGCAAGAAAATGAACTTATAAAGTAGAAACTTGATGCAAAGAAGACAGGGATGGAGATGATGACTCTTCCAGAAAGAGACGGGATTACTGGGACCAGGGAGCCTGAATCTGATGGAATTATTGTTATATTTGGATAAACTGATCATTTGTGGAAGTTCCTTTTGACATGTAAAATAGTGGATGTGACAATGACATATTCACAGTCCTAGGGATTCAAGTGAGAAGTCCTGGGGCCCATTCTATAATTCTGCTGTACCACAGATAGTTTAAATTAAAATATAGTTTTATATAGTTTTCTTTCTTAAAAATATGTTTGTTTCTTGGAGCATCACTGAAGTGATAGAAAATGGAGTATAATGGACATATTAATGTTTTTAAAGGTGATAGTTCTTGATCTAGTGTCACCTGTTATTTTTATCAGCACTATAAATAAATTAATCATTATCTGATAACTAAGGCATTTAATTGCTCTCAACCCAAACTAATTACCTAAAACAGTTAAGTTTTATTTTACACTGCTATCTTTCTGTTTGCATGTTTGACTTCAAATTTGTTGGGTTGGATTTCTGGTGACTTAGCCATTGTTAGTGCTGTTCACAAGATTTCCTTTTATTTTGAACAATTTGTTCAGTTGTGTGCAACTGTTTGAAAACCCATGGACCAAGATCCCAGTAAAATATTAGAAGAATACTTAGGAAAGTAAAAGGCAAATAATGTTGATATGGGAAAATGTTGGGAAAAAGTGTCAAGAGGCAGAAGAAATAGCACATCATCAGAGAGTTTGACTTTTATTGTACTTGTCAGAAACTACTTTGAATAATTTTAATGCAAGTCATGTAATTGAATTCTTTATCAAATAATTTTTCAATTAATGTGTTCTGACTAAGCAATATTCCAATAGCATGTATAATATCAAAGAGAATAATTATCAAATATATTACTTTTTAATGTGCAAATAGCATTCTATATACTTTATGTATATTTTTCTCAGAATAAGAACATGGCTCGAGTATATTACTGTCTCTATTTTAGTTTTGGATAAGCTAAGTTATTTAAGAACTTGCCCAATGTCACATGGTTAATCTATGTCAGAATCAAGATTTTAATCTGAGTATGTTAGACCTCTGAAACTCAGTTCTTTATTATTATGCTAAATAACAGATTATAAATGGTGTTTTATAAAACTTATTAATATTTATATTTCATTTAAAATTATTATATAATCAATTTTATTATGAAATTTTTGTATTTATAAAACAATGACATTTAGTTTTTATTGACTTTTTCAGGTTTTTCCATTTTAATATGCTTCATTACAAATCTGTAGTTTCCCATTGCCGTATCCCCCTATAAGAAGTGGTATGCATATCAGTACATTAAACACAATAAAAATTTGGTTTAATTTAATCCTAAATTCACTGACCATAAAAGAAACTTTCTCCAAAATGTGACACCTATTAACACTTGGGAAATGCTGATCAATATACTAAATTCTTATTTGAATTTTTAAATTATTTTCCAATTGTTTTAAATTTCATTTTTGTTAGAAAAAATAAATTTTAAGGAACTACAATACTTCAGAATTGTGACCCAGTTTTATTTTTAAGTATATGTCCATAAGATATTTTAGTTTACATTTTTCAGTATAAAGTGCTGTCCTTGAGTTGTGTTATTATTTTGTGCTAATCAATGCAGTTATCTGAAAGTCTCTTAGAAACAACAACCCTAACACTTTCATAAAGCACCCTGAAAACTTGAATTCCTGTTAACCATTCAGCTGCAATATATTTCAATCATAATATGGCAGAACCTTCTAGTGTTCATACTTGGCCATGTGTCCCCCAAAATTGCCTTAAAGGGATAAATGTGACACTTAACCTTGAATCATTTTGCTCAGTCTTAGTTTTAAGTGAAATAGTCTAGTATTCATATCATCACTTTTTGGAAAAGGAGTTCAGACATGCCAAATATATTTCCAAATATTATTCTCCTCATGTTATAGAGGAAAATGACTATTCCATCTATTTTGCTCGCAAAAGTGGGTGAAATTTTTGAGAAACAAGAACAGTAAATTGATTAAATTTCTTAAGTAATCTGTATAAATGGAATCAAAACCCAAATCTTTTGTTCCATGGTTTTGTTATATGCCACATACATTTGTCTGGGCATTTAATTTGTAAAGTTAAATAAAACTACAAATGGACATGTCCAAAATTCTGTATTTCTTTCACTGAGTCTTTTTCTGGAAGAGCAGCAGTCTTTTTTTTTTGAGAAATTTTAAACTGCTGGTTTTAAAAACAGCACATTGCCAGACAGTACTCTTCAGAGGGAGTTTGTTGTGTTGGAGATTGATTTATCCTGCTTAAAACTTGTGCATTCAGAAACTGAGGATTGTCTAACCACACTATTCATGAGCAAGATCTGGCTTTATTTGCTTTCCAGAGCTGTGTCACAGAGCTAATAAGCATATTGAAGCTTCTCATAGATGTTAAGACCTTGCCCAATATTCGTTATTATTTCAGTGATTTTGATCTTTCATACTAGATTTGTTGAGGTGTCCACATCAAAATAGTGGATCCACATATGAAAATCATTCTAATTTTTATATGTTGTTGAATAGCATCCTTAGGTGCTTTGAATTTTCTATTAATAAATGTTTTTGATATCCCCATATTTAGTTGTTACAGGGTAGGTCACCCAAACCCCCCAAGTGGGAGCTTCACGTGGGCAGTGGAGGTGGCCTGGCTGAGCAGGTCAGCGGAGACTGTGATGATGAAGACGGCTGTGGGGGGTCAGGAAGTGGAGAAGTCAAGAGGACCCTAAAGGTCACAGACTGTAAGTGTACGAGTCTAACACCGTGTCTAGAGGATAGATTGTGAAATGTAACGAAGGAACGTTATGGTTATGCATAGTGGATTCAGAAAAATGAAAACAGAATTGGACATGAAAATAAACCTATTTTTAGTTATTCAGGATATGCATTCTTGGGGGTTTTGTTTCTTTTTCACTAATGACTTTAAGTGGAAATTACATTTTGAATGTGGAAAAACTGGTGAATGATCGTTAGTTCTGAGAATTCATAAAGTGGGATAGTCTGTAGGCCATGAAATAACTAGAGTGATGGATCCTAAGTATAGATTCATGAAACCAGGATAGGGAGCCATGCTAAATATTAAAG
Source organism: Tragulus kanchil (assembly GCA_022376925.1). Taxonomy (NCBI): domain Eukaryota; kingdom Metazoa; phylum Chordata; class Mammalia; order Artiodactyla; family Tragulidae; genus Tragulus; species Tragulus kanchil. Next base: position 20,489,794 of record JAIOJX010000003.1, on the reverse strand, counting down.
TTTGCTAATTGTATTCTATAATCATGCTGTTATATACATTTTATTAGGCTTTCGTCATGTTCAAATCACCAAGAAATTGGCTAAATATATGGCTAGTTGTGGTGAGAAAATACTTGAATTTAACTCTTACAATTGGTTCTTCCAAGAAAATCTCACCAATCCTTCACATTATTTTGACTGCATGGATTTGAAAACCATTTCTGGTACTGTTTGACTGGTCACTATTAGAAATGCTAGAATTACCAAGTAACAACAATCAAAAAATCACCAAATAAATTGCCTTGTCTTCGCATACAAAATGAGGAATCTAAGCAAACTTTCCACTGTTCATTTAACTCAGAAATACCAAAGGGGCTTTGACTGCGCCCCAGATTGTCTAACCACACTATTCATGAGCAAGATCTGGCTTTATTTGCTTTCCAGAGCTGTGTCACAGAGCTAATAAGCATATTGAAGCTTCTCATAGATGTTAAGACCTTGCCCAATATTCGTTATTATTTCAGTGATTTTGATCTTTCATACTAGATTTGTTGAGGTGTCCACATCAAAATAGTGGATCCACATATGAAAATCATTCTAATTTTTATATGTTGTTGAATAGCATCCTTAGGTGCTTTGAATTTTCTATTAATAAATGTTTTTGATATCCCCATATTTAGTTGTTACAGGGTAGGTCACCCAAACCCCCCAAGTGGGAGCTTCACGTGGGCAGTGGAGGTGGCCTGGCTGAGCAGGTCAGCGGAGACTGTGATGATGAAGACGGCTGTGGGGGGTCAGGAAGTGGAGAAGTCAAGAGGACCCTAAAGGTCACAGACTGTAAGTGTACGAGTCTAACACCGTGTCTAGAGGATAGATTGTGAAATGTAACGAAGGAACGTTATGGTTATGCATAGTGGATTCAGAAAAATGAAAACAGAATTGGACATGAAAATAAACCTATTTTTAGTTATTCAGGATATGCATTCTTGGGGGTTTTGTTTCTTTTTCACTAATGACTTTAAGTGGAAATTACATTTTGAATGTGGAAAAACTGGTGAATGATCGTTAGTTCTGAGAATTCATAAAGTGGGATAGTCTGTAGGCCATGAAATAACTAGAGTGATGGATCCTAAGTATAGATTCATGAAACCAGGATAGGGAGCCATGCTAAATATTAAAGTTTGCTAATTGTATTCTATAATCATGCTGTTATATACATTTTATTAGGCTTTCGTCATGTTCAAATCACCAAGAAATTGGCTAAATATATGGCTAGTTGTGGTGAGAAAATACTTGAATTTAACTCTTACAATTGGTTCTTCCAAGAAAATCTCACCAATCCTTCACATTATTTTGACTGCATGGATTTGAAAACCATTTCTGGTACTGTTTGACTGGTCACTATTAGAAATGCTAGAATTACCAAGTAACAACAATCAAAAAATCACCAAATAAATTGCCTTGTCTTCGCATACAAAATGAGGAATCTAAGCAAACTTTCCACTGTTCATTTAACTCAGTAATACCAAAGGGGGCTTATAAAATTGTCTTCTGGACCTGGGCAGCCCCCATCTCTGGCCTGGCCTGAGAGACTTCTCAATCTCAAAGGGCTTTCTGATTTTCCTACCAGCTTTGGGCATGTAATAAATGTCCTTTCTTGACTTTGGTGGGAGAAGAATTCATTTACTTTTCGGTTCACTTGTAGTAAATTTAGAACATTTTGCATGCCTCAAGCATCAATACCCCTTCCTTCGAGGATCTTATTTTGTAAAACAAATGAATTGCCTAAAGGATAGAAGCCAAAGAGGTACAAAATCAAGATAATATAAACAAATATGTTTTCCTATTAGAAAGAGTAATAAAGTTAACATGAAAAGTAAATACTTGGCATTTCGTAGAATAGATAGCAATTGGAAAAAGGACCACTAAAATATTTTGTGTATTCATGTGATTTCCTAGTGAAAGTAACATATCTTCTACTCATGTGGCAGCAATAAGGTATGTGTTCTTGTTGTTAGAACTGATGTCATTTATCAGATTGATTTCTCTTGATTTTCTATCTTCTGTTGTTTAAGCCAAAAAAGGGAAGGCAAAAAATATAAAAAAGTGTTCTCATTAGAAAAAAATACATTTTTACTAAGAGTTAAAATGCTCACCACTGTATTTTAGGATTATGATATGTATCTAATAGGATACTATTAAAAAATCTTTCATTTCATTTTCATTTGCTCTTGAGTATTTATATATATCATAACTTCTTTGTTGTTTCAATATTGGCAGGATTTTAAGGCGTAAACATATTATGAAATGGAACTTAGGTTAAGAATTCGTCTATAAATGGCATGTGTATATGTGTAGAATTAGCCTTTTTATAGGGATTTTTCACTCTTGAAGCTATTTATGAGCACAAGAACTTGCTATATATTAATAGATAGCTCTTTTGCCTTATTTCATAATACAAATTGCTTGTCTTCGCATACAAAATGAGGAAAATTCTAAGGTCACTATTAGAAATGCTAGAATTACCAAGTAACAACAATCAAAAAATCACCAAATAAATTGCCTTGTCTTCGCATACAAAATGAGGAATCTAAGCAAACTTTCCACTGTTCATTTAACTCAGTAATACCAAAGGGGGCTTATAAAATTGTCTTCTGGACCTGGGCAGCCCCCATCTCTGGCCTGGCCTGAGAGACTTCTCAATCTCAAAGGGCTTTCTGATTTTCCTACCAGCTTTGGGCATGTAATAAATGTCCTTTCTTGACTTTGGTGGGAGAAGAATTCATTTACTTTTCGGTTCACTTGTAGTAAATTTAGAACATTTTGCATGCCTCAAGCATCAATACCCCTTCCTTCGAGGATCTTATTTTGTAAAACAAATGAATTGCCTAAAGGATAGAAGCCAAAGAGGTACAAAATCAAGATAATATAAACAAATATGTTTTCCTATTAGAAAGAGTAATAAAGTTAACATGAAAAGTAAATACTTGGCATTTCGTAGAATAGATAGCAATTGGAAAAAGGACCACTAAAATATTTTGTGTATTCATGTGATTTCCTAGTGAAAGTAACATATCTTCTACTCATGTGGCAGCAATAAGGTATGTGTTCTTGTTGTTAGAACTGATGTCATTTATCAGATTGATTTCTCTTGATTTTCTATCTTCTGTTGTTTAAGCCAAAAAAGGGAAGGCAAAAAATATAAAAAAGTGTTCTCATTAGAAAAAAATACATTTTTACTAAGAGTTAAAATGCTCACCACTGTATTTTAGGATTATGATATGTATCTAATAGGATACTATTAAAAAATCTTTCATTTCATTTTCATTTGCTCTTGAGTATTTATATATATCATAACTTCTTTGTTGTTTCAATATTGGCAGGATTTTAAGGCGTAAACATATTATGAAATGGAACTTAGGTTAAGAATTCGTCTATAAATGGCATGTGTATATGTGTAGAATTAGCATTTTTATAGGGATTTTTCACTCTTGAAGCTATTTATGAGCACAAGAACTTGCTATATATTAATAGATAGCTCTTTTTGCCTTATTTCATGAAAGAAGCAGAAGCAGTAGAGTATATTCAACTACTAATAGTTTTTTCACAAAAACTGTACTTGTCAAGGTGGCAAGAATGAATTTTTTACTTTAAAATCCTGTTTCCAATTACTCCTGAAATGGACAGGTATGGAACAAGCACCCATCCATCAGAACTGGGAGATTTCAGATATGGATGGTTTTCAGCATCTCCAGGCAAACATGAAAAAAATCCACATCTGCTCTAAGTGGGTTGCCTATCATGTTTCTCAGGGTTTATAGCTGTTACCTTTCAATTTTTAATAAGTGGTTAGGAGCCCATGGTGGATAGCCTGCTGAAATAAAGAGGGACACAGCAAGTAGCAAACTGCAGGTCACATTTCTATTTTTATAAAGCACTACAATAGTTTTCCTGTGTTGGCCGGTTTGATATATTGCTAACGCATGTTGCGACATAGTTTTAGACGATCTTAATGACTTAAAAATGTGGAGCTCCAGAAAGTTTACCCAGGTGTCATTACCATTATTTCTTCCTCACCCTGATGTTTCTTTTATATAAAATACAAGTAGAACACAGTTCATTTGTCACTTCAAAAATGTCTGATTAAAAATAGTTATACATGCATATATTTATTTATAGCTATATATAGTTATAAAGAATATTACTAATAATTGCATCTTATAAATGTAATGGTCTTATTCCATTTATGAATATGTTCAAAGTTGATAAAACATCTTACTAACCGTCACTTGAACTGATTGCCTGTTTGTACTTTGGTTAATGTTTATCAGATTGATTTCTTATTTATCTTCTGTTGTTTAAGCCAAAAAGGGAAGGCAAAAATATAAAAAGTGTTCTCATTAGAAAATACATTTTTACTAAGAGTTAAAATGCTCACCACTGTATTTTAGGATTATGATATGTATCTAATAGGATACTATTAAAAAATCTTTCATTTCATTTTCATTTGCTCTTGAGTATTTATATATATCATAACTTCTTTGTTGTTTCAATATTGGCAGGATTTTAAGGCGTAAACATATTATGAAATGGAACTTAGGTTAAGAATTCGTCTATAAATGGCATGTGTATATGTGTAGAATTAGCATTTTTATAGGGATTTTTCACTCTTGAAGCTATTTATGAGCACAAGAACTTGCTATATATTAATAGATAGCTCTTTTTGCCTTATTTCATGAAAGAAGCAGAAGCAGTAGAGTATATTCAACTACTAATAGTTTTTTCACAAAAACTGTACTTGTCAAGGTGGCAAGAATGAATTTTTTACTTTAAAATCCTGTTTCCAATTACTCCTGAAATGGACAGGTATGGAACAAGCACCCATCCATCAGAACTGGGAGATTTCAGATATGGATGGTTTTCAGCATCTCCAGGCAAACATGAAAAAAATCCACATCTGCTCTAAGTGGGTTGCCTATCATGTTTCTCAGGGTTTATAGCTGTTACCTTTCAATTTTTAATAAGTGGTTAGGAGCCCATGGTGGATAGCCTGCTGAAATAAAGAGGGACACAGCAAGTAGCAAACTGCAGGTCACATTTCTATTTTTATAAAGCACTACAATAGTTTTCCTGTGTTGGCCGGTTTGATATATTGCTAACGCATGTTGCGACATAGTTTTAGACGATCTTAATGACTTAAAAATGTGGAGCTCCAGAAAGTTTACCCAGGTGTCATTACCATTATTTCTTCCTCACCCTGATGTTTCTTTTATATAAAATACAAGTAGAACACAGTTCATTTGTCACTTCAAAAATGTCTGATTAAAAATAGTTATACATGCATATATTTATTTATAGCTATATATAGTTATAAAGAATATTACTAATAATTGCATCTTATAAATGTAATGGTCTTATTCCATTTATGAATATGTTCAAAGTTGATAAAACATCTTACTAACCGTCACTTGAACTGATTGCCTGTTTCTACTTTGGTTAATGTTTATTTCTGGCAAGAAGGCTTTATACATTTCAGTATGCAAAGTTTTAGCACCAAAATATTTATAAACCTTTTAGGTATTATTTTGTTTTTATCAATAATAGTATCAAATGACTTAATAGTATTTAGCTTTTAAACTACCTCTATTTATATCTGCATTTTCCAGCACTACCAAAACTGTATAACTACTCATTTTGTACAGATCATTTTGTAGTATTTTATAGTGTCTATTAATAGCTGATGATTTTTTCTAATATAAATTATGCAAAACAGATAATGCAATCATGTAAGATTTTTTTACAATACTGACAGTTACAAATAGAAATATTAAAAGTATGTAGATTGTTTCTAACATTCAAATTTCATCCAATTTGATTAAATAAAATATATTCAGTTTACTTTGCAAAATGATGATAAATATCCCATTAATAAATTATCCCAAATGTAAGAAACTATATTGAAAATAAGTAGATAGCTATCATTTGTTTATTTTAGTCAGTTAAGCTAAAAAAAAATTTGGAAAAGGAAATGGAAACCCACTCCAGTATTCCTGCATGGGAAATCTCTGTGAACAGTGGGTCTGGCAGGTTACAGGTGATGGGGTTGCAAAGAGTTGGATATGACTGAGAGACTAAGCACACAAGCTAAAAGTAAATCATCTCTATAAGGGTGGTTAGGGCTTCCCTGGTAGCTCAGACAGTAAAGAAGCTGCCTGCAATGTGGGAGACCCCAGTTTGATCCCTGGGTCAGGAAGATCCCATAGAGAAGAGAATGAGTACCCTTAGGTATTCTTGCCTGGAGAATCCCCATGGACAGAGGAATCTGGCAGGCTACAGTCAGTGGGGTTGCGAAGAGTCAGACACAACTGAACAACTGAGTGACTAAGCACACATATGAGGGTACTGAGACTCAAACCTTTGTGACACAATGAAAGTAACCTTGAATAATGACTGTACATTTTGAACTAGCTTGTGCAAGTGTCTCATTCTAAAGCCTCATGATAAAGCTGCAGAGAAATTTACAGGGAAACACTTCCGGATCCTGTTCAGTGTTCACTATTTTTAATATTTTGAAATATCATCTACAGGTTTTTACTGATGAGAATTATACTAAATACAAATGAAGTATGTATCAATATATTTAAGGTAAATATATTTTAATGAATGTGGGATCATTATGGATATTATTCTGATGATACATCTCCACTTTGTTTTCTAAATAACTGAGACTCATTCTGGCTGCTTGCTCTTTTGTTAATAAGACTATATAAACAAATCTGGATGCTCCATGGCTTGTCTAAAATAATCTCTCATTCTCTTGAAAAGCTAGAGATCGCATCATGGGTTTAAAAAATAGAATGGAAATATAAGGGTTTGTCCTTAAACACCTAAGGAATGATTTTCATTGCTTGGCTTAGATACAGAGTTGATGTTGAATGACTGAGGTGAAGAGGGGAGACATTAATTAAAGCTAAAGGAGCCCACTAGCATGTATTCCAGATCAACTATTCTGCGAATCCTGTTACTTTGCAAAATGATGATAAATATCCCATTAATAAATTATCCCAAATGTAAGAAACTATATTGAAAATAAGTAGATAGCTATCATTTGTTTATTTTAGTCAGTTAAGCTAAAAAAAAATTTGGAAAAGGAAATGGAAACCCACTCCAGTATTCCTGCATGGGAAATCTCTGTGAACAGTGGGTCTGGCAGGTTACAGGTGATGGGGTTGCAAAGAGTTGGATATGACTGAGAGACTAAGCACACAAGCTAAAAGTAAATCATCTCTATAAGGGTGGTTAGGGCTTCCCTGGTAGCTCAGACAGTAAAGAAGCTGCCTGCAATGTGGGAGACCCCAGTTTGATCCCTGGGTCAGGAAGATCCCATAGAGAAGAGAATGAGTACCCCTTAGGTATTTTTGCCTGGAGAATTCCCTGGACAGAGGAATCTGGCAGGCTACAGTCAGTGGGGTTGCGAAGAGTCAGACACAACTGAACAACTGAGTGACTAAGCACACATATGAGGGTACTGAGACTCAAACCTTTGTGACACAATGAAAGTAACCTTGAATAATGACTGTACATTTTGAACTAGCTTGTGCAAGTGTCTCATTCTAAAGCCTCATGATAAAGCTGCAGAGAAATTTACAGGGAAACACTTCCGGATCCTGTTCAGTGTTCACTATTTTTAATATTTTGAAATATCATCTACAGGTTTTTACTGATGAGAATTATACTAAATACAAATGAAGTATGTATCAATATATTTAAGGTAAATATATTTTAATGAATGTGGGATCATTATGGATATTATTCTGATGATACATCTCCACTTTGTTTTCTAAATAACTGAGACTCATTCTGGCTGCTTGCTCTTTTGTTAATAAGACTATATAAACAAATCTGGATGCTCCATGGCTTGTCTAAAATAATCTCTCATTCTCTTGAAAAGCTAGAGATCGCATCATGGGTTTAAAAAATAGAATGGAAATATAAGGGTTTGTCCTTAAACACCTAAGGAATGATTTTCATTGCTTGGCTTAGATACAGAGTTGATGTTGAATGACTGAGGTGAAGAGGGGAGACATTAATTAAAGCTAAAGGAGCCCACTAGCATGTATTCCAGATCAACTATTCTGCAAATCCTGTAACTCATCTATACCACACCAAAGGACGGAAAATAAAGAAATTATTGTCTCTACTGACTAACACAATGCGAAGTTGACTGTGTGGTCAATAGAGAAAGTAAAAAATTAAAATTGAAGAAAATATTGTCAGATATATTGGATCATGACTTGCCCAAAGTCATGTAGCTCCCTATATAACTAGAAACAAATCAAATTTGTATATAAACATGCCCAGTTTTAAATTGCTAATAAATAAAATGATTATTAAAATTGCTATATTCCCCTTCAGTCAGGATTTATTGATAAAAAGCAGAAACAATTTAGGTATACTTTTAGCTGTTTAATGACTTCCATACCTCTAATTGTATATAAAGAGTATTTTCATATAGCTTTTTGACCAATTAAGTGCTCATCTAACTATAAATAAATTAAATAATAGAGCATGTAATCTGGGCTCAGAGGTTCTCACACTCTCTTGTTATACAAATCATGCGGGACTCTTGTTTAGAATAGGAGTATGTAGTCTTCCCTGGTTGTCCAGTGGGTAAGGACACTGCCTTGCAGTGCAAGGTGTTCTGGTTCGATCCCTGGCCTGGGTAGATCCCATGTGTGGCAGAGCAGCTGAACAGATGTGTCCAACTGCCCAACTGGAGCTCTGGAGTGTGTGCCCAGAGCCGGTGCTCTGCCACGAGAGAGGCCACTGCGATGGGAGGCCCACACAGGCCAAAAGAACAAAGATGGATGGAAATAAATAAATGAAAGATCAATAGAAGTGGCCAAAATGAAAGAAAAAGAATAGGAGTATGTAAATACTGCTACAGTGAATATTGGAGTGCATGTGTTTTTTTCTGAACTATGGATTTCTCAGAGTGCATGCTTAAAAGTAAGATTGTAGGATCATATTGTAGCTGTAGTTTTAGTTTTTAAAGGAACCTTCATACTGTTCTCCACAGAGGCTGTAATAATTTGCATTCCCACCAACAATGTAGGAAGGTTCCCTTTCTTCCACACCCTCTCCAGAGTATATTATTTGTAGATTTTCTGATGATGGCTGTTCTGACCAGGGTGAAGTGGTACCTTATTGTAGTTTTGATCTGCATTTCTCTAATAGTTAGCCATCTCTATATCTTATTTGGAAAAATAATGAATTTTTAAATGTGTCCATGAACTAGGAAGAGAGAAATCTTCCATAAAACTAAGAGAAATCAATAATGGAGAAATGAAGTAAATGTGTAGCTAGAGATACAATGTACTTTCTGTCTCTCATACACACACGCACACATGCGCGTGCACACGCACATGCACACACACACACACACACACAGTTTAAGGAAAGCCACAAAATAAATTTGTATCCACCCCGTCTCCCAGTTCAAGAATAAGATATTTCCATATTTCTGTGAACACATTTCATTCTGAGAGTTTAGAATGATCATAGAGCATATCTTGGTGGATTTTTCTGGGGTTGCCACATAACTATAAGTGGGATCCTAGAGTCTCTAGTACATGGTGTGTTCCTTTTGCTTCAGTGTTAAATTGTTGAGGTTTGCTGATGTTGGCTGGTATAGATCTACTCATTGCTTTTTACTGATGTGTAGTATTCTAATTATGAATGTGCACAGCCATTTATTTAGTTCATTTTTGATGGAGATGGTAGATATTTCAACTTTTGAGTGTTGTGAATAACGTTGTATAAACTATTTTAAACCATCTTGAACATATTTCTTTAATGCACGTTTGTAAGAACCTCTGCAGTATATACCTAGGAATAGCATGGGATTGTCACAAGGCAGAGCATGCATATATTAGGTTTTACTGGGAAATGGCAAACTTTGTTAGTGGCTAACAAAGTGGTGTCAACTTGTACTCTCACCAGCAAAAACTAAACCTTGATGTTGATCCCCGTTTTTGCAAAATCTTTTTTTTTCCCATTCCCGCTACTTTTGTATATCTGTCCAAAGTATAAAAGTGGACAATATTTTATATTGTATTAATTCTTATTCATTTAATTATACCTTCTTATAAGTATATCAAATTCCTAATATATTTCCTCATCTGAAATTTCTTTCGTATCCATAGCCCCTTTCTTTTCTACAGGGTTATTTATCTTCTTTGACAAATGTTCTCTGGACAAAGGTCAGCTTCAATGATCCGCTTCCCTATTTCGGTTATGACCTTCAAGAAAGGCAGAATATACTCTTGAATGTTCCTTTTTGTTTAACCAGTTTCAAGATAATGAATTGGTATTCTCCTTATCTTTTTCAGAGGGTGACCAATTCTTTTAATTAAAAAAAATAACATTATGAACTAAGTTTTAAAAACATTTGTCATTCTTAATTCTTATTGAACTCCAGATTATCCCACATTTTTCCAACTGGCACTTCTTTGATTTGGCTCATCAGTCTTTTGACATGATCCACAAAGTCTTGGCTAGTTCTGTTGTTATATAGTACAATGAGGTAGTCCAAGCTGAGCTTGTATATTATCTTTCTCAGACATGGAGTCAGTCATTTTTACATGACCCTTGATTTGTTTTAGTAAGAAAGGCATTTTATGACCACAATTCTGGGCAGAAGACATGATCCTCAAGGACACAGGTCATAAAAAAATAAAATCCCACATGCCGTGGAGCAACTAAGCCCATGAGCCACAACTATGGAGCCTGTGCTCTAGAGCTTTGGAACCGCAACTATTGAGCCTATGTGCCACAACTACCGAAGCCCATGTGCCCTAGAGCCTGAGTTCCATAACAAGAGAAGTCACCATGACAAGAAGCCTGCTCACCTCAATTAGAGAGTAGCCCCCACTCCTGCAACTAGAGAAAAGCCTGCAGCAGCAGTGAAAACCCAGAATAGTGAAAAAATAAATAAACAAACAGTTCTGTGATAGCATCATTAAAAAAAAAAAAGGTCTTTATTCCATACTATTAAAATAGGAGTCAAGAGTATTGCAATATGGGAAACAGACTGAACTCAACTCTGCTGAAACAAAAGATGAATGGTTTTTGGGCATGGGAGTGACCTGAAGGATGAATCCTGGGTGTGATGGGAGAGCGGGGGAGGCAGTTGGTCAGTGCGCTTAAGCCCATCAGTGTAGGAAAAAACACCTGTTAAAGTCAGGCTTCTGCCCTCTCATAGAGACCGGGAGATTGAGGTCCTATGATTCTTGGAAATTATATTTCGAAGAAATGTCTCCCAGATCCTACAAAATGAGAGTCCAGGGCTGTAAAACTGGCAGGAGAGGGGGAGATTGACATCTCTAAGGGCTAGAGAAAGAATTTATAGTGGTGTATTTTCTAAAGTAAAGGCTTTAAGAAGAGGGAGGTCAGAGACTTATAGTCACCAAAAACTGTTGAAAGTTTAGGGCAAACCAAGGGCAGCTTTCTTGTTCATGTCGTTTCACTGATTACTGGTAAAGTTGACCATTATTTTTTGCTTATTGGTCATTTTATGTTTCTTCTTTCGTGAATTGCCTTTCCCGCCTTTTCCTACTATATTAACTAGGTTAATTTGAAGTATCTCATTATCTTTACTGTTTCTGTTGAGTATGTCCTTAAATATATGTATGTTGCCTTTATACACTTCAGGTACTAAATCTAGAGGAGAGGATAGATATGTAAAAAATGATGTTAAAATAAACTACTAAAATATGATAACTGGATTAGCATGAAGTGCAGAGGTTACATAAAAGAGAGAATGAAAAGTTGAATGAGTTTTTGCCAAGGATAGCGTCCTAAAAGTTTCCACAGAGGGTCAGAGATAGTCAGATGGGTAGTGGGATGAAATTCGTTCCAGAGCGTTTGCAGAAGCAAAAATGTTTCCAGTATCACAGTGTGTTTGACCTTCCTGACACTTCATTTTTGAAGAGGGAGGAAGAGACGAGTGGTCAGTAATTTAGTAAAGTAATGTAAAGTCAGTGGTCTATAATATAGAAACATATATTAATAGTTTTTCTCTTTAATTGTATGAATATTGTTGTATAGGAGATAATAATTTACTCAATGACAAAAGACTCCAAAAGAAAATCCATATATTCAAGACCCAATCTGCAAATAATGTAACAAATTTCAGCGATGCTCAGGCAGCAGTGAGATTTATATTGTGCAATCAAGTAGTCAGACATTGGGGAAATCAAACATTGGGGTTTCCTTGGTAGTTCAGTGGGTAAAGAGTCCGCCTTGCAGGGCAAGGGGTGCCGGTTTGATCCCTGGCCTGGGAAGATCCCATGTGACACAGAGTGGCTGAAACGGTGTGTCTAATTGGAAGCCAGAGCTCTGGAGCGCATGTGCCCAGAGCCAGTGCTCTGTAACAGGAGAGGCCACTGCGGTGGGAGGCCCACACTGGCCAAAGAATAAAGATTGATTCTCTTTCATCTGAAATAAATAAACAATAAAAGAGACCAACATTTCAAAACAAAAAAAAAGGTCAAACAGTAAGCTTATCAAACTTTCTCCTAAAACTGCATTTTAATTTTCCCTTTTTTGGTCGATACACATTCAGTTATCATCCTCCATGTCAGAAATTCTACCATAATCCTAGGTTCCTCTCCTGCCTTCAGTCCCCATATTTAGTGAGGTGCGTTGTCTTTACCTAACATTTCTTAAATACATTCTGTGTTTCTGTTTGCATTACTACTTTCTTAACACAGGTCTTTAACATATCTTGCCTCAGCTGTTTCTATGTCTTACTGGTATCTTTGCCTCAATTTTTCCCACCGCTGTTGAAATAATATTCTTAAACTAGCATTGGTTCTTTCCTGCGATATGGTACCTCAAGCCTCCATGCTGTTTTAGTCGGCAGAGCAGTGGTTTGCCAAGGAAAAGAGGCCATTTCAGTGTTGAGAGCTTATGAATAGTTGAACATAGCTTTTAGTTGTTTGTCATTTCAGACCACCAACTTTAGTCCTTCTCAGGACACCAAGATGATTCTGATCAAACTATATATTTTTATTGTTTTCATGTCCCAGTGAAATGAGTGGATGTCCTTAGTTATTCTTTCTTAAGACATATATTTTAAAAATTTAAGAGATTGTTATGGCTATTGTGATGGTTATTTCCCTGTTGTGTTTCAGCTCCAGGTACCTTTTTAAATGATTTTGCTTCCCTGGTGGGTCTGTAAAGAATCTTCCTGCAGTGTAGGAGACCCGAGTTCCAACCCTAGATCATGAAGATCCCCTGGAGAAGAGGATGGCTACCCACTGCAGTATTCTTGTCTGGAAAAGCCTGTTGACAAAGAAGCCTGATGGGCTACAGTCCATGGTGTTGCAGAGTCAGACATAACTAAGCGAATAAGCACGCAGTCACTGTCAGTATGCAAACTACATTTCCTAAACTAAATTCACAAGCTACATGAAGTTGATAAGTTGTATTTTCCATATTATCTTGCCAGCCAGTGTACTGTTATTTTTCTGCCGTTGGAAGATAATAAATGAAGACCAAAGGAAGGGAGAGAGGAAAATATATCCTGTTTCAAGTTCTTACCAAGATTACATCAATAGCACAGTATCAATCCCCTGCCTCCAGACACTTTTAGCACTTAGAGTAGAAACTATATTATCTTCCTTGAATGGACCTGTGCCAACGAACTTTTCTTTGACTGATAATTGAATGACATCCTGGTACCCGTGAAGGTCTGAGCATCATTCAGGAAGATCTAGGCTCTCATCCATCCTGAGAAGTAAACTTCTCTTTCAGTCCCTAGGTTATGAATATCCCATCTCTTCTTCTTCTTCAAGCCTAAGAATGAGAGCTACTCCCTGTGGTTACTAATATCTATGGTCTTCACCACCCTCCTTTTATTTCATTAACCTTTGAGTATCTATATACTAATTTTTGTTATTGTTGTTGTTCATCACTCAGTCGTGTCTGACTCTTTGTGGAGCAAGGACCGCAGCATGCCAGGCTTCTGTTTTTCCCACCGCTGTTGAAATAATATTCTTAAACTAGCATTGGTTCTTTCCTGCGATATGGTACCTCAAGCCTCCATGCTGTTTTAGTCGGCAGAGCAGTGGTTTGCCAAGGAAAAGAGGCCATTTCAGTGTTGAGAGCTTATGAATAGTTGAACATAGCTTTTAGTTGTTTGTCATTTCAGACCACCAACTTTAGTCCTTCTCAGGACACCAAGATGATTCTGATCAAACTATATATTTTTATTGTTTTCATGTCCCAGTGAAATGAGTGGATGTCCTTAGTTATTCTTTCTTAAGACATATATTTTAAAAATTTAAGAGATTGTTATGGCTATTGTGATGGTTATTTCCCTGTTGTGTTTCAGCTCCAGGTACCTTTTTAAATGATTTTGCTTCCCTGGTGGGTCTGTAAAGAATCTTCCTGCAGTGTAGGAGACCCGAGTTCCAACCCTAGATCATGAAGATCCCCTGGAGAAGAGGATGGCTACCCACTGCAGTATTCTTGTCTGGAAAAGCCTGTTGACAAAGAAGCCTGATGGGCTACAGTCCATGGTGTTGCAGAGTCAGACATAACTAAGCGAATAAGCACGCAGTCACTGTCAGTATGCAAACTACATTTCCTAAACTAAATTCACAAGCTACATGAAGTTGATAAGTTGTATTTTCCATATTATCTTGCCAGCCAGTGTACTGTTATTTTTCTGCCGTTGGAAGATAATAAATGAAGACCAAAGGAAGGGAGAGAGGAAAATATATCCTGTTTCAAGTTCTTACCAAGATTACATCAATAGCACAGTATCAATCCCCTGCCTCCAGACACTTTTAGCACTTAGAGTAGAAACTATATTATCTTCCTTGAATGGACCTGTGCCAACGAACTTTTCTTTGACTGATAATTGAATGACATCCTGGTACCCGTGAAGGTCTGAGCATCATTCAGGAAGATCTAGGCTCTCATCCATCCTGAGAAGTAAACTTCTCTTTCAGTCCCTAGGTTATGAATATCCCATCTCTTCTTCTTCTTCAAGCCTAAGAATGAGAGCTACTCCCTGTGGTTACTAATATCTATGGTCTTCACCACCCTCCTTTTATTTCATTAACCTTTGAGTATCTATATACTAATTTTTGTTATTGTTGTTGTTCATCACTCAGTCGTGTCTGACTCTTTGTGGAGCAAGGACCGCAGCATGCCAGGCTTCCCTGTCTTTCACCATCTCCTGGAGTTTGCTCAAACTCATGTCCATTGAGTTGGTGATGCCATCCAACCATCTCGTTATCTGTCACCTCCTCCTCTGCCTACCCTCAATATTTCCCCAGCATCATAGTCTTTGCAATGAGTTGGCTTATCAGTATTACATATCTCTTAAACATCTAGCATGCTTCAGTTTTGTTGACTGAACCCTGTCTGATAGAGCGGGTCCTATTTGCATAAATTCAGAATCACAAGTGTTATCTAAAAACCAGTGAAGACTTTATTCCTAGTTTTCAATGGGATACAATCTTACAATTATCTCTAGATGTATATTCTAGCATGTAGACTGACAGTTGTTTTACCATTTCCTCACAAATCACAGAGGAAACTAATTATATGGACAATTAGGAGAGAGAAGCCATTTATGCTTGAGTGTATAGAACAGAAAGCAAAAGGAAGTAACTATCTTCTGGATGAGAAATACTTCAGAGCTCTGGAACCACAGAGTCTCTGTTTTAATTTAACACAGTGCCTGGTCCACCTGAGTTGATTTCAAGTGCTCCATGAGTGTCATGGAACCACCATGTCAAGCTATATGTCTGTGGACTGACTGCTAGGACTATTGGGCGTGGGTTTTCCTTGCAGCCAAGAGTGCTTCATTGGGGGAATTCGAGGCAGGACAATTGAAAACTTACATAGCTACATAAGAAGCAAATGAAACTGGAAATGCTCAAGTGTTGTTGGTTCTTGAAAAACAAATTAGAAGTCTCTTTCTTTTCTGTTATGAATTTTGGGTCCTCCTAGATTTGAGACATTGGAATTAACTGTCTAAGATACAGTTAATGTCCTCTTCTTCAATGTCCTGTGTTTTTACCAGATATAAATTTCTGGTGAACACAGAAATAAAGTTTGATTTAATTTTCACAGCCAGCAACAAAATCATTAGTAGTTCCTTTGGCCTATACAAGCATGTAGTTCTGTGTATGAGTTTTTTAACTATTACAGATGTAAGATCTTGAGGGTAAGTTAGTCAGTGCCTTTTTATCTTTCCATATATTGTACAACTGTTTTTTGATCACAGAGTATATAGCTTCCATGAGAATTATCCCTGTGTTTGTCTGAAATGCAGCTTGTAGAATTCTACCCCACATCGAGTGGAGCAAGGACCGCAGCATGCCAGGCTTCTGTCTTTCACCATCTCCTGGAGTTTGCTCAAACTCATGTCCATTGAGTTGGTGATGCCATCCAACCATCTCGTTATCTGTCACCTCCTCCTCTGCCTAC
Organism: Tragulus kanchil; assembly: GCA_022376925.1. Classification (NCBI taxonomy): domain Eukaryota; kingdom Metazoa; phylum Chordata; class Mammalia; order Artiodactyla; family Tragulidae; genus Tragulus; species Tragulus kanchil. The sequence continues at coordinate 20,473,306 of JAIOJX010000003.1, read as the reverse complement.
CCTCAATATTTCCCCAGCATCATAGTCTTTGCAATGAGTTGGCTTATCAGTATTACATATCTCTTAAACATCTAGCATGCTTCAGTTTTGTTGACTGAACCCTGTCTGATAGAGCGGGTCCTATTTGCATAAATTCAGAATCACAAGTGTTATCTAAAAACCAGTGAAGACTTTATTCCTAGTTTTCAATGGGATACAATCTTACAATTATCTCTAGATGTATATTCTAGCATGTAGACTGACAGTTGTTTTACCATTTCCTCACAAATCACAGAGGAAACTAATTATATGGACAATTAGGAGAGAGAAGCCATTTATGCTTGAGTGTATAGAACAGAAAGCAAAAGGAAGTAACTATCTTCTGGATGAGAAATACTTCAGAGCTCTGGAACCACAGAGTCTCTGTTTTAATTTAACACAGTGCCTGGTCCACCTGAGTTGATTTCAAGTGCTCCATGAGTGTCATGGAACCACCATGTCAAGCTATATGTCTGTGGACTGACTGCTAGGACTATTGGGCGTGGGTTTTCCTTGCAGCCAAGAGTGCTTCATTGGGGGAATTCGAGGCAGGACAATTGAAAACTTACATAGCTACATAAGAAGCAAATGAAACTGGAAATGCTCAAGTGTTGTTGGTTCTTGAAAAACAAATTAGAAGTCTCTTTCTTTTCTGTTATGAATTTTGGGTCCTCCTAGATTTGAGACATTGGAATTAACTGTCTAAGATACAGTTAATGTCCTCTTCTTCAATGTCCTGTGTTTTTACCAGATATAAATTTCTGGTGAACACAGAAATAAAGTTTGATTTAATTTTCACAGCCAGCAACAAAATCATTAGTAGTTCCTTTGGCCTATACAAGCATGTAGTTCTGTGTATGAGTTTTTTAACTATTACAGATGTAAGATCTTGAGGGTAAGTTAGTCAGTGCCTTTTTATCTTTCCATATATTGTACAACTGTTTTTTGATCACAGAGTATATAGCTTCCATGAGAATTATCCCTGTGTTTGTCTGAAATGCAGCTTGTAGAATTCTACCCCACATACTAAATAACATTTCTATTGATAGAATCCACAAACTTATACTGAACAGGCATGATAAATAATAATTATTCCCAATAAAGCTTGAGAGCAACTGCCTTACGGTCCTTACAACAATGCCTTTGAACATGAGACATTTAATGAATGTGTTCTGATTTGCATGAATGGATATGAATATCATTTACATGTCTCTAAGACACATCTTAATTAACATTAAAAGCCAGATTTTCTAATGAATCGAAAATATTGACATTAATTTAGTCTAGAATGTTAACTAGAAACCAAAATGAATCTAAATCTGTTCACACTTAAAAGACTATGGATGTGTTAAATACAGAATATATTTGATAAACAGTTTTCTTCAACAACTGTCAATATTTGTGAATTATGAAAATAACTCTTTCATATTTTCACATAGTGGAGACCTGACTATGGAATTATTGCATACTGTAATGTGCTATTTTGAGTGAAAATTAATGTCAGAAGTAATTATTTGAGTGCTAATTGTTAAACTGGAGTGTAAAGCAGTAAACTTAAGAGTGTAATTTCCTGGATTAATGTGCAATGTCTCAATTTTGGAAGAGACATATTAACACAGTATTGCTTGGAGGTAGTTTTTGATGGATTATGGTTTACTTCCTTTAATTTCCTTATAACACTAATGTTTCAATCCTATTTTTTTTAGAATATAAATAATTGTGTTTACCTATTAAGTAATGCATAGAATTAATTCCACTTCTCTGGCTATAACTGTACTAGATAATAGAAATTTTGTATCATGACATTTTTCAGAGTAATTATTAATTGTACTTACCTTTATAAGAATATTTGATAGAGTATTTTTTTTTTTCTGCAATCTAAAGTTGTGGACCTGAAATGGGAATACTGTAGCACTAATTTCATACAAATTTTGAGCTCCAAATTAAATTTTTATTACTAATAGCTTTATTCCCAACCCATATTTATCTTTTTTTTGAAGTTACCCCCTTACCCCTCAATTCATATGTCCACTCATTAGTTTATTCAACAAATACTTGATACTTACCCTGTGCTAGTCAGCATGCAAACTTCTGCCTCAGGGGGATACACATGAGTAATCAGGAAATTACAGTACTGTTTGGAGAATTTTATTTGTGGGAAAACAGATCTTATGGGAGCATAATGGAAAGTTATCATCACAGTCTTAGGGATAATGGGAAATTTTCTCAAAGAAATTGAAGTTTAATCTCTCACCTGAAGAAACAGTTATTAGTAGGGCTGTGGAGAGCCTGGAGCATAATCTCCACAGGAGGATGAAACATGAGCAGAAACCTGATAACTAGAGAAAGTTGAGCATCATTAGGGACCTGCAGTCCAGGATGCTGTAATATATAATGTAGACAGGGGATTCGCATCAACCAAATCATGAATGACTTATCCCTAGCAAGCCATGCCAAAAAATCAGTTCATTGATTCATTTGCACTCCAACAAGATCTCTCATGGGGCTTCCCAGGTGGTAAAGAACCCACAAGCCAATACAAGAGATGTAAGCAATATGGATTCAATCCCTGGGTTGGTAGGACCCTCTGGAGGAGGGCATGGTAATCCACTCCAGTATTCTTGCCTGGAGAATCCCATGGACAGAGGAGCCTGGTGAGTGGCAGTCCATCGGATTGCAAAGAGTTGGACAGGACTGACAGGACCTAGCATGACCATATGCCAGGGCAACTGTATAATGGGAAGAAAAATTGATGTAAATGTTCAGTAAACTTAAGAGTGTAATTTCCTGGATTAATGTGCAATGTCTCAATTTTGGAAGAGACATATTAACACAGTATTGCTTGGAGGTAGTTTTTGATGGATTATGGTTTACTTCCTTTAATTTCCTTATAACACTAATGTTTCAATCCTATTTTTTTTAGAATATAAATAATTGTGTTTACCTATTAAGTAATGCATAGAATTAATTCCACTTCTCTGGCTATAACTGTACTAGATAATAGAAATTTTGTATCATGACATTTTTCAGAGTAATTATTAATTGTACTTACCTTTATAAGAATATTTGATAGAGTATTTTTTTTTTTCTGCAATCTAAAGTTGTGGACCTGAAATGGGAATACTGTAGCACTAATTTCATACAAATTTTGAGCTCCAAATTAAATTTTTATTACTAATAGCTTTATTCCCAACCCATATTTATCTTTTTTTTGAAGTTACCCCCTTACCCCTCAATTCATATGTCCACTCATTAGTTTATTCAACAAATACTTGATACTTACCCTGTGCTAGTCAGCATGCAAACTTCTGCCTCAGGGGGATACACATGAGTAATCAGGAAATTACAGTACTGTTTGGAGAATTTTATTTGTGGGAAAACAGATCTTATGGGAGCATAATGGAAAGTTATCATCACAGTCTTAGGGATAATGGGAAATTTTCTCAAAGAAATTGAAGTTTAATCTCTCACCTGAAGAAACAGTTATTAGTAGGGCTGTGGAGAGCCTGGAGCATAATCTCCACAGGAGGATGAAACATGAGCAGAAACCTGATAACTAGAGAAAGTTGAGCATCATTAGGGACCTGCAGTCCAGGATGCTGTAATATATAATGTAGACAGGGGATTCGCATCAACCAAATCATGAATGACTTATCCCTAGCAAGCCATGCCAAAAAATCAGTTCATTGATTCATTTGCACTCCAACAAGATCTCTCATGGGGCTTCCCAGGTGGTAAAGAACCCACAAGCCAATACAAGAGATGTAAGCAATATGGATTCAATCCCTGGGTTGGTAGGACCCTCTGGAGGAGGGCATGGTAATCCACTCCAGTATTCTTGCCTGGAGAATCCCATGGACAGAGGAGCCTGGTGAGTGGCAGTCCATCGGATTGCAAAGAGTTGGACAGGACTGACAGGACCTAGCATGACCATATTGCTCAGGGTCAACTGTATAATGGAGGAAGCATGTCATTATACATTGTCCAAATTCATAGAAGGTACAAAGTCAAGGATGATCCCTAAGGTAAGCTATGAACTTTAGGAGATACTGACGTGTCCCTGAAGGTATATTGGCTGTAACCAGTGTATCCTTGTGGAGAGGGCTGTTAATGGTTGAGGGGTGCGGGGATGAGAGTGGGCTTCCCTGCTGGTTCAGATGGTAAAGAATCCACTGCAGTGCAGGAGAGCTGGGTTAGGAAGAGCCCTGGAAGAGAGAAAGGCTGCCCACTCCAGTATTCTTGCCTTGAGAATTCCATGGCTCGTCTGTGGGTTGCAGAGAAGCAGACATGACAGAAGGAATTTCACTTGGGGTTGGGCATAGAGGGCATATGGAAAAATTGTGTACTTTCTGTTCAGCTTGGTTGTGAATTAAAAACTGCTCCAAGAAAGAATGTTTATTTATTTTAAAAAAGGTCAAATTTGTTACTTATAGAATACAAGTATCAAAATATGAAAACAGATTTTTAAAATTCAACATAATACTAGTTCCTTACTTGCTAGCTGATGTTTTTAAAACAATAGTGAATATTTATTTAGTGATACTCAATTACAGAGTCCAGCTCTATTCTAGGTATTTTATATGTGTTATTTATTCTGTCTGCCTTCTGATGGATGAGGGTAAGTGGGTTGTACAAGCTTCCTGATAGGACGGACTGACTCTGGGGAAAACTGGGTCTTGTTCTTTGGGTAAGGCTTTGCTCAGTAAGTCTTTAATCCAATTTTCTGCTGATTCATGGGGCTGTGTTCCCTCCCTGTAGTTTGGCCTGAGGCCAGACTGTGGTAGGGGTAATGGAGACTGCCTTCAAAAAGACTTATGCCTTCAGAAGTTTCCTTCAAGTGCATTGTCTTAGTTTCCAATGGCCCACTAGTAAGCATCACTGGTTTTCATAATTAGTCAAGCCTCTCTAGTACCAGACCTCAGGTTTGGGGTGTCTGATATGGAGCACAAACCCCTTGCTTCTTAGGGAAGATCTCCAAGTTTGTGATATCTCCCTCCTCTTCTGGGTCACTAATTGTGGGTATGAGTCCTGGCTAAATTGGTCCTCCTCCTACCGATCAGAATGCACATGTGGTCCTTTCTTTATACCCTTGCTTGTAGCTGTAATGCTAGTTTTTAGGTCATTTTCAGAGAAAATTGCTGTGTATGTACCTGTAATGTTTCTGTTTGTAGGGGTATTCATGCTTAGAGTCTTCCTTTTCTACCATCATAATCTGGCCTGGTCCAAAGATAACCTTTGAACTGACTCACAGATGCAGCTTTAATTCAGTTTTGTGAGACGAAGAAGTAGACTTAATTTCAAAAGAGTGCTAGTGGGTAAAATAAGGTGGTTAAAAAAAGAAGACAGGATGTCTCTGAGTGGATATGAAATTTTTCATGCTTTTTATAGTCATAATACATTTTATGTCTCCCTTGTTAGTCTAATGCTCCTTTCATTTAACTGACATGTCACCTTGAAAATATTTTCTAGGAAAGAATGAGCCTTTTATAAAAAGATGGCTCTTCTCATTACTAAAAAAAGATGCTATCCTATATGTGGTTTGAGAAGGTTTGCTCAGTGCTGTTTTAGTTGCATTGAAACCTGAAATGTGAAGCATGTTATCTGAAGTTAATGTTCAGTAGCTTAATATAAAGGTATTAAACAACCCTTAAAGCAATTAAGATCCTTTCTTATTCTTTTCATCTGTATTAAGCAAAAACAACTCTAATTCTTGAAGGTGCTTTTTCTTTTTTAAGAATAAAAGGGGGAGGGAAATCAATTTATATGTCATTATCCAATTCAGTTCAATCACTTAGTCTAAGTCTGAGTCTTTCCAACTCCACAAACTTCAACATGCGAGGCTTTCCTGTCCTTCACCATCTCCCTGAGTTTGCTCAAACTCATGTCCATTGAGTCAGTGATGCCATTCAACCATCTTGTCCTTTGTTGTTCCCTTCTCCTCTGCCTTCTATTTTTCCCAGAAGAAGGAAATGACAAACCACTTCAGCATTTTTTGGGCCCACTAGTAAGCATCACTGGTTTTCATAATTAGTCAAGCCTCTCTAGTACCAGACCTCAGGTTTGGGGTGTCTGATATGGAGCACAAACCCCTTGCTTCTTAGGGAAGATCTCCAAGTTTGTGATATCTCCTCCTCTTCTGGGTCACTAATTGTGGGTATGAGTCCTGGCTAAATTGGTCCTCCTCCTACCGATCAGAATGCACATGTGGTCCTTTCTTTATACCCTTGCTTGTAGCTGTAATGCTAGTTTTTAGGTCATTTTCAGAGAAAATTGCTGTGTATGTACCTGTAATGTTTCTGTTTGTAGGGGTATTCATGCTTAGAGTCTTCCTTTTCTACCATCATAATCTGGCCTGGTCCAAAGATAACCTTTGAACTGACTCACAGATGCAGCTTTAATTCAGTTTTGTGAGACGAAGAAGTAGACTTAATTTCAAAAGAGTGCTAGTGGGTAAAATAAGGTGGTTAAAAAAAGAAGACAGGATGTCTCTGAGTGGATATGAAATTTTTCATGCTTTTTATAGTCATAATACATTTTATGTCTCCCTTGTTAGTCTAATGCTCCTTTCATTTAACTGACATGTCACCTTGAAAATATTTTCTAGGAAAGAATGAGCCTTTTATAAAAAGATGGCTCTTCTCATTACTAAAAAAAGATGCTATCCTATATGTGGTTTGAGAAGGTTTGCTCAGTGCTGTTTTAGTTGCATTGAAACCTGAAATGTGAAGCATGTTATCTGAAGTTAATGTTCAGTAGCTTAATATAAAGGTATTAAACAACCCTTAAAGCAATTAAGATCCTTTCTTATTCTTTTCATCTGTATTAAGCAAAAACAACTCTAATTCTTGAAGGTGCTTTTTCTTTTTTAAGAATAAAAGGGGGAGGGAAATCAATTTATATGTCATTATCCAATTCAGTTCAATCACTTAGTCTAAGTCTGAGTCTTTCCAACTCCACAAACTTCAACATGCGAGGCTTTCCTGTCCTTCACCATCTCCCTGAGTTTGCTCAAACTCATGTCCATTGAGTCAGTGATGCCATTCAACCATCTTGTCCTTTGTTGTTCCCTTCTCCTCTGCCTTCTATTTTTCCCAGAAGAAGGAAATGACAAACCACTTCAGCATTTTTGCTTTGGGAATCCCATAAACAGTATGAAAAGGCATAAAGGTTTGACACTGAAAGATGTACTCCCCAAGTCGGTAGGTGCTCAATATGCTACTGGAGAAAACTGGAGAAATAACTCTAGAAGGAGTGAAATTTCAGTATGCCTATTTGTAATATTAGAAACAAACTAGGACTCAAAGTAGCAGTACTTTGGTTCTAGTTACATGTAATCTATATCACTACACTTATTTTGGTTTAAATTAATTCTTGGTTATTGATGGAACTGATCTATAAAAGCCAATCCAAAGTGAAAGTTCTATGTTGGATATATGTAGTGATCTATGAATTATGCATGAGTGCAATTAAACCCCCATTTATATTGATAATTAGTCCGTATTTACAAAATAGGATTATTCATGTTAGACATAAAAATCTGCCTCTATCACTAGGGTTATTAAATTTTTTGTTGACTATCTTTCTTTGCGTAGGACCTTTTCTTCTTAAATATATTGATTCTGAGGTCATCTGAGAAGTGAGTCTGTCAACTGGAATCTTGCAAAGACAGCCCCAAACCTGCACTAATCTGATTCCACTTAATTCCTGGGGTTTATTGTCATTTTGCTTCTGTTCATGTGCAGCCGGTCAGGAGATAAAGGGAGCAGTAGCTAATGTCTAACAAACCCTTTACTCAAGTTCCTCCTCTTAGCAAAATGCATTTCCATTATAATTACTTGTTCAAATTTTGCTAAATTTTTCCAAGAGCTTGTTTAGTAAAATCTTCCTGATCGTCTACAACCAAAAGCAATTTCTCCCATTAAAATGTGATGAACAAAAACTCAATGTCATATTCATGGCACTTCTCGTACTTTGTGTTCTCCTAACTCCTTGATTTAACAATAGTTACTTTTTTTAAGTCAGCAAGTATTTGTAGCATGTAGAAAAAATTGCTAAGACATCTCTGGATACTCCCATTCTTGCTAATGAGATTTAGTTTCACTTTTATGAAAGTAATATATGCTTATGTGTGTATATATAAAAGTATATATGTATATAATATGAAATAGAAGGACAAACTCATGTCCATTGACTCAGTGATGCCATTCAACCATCTTGTCCTTTGTTGTTCCCTTCTCCTCTGCCTTCTATTTTTCCCAGAAGAAGGAAATGACAAACCACTTCAGCATTTTTGCTTTGGGAATCCCATAAACAGTATGAAAAGGCATAAAGGTTTGACACTGAAAGATGTACTCCCCAAGTCGGTAGGTGCTCAATATGCTACTGGAGAAAACTGGAGAAATAACTCTAGAAGGAGTGAAATTTCAGTATGCCTATTTGTAATATTAGAAACAAACTAGGACTCAAAGTAGCAGTACTTTGGTTCTAGTTACATGTAATCTATATCACTACACTTATTTTGGTTTAAATTAATTCTTGGTTATTGATGGAACTGATCTATAAAAGCCAATCCAAAGTGAAAGTTCTATGTTGGATATATGTAGTGATCTATGAATTATGCATGAGTGAAATTTAAAACCCCCCATTTATATTGATAATTAGTCCGTATTTACAAAATAGGATTATTCATGTTAGACATAAAAATCTGCCTCTATCACTAGGGTTATTAAATTTTTTGTTGACTATCTTTCTTTGCGTAGGACCTTTTCTTCTTAAATATATTGATTCTGAGGTCATCTGAGAAGTGAGTCTGTCAACTGGAATCTTGCAAAGACAGCCCCAAACCTGCACTAATCTGATTCCACTTAATTCCTGGGGTTTATTGTCATTTTGCTTCTGTTCATGTGCAGCCGGTCAGGAGATAAAGGGAGCAGTAGCTAATGTCTAACAAACCCTTTACTCAAGTTCCTCCTCTTAGCAAAATGCATTTCCATTATAATTACTTGTTCAAATTTTGCTAAATTTTTCCAAGAGCTTGTTTAGTAAAATCTTCCTGATCGTCTACAACCAAAAGCAATTTCTCCCATTAAAATGTGATGAACAAAAACTCAATGTCATATTCATGGCACTTCTCGTACTTTGTGTTCTCCTAACTCCTTGATTTAACAATAGTTACTTTTTTTAAGTCAGCAAGTATTTGTAGCATGTAGAAAAAATTGCTAAGACATCTCTGGATACTCCCATTCTTGCTAATGAGATTTAGTTTCACTTTTATGAAAGTAATATATGCTTATGTGTGTATATATAAAAGTATATATGTATATAATATGAAATAGAAGGACAAGGATTTAAATAACTCATCTATTATTTAATGCTTATATTTCCTTCATCCATGTACTTATTCATTTAACAATCGCTAGTCACTTTACTGAGCACTGTGCTTGGTGGCAAGAATAAAAAACGAATTAGTGAAAAAATGGTTCCAGTACTCAAAGATTTTAAAATGGCATTTAAAGACAAAAGATGTTTTAATTTCATAGAAAGAAAAATGTTATACAGAGTTAAACACAGGGTACCATAGTGTGACTATGAAAAAAGGTTCCCTCAAACTTTAGTGTTTTTCAGTGGAATTTTCTGGAACTATAAATAATTTTATATTATGATTTTTGTAATATTAGAAACTTATTTATATATTAACCTATATTTCCAGATTTAATGGCCACACTGTACGTCTCTGTCTCTATCTCTATCCATATATGATAATAAATATATAAAAGCATCTAATATAGAACTTGACATATAAGTGGAACTCAACAAGTATTTTCTGCCATTTCTGATTCTATATTTGAAATTTAGGAGAAGTTCTAAATATCTTGAGGAGTGTTTTGCATAAGAGGCTATGATATTATGAGGTCTGAATGTTCTAGTTCAGGTATCAACATGCTGAATCTAAATCTGTGGTGCCATAGTTAACTTGTGCCCCTTTAGAAACCCTGACTGAACTCTTGGTACAAAAGCCGCTAGATGGGGCTTGTGTGCTTAGCACCTTCGGTTTAGCAAAATGTACTTCCTTTAGTTTTTCTCAAAAATACTTCCCTTTAACCTATCTTGTTCTTTATTAGCTGTTAACACCAAAAGCAATTCTCATTAGAAATCTATTTTTTTAATATATTAGCAAGTGTACAGCATAACTATTGCTTACATGTGAGATTCCTCAAAGCAAAGAAAACAAATCAGTTTGCACTCAGGCATATTTATCTCTTTAGAGGTCAAATGCATGATCCAATTGCCAGCCTAATAGTTCTTTTCAAAGCTGTGTCTCATTGTATTATGGAATCTCATATCAGGTACCTTGGAAGCACCAGTTTTCTGATTCAGTGAGTCTAACTGAAGGCTGTGGTTTTGCGTTTCCAACCAGTTCTCTGTTAGGCTGATGCTTCTGATCCAGAGGATCAAACTTTAAAAACCTCTGTTGTGCACAAAGGTTCTCTGTGGATAAAATGCGTTCACCAGGCTCTTGTGTCTCAACTGCTTTATGCCACACTGCAGCATTCATCTCTACAGCACTAAGACATGGATCATGATGAGAAATAAGGAGGGCTCTTTTCATTGTATGTGTGCTCCTCACCACTGGGCACGCAACTCATGACAGTAGATAGGACTTAACTTCACCAATCGAAAGGTAGTGCTGTTTATCTTTGAACAATCAATGGCTCATTTTTTTAAATTAAATGAAGAATTTTACCCAAGACTCCAAAACTTTGGATTCTGATTTTTCTTTGGCTCATTGACTTTTGGCTTTCTGAGTCTTTCCATTTTTGTCCATCTTGCCACTCACTTCCCCCAGGACATTTCCTTCCATTCCCCATTCTCCCAAACTCCCACAAATGCTAAGACTTAGGTCCAGTGGTCCTCTCTCTTCCCAGTCTCAGCCAAGCCATTCTTAACCCCTGATTTACAATTTCCTGCAAATATTTAGACCCAATTTTACTCCACTTTACCTTTACTGGAGATTTAGCTATGCAATACTGTTTTATTTTTATCTATTATCTCTACAGAGTTTCCTCATTTGTTCACTTCTGACTTATTCCTTCTTCATCAGTTACTAGCAACCTGATGATTCCAGGCACTGCCTTGTCTGGCCATTATAGCTACAGGGGTGAAAGAATCAGGCATCACCCCCCATCTTTCCAGATCTTCCTTTTTTTTTAATTAGCTCTGTCTTTGGGGGGATACCTTTGTCACTAGGTTATTGTTTTCTATATAAATTACCTTCTTGAAATACAGACCCCTGGCTTAAGAAAGCCACAGACTCCCTGGCTTTTGTATAGTATCTCAGTTCTCCAACTTTATTTCTTCATTCTTGACCCAGTGCTCTAGCCTACCTCAAAGTATGCACTCAGGCATATTTATCTCTTTAGAGGTCAAATGCATGATCCAATTGCCAGCCTAATAGTTCTTTTCAAAGCTGTGTCTCATTGTATTATGGAATCTCATATCAGGTACCTTGGAAGCACCAGTTTTCTGATTCAGTGAGTCTAACTGAAGGCTGTGGTTTTGCGTTTCCAACCAGTTCTCTGTTAGGCTGATGCTTCTGATCCAGAGGATCAAACTTTAAAAACCTCTGTTGTGCACAAAGGTTCTCTGTGGATAAAATGCGTTCACCAGGCTCTTGTGTCTCAACTGCTTTATGCCACACTGCAGCATTCATCTCTACAGCACTAAGACATGGATCATGATGAGAAATAAGGAGGGCTCTTTTCATTGTATGTGTGCTCCTCACCACTGGGCACGCAACTCATGACAGTAGATAGGACTTAACTTCACCAATCGAAAGGTAGTGCTGTTTATCTTTGAACAATCAATGGCTCATTTTTTTAAATTAAATGAAGAATTTTACCCAAGACTCCAAAACTTTGGATTCTGATTTTTCTTTGGCTCATTGACTTTTGGCTTTCTGAGTCTTTCCATTTTTGTCCATCTTGCCACTCACTTCCCCCAGGACATTTCCTTCCATTCCCCATTCTCCCAAACTCCCACAAATGCTAAGACTTAGGTCCAGTGGTCCTCTCTCTTCCCAGTCTCAGCCAAGCCATTCTTAACCCCTGATTTACAATTTCCTGCAAATATTTAGACCCAATTTTACTCCACTTTACCTTTACTGGAGATTTAGCTATGCAATACTGTTTTATTTTTATCTATTATCTCTACAGAGTTTCCTCATTTGTTCACTTCTGACTTATTCCTTCTTCATCAGTTACTAGCAACCTGATGATTCCAGGCACTGCCTTGTCTGGCCATTATAGCTACAGGGGTGAAAGAATCAGGCATCACCCCCCATCTTTCCAGATCTTCCTTTTTTTTTTTAATTAGCTCTGTCTTTGGGGGGATACCTTTGTCACTAGGTTATTGTTTTCTATATAAATTACCTTCTTGAAATACAGACCCCTGGCTTAAGAAAGCCACAGACTCCCTGGCTTTTGTATAGTATCTCAGTTCTCCAACTTTATTTCTTCATTCTTGACTCCTAAGTCAGCATCTAGCTACCTGAGCATCTTCTCACCTGAATGTTCTCATCTCAGCTGCCGTCTATATTTGTTTTGTTAATATAATGATAATACCTTAAATATGCGATGCTTATTTTTTGTTAATAAACTGGTTTTACCTTAAAATATGTGATGTTTATTCAAATGTATCCTTAATGATGCTTTATCATGTACCATCTCTTTTGACTTACTATTTCAAATGACTAAGATATCTTTTTGGAAAACATATCTTTCAGATGCTTCACCATCGTATAATGTTTATATTCTTATAATTGCATAAAGTACCTAAATCTTGGCCTATTTAAACAATTTTTTAACCCTCTTTGTATTCTGTCTTCTTGTAAAACTGCTGAACTTATATTAATAATAGAATGATCTGCCATGACATTATTTGTGTTCTCCATTATTACATTTTATGGAAACTTACTCAAGTTGCCATTAATTTATTTAGATCAGTTATGCACAATTTTTGATCAAAATGATCTATTACAGCCCAGACGCTTCCATATTATACCAGCAAAATCATTTTTATTTCACACTCTCTATCTGATATTCTTTTCATGATCTCTACATGACAACCGTGCATATGTGCCTGAACTCAGTTTCCTGTTTTACCTTGAAATGACTAGTCACCTTGTTATGCCCATAGAACCATTTAGTTTAAATGAATTAACAAGGCTTAAAAAAATTGGGCTCCATACACCAAGATTGCCTTCTCCTTCTCTCTGTTTAAATACTAAGATTACATAATGTTTAACATAATGAAAGGGACCCCTCAAATGCTACATGCAAAAGTCTTGGGAAATTTAATGCAAAACAATGCAGTTGTAGTATCTATTATCTCTACAGAGTTTCCTCATTTGTTCACTTCTGACTTATTCCTTCTTCATCAGTTACTAGCAACCTGATGATTCCAGGCACTTGTCTGGCCATTATAGCTACAGGGTGAAAGAATCAGGCATCACCCCCATCTTTCCAGATCTTCCTTTTTTTTAATTAGCTCTGTCTTTGGGGGATACCTTTGTCACTAGGTTATTGTTTTCTATATAAATTACCTTCTTGAAATACAGACCCTGGCTTAAGAAAGCCACAGACTCCTGGCTTTTGTATAGTATCTCAGTTCTCCAACTTTATTTCTTCATTCTTGACTCCTAAGTCAGCATCTAGCTACCTGAGCATCTTCTCACCTGAATGTTCTCATCTCAGCTGCCGTCTATATTTGTTTTGTTAATATAATGATAATACCTTAAATATGCGATGCTTATTTTTTGTTAATAAACTGGTTTTACCTTAAAATATGTGATGTTTATTCAAATGTATCCTTAATGATGCTTTATCATGTACCATCTCTTTTGACTTACTATTTCAAATGACTAAGATATCTTTTTGGAAAACATATCTTTCAGATGCTTCACCATCGTATAATGTTTATATTCTTATAATTGCATAAAGTACCTAAATCTTGGCCTATTTAAACAATTTTTTAACCCTCTTTGTATTCTGTCTTCTTGTAAAACTGCTGAACTTATATTAATAATAGAATGATCTGCCATGACATTATTTGTGTTCTCCATTATTACATTTTATGGAAACTTACTCAAGTTGCCATTAATTTATTTAGATCAGTTATGCACAATTTTTGATCAAAATGATCTATTACAGCCCAGACGCTTCCATATTATACCAGCAAAATCATTTTTATTTCACACTCTCTATCTGATATTCTTTTCATGATCTCTACATGACAACCGTGCATATGTGCCTGAACTCAGTTTCCTGTTTTACCTTGAAATGACTAGTCACCTTGTTATGCCCATAGAACCATTTAGTTTAAATGAATTAACAAGGCTTAAAAAAATTGGGCTCCATACACCAAGATTGCCTTCTCCTTCTCTCTGTTTAAATACTAAGATTACATAATGTTTAACATAATGAAAGGGACCCCTCAAATGCTACATGCAAAAGTCATTAAGGATGGAGGAAATTGTTGGGAATGGCATAAAAAATTCAAACTACAGTACGCAGGTTTGTAGGCTTGGCGCTGAAAGGGTTAAGCTATTCTGGCACACAGAAATGTTACAAAGATCTTAACCTGATTATATCCCTGATACAAGTTAAGCTCAATTTATTCAGCAGGAATGCTGTGAACTGAAGCATATCATGAGGACGGAGGGTAGCAGAAACAATTGCTTTAGTGAGTCTAAAGCCTCGTCGCCGCAGCCGGGTCAGAACAGATGCTCCGCGTTTATTCCAGTCTAGGGATTCGAATTGGCAGGAGTCAAACAAAAATCCTGAAAAGCATGTCAGCAGTTGTGGGAAGGAGTTTTCTTTATGTGAAAAGTTGTTCATAACATTCTACTGAGAACCCGGAGGAATTTGCCACTTTAGTTAATTTGCCTGTTAGTATATTAAACTTGTGGCCTGTAATTTATCTACATTGATAAATTCATTCATGCCCACATATTTTGTGTATACCTGTGTATACATATATGTATGCCACAAGTTCAACACACGCATACATATACACACTAACACATATACAATAGCAATATAATTTATGACATACTGATAATCTAGAGTTAATACTATTTAGAAATCTAGAGTGAATACATTTTACATATTATATGTATATATATATATATATTTATTATTTTAGCTTTTTTTTTTGGCCCTTCTATTGGTCTTTCATTTATTTATCTTTGTTCTTTGGCCCCTGTGGGCCTCCCATCACAGTGGCCTCTCTCATTGCAGAGCACCGGCTCTGGGCGCATGCGCTCCAGAGCTCAGGCTAGGTAGTTGGGCACATCGGTCCAGCTGCTTCCTGGCATGTGGGATCTTCCCAGGCCAGGGATCAAACTGGCACCCCTTGTACTGCAAGGCGGTGTCCTTACCCACTTGACCACCAGGGAAGCCCTATATGTATATTTATGTCAAATCTTCTTTGAAATATGTTAATACGTATCAATAGTTGCTAATTCCTGAATTTGTGTGAATTTGTGTTTTAAATCTACACTGCTACTAGCATAGGCATTTTCAGGTTTTCTTTCAAAACAAAACTAACTTATTCTATCTTGAAGAAAGCTTTTTAACCACAGTCCACTTAAATTTTACATTAAGCCTAAAATGTATGTTGGTCAAATGACTCTCTTGTTCATTAGCATCTTTTTCTCCTTGCACAGTAACTAATCAATAGTTTCTCTGGAAGCTAAATGAAAACCAATTTGACATTTTTGGGCCAAGATTCCTGAACTAGCCCTAGGATAACACAAAAGGCTTTCCATAATCCCCACCATTTAAAAAATGTTTCAATAAAAAAACAAAGAAAACAAAAGAGGGATCATACCTTAGTTTTATCTAAGACAGTGAAACTAGAACTGATTCCAATAGATTTTTACTCTTTTCTTTTAACTGTCTTCGAAGTTCTCTTATTTTACAGGGAGAGTAGCTAATTAGAGATGTCTAAAGTGAAAGGTATTCTCATGGCTTGTGGTTTTCAGTATATTAACTTGTGGCCTGTAATTTATCTACATTGATAAATTCATTCATGCCCACATTTTTTACCTGTGTATACATATATGTATGCCACAAGTTCAACACACGCATACATATACACACTAACACATATACAATAGCAATATAATTTATGACATACTGATAATCTAGAGTTAATACTATTTAGAAATCTAGAGTGAATACATTTTACATATTATATGTATATATATATATATATTTATTATTTTAGCTTTTTTTTTTGGCCCTTCTATTGGTCTTTCATTTATTTATCTTTGTTCTTTGGCCCCTGTGGGCCTCCCATCACAGTGGCCTCTCTCATTGCAGAGCACCGGCTCTGGGCGCATGCGCTCCAGAGCTCAGGCTAGGTAGTTGGGCACATCGGTCCAGCTGCTTCCTGGCATGTGGGATCTTCCCAGGCCAGGGATCAAACTGGCACCCCTTGTACTGCAAGGCGGTGTCCTTACCCACTTGACCACCAGGGAAGCCCTATATGTATATTTATGTCAAATCTTCTTTGAAATATGTTAATACGTATCAATAGTTGCTAATTCCTGAATTTGTGTGAATTTGTGTTTTAAATCTACACTGCTACTAGCATAGGCATTTTCAGGTTTTCTTTCAAAACAAAACTAACTTATTCTATCTTGAAGAAAGCTTTTTAACCACAGTCCACTTAAATTTTACATTAAGCCTAAAATGTATGTTGGTCAAATGACTCTCTTGTTCATTAGCATCTTTTTCTCCTTGCACAGTAACTAATCAATAGTTTCTCTGGAAGCTAAATGAAAACCAATTTGACATTTTTGGGCCAAGATTCCTGAACTAGCCCTAGGATAACACAAAAGGCTTTCCATAATCCCCACCATTTAAAAAATGTTTCAATAAAAAAACAAAGAAAACAAAAGAGGGATCATACCTTAGTTTTATCTAAGACAGTGAAACTAGAACTGATTCCAATAGATTTTTACTCTTTTCTTTTAACTGTCTTCGAAGTTCTCTTATTTTACAGGGAGAGTAGCTAATTAGAGATGTCTAAAGTGAAAGGTATTCTCATGGCTTGTGTTTTCAGGATGTTTGTGGACTGGGAACTTACACATTGAGTGTATCCTAAGGTTAGGTCTGGCAGCCAGTCTTTTTCCTCACTGATCACCATGATCTCCCTACCCACATTATTAGTTATTATTCTAATCATTAATAATCTAATCACAGCAGATTAAAAGCATCTTTCATTCTCTCTCTCTGTTTTACACCAGAAACATTTTTTATTGGGGTATAGCCAATTAACAATTCTGTAATAGCTTCAGGTAAACAGTGAAGGGGCTTGTCCATACATATTCATGTATCCTTTCTCCTTTCTCTCCAAACCCCCTCCCATCCAAGCTAGTACATAGCATTGAGCTGAGTTCCATGTGCTTTATGATAGATTTTTGTTGGTTATCCATTTCAGACGTGGCAGTGTGCACATGCCTTTCCCCACGTCCCCAACCGTCGCCTCCCCCCTGCAACCATAAGTTCGTTTTCTAAGTCTGTGAGTCTCTTTCTGTTTTGTAAATAAGTTCATTTGTATCATTTCTTTTTAGAAGTCATTTAAAAGGTGTGTCATATGATACTTCTCTGTCTGACTTACTTTACTCAGTATGACTCTCTGGGTACATCCATATTGCTGCAATGGCCTTATTTCATTCTTTTTAATGGCCAAGTAATATTCCATTATATGTGTCTATATATGTATATATATATACATATGTGTGTATATATATATATATACATATATACTACACGACATCTACTTTATCCATTCCTCTGTTGATGGGCGTTTTGGTTGTTTCCATATCTTGGCTATTGTAAACAGTGCTGCAATGAACATTGGGAAGCATGTATCTCTTTGGGCCATGTTTTTCTCTGGATATATATGCCCAAGGGTGCGATTGCAGGTTCATATGTTTAGTTTTTTAAAGATCCTCCACACAGTATTTGCTCATAATTTTTATAGAATATCTATGACTAGCTAAATATATTTTTCCTACTATAATGTTATGTTGACAAATCTAGCATTTGAGATTATATTCAAAGCCTAGTGTTATTTTTTTTTTTTTCTTTTCTTAGATTTATTGGATGCTTTTAAATTTTGACTCTGATGATTTTTGCAATCATAGCACTTTATCTTCTGGCCCAAGGAAAGACTGAATTCTTTTATGTATTTATTTATTTATTTTTATTTATTTTTCATCCATCTTCGTTCTTTTGGCCTGTGTGGGCCTCCCATTGCAGTAGCCTCTCTCGCTGCAGAGCACCGGCTCAGGGCACATGCACTCCAGAGAGCTGACTTGGTAACTGGACACATCGGTCTAGCTGTTCTGAGGCATGTGGAATCTTCATGTGGGATCTTCCCAGGCCAGAGATTGAACTGGTGCCCCTTGCACTGCAAGGTGGTGTCTTTACCCACTGGACCGCCAGGGAAACCCAAGACTAAATTCTTTACAGCAAATTAACATCTGTACAGATTAAATGGATGTGTTAAAATTTGAAACCAAAAAGGGAAAATGAAAGCTCATAAGTGAATTAGCTCAGCTTTAGATGATGAAATATAATATAAACCTAAATTTAAGTAGAATTCTATAAATATGTTTTAGTACAGCTTTTACTGTGGACAAAAAGGAAAGTTTGGGCCTAGATTTGAAACATTAACTGGACTTTTACTGATTCTGCTCTTTCAGTTGGGGTGGCACAAACTGTCGTCACAAATACGCCCAAATGTGTCTCCTGTCTCAAATGAATTAGAAGTTTATTTTTCAGAGTTCAAGGCAGGTCCTCCTATTTGGCAACTGGCTTTTCTCCAAGTGTTGGTTTCAAAGACCTCTGCCTATGTTTGAAAATAACAGATTTGGTTGAGAAGGTGCTGAATGTGGGGCTTCCCAAACGGTGTCAATGGTAAGGAACCGGCCTGCAATGCAGGAGATATGAGAGATGTAGGCTCAGTCCCTGGGTCAGGAAGATCCCGGGAGGAGGCATGGCCACCTACTCCAGTATGCTTGCCTGGAGAATCCCACGGACAGAGGAGCTTGTCAGGCCCTTAGTTGTGTCCAACATTTTATAACCGATGGGGAAGCCATGGAATTCTCCAGGCAAGAATACTAGAGTAGGTAGCCTTTCCCTTCTCCAGGGGATATTCCCAATCCAGGGATAGATTCTTGCACTGCAGGCAGATTCTTTACCATCTGAGCCACCGGGGAAGCCCATGAATATTGGAGTGTGTAGCCCATCTTTTCTCCAGGGGAACTTCCCAACCCAGGAATTGAACTGGAGTCTCCTGCATTGCAGGCAGATTCTTTACCAGCTGAGCGATGAAACTATATGTGAACTGTTTTAAACTCATGACTTGTCTGAACATTAGTTGCCAGAAACATAATTGCACCCCTGTCTGCACAGATAGCCTGGCTCTGTGTTGCTGTTCTTTCCTAAATTTGTAACTAATTAGCTTTTAACGTTTTCTGAAGTAAACCCTAGTTAGAGGAGAATATATGATGTTACTGAGATGAACTTTAAAAAAAAAAAAGTGTTAATAATGAGACTCAACACTTGATTTCTCATTACCGAATTAAACTCAGACCAGGTACCACAGCTTTTCATTTATTCTCAGAAAATATTTTGTGTTTGGGGAAAATCAGGCTAATGAATGAATTCAATCAAGCAAATAAAAATAAATACAAATGTTAAATTTTTTTTTTTAACCACAAAAGGAAAGTTTGGGCCTAGATTTGAAACATTAACTGGACTTTTACTGATTCTGCTCTTTCAGTTGGGGTGGCACAAACTGTCGTCACAAATCGCCCAAATGTGTCTCCTGTCTCAAATGAATTAGAAGTTTATTTTTCAGAGTTCAAGGCAGGTCCTCCTATTTGGCAACTGGCTTTTCTCCAAGTGTTGGTTTCAAAGACCTCTGCCTATGTTTGAAAATAACAGATTTGGTTGAGAAGGTGCTGAATGTGGGGCTTCCCAAACGGTGTCAATGGTAAGGAACCGGCCTGCAATGCAGGAGATATGAGAGATGTAGGCTCAGTCCCTGGGTCAGGAAGATCCCCGGGAGGAGGGCATGGCCACCTACTCCAGTATGCTTGCCTGGAGAATCCCACGGACAGAGGAGCTTGTCAGGCCCTTAGTTGTGTCCAACATTTTATAACCGATGGGGAAGCCATGGAATTCTCCAGGCAAGAATACTAGAGTAGGTAGCCTTTCCCTTCTCCAGGGGATATTCCCAATCCAGGGATAGATTCTTGCACTGCAGGCAGATTCTTTACCATCTGAGCCACCGGGGAAGCCCATGAATATTGGAGTGTGTAGCCCATCTTTTCTCCAGGGGAACTTCCCAACCCAGGAATTGAACTGGAGTCTCCTGCATTGCAGGCAGATTCTTTACCAGCTGAGCGATGAAACTATATGTGAACTGTTTTAAACTCATGACTTGTCTGAACATTAGTTGCCAGAAACATAATTGCACCCCTGTCTGCACAGATAGCCTGGCTCTGTGTTGCTGTTCTTTCCTAAATTTGTAACTAATTAGCTTTTAACGTTTTCTGAAGTAAACCCTAGTTAGAGGAGAATATATGATGTTACTGAGATGAACTTTAAAAAAAAAAAAGTGTTAATAATGAGACTCACAACACTTGATTTCTCATTACCGAATTAAACTCAGACCAGGTACCACAGCTTTTCATTTATTCTCAGAAAATATTTTGTGTTTGGGGAAAATCAGGCTAATGAATGAATTCAATCAAGCAAATAAAAAATAAATACAATTTCCCTCTTGATGTGCTAGATAATTAATGTTTCAGAATACATGAACCATTGCTATATCCCATGCAAAGGGGTATGAATGATTTATTTTTCTTAAGATAGTACAATTTTGCTGCAGTGATTCTTTAAATTACATATGTATTAAACTTATATATATATATTATATAAATGCTAATCATATGTATATTATAGGAACTTCAGAAGATTTTTTAAAAATGAAACCCTAAAAGTCAATGGGTCAACTAATAGATATTCTACAAGAGTTGGGAACTCTGTCCCTCACTCATTCCAAATCTTGATGCTTATTATGTACTGTATCTCATTGTTTCTTTCAAATGTGAACTTGTATTCATAGAGTTTAGAGGGAGGCAAAATGGTGAAAATAAACTTGAGGTGGATCTTATCAAGTCAATGGGTTAAATTAGAATAGAACAATGTCCTACCTGAAGCAGGATGTGTGATAAGAACTTGAACATCTGGGGGAGAGTGAAGAAGGAGAATTAAATATATAGGCTAAGAGATTTGCATTGAAAATCAAGGGGTAGAAATAAAAGTGTCAACTTTTGTTTGTGAAAGATGAGCGTTTGGAGAGCTGAATTTCAAGAACAAATTAAGAAATTTGTTTTTTTCTTCCTCAATCCAGTGGATATTTAATATATCAGATATTCTGCTGTAGAAAAGGCCAGGGGATGAGTAATCCAAATGAACAGACGAATTCAAAGCTATTAGATTTGAATATACTATAGAATTAATTTGGAAAGAGGTTGACTTCCCCCATTATAACTTCCTTAGAACTGTATTGTAAAGATTCTATTCAAACATGTGGAAGAAGTTAACTCAGTAATATACTAATTGCTCAGACCCAAGTTGGAAAGCTTACTATATTAGTCTAGTGATATAGATCAATGATTTTCAAGATATAATCCATTTTTAAACAATAATTAAAGATTGATCCCACTTTTAAACTAACAAATTATTTTCTTACTATAAAATGAATTACTAAATTCTAAATTGGAGTATTTACTTATAAAAACATCAGTTAAGCATAATGAGTCAGTTTAAGTCAACGCAACATTTTAAAATTAGGAGTAGTGCCAATGTTTTATTTAACATATGGTTTTTTATTAACAAAATGAACATGTAATTTGAGGGGCTTTCCAGTATTTAAGAAAATCCTGATTGCCACGTATAATTGCAAGTGTAAACAATTGAACACCTACCTTCCTTTGTAACTTCAAATACTCATCATCAAAACAAAGATGGCAGAAAAAGCTCTAGAGTGCATCCTTGAAAGTAGTAGTTAATCACTCACCAAAGCATTCCTGTTTATTTTATGATACATATGAGTGTACTTTGTTTTTGTTACAGTTTTAATGTAAGTAGAACTAGTTTATTGAACAGCATAGAAATAGTAGAGTGCAAGCAGATACCAACTTTATTCTTTCTCAGCATTCTTCATTAAACATTCTTTCTGAATGTGTTTTTTTTCCTAGACTTTCTAGACACATTTAGGTAATAAAAAAGCAGAGTTTTATTTTGGCATTAGAATTCTAATACAGCCTAAAATTAATAATATCAGGCTAGCTTGGTAATCAAACCTTAAAACTCTTACTCAGTGTAGGCCTCTCCCTTTGCTGCTCTGAGCCTGACCCAACCTTGTTAGGACTACAAGAACTGAAGTCAGTTTCTTTTTTTTCTTAATTCTAAACACAAGCTCCTCCACTCCCTTGGCACATATTCTGGGTCCTCCCAGAGTTGGATCAGAAATCTGAGTGGATGTAGGTATCAGCGAGGGCAGTATTTGCTGGTTCCACAGAACCCATTGCCTAGGGAATTTCTGTCCTCCCTGGAAATTTCTGAAGGGAGTTGTCTGTCTCCCTTGACCAAAGCAGTGCTTCCTTTCAATGGGCTGCATATGGCTGCCTTGGCTTAGGATGAGATACCTTATGCTTCTGAAGTTTAAACAAGATCCCTAAAAGAGACCTCTTTTAGGAAGACCCCAAACCTCCCTTCTGCATGGTGCACACCTAATTAACACAAACAAACAAACAAAAACACATACTTTTGTCTTTCACTCTTAGAAGTGCAGTTAGTTTCTATCAGTTCATGGTACCTTTTCCAGGCAAAATGAAGAATCTTCTATATCCTTTAATCCTGTGTTGTCCAACATGGTAGCCACTAGTTCCATGTGCTCAGCACCTCAAATGTCTTAATAGCTAGTCTAAACTGAGATAGTCTAAGAGTATAAAATAAATACCAGGTGGTGTAAACTTGGTGGTGGTGGTTTAGTTTTTAAGTCGTGTCTGACACTTGCAACCCCATGGAGCCTTCCAGGCTCCTCTAGCCTGCCAGGCTTCTCTGTCCCTGGGATTCTCCATGTAAGAATACTAGAGTGGGTTTCCAATTCCTAAAAATCCTAAAATAAACTGATTAATAATGCCTACATATTATAATTAAAAAAATTTAAACATATTGGGTAAAATATATTTCTAAATATTCCATCTGCTTTTTAATTAAATAAATTACTAGAAGATCTATAACTACATCGTGCATTGTGTTTCTGTTGGACAGTGCCACTCTATCCTATAGACTTTTTGTGAGTCAGTAAAATGCTAGCTCCTACATCCCTCAGTGCTGGGAAGGATTGAGGGCAGGAGGAAAAGGGAATGTCAGAGGATGACATGGTTGGATGATATCACTGAGTCAGTGGAAATGAGTCTGAGCAAACTCTGGGAGATAGGGAAGGACAGGGAAGCGTGGCATGTTACAGTTTAGAGTCAGACATGACTGAGCAACTGAACAACAGCAACATCCCTAAATATCTGATCAGATCATTCACATTTGGGACTGATAGTTCCCTAATGGGGATTTGAAATTTGAGACAGAAAATGCACAACACTAAACAGCATTCCACTCTGTAAAAATACATGGAGCATGCTCCTGACCTGGGTTCTGTTCCAGACTTTCCTCCCTAAAACCTTACCTTCTCCAGACCTCACCTACTTCTCTATAAAATGAGAAGTCTTTAGAACATTTTTTCTTTTCTCTTTTTTAATGTCAAAATCTCATCTAGGGCTTCCCTGGTGGTCCAGTGAGTAAGGACACCGCCTTGCAGTGCAAGGGGCACTGGTTCGATCCCTGGCCCGGGAAGATCCCACGTGCCATGGAGTGGCTGGACCGATGTGTCCAATTACCGAGCCGGAGCTCTGGAGTGCATGTGCCCAGAGCTGGTGCTCTGCGACAACAGAGGCCACTGCGATGGGAGGCCCACACGGGCCAGAGAACAAAGATGGATGAAAATGAATAAATGAAAGACCAACAGAAGTGGCCCACCCGCCCCCCTCCCTCCCCAACTCGCCCTCCCAAAAAATAAATAAATAAATATTAAAAAAAACCCTCATCTATGAAGCACAAATAAAGCACAGAGGACAATGTAATACGCAGAATTAAGAGCTGACTAGAAGATAATTCTTGCTTTTTCCTTCCATTGTTGCCTTCTCTCTCTCTCTCTGGTATCTGGAAAAGGAAAACCAGCACATATAGCTAATCTCTATTGCTGGTCACTTGTCTCTCATTCTCACAGAAATTACCTGAGACTTAAAGTTGTGTACATCATTCCTTGATGTTGGTAATTTTTTTTTACTACATATACCAAGCTATAAATAAGCCATGATTGTATATATATATGTATACAATGTTTTCTTTAAAATTTGCATAATTGTTATCATTATTTAAATATCTGCAATACTATGTCTTCAGTGATTATTCATGTCAATATATTTTATATAGGATCATTTATTGCAGCTTCTCTGTAGTAGAACAGTATACAAATAAGTCTGAATTTTATGCATTTCCCTGCAGAGTTTCCTTTTTATAAAGAACTCAGTAAGCTTCCTTGCACACATCTCCCTTTGGCATGTATGTCACAGTAAGTTTAAGTTGATGCAACTGAACAACAGCAACATCCCTAAATATCTGATCAGATCAAAAAATTGAAAAACAACACTAAACAGCATTCCACTCTGTAAAATACATGGAGCATGCTCCTGACCTGGGTTCTGTTCCAGACTTTCCTCCCTAAAACCTTACCTTCTCCAGACCTCACCTACTTCTCTATAAAATGAGAAGTCTTTAGAACATTTTTTCTTTTCTCTTTTTTAATGTCAAAATCTCATCTAGGGCTTCCCTGGTGGTCCAGTGAGTAAGGACACCGCCTTGCAGTGCAAGGGGCACTGGTTCGATCCCTGGCTCAGAAGATGCCACATTCCACGGAGTGGCTGGACTGATGTGTCCAATTACCGAGCCGGAGCTCTGGAGTGCATGTGCCCAGAGCTGGTGCTCTGCGACAACAGAGGCCACTGCGATGGGAGGCCCACACGGGCCAGAGAACAAAGATGGATGAAAATGAATAAATGAAAGACCAACAGAAGTGGCCCGCCGCCCCTCCCTCCCCAACTCGCCCTCCCAAAAAATAAATAAATAAATATTAAAAAAAACCCTCATCTATGAAGCACAAATAAAGCACAGAGGACAATGTAATACGCAGAATTAAGAGCTGACTAGAAGATAATTCTTGCTTTTTCCTTCCATTGTTGCCTTCTCTCTCTCTCTGGTATCTGGAAAAGGAAAACCAGCACATATAGCTAATCTCTATTGCTGGTCACTTGTCTCTCATTCTCACAGAAATTACCTGAGACTTAAAGTTGTGTACATCATTCCTTGATGTTGGTAATTTTTTTTTACTACATATACCAAGCTATAAATAAGCCATGATTGTATATATATATGTATACAATGTTTTCTTTAAAATTTGCATAATTGTTATCATTATTTAAATATCTGCAATACTATGTCTTCAGTGATTATTCATGTCAATATATTTTATATAGGATCATTTATTGCAGCTTCTCTGTAGTAGAACAGTATACAAATAAGTCTGAATTTTATGCATTTCCCTGCAGAGTTTCCTTTTTATAAAGAACTCAGTAAGCTTCCTTGCACACATTCCCTTTGGCATGTATGTCACAGTAAGTTTAAGATGTACGAGAGTAAGTATGATGTTCTCTACTGTGCATATTTTCAATCCCATCCAGAGAGTTTGTGCTGATTCATACTTCTACAAGGAACAGTTATTTGCATATTTTTGGCATCCTTTGAACTAGCAGAATTAATTTTTACCAAAATGGGTAAAAATTTTTACCAAAATGTACTTTTCATAATTGTATTTAAGTTAAACATCTCATAAGTTTATTCACATTTCATCCTCTAGAAATTGTTTTTGTATACTTTTTAATTTTTTCTCTGAATTGTATTTTTCATTTTAAAAATTAATTTCCATAATTTACAGTATATTATGGATACTGTTATTTTGTGAACTGTATGATTTGACTATATTTACTTCTAATTAGAGACATATCTCTTTCTTCTTAAAAGAAATGTAGTTGTATTTTGAGACATTGATTTTTTTTCTTTTTTTTTCCTTTATTTTAATTTTATTTTACTTTGCAGAGTTTTGTTGTTTACTCATTTCAGAAAGTCCAGTTTACCCCCTGGAGGCCTGGGTTCTTCTGTTGTCACCTCGGGGCTGGCTTGTAGGGCTGTTTCATATCTCGATGAGTTTTTTGACGAAGTTGTTGAGGGACTGGAGATATTTCCATCTGACTCTTCCACTATCTTGGCATTCCTCCAATTTTGAGGCATTGATTTTTAAGTTACTTTAAATTTATTAATCATTTCGTCATGACATATATTTTAATCACATCTAAGAAATCTTCATTACTCCAGTGTCATAAATGTCCTTTTATATTTTACTAAGTTTTTGCTAAAATGACTTATACTATCAATTAGACTTCATTCCTTGATGTTGGTAATTTTTTTTTACTACATATACCAAGCTATAAATAAGCCATGATTGTATATATATATGTATACAATGTTTTCTTTAAAATTTGCATAATTGTTATCATTATTTAAATATCTGCAATACTATGTCTTCAGTGATTATTCATGTCAATATATTTTATATAGGATCATTTATTGCAGCTTCTCTGTAGTAGAACAGTATACAAATAAGTCTGAATTTTATGCATTTCCCTGCAGAGTTTCCTTTTTATAAAGAACTCAGTAAGCTTCCTTGCACACATTCCCTTTGGCATGTATGTCACAGTAAGTTTAAGATGTACGAGAGTAAGTATGATGTTCTCTACTGTGCATATTTTCAATCCCATCCAGAGAGTTTGTGCTGATTCATACTTCTACAAGGAACAGTTATTTGCATATTTTTGGCATCCTTTGAACTAGCAGAATTAATTTTTACCAAAATGGGTAAAAATTTTTACCAAAATGTACTTTTCATAATTGTATTTAAGTTAAACATCTCATAAGTTTATTCACATTTCATCCTCTAGAAATTGTTTTTGTATACTTTTTAATTTTTTCTCTGAATTGTATTTTTCATTTTAAAAATTAATTTCCATAATTTACAGTATATTATGGATACTGTTATTTTGTGAACTGTATGATTTGACTATATTTACTTCTAATTAGAGACATATCTCTTTCTTCTTAAAAGAAATGTAGTTGTATTTTGAGACATTGATTTTTTTTCTTTTTTTTTCCTTTATTTTAATTTTATTTTACTTTGCAGAGTTTTGTTGTTTACTCATTTCAGAAAGTCCAGTTTACCCCCTGGAGGCCTGGGTTCTTCTGTTGTCACCTCGGGGCTGGCTTGTAGGGCTGTTTCATATCTCGATGAGTTTTTTGACGAAGTTGTTGAGGGACTGGAGATATTTCCATCTGACTCTTCCACTATCTTGGCATTCCTCCAATTTTGAGGCATTGATTTTTAAGTTACTTTAAATTTATTAATCATTTCGTCATGACATATATTTTAATCACATCTAAGAAATCTTCATTACTCCAGTGTCATAAATGTCCTTTTATATTTTACTAAGTTTTTGCTAAAAATGACTTTATAATTAGACATTATAACTAATCAGAATTAATGTATTTCACTGCTATTAGATTTGCATTTTTTTCCCTTTTTCATATTGATGTTCATAGTCTCAGAACCACTCATTAATTTATCCATTGTTTTTCTTCAGACTTGCAGTTTTTCATTTGTTTTCATCCATATAACTTTGTCATTATTTAGCTGAATCATTTAACTACATACCAATATAATACTGCATTTGGAAAGAATTGATATGTAATAGTGTTTATTGTCTATTTTTTTTAAAAATTATTTATTTATTTATTTTTTGTCACTTCTATTGGTCTTTCATTTATTTATTTTCATCCATCTTTGTTCTTTGGCCCATGTGGGCCTCCCATCGCAGTGGCCTCTCTCACTGCAGAGCACCAACTCCGGGCGCATGTGCTCCAGAGCTCCGGCTAGGAAGTTGTGCACATCGGTCCAGCCGCTCGCGGTACGTGGCATCTTCCCAGGCCAGGGATTGAACCGGCGCCCCTTGCACAGCAAGGCTGTGTCCTCACCCACTGGGCCACCAGGGAAGCCCCTATTCATGTTTTTTTTAAAATACTATTATCAATTTGGGGCAGCATATATAGATTTTAAGGTCAAAATATGTGGACACACTATCAGAAGTTTTATTTGTGTTATAATTATTTGTAGAGCAATTAATGAGTTATACAAAGTTTATAATATTAATTCCCTCAAACATCGATTCAGTTCAGTTCAGTTTCTTAGTCATGTCAGACTGCATTCCCCAAGCATAAATATGGTTTTATTTCTTTACTTACTTAGGACTAATTTTATTGTTTTCAGTGAAGTAGTGTGATTGTTTAATATATGTCAGACGTATTTTACTATTTGTTTTAGGTTCCTATTTATACGTTATTTGTTTTTGACGAAGTTGTTGAGGGACTGGAGATATTTCCATCTGACTCTTCCACTATCTTGGCATTCCTCCAATTTTGAGGCATTGATTTTTAAGTTACTTTAAATTTATTAATCATTTCGTCATGACATATATTTTAATCACATCTAAGAAATCTTCATTACTCCAGTGTCATAAATGTCCTTTTATATTTTACTAAGTTTTTGCTAAAAATGACTTTATAATTAGACATTATAACTAATCAGAATTAATGTATTTCACTGCTATTAGATTTGCATTTTTTTCCCTTTTTCATATTGATGTTCATAGTCTCAGAACCACTCATTAATTTATCCATTGTTTTTCTTCAGACTTGCAGTTTTTCATTTGTTTTCATCCATATAACTTTGTCATTATTTAGCTGAATCATTTAACTACATACCAATATAATACTGCATTTGGAAAGAATTGATATGTAATAGTGTTTATTGTCTATTTTTTTTAAAAATTATTTATTTATTTATTTTTTGTCACTTCTATTGGTCTTTCATTTATTTATTTTCATCCATCTTTGTTCTTTGGCCCATGTGGGCCTCCCATCGCAGTGGCCTCTCTCACTGCAGAGCACCAACTCCGGGCGCATGTGCTCCAGAGCTCCGGCTAGGAAGTTGTGCACATCGGTCCAGCCGCTCGCGGTACGTGGCATCTTCCCAGGCCAGGGATTGAACCGGCGCCCCTTGCACAGCAAGGCTGTGTCCTCACCCACTGGGCCACCAGGGAAGCCCCTATTCATGTTTTTTTTTAAAATACTATTATCAATTTGGGGCAGCATATATAGATTTTAAGGTCAAAATATGTGGACACACTATCAGAAGTTTTATTTGTGTTATAATTATTTGTAGAGCAATTAATGAGTTATACAAAGTTTATAATATTAATTCCCTCAAACATCGATTCAGTTCAGTTCAGTTTCTTAGTCATGTCAGACTGCATTCCCCAAGCATAAATATGGTTTTATTTCTTTACTTACTTAGGACTAATTTTATTGTTTTCAGTGAAGTAGTGTGATTGTTTAATATATGTCAGAGACGTATTTTACTATTTGTTTTTAGGTTCCTAATGATTTTAGTCACTGTTATGATTATCATGTTTTCAAAATAATAATATGCATCTAGCATCCTAGTTAATTTCCTCATATATATTATTCAGTTTACTCATTTTCTATTTGACTCTGTCTTGATATGTTTTAATCCAACTACTGATTCTATTAATTTAAATTATAGTTTAAAAATAATTTACAAAAATTCAATCTTGATCATTGTAAACAAACCTATTATAAATATATATTATTTTGATTGCAAATTCATCTTTGGTTGGGGTATTTTTTTCCTTTGGGAATGCCTTCAGTATGAGGCTGTATAATGATTGTGTAAGCTTGTTCCAAGACCTTATTGGAAATCTCTCATGTATGTGTTTTTGTGTGTGTGTCTATAACACGTATATTATAAATTTGAATAGCTAAACTGCATTAGTTGATTCAAAATCATAGGAAAGAATAATTTTCTATAACCCAGGAAAACACAGACAACTTTTTGATTTTTCCATGGGCCATTAAGATTTTTCAAGGTCCTTTGCAAATGAAACCTCCTGAGGGTCCTATCTCTGTGGAATGTTATTAGTTTCTTCAGCCTGCCTCCTCCTCAGACCTTTGGCTTTAGGTTCTATCTTAGTACTAAAACTGAGCCCTTACATAACCAAGAATAATTCTCCATTCAGGTTCTCAACACCCTCAGTGATAGATTAGACATTTGTTGTCCTAAACTTAAATCCCTTCTTTTTTTTTTTAGGAGACCTAAGGTTTATTTTTTTGTTGTTGACAATTCAGTGATGCATTTAAAATAACTTCTTGTTTTTACTCCGTATATCTAGTATGTTTAATAGGAGAGCTTTCAAATGATCTCAGACTATCATATGAGGGTATCTATAATTTCTAAGGTGCCTCCCAATTCTAAAAATTTGGGTCTCTGCATATTCTTTTCCTGGCAATTAATGTGAAACTGTACCCATAAGGCTTTTAGTGCGATAAAACAAAAGCCACCAGAACCAGAGAAAGTTACAAAGTCAAATATGTTAACATGGCAGGCAAGGGAACATACAATAATGAAGACATTCACTGAGTAACAAATAATTTACTAATCAAGGATTTCTAAGGGCTTGATTGTGTATCCTTTACAAATGCAGGAGCTGCTGGTGGTTATTATTGCCCTTTATGTAGGTCAAACTAGGACACATCTGGCAGAATCAGGAAGAGCCCAGTGTCTCTCAACCTTGCAGTAAACTCCTATGTGTTCACCAGTGAAGATACAATTATTGTTAGAGTCCTGGTCTCAAGTCACACGCTTTTTTCATGTCATTCCAAAAAAGTTATTTGAGAACAAGCTTTCTATTCTGACTTCAAGTCAGTTGCTTTAAGTATTTAAGAATCGTTAATAATGGATTCGGAAACATTAATGTGAAGTAAATTGAGTTCAGTTTTGAATACTTTCAAGCATATACTTAATGCCATAGTGAAACACTGTTCTGCTAAAGAAAAGTGGTGGGAGCTCATTCTAATTTTGCAACTTAGGTGTTGGAAATTTGCAATAGGTTGGAATGAGTTTATAGGCACAGTTGTTTACATCAAGTTTCATTGTTCATTGGCTGGAAAACAGTTCTTAGTTTGGTAGAATGTCTGGCATGCCAGGTTCAAGTAACATTCAAGAATCTTATCAGTCCTTTGCAAATGAAACCTCCTGAGGGTCCTATCTCTGTGGAATGTTATTAGTTTCTTCAGCCTGCCTCCTCCTCAGACCTTTGGCTTTAGGTTCTATCTTAGTACTAAAACTGAGCCCTTACATAACCAAGAATAATTCTCCATTCAGGTTCTCAACACCCTCAGTGATAGATTAGACATTTGTTGTCCTAAACTTAAATCCCTTCTTTTTTTTAGGAGACCTAAGGTTTATTTTTTTGTTGTTGACAATTCAGTGATGCATTTAAAATAACTTCTTGTTTTTACTCCGTATATCTAGTATGTTTAATAGGAGAGCTTTCAAATGATCTCAGACTATCATATGAGGGTATCTATAATTTCTAAGGTGCCTCCCAATTCTAAAAATTTGGGTCTCTGCATATTCTTTTCCTGGCAATTAATGTGAAACTGTACCCATAAGGCTTTTAGTGCGATAAAACAAAAGCCACCAGAACCAGAGAAAGTTACAAAGTCAAATATGTTAACATGGCAGGCAAGGGAACATACAATAATGAAGACATTCACTGAGTAACAAATAATTTACTAATCAAGGATTTCTAAGGGCTTGATTGTGTATCCTTTACAAATGCAGGAGCTGCTGGTGGTTATTATTGCCCTTTATGTAGGTCAAACTAGGACACATCTGGCAGAATCAGGAAGAGCCCAGTGTCTCTCAACCTTGCAGTAAACTCCTATGTGTTCACCAGTGAAGATACAATTATTGTTAGAGTCCTGGTCTCAAGTCACACGCTTTTTTCATGTCATTCCAAAAAAGTTATTTGAGAACAAGCTTTCTATTCTGACTTCAAGTCAGTTGCTTTAAGTATTTAAGAATCGTTAATAATGGATTCGGAAACATTAATGTGAAGTAAATTGAGTTCAGTTTTGAATACTTTCAAGCATATACTTAATGCCATAGTGAAACACTGTTCTGCTAAAGAAAAAGTGGTGGGGAGCTCATTCTAATTTTGCAACTTAGGTGTTGGAAATTTGCAATAGGTTGGAATGAGTTTATAGGCACAGTTGTTTACATCAAGTTTCATTGTTCATTGGCTGGAAAACAGTTCTTAGTTTGGTAGAATGTCTGGCATGCCAGGTTCAAGTAACATTCAAGAATCTTATCAGCTTTAGGCAATCAGAACTGGTGGGATAAAACACGACATTCAGTTTCATTAGCTCCTTAGTGAGTGCCTTTTAGGTCAGTAATATGTATAAAAGTGAATGCAGAATACATTTGATCTCCATGGTGTTATAGGAACAGGTGCATGCTTGTGTGCTAAATTGTTTCAGTCGTGTCTGACTCTATACAACCTTAGGGACTGTAGCCTGCCAGATTCCTCCATCCAGGGATTCTCCAGGCGCTAATACTGGAATGGGTTGCCATGCCCTCCTCTAGGGGATCTTCCCGACTTAGGGACTGAACCTGTGTCTCTTGTCTCCTGCATTAATAGGCGGGTTCTTTGCCACTAACACCACCTGGGAGCCTATAGAAACAGGTATCCCTTACCTTTGCTCTAGCTTGAAATATTAGTATCAATTGTCTTAAGCTCAGTAACAGATATTTTCAATGTTGTGACCCACTAGAAACTATGTCTCACTTTTCTGAAAAAAGCAAAATGGTTAACCTATTGTTGATAAACAGCATATTTTGTTTTTAAAACTAATGAATAATTTCACCCCAATGATAAGAAATGCATATATTTACTTATTTAACTTTCCAAAGATTGCGTTCTTTAGATTTAATTGAGTTAATCAAACTGGCAAATTTTCTGTTGATTTCTATTTCATGAAATAAATTTAAGTATTGAAAAAGAAACAAAATGAAACGCAAAATAGTGTATCCCCGAGGTAAATTGGAATCTTAATTATTTTGTTTTAAATTTTTCTCTATTGTTGTCAATAAGCTTATATTTATGTTGTAACCAAATTAGGATGTGCTGATTGATTGCTAATGTAAAATAGTGAAATAATGACGATGACATGCAAATATTATTATCCCAGTGAACTCTACTTTGTAGTATGTTTATTTTTATAACTATTTTTCACCCCCAAAACTTAGGTGTTGGAAATTTGCAATAGGTTGGAATGAGTTTATAGGCACAGTTGTTACTTTTCGTTCATTGGCTGGAAAACAGTTCTTAGTTTGGTAGAATGTCTGGCATGCCAGGTTCAAGTAACATTCAAGAATCTTATCAGCTTTAGGCAATCAGAACTGGTGGGATAAAACACGACATTCAGTTTCATTAGCTCCTTAGTGAGTGCCTTTTAGGTCAGTAATATGTATAAAAGTGAATGCAGAATACATTTGATCTCCATGGTGTTATAGGAACAGGTGCATGCTTGTGTGCTAAATTGTTTCAGTCGTGTCTGACTCTATACAACCTTAGGGACTGTAGCCTGCCAGATTCCTCCATCCAGGGATTCTCCAGGCGCTAATACTGGAATGGGTTGCCATGCCCTCCTCTAGGGGATCTTCCCGACTTAGGGACTGAACCTGTGTCTCTTGTCTCCTGCATTAATAGGCGGGTTCTTTGCCACTAACACCACCTGGGAGCCTATAGAAACAGGTATCCCTTACCTTTGCTCTAGCTTGAAATATTAGTATCAATTGTCTTAAGCTCAGTAACAGATATTTTCAATGTTGTGACCCACTAGAAACTATGTCTCACTTTTCTGAAAAAAGCAAAATGGTTAACCTATTGTTGATAAACAGCATATTTTTTTTTTAAAACTAATGAATAATTTCACCCCAATGATAAGAAATGCATATATTTACTTATTTAACTTTCCAAAGATTGCGTTCTTTAGATTTAATTGAGTTAATCAAACTGGCAAATTTTCTGTTGATTTCTATTTCATGAAATAAATTTAAGTATTGAAAAAGAAACAAAATGAAACGCAAAATAGTGTATCCCCGAGGTAAATTGGAATCTTAATTATTTTGTTTTAAATTTTTCTCTATTGTTGTCAATAAGCTTATATTTATGTTGTAACCAAATTAGGATGTGCTGATTGATTGCTAATGTAAAATAGTGAAATAATGACGATGACATGCAAATATTATTATCCCAGTGAACTCTACTTTGTAGTATTTTTATTTTTATAACTATTTTTCACCCCCAAAATATATGAATTCTGAATGATAATAGCTATTTGATTAATGAAGAGTATTCAGAGAAAAAAAGGATGATAGAATTTTGAGCAGTCATGGAATAGTAACTTAAGGTTAAATGTAATCAGATACTGCTAAAAAATGAATGCAGAATGGGGGGCTCAAAGGAAGTTGTATTTCAAAAACCAGCTCCCAACAAAGTTGCTTCTGAAGATAATACAGTCAGAAAATGACCTTTTAAAGAAATCATTCTGATATACTTTATTAAATAATTTATTGGTAATGTAAATATAATCATGCTGTTTTAATCCTTAGAAAAATTATAACTCATTGGAAAATACCCAGATGCTGAGAAAGATTGAGGGCAGGAGGAGAACGGGGCAACAAAGGACAAGATGGTTGGATGGCGTCACTGAGTCAATGGACATGAGTTTGAGCAAGCTGCTGGAGATAATGAAGGATAGGGAAGCCAAGCATGCTGCAGTCCGTGTGTTTGCAAAAAGCTGGACACGACTGAGTGACTGAACAACAGCTTAGAAGAATTATATTTTGAATTCTCATATATATATATACATATATATATATATGTATTTGCCTCTAAGTCATTACTTTTATTTTTCACCCATCTTTATTCTTTAGCATGTGCGGGCCTCCCATCGCAGTGGCCTCTCTTATTAGAGCACTGGCTCTGGGCATATGCATTCCAGAGTGCTGGCTTATAATTGGACACACCGGCCCAGTCGTTCCTTTGCAGTGGAATCTTCCCTGGTCAGCGACTGAACCAGTGCTCCTTGCACTGCAAGGCAGGCTCTTTACCCACTGGACCAACAGGGAAGCCCTGAATTCTTATATTTTATAGATTTTAATCATTTTAAATCAAGAATTTGTGAGTATAGGTCCCTAATAAGTGTTTTGTTCTTTTTGATTTATGAACTGTGAAATTTGGTAAAGAATCATATTATCAGAAGATTCAGAGAAGTATTGATATTATCATTTGGTCGAGTATAATATATTGGAATTGCAAGGAAAATCGAGCTGATATTTCACCAATCTATCTAAACCTTTTAGTAGCATCTGTAAACTTGTATAATATGCCTATATAGTTGTCTCTGTGACCCCATGGACTGTAGCCTGCCAGACTCCTCTGTCCTTGGAATTAATCCAGGCAAAAACACTGGAGTGGGTTGCCATTCCCTTCTCCAGGGGATCTTCTGACCCAGGCGTCTGTCTGGGCCACCAGGGAATCCCAGTATAATATGTCATACATTGTATATAGAATAGGTAACTTTCTACAGAGGGATACATTTCCACAATTGAATTCCAGTGTTTCAGGTACCTCTCTAGACAAAATTATGCAACCCCCCTCTCTACCAGAAGGTGGCACTGTACTACTCATTGAGGGCATTCCGAGGTGAGTGCAATGGAGGGATTATTCTCCATCTAGGAAGAAACTGGATTTTAGAACCTTTCATTTGAAATAATGAGACGCATATGATTAATTTCCCCAAAGAATAACTTTATTTTTGTCTTTTTGAGGAAAGATGTGCACACTAAGTAAAAATGAACAGCTGTTGAGAATAAAAGGAAAATGCTTCATTTAGAATCTATTAATTTCTATCATCATTGTTCAGTACAATATTCTCAGACTTAATTGCTCATGTAAAGGACACTATGACTAAATGTGAAATAAATTCTTCACTCCTCCAGATTTTTCTCTTTCTGACCACAAATTGTCTTTATTCTTTAGCATGTGCGGGCCTCCCATCGCAGTGGCCTCTCTTATTAGAGCACTGGCTCTGGGCATATGCATTCCAGAGTGCTGGCTTATAATTGGACACACCGGCCCAGTCGTTCCTTTGCAGTGGAATCTTCCTGGTCAGCAACTGAACCAGTGCTCCTTGCACTGCAAGGCAGGCTCTTTACCCACTGGACCAACAGGGAAGCCCTGAATTCTTATATTTTATAGATTTTAATCATTTTAAATCAAGAATTTGTGAGTATAGGTCCCTAATAAGTGTTTTGTTCTTTTTGATTTATGAACTGTGAAATTTGGTAAAGAATCATATTATCAGAAGATTCAGAGAAGTATTGATATTATCATTTGGTCGAGTATAATATATTGGAATTGCAAGGAAAATCGAGCTGATATTTCACCAATCTATCTAAACCTTTTAGTAGCATCTGTAAACTTGTATAATATGCCTATATAGTTGTCTCTGTGACCCCATGGACTGTAGCCTGCCAGACTCCTCTGTCCTTGGAATTAATCCAGGCAAAAACACTGGAGTGGGTTGCCATTCCCTTCCCCAGGGGATCTTCTGACCCAGGCGTCTGTCTGGGCCACCAGGAATCCCAGTATAATATGTCATACATTGTATATAGAATAGGTAACTTTCTACAGAGGGATACATTTCCACAATTGAATTCCAGTGTTTCAGGTACCTCTCTAGACAAAATTATGCAACCCCCCTCTCTACCAGAAGGTGGCACTGTACTACTCATTGAGGGCATTCCGAGGTGAGTGCAATGGAGGGATTATTCTCCATCTAGGAAGAAACTGGATTTTAGAACCTTTCATTTGAAATAATGAGACGCATATGATTAATTTCCCCAAAGAATAACTTTATTTTTGTCTTTTTGAGGAAAGATGTGCACACTAAGTAAAAATGAACAGCTGTTGAGAATAAAAGGAAAATGCTTCATTTAGAATCTATTAATTTCTATCATCATTGTTCAGTACAATATTCTCAGACTTAATTACTCATGTAAAGGACACTATGACTAAATGTGAAATAAATTCTTCACTCCCCTCCAGATTTTTTTCTCTTTCTGACCACAAATTGTGAGGCTGACTTTTCTTTGTTTATATTTTCATATAAAAATCCCACTTGGGGCTTAAACCCATTGACTCATAATGTGGTAAGAATACCTATTTTGACACTAGTTTGGTCCTCTTCCCTACCTCAGTCTAATAGAAATAAATATATCCACCAGTCATTACTGCTGCAATCCCTACTTTGAGGAAAAAAAAGTGGGGGGGGGGACTTTTTAAAATTACAAGTAGCATTCAGTTCAGTTCAGTTTCTCAGCTGTGTCTGACTCTGCATCCCCGTGGACTGCAGCACTCCAGGCTTCCCTGTCCTTCACTATCTCCCAGAGCCTGCTCAAACCTATGTCTATTGACTCAGTGATGCCATCCAATCATCTCATCCTCTGTCATCCCCTTCTCCTCTTGCCCTCTGTTTTCCCAGACATCACACTCTTTTCCAGTGAGTCGTCTCTTCGCATCAGGTGGCCAAAGACCTGGAGCTTCAGCTGCAGCATCATTCCTTCCAATGAATACGCAGGCATTATTTTTTTTTAGGATTGACTGGTAGGATCTCCTTACAGTCCAAGTGACTCTCAAGAGCCTTCTCCAACACCACAGTTCAAAGGCATCCATTCTTCAGCACTCAGCCTTTTTTATGGTCCAGCTCTCACATCCATACATGACTGCTGGGAAGACTGTAGCCTTGACTATACAGGCTTTTGTTGGCCAAGTGACATCTCTGCTTTTGAATAGGCTCTCTAGGTTTATCATAGCTTTTCTTCCAAGAAAGCATCTTTAAATTTTATCGGATACCATGAATAGTATCAAAAGCCTGGTTCCACTGCCCTATCTCCCTGAAAACTGACTGGGAATGACTTTTGATATGATTAATTTCCCCAAAGAATAACTTTATTTTTGTCTTTTTGAGGAAAGATGTGCACACTAAGTAAAAATGAACAGCTGTTGAGAATAAAAGGAAAATGCTTCATTTAGAATCTATTAATTTCTATCATCATTGTTCAGTACAATATTCTCAGACTTAATTACTCATGTAAAGGACACTATGACTAAATGTGAAATAAATTCTTCACTCCCCTCCAGATTTTTTTCTCTTTCTGACCACAAATTGTGAGGCTGACTTTTCTTTGTTTATATTTTCATATAAAAATCCCACTTGGGGCTTAAACCCATTGACTCATAATGTGGTAAGAATACCTATTTTGACACTAGTTTGGTCCTCTTCCCTACCTCAGTCTAATAGAAATAAATATATCCACCAGTCATTACTGCTGCAATCCCTACTTTGAGGAAAAAAAAGTGGGGGGGGGGACTTTTTAAAATTACAAGTAGCATTCAGTTCAGTTCAGTTTCTCAGCTGTGTCTGACTCTGCATCCCCGTGGACTGCAGCACTCCAGGCTTCCCTGTCCTTCACTATCTCCCAGAGCCTGCTCAAACCTATGTCTATTGACTCAGTGATGCCATCCAATCATCTCATCCTCTGTCATCCCCTTCTCCTCTTGCCCTCTGTTTTCCCAGACATCACACTCTTTTCCAGTGAGTCGTCTCTTCGCATCAGGTGGCCAAAGACCTGGAGCTTCAGCTGCAGCATCATTCCTTCCAATGAATACGCAGGCATTATTTTTTTTTAGGATTGACTGGTAGGATCTCCTTACAGTCCAAGTGACTCTCAAGAGCCTTCTCCAACACCACAGTTCAAAGGCATCCATTCTTCAGCACTCAGCCTTTTTTATGGTCCAGCTCTCACATCCATACATGACTGCTGGGAAGACTGTAGCCTTGACTATACAGGCTTTTGTTGGCCAAGTGACATCTCTGCTTTTGAATAGGCTCTCTAGGTTTATCATAGCTTTTCTTCCAAGAAAGCATCTTTAAATTTCATGGCTGGAGTACCATGAATAGTATCAAAAGCCTGGTTCCACTGCCCTATCTCCCTGAGGACAATTTAGCTAGATTCCATGTAGCTCTAAAGGTATCACTTGCTGATGACAAGAGGAAAGAAGGGATATTGTACAGAATTATTGACATTTAAAGAGGCTCAAATTGAT
This sequence comes from Tragulus kanchil, assembly GCA_022376925.1. Taxonomy (NCBI): domain Eukaryota; kingdom Metazoa; phylum Chordata; class Mammalia; order Artiodactyla; family Tragulidae; genus Tragulus; species Tragulus kanchil. The sequence continues at coordinate 20,433,819 of JAIOJX010000003.1, read as the reverse complement.
CATCTGTAAAGAAATACAATGGGAGGAAGCCACTCTGCTAAAAGCACAGCTTGGAACAAACCCTCTATTAATTAATTGTCAGAGTTGGGAATAGAAATGGCACCTAATGAGAGAAAAACTAAAGGAAAAAGATGAGAAAGAGTGAAAAAGTCTTTCATGTATATATTTATTTTGTATCTTTGATTTTTCACTAAGTTGTTTCATTCTTATTCACTAACTACATGACAATAAATGATGATATAAAGACATAGGGAACTCACTGTTTAAAGAAATTATTCACCATTCCATGGAACAGATTTAATAATAAGTGAATGCAACAGTGAATAATTATAGTAGTCATTCCTTTTTTTTTCATATTTCTTTCTCCTAATTATCTGAAGATAATAAAAAAATTCAGCAATGAGCTTAGTTATCTTTTAGTGGAAGCATTTGGTAACTATGAAATTAGATATCTGTAGAAGATTATTCATTAATTTTAGTTAGCTAGGAAATAATAAAAAAGCTTTCATTTTAGATAAATTTTATTTTATATACAGGCATGAGATTGCAGATTACTGGACTTTACAAGAAATAACTTTATGTTTGTATGACAAGCACACACATTTTCCATTATTATATTTTTAAACCTAAGTAAGTTTACCTGACACTATAATCATGAAATTTTATTGCAGACTTATTAAAAACATATTGAATATTATGCTCCTGTAGAAGTTTAAAGAATACAATTAATGTTATATCTTCCTACATGTTTCTATGTTGAAATAAAAGAATATTTTTCCTATTAAAAACATTAGTTTCCTGGCTTATAATTTAAGATAAAATCAGCATATTTACTTATGTAGCATACTTACATATAGAATCTGAAAATACAAATCCTGGATTCAATATCAGAGTACCATGAAAGAATAACTTGCATTTATTTTTTTAATATTATATATAAATATGTATCTATAGCTAAAGTAAAGGAACATCTACATCACAATACAGTTTTCTATATTGGATGATAGATAACACCAGGTTCTTTAACATGATAATGGTTGATAATAGTTGTATTTTAATTCTGAAATGTAGCTTTATACCATTATACTCTCATTCTAAATCATAGTAGCTCTGGACAGTACTATCAGAGTTCTGATCATTGGAAGGAAAAAAATTGTACGAATTATTGACAAAGAGGCTCAAATTGATCTCTGTAAAGAAATACAATGGGAGGAAGCCACTCTGCTAAAAGCACAGCTTGGAACAAACCCTCTATTAATTAATTGTCAGAGTTGGGAATAGAAATGGCACCTAATGAGAGAAAAACTAAAGGAAAAGATGAGAAAGAGTGAAAAAGTCTTTCATGTATATATTTATTTTGTATCTTTGATTTTTCACTAAGTTGTTTCATTCTTATTCACTAACTACATGACAATAAATGATGATATAAAGACATAGGGAACTCACTGTTTAAAGAAATTATTCACCATTCCATGGAACAGATTTAATAATAAGTGAATGCAACAGTGAATAATTATAGTAGTCATTCCTTTTTTTTTCATATTTCTTTCTCCTAATTATCTGAAGATAATAAAAAAATTCAGCAATGAGCTTAGTTATCTTTTAGTGGAAGCATTTGGTAACTATGAAATTAGATATCTGTAGAAGATTATTCATTAATTTTAGTTAGCTAGGAAATAATAAAAAAGCTTTCATTTTAGATAAATTTTATTTTATATACAGGCATGAGATTGCTGATTACTGGACTTTACAAGAAATAACTTTATGTTTGTATGACAAGCACACACATTTTCCATTATTATATTTTTAAACCTAAGTAAGTTTACCTGACACTATAATCATGAAATTTTATTGCAGACTTTTTAAAAAACATATTGAATATTATGCTCCTGTAGAAGTTTAAAGAATACAATTAATGTTATATCTTCCTACATGTTTCTATGTTGAAATAAAAGAATATTTTTCCTATTAAAACATTAGTTTCCTGGCTTATAATTTAAGATAAAATCAGAATATTTACTTATGTAGCATACTTACATATAGAATCTGAAAATACAAATCCTGGATTCAATATCAGAGTACCATGAAAGAATAACTTGCATTTATTTTTTTAATATTATATATAAATATGTATCTATAGCTAAAGTAAAGGAACATCTACATCACAATACAGTTTTCTATATTGGATGATAGATAACACCAGGTTCTTTAACATGATAATGGTTGATAATAGTTGTATTTTAATTCTGAAATGTAGCTTTATACCATTATACTCTCATTCTAAATCAGTTCAGTAGCTCTGGACAGTACTATCAGAGTTCTGAGGTGCTGGTGATGCTCTGAAGATCAGGATCTAAGAGGGGATCTTAGTTCATTTCTGCCCCAGAGGCCCCTCATTCTGATACTTCTTTGTACCTAAGTGATACATCTACTACCTTCTGTTTTGGAAGCTTTTTATTGATCAGGAAGATTAACCACTTCATTTGTTGTGTTTCCATTGTAGGCAGCACAGCTTTATTGCACAAGTAACAGTGTTTTACTGTATCTTTAGTTATCTGTTCTGTCTTACCAGACTGCATGGATCTTAAAGGTAGGGTACATGACATCCGTTTCAAATTTCCGATATTTAACACCGTGGTGAAATCAGTGACTGACCTGAAAAACTCACCAGAAATGTAGCATATCTTTGTTAGATGAATGAAAGAATAGCAGAACAGGGGAATGGAAGGAGGAAGAATGCCAGTTTCCTCATGTTAGTTCTTTTAAAACAAAGTTCTTAGTCTTTATTGGGAAATGCAGTCATCTCTCGGTGTCCATGGAGGACTGGCTTCCAGAACCTGCTTTCCTACTCTCCCAGTCCCCCAGGATACCAAAAATCTGCTGATGCGCAAGCATTTTATATAAAAGAATAGGGAATTTGCACTAACTGAACATCCTCTCATGTACTTTAAATCATCTCTAGATTGTTTATAATATTTAACTCAATATAGGTGCTATGTAGGCAGTTTCCAACTGCAGAGTAAATTCTGTTTTGCTTTTTGGAATTGTCTGGAATTAAAAAAATATATCTTTGGTCTAGGGTTGGTTGAATCCAGGATGTGGAACTCGCAGATGATAAGGACTGACTGAATTTATGTTTCATTATAAGCAGTCTTAGGGTTGACTGTGTAAGAATCCAGGATGTGGAATAGATACATGAAAGATAACTTGCATTTATTTTTTAATATTATATATAAATATGTATCTATAGCTAAAGTAAAGGAACATCTACATCACAATACAGTTTTCTATATTGGATGATAGATAACACCAGGTTCTTTAACATGATAATGGTTGATAATAGTTGTATTTTAATTCTGAAATGTAGCTTTATACCATTATACTCTCATTCTAAATCAGTTCAGTAGCTCTGGACAGTACTATCAGAGTTCTGAGGTGCTGGTGATGCTCTGAAGATCAGGATCTAAGAGGGGATCTTAGTTCATTTCTGCCCCAGAGGCCCCTCATTCTGATACTTCTTTGTACCTAAGTGATACATCTACTACCTTCTGTTTTGGAAGCTTTTTATTGATCAGGAAGATTAACCACTTCATTTGTTGTGTTTCCATTGTAGGCAGCACAGCTTTATTGCACAAGTAACAGTGTTTTACTGTATCTTTAGTTATCTGTTCTGTCTTACCAGACTGCATGGATCTTAAAGGTAGGGTACATGACATCCGTTTCAAATTTCCGATATTTAACACCGTGGTGAAATCAGTGACTGACCTGAAAAACTCACCAGAAATGTAGCATATCTTTGTTAGATGAATGAAAGAATAGCAGAACAGGGGAATGGAAGGAGGAAGAATGCCAGTTTCCTCATGTTAGTTCTTTTAAAACAAAGTTCTTAGTCTTTATTGGGAAATGCAGTCATCTCTCGGTGTCCATGGAGGACTGGCTTCCAGAACCTGCTTTCCTACTCTCCCAGTCCCCCAGGATACCAAAAATCTGCTGATGCGCAAGCATTTTATATAAAAGAATAGGGAATTTGCACTAACTGAACATCCTCTCATGTACTTTAAATCATCTCTAGATTGTTTATAATATTTAACTCAATATAGGTGCTATGTAGGCAGTTTCCAACTGCAGAGTAAATTCTGTTTTGCTTTTTGGAATTGTCTGGAATTAAAAAAATATATCTTTGGTCTAGGGTTGGTTGAATCCAGGATGTGGAACTCGCAGATGATAAGGACTGACTGAATTTATGTTTCATTATAAGCATAGTCTTTAGTCTTTGGCTATACCACCCTGAAGACTCTTGACCTTGTGTAAGTAGAGTCTTTAGCTTAGTTCCTTTGCACTGCTAGTTGGTGACCAACTGTTTCTTTGTGATCTCAAGAGCAAAGCCCTGGGCTTCCCTGCTGGTCCAGTGGGTAAGGACACCGTCTTGCAGTGCAGGGGGCACCGTCTTGCAGTGCAGGGGGCGCCTGTTCCTCCCATGCCAGGCTATAATCCCTGGGGTCTCAAAAGAGTTGGATACTGAGCGATTATCACTCAATCTCACATTATAGGTAGCAGCCATGCAGGCATATTATGTCTAATGTCGTAGTAGTTCAGTCATATTGGACTCTTTTGACCCCATGGGCTGTAACTACCCCGGCTTCTCTGTCCATGGAATTCTCTAGGCAAGAATACTGGAGTGGGCTTCCATTTCCTTCTCCAGGTGATCTTTCCAATCCAGGGATTGAACCTAAGTATCCCACATTGCAGGCAAATTCTAGCATCTGAGCTACTGGGAAGCCTCTAATGTTGACTTCAGTCATGAAAACATGGGAAACATTTTAATATTTCTGACTTTATATTTTTATCAAGATACTCATTCTTAAAAAAATTATATTCAGCTGTGTACACCCCAGAATGGGTCAAGTATCAGCCAAATTTAATTTAAAAACTTGTGTATTTGCATAATGATTTCTTGTAGCAAGGCTTAATTGGGGCTGGCAATATTTCAGCAAGATGCTTACCCTTAATCTGCCCTTAATCTCAACTTTCTTAGTCTTTATTGGGAAATGCAGTCATCTCTCGGTGTCCATGGAGGACTGGCTTCCAGAACCTGCTTTCCTACTCTCCCAGTCCCCCAGGATACCAAAAATCTGCTGATGCGCAAGCATTTTATATAAAAGAATAGGGAATTTGCACTAACTGAACATCCTCTCATGTACTTTAAATCATCTCTAGATTGTTTATAATATTTAACTCAATATAGGTGCTATGTAGGCAGTTTCCAACTGCAGAGTAAATTCTGTTTTGCTTTTTGGAATTGTCTGGAATTAAAAAAATATATCTTTGGTCTAGGGTTGGTTGAATCCAGGATGTGGAACTCGCAGATGATAAGGACTGACTGAATTTATGTTTCATTATAAGCATAGTCTTTAGTCTTTGGCTATACCACCCTGAAGACTCTTGACCTTGTGTAAGTAGAGTCTTTAGCTTAGTTCCTTTGCACTGCTAGTTGGTGACCAACTGTTTCTTTGTGATCTCAAGAGCAAAGCCCTGGGCTTCCCTGCTGGTCCAGTGGGTAAGGACACCGTCTTGCAGTGCAGGGGGCACCGTCTTGCAGTGCAGGGGGCGCCTGTTCCTCCCATGCCAGGCTATAATCCCTGGGGTCTCAAAAGAGTTGGATACTGAGCGATTATCACTCAATCTCACATTATAGGTAGCAGCCATGCAGGCATATTATGTCTAATGTCGTAGTAGTTCAGTCATATTGGACTCTTTTTGACCCCATGGGCTGTAACTACCCCGGCTTCTCTGTCCATGGAATTCTCTAGGCAAGAATACTGGAGTGGGCTTCCATTTCCTTCTCCAGGTGATCTTTCCAATCCAGGGATTGAACCTAAGTATCCCACATTGCAGGCAAATTCTAGCATCTGAGCTACTGGGGAAGCCTCTAATGTTGACTTCAGTCATGAAAAACATGGGAAACATTTTAATATTTCTGACTTTATATTTTTATCAAGATACTCATTCTTAAAAAAATTATAATCAGCTGTGTACACCCCAGAATGGGTCAAGTATCAGCCAAATTTAATTTAAAAACTTGTGTATTTGCATAATGATTTCTTGGAGCAAGGCTTAATTGGGGCTGGCAATATTTCAGCAAGATGCTTACCCTTAATCTGTTTCTCAAATTCCACATTTAACTATCGGTAACCGTGGTTTATTGAGTTCATCTAAGTACCCTTGTTTCTTTTTTCCCCTTTATTCTCGTAACAACCCTATAAAGGAGATAATCATCGTTTTACAACTACAGAAGAAAGTCACCATGATACTCAGAGAGCTGAAGCTCCTTGCCTGAATTCCTCCGCCTCATCACGAGTGGTTGCGGTGGAAATCACTGACACCTCTGAAGGGACAACCATGTTCAGCCGCGTCTTTAGCAGCATGTTACAGGTTCAGTCCATGCGATGTACCTGTTGGGCTTTACCTCAGAGAAACGGATCTAATCCCAGTATGTTCATGGTGGGTTAGGCATGATGATTCATCATTTTCAGGTAAGGAAAAGGAAAAACTAAAACGAGGCTCTTAATCGCCAGAGCATGTTGAGAGGCTAGAACACAAAGAAAAGTTCCATAATTCCAGGTTCAAGTCTCCTTCCACTGCCTCAAACCTGCCTTCCCATGAGGTTTTGCACATTTCTTACTGAAAAACATCATCCCCATTCAGAAATCACATAATGCTCATAGCTTGATACACGTGCTATGAATTTAGAAGTCAGGTTCCGTTTGCTGTAGCTAGCCTGCAGGTACACATTATTGTAGGGTAATGCAGGTATGCATTAGGAAAGAGAATGGAAAAAATAAAACTCAGTAGTTCAGTCATATTGGACTCTTTTGACCCCATGGGCTGTAACTACCCCGGCTTCTCTGTCCATGGAATTCTCTAGGCAAGAATACTGGAGTGGGCTTCCATTTCCTTCTCCAGGTGATCTTTCCAATCCAGGGATTGAACCTAAGTATCCCACATTGCAGGCAAATTCTAGCATCTGAGCTACTGGGGAAGCCTCTAATGTTGACTTCAGTCATGAAAAACATGGGAAACATTTTAATATTTCTGACTTTATATTTTTATCAAGATACTCATTCTTAAAAAAATTATAATCAGCTGTGTACACCCCAGAATGGGTCAAGTATCAGCCAAATTTAATTTAAAAACTTGTGTATTTGCATAATGATTTCTTGGAGCAAGGCTTAATTGGGGCTGGCAATATTTCAGCAAGATGCTTACCCTTAATCTGTTTCTCAAATTCCACATTTAACTATCGGTAACCGTGGTTTATTGAGTTCATCTAAGTACCCTTGCTTCTTTTTCCCATTTATTCTCGTAACAACCCTATAAAGGAGATAATCATCGTTTTACAACTACAGAAGAAAGTCACCATGATACTCAGAGAGCTGAAGCTCCTTGCCTGAATTCCTCCGCCTCATCACGAGTGGTTGCGGTGGAAATCACTGACACCTCTGAAGGGACAACCATGTTCAGCCGCGTCTTTAGCAGCATGTTACAGGTTCAGTCCATGCGATGTACCTGTTGGGCTTTACCTCAGAGAAACGGATCTAATCCCAGTATGTTCATGGTGGGTTAGGCATGATGATTCATCATTTTCAGGTAAGGAAAAGGAAAAACTAAAACGAGGCTCTTAATCGCCAGAGCATGTTGAGAGGCTAGAACACAAAGAAAAGTTCCATAATTCCAGGTTCAAGTCTCCTTCCACTGCCTCAAACCTGCCTTCCCATGAGGTTTTGCACATTTCTTACTGAAAAACATCATCCCCATTCAGAAATCACATAATGCTCATAGCTTGATACACGTGCTATGAATTTAGAAGTCAGGTTCCGTTTGCTGTAGCTAGCCTGCAGGTACACATTATTGTAGGGTAATGCAGGTATGCATTAGGAAAGAGAATGGAAAAAAAATAAAACTCAAGTGTAAAAAGGGATTAGCAGACGGCATATGTTAGACTCTTTCTGACCTCATATTAGCTTGCCTGGCCTGATCTCTTTTCTAAAGGTCTTGCTCCCACAATGTGATCTTTAGAGCTATTTCATCATTATCTGCTGTAGAGTGAGAAGGAAAGTGATTTTAGGGTAGTGACTGAATAGGTAAAAGGGCACAAATTCAAAGAGTTCTATTATCAGAAAAAATAAGGTTATGTTTTAATAATTATCACTGAAAATCCTAAACCTCAAAGTAGAGAAGCATTATCAGTGTAATATAGATCTTTGCTATAGCTGCGTGGAGACCAGAGTTGCATTACGTATAAGTTAGGAAGCTACATATTAAAGCCAAGGATAAGAGTTGAGAATGCATGTGAAAATAGACACATTGGGTTGCATAGCCTTTCAAGATAAATCAATAGTGTGATATAATTTGATGTTAAGGTGAAGCTTTGCATTTTCTTATATGCTGAAAGAATTTTGAGGTCAAGTCTATACACATAAAATGTGTGTGTGGCGGGGGTGGGGGGGTCGGGGGGGGGGGGAGGCTTCCCTGGTGGTCCAGTGGGTAAGTACATCACCTTGCAGTGCAAGGGGCGCCAGTGCGATCCCTGGCCTGGGAAGATCCCATGTGCTGCGGAGCGGCTGAACCAATGTGTCCAACTACCGAGCTGGAGCTCTGTAGCGCATGCGCCCAGAGCCGGTTCTCTGTGACTAGAGAGGCCACTGCTATGGGAGGCCCACACGGGCCAAAGAACAAAGATAAATAAATGAAAGATCAATAGAAGTGGCCAAAAAAATGATTGTGTGTGTGTATGTATTTTTAATTCAGTCTTACTCATGCTTAGTGCCTAAAATTAAATAACAAGACAGTACTAAACAGTATGGAGGACAAGCCTACCTCAGAGTTGTTTTGGATTTGGTTCAAGATCAGTGCAGCAAAGCAAATATCACAATAGTGTGAGTCACCTAGCTTTTTGATTTCCCAATGCATATAAATGTTATGATTACACCTTATGGTAGTCTATTAAGTGTGCAATCACCTGATATCTAAAAGGACAATATGGATACTTTAATTAAAAAATAATCTCTGGCTAAAAAATTCTAACTGTCATATGACAATGCAGGTTTGCCCCAGACCTTCAATTTGTAAAAAAACAAAATATCTGCCAGGCAATCAAATGAAGTATGCTTGTTTATAAACTTACAAAAGAAGAGTAGGAAAACAATATGGCCCTATGAAAAATGTATTCTATTTATCATGTTAATAATTATTATTTGATCTTTAAAATAAATATTTGAGTTAGGAATGTTTTGATCCCAAATAAACAAATACTGATTTGTTTCTGTTGTTGGCAAGTGTTCAAATTGGGGATTCAACTCCAAATCTGTTTGAGGCTGAATCCAGTGCCTTTGATCACTACAGTATATTCCCACTTAGCTGCGCCTTCTGCCACAGGTGTCAACAACCATGGTGATGGAAGGAAGGGCCTCAGAATAAATAATGGATGCAGAATCAGAAACTGAGGTGAAATGGAAGGCCATCAGAGCAATAGAAAACACCCTATCTCTGAAAAGTAGCTTTCCATGAACAACATCTAAGTAACGAATGACAAACTATATTTCATTTAGAATAAATTATTATGAATATGTTAAATAAAAATCATCCTTCTTGACCTTTTGAGAAATCTTTCCTGGCCACTGAATTTCTTGCAGAATCTCATTTATTCATCAGTTCATCCACTCAGCATAGCTGTATTATGGACTCACAGTGCTTAGGCTTGGAAAGAGTCTCTGAACATGACCTGAAGGATGAATGTGGGCTTAAAGAGAGTGTGCGTGTTTGACAAGGAATCACAAACCCTTCAGGAAGAAACTGCGGAGCCTTCCAGAGACAGAGACAGCTAGTAGAGCAGGAGCTGGGGGAGCAAGGGGAACACAATGAGATGCTCATTAGAGAAAAGGAACTTTACTTTTCATTGACAAGACCTTCTCAATTTATTTCTCTGTGTGTAAAATTTATATAGAAACAGACATATTCCATTGTGTAAAAGTAATACTATATAATATCCTAACAATAAAGTGTTAAGTATCTATTATTCAGTGGTATGTTGAAAATGTTCTAAATTTTAGTATCAGTTTTACAACCACTTATGTTGATAGCTCCTGATATTTTTTATAAGATTTAATTACAGAGGTAATGCTTTAAAGACTTATACTTAACTTTTATATAGCAATAGAAATGAAGAGTCCAATGTGCAAAACCATTTAGTTCATAAATCTATCTGCTCAATATTATTTTAAATTTTAATGTAAATGATTTTTAAGAGGTTTGATTAGCTTTTTGTTATGCTGTATGCGATCAGAGGGCTTCCCTGCTGGCTCAGACAGATCAAATCACCTGCAATGTGAGAAAACAAAGTTCCATCCCTGGGTCGGGAAGACCCCCTGGAGAAGGGAATGGCTAACCACTCAGGTATTCTTGCCTGGAGAATTCCACAGCCAGAGGAGCCTGATGGGCTACAGTTCATGGAGTTGCAAAGGAGTCTGACACGACTGAGCAACTAACACGTTCGCTTTTTCACTTCTGTTCACGATCCAAAGGCAACATTCCTCTAGCTGCTAAGCTATTCTGTTTTCTACATTCTAACATGCCAGCATCAAAGCTGTAGCTCTGCCCTCTGGTCTCCTTCCTCACATCAGACCCAGCGTACCTGGAGAACTTTCAACATCAACAGAGGTTCATCTTACTGATAAACAGAGCACAAAGACGGAAGCAGACGGTTGCCAGGTCAGAAAGTAGTGGAATCAGGGTCTGAAAGCAACGTAATCTCCCCTTTCTATCTACAGCCAGGAGAAAGGGTGTGATCATGTGGGACATGATCAAACTCCATTCAGGAAGAAACTGGGAGCCTTCCAGAGACTAAGAGATGCGTGTTTGACAAGGAATCACAAACCCTTCAGGAAGAAACTGCGGAGCCTTCCAGAGACAGAGACAGCTAGTAGAGCAGGAGCTGGGGGAGCAAGGGGAACACAATGAGATGCTCATTAGAGAAATGAACTTTACTTTTCATTGACAAGACCTTCTCAATTTATTTCTCTGTGTGTAAAATTTATATAGAAACAGACATATTCCATTGTGTAAAAGTAATACTATATAATATCCTAACAATAAAGTGTTAAGTATCTATTATTCAGTGGTATGTTGAAAATGTTCTAAATTTTAGTATCAGTTTTACAACCACTTATGTTGATAGCTCCTGATATTTTTTATAAGATTTAATTACAGAGGTAATGCTTTAAAGACTTATACTTAACTTTTATATAGCAATAGAAATGAAGAGTCCAATGTGCAAAACCATTTAGTTCATAAATCTATCTGCTCAATATTATTTTAAATTTTAATGTAAATGATTTTTAAGAGGTTTGATTAGCTTTTTGTTATGCTGTATGCGATCAGAGGGCTTCCCTGCTGGCTCAGACAGATCAAATCACCTGCAATGTGAGAAAACAAAGTTCCATCCCTGGGTCGGGAAGACCCCCTGGAGAAGGGAATGGCTAACCACTCAGGTATTCTTGCCTGGAGAATTCCACAGCCAGAGGAGCCTGATGGGCTACAGTTCATGGAGTTGCAAAGGAGTCTGACACGACTGAGCAACTAACACGTTCGCTTTTTCACTTCTGTTCACGATCCAAAGGCAACATTCCTCTAGCTGCTAAGCTATTCTGTTTTCTACATTCTAACATGCCAGCATCAAAGCTGTAGCTCTGCCCTCTGGTCTCCTTCCTCACATCAGACCCAGCGTACCTGGAGAACTTTCAACATCAACAGAGGTTCATCTTACTGATAAACAGAGCACAAAGACGGAAGCAGACGGTTGCCAGGTCAGAAAGTAGTGGAATCAGGGTCTGAAAGCAACGTAATCTCCCCTTTCTATCTACAGCCAGGAGAAAGGGTGTGATCATGTGGGACATGATCCTAAGCTAAAATAATATTTACCTGGGTGGGCCTGCTCTACAGGAAGTGTCAAGATCCTAAAAAACAGACAGTGGAAACAACAATGCAACTAAAGGCAAGAGAGCTCTGAAGATGAGGGGCAAGAGAGATTTTGAAGATGGCAGAGAGGAGAGCAGTTTTGGTAATTTTTCTCTCATACAAAGAGTTCATTAAATCCTGCTCACAGACCCCTGGTATGCTTTATAAACATCTTCTTCACTCAATTTTTCTTCGCCGAGATTCCGAGGACATAAAACAACAATAAAATAAAACCCTCAAAGCTAGCCATTTTCTTAGAGACTTCATACTTGTTAACTTGAAATTTGGGCATAACAAGATTACAGTACATTCAAATACCACAGCATTCAGGAAAGGAACACTTATATATATATGAATATCATGTGCATAGTAGGATGATACAGTATGGTATGACCAGCAGTTGTGAGGCTGCCTGTCCTCAAATCAGCCTGGATGGGACCATCTTTATGACAACATGTGTGTCATTGTTTCATCCATCTTTGTTATTTGGCCCGTGTGGGCCTCCCATCGCGGTGGCCTCTGTCGTCGCAGAGCACCAGCTCTGGGAGCATGTGCATCCAGAGCTCCGGCTCAGTAATTGGACACATCAGTCCAGCCGCTCCGCAACACATGGGATCCTCCCAGGCCAGGGATCGAACTGGCACACCTTGCACTGCAAGGCAGTGTCCTTACCCACTGGACCACCGGGGAGCCCCCTCCTATCTCTTAAAACTTGAATGTCCTGTTGTGTCCTAGGGGGCTCTATGTGACAACATGCCCCTTCCACTTCTGCCCTGACCCAGGGCACGACATGAGGCTGCATGGGTTCCTTTTGATCCTCAACATCCCAAACAGATGCTGTCTTCAACACCCTTGTGCTTGCCACTTTCCTCTTCCTAGAATTCAGATGCCTGGCTCTTTGAGTCTGAGGTTCCTTCCCATCTTTCAGCCTGTGGTCAAATATCACCTTCTCTGAGAAATCAGGCTTTATCTAAAGAGGTCAGGCATCTCTGATTATTATGGTACCCAATTATTTTCCACTAGGGAACGTATCCCAATCCAAAGATGTCACATTGTGTGCTTGTTTATTATGTATTTGTATATCATTTATTTCTAATCACTAAAGTACTGCCTCTGTGAGGAATCTTGCTGATGCTGTAATTCTTCTATGTTCCAGGCACCTAGAATTGACTCTATTAATAAGAGACTTCCAGATGAAAATTTCTCCCATTCACAGGTTGACATATAAGTTCAAAACTGTGTGTGATCTAATTAACTTCAATATTAGTCTTGATTCTCTCATGAGTGAGAGATGATGTTCATGAATGAGTAAATAAATAAACAAATGAATGAGATGAGTAAGGTCAGAATCTTTAGGAGATAATGGTTCCTTTCAAAACTGGTATCAAGAAAGAATACCACGACCTGTCTAGACTTTGAAACCAACTAAAAAGATTCCATCCAGACCTGATAAATTTTAATTTCTAATTCAGGGTGGTAGTTGATATTATCTTTTCAGTAAAACTCCAGTTACAGAAGGATTCAAGGAAGCTCTTTCTGATAATCTGGAGTCACATCTCCATCTCAGAAACAGAGTAATGATCAGGTACTCAAGATGAGATGGGAAGCAGAGACTCATTCATTCCATACTAAAATCAAGACATCACAGAGGTGGCTAACTTGTGGATGATAAATAATTTGATTTGATAGGTTGTGTGTGTGTGTATGTATGTATACGTGTGTGTGTGTGTGTGTGTGTGTGTGTGTGTGTGTGTGTGTGTATATATATATATATATTTCATTTTTAAAAAGTGATTAGCCTTCGGAGGGAGCCAAAAATGTTGACTCTTTCCTGTAAGAACGTATTATAATTTTCAGTCGACTGTTGCATCAGCATCTCATCAAATGAAATTAAAGGGGGTTCAATACTGCTGGATAACTCTAAAGCTAGGTAGTAAAACTTCTAGAATTGGATTCTCATTGCCACATATGTGACTACTTGGTAAAAAATAAATACAGATCATATACCCAATTATTTTCCCCATCTTCAGCCTGTGGTCAAATATCACCTTCTCTGAGAAATCAGGCTTTATCTAAAGAGGTCAGGCATCTCTGATTATTATGGTACCCAATTATTTTCCACTAGGGAACGTATCCCAATCCAAAGATGTCACATTGTGTGCTTGTTTATTATGTATTTGTATATCATTTATTTCTAATCACTAAAGTACTGCCTCTGTGAGGAATCTTGCTGATGCTGTAATTCTTCTATGTTCCAGGCACCTAGAATTGACTCTATTAATAAGAGACTTCCAGATGAAAATTTCTCCCATTCACAGGTTGACATATAAGTTCAAAACTGTGTGTGATCTAATTAACTTCAATATTAGTCTTGATTCTCTCATGAGTGAGAGATGATGTTCATGAATGAGTAAATAAATAAACAAATGAATGAGATGAGTAAGGTCAGAATCTTTAGGAGATAATGGTTCCTTTCAAAACTGGTATCAAGAAAGAATACCACGACCTGTCTAGACTTTGAAACCAACTAAAAAGATTCCATCCAGACCTGATAAATTTTAATTTCTAATTCAGGGTGGTAGTTGATATTATCTTTTCAGTAAAACTCCAGTTACAGAAGGATTCAAGGAAGCTCTTTCTGATAATCTGGAGTCACATCTCCATCTCAGAAACAGAGTAATGATCAGGTACTCAAGATGAGATGGGAAGCAGAGACTCATTCATTCCATACTAAAATCAAGACATCACAGAGGTGGCTAACTTGTGGATGATAAATAATTTGATTTGATAGGTTGTGTGTGTGTGTATGTATGTATACGTGTGTGTGTGTGTGTGTGTGTGTGTGTGTGTGTGTGTGTGTGTGTATATATATATATATTTCATTTTTAAAAAGTGATTAGCCTTCGGAGGGAGCCAAAAATGTTGACTCTTTCCTGTAAGAACGTATTATAATTTTCAGTCGACTGTTGCATCAGCATCTCATCAAATGAAATTAAAGGGGGTTCAATACTGCTGGATAACTCTAAAGCTAGGTAGTAAAACTTCTAGAATTGGATTCTCATTGCCACATATGTGACTACTTGGTAAAAAATAAATACATGAGTATTATAGTCAGGTGGCTCAGTCAGGAAAGAATCTGCTTGCAATGCAGGAGACGTGGGTTTGATTCTTGAGTCGGGAAGATCCCATAGAGAAGAGAATGTCTAACCCACTCCAGTATTCTTACCTGGGAAACCCCATGAACAGAGGAGGCTTGGTGGACTGCAGTCCTTTGGGTCACAAAGAGTGGGACATGACTTAGTGACCAACAGCAGCAATAGTTAAAGAGCCTGGAACAGCTTCTGAGAAGTGAATTGTTCTATTTCACTACAGAGATCTGTGTATTTTCTTCCAAAACATCAGCAGTTTCTAGTCTGTAGTCCACTTAACAAATAAAGTATATAAGCTATCTGGAGATTTAATTCATTGACTCTAATATCACTATTCCTTTAATTTGAAAGCAAAAGTAGCATTAAATTAATCAATAGACTTCTCATCTGACTCTAAAATACAGATGCCTGTAGGGTCAGAAAATGGTTAATTCTCCATATTTGAAATAAAATACAATAGTGCAAAATATTTTCTCTTGCAAAAATGTAACGTTGAATTCATAATGGCTTGAAATGACATGTTGTCCACTTTCGCTTGGTACACTATAACGTCAACGGAGAACATTTATCATTATTTTTTCAATTCCTATTTTTGGCTATTTCATAGGTAAATATTAAAGGCTGAAAAATCTAACCCTACTAAGGAAATATTAGTATTGAGTCTGTCCTGGAAGGCTGTATGTACCCAAGAGATTTACCCATTTTGTACTGCATGGACAAAGAGCGACTGAAATTCAGGCAGAAATTTTTATACAGCCTGCATCAATTTCAGCATAGTTGTTTTTTTTAAGCCACAGAATTCCCTCCAGACTAGTGTATATAAATATGTGTCTCAGAAATACCTTTGAGAAAAATAGGCATAGGTAGAAGTTTGATTTTTTTTTTTCTTAAATTTCAGAGCAAACAGAATTACTTGGCTCTCATCAGTGTGTCAAGCTGTAAAACATCTCATCTGACTCTAAAATACAGATGCCTGTAGGGTCAGAAAATGGTTAATTCTCCATATTTGAAATAAAATACAATAGTGCAAAATATTTTCTCTTGCAAAAATGTAACGTTGAATTCATAATGGCTTGAAATGACATGTTGTCCACTTTCGCTTGGTACACTATAACGTCAACGGAGAACATTTATCATTATTTTTTCAATTCCTATTTTTGGCTATTTCATAGGTAAATATTAAAGGCTGAAAAATCTAACCCTACTAAGGAAATATTAGTATTGAGTCTGTCCTGGAAGGCTGTATGTACCCAAGAGATTTACCCATTTTGTACTGCATGGACAAAGAGCGACTGAAATTCAGGCAGAAATTTTTATACAGCCTGCATCAATTTCAGCATAGTTGTTTTTTTTAAGCCACAGAATTCCCTCCAGACTAGTGTATATAAATATGTGTCTCAGAAATACCTTTGAGAAAAATAGGCATAGGTAGAAGTTTGATTTTTTTTTTTCTTAAATTTCAGAGCAAACAGAATTACTTGGCTCTCATCAGTGTGTCAAGCTGTAAAACATCTCATCTGACTCTAAAATACAGATGCCTGTAGGGTCAGAAAATGGTTAATTCTCCATATTTGAAATAAAATACAATAGTGCAAAATATTTTCTCTTGCAAAACTTTTTTAGTAAAAAGACATTTACTAAAGTCTTTTTCAATGTATTCTCATTGAGAATATGAAACACAGTCATTGTAACCATAATTTTGCGACACATTATTTTGATTATGTAATAATATTACCAAAAAGGAAAGAAAGGCTACATTTTTCAGTCTGTGGAGGAAAGTCTCTGTTACTTTGAATCCACTCTAATTTTTTTCTTTTACATTTCACTTTCTCAAGTGCCAAATAAAATTTTACTCACATGTTTCCTTTTGAAACATGAGTTCAGAAAACAACTTAAGAAAAAAAAAAAAAGAGGAACTTGAATGAAAGTTTTATTAGCTTCCATGAATGCTAAAATATTGTGCTTTTCCTTTTGGTGATTAAGTGACACTTGCTGTCATACAAAAGAATGGTAGTAATATTAGCCTTAATCATAAGCATGTGCTCTGCACATAGTTCTTCAAGTAATTGTATTAACCAGAGTTTTGGTTGTAAATTACAAGAAATCCAACTCAAACATACTTCAGCAGAAGGAGGATTATTTGGCTCCTATAAACTGTGAAAGACTCTTAATAGAGGAACCAGAGAATTAAAATAGTTGGGATTTCTTTCTCAGCCTCTCATGTTTTTGCTGTATGCCAGCCAAATTATCTCAGTCTGTGTTCCTGTAAGGCTAAAACCATGATTTCTGACATTAAGAGTGCTTGTATCCTCATAGCTTTCTCAACATAAAGGAAAACACAATTCTAATATCATCTACATTTTGAAAAACTCTGCAGGGAAATTGGTCTGTATTGGTCACATTTTCCCAGAGGAAATGAGAGGAGTACAGGGAAGGCAACATGCACACACATACACACACATTCACACACACACCCACACACCCACACACACACAAAAGAGGTTAAATCTTCTCTCATCTCCTATTTGTCACCTTCCCTCTCTTCGAGCATGTACATCAGCCATGGAATCTAGTGAAATGTAATGCTAGTGAATTGACAGACTTCGGGTTTTGATCTTTATTTGGAAATTTCAGATGCTATTATTTATACTTTTTACTGTCAGAGAGAAGACATTAATGGTATAGACTACAATGTAAAATTTAATAACACAAAAGATGAATCAGATGGTTGAAGTGGTATTTTATCAGTTTGAAGTCATGTTTGGGACGCCTGATTACATCTAGTAATTGATGCTGGCCAAGTTACTACTGGCCAAGTGGTCACTGTGGCACACTGTCTTTTCCATTGAATGATGTACGTGGTTGACCCTACATGTCAGCTGTTGTATAGGATAGTTAAACTGTTATGTACAATATCTTCAAAGGAATTGCATGATCCAGGATTAAAACAAAAATTTCTGTTTGCAGAGACTCAATGAACAGTGCAGTGATGCATGCATTTTGGTGTTTTTATAAGCATTTAGAATTAGAAGTAATTCAATTTCATGTTTTTCTTTTAGAGCAATAAACAAGAACTTTCGAGAACCTGAGAAAGGAGTGTTCCCACAAATAGATGAAGCTATGTTTTACTTTATGACCTAGTAAAGTGCAGGACAACTGATATTAGGAGAGATTGTTGGGTGCCTTGAAATAAATGAAAGGAATATAATCTTGAATCTTGGATGACAAAATTATGTAGAATCATAATTATGATATCATATCAGACTTTATTTAGCATAGGCTTTTCCTTTATAGTACATAAAATAATAGTGCATCTTATAATTTATGGTATATTTGATGTCAGTGAAATATTATAATAAAAGAATTTGATTTTATTTCATGGAAGTCATTTTGCCAACATTATGGAGTAGCAGGATTTTCATACTAGTAATCAGATTATCAGTATTCTAGTTTTCATTCTATCACCAACTGTACTCTCTAGGAGATGTTAAATAAACACTGAGGGCCTCATATAAACTATAAAGATTTTGAACTAGAGTATAGTAACCATCAGTTTCAAACATGATTCTAAATGGAATGAAAAATATACAAAGAAATTCATTATTTTTTTTTCATCTTAAGAAAAATGATTTGGAAATGCTATGACTCTGGCGTGGTAGATATGTAATTCCCAGATGCCAGGGTGGTGTTTTTATTTTTAGTGCAATAATATTTCATCTTAATCACGTACCTAATGTTCCCACTTGAGATGTATCTTGTTATGTAGATGTTATGTAGCATTCATAACATGCCATATTTCTTTCCCTTTTATGCTGTTTGGTATCTTGATGAGTGGTTCTAGCTTCAGATAGATTAGTGAGGCAGTTAAGTAGCAGAAAATACTAATGGACAACTAATCAAGTAAGTGGGTATCAGATAGTCAGTTACTACAGAGTATAATTATGATTCAAAAATATGTGAAGCATTACCATTTTGCTGTGGTATTTTTGCACCAAAATGCTCTAACAAGAACAGAAAAGTGATTGCACACTAGCACGCTTGGGAATAGGTTATTACGAACTTAAGATTTTCTAATAAGGTGGTAATCTCCTTTATTTCTCAAATGCCACAGGCAGTACTGCTGCTCGTGTGCTGAAAATTCAGTGTAGCATTTGTAAAACTCAAGTAACCAACATTTTATTCTATTGGCTTTTTAGAGTGTGGGAGTCTGAAATTGACTTGAGTTGTTATAGCTTTTTCCCTCCTCAAGAGTGTACTCTCAGTTGCTCTGTCATGTCCAACTCTTTGTGACTCCATGGGCTATAGCCGTACAAGCTCCTCTTTCCATGGAATTTTGCCAGCAAGAATACTGGAGTGGGGTTGCCATTTCCTTCTCTCATGGGGTCTTCCCAACCCAGGGATCAAACCACATCTCCTTCTGAATTTCAGGCAAATTCTTTACCACTGAGCCCCTGTGGAAGCCCACACAAACTAAATTATCTCAGTCAAATTCTTTTTGTTCAAAATACTCTAGCAAAACAGACAAAGGAATTGCATTGTCTCCCATGATACCATTTTCTGAGGCATATTTTTTAAAATTTATTCTATTATGTCAGCATTTCAAAAGAGATTGTGCCTTTTACTTTTTAATTTACAGAGAAAGGTCATAAAATATTAGAACTAAAAAAATGATATAATCCATCTTTTCAATTTTTACAAATGAAGAAACTAAATCATAAACAGGGTAAAATGCTTAGTCCCATAGAACTAGCTGTTGACACATTAGATTTAGAATATAGATCCTTTAATTTTTATTTGAATAACTTGTTTGTTTGTCTTACTTTCCACTTACTTTAAAATAAAAAATAAGCTCCATTAATTAATGTCACTTTTTTTTTTTTAACCTAGTTTTTTTTTTTTTTTTTGTGGCCACTTTTATTGGTCTTTCATTTATTTCCATCTTTGTTCTTTGGCCTGTGTGGGCCTCTCATTGCAGTGGCCTCTCTCATTGCAGAGCGCCAGCTCTGGGCACATGCACTCCAGAGCTTCAGCTCGGTAGTTGGACACATTGGTCCAGCCGCTCCATGGCACGTGGGATCTTCCCATGCCAGGGATCGAACCGGCAGCCCTCGCACTGCAGGGCGGTGTCCTTATCCACTGGACCACCAGGAAAGCCCCTATGTAGTCGTTTGATTCTTCAATTCTGATGTGTCAGCATTGAATTCTGGAAAGACTGTTTCGAGCCATCCAAATACACAAAAAATTAATACCAATTTACTCATTAACACTGAAGTTTCTAGTCATTCATTGAAACTAGGGCTGTGTTTTCTGCTTATCTGTTACACATATAAAGTTTATCTCAGAAAAACAATCTATTATCTGAGTAATGTTTAGGTCAAATGATAGAATTGGACAAGGAAATGCTGTACACTCTATGTGGGATTTGTTTTTGCAGTGGTTATTACTATTTTTCATTTACTGAGTGGTTCTGAAAAAATGTTCAGTTGTTCCTCAGAATTGCAGGGGTTTGGTTACAGGATCCCCAGCAATACCAAGATCTGCTGATGCTCAAATCCCTTATATAAAAAAGCAGAGTACAGTTAGTCCCCTCATTCAGGTTCCACACGATTAAATTCAACCTATGTTTGGTTAATCTGCAGATGTGGGATAATCCACTCATACAGAGGACCAACTGTATTGAATGTTGTTCAACTTGATTAGCTCCAGATTATTTGGCAATAGAACTTTTTTCCAGTTCAGCTATTACCACATTGCAAAACTCTGGTGTGTACATCATAATATATTTTAGGAAATGCCATTTAGCTATGTAAAAATCTGATAAACTGTTCTATGTCAAATAACATACCA
The DNA here is from genome assembly GCA_022376925.1 of Tragulus kanchil. NCBI lineage: Eukaryota > Metazoa > Chordata > Mammalia > Artiodactyla > Tragulidae > Tragulus > Tragulus kanchil. The sequence goes on along the minus strand of JAIOJX010000003.1, from coordinate 20,412,811 downwards.
GTTCATGTATGTTGCGTTATATAGTGTTCTTCTTTCCACCAGAAAAAATAATAGTGTATAGATAAGTTTTAAATGTAATAAAATTTGGAATCAGAGGCACCTGGTCTTAATGTGTGTAGTCAAGAGATGTGTAACTTTAATTTTCCCACCTGTAACATGAAGTAATACACCATAGACTTCCACCTCCAAATATGATGGAGTATCTCACAGAAGACATATACATCCTGTGAAGTACAACCAGGAATGTCAAACTAAGAACAATCAAATCAAAAGATATTGGAGGATTGTCAAACTTTGGGTGTAGAGATTAACTCCCAGGGAACAGGAGCAAAGTTCAAATCTTTCTTTGGTCAGGGTACATTCTTTAATGCCCACGACACACTCAACTTTTGGCCAAAGCTTTCTTATGGTAAAATTGTCATAGTTGTCTGAGCCTCTCCATTTGGAATAGCACTTATATGACAAACACCGCAGTAACATTATATGAATATACTTAATATTTGGATGAGACAGAGTGGGATAAGGATAGGTTTGAACAGCCACAATATGTATGTATATCGATATATATATAGATATACACAGACACATACACACGTATACACACACACACACACATATATATAGGCTTTCCAGGTGGCTCAGTGGTAAAGAACCTGCCTGCAATACAGGGGCCACAGGTTCAATTCCTGGATCAGGAAGACCCCTGGAGAAGGAACTGGCAATGCACTGTAGTCTTCTTGCCTGGGAAATCCCATGGACAGAGGAGCTTGGAGGGCTAAAGCCCATGACACTAAAAAGAGTCATACACAATTGAGCAACTAAACAATATCTCAGGTAAACAACATCATGTATTCATTCTCATTCAGGTTCCACACGATTAAATTCAACCTATGTTTGGTTAATCTGCAGATGTGGGATAATCCACTCATACAGAGGACCAACTGTATTGAATGTTGTTCAACTTGATTAGCTCCAGATTATTTGGCAATAGAACTTTTTTCCAGTTCAGCTATTACCACATTGCAAAACTCTGGTGTGTACATCATAATATATTTTAGGAAATGCCATTTAGCTATGTAAAAATCTGATAAACTGTTCTATGTCAAATAACATACCAGTTCATGTATGTTGCGTTATATAGTGTTCTTCTTTCCACCAGAAAAAATAATAGTGTATAGATAAGTTTTAAATGTAATAAAATTTGGAATCAGAGGCACCTGGTCTTAATGTGTGTAGTCAAGAGATGTGTAACTTTAATTTTCCCACCTGTAACATGAAGTAATACACCATAGACTTCCACCTCCAAATATGATGGAGTATCTCACAGAAGACATATACATCCTGTGAAGTACAACCAGGAATGTCAAACTAAGAACAATCAAATCAAAAGATATTGGAGGATTGTCAAACTTTGGGTGTAGAGATTAACTCCCAGGGAACAGGAGCAAAGTTCAAATCTTTCTTTGGTCAGGGTACATTCTTTAATGCCCACGACACACTCAACTTTTGGCCAAAGCTTTCTTATGGTAAAATTGTCATAGTTGTCTGAGCCTCTCCATTTGGAATAGCACTTATATGACAAACACCGCAGTAACATTATATGAATATACTTAATATTTGGATGAGACAGAGTGGGATAAGGATAGGTTTGAACAGCCACAATATGTATGTATATCGATATATATATAGATATACACAGACACATACACACGTATACACACACACACACACACATATATATAGGCTTTCCAGGTGGCTCAGTGGTAAAGAACCTGCCTGCAATACAGGGGCCACAGGTTCAATTCCTGGATCAGGAAGACCCCTGGAGAAGGAACTGGCAATGCACTGTAGTCTTCTTGCCTGGGAAATCCCATGGACAGAGGAGCTTGGAGGGCTAAAGCCCATGACACTAAAAAGAGTCATACACAATTGAGCAACTAAACAATATCTCAGGTAAACAACATCATGTATTCATTCTCATTCAACACATGTGAGATGGTCAACATGTTACCAGTAATGCCACAATGAGAGCATATATATTTTTTTGTCTTTATGTACCAGAGAGATTCCCTGAGCTTCCATGGTAGCTTGGCTTGTAAAGAATGTGCCTGCAATGGAGGAGACCCCAGTTTGATTCCTGGATCAGAAAGATCCCCCAGAAAAGGGTCAGGCTACCCAATCCAATATTCTTGGTCTTCTCCAGTGGCTCAGATGGTAAAGCATTCGCCTGATATGTGGGAGACCTGGGTTTTATCCCTGGGTTGGGAAGACGCCCTGGAGAAGGAAATGGCAATACACTCTAGTATTCTTGTCTGGAGAATCCCTATGGACAGAAGAGCCTAGGGGCTACAGTCCCTGGAGTTACAAAGAGATGGACACACCTGAGTGACTCTCTTTTTTGCTTTCACCATAGAGATTCATGGTAATTGTTAAGCTTTATTTCTGCTTTTATTTCATAGTGGATTCTGATTTCCTACTGAGTGAATCAAAATATACAGGTGCCTCAATAGGCATTTTATAAAGTACTTTAGGAAAAATTTGAAAAATCTCTCTATTGAGATTCACAGTTCAGTTTTCATTTGTTCCTTCTTAGAATTGCTGAAAAGAGTTAACTTTTCCTCCTGTATATAAAGTCTGATTGAATGAATTTCCCACTAGACCATCTTTATGTCTATAGCTGTTTGTTATCTTCAGGCAAATTAATGAACATGTCCAGTTTTAATGATAGCAATAATAATTACTGATAGCTATGCTCCCTAATTTTTAAAATGTATTGGTCATGATATAGAGAGTTAATATATTACTGGTAAAAACTAAGATCTATTAGAACAATATGTATGATACATAGGAGAGAGCGTTCTAATGATAAGGTGGATTCTTAGTCTCTAAAGGAAGGCAAACCCATGAGAACAGCAAAGGATCTGCAATCACATTAAAATAGGCTTAAATTGTTGGTCCTGATATGGCAAGTGTACTTTGTCACATCATAAATGACAATGTTCTAGAAGTAGGCATGACTTTGCAAAGAAGCCCATGAAATAAAGATATCAGACAGACTTCAACATTAATCAAGCCTTTCTTTTATATTTCAATGCATTCTATTTATATTATAGACCTTCATGTTTCCAGAGTCCACACATCATTGGCTCCATGGGTACCATGAACTGATGTTTAAAGGACCACTCCATAGATAACAAGTTTTTTTCATTTTCTATTGGTTATCTCAGATTAGTGTTTAGAGCTTGGAGAAGCAGGCCTTCAATTGTATAATATAGAGATGAATAAAATAAATGATAATGGAAGGGCATTGCAAGCCATCTGACTCTTGACATATGCCAAGTAGAAGAGCATTGGAAGAAAAAGAAACCCAGCAGTTGGTAGCATTTCTTTCTGAAGACTGATCCTAGCTAAGAGGGTGGTTCTCCAATGTGGTCAAGCAGCCTTGGCATCCCCTGCAGATTTGTTGGGAAGGAAAATTTTTAGACTCCAGGTGAGACCTACGGGTTCAGAAACTTGAGGAGGGGGAACAAGCAATCTGTATTTTAATAAACCCTCCAAGGAATTCTGATACACAGCCAAGTTTGAAAAAAAGTGGGTGGAGAATGAGCTCCTGGATTAGGTAGGCTCAATGGAATCTAAAGAAGCAACCTTTACCCCATGGCTATGAGAGATTTTCTCTCTCTTTGATTTAAATAGAAAACTTAACCACTATCACTGCTGCTGGCAGCCATTTTGACAGCATGAATAAGCTCAGTTTGTTGGCAGAAAAGTAAAGGGAAAGCTGAATAAAACATTGAAAATTAGCACTTCAACATGGATAGTGCAGGATTTCCAGTCTGGTAAGAAGGGCACATTTGCTTTTACTTACAACCAGTTTCATTCGAGTTTTTATAATTGCAAAACATCCAAAATGATACAAAGAACCAGAACACATACAATATGAATGAAATGATTTGTTTATTTAACAGATAGGGCTATAGAATCAACTCCTACATGCCAATCACAGTTCTAGGCACTAGATTCAAAAACAAATGGTGGTTTAGCAAAGAAAAAAAGATCCTAGAGGAATTTACACTCCAGTTGAGGAAACAGTCAAAAAATAATTAAGGGGAAAAAAAAGGCATATTTGGCAGGTGGCAAGTGCTAGAGATGATAACATCTGTGGGGAGCAATTTTTCTCTGGGTGCAGCCAGGAAATACCTCCTGAGGAGATGCAGTGCAATCATGTGGCAGGAGCTGGATCAAGAAGTGGGAAAGGCAGTATGGGAGATGTCAGAGGCCTTCCCAGGACTCCACAGACCCATACAAACAGTGGGAAAGAGTTTGCCCGGGGCTGCGATGCTTATAGCTGATGGGACGGTGATTTTGATCAAGGCTTAGCTACCTCTGAAGTGTGAGTGTCTCTCGTTATGCTATACTCCCTACAGAGATGGATATGTTACACCATTTCAAAAACCACCTTCTACCAATAGAAGTGGCCAAAAAAAAACAAAAAAAAAACCCATCTTCTCTTGCTAAGGATAAGGAGATCATAGAGCAAAATCCATGCATAGCTTTATTGAATTATATGGGACCCTTCCATTCTTTAAAACAGTCCTTTAAAGAAGCATAATACCTTTCAAGGGGAAAAATGTCATACTGTCTTGTTACATTACAATGAAACTGCCTACAGCATGCACCTACCATCTGGGCAGTGGGTGGGGATTGGACCCCAAGAAATAATGAATTTTATTTTGCTTATATTAAGCTTGTTCAGTTGTGAAAGCCATAGAACACTCCAGATGTGTCGATACCTGCTGTCTCAAGCTCTGCTAAGGTGTCTGGGGGCACCAGCAGCCCAAGTGCCTTCCTGAGGACCTTATTCATGGCCTGATGCTTTTGTCAGGGTTCATTCTAATTGGGTAATACGTTCTTCTGGCTTCGTTGTTAAACATTGTGTTCTTCATCCCTGTACTGTACCTCTCCGAGGCTCACTCACCAGAATCACTTGGCAAAGGGTCCAGGGAATCAATAATGGATGGGATGTCAGTGAGAAAGGTTTGTCTCAGCTTCCACTGAGGGGAATAACCTTGACAAGAATCCAGTTGATACAAACCACAGTTCTGCTGTTCTCTGCAGCACCCCAAAGGAAGAGAGGTTTCAAAACTCAAAGCTCAGGCTTCTCAAATGACGGACTAGTTATGTTGATGATTGCTTTGAGTAGACCTGTCCCTTAGTTAACAGATGTCCCCTGCAGTTGCTAAATATAAATTGTACATTTTCAATGTGTTTTTCTTTGTATCCAACATATACGACAAAAATCCCACCTTCCTGGAGCTTACAAATACATTTTTAAATAGAAAACTCCAGAAGACAGATTTTATTTCACATGATAATTTTCAGCAGAAAGAAGGAGAGCCTGACTATAGGGGAAACAAGAATGCCTTGGAACAAAAAAATATCTTACGTTTTCTCCCTATGGAACGCTTACCTTTGGGAATCTGTCAAAAAATGAGGTCTAATCTTGCTTGGCAACAACCATTGTCCAGTGAATCCTTTTGAGGAACTTAAAACCTCTGACTATGCCCCTTAAATGACTCTAGAATCTGACACTATCATTATATAAACTAACATTTAGAAAGCAGAGATGTTACAACTCCTTTCATCAAAAAGTTAGTAATCTGTGGCACTCCAAAATCGCAACAGAAATGTTCTGTCATTTCTCCCAATAATGACAGTAAAGAAGCCCCTTATGGTCTTCAGAATGAAAAACCCCAGCTCTCAAATAGCTCACGTCAGTGGAATTTCACTTGATAAGTCTTTTTCTACTGTCTTGCTTCCATTAGAGAGATCTAAGACCGTCTCAAGTCAAAGCTGAAAGACTCCAGTGCTTTATAAAGAAAAATGTCATGCAGTTCTATAGACAGAGCTTTCCATGAGAGACAAAAAAGTTTTACTT